>HG995323.1:6289890-7644439 GCA_905333045.1 Lysandra bellargus
CGGGCTTAAATGCGGGAGGAGCGGAGTGCAACTTCTGTCATATTAAAGTAATATAACATTGTCTCGTTTGTAAAAATAAGATAAGTTCCCTAAACACGTAAGAACTTATGACCTCGGAATTAACAGCAATTAGCGATACAGTACGGAAGAGCATGGGAACATTTTAGTTACCCAATTTATGTTGGCTGCAGTGACCTCTTTACCGACATCTACATCTGTCTGATGACGTCATAACTGCCTACTGCCTAGTGTCTAACCACTGGCTCAAGGCAAAAGAACGGGCTTGTTGCAAGGATTTATAGTTTATACCTACACTAGACATTTTGCGCTGGTCCGTTGCGCTGATGGTTTATTTGCGCAATAAACAATCGGAAACCATACATTTTCTGAAACAACATAGCATTTATCCTTCCCCGTGGTCTTCCCTATATCTGTGCCAAATTACACACAAATCGGTCCAGTAGTTCGTGAGATTAGCGCTTTCAAATAAACAGACTAATAATAATACTCTATAGTGTATATTATAGTCGATACCTATAGACTAATAAACAAAATGTCTAGTTGTAGCCTGCAGAGTATGGAATCGCTGAACCGATTTTGATGAGGAGATGATGAGATAGATGCCTAGCTATAAACATATTAATATATACATATTATAGCTAGGTCTGTGACGGGCTTTATATTGATATATCATACGAGAATAATGTACCTACGTCTGGCGTCGTCCGTTCACAATGCAAAAGAATTGTCATCTAATTAAAATATTATTTTAATTAAAATTCACCATGGCACTAATTACATACGTAACGAATAATTTATTTTTAATTAGGATTAAGCATAAAAGGATGAATGCAATAAATTATAAAATTCTTCATGACTAATTAAATCAATAAATCCATACCAATATATTATTATGCCAATATTGTTAAGGTGACGCCGCGTTTAATTAAAAAAACCGTGTTGGATACGTTTTAGATTGCTTGTTTTCTAAGGCCGGACCGGCCTTTCATAGAACACAAGCAATGGAACAGCAAAATATGGAAAAGGCGTAAGCGACAAAATGGTTTTTGTCGCGTAATTTAAAAGCCATAAATACATTTCATATAGGATATGGTAAAATTAAAGTGTATGCTTGAACCAATCTATGTACAAATTTTGGAAGCTTAAATCACTCTCCTCTGTTGGCAAGATATGAATCCCTTTTTTTACAGAGGTCTTTTTGATTGATTATTCTTTGTTACAAAAGTTGACCAATCGTGTTATGCTATGGATAATTCAAAGACAAATACATGATGAATACTGACAATGAACTTTAATTTTTTAGCTTTAGTACTTGCTGAGAAAAATCGATATCGCTACAGCCAAATTATTAAGGCGTCGCTTTAAAGCGCATAATATGTGTCGGTTTGTTACCTCTGCACGCTTAAACTGCTTAAACGAAGTTTGGTATGGAGATATTATGAGTCCATAGAAAGAATACAGGATTTTATTGTTCCGGAAAAATATGCGGCGTCTTCGCGAGTCGCGACAATGGGATTTCGGCGTGACGAATTTGCAGGCAACATTTAGTAATTGTTGGTTTATTTACTGTATAAATTGTGACTATAGTGAGCAAGACCTTTAAATATCATGGCCGTCTAGTTGCTATGATATTATACAACACTTTTAAAGATAAAAATAGTCTTAGCAACGGATAAAATACAATAAGTTGAGTTAAATTGTAATAAAATGTTAATAAGGACAACGCCTACTCGCTAATAACCAAATTAAGGTCGTTTTCACACCAAACCGACTGTGAGCCGCCGAATGCATTGAGTTCTCAATGGCCGAATGTGAGCGAACGTTAATATTGTATTTCTAGATGTATTCACTACTTCGTTCACACCTAACCGACAATACGCTAGGCGTTGGCGCGCACATTCGATACCGTAGTTATTTTCACGATCACACTATGGCTTACATTGAGCCTGCTCACATTCGGCGGCTCACAGTCGGTTTGGTGTGAACACGGCCTAAATGATACTTTCAACTCCGTTGCGTAAAATCACACAGGAATCGATCCTTTTCTGGGACTCAAAATATCTCCACCAAAATAACTCAACCATATCCAGCAAAATTGGTTCAGCGGTTTGGGCGTGAAGAGCTAATAGACAGACAGATAGATATTATGGCAGAATAATGATTGAAGGACCTTGGTTAACTGAGCGCAATTCGTGGAATATTCTTGACCTTTCACTGTATACTAAAAGTAAAACCAAACCAATATCCATACTAATATTATAAATGCGAAAGTGTGTCTGTCTGGCTGTCTGTCTGTCTGTCTGTTACCTCTTCACACTCGAACCGCTGAACAGATTTTGCTGAAATTTGGCATGGAGATTCTTTGAGTCCCGAGAAAGGACATAGGACAGTTGTTATCCCGGAAAAATGTACGGTTCCCGCGCGATAAACAAATTTTGGAGTAACGAAGTTGCGGGCGTCATCTAGTGTTGTATAATTAATTACACTATAATTACTTAATATATAATAGGTACCTATTGGTGATTTTCGAAAGTAAATAAAATAATAGTTTTTAATAGAAAAAAAACTAAAAAAATGAGGGATTTTCTTAACTTTTTAATTTGATTGTCAAACAGTTTCCATTTTAGTAACTAGATGGCGTATGGGTAGACAACTATCGGTAATACCAGGGAATACCATCAATAATTGCTACAAAGCTGGGCAAAAGAATGTAAAACTGGATACATTTCAATTTGAAAAAGACGCCATAATATTCCAATGACTAGGATAACAAAGTTATTACAACGATGTTTTAGTTAAAACTCACGGAAGAAATAGCCCTATTTACCGATATTCAGACCAAATGACACAGGAATTATACATTTTGATTTTGACAACATCTTACCTGCACTTGTGCAAGATAACGGGTATTTCATGGCTAATATTTTACCAATAATGAACATCAAAGACCCGAATAACACAATTTGGGAAAAAATAATAAAAACCACACCAACAATAAAAAGTAGAAGAAGTTTTAAAGTAACATGACCGCCAAAACTGTTGTCACTTGTCAGCAAAGATATTTTGCTTGTCAGTTTTCTGTTTGACAAGTATTTCATCTCAGTGTGTTCCTAAACTTTTACCAGTATACTGGCCTAAACGCTTAGGCCAATGATCGCTTAGATTTAACATATTTTGACTTATGTCACACTTGACAGTACACTGATATTTTTTAGAAACACAACCAATATGTATCCGTGATGCCAACCTGCAGATAATTTCAGATCGGTGGGGAACCAATAGAAAATCTAGAAGTGTCTATCGTTGCGCCGTCTAGTGGAGATTAAAAATAAGAAAATCCCTCATTAATAAATACGGTAAAAGCACTAATGCTAGATACGGACGGAACTAATGGAGATGACTCGTCTTACGAAAAAAATACCATAAAATTATTATTTTAATTATTATGTATTTCTAAACACTTAAATTTTATAAGCTTCTCAAGCTATCTATTTAATTATTGATGTGCAAAAAATTTATTAGGGACGCCTTAATAGAAATATCGTTTTTAATGCATACTTAGGTACCGTTTTTTTAATTACTACAAAAGTAATTACTTTATCTCTTAAAAACAGTATCTAAGGTACTTACTGCGAGAACTGTACCTATATTTTTTGCGTTAAAAAGTAACATAATATTTTGTCCTTCACTATGATTTTCTCATCTGTGCCATATTTCATCAAAATCAACCAAGTAGTTTCGGAGCCTATTCAATATAAACAAACAAAAAAATCTTTATAACGTTTCCCTACCAACATTCTGCATTATAAATTAAAGCACGTAGAAAGAATTGTAATTTAATTTGAATTTATAATCGCTAGTACATGTTCCTTCTTATAAGGTTTCTTTTGCTAACAACTTCCGCAAACTTAAGCTACAAGAAGTTTTGTTAGGAATATTATGTGACAATTAAAACTTAATGTTTTTTTCATAGGTGCCTAGACGCTGTTTAAATATTATAATATAATATTTAAATAGCGAATAAGTAAGTATAAGCAAAGTCTATTTGCATTTGTCTGGCACATTGGAAAGAGACATGACAGACGTTAATTATTATCTAAGGACTAAGTTTTACGCTGCTTAGTATATTAAATTTCTTTATTATATTTCTCATAAGTGTACGGTTACACGGTCAGTCTGGCATCAGTTCAATCCATCAGTCTCAGACTGACGCCAGAATGATGACCGAAAAGTACTTAAGTACATTATAAAAAAATCAGTCCGCCAGTCAAACGTTGTACGAGATTTTGACATTAGGGAAGGATAAGTACCATATATTTTGCATAACCATTATTAGTAATAATATTTATAATTTACAACTTTGGATAATGCCATCTATCCAAACTTGTAAATAAGGAACACACCAAAAAAATTAGTGCGCATTTAAGTTTCAAACTGAACGCATCCATAACGCGCAATGAAACGCCCCGTTTGAGCGCGTTTACAACCTACAAAATATGATGTTTTTGGAGTTTACTACTTAAGAATCGATTTTCATATATAAGGCGCCTGGTATGAGAAAAATCCGAGGGGTAAAACCTACTAACAAGTAACGAAAATGTGTCACGTTTTTGGACGACGGAAACTTTCTAATTTGGCTGTGAGTGTATTAAGAGCAAAAAGGTAATATACCTATCGGAATAAAATATTATACAAAATAATATAATTATATAATAATATTATATAATTATATAATAATAATAATAATATAATTATATTATAATATTATATAAAATAAAATAATAATATAATTATTTCAAATTCAGGGAGGGGGTAACCGAGGTTTTGCTTTTGATGTTAGAAGAAACCCGTTCCTCTAGGCCTATTGGAAGCTGAGTTATGGCCGCTTTTGTTCGACGTTTGACAGTTGCCGAGCTGTCAATGTCAAAGTTTGAATGCTTGTAACTCGGCAACTATTTGTCCTGGATATGAGTTTCTTCGGCTTGGTCTTCCTGGATTTTTCTCCTCTATTCGATTCTGGCCTTAGAATTGAGAAAAATATATTTTGAAATAACTATGGCAGAAAGGGGTGTAGATAATATTGCCGGAACATCTGATTTCATATTATATTAATCTTTTTTCAGTTGAATAAACTCTTTTTGCGTATGGTTACATACTCGTACTTAAGGAGTAAACTCCAGTCGTGCGTCGGAGCTGACACACTTTTTTTTTCTTTATTTAGGGAGCTTAGTCAACAATGATGTTTTATTTAGTAGATAACCTAAAACAGTATATTTCATTGTGTAAAATGTTCTGAATTCAAATCATTTCGATTTTACAACCTTTTATTGAATGTACGAGGTTTGAAAACCAAAATACGAGACTTTGAGCAGCTCGTGTACGAGGAAAACAATTCTAAGGTTGACAACCCTGGTAACACGATCATTCTCCTGTCAGTCAGGATCCGACTGTCACCTACAAAATATGATGTAATGGCAAAATGACATAATTGTATAAAAACAAACTGGTTTATTACCTCTGTGTAAAGAAATAAATATTTTTTACCTGTTGCCCAACATTTTACGAGTATCGCAAATATGAGGGTAGACGAAAAAATTCACCAGACGTTTCAAATTTCGAACACTCAGTCTTGATACGTCGCTTTCTCGCAATAATACTGTTGAGCGTAATTAAAAAATAAAAGAAAATAATAAAGACGCCTCAAAGAATTAAATTTGGTAGTTTGTGAACGTGATAATATTATTATTTGGTGATTGTCAGCTGCATGTACATTACGACAATGATGGTCATACTAAACATCATCAAACGATCGTTCAGGAAACTGATAAAGCGAATGTAAGTAAACTTCTTTTTATTCGACTGTACAAGATGGACATTTATTTTAGAATTAAGCGTGTGATTTAGATTTATTATACAGGGTGTACTAAATGATAATATTTTAGAGTGTGTATATGTTCCTTGTAGAGAATTCACTGTAAAAGTAACAGCGCTGAAAGACCAATTTTTCTAACTTTTGTATGGGCAAGCGCCCCAGCATCACGAGTTTCCCCATACAAAAGTGAAAAAAATCACAGTGAACTACGACTAAAAATATTACTCTAAGGGCCTGTTTCACCGCTTCCTGATAAGGCTATCCACCACTTAACTTGACAGATGGAGTACGGAGAATCTGTCAAATAAGCCTATCCGGCACCTTATCAGGAAGCGGTGAAGCAGGCCCTTACTAAAAATATTTTGGTCTGCAAATATTTTAGAAGTGATTTAGCATAATATTATTAAACTAGGTGACTCGAAATTGTGGCACAAACTAAGCTAGGTAATACTAATCTTATCAACTTACTTCCAAGTTCCTAATACCCATTTCATTATACTGTGTAGAATGTAGATAAGCTACTGACCACCATAGTTGATACATTATGTAATTTTAATCGTTCGGACGTAAGCCGAGTTCGATATGTTACAGTATTCTTATGCTAGTTAAGTTTAGATCAAACTAGTACGAGACATTTGATTTTAAGAATAATTTAAAGTGCACATGAACAAAATAATTGTACATTTTCTTTTCGACAATCTACCCATTAATAAATTTTTACATCCAATTAGAGAAAATTTATTTGGTAATTATCATTGTTCATTTTTTCTCAGAAAGAATTTTTGGAGCTAAATATAGCATAATTGTTACACGTTTCAGTAGCTAAAACTTAAAGTGTAGGTAGACACAAGAGTAAAAAGAAAATACCAATGAATATAGCAGAAATACTGACAAACAAGAACACATTAAAGAAAACATGACAGATTTACTTAGTCAACTTTGTTCCTTTGCCATTTCTTCGCTGATAGAAACTGTTTTTATGCTAGCCATACTAAGCAGTAAGCATGCCGGTTTCTAGGAAAATGAAAATCGTACTTTTGTAATAAAATACTTTACAATCACAGTACCTATATACGATGTTTTAGTCTAAAAGCAGCGTTTTTCAACTTTTTTTGTCATGTGACTTCCTCCTGGTACGAAAAAAATTTACGAGCTCCTATGCTTTTTTATAATACAGTATATGTATATTATGTATTTTATTCAAATTCTTTTACGTCATAATATCTATTAACTCAATCTTTTAAATCTTTTTTACTTACCATCATATAAAACAGTTTCTTCGATCTCGGGCGAGTGGCGATCACCTCCTTAATCCTTCGATCGCTGATTCTTGGAAATCTATCGTTTCTCTTAATCTATTGTTGTCGCGATTACCGGTGATCTTATGGGGCTTGATAGGATATAGTTATGTATATGATATGTTAATGGACTCTCGCGAGCATCCTCCCAGGGGGTCGCAATCTGCATGTTTAAAAACACTGGTCTAAACTCTAAAGCAAAATGTTGTTGATAGTGAGAACAATAAAACATTCGTTCATCGAATAGCGGGTATAAAGATTTAATGACGGTCGCGGTACCGTAAATTAACAATTAAACTAACAATAAGCCACCAAGGTCCACCACTTGGCCCCAGTCCAACTGAGTGGATCTGCTAAATAACAGTACATCTGCAACATATGTGTAACTGCTAAAAAAATCATTGCTTTATTTACAAGCGCTATAGTAGATATTTTTTTTACTCAAACACAAAAACTTTTTATTTTGTAAGCATAGAATTTTTAAAACATATTTTCTAACAGTAGGTAGGTACTACTGGTGCCTAAAACCGGTAAATTAATAAAATAAGTAAAAACTACGATACTAATTAGTAACTCCAACAGCGCAAATATCTAAACTCAGTGTTGGAAACGACAGTAGGAAAAGTCACTACGTCCGTGTCTAAGTTAAATTACAAAAATCTACAATAGCTGCCCCACTCATAATAAGTAGACTTACTGTAATGAAAACTAATAATTTATTCTAGATGTTTTCATCTTTAGGGTTTCGTACCCAAAGGGTAAAAACGGGACCCTATTACTAAGACTTCGTTGTCTGTCCGTCTGTCCGTCCGTCTGTCTGTCTATACTAAAAACAAAATAAACTAAATATTTAAGGGGGGCTCCCATACAAAAAACGTGATTTTTCAAACATTTTTGCTCGGTATCAATGACGACAGCTAGTAGGCACCTGAAATGTTCACATCATACTCAGCTGTATTTATACTTTAATAATTCAAGACGTAAGTGGAAGAATAAGATAAGTAACATGAAAAAACTTCCCGTTTTTTACTTAAATGGAGGCTTTAGGGCCTGAAAAATTATTTGAAATAGAAAAACTATGGATTATATGTGTAGCTAGATATATTAGCTAGGTTATGAAGTAGATAACTTACAAGTTTTATTAAAATAATTAGGGAAAAAATGAGTTATTGTCCGCATGTTACGAAATGTTACTTGTTCGCTCCTTCCACTCACGTCTTCAATTACATAATAATAAAATTTAAATAAAATAAATAATTAAAGGAGGCTCCCATACAAAAAACACAATTTTTTACTATTTTTGCTCTATAATGGTACGGAACCCTGGTACGGAGTCCAACTCGCACTTGGTCGATTTTTTCATTTCATTTTAACTTACTTTTGTAAGTTAAAACATATAGATATAACACCACAGATTACTAAATAGTTACTACGTGAATAATACCACAGATAGACTTTGAACCGAAAAGCACAGGCAGGGAAATAACGGGATATAATAACGTTACGTTTATTAGCAATCGCCATTTTGTATAATTAACGTTTCCCGGTTTACATTATTCCAGTAAAAATCCAGCGCTGGTTGAATTACTGAATTGGAATAATGTAAACCCCCTATAAAAATACGTACAAATTTGTAAAAAACCATTTGTAAAATAGTCTTCTTGTATGTTTCTAGTTTTGTTACTATTTACTTATCTGTTTTTGAGGGCGATTTTTTGTAAATTTTTATTTGTTTGGTTATAATATTATCTGCGAATTTTAATGATGCACAGTTTGAATACGTTTGTGTACTTAAATAAATAATTTTTAAGTATGTAATTGAATAATTTAAAAATTCTTGTGTGGAATTAATTTGAAAGAAATACAACATGATTTATTTTCATATATGACGTACATTTTCTAAGAATAATAACAATAAAATGTAGTTTTTGAAATTATCTCATCCTCAAACACTTCAGATCTAAATACCTATTTATAAAGGATGATAACACTTAGAACTTAGAAGCAATGATATATTATATAAAAAAACTCAAAGCTTAGAAGTCAATCACGGCAGTGGTATCCATAGATACAAATTAATATTCATAATAATATAATCTTCGAAACAAGCAGTATCCTGAATCTTCAGTTCTTTAAAATCTATCAATTATTATTTAAAAAAAAAGTAGATATATGGGTTTTAAAATTTCAAGATGGCAACTTAAGCCTACTTAAATATCTGTGTATACAGTAAGAGTCTTAAATGAATATTGTTATTTTGTAATGTTAAAAAGTTTAGACCACTAATAGGGAGTGGTTTACTTTCCACCTTTTTCTGTCTAGTGTCCTGTCAGTTTGGTGGGAGGTTTTTAGGAAAGTTTATGTTTCCACATTTCATAGTTTCTTCACAATTTAAAACCAGCAATATCTCAATAACTACGTCAATTACTCGTCGAATGTACAGGCAATTTATTGATATCGCATAGAATATCCATGAGCGTCTCCTTGAGCCACATTCTCTGCATAAAACATACTGGCCATCCGCACATACCACTGACGTTCCTCGCAAACACTCGGATGATTTGAATTTGTAAACCGCCCGAAGAAACAATGAGATATTTATAACGTATGCAGTATGCACTGTTGGATGATGCGCCAATACCCTCTCCGTATCGTTTAGTTCAGGAGTATTGTTTGTGATAGAATAATTATCCATGATAATAAGGCCCGATTTCACCAACGACACGTTAACCCCTTCGTGTCCGTTAAGTTAATGCTCGAATTAGTATCACATTACCTCTTTCGTTTTTCGTGTGAATGAAAGAGAAGACATGACATTTCAACTCAAGACAAGACATTTCAACAAGCTGTTAATACTTCAGTCGGAATTTCCAGGAATTGCTATTGTATTCTATTGTTGTCGCGATCACCGGTGCTCGCGCGGGGCCTGAAGGATTAACACTAACAGACGTTGTGAAATTCGGCCTAAGCACATGAAGCTATTATAAAAGCTCTATATAAGCTCTATATAAGCTCAATGCCTAAGCATAATAATTAATTTTATTTCATTAAAATCTGTTATATAAATGCTGCAAGACAAAGTTGCCGTTGGCTTTCCCAGCCTATGGTGTCTGTTAATTAGAAATCGTTAGGCTAATAGGCTCGGCGTAGGGGCTTTCGCGCGAGGTCGAGCCCCCATAACATAGCAATAAGGTAACGGGAGTGTTAGTCACCCACCGGCGAGGCGGCGAGGCGCGGCGTCGCGTCGGTCCCGCGTCGACCGCCACCGTCAGTCTGCGCCAAATCGCGGCGCCCGCCGGCTCGGCCGCCCACCGCGCCCGCCTTTCGATGCTCTTCGCTCCGATCGCCTTCGAGGCGATGAAGTGTAAGGAGGAAAACTGCGAGGTCGGCGTGGTGCTGGAGCACGACTCCCTCATCGTCCTGTCAGTGAACAAGACCATCGTCTGCCTGTGCGGGAGGAACCAGCGCAACCCCTTCGAGCGCGGGTAATTCCTTTAACGGCTCACGCGCGGCCTGCGTGCTGCTGCTCTTTGAATGCAAGAAACTCGTTCGCTGTCATATCGGTAATACCAAGGTTGACTTCTGGTCAAGGTAAATTCCTCGTAAACGGCTAGCGAGACACTCGAAACTACTTTTGAATCAATTGAATATCAGGTTTGCGCGTAGGAGACACTTCGATTTGTTTGTGTTTGTTTTTGTACGGCTTCAGTCGTTCAGTTTTCAGTTGTGCGAAGTGACACGTGATACGGAGTGCGAATGTGTTCGTATGATGACTCCAAATGGAATCTTTTCATTTGAAACTGCAGAAAATCATTCTATCCCTTCGTCTCTTCCGGTACGTAACTTTAACGTTCTAACTTCTAATTATACCTTTGGCGAAACATCATAAATCTATAGCAGGCAGTTAGCCAAAACATAATCATACGTCTAGACTGAAAGTGCGCCGGTTTGTTTTGTTTGTATACATTTTGTTTGTCTTGGCCTCCGTGTTTATTTTTGCAAAGAATTCAATCGTAAGTGGCGAGTACAATATTCATTGATTATGAATTGAGATTACCGTTAGAATTGCAGATAAGGTGCTTTATATTGATTCAAGCTTAAGAATATAGCAGAAATCACTCTTTTATTATTTTTCGCAAAACAAACATTACTTGTACAATTTAATATTTTGGACAAAAATAACCTGAAACCATCCTGAAACTGCTTTAAAAAAATTATCATCCTTAGCATTTACACTTTCTTGAGGGTCTTACGGTTCATTATCCTTTAGCGATTTTATGCGATCATGACACTTGCTGCAAAGACAACAAGGTTTATATTACATGCAACATCACCTTCACGAGCCGAAGGTGCAGAGAAGTGGAAGACCTTATTGCTATCGGTGTTCCGGCCACGGTTCCGGTGGCTACGACCAGTTTTGGTTTCAGGATTACCTCGATATTTATAAGTCTTCTGAGCACATCCACAGTTTATTGACTCGCCTTAATTGGCTATAACGACTTGTTAAGCGTTAGCTCCTTTTTCGATATAAAAACGTATATTAACAACCATATCAGTAACTATAATTGCTTTTGAATCATACATCATTCAACTATTTTTATCTTCTGTATCATTGTCATTATTTGATTATTTTAGCATCTACGCTAGTTCTTGTACTAAACTAAATATTCTCGGTTATTGTATATTACTTACAAATTATAACCCATTTATGTCTCAATGTTATAACCCCTTTATATCGTCCGTCGGTTCTGATTTGTTCCAAGTTCCAACACGTTTGTAACTATTTATGCGAACACAGTCATTCAGTGTAACCGACAAAAAGTAGTGATCGTTGACCGAAAGACAAGGTCGTTGGTCAGACGTAGGTACTTTAACTGACAAGAATTCTGACTCGATTATCCTTACATTATTGTCAGTACCAACAATTACATTCACAATTTCAAGTTTTTGATAGAAAATCACTTGGGATTGGTTTACCACAACGATTATTTGTGATTTAACCAAGCCTTTTAGCCTAGAAGTTTACATTTTCGCTTATGTATAGAATCGCTGATCAACGATAAAGTCGTTACTCGACTTATGCTATGTGAATTCCATACATTGTCATTGGCGATTCTATAAAGAAGCGATAGAGAAAACAGCACACCTAGAGGTTCTTAAAATTTTAGAATAATATCAAGGTTCTTTTCCAATGTGGCATGTGTGGTAGCAGAAATCAGAGCCACCTGCCGATTTAAAGCCAGATGGCGCAGGTGCTACTAAAAGCTTACAAAAAGTTTTGAGGCTATAGCAGTTGATTGACCTTAGCATTTTAGACCCACAAAATATTAAAGCGGGTATATTTTATTAGCTTGGGTAGCAAACCTTTTAATATTCTGAAGTTTGTAAAACACTCATTGATTTGTAAATAGAAAATTTAGCCCGCATCGTGCTTTCTGTGGGTATGTACTAACTACTATCAGAGAAGTTGATAATATTAAATTTACATAAGCATTTACACATGACATAGGTCCGTTAACTGCCTAGGAATCAATTTCCTCGATGGTACATTTTAACTAGAAATAGTAAAAAATACACTAGGTCTAATTTTCTTCATCTGGCACAAAAACCAGTAGGTATTGACATTCTTGGAATTTTGGGGGAGAGGTAGTTTTTACTAAAATACCAAGTAAAGCAGTTCCATAAAGTCGCAGTAAAAATACATAAATTATAACAGACAGCTGCTATAACATCAATATTAAACCCACAGAGGTAATAGAACATGATATTATAGCTATTTGCGAATCAGAAAACAGGCTATATTATGATTCTAATGACAAATTAAAGCTGTTCAAAGAAATCGAAAGTCACTTGGAATATGCTCTCACGAATATAAGCTGTTATACCTGTCAACCATTATAGCTTTCTACAGCCGTTTTATAAATGTACCATTTCTTAAATGTACTATAAACAAACCATACTCAGAATCGGTAGACAAAAGATAAAACAGACGCATACGATTATGAGTTTTATCTCGTTTGTAATAAGGACTTCATAGAATCACTTCCTTTCGGGCTACCAGTTACATGACTAAAATAATTAGTCATTTCGTTACTTGGCCTAGAGTTTACAGTGTATAGAGGAACGTTAAGCTTGCTGGGTGCAGTACCTAATGTTATTGTGTCTCTGGGGACCATTGCCACAATAGATAAAATACTTTGAATAGACAACGTGGGATAGGTAAATTACGTTTAATAGTTCCAGAAATCCGTCCACAAAAATTACTATCGGGATAATGTTTGACGGATTCTTTGCTTCTACGAGTACAATTATAGAAAATAAAAAAATTAAAAATTCGATGTCTGTCCGTCTGTCTCCAGGCTGTAACTCAAGAATGGTAATAGCTAAAGAGTTGAACTTTTCACAGATTATGTATTTCTGTTGCCGCTATAACATAGGCTATAACAACAAATACTAAAAACAAAATAAATTAAATATGTAAGGGGGGCCTCATACAACAAACGTAATTTTTCAAACATTTTTTGCTCGGGTGGGTGTTAGGCACTTGCACATGTGTCATGTAGGCACTTGAAATTTTCACATAAGCCTTAATTATATGTCTACTTTATTAATTAATAATAATAATTAAATAAAATAAAAAATTAAGGGGGGCTCCCATAAAAAAACACCACTTTTGGCCTATTTTTGCTCTATACGGAACCCTTAGCGCGTGAGTCCGACTCGCACTTGGCCGATTATTTTCTTTTTCTTAGCAAAAGTATTATTTTTGTTACGCCGTGAACAATTTTGTAGAAATCTAAGTTATGTAGAAATATAAATTATCCAAACGTGCTTGAGAAACGTTGCTTTATCGAAATATAATCACCATCATCGAAAAATTGCTTACTTCCTTTGAGCGACAAAAAGTTTATTGTCGTAGCACCAAAGTTCAAAACTCAGAGAGGATATTATTATGACGCTTACGCAATGAAACGCCAATTAAAAGATAATGTCTTGTCTGGGAGAATAAAAAACATAGCTGTAATACTTTTGTAACACAATAGTAAAATAAACTGTCCTTGAGTCAAAGTAAAGGAAAATAACAAAATTTTAATCATCCTTAATATTTGGTGAGATGTCGCTTATTATTTCAAAATTATAAAATTTAGGTTTCTTAAAAACAAAGCAAATACATAATATAATATATGGCTTTCAATACAATGGTACCTCATTTAAGTACTATTTTTTCCTCATTTCATATATTTTGTCCACTGACTAACTACTGACTAGCATCATAAGTAACCAACTAACTAACTAACATCGTCATAGTAATATTATTATGTTTCTCGGGTACATGAAATTGTTATACAGTAACTATTTAAGATATACCACATCTTCTAACAGAATGACCAATATATGCGAGGCCAAGATATGATCTGGAGATGAAAATAGGATTAGATATAAATGTTGATAGCATAAAGGAAATTGTAAAAGATAAGAAAAATAGGGAAGAATTTTTGGTATATGGTGTTAAAGTAATAAAAGGAGTAAACAGTATTAACAGAACAGAAAATAGAAATGGAAGATAAGTGTGTAGACATAGGATAGTATAAATTGTATTCGGAACATAAATCCCTCGAATTAAAAATCAGGGACAAGAGAGTATTACAATAAAAAAAAAAAAACTATTTATCTTTTGTAGACTACGATTTTAATTTCAAATTTTACATCATGTCTCGCTTTCAATACTGGACTTAACTTATCAAGTTTCTTATAATAATAAACTAGTAGAAGCTTACCAACATCTTATTGGATAAGTTTTTGTTGAACATACGCGCAATCTAGCTTTATATTATTAATAGTTTGTTTTGAGCTTGTTTTATTAGCAGAACTCAGTTTCTTCGGACTCTAATATCCTCTAGACGCTTCTCAAGGGTATCGACCAGTAATAATAGGTTCTACCTGCGTTTTTTATTCGAGTCAAAGGCTCGCTAAAGTCGGGAGCGAAGCGAGGGCAACGTACCTTTCCGCTCTCCCTTGCCCTGTAGCCCTACTTTGCCCTACGAGCGGGCAATAAATAAGCATCTCCCCCGTACGCACGTATTTCAATGTTTGCGTGAAAGAGATGCATTATTTAACTATGCTGCGTTTAATGATAATCCGAGCTCCAGCTGTGCGCGAAACGTATACATTGTGTATCTGTGTGCACTTGTGTTCCGTGGACTTTGAACCCGTAATGGTGAAACTTCGTCTCCCTCTACACCGTTATCGTGGTAATCAATACTTGTATATTTTTAGTATGAGTGATTAGTGATTACGTATATGGGTTCACAGTAAAACCCCATTGCGTCGCCGATAAAACCAGCGACTGGTTTATTACGAGGTTACTCTTTCATTGTCATTATGCTTCATCATCTGCCACTATGGTTCTTGTTTATGATTTCAAAATAACCGAAGATTCTCTGGGTTATTCAAATGAAAAATGGGATTTCCTCAATTAGAATAAGTTTAACCAATAGTGATATGCATGGTATCAAATTTGTATATTGTAGTACGTGATTTTATATTATGTTAAGACGTTAGAGTAAGATACATAAAAAATCGAGTTTGACGCAAGTACAATCGAAACTTCCATCTCCACTCACAGCCGAATAAAATTCGATTAAGAATAAATGGTTTTGTAATCACAACATAACGTAGATGAATTAATTTTATGGCCATGGCTGACTGGTCCGTTGAATGCGTCATTATCGTTACGATATGATACCGAATGATGCCGTCGCTTCTGTTCGTACTTTCGTAGTTTTTCGCGGAAAACGGCCACATCGTCAGCGTCCCCGCCCCCCGCCATCCCCCGCGCGGGCGCCACATCCGAGCCGAGTATATAAAAGACCGCCGCGCCCCTCCACTTCAACTCAGACGCATGGAGTACTCCGTAGAGGTCGTTTGGCACGAGCGAGCGCTTTGCTAGGCACCTGCCGGCCACTATTAACGTTAATATTCTAGTCACCGAGCAGCTGAAGCTCGCCCTACGCGGTCTACCGCGCGTTCCTACGAACAGTGATATGTGCAATAGTACTACTTAAAATATTGTGATAATTTATTTAAATTAGTTATTAGTTGCGCGCGTCGATCGGACCGCGAACGGCTGTGAGTGTTGTGAGAAATGTTGTGACTGCCCGACTGGAACTTATCGCCCGTGATCCAGCCCAGTGTGTTCAGTTGTACTTGCGTCGGACCCTTCGCCATGGTCGGAAACAACAATACTATGATGGCGATTCGTATCGTCCACAGTAAGCTGCGCAAGCGCGAGGAGCACTCGGCTTCGGTGCACCCGGCCGAAGCCGTGCTCCAGGCCGCGCCGCAGCAGCCGCCCGAGCCTCTTGCCTTCCGCCAGCCACTGTGGCAGTTCCCGCCTCCGCTGCCTCCGCCCTACGTCTATCCTCATGATCAGGTGAGAGTCTCCTCTAACCCCATTGAATATTATTAAACGGTAGATTACCAAAACGTTGCATAACTATCATGCAAATTTAAATCTAGTATGCTAGTTAACGCCAGAATGACTAAGTCATCTCAGAATCAAACAGCTGGTACGGTTGACCTTATTAATTCATAACAAAACCGAGCGCCAGCCGCTCAAATCGTCTAGCGTAATGGTTTCAACATGGAAAGTTGAAGTTAAAAGAAATCGTGACTGCCTCGTCCCCGCCACGCGAGAGAGAGTCGCTTGTGACATGATACCTAAGTGCAAAATGAATTTAAATGTCGGGACACGCTCGCCGAGTAGAAAGCTGCACAAGGCGAGCGTGTTGTAACCGTTTGGCCTTCTTTCCCAAACGAACAAAGAGGCTAACGCGAACGGTTCTCTTAAATTAAAAACCTGTGGAACCATTTTGACCCAAATAATACGGTTCGGTAGAGTTGGCCAGGTTATGAATAGTTTTTGCACGGACAATATCGCGACCAGGTGGGCTATTATGACCTCTTATTTCCAGCCAGTTTACGTCCAAAATGTACCGTTTTCGGGCGTAAACTGGCTGGAAATAAGAGGTCATAATAACCCACCAGGAAACATCAATGCTAATAAGTCTCAACATCCAAGGATTATTTCATACGCGTTTGGCCTCAGCGAATAGTCTCGCTATGTTTCCTACTAGCATATAAGGTCTGGCTGCTCGTACCTACGTTTTGTTTTAGATATCTGTCGTTAACAATGAAACGATAACATAAACCTTAGACGTTTTGTTCTTCGGCTCGTCAGGGTCATTGAATTCCATTGAAAAATAAACAATGCTTTAAATGTTTCTCAGTCCACAAGTATAACAATAAAATGGTTCCCGCTTAAAATTTAACGTTCACAATTCGAGTTTTTGTTTCGTTAGCAACGGAATATAAATAGAGTGGCGTTGTGTAACCGAGGAACGCTTTAGTTTCTTCACACAATGCAGACGCGTAGGGACGATGCATTTACAAAACATCTATTGAAGGATGACAAACATTCAACAGATACCTTTGGAATAGTATATTCTTAAATTCCTTGAGGGACTCTTATAAAATAGGAAGTTTTGTAAACCAGAACGAGTCTTCCTTTTCAAGCACAAAGTAAATATTGAAAGAAACATTCTGTGATGAAACTGACGAGGTACTTTTCGTCTTTCCAGGACAACTTGATGCAGCCGATCGGCAACGAACGGGCGAGTTTTCGAAGCCTGCGCAAGAACATCGGCGGTCGTTGGAAACGACTCGTCAAGAAGAAGCCCGAACAGGAGGTGTACACGATACCTCCCGAGCTGAAGCCCCAGCTCAAACAAATATACGTTTACTAATAGTAGCTGTAACGTCTGCATAGAAGCAGGACTCTTCATGCTAAAGACCTCAACCGAGCCCCCCGGCTCGTCAATGTTCATATCTTCTCGAATATCAAAATTTGTAGCAGCATCTATGCACGGGCTAGCGCCCATCTTCGACATATCTTTTTGACCAATTCTTATGACCAATCTTTGATCGGCACTTCGATGTGATGTAACACATAGACGTATTAATAAGTATTAGGACAATGTTTAATTGTATGATTCGCGAGTGATAGTCAAATCGAATAGTTTAATTATTAATTTAATTATGAATGAACTTAGGAAGATGCGGTCGCGCATACTAGTGACGAAAATCCAATAATTATTATAGAGAAAACCGTGATGCCTTTGTAATGTAATGAATAGTTAGGGCATTTGTAGTTCATTAACTTATTGTAGACGTGGTCGTAGTTAGTGGATGACGATCAAACGGTATCGGCTCGGTTCTGTGTATGTGTTGTCTTCAGTTTTGTTTGAATATTGTTCTGAAGCAGTATTTCAATATCATTCTGTTCTGTTGTGAGTGAGACTGAAAATAAGGTACAATGAGTAACGTGACTTAATAATGTAATGTATCAAACGCATTTCTTAACTATCACGGTAACTTTGTATGAGCGAATTGTTAGTTGCGTTACTTGCATGCTTTGTTAGTATAATTTTCAGATTTTCGCCCGGTCTGTGCCTACTGTGATATAAATTAATGGATTAAATGTATGTAATGCTGAGTGATGTTTTTGAATTCGCCTTCACCTGGTAGATTGACTTTGACGAGTAGGATGGACCGCCGGCTGAGAATTGAGCTAGCTCATATTGAGCCTGATATTCTAAAAATATAAGTTTTAGCCACTAGGTACAATAATTTGAAGCCATTATAATTTCGTTAATTATTAACTGTTACAAAATATAATTAAATGTATTTAACAGCGTGCAAATTTTTGTTGATAAATGTATTCTGTCACTGACGAAAATAAAATTCCATCAATATGTTATTTGTTTTGTTTTACTTATTGATTAACCATGTCTTAAAGCCTCAGAGCCTCGACTAAATCGATATTTTATAATCACCTGCTACTGAGGAATGACGATTCTCCTCATCTTTGGAATCTCATAGTCTCAGAAATATAGAAATTAGTCAGGTAGCATTTTAATGTCTGGTAAATATTGTGGTAATGTAAGTATGGTAATCTGGTATATACCTAGGATATTAGAAATGTTTTCTAACACACACTTTGACCTTTCTTTTCTTAAAAAGCTCGCACAGAAGTTCTGTCTAGCTAGATTAAATGTATTGAGACCGAGTTATTGACTAAGTAAAAAATTAAAAATTTGCCAATTCTATATTTTTCTTAATATTAATAATATTATAATAATGTCTAGACAACTTTTAGATCATATTTAAAAAATATATAAGTCTTTACACCAGCATTAGTCTGGATAGCATATTATAATTTTTCAGTTAGAATTTACTAGCGCCATCTATGTTGAATAAATGTTGATATCTTTACAAAAAAGCGCCATCTAGTTTGTTTCTCTTGTATTACATTGACGCTTGCAAATCATGCCAAGTTAATTTGAAGGTCCTAGTGGCCATAAGCGTTCAAACTAGAACTGCTAGGTGGCGCTTTTTAGATCTGGCAAAAATAGAGTAGAGATCAATTCTATGATAATCTCTCACAAATGTGAGCACCTGTGACGAGGAGTTCGAGCCTGTGGGCTGTGACTTGTGAGTTGGACGAAGAGTTTCGTGTGACGTATTATGACGTACGCGTATCTATATTGTGTTCTGAATAATCGGCTAAGTGCGAGTTGGACTCGCGTTCGAAGGGTTCCGTACAATTATAGAGCAAAAATGGGAATTTATATTGGAGCCCCCATTAATTTTTTAATTTATTTTAATTTTACTATCAATTATGTGAACATGTGAACATTTCAAGTGCCTACCTGTTACCATTATTGATATAGAGCAAAAAAATCACATTTATTGTAGGGGTTAATAGTTAATTAATTTAATAGTTATTTAATTTATTTTTTTGCTTTGTTGCTATGCCGGCAACAGATATTATACACAATCTGTGACATAAGTCTAGCAGTCTAGCTATATCGGTTCTTGAGATACTGACAGCCTAGAGACAGACAGACAGACAGACATCGAAGTCTTAGTAACAGGGTCCCGTTTTTACCTTTCGGGTGTGGAACCCTAAAAAGCATATTATATATTATACAGGTTGTAACAAAACAAAGTGATAAATGATACTTAGTTTCCTTATTCAGAGTTCAGGGTACGTGACCCTTAAACAGAGTTCAGCTCTGTAAAAGTAGCAGTGCTGACAGAGCAATTTTTTTCTTTCTGATTTATTTGGGCAAGGGTAAATGGACCCAGTGTCATGAATCATCATTTTGGCGATACAAATGTTTAAAAAAAATTTCAGTGCTGCTACATTCGCAGCGAACTTTATACAAGGGACATATATGATACACTGAGACAACTATTGCCACTTTATACAGGGTGTAAGAAAACTAAGTGATAATACTTTAGGGTATTTATATTGTATTCCTTGTAGAGAGTTCACTGTGAAAGTAGCAGCACTGAAAGACAGAAAGACCAATTTTTTTTCGCTTTTGTAAGTGGAACCTCGCGACGCTGTGGCACCGGCCCATACAAAAAGGTATTTCAGTGCTGCTACTTTTACAGTGAACTCTCTACAAGGAACACATACACACCCTAAAGTATTATCACTTAGTTTTGTTGAAAATTTTGGCTCTGACTGACATAAAACTGAAGAGAATTGAGTGACCGTATAGTACCATTCGTCAGTCCATCAGTCACCATCAGTCAAACATAATTCATGACTGACGGAATTGACTGACGCTTGCATGCCCGTGTATGCCTTACACCCTGGGCCTGTACTCTCAACTCTGTGGTAGTCGGTTAAATAGAAAAATTATCTAGTGTTTTAATTTAATTGTACAATAGATAGTTCATGACACAAAAGCCCTGGGGAAGTTTAAGCAGGACAGCCCGCATGCCTCGACCGCATACCCTTTGTAAGATTAGTGGCAACCGGAAACCCTTCAAGTTATAAGTGCACATCAAAGGCTCCTCCAACTTTAATTAGGTACAAATGGAAAGATTAATTAATTGTTTATTTGTCCGCTTAAAGTTTTTGTTTGCGATCCCAGGATCAATAATTGTAAATGGCAAAGTACAGTACAGTCGGTTGGCATCACATCATAATGTTATATGTAGCTTAAAGCTTTCCTCGAAGGACTATCCTACAAAAAAAATTGCAATTCGATCCCTCAACCTGTGCCTCAACTAAACAATTAGCGTTTTCGGAATCTGAACTGATCCGGGACAGGGTGGGCCGACAGAATACGGAAACATCCGAAGTTTAAATTAAGAACATAAAATACGTATTGCATAGTACATACTTACTACAGAGTACTAGTGCAATTTACGTAGCTTATGCTCTTGAAACTTCGGATGTTTCCGTATCCTGTCGGCCCACCCTGCCCCGGGGCAAATTTAAATTTTAATAATTTCCAACAATTAATAAAATTTAAATTTCGAAAGTAATTTTTTTACATGATTCGTTCAAGCCGAGTTCGAAATTCAATTAAAAAAAAATTTGAATTTTAATCAATTTAGTGATCTGTCAGCTGGTTTTCACATAACGCGACCAAATCACGTAAATGTGTGTTTTTAATTTTATGTTTGTGTTCGCGCCAACCTTTGACGCGATGAATGTAGCAGTAATTGGCAACACTGCGCACGAGTCGCTGTCAGTTGTCATACGTCAAGTGACAGTTGACACAGTACGACGCAGTCCGCCCTTGACATTCGACGCACTCACCAAGGAGCCATTATCAAAAAGAAGAAGAAGAGATTCCACGCGATCGTTATACGAAATTTTATCGGCTAGCCGTCGGCCCAAAGTTCGCGAATTAACCTAATAATTATCTGCCCGTGTTTAATCTCAGGCTTCTACACAGTTCAGCTACCTCAACCACTAGTTAATAAGTATCTTAGCTTATGTTTAGAGCAAAAGCGGGAAGGTAAGGTTTTTATAAGGAGGACCAGCTGTGCTTATTAGTACCGTACTTACTCGGGTTTAATAATAGCACCTAATTCCGCTGCTGGTAACCTAACCTAACCTAAACCTAACCTAACCTAAACCTAACCTAACCTAAACCTAACCTAACCTATACCTAACCTAACCCAACCGAGATACCAGACTACAGACGTATGCGCAGCAGCACAAACTGGTTTTATTGTTTTGATTGATAAGCTTAGAATTATGTAACCACAGATAATAAATTACTTAGGTAACCACAAATAATAAATAATTATTAAGCAATATTGTTCTATGCGATCACGTTATTTCACATTCAGTTATTTTCTAAACTAAATGGAATACAATGATACGTCCAAAGCAAATGTTGTTTCTAAATATCAGTAAGTACTTTCATTTGACACTAATTTCATCAGTGGCCGCCGATAGCCCAAATGTGCCCATACTCCTTTCATCAAAATCGATTGAATAGGTATCGCGCAAATCATAAAAGTTTATTGTGCGGAAACCGTACATTTTTCCGGGACAAAAAGTATTCTATATCCTTTCTCGGTACTTAAAGTATCTCCATACCAAATTTCATCAAAATCGGTTCAGCGGTTTAGACGTGAAGAGGTAAGTCTTAACTGTCTGTTAAGACAGACAGACACAGACAGACAGACAGACAAGACAGACAAGACAGACAGACAGACAGACAGACAGACAGACAGACACACTTTCGCATTTATAATATTAGCATGGATGTTATGTGCATTCACTATGTTTTAGTTTTAATTTTTGCGGTTAGTATTTACCTATCTATGATTCTATTACGATTACCGTTTCGATGGGGTTGATATAATTATTTTGCGGCTTTGTGGACCAAATTGAGTTCCCTGCATTCCTTATCTGTGAGGACATCCCCATTTACAGAAATTGGAATTTCAATATAATATATTGCATCGAAAAATTTAATTATTGTTGATAACGAGTTTTTGGAGTTTTCAGCTGCGTGATGCATCTAACATGAAATATTTAACTAAATCTATTTCTAAAAAAAATGTACTTACTAATGAAAAATATTATATTGTGTTAAAATAGTACAGAAATACGATTCAAAATTTATTATTTTCGGTTCTTACACTGAAATTATTATAAGTATAGGTTGCATTTCAATTGAATGAGATTGACGAGGGGGGGGGGGGGGGGGATTAGGCGATGGAAAAGGTCAACATATTAAGGGGGGTCCCAAACTGGCCCAAACGGGGCCCATAGGGTAGTCCTTTATAGAGTTTACTGTGAAAGTAGCAGCGCTGAAAGAGCAAACATTTTTTTGTGATTTGCATGGCCAAGCGCCTTAGTGTAATGAATTTTTCCTTACAAAAGTAAAAAAAAGGTTACTCTTTCAGCGCTGCTACTTTTACAGCTAACACAATAATATATAGGGAACTCATACATACCCTATAAAATTTTATCACTAAGTTTTGTTACACCTTCTAGATTTTTGGGGGTCATGTAGTGTTCGTTGTGACACTAAGGGTTGATTCAAACCGCAACGCAACGCGTAGATGCATTTCTAAATTTGTATGGTAAGGGTATAATTCTATGGGATTTGACAGATTCGCAACACGTCTCACACAATTGAAATATGTCAAATCCATACAAATTTATGCCGCGCCTCGCCTTGACTCGTCGCGTTGCGGTCTGAATTGACCCTAAAACGTTACGTTACCGAACGGCCAACCCTTGTAAAATAAACTAAACACGTTAACGTTAATGGTATAAAATACGACCCCGTGTCCAAATAAACTTTGTGGCTTTTATTTCTCTACATAATTTACGTTAAAAATTACATAAGAAACATATTAATATTCAAATAATGGAGGATATTTTTTGCTTCCTAATCTACAACTAATTAAATGTAGGAGTTACACAATACCCAATTCTTGTCAAGCGCCTTTTCCAATGTATGTATGTACTGTGCACTCGCCATGACATCACCTTATTATTGTTAGGATCTCCTTTAATTTTATATACATAATATATTTAGATAGTAGATGAAAAATCCACGTTCTAAGTAGGTAAAAAACCGATCAGGGCACATTTCAATAACTACGTCTGCTATGAAACGTCCACTCTGGATCCACTATGACGCGCTTAGTATCTGTACGTTCACTACGTTACGCCCATTCTGCTACGTCAACTACGCTACGTCCACTACGCTACGTCCACTACGCTACGTCCACTACGCTACGTCGCGACTCGCGTCCACTACTCTGCGTGTGCACTACGTAACGTTCACTACGCTACGTCAACTACTCTACGTCCACTAAGTTACGTCCAATACGCTACGTCCACTCCGCTACGTCCACTACGTTACGTCTACTACGCTACGTCCACTACATCCATTGCGTCCATTTTATTTAGCAGTCCCCGAGCTCTGGTCGTTTCCGCTTTCAGCGCTTCCCGCAGGGCCAGGCTAACTTTATAGCTCTTACATCCGTCTATTGTTTTGTATAATGTCTCTGAGACCCGCCATTAAATCTGAGTGTACATGAAACATATTTGCGAAAGTGCTTTTAAATTAGCATGTCATGAACAAATCAAAGTGTAACAAAGGAGAACACCCAAACTCCATAGAAAATTACCGAAGGCCCGGCGCAGAAGAGAATGTACCTCAGTTATTTGTGTATTTTAAGTGTAACATTTTTTGATAGGCGTGTTTGCCGCAGGATGTGGTTAAGATAGAAAAAAAATGCTTTTAGATATTTTTCAGGCGCTAATTAAAAATTACTTTTCGTTGAACATATCGACTCCAAAATGTTATAAAAATGGTAATGAATTATGCTTCTATAATAATTATAATAATTTTAATAATAATAAATAATAGTAATAATACCTACATCTTTATATCTCAATAAAATCACAATATACAATAAGTATAACTAATATGAGGCATCCCCTTTAGTAAAGGATTACTTGTGTTTTATTATTATGTTTAATAACCGATATTTTTTTATATAAACTTATACCTACATAAACCAATACCGGGAAAATAAGCAGAATGACAAGATTTAGTGAAAATAAGTATATAAAAGTGTGTTTCGTAACTTTCTGTTTAGACACACATGGTTAAAAAATAAAACTATTAATATTTTACCATTAATCATTTTATTTGGTTACAACTCGATATCCATCAATTTTACTTGGTACTACTAATTTAAATTCTGTGTCAATACTTCGTCTAAAAAGGCCGCAGGATGCTCTATTTCATTGTTATGACGGACGGGCCCAACCAAGATAATATAGAACGCTTATTACAATTCATAAAAGTAATTAAAACTAAAATTGTTAGGTACGCCTGAAAATAATAAAATAGCATTTTTTTTACTTAAGCCACTTTTGCGGCAATGACACATAAATTTCTTTTACTAAAAAAATATACAAAAAACTGAGATACCTTACTTTTGCGCCGGAGCTTGGGCTTTTTTGGGTGTTCGTCTTTAAGGGCCTGTTCCACCACTTCCTGATAAGTGCTGGATATCCACAACTTATTTGACAGATAGAGTATAGATTAACAGCTATCAGATAAGTTGTGGATAGCCTATCCAGCACTTATCAGAAACTAGTGAAACAGCCCCTTATTTTAGTATGTGATATGGTGAGCCTGTGGAAGCTTCACACCACGTCAGTCTAGCCTAGTGGTAAGTACCTAAAGGACTTGTGTGATGGGTACCAGACAAAGGAAATATAATTTTATTAATTATATAATACTTTTATACTGTAGGTACATAATATACATTTAAAATTTTTATTACATAATACACACTTATTATTTAATACATCCATGAACCAGGAACTTTGAAAACTTTTTTGTTCCGTCAATGGGATTCGAACCCATGACTCAAGCTCAAGCCGGGGGTCATAGGTTGTTGCGTGCTCAGTGGTTGCGTGGTAGCTACCACGCTCAACCACTGAGCCACAGAGGTCGTCAAATTAAATTCAAGTTTAATGCTTAGACAATTATGTCAATAGTTTTAACTTGTATGGCTATAAAATAAGTAGTCGTTAATATTACATTAAAGTTTCCGTCGCGTGATTTAATATTCTTAATGCATGGCTCGTTTTAGATATTACTTTTATGCTCACTTATAATAATAGAATAACACAACGTCATGTTTAGTGAAATAGATATAAGGTTGTGTATCATAAATGAGTGATAATATTTAGGGCAGCGTTTTTCAACCTCTGGGTCGCACTCTCTGGGGGTCGCAAGCCTTCTGTAGTCGTTAGAGGTTGAGAAAACTAGTTTCATTAAAATAACAATAAATATCGTAGGTACCTATACAGTTTGTACACACTACATAATAATATATTATGTGTAATGGAATGTGTATTATTGCATTCCTTGAGTTGAGTCAGTCGAGACTCGCGCTCCTATCCGATTGTATTTATGTTAAACGTTTTGCAATAAAGTATTTTACGGATTTCGGTGTTTATTAATAGAGAGTCCCCTAAAATATTAAAAATGTTGATGTAGGAGAATTTTAACAAAAAAAAGGAAAATGTTTGCCCACCAGCGCAAAAAAGCTTGAGAAACACTGCTTGTTTTTTGTTTTGGTGGGGGGTTGCGCCCCTCGAGCCCCCCTTTTATTTTGTAACGGTCGCCGGCTGCTGCCGCAGCACGCTCGCTACGCTCGCTCGGCTCCCTCTGTGTTGTGGTCTAAGTTCTAACCTAACCTAACCTACTTTTGGACTTTCTGGATTGTTTGTTTTTGTTTTGGCGGGGGGCTGCGGGGGGGGCTGCACCCCCCGATCCCCCCGCTTCGTTTTCCGTGTTAGGTAAGCCTTCTGTTAAGTATTTTCATTAATAATGAAATGAAATAAAATACTGAAACATTTTCTCTGCTGACCGAATGTATAATCTTGATGACCAAGTAATTATTCTGCCGAGTGACTGTTTATTTTGCAGATACATAATAAAACTCGCTGCTAGTTTGTGTTTAAATTGCCGACCATTGTCATGATTATTTATAGAACACGAATTGCAACCTGATTTTAATTATTGCTAACAAAATCTTTCTATGCTGACAAAATGATTTATTAGCGGCTATTTCTTGCAAACCAAATTTTTAAATGGCATACGCAATTAATTACTTCTCATTATAGTGTACTGTGTATGTCTATCTGCCTGTTAACTATTCACGCCCAAACCACCGAACCGATTTTGTTGTTTGGTATGGAGATAATTTGATTCCCGGGAAAGGACAAAGAATACTTTTCATCCGGGAAAATGTACAGTTCCCGCGCGATAAACGAATTTTGGCGCAGCGGCGTTGCGGGCGACATCTAGTATTTTATAAATATAATATGTAAAAAAATATTCATATCGTAACGTCAAGTCGTATGAAACTTTGGTATAATGATTACTTTGCGAACTCCCGATCTCGATGTGATTATAGGGGGTCTTATCGACTTTCAGTGCTCAAAGCTGTAAAAAGTTTAACCCCTTTCGATGTAACGTGTGTTCCAACATTACTTTCCCGCTACACTCAATAGCATTCAATTGATCCCTATTTTAAGACAGCTAAGGTGTATTTTCGATCGTATTTCATAGGCCACACGCAAAGTAAGTTGGTTTGTAAATTTTGTTACGTATCTCGTCATAAGGTTTTATTGACGCATTATATGAGTAGGTAAGGACTAAGGAGAGTGCCTTGTGCGACTCCACGGAAATTGGTTAGTCGAGTAATCTGCGGCAACTTTTCCAAGTGAAATTGAAATTATCAAAGTTAGTAGAAGGTTGATATCGGTCGGAACATATTTTATAAGTATCGTTTAAGTGGATGTCATTCGATTTTATTTGGTCACATATCTGGATTAATGTTTGAAGTTATGAAAATACATTTTGCTAATCGTTGCTATTCATTTTAAATGTGATCTTTACAATATAAAATATTATCTGGTACCGGGAACAGAAGTTAGCATGGGGCCATACTGACGATGTGAAGCTTAGTCTATAGTTATTAATTATTATTAATTTATACAATTTTTATATGGCCCGGTGAACTTCGTATCACTACACGTATAAATCCTAATATAAACCTTCCCCGGACTTCCACAAACATTTCAAAACTAAAATTAGCCAAATGAGTTCAGTTTCAGCCGGACTAACAAAATTTAAAACATTATTTTTATTTATATAGAAGAAGCTAGAAGGTTCCGAAGGCTCTTAGCCTTCGGTTGTAATCGTTTGGTATCTTTTAATATTTTAGTTACCTTCACTGTCCCTGAACATGAAACCTGCAAAAACCTATTATTATTTGCCTTTTATTCGAAATTCAAAATATCATTACCATAATAATATCAGCTAAATCGATTTGAACTAGATGACAGATGTTATTTGTCTAGGTTGAATTTTTGCAGGGTGTCAAAAAGTAATACTTTTTTTACCTTATACACAGTTCTTTATACGTGGGAGAGCCATGCTTCGACACGAATGGGCCGGCTCGACCGAAGAAATACCACGTTCTCACAGAAAACCGGCGTGAAACAGCGCTTGCGCTGTGTTTCGCCGAGTGAGTGAGGTTACCGGAGGCCCAATCCCCTACCCTATTCCCTTCCGTTCCCTACCCTATTCCCTTCCCTTACCATCCCTACCCTCCCCTATTACCCTATTCCCTCTTAAAAGGCCGGCAACGCACCTGCAGCTCTTCTGATGCTGCGAGTGTCCATGGGCGACGGAAGTTGCTTTCCATCAGGTGACCCGTTTGCTCGTTTGCCCTCTTATTTCATAAAAAAAAGTTTATTCTGAAATAAGAAGCGATGAAACAGTAATTACTATTACTTCTATGACTCTCTGAGTTTCATAAACTAATGTAAATTGCCCGAAAAAAGAGTAAGCCTGTCAGTGCTACTGCTTGCAAAGTTAAAACTACACAGTCTGTAACAAATCTAAGTGATAGTATTTTAGGGGACCCTATTTAGAGTTCGCTGTAAAAGTAGCAGCGCTGAAAGAGTAACTTTTTTTTAAACTTCTGTATGGGCGAATTTATGTCGCGCGTTAATTTAATATAATACTCAGCGCTGCTACTTTCACAGTGTAAGACTCTACTAACTATAGAGTTAGTATTTTAGGGTGAGTATGTGTGTCTCTTACGTAGGCAAGAGACATATACCTACTCAGTACTCACCCTAACATATTATCACTCAGTTTTGTTACACATATTTGACACATACACAACCTAAAATGTGATCACATTATTTTTATATATTTAATAAATGTATAACGCCTGTTTTAAAACTATAAAACTTGGACTTGAAATTTCCATAATATTTAAGATTAAGTTCTGAAATGTAAGCAGATGTACCAATTTTCTGAGCAAACGATGCGCAAGAAACGTATACTGTGATGTTTAACAAAGGGCTTTCGTTCCGATCGACTTGACATTATCAAAGGCATTAGCGCTGCAAGGGGAATCAAGAAATGTATTTGCAATGCAATTTCAACGAAGAAAATGGAAGAATTCATTTTGTGAGAAAGATGAGTAAGTTTATATGGGAGATACATGCATGACGGTGATGCCACACGACGCGGTGCGGCACCGCACCGGTGTCTGTCTCACCTAGGGCTACCATCCGTCCGGATTTCCCCGGATTTGTCCTAGTTTAAAAAGCATCCGGGGAGCGTCCGGCAGGGTTTTTAAAAAGTCTCCGGGTAAAATCCGGACACTTTTGTCGAGAGAAATTAAGGTTTTAGTCATGACTCATGCAGCAATAAGCGAAAGATAAAAATACGTTAAGCATACACATAACACACGGTTTCTTGCACGGACTTTGAGTTAATCAGACTTTTACAAATTCTTGTTGGAAATTAATAGTTTAAGAGGACGTGTCCGGGGAAATAACCACATTTCGGCCAAATGTCTGGGAATTTTGTCGTGCCTGACCGGCGATGGCAATTTAGGTGATGGCAACCCTAGTCTCACCGGACTACCGGCCACGCGGTGAGTGCGGCACCGCAACGTTTTGCAGTACCGTAGCAGCGATGGATTCGAGCTCCCCGCGTCCCCGCCTCATCTCGATTCCGGTGCGCGTGCGGTGCAGCGCCGGAGCGGCACCGGACGCGCCGTGTGCCATAGCATCCGTTTTTATATGTAGGACACCGGAGCGGCACCGGTCAGGTGCCGTACCGCCGCCGCACCGCATCGTGTGGCATGGTCCTGATGCGATTGCGTAATGCCTATACAAGTCACAGATAAGTGTAAAATATCATTTACGGATGAAAATATAAAAAAATATATTGTTGTGTCTAAACACGCTAAGGCGAAAATACACATCTTGCAATGCGCTACGTATACAATATGACGCAACTTAATTTCGGCATGGTGTGTCATCAGCAATTTAAAATACATTGCAGGCATAATCATGCCGAACTTTGGCCGCGTTTTTTGGCCTAATATGCTTAGATAGTGAATTTATTCAAATTTAAAATAAAAAAGAAATTAATCAAAAAAGTTATTTAAAAAACTTTATCATAAGAAAGACAAATAAAACACGTCTTGTAAATCTGGCGCAAAAGCTTATATTGGTCGCTCGTGTAATCTAAAATCTTGTAAAAGCTTCCGATTTTTAAATCAACAATCTCTTATTTGTTATATTTAACCCTGGGATCGTCTTTGCGATTGAGCCGAGTTCAAAGGGCAAAGGGAAGAATCAACGCGAAGGGTGTGCAGTGAAGGAGCCCTACAAAGCGATTTCCCTCCGCATTGGAAGCTTAAATTAACAATTTGCCGAGGGATGTAAAGGGCAACTATTACATGTGGCAACATTATCTAACTTAATAATTAATATCCGGTAGACTAAGATTTGCTTTGAAGGATATTTAATGATGCTTATACCCTCAAAGAAATTGATTCACAGGCAGTTAGCGAACATTATTTGGTTGGGTTATCTTAAGTCAATTTTTGTCATCATAGTCAATCAATGACTTAACCACAGACATACATCAAGATACATGTCGCTCCATTTGTATGAAACGTGCCACTTTTTTATAGCCACTGTGACGCACCGATGATAAGAAAAGTGTCCATTATTTATTTATTTATTGACTAAAACAAATTATATAATACAATTTCATAACTATGGTACGAAACTATCTGAATATTAATTACAAAGATGAATGCATTCAAAAGGTGCATAGCACTAAGTTCTTAGGTATTTAGATTGACGAAAATCTAAACTGGAAATCTCACATAGAGTATGAATGTGAGAAATTAAATAGTTACGTATATGTCCTACATAGACTGAGGCAAATATCAATCTTACCGACTGTACTTTCGGCATACCATGGATATGTGGCCTCAGTACTCAGATACGGACTTACTTTGGGGGAACTCAACTGACACTAACAAGCATTTATAGCGCAGAAAAAATGTGTACGGGCCCTAATGTGGTAAGCCCTCATATTATGAGTCATGTAAGCCTCTTTTTAAAAAATTAAGTATTATGACGCTTCCTAGCCTTTATATATACGAACTAGTAAACTTTGTAAAAATTCACTATAGTCAGTTTACAGAGGCCAAGAACAAAAAGGAAACCCAAACGTCTAGTATTAGATATCATTCCCAGAACGAATTTATATTTAAAAGAATATTATGCCATACGTATAAAGGCATATAATGCTGCCCCAACAGCCATAAAATCTCTACCTTATAATAAATTTAAATGGCTGAAGCTAAAAAATTATTATTCCGTTACAGAGTTCCTAAATGAGAAATAACATTTTCCTATTATATTGTTGACATTAAATTATTGTTTTGAAATCAATTGAAATGTAATATTAGCTCGTAAGATTAAGACATATCATTTTTAATGTTTTATTATTTTGAAGGGTTTATTATTTTGAATGTTTAAGGCGGACTTGCGCAGATCTGAGTTAAAGTTAACTCTGAGTTAAACATCATGTCATCTCTATCACTCACTTGGTCAGTGACAGATATGACATGATGTTTAACTCAGATCTGCGCAAGTGGGCCTTAGTCTATTGAAATGTTTATTATATCGAATTATTTATAATATAAAAGGTAATTATATAAAAAATAATGTATTAGAATAAGTACCTAAGAATTTGCATGCTATATTATTAGTGAAAAGTGTGATCTAAGAAAAACTACTAACTGTAACACCAAAATGTACCATTTTTCAAGCAAATAAAGAAATATGAATGTGAATATGAAAGAACGTAATAATATTAGATTGTTAAACATAATATGCAAGTACATAAATACCTTCCCATCAGTACTGCTAGATACAGCCACTACTAATATTTTAGGAAGTTCATGTCATATTATTATTTAACAGTAGGTAAAGTCTAAAATATTTGAAAAGTCAAAATTCAGGGTTTTTTGTAGATTTTATTCTAATGATTATGATACCATAATTATAAAACAACACAAAAAATCTTCACCACGTTATACTACAAAAGACACAAAGACATAAATACCATAAAAATATATTTTATGCTATCATTCTTCCATTCACTGTCATAAAAATTCATGATATATTTATAGACATTTGTAATAAATGATAATATCTTTAGACTATGCAGATATGTGGATTTTATTTACATTTTAATATCCAATATGTTACTAAAAATATCGAATTCAAATAGGAATACATATACATCCTTAAAATCCTATTTTAATACGATATAAATATAAATTTTAATGGCACTGTTCTCGTGCTCACTGATGCTGTTATAAGATATCATATTTTAAGCTCATCCAACGTAAAATTGGATTCTAAAGTACGAGCGGAACAAAATCTAGTGCCTCTATAGTGGTATCAAGATAGATAACAATATGAGACCTGGGACAGGTTCTAAGATAGTCTTACAGATAGTGCACTTCCATTAATACTTTATTTTATATCACTACTAGATGACACCCGAAAATCCGTTGTGCCTAATGCCTAATACCTGTGTGAATAAAAAAATTTCAAAGTAGGTATCTGCCTACCAAATTTCATAAAAATCGGTTCAGCAGTTTACGCGTGAAGAGATAGCAGACAAACACACTTTCGCATTTACAATATTTTAAAGTATGAATCACTACTACTTAGATGACATCCGCAAATCGGTTGTGCCGAAATCAGTTTATCGCCTGAGAACCGTAAAACTTTTTGGGCAAAAATTATTCTATATTGTGCTTTCCTGTGTCTCAAAGTATCTGCCTACCAAATTTCATCTAAATCGGTTCAGCCGTTTAAGCGTAAGGAGGTAATAAACAGATAGACAGATATATACATGTTACGCTCAAAGACCGAAAACGCTCAGTGAGAGAAAAAATGGCTCACAACGCGTTGTGGTCATTGTGAAACGGCCACGACGCGTTCTGGCAACCGAGAAAAGCCATGAGCTCTGACTTCTGAGTATTTAAAAACAGCCACGACGCGACTTCATGTTGTGGCCCTAATGAAAACGGCCACGACGCGCATAAAATAACTCCTGAGTCCTGCGTAACTGGTTTGGTTTCAAAACGCGTCGTGGCCGTTTTCATTAGGGCCACAAAACGAATTCGCGTCGTGGCTATTTTTAAATGCTCAGAACGCGTCATGGCTTTTCTCGATTACTAGAACGCGTCGTGGCCGTTTTCATTAGGGCCACGACGCGAAATTCGCGTCGTGGCTGTTTCACTATGACCACAACGCGTTGTGAGCCATTTTTTTCGCTCACTGAGCGTTTTCGGTCTTTGAGCGTAACATACACATTACACTTTCGCATTTATAATATTAGTGTGGATGAAAAGGAATTCTACTTCTATTTTTTTGAGGTCGTGAATTTTATAATATTATTAAAAAAAACCGGTCAAATTTACGTCGTAGCCATCTTAAAAAAAACGTTAAAAATGAAACAAAATTTAAATCTAGCTTTACTTTTAAGAAAAACTTGTCATAATATTTTTGAAAAAGATTTTCGACAAGACAAAATAGTTTTCATCTAACACGTCGTTATTAATAAGCTATTCTAATGAGCTAAACTCTAGTGGCAAGCTCTAGTAGCTTGCTGCGTGCAGTTTGGTGTGAACGCAGCCAAAGTTTTGGACACTGTAAGGTTTGATTCACAAGCAATGAGGGTATTTATATTTTCATGCAATTGCTTGTGATCTCGTAGCGTAACGGCTAAATCGCTCGTTTGCGCGGACGCATGCGTCGTATATAATTATATGCCAACTTTGTATAGTAAAACGCAGATATTTAGCATTTAGGTGATTTATTCAGATCGCACGGCGCGGTAGTGAAGTGGTTGTCTGCATTGTGATTCACTCAATTAGTACGAGAGTTATGGCGCAGACAAGCGACAGACACCAAGAAACTGTTAAACCTTTTCATGCATTTTATTATTATAACTTTAAAGGAAAAGGTGACCCTGTTTGAGCCTTGCCTCTTTGAATGAATTGCCTCCATGCTCATTTAAAGACATTTCTAAAAACAATTTATTTGTCGCTCGCAAAGTGCCTACAAGACCTTTTCAGCCCCAGGGCTCCACGGAGCACACTTTAAGAATTGTTAACGTAGTAGAATCGGGGTACCATGCAGCTAGTCGCTCGTCTACACTCCCTGAGCGTCAAGAGGTCAGTAATTGGCGCTCCGACACCGTCATTGCACTCTTCCCAATTAAATGTCAACGGCAACGCACCTTCAGCTCTTCTTATGTTGCGAGTGTCCATAGACGACGGTAGTTCAGGTGACCCGTTTGGTCGATGCCCCCTTATTTTATTAAAAAAACCGGCCAAGTGCGAGTTGGACTCGCCCATGAAGGGTTCCGCAGCAGCAATAAGAATTGTTTCTATGAAATTATAAGATTCTTGATTTATTTTAATATTTAATTTTTGATATAATGAAAGTTAAATTAAGGTATATCATTTATGACGTATAAAAAAAAACTACTGGCTAGATCTCGTTCAAACCAATTTTCGTTGGTAGTTTTTATAGTAATGTACATCCTACTTTAGAAGTTAGAGGGGGGGGGGGGGGACGACACACATTTTGCCAGTTTGGAAGAGTCTCTCTCGCAAACTATTCAGGTTAGAAAAAAATGATATTAAAAACCTCAATATGATTTTTGAAGACCTATTCATAGATACCCCACACGCATAGGCCAGATGAAAAAAAATTTTTTTGGTTTCAGTTGTACCTATAATTGCTACCTACCCCTAAAATTATTAATAATTTTTCCATTTTTGTATCAAAATCTTAATGCGGTTCACAGACTACATCTACTTACCAAATTTCAATAGTATAGCTCTTATAGTTTCGGAGAAAAGTGGCTGTGACATACGGACGGACAGACAGACAGACAGACATGACGAATCTATAAGGGTTCCGTTTTTTGCCATTTTGGCTACGAAACCCTAAAAATGTCTTTATGTCCTTCTTTTGATGTTTGGTCCAGGCATAGTCATGGAAAACTGAAACCACGTTGATTTTCTGATCTTATTCGACACCCGACAAAACGGGAGAGATTTTAAAAGTTTGACTTGTCTGTCTTTTGAGTGTATCTCTGTCTGTGGCATTACAACTCAATGCATCCCATTACATGTATTAGGGCCCGCTTCACCACTTCCTGATAAGTGCCGGATAGGCTATCTGTAACTTATCTGACAGATAGAGTATAGACTATAGATTATAGAATATATTCTGTCAGATAAGTTGTGGATAGCCTATCCGGCACTTATGAGGAAGTGGTGAAACAACCCCCTAATCTCGTGACTGACATGAGAATAGCATTTTGTGGATTTTATTCACCGGGAATGATTTAACTCGCGAAACAGTATGCCTCTAACCACTTAGGTAAGGGAACCCTACAAAAGCGAGTATTTTTCTGTCTGACTTTATAATGCGGAATGATTTTAGCTTTACCAAAATTATTATGAGCGAAAGATTGAAAAATGATATCATTTTATGTGCTGGAACTGAATGTCGTACAAAATATTTGATATTTGTCGATTCGAATCAGAAGAGTAAAATATATTTTCCAAGTTCAAATATATTTTAGAATCTGAAAATTCACTTACCTCAAATTGTTAATTTCTTAAAGCTCCTGTATTGTGTAAAAATTTCGTATACAATGTTTTTGACAGATAGCAGATATCAGTGCAATACCAACTATCAAAATGGTTTTTACTAGGCCCTAGGCCAGCTATGAATCACTATCTTCGGTAGATTGTGCCCATCTCACGGTTAGGTTAAGATCATCAGTCAGTTACGTCATGGTGTTAAGACTGTCTGTTTGTTACCTCTTCACGCCCAAACCGCTGAACCGGCTTTGCTGAAAATTTGGTATGGAGACACTTTGAGTCCCGGGAAAGGACATAATTTTTATCCCGCAAGAACTTATAGTTCCCGCGCGAAAAGCGAAGTTTGGCGTAACGGAGTTGCGGGCGTCATCTATACAGCTATTATGAAAAAGTATGAGCTAGTAATAAAGCTAGATATTGGTCGCCTCATTGAGAGTTTTTAGTTGTGTTTTAGTAGTTAGCCTGTTTCATCACTTCCTGATAAGTGCCGAATAGGCTATCCACCAGTTAACTTGACAGATGAAGTATGGATAATCTGTCAATAAAGCTGTGAATAGCCGATTCGGCACTTATCAGAAAGTCGTAAAACAGGCCCATAACCACGTAGCGTAATAGTGGTGCACCTGTAATATAATAATTTATAACAATAACAATCCGGATATTCTTTAGAATTGAATAAGGTACAATATGATGTTATAGCTAGATGATCAAGCTCTCTTATTTTGCCTTTAGGTGGCATGCAATTTTTATAAATTCTTTCAATCTTATTACTAATTATTATTTATCCTTTTATCCTGTTGAAACGCTGCATTTCAAAACGGTTTTTGATAACAGCCAGCCGTAATGTAATATGGCGGATTATAAAATCCGACTGCGACATTGATATTATGTACTATGCGTACATGTTTACGAAAACAGCGTGAACCAACAAAAATAATTAATATCGCTGAAAGAATCCGTCGCGTCGCATTCTAGTTATCTACAGGATCCCAAAACTCCGAAAATAAAAAGATTTCGGCATTCGCACACGTTCGCCTCTAAATTTCTGCCGCCATTGAACGCCAAAAAACAAGGAACATCGCATTAACGAAATTAAAAATGTTTTACCGTATAATAAAAACCACATAAGGAAATTATTTAGCTGTATGATTTTCCCGTTATGTTTTATACCTTCTTTTTATTATATACCACTTGGTATATTAAAAAAATAAAACCGACTTCAAAATTGTACTTAAAAGACCCTATCCTATGACCTATCTCAAAAACTACTTAATCCTCCGATCGGGGATTCTTGGAATTAATACTATTGTATTCTATTGTTGTCGCAATCAACGGTGCTCGTACGGGGCTTGATGGGTTAACCGATTTTGATGAAACTTGCAGCAATCCCTAAGTTTAACAATATTTAGTATAACAAAAAATAATTACTCAAATCGTACTTGTAGTTCCGGAGATATGCGAACACAAACATTAAATTATCTCAAACTTTTTATAATTAATAGTTTTTCGACAAATTGAATAAAAATTATTTAGCATAAAGTAACAACACTAAAGTAGCGAGTTACGGCGATTGGTGCTCAATGGTAAGACAATTTCCATAAATCGCTTGCAAGTCTTAACATTGTAGATTTCTTAGTTGCATTTATAGTTCACTACATTGCATTTTTACATGAGGAAAGCAAAAATACCTTTTATAAACAAATTTAAGTCGCTATTATAGGTTTTCTCGTGTGTACATTTTTTGTTATTCAAGTAAGTACTTTAAAAATCATGTCCCGACCACATATTATTTGAAATATGCTATCAAAGCTCTTCCATTGGATATCCCCCACCCCACACAGTCAAGATTTTTTTATTGTTTTACTTAATGTCCCCAAGAGCACTGTTACAATCTTATCGTGACATCATGTAGCTTTCCAACGACAATTCAAATGAACATCCATAATACTATACCCATATAGGCAAAGGACATACAGGACAATTTAATAACCATCCATTTCGCTTCGGCGTACTCAGGTAAAAAATTAACACAAATTAACATACTTAGCTTAAAAAGTATAGCTAAATAAGGCGAAATTGTCACATAATAGTTCCCTTTTTGTTACAAAGTCGATGTCATATCGGAAACGATTTGAATGAGGTACTAACAAGTCGTTGTCGTATCGTGGGGTGTGCTACGGCGTAGCACCGTAGCTCGTAGCGTATCGTAGCCGCCGTATAAATATTCCAGTACAGGAAATTATGTTTCCACCGATATCGAATATTTGAATTAAATTCATCCAATGATAAGTTGTAAGGAGTTCACGGCGTGTTTTTATATTGAAGCCGTAAGTGAATAAAGTGGCTAACCAACATTTATAAAATAAATACAATTATTAGTAATTTTACGCATTTTTCCCTTACTATTTGAATGAACCTTGTAACTTACATTGACACTTCATCCATTTGCCTCTTAAATTATGTTTAGATAATTATTAATTTAATTATTTTATGAATGACTATAATCTTTAATGAAAGTTCAAGTTAATAATACACATTAGCGGGTATAGACGCGGGCTACAGCTAGTAGACAAAGGATATTCTGTAATTCTATGTACGGCCGAATAAGTAATAGGCTCGAACATTACGTATTTATAGAGCGTTGATACGGAAATTGCAGTTTTGTAAAATTCAACAACGACGCGCATGTGCTTAGGGCGTGAGTCACAGGCGTTAGCGATTCCTTCGTGGTAAACATGATTTTAGGGTTCCGTACCCAAGGGTTAAAACGGGAACCTATTACTACAACACTTCCACTAGGCTGACTCTAGAACCACGATATACAAATAGTTCAATTTTAAAATTTATTTTATTGTATTGTAGTTGCTGTAGCACCATTTTATACTAAAAATAAAATAAATATTTTTCTGTACAATAAACGTTCCCGCTTATTAATATTCTATATATATATATATATATATATATATATATATATATATATATATAAAAATGGATTTTCAATTGTGTTAGTCGCGCTAAAACTGAAAACGGCTAAATGGATTGGGCTGATTTTAGTCTTCAAATATTCGTAGAAGTCCAGAAAAGGTTTTAAAGTGACACGAATTTCACCGCGACAGCTAGTATAATAATATAACTCTCCCAATTTTGTTCAATCAATTTTAAACCGTGATAAAAATGTTTCGTACTCTGCAACATAATAAGATTGATAACAGTTACTATGAAAAACTTTATTTTAGCTACGATTCTATATCGTATTGTTGTTATATTAATTTAATGCTTAACTTAACTTTTGATCTGAATTTAAACACTGGCAAAATTTGCTTTCGATTATACGAAACGACGGATCTATCTTCATAAGTCTATGTCTTGGACCAAAACCAAGAAGAGTGCATAAAACTCCAGGGAGAGTGTTAGTAAGTTCGTTTGAATGATTCGACACCTCCCTTGAGGTTTGAACCGAAACACCCTCGCGAAGGGGCGCAGTATGAAATCATTTTTAGTTAAAAACTCTTCAAAAGTGGTATTGATTTTATATTGATGGTAAGAACTACGAATAAATGGCCGACGGTAGGGATACTTATAAATTATTTTAATTCTTCCACACTTCTAATGCCCGGGACACACGAGGCTAGTTTTTCAAGCTAGGATAGCAAGCTAGTTTTTTCCCAAACCGTCCTGGCTTGCTGACCTAGCTTGGAGCATGCTAGTTCTGTTTTACAAATGAAGATAGTTTTGTCTACACGAAGCCAGAAGCACTAGCTTGCTAGCTTACAAACACTAGCTTGAAAAACTAGCCTCGTGTGTCCCGGGCATTATGGTGGCAAATTTCATGAAACAAGTCCGAGTACACGCACGAGTAATCAAAAGGGTCAAATCAGATCGCAACGCGAATCGCAGATGCATTTTTTTTTTTTGTATGGATTTGACAGATTTTCTATTACACGTCTCACGAAATTGAAATTTATCACTTCAGTACTTAAGAAATGCATCTGCGCGTCGCGTTGCGGTCTGATTTGACCCTAACATTGTTTAAATATCTCTACAGTACACAAGAGCACTCTCTCTTCCTTTTACTTTTGTGGAGTTGTATCCCAGTGGGTCAGGTGACCCGTGACCGACACGACGTTAGAAATTCATACTTTTGGAATTTCCTGTATGTCTACCAATTCGGGGCTCACCCACGCCGGCGAGAAAAACTTGAAAGAGTCTTCTCTCAGAAGACTTGATGCAGAACTCAGAAGTTTTATTTTAATAATAAATTTCAAAATTCAATGAGCTCCAACGAATAAGTTCAAATATTATTAATTAAAATATTTACGATTAATTTCTTCGTACCAATTAATTATAATAAAACATTCCCATTTTTTGATAAATAGTTACTATAACATGTGGCGGTACCCACAATTCGCCTAACAATCCTGCATCGCGCTATCGAAGTTTCGGAGAACGGCAAGATATATACAACGTCTGAAATGACGTCAGTGGGCTTCGGCCTGACCGAGCATGCTATCTCTCTCGGTCGGAAGATCTTCCTTTTCGGCCGCCACTTACAACGTTAAATTGGTGACCACCGACAAGAACACGCATCCTTCTGGACATCAATCATCATCAACACTCCCCGCCCCTCCGCACCACGTCAGCAGACATCAAGCATAACCGGGTCGCCTCGACCATAAGCCGCGTTGGGCGTCCGCGCCGGTCGAACCCGTGTCTGGCTTGAACGGGGCAGCCATAGGCTACAACGACCGGTCAGCAAGCAGAGCACGGGGTCCCTCTCCTGGTCATTGCACGCGTAGCTTCGGCCCACACCTGACAACACAAGCGCATTGAAGAATACCACAGGTCTTCGGGGGGGAGTGATGTGGCGGTACCCACAATTCGCCTAACAATCCTGCATCGCGCTATCGAAGTTTCGGAGAACGGCAAGATATATACAACGTCTGAAATGACGTCAGTGGGCTTCGGCCTGACCGAGCATGCTATCTCTCTCGGTCGGAAGATCTTCCTTTTCGGCCGCCACTAACAACGTTAAAAACATATAACAAGTTACTTACCGTTTTAGCCTTATTTGACTTCAGCAGCGCATTTAACACTGTCGACCACGATATATTGATTGGAATTCTAAAGACGTTAAATTTATCACCATCTGTAATCAATTTGTTTCGAAGTTACCTTGTTGGACGTCGTCAGAGAGTAAAGCTGGGCAACTCTTGCTCTGACTGGATTGATATCTCAGCCGGTGTTCCCCAGGGTGGTGTTTTATCCCCCCTTTTATTTGCTCTTTTTATCAATAACATCACTCAAAATATTGTGTCGTCTTTCCATCTTTACGCTGACGACCTGCAGATATATATTCAGTCGACATTAAATAACCTTCATGCTACCCTGAATACCTTAAATAGAGATATTGAGATTATTTCTAATTGGGCCTTGCGTCACGGTCTACACATCAATCCAACCAAGACACAGCTAATAGTTATTGGTAGTCCTGGCCTGGTATCTAGGATTGACTGGGGTAACCTACCACCGGTGGTCGTTGATGGTACGATTGTACCATTCAGTCGGACGGTTAAGAGCCTTGGGGTTTTCCTCGATGAAACCTTGTCGCGGGGACAACAAATTAAAGAACTTAGCAGGAAAGTATTTGCCACCTGGTACTCCATTTCACGACTGCGTTACGTTCTTCCCATACCGACCAAAATTAAGATAGCAGAGTCTCTGTTTTTATCCACTCTCGATTATGCTGATACTTGTTCCGTCAACCTGACTGAGGATCAGCTCAATAAATTGGAGCGGCTACAAAATCTTGCCATACGATTTATTTTCGGCCTTAGGAAGTTCGATCATGTATCCGAATATCGAAGGAAACTCAAGTGGCTACCAATGCGTCGTCGTCGCGATGCTCGCATTTTGTCACTTGTATTCTCCATCATACATGATCCGTATCTGCCATCTTACTTGAAGGATAACTTCTCGTTTCGGCAAGTAGATAAAGAGTTACGTTCTGCTTCAAATCTCCTTTTAGACGTGCCTGTACAACATACAAAGTACTATAACTCTTCTTTTGCTGCTACGGCGATAAGGTTGTGGAACTCATTACCTACCCATATAAGAATGACGACTACACTGTATCGGTTCAAAATGCTGGTAAAAGAACATTTCTTATCTATTAGTGGTAATACTCATTAAAAAAAATTGACAATCATGTACATATTAGTTAGAATTCAGAAATGACGATTAAAATATTATTGTAGTTACAAGTTCCAACTTCTGAATTGTGTCTTTTTTATTTTTATTTTTTTCATTTTATTTTTATTATTCTCCTTTTTATATAATATTATAATGTATGTATGTATTTGTGTATGTATTATTAAAAAATATTATATCTTTATCTAAGTAATGCACACTCATCTAATTTCAATAACATACTGTCCTTTGCCTGTGGTTGCCTGGAAGAAATTACTTATTAGTAATAAGGCCGCCATTGTGGTACACTAGTTATAAGTAATTGATAATTGTTGTATTTTTACTCCTTATAATTATTGTGTGCACAATAAAGAATATTTATTATTATTATTATTATTATTATTATAGTCCCTTTTATTGTATTTTACATGAAAAAAAGGCGCAAAGTCTTTGAAGGAGGCCTTTGCCCAGAAGTGGGACAGTTTAGGCTTATAAATAATAAAAATTTAAATAAAAATTTATAAATAATAAAAATATTTTAAAAAAGTAGTCAAAGAACGTTTGTGTGCCGAAGCCTATTATAAGGTCAATGATTTCATAAACGATGGCAGATCTTGGGAGTAGGATGGCTGCTTGCAAGGCTACTTCTACATTATTATATGACTTACAATAATTATGTATAGATGTTGACATTGTATAATAATCAATTGTAAATTTTATTTTAAAAAGATTAATTTTTTTCTCACTTTTTTGATAAAAAGAGGGACCCCGTGCGAGTTTCTTACGCCGGTTCTTCTCGCCGGGATAGTTCCCGAACCGGTGGTAGGCACCAGTAGTATCAACGTTCTGAAAGTATTTGTTGCAAATCTATTCGGAAATAAAACAATTTTTATTTTATTTTATTTATTTAATTATTATTAGTATTATTATTTGAACACGATTTTCACCTATCTCCAGTATTCACGTATACCGTACCGCCAATGACGATGCAATCATTTCTTAAAAGTTTTGTATATAAAAAAACCGTATTCTTAAAAACAAGGTTTTTTTTAAACTTTTTTTTAACTTATATTTATTTTATTAAGAGCACAGTGTTTGATTGAAGGACTGTGTGTGGAAGTTTGCACGCCCTTATTGGATCCGTTACAATCGCATCGGCTCGTAATTGCCGTGTTCAGGCGACTGGAATAATGACTTTTTGAACCTATTTATAGTCGTATAGTTTACTTTACCTGGGGACCGATTCTCATACCTCGAACGATGAGATTAAGGTATATTCTCTTTCCTATAGCTTCGATCGCAGATAAATATGAGGTTTGAGAATCGGACTGGACAGAAATTTCCGAAAGGATCCGAGTACCAAAATTAGACCCCAGGACTACATTAAACATTACGAATGGTATGTGAATAAAATCCATAATATAAATTAGTCCTTAAATAATTCGCAATTGTCCTTGAAGTTCCCGGGAAAAGGTACACTACCTGACCGCTGACGAATGTGATTTTATTTTGCTTTAACCGAAACCAGCAAGAGGCGGAAATATGAGTGTCTAGGCGAAGACTTCATATTTCTGCCTTTTGCTGTTGAAACCTTGGGTCCGTGGGGGCCAGACGCAAAAGCCCTCTTTAAAGATGTCTCCAAAAGACTGGTCGCCAAATCAAATGACCCCAGGGCTGGCGCCTACCTCGGCCAACGTATTAGTTTGGCTATTCAGCGAGGTAATGCTGCCAGCCTAATTGGTACTTTGCCTGCAGCCTCCGATTTAGATTTAATTTTTTATTTATAAATAGTGTTTATTTAAATTAATTAATTTATTTATAGTTGTATTTTTATTGTCTTTGTTCCAGTATTTAAGTTTCTCGTTAATAAATAAAGGAAAATTATTTTGCTTTATTAATTGTGTTTTTTTTACCCATCAAGCCCCACAAGGACACCGCGACAACAGTAAAATAACAATAGATTTCCAAGAATCCGCAATCGAAGGACTAATATCGAGGACACCGTTATTCACACATCGATTTCATATTCATATATTCCGATTTCATAAGCGACCGCGACCGACGAAAATTAAAATAAAATGTCACTTTCGTTTTCTACCTATAACTATATACCATACAACATAAACCATATACCTATAACTATAGCTCATACAAATAAAAAAATGCTCTTTCAGCGCTGCTACTTTTACAGTAAACTCTATATAATGGACACATACACACCTTAAAGTTTTATCACTTTCTTTTGTTACACCTGTATAGATAATAAATATATCAAATATTTTTTCAATTTTTTACATGAATTTTCATATGCATAAAGCCTTTGGTTGAGAACGCGATCTTTTCATTTTCCATCTCAAGCGCTATAGCCGTAAGCTGCAACACCTCCGAGCAGCTCCAATCAAAGCTTCAGCATCAAGTATTAAAAGCTCGTTCTGCTAATGAATCCTATCAGATCTCGCCTCGTCTCAAGACGAGCTTTCAAAGCTTTTGATAACATGTCGACGCCTTTCCTTTTTAAGTATCGACCCGTTTTCACACGCCACTTAAAGTTAGGGGGCTCTTAAATCACAAGTTTCACTTTCTTGACGGAATGATAACGTGTCTTGAGTACCTATTTATTTAAATAGTTTTTGGTCATCATCATCAAAAATTATAAAGTCATCAGCTGAGTGTTTGTTCAACGATAATAATTGTTAGAAGTAATACTTATCGCACACGTAATGTAGTACTGCTTGACGACATTTTGTCGTTGCGATGTCGTGTGGTTGTGGTACGAGTGGGTTGGCCCTAAATCAAAATAGCAAGTTTTTCAGAATCGGCGATAAAATATTATCCATACTGGTACTATTTAAATAAATGTGAAAGTGTGTCTGTCTACCTGTCTATCTTTCTATTAGTACCTCCTCACGCCGAAACACCTGAACCGATTTCGCAGAAATTCAGTATGTTGAAACTCGGTTTTAAGGTTTTACGACATAATGCACTCAAATTATTATACACTTTCCTTGCACTTATTCCACTTTATTTTAATTATATTATTAGAAAATTGTTAATGTATACACGACCGGTTTCGAATAAATCCTCATCAGATGTAGAGATCAACTACGATAACTTGGCGCGCCCCTCCAAAATTCAAAACGTTTGAAGTGCGTTGTCAAAACGACTTGAAGTGCGTTGTCTTGCGCAGTAGGCTAGTTATGATTAGTTGACCAACAAAACTGAAATATTACGTGTAGTGTGATTGGTTGAATACTTACTACATACAAACTCTTTCATAAGGATATGACTACACACATTGAAACAGTCATTTGGAGGGGCGCGCCATGTTATCCTAGTTGATCTCTACTCAGTACATCAGGTGTGATGATTTATTCGAAACCGTTCGTGTGTATAACATTTTTGTAATAAATATATTAAAATAAAGTGGAATAAGTGCAAGGAAAGCTTATAAGTAATTATTTAATTGAACATGAATTTCCACCAAGAAGTGACGGTACATTCAATATCATACATAATGCAGTGTTTAATGGGTGTGCGTTATGTGAACAGTCGCATTTACTCATACAACAATAGACAGAACGAACCAGTATCACCAGTATGCCGACTTCAAACTAACGAATCGGCGAGTACCGCCGCGCTGATGTCCTCTGTAAGCATGCTACGAACGGCAGAGCTAGCAGTCACGGGCGACACGGCGAGTGCCACCGGCCATAATATTATGTCAAACCTATAAGGGTCAATTCAGCCCGTAACGCGACGCGTAGACGCATTTCTAAAGGACGATGCTATCACATGTATGAAAAAAAAAAACCCAGAGTGAACAGATACAGGATGTAGCTTAGAATTTCAGTGATATTAAATGAAATAATTCTGTATATATTTTATTGTAAGATTCGATGGTTAAATGGGAGATATTTCTATTAACTTTTCGTAAGGAGTGATGTTTAATTTTTTTTAATTTATGTTATTTTGCGACATTTTGGAGCTGAATTGTAGTTAGAATAATAATAATATCTATGAACGCTTCACACCACGTCAGTCTGACCCCGTGCTAAGTACCTGAAGGACTTGTGTTATGACAGACAACGGAAATATATTTAATACTTTTTATACTATAATAAGTATATTTAAGATTTTTATTATACTAAAAACCGCGATGTTACCCGCGATCAATTAGGTGTGATTAGGTAAACTAAATTGTGTTGTAATAGGTAAATCATCGGAAACTTTAATTTTGATGACTGAGAGATGGAAGTTTGATAGAAGACACTGTTTTGTAATAAGCAGCACTCCTAGGATTAATTGGTAGAAGATGAGACGAAAATTAATCAAATGACACTCGAAATCTGTATGTTTAGTTTCGAATAAATTCAATTTTATAATAAATAACTTAGTTTGTTTCTAAAAATGAGAATTAAGACTCAGCACTAATGACGCTACACTGTTTCATTAAAAGAAACACTACCAGTAGGGGGATGGGGGGGTTTGGGGGGTAAGTAGGAGACGGAAAAATTTTGAAAATCGAATTTTGTTTTATGTAACACTTCTAGGAGAGGGGGGTTGAAGGCACGGCCCCCCAAATAGGATACGGGACGAAAGCCTATGAATCAAATGACACTCGATATCTGTATGTTTAGTTAAGGTTAGAATAAATTCACTTTTATAGTTAATTAATGACTTAGTCTGTTCCTAAAAAGGAGAATTAAAACTCAGCACTAACGATGCGACACTGTTTCGTTAAAAGCAACACTTTCAGGAAGAGAGTGGGGAAGGAAGTAGGAGACAGCAAAATTTTGAAAATCGGTTCACAAACGGCGGAGTCATCGTTGAACATAAGTAATTTAAAAAAATGAACATAACACAAACTCACATACTTTCGCCTTTATAATATTAGTAGGATTATGATACACATTTAACACACATCCATGACCCAGGAACTTTGAAAACCTTTTGTTCCGTCGGCGGGATTCAAACCCGCAACCCCTGGCTTGAGCTACTTACGCACTCAGCCACTGAGCCGCAGAATGCAGTGCATCTATTATCGTTTTATAATAATTACAAATATCCGTTATAAAAACGATCTATTAATGGGCAACTAGGTATTATTGCGCCTGCGGTCGCGGTGTCGTACCCGTGGCTCCGCCGTCGGAGAGAGGGCGCACCGCCAAGTTTTAGTGGGTAGGGCTTTCGAGCGAGTCTCACATATCCGCGTCAGGATCTCCCTCATCCCCCGCGGAATGCGTAAATGCATTTCTTGGAGTAAAAAAAAATAATAAAAAATAATAATAAAAAAGGTATAATTGCGTTTCAAGTAACACAAAATATATTTCAAATACTTTAATAATTAATAATTACACATTACCTACCTTCTTCATCTAATGTGACATTATCTATACGCACTTGATTTTATTTTCTTTTTATTTTATTCCCTCGGCTAACTGGAACTGGAACCGACTTCAAAATTATGAAGATTGAGTACAGAAATAGTTGAGGTTTAGCCGAATTCGGGAAAAGGCACTACATATTAGATAGGAAAAATTATTTAACACTTTTTAGTTCATATTATAAGGATGATATTAATATTGTTCTTACCTTGGAAGTCGGTTTTAATTTTTTGTTAAAAATAATAATTTCACTCTTTTTAGTTACCTAGAAGGTAAACTGTTAGTGCCAATTCAAATTGTATTAAAAAATAGTTTCATATTGTCTTCACTAGATGTCACTGAGGCGCTCCTGTGTCGCGCTATCGCTTGTACGTAGAAGTTTTATATAGGTAGTTGTAACTCGTAACAGATTTATATCGTGTTGTTAAAAGTTTGTAAGCAACTGACAACTCAACATTGAGCTTGCCGCTTGGTATGAGCAGTGAGCATTGAATTGACAACATAAATCGTAATATTGAGTGGTAATTGATCTCGTATAATTGTTATTAAGTTGACCTCCGTCATAGTCCGCGAATTTATAAGTGGTCGTCGGTGGTACTGCGTATATTCTACGTATCTTATTACAATTTGTTAAGACTGTTAAGAGTCATACGGCATACCCCAAGGCCCAAATATCAGGTAGATAGATACATTTAAACAATACATTTAAAAAAATCTGAGTGAACACGTGCTGAAAATGCTCGCAGCGCGGCATGCCGCATGCCCTGACATTCCGGTTAGAACTTGAATACGATGTTTAAGCACGCGCCGCGCGGCGCGCTGCGGCGCGCGGCGACGCCGTTGCCTCTGCGGCGCCGACCGCCGTGTATATTAAACAGCCTATAATAATTGGTGTTGTTATGTACATAATTATTATTATTGTATCCATACCTATGCCTTGTACTATTATCTATTTTGTGCCATGAGACATTGGTGACCTTAACACGACGTGGTAATGATGATGATGACGATGATGATGATGAATTTGAATTGCACGGTAGCATATGCTTTCTGTTCTTAAAACAACGCTGAAACTCCCAAATGTGTATCTATAAAGAGTCAGGAGTTCTCTCAGCATCTTCGAAACCATGGTATGCCTTGACCCAATATTTGACTTTTTGGTAGCATATTCTTGGTACACTTCACATAAAACCAAAATCACCATATGTTTCCATATAAATTTCGAGGAGTTCCCTCGATTACTCCTGGATCCCATCATGAGGTCACCACTTTTGTGAACATGGTACCAAATTGAGGTGAAACCTAATACAACAAAACAAAAATTTCGAAAATGGCACAATCAAACGGCGGAGTAATCGTTGAACATACAAAAAAAAATATATCCACAGCCGAACATATAACCTCCTCACACAATACAACCTAACACATACATTTTATGGCCGACGAGCCGAGACGAGATATTTGAGCATTACTGCTCCTGGATACTAGATATGAGCGCCGCGCCGACACGCCGTCGTCGCCGCGAATTCTCACGACGCGCCGCCGCCGAGGAAAAAGAGCGACGCGCCGCCGCGACAATAGAATACTTTTACTAATTTCCAAGAATCCCCGGTCGAAGGGTCAATATAAAAATTAAAAAATATCATAGGTACTTTAAATGTATTTCTAAATCTTTAAGTACCAAATATTAATACAAATACTGCATTTATAAATAAAAATATTTATTGTTCAATGGTAACGCCATCTAGCATAACTTTAAGTAACCATTGAGTACTATGAAATTATTACATTTCATATTGTGAAATTTCGTATTATAAATAAATAAATAAATAAATAAAGGATAACAAATTAATTTTTTTAATTAGGCCGAGTAAATATTAATATAGTCTCACGCGCTTCCCTTAACCTATCTCCATCCCTTTCCTTTCGTGCACTTTCGCCTATCGTCGTTGAAGCTCGGGATAAAAGATAATTCGAGAATTCGACAGTGTAATTTTTGACTCATTACGAGACGGACATAGACGTTTTCGTCAAGTCCTCGCTGACCGCTATCAGAATATATGGACGTTGGAGAACTGGTACGCTGCTGATTTCCATCTGTGCTGCATCGTCTAGTGTTTCGCGAGTGTTTCCTGGGGCCCCAGACGTGCTGTTCAGCGCCTGCGTTTGTGGACGCGAAGACCAAAGGTTAGTGCACGAAATCTCCTTCCTACTATCTGCCCCTATCTCCAGCATTCGTGAGACTATAAAAATACAGTCCACTAACTATCGAAGGTGGACAGCAGCTATAGGCCATTTGTTGATTCACCCGCCCCACGCGCCATCATATTTTTTTGGTTCCATTCGAGCCGGATGATTGAACCATGTTACATGGTCAATTCGACTTTAAATTAAATACCGCCCGCCCTTATTGCACAAGCTATTAACACCTACTTAATTGTAAAAATAGTATATTTCATTCGTATTTAAATATTACTACCTACCGAAGTATATTCTCGTAACATTATAAGTAAGTACCTTCATATCATATATAATTTACCCATATAAACGCTTAAAATAACTAGTAAATAATTATATTTTGCCTTTCTTAATTGAAACTTAATTTTCATACATATCTAAGGTCGTAAATTTGGATTATAAGTTCGTACTTCGTACCTACCTATTCCTATACTCGAGCATTCTAGAAAAATCTGTTACCGCCGCGCCGCTTGTTGTCGCGCCGTTGGCGTTTGCTTGTAAGTTGTAACACTTGTAACGCACCATACGAATAGATAGGTACCTACTCGCGTTGCCAACCGGGTTTGCTTGTCGATTTAGATACTTACATATAAAGTATTTAATTTAGTTTCGTTTGTACGCATAATATTCTTTTACAATGTCGGAAGAATCTAAGAGTAAAAAGGGATCATCTACAGTAATCCACGATAAAGAACTTAAATTACTCGAAGCAAAGCGTAATATTATTTTCGAACGTGTTCAAAGTATTTACGAGACTTCGAAAATTATACACACGAGCGAGGACGTAAAGGAAGGCTTCCTTAGTTCCGTTACAACGCTAAGTTCATTGCGAAACGAATTTACACAACTATTAGATCACTATAATGACCGCTTATTGACGATTAATCCCGAAGCAACACCTAATTATAAATGTTTGGTTTCCTTTGAAGAGTTGTACGGTCGTATTAAATATATTAGTTCGCAGTGTTTGCCCAAGGTCAACGAAACATTGCCGCGCAAAACTATGCCTAGCTTACCGCCCATAGAATTAATGTCTTTTGATGGTGATATAAAATCGTGGCCATTGTTTTATGCCAGCTTTAGATCGACCATACACGAAAACCAATCTCTCACGGATTCCGAAAAATTATATTATTTACTTGGCAGAATCACCGGCAAGGCGCAAGCCGCCTGCGCGGGAATAACGCCGTGCGCAGAAAATTATGACTTAATGTTTCAAACGCTCATCGATAAATACGATGATAAACGCTTACTCGCTTCCTCGTATATAGACCAATTACTTGATTTCAAAAATATTGTTAGCACATCGTCTAATAATATTGATTTATTTATGGATAAATTTGTTACTGCCGTTAGAGGCTTAAAAAACTTAAAAATTCCGGATCTTACAGACTTTATTCTGTTACATATCGCATTAAGAAAATTAGACTCTGATACTATAAATACCTTTGAAAGATTGAATGACTCATCCGCTATTCCGACGTTCGACAGCCTAGTTTCTTTTATTCAGAACTAGCTGACCCGACAGACGTTGTCCTGTCTTAGCGATGATTATTAAATTCGAATTGGTATAATTAAGAGAACAATAGATTAAAATGTATTATCTCCATGCCTTTAATCAAAATAGATTAAATAGTTTAAGCGAAAATCAGTTTATTGTGCGGGAACCGTACATTTTCCGGGACAAAAAGTATCCCTTGTCCTTTCCCGAGACTCAAAGTATCTCCATACCAAATTTTATCAAAATCTATTGAATAGCTTACGCGCAAATCACAAAAGTATATTGTGCAGTAACCGTACATTTTTCCGGGACAAAATGTATCCTATGTTCTTTTCCGGGACTCAAAGTATCTCTCCACCAGTTTTCAGCCAATTCGGTTCATTCGTTCTTGAGTTATAAGTAGTGTAACTAACACCACTTTCTTTTATATATATAGATCAGTCTAAAATATTGTAACGTACACTAACGCACAATAATTACAATAAAAAGATAAGCGATCGTGTTCGTACTAATAATTATAGTAAGCCAGTGTCGAACAAATTGCAAACATATACCACTACAACTAATAATAATACTACGTCTAATTGTTTGTGTAATAATATAACACATCAACATTTATTTAAATGCCCTTCTTTTAATAATATTTCGCCCAGTGAGAGATTTAAATTAGTTAAAGAACGTAACGCCTGTGTAAACTGTTTGAGTATAAAACATAAAGTTTCTGTGTGTAACTCTAATTCAAACTGCAGAGTGTGTAAGCTTAAACACCACACTTTGCTTCATTTTAATAATTATAACTCGTTCAATTCGGAATCGAACCGCCACCATAACGATATTGCTACCGTGCCACAAGGGAGCTCGCGTCCGAACCATGCGCCCGTCCCCGCGCCCGCGCGGACAGCCTTATCCACTGAGCGCTCGGACGTTGCGTTGTGTGCGACTCGCACTGGCGCTCCGCGTACGGTGCCCAACTACTACATGAAGCGCAGCGAATGTATTGCGCCCACGACGGTTTTACTAGCCACCGCACAAATTTTTATTTATGACTCGCAAGGTAACTCTCATATGGTACGCTGTTTACTTGACAGCGCGTCTCAAAGTAATTTTATAACTAAAAATTGTTGTGAACGTTTGAATATTCGCATTCACAATATACCGCAAACGACTGTCAAGGATATTGGTGGCTCGAAGAAAGTTATTAGAGGAAAGGTTTCTTTTAAATTTTCTTCTAAATATAATACAAATAATAAATTTGATATTTCATCTTTAATTGTAGATCAGATAACTGATTGCTTGCCTTCCGCTTTAGTTGATAAGTCCGCGTTTTCATATTTAAATAATTTACCGCTCGCGGACGACACGTTCACAACCCCGAATTCCGTTGATGTTTTAATCGGGGCTTCGCTGTTTCCGCATTTACTGTTGCCTGGTGTTGTACACAGCAACTCGACCGCTCCGCCCGCTATAAAAACCGTACTCGGTTATATTTTAATGGGTTCTGCGCCCACATTAGATACCGCTCACGCGTTAGCTTCATGTTGCGCTGTTGAAATTAATTCGCCCGCTTCTATCGATACTTTTATTAAAAGATTTTGGGAACTAGAAGAGCTTTCCCTTCCGCCCGTTCAAAGTCCCGATGACGTTGAATGTGAAATGCATTATCAAACTACCACTGAACTAGATCCCGTCAGTGGTAGGTATACGGTGTCTTTGCCGTTCCGCGAAGATGTGTTCTCTTTAGGAGACTCATATAATATCGCATATAAACGCTTTATTTGTTTAGAACGAAAACTTGAATCCTCGCCGCGATTGCTTATAACAATGTTATATCTGAGTATATTCAAAATAATTATTTAGTTCCCGCGATACCAGATATTAGTAATTTGAATTCTCCATCATATATAATTCCGCACCACGGTGTTGTCCGTGAAGATAAGTCCACGACAAAATTACGTGTCGTTCTCGACGCCAGTTGTAAAACTAGCTCAGGTGTAGATCTTAATAATATCCTTCACAGTGGACCTAATTTACAAGGAGATTTATTTCAAGTAATTTTAAATTTTAGACTTTTTGCTATCGCACTTTCCACCGACTGCCGCCAGATGTTTTTACAAATCGCTGTTAAGGAAATCGATTGTCGTTTCCAACGTATTCTTTACCGCTTCAATTCAAACGATCCAATAACAATATATGAGTTTAAGAGGGTCTGTTTCGGATTAAGATCTTAGTCCGTTTCACGCCTTACGTACCGTCAAACAGTTGATAGAAGATGACGGGCATAAATACGCTGTTGCCGCTGAAATCGCGTCGTCGTCGCTTTTAGTATTTTCCGTGAGAACAGAAGAAGAGAGAGTTACCGCAGCCGCCCAGCTGATCAGTATGTTTAAGGGTGCTCAATGGGATTTGGTGAAGTGGAGTAGTAATTCCGCTTCAGTTCTCCAAAGCCTACCAGAATCGCACAAACTTCCGTCTGATTTGGAATTTGATAAAATTAATCAACATAAGGTTCTGGGACTACTCTGGTCGCATTCCTCAGATTCGTTCTTTTTCAAAATTTCTCCGCCAGACGGCAAATGCACAAAACGCATAATTTTATCTACCATCGCACGATTATGGGATATAATGGGGTTTGTCGCGCCTATTATTCTTTACGCTAAATTGTTAGATTTAGAGAATTGTTAGACAGATATGGTTATTAAAACTCGATTGGGATGACCAGCCTCCTCCCAATATTGTTAAAACTTGAAAGCAATTCTGTTTAGAATTACCATTATTAAATCGCTTTAATATTCCGCGACACTTAGGTGTCGTTGACGGCAGTGTCGCCACTCTGCTGGGGTTCTCGGACGCTAGCGAGCAGGCATATGGCGCTGTTGTATATTTACATTTACAAATAGGTAGCAGTTCTTCTGTTCAACTGGTATGCGCAAAGTCAAAGGTAGCTCCAATAAAAACTATTTCTATCGCGTGATTGGAGTTGTGCGCTGCCGTATTATTGTCAAAATTACTTCGCATCGTTTACGATCATTTTAACCCGCGATACAAAATGAATGTCTTAGCCTTTACTGACTCTAAGGTTGTTTTATTTTGAATTAAAAGTTCACCGCATCGATGGCATACCTTTGTTGCCAATAGGGTTGTAACATTAAATGATAATATTTCTTCTGATAACTTTCATCATGTTGCTGGATCTGAAAATCCATCCGACTGCCTTTCCCGCGGCTTGACTCCTGCCCAATTGATTAGCCATCCGCTGTGGCTCCGTGGGCCTCGTTGGGCTATTAATTCCTCTGAATGGCCTATTTACGAGGTACATGATTTTTCTACTTTAAACATACCTGAGCAAAAAACGCTTACTCACACGGGATTGATAGAAGTTGATGAGTCCGTTTTATATTCTCTTGCGCTCCGCATGTCCTCCTGGACAAAGCTCTTACGCACTATGATTTACATTTTCAGATTCGCAAAACTGCTACCATGTAAAACTTCCCCGACCATATCAGTTACAGACTTAGAATTCTCTGAAAATAGATTGATACGCATTTTACAATTAAAATACTTTGCAGACGATTTCGATAATTTAAGCAAGGGTAAGAAATGCTCTACCGCTTTACAACGACTGTCGCCATTTTTACAAAACGGTATTATTCGCGTTGGAGGCCGTCTTTCAAACTCCGATTTAAGTTTTTCCCAAAAACATCCCGTTATATTGCCGCGTCATGATCACATTGTAGACTTAGTTGTAGACTATTATCATAAAAAATATTTACACGCCGGTCCAGAGCTTTTAATGTCCATACTCAGACAAAGATATTGGATCCTGTCCGCTAGACGTATAATACGTCATCGCGTTTTTAAAAGTAACAAGTGCTTTAAACTAAAACCGCGTTCTATTTCTCCTCTTATGTCTGACCTACCCATAAGCAGGGTTACAGAAAACATAAAGGCCTTTACACACTCGGGCTGCGATTACGCAGGGCCCATCTCATACGTACCATTAAGACGTCGTGGAGCAAAAAGCTACAAGGCTTATTTGTGTGTTTTCACCTGTCTTACGACTCGCGCGGTGCACATTGAAATAGCCACCGATTTAAGTACCGATAGCTTCTTAGCTGCCCTGAAGCGCTTTCTGGCTCGCCGCGGTCCCGTCCAGTATCTGTACTCAGATAATGGAAGGAATTTTGTAGGGGCACAGTCATATCTAAAGGACCTTTATCGTTTCCTAGACAAAGAGTATAAACCACGATTCGAAGAGGAACTATTAGAGAATAGAATTATTTGGAAGACCATACCCGCGCACGATGTAGAGGGAAGGAACGTCACGCTATTACATAGACATCTATTAATTGATAAATTAGTCCAGTCTTTCTGGAAGCGATGGAGACTAGAATATGTTCATAAGCTACAAGTGAGGCAAAAGTGGAATAAGGCCTCTCCTTCTATTGCATTAGGTACAATTGTAATAATTATAACTGATAATACACCACCTCTCGCTTGGCCGCTAGGCGTTATTGAAAAATTGCACCCCGGTAAGGATGGCGTAGTTCGCGTAGTTTCAGTTAAGACCGCTAAGGGTGTTTTCCTGCGTCCCGTGGTTCGTTTGTGTCCTCTGCCTAATCAATAATGCTAACGCTCGCTTTCTGCCTTGTTTATTAAGCTTTATATATATATATATATATATATATATATATATATATATATATATATATATATATATATATATATATATTTTTTTTTTTCAATAGCTATAGTTATTATAATAAATATTTATGTTCCACATAATATGTATCTGGTACTATTAAGTTGATATAGCTTAGATATACTGTATATGTATATAATATTTTTTTTTTTTTTTATTAAAGGCCAACCTTTAAGGGCGGGGGGAAATGGTAACGCCATCTAGCATAACTTTAAGTAACCATTGAGTACTATGAAATTATTACATTTCATATTGTGAAATTTCGTATTATAAATAAATAAATAAATAAATAAAGGATAACAAATTAAATTTTTTAATTAGGCCGAGTAAATATTAATATAGTCTCACGCGCTTCCCTTAACCTATCTCCATCCCTTTCCTTTCGTGCACTTTCGCCTATCGTCGTTGAAGCTCGGGATAAAAGATAATTCGAGAATTCGACAGTGTAATTTTTGACTCATTACGAGACGGACATAGACGTTTTCGTCAAGTCCTCGCTGACCGCTATCAGAATATATGGACGTTGGAGAACTGGTACGCTGCTGATTTCCATCTGTGCTGCACCGTCTAGTGTTTCGCGAGTGTTTCCTGGGGCCCCAGACGTGCTGTTCAGCGCCTGCGTTTGTGGACGCGAAGACCAAAGGTTAGTGCACGAAATCTCCTTCCTACTATCTGCCCCTATCTCCAGCATTCGTGAGACTATAAAAATACAGTCCACTAACTATCGAAGGTGGACAGCAGCTATAGGCCATTTGTTGATTCACCTGCCCCACGCGCCATCATGCAATTTTTCAATAACGCCTAGCGGCCAAGCGAGAGGTGGTGTATTATCAGTTATAATTATTACAATTGTACCTAATGCAATAGAAGGAGAGGCCTTATTCCACTTTTGCCTCACTTGTAGCTTATGAAGATATTCTAGTCTCCATCGCTTCCAGAAAGACTGGACTAATTTATCAATTAATAGATGTTTATGTAATAGTGTGACGTTCCTTCCCTCTACATCGTAAACAAAAATTTCGAAAATGGCACAATCAAACGGCGGAGTAATCGTTGAACATACAAAAAAAAAATATATCCACAGCCGAACATATAACCTCCTCACACAATACAACCTAACACATACATTTTATGGCCGACGAGCCATATTTGAGCATTACTGCTCCTGGATACTAGATATGAGCGCCGCGCCGACACGCCGTCATCGCCGCGAATTCTTACGACGCGCCGCCGCCGAGGAAAAAGAGCGACGCGCCGCCGCGACAATAGAATACTTTTACTAATTTCCAAGAATCCCCGGTCGAAGGGTCAATATAAAAATTAAAAAATATCATAGGTACTGTATTCCTAAATCTTTAAGTACCAAATATTAATACAAATACTGCATTTATAAATAAAAATATTTATTGTTCAATGAACACTTCCTAAAGATTTAACACATCATTACTACAGTACGACATTTATTTAATATTTTAAACAAGACACGACAAACTAAGTATTAATAATCGCTTTGTTTTATTCTTATCACTAACCGATTCCGTGCGGATGGCGCCGCAGAGACGCCATGGATATATTTTCTGTATGGCGTGTGGCGCCCGAGAGGAGCCAAAATGTTTACCTGTAAAACTATAATAAAATTACATTTTTCAAAGGTTCCTCTCAATGAAAGTGGTTTTATTTGTCACGAATTTTACGTGTACAGTGTTAGTTTTAGGATATTGAACAAAAACTTACACTTCAGGAGTCTTAAACATTTTCAATCGGTGATTAATATGGCCACCGAATTATTTTATAAATACATAACGCCAACACCAGCTAAATCTCACATCAACAATTTATTCTTATAATTAACTGGCAGCCCGCCCCTGCTTCGCACGGGTATGAAATAAACATTCCTAAAGTTTTTTTACTCACATGATACATACACACACAAACACTCCATATCCTTTCTTACTCCATATAGTTTCTTGTTATTGCATGGTGTTATTAAAAAAAAAAGAAAAATCGTATAATATCGAGTAACGTAGCACAGACAACTACACTATAAATAAAATAAAAGTATAATGTAATAATTAATATAATATTGAATATTATAGAAATCAACAAAAGCTTGTGGATTAAATCTATTTTATTGTTTAATTTACCTTATTAAGCTATGTATAATATTTTTTTTGTGAAATTAAACATTACTTAATTCTTTGAACTCATTTTTTTGCGTTATGCGGCTCTAAAGTATGCATGTATTCGGGTCTCTTTTTGTAGCTCGCGGGACAAATTTTGACACAGTTACTCTTCCTTAGTTTTTATTATTTTTAGAATACATCATTTCCTTTTTGATTGATTTGTTGAATTCAGATATTTCATTCAAAAACTACAACTTATACAATGTTTATTTGTTTATAAAATGCTATAAAAAGTAGATCCATTTTTCGGCGTTATGCATGACTAGCATGTAATATCCCGTTCTACAATAAAAAGAAAATAAACTGATCAATATAGCCAAAGGTTTACAACACCTGATAAAAATAAGTCACTTAGCTTCCATTTCTGTATGTACACGTAAATAATCACTTCTAAATACTTGAAACGAACTATTAATCCGTTTACATTCGCTGTTGGGTCTCTACTAAAAGAAAAACAATTGGAAACAGACGAAACAGCGATAAATTACAATTCATGGAGGGTGGCGCTCGATAGGAGACATCAAAGTTCCTGGTGCTGGCGCCTCAGAGGAGCCACGAAACATTTGTTCGCCGCCAGGTGCAAAAAATTGCAAAAAATGACACCGCACTGAATCGGTTAAATAATTTTATCTAACAATATCCGCCATGACACGGTTCTCGAAGTGAAAAGATTTCTGCGGTAGCATTTCGCGAAAACGGCTCTAATCCTCGGATAATTTTCCGTCGTCGGATGTCAAACTCCCATCCACGGTGAGATGTTCTCGAATCCGTGGCGGAAACTATTTCACTCATACAAAAGAAATGTCACTACTGTCAAAATAACAGCAAAATCGGAAAGTATTCACTTGTCATTTGCTTGAAAGTGAAATAGATTCCGCAATCGGGAAGATTCCGCACGGAAACGCTTAGTGAATCTCCCCGCAGGTCACGCCGCGGACGCCGCCGCCGCCGTAGTAAATTTGAACCGGCGCCGCCGCCGTGGAATTGAGTGACGGCGCTCATATCTACTGGATACATGCCAGAAGAACTTTGGGAAGTTGTACCCATATAATAAGTGTAATGTTTTTCTTCATCATTCTTCAACTTTTTAGGGTGAGCGGTGAGCCAGACATCAGTCCGATTTTTAACCGACTTCCAAAAAACGAGGAGGTTATATGTTCGGCTGTGGATATTTTTTTTTTTTTTTTTTATTTTTTTTTTTTTTTGTATGTTCAACGATTACTCCGCCGTTTGTGAACCGATTTTCGAAATTTTTGTTTTGTTGTATTAGGTTTCACTCCAATTTGGTACCATGTTCACAAAAGTGGTGACCTGATGATGGGATCCAGGAGTAATCGAGGGAACTCCTCGAAATTTATATGGAAACATATGGTGATTTTGGTTTTATGTGAAGTGTACTAAGAATATGCTACCAAAAAGTCAAATATTGGGTCAAGGTATACCATGGTTTCGAAGATGCTGAGAGAACTCCTGACTCTTTATAGATACACGTTTGGGAGTTTCGGCGTTGTTTTAAGAACAGAAAGCATATGCTACCATGCAATTCAAATTCATCATCATCATCATCGTCATCATCATCATTACCACGTCGTGTTAAGGTCACCAATGTCTCATGGCACAAAATAGATAATAGTACAAGGCATAGGTATGGATACAATAATAATAATTATGTACATAACAACACCAATTATTATAGGCTGTTTAATATACACGGCGGTCGGCGCCGCAGAGGCAACGGCGTCGCCGCGCGGCGCGCGGCGGCGCGCGGCGACGCGTACGTAAACATCGTATTCAAGTTCTAACTGGAATGTCAGGGCATGCGGCATGCCGCCAGAGTAGACAGAATGATAGAGTATGCCGACTTAGAACTGATGTAATTTTTTTAAGTTTGACGTATTATGACAAAAGTCGTCGCTAGGGTCGTAACCTACAAATTTAGTTGTTTATATTTTGGCACATGCAAAGAAAACTGTCAGAATTCAATTTCAAAATCTTATTTTTAAAATTAAATTATACCAGCCAGCGCGCCAGCCTTTAACTTATCCTGGCGAAACACGAAAGAAACGACAGATATTAATACTCGTCAGTCTCATAGCAGTCGAAGTACTGGTATAATATGTCTATTGTGATGCCACGCTGCGAGCATTTTGCAGCACGTGTTCATTTAGATCTTTTTAAATGTATTGTTTAAATTTATCTATCTACCTGATATTTGGGCCTTGGGGTATGCCGTATGACTCATATCAGTCTTAACAAATTGTAATAAGATACGTAGAATATACGCAGTACCACCGACGACCACTTATAAATTCGCGGACTATGACGGAGGTCAACTTAAGGTGAACGCAGATTTGGCCGCACCGCACGCACCGCAGTCGCCGCATTCGGAATTCTTTATATCGACGGGTGAAAGCAGAAGTGGCGTAACTTGAAAAATCCAACTTTACAGGAGAGCCAAAAAACTTTTTAAAAAATTCATAACTTCTATATTTATTAAGGTAGAAACTTAAAAATTGGAACGTATTTAAATTAATCTAAGACCTATACGATGAGTTTATTAATTTTTTTCTAAAGTTGATATTTCATTGATTTTTAACAAGTTACGACAAAAAATATTTCTATTTTACGCAGCAGAAATGTTGTATCTTTAAGAGGAAATGTATAGATAACTTAAAAAAGCATAATTTTTTGAGCGACGGATCTGTCGTATCTCAAATATAACACGCCCCTACACATTTCATTTCGCCGTATCTTGTTTACTTAATTAAATTGCCTTACAACTTTTGGTTCAAGTGCAAAATCAGCGACAGACGTTGTGAAAATGAAATGCTGTATCTTAAACAAAATAATTGTTTGTTTTTAAAGAATGTCATTATAACAAATTAAAATAAATAATATGACTATTTACTATTATTTGTTTATAACATAAGAAAATATAGGAATGGAAATTTGTTTTATTAATCATTAATCAACATTGAAATATAAAATTGTTATAATAAAATGAAAATTAATGTAATAAAACATTTATTTCTCTTGTTTTTTCTACTTTATAAAGGTTTAAGCCCTAATATTTTATTCATGCTCATGAATTTAAAGTTCTTCTTTTAATTTTATAAGATATGGGGGCAAACGAGCACAAGGGTCACCTGATTGAAAGTAACTACCGTTGCCCATGGATACTAGCAACATGAGAAGGGCTGCTGGTGCGTTGCCGGCCTTACCCGGTACTAATACGCTATCTTTTTAAAGGTTTGCAGGTCGTATAGGTCTGAAAATATTGCTGGTGACAGTTCATTCCACAATTTTACAGTACGCGGCAGAAAGTTACGTGAAAAACGCACGGTGGAAGACTGCCACTCATCAAGGTGACGAGAATAGTATATTTTTCGCGTGGAACGATGGCGAAAAATTGCAGGAGGTATGATTCTGAACAATCCCTCAGGGCACTCCCCGTGATACATCATGAAGCCGATAGAGGATGCAGAGTGAAGCTACATCTCGGCGTATTTTCAAGGAGTCCAGCCTGTTTGAAACATTATGGCAGTCAACAATGCGAGCGGCCCTTCATTGTATACGATCCAAAGGGAGTAGTTGGTATTTGGCGCCCCTGCCTCTGGGAATGAGAAGAGTATTCCATATGAGGCCGAACCTGCGCCTTGCAGAGTTATGTATAGTCGTTGGTCCGGACTGAAATACTGTCTCGCTCTGTTAAGGACACCAAGCTTTTTCGAGGCTAACTTGGCCTCACCCTCTAGATGACATCAGAACTGGACTTCGCTTGATATGTTTACGCCAAGTATTTCAATGCTGGGGGAGAATGTTAAAGGGGTGCCCTGAAAACGAGGAGAATATGAACGAATATGACCATTGGTAGCTTTTTAGTGGTGAACGCGCAGACTTATGTATTGGCGGGGTTGAATTGGAATAAGTAACGTCTACCCCATTCAGAGACTTTCTCCTGTGAATTCTCTATTTTAGACACAATCGTTTCGACTCTATATCTAGAAAAATATCAGGGGAGCCGGTATATAGGGCAGCGCCTGTACTATAATCCGCATAGCAATAAATGCCGTTGGTCTGTAATATGATCTGCTAAGAAACTTGTGACCCATTTACATAAATTCTCGGGGAGCCCATATGATGGAAGCTTTGAATGCAGCGCTTTTTGCCAAACCCGATCAAAGGCCTTTGCAATGTGCAAACTAACAGCCAGTGCCTCTCCCTTCGACTCAATCGCCTGAGCCCAACGACGAGTTAGGTACGCCAAGAGATCACCAGCCAAGCGACTCTTGGAACCCGTACTGTTTGTCCCTGGCCGCCCAAGTATCGAAAGAGCTGGGTATTGATTATGGATTCCATAATCTTAGAGCTGACGGAGGTTATAGCAATTGGTCTGTAGTTGGAAGGATTTGAGCGGTCACCTTTTTACACCAAGGCTGTCTTCCAAGAAGCCGGGACAATGCCAGAAGAGTAGGAGAACTGAAAAAGACGCGTTAAGACCGGAGCCAACTCTGGAGCACACTTTTTTAACACAATAGGAGGGATTCCCTCAGGCCAACTCTGCTTTTGGATATCAAGGGAACGTAGGACTGAGCGCTGATGAAACTCCGACATGATGCTCGTGCATTGTGGTATGGTCGGCGTTTTCTATCCCTCGTCATCTAGGGTCGAGCTTGACGCAAAGAGCTTGCCCAGAAGATCGGTTTTGTATTTTGCATCGTGGGCTAGCGATCCATTTTCTACTTGTAGGGATGGTAGCTTGCATGAAATTGCCTTCAATAGCTTTGGCCAGAGACCATGTACGGGTTCCCGGAAGGAGTCTCGAGTCTCTTACAGACAGAGACATCTCTCTCTCTTGAAGGACCTAGAGGCAAGGTTGTACTCCATTTTATATTATGTGTATGTCCACGCATAGACCCGAAGGAGCTCAATATTTATTAACAACAACATTATAGCTCAGCAATATTTTTTATTGAACCATCAACAAAAAAAATATATTAGCAAAACATAAAAAAATGAGTTGATAATCGTTATTGTTAACAGAAAATATACGGACTTTTATCTTTACAAACATGTAAAATCAACAAAATGTGTATACAAGAATAAGTGTGTAGATGTCCAGAGCAATGCTCAGGGGAAAAAAATATACGTGGATACATACATGCAACATTTCACTATACATCTTTAAGCTTCATTTAAGAATAAGCGTGTTCAGTTTCATTCAGAATAAACGTGCATTGATACACACAAACACGTTTTCTCAAATCGACGCTAACAATCTACTAAAAGGCGTTAAGAACGGCGTATATGGTGCGTCGGCGAAGGTGTCATACAGGGGCAGGAGGGAGATGATATGGCGTTACTTATCTCTGTACTCATTACTTATGTATATTCATTGGTTGTAAGTATAGGTTTAAGAATAAAATTATGTGTTTGAAATGTAATAACTTTCTCATACCTATAAAATTAGTGTGAAATAAATTGTCGTATCTTTGTAAATGTTGTATTTTAGGCGACAAAAATGTCGTAACTCATTTAAATCAAACTAAAGAATTAAAAAACCTGTGTCGTATCTTTATCTAATTTCTCACGCATTGTCATATCTATCTTTTATTCAAAAATTGCAGTTTTTCGTCTAGTTACGACAATTTTTTTTAAGGTCTGTGCTAAAAGGTGGTAAAAATCCATGGTCGTATCTTTACTAGAATTTATCGTAGAAAGACGAGATATAGACCATTCGACGCAGAATTTTTTTTTATACAACAATCAATTAAAAAGTGATTTTGGCCAAAATTCAAGTTACGCCACTTCCGCTTTCACCCGTCGATATGAAGTTATAGGCAAGCTCGCATACCTACCTACCCGCGCCGCAGTCTTCGCAACTTCATAATAATATGAAGAATTGCGAATGCGGCGACTGCGGTGCGTGCGGTGCGGCCAAATCTGCGTTCACCTTTAATAACAATTATACGAGATCAATTACCACTCAATATTATGATTTATGTTGTCAATTCAATGCTCACTGCTCACACCAAGCTCACTGTTGAGTTGTCAGACGTCAGTTGCTTACAAACTTTCAACAACACAACGAAAATCTGTTACAAGTTACAACTACCTATATAAAACTTCTACGTACAAGCGATAGCGCGACACAGGAGCGCCTCAGTGACATCTAGTGAAGACAATATGAAACTATTTTTTATACAATTTGAATTGGCACTAACAGTTTACCTACTAGGTAACTAAAAAGAGTGAAATTATTATTTTTAACAAAAAATTAAAACCGACTTCCAAGGTAAAAACAATATTAATAGCATCCTTATAATATGAACTAAAAAGTATTAAATAATTTTTCCTATCTAATATGTAGTGCCTTTTCCCGAATCCGGCTAAACTTCAACTATTTCTGTACTCAATCTTCATAATTTTGAAGTCGGTGCCAGTTCCAAAAGTTTCAAATTTTCTGTCAAAGAAATAAAGATTCAGCTATATCTGGTACCGACTTCAAAATGATGAAGATTGAGTACAGAAATAGTTGAAGTTTAGCCGGATTCGGGAAAAGGCACTACATATTAGATAGGAAAAATTATTTAATACTTTTTAGTTCATATTATAAGGATGCTATTAATATTGTTTTTACCTTGGAAGTCGGTTTTAATTTTTTGTTAAAAATAATAATTACACTCCGCTCTTATGTTAGAAAATGTCACATTAGTTGTAGATAATATGTAAACTATTTAAAAATATATTTTGTGTTACTATAAACGACGTTTTTTATCACACAACCTAAAATAGTTACCTATTTTAACCGACTTCCAAAAAACGAGGAGGTTATATGTTCGGCTGTGGATATTTTTTTTTTTGTATGTTCAACGATTACTCCGCCGTTTGTGAACCGATTTTCGAAATTTTTGTTTTGTTGTATTAGGTTTCACTCCAATTTGCTACCATGTTCACAAAAGTGGTGACCTAATGATGGGATCCAAATCAGTTACAAATGTTTCAAATATTCTGGCATCTGGATTCAGCTATATCTGGTACCGACTTCAAAATTATGAAGATTGAGTACAGAATATAGTTGAGTTTCAGCCGAATTCGGCAAAAAGCACCATGAGATAGGAAAAATTATTTAATACTTTTTAGTTCATATTATAAGGATATTATTATTGTTTTTACCTTGGAAGTCGGTTTTAATTTTTTGTTAAAAATAATTAATGTTTTTTTGTAGTAATTAGCAGCTGAATTGTTGTTAGAATGCAGTTCATCTTTTATCGTTTTATAACAATAATTGGACCTATTTATGCATACCGGACTCAACTCACACGATGACAGTTCTGAGAAAAAGCCGTTTTTATTAAAATTGTGTATTCTTTAAAACTGATTGTTATTTTAAGTAAAGTTAATTTACAATAGTATATTTGGTAATTTATTATATGCGTACAAACATAAATATGTTAAAAATTACTACTATTTCCAACAAAAATTAAACAAAAACAAGAGGGTTCCTTTTAGGAAAACTATATTAGTGTGGGATACATATAATCCAAAGCGAACCATCTTTTTAGATTTATTACACAAGTCAACAGGATTTTCGTGCATGAGATCTGTGCACCCGATTTGGATGTCTAACATCTAATTAGTAATAGAAACAACGATTTTAACTTATAAAATTTGCTTTTAAATAAACTGAGGCCTCATGAACTTTCAAATTTTGAAGAAAACCGGCATTTTTTTCTTTCGGTTATGTAGTAATAGAATTAAATATATATTCATTATTTTTTAGTTTATATTGTTGCTTATATTCCTAAAAAAAAAAGATTGAAATGAAAAAAATATATAATTTAGATTTAAAACTTAATATTTTTTTGTATCTAGGTGAGCATATCCTAAATATATCTTGTTGTATGCTTCGGCAGTAAGTACCTACCTGATATAATGTGGGGCTCCTACTTTTTTCTGGTTTTTACAAGGATGTTTAAAACTAGATGATTCCTGCAACTCCGTTTCGCCAAAACTCATTTATCGTGCGGGAACCGTACATTTTTCCGGGATGAATTGTCCTTTCCCGGTACTCAAAGTATCTGCATACCAAATTTCAGCAAAATCGGTTCAGTGGTTTGGGCGTGAAGAGATATCAAACAGACAGACGAACAGACGGACAGACAGACAGACACACTTTCGCATAAGTAGTGATGGTTTCAAGCAACGTTGCAAAAATCTTAATGTAAAAAATAATAATAATAATACAAAAAATAATAGTAATGGAGTATCTTACATTGCCATTTTACAAAATAATGAGCCATTATCGGACCTCTATTGTCCATTAAATGCAAAGAATGTGTAATGTAAAATTTGTCCATTACATTACTGTAATAGACAAATTTTACATTACTTATTCAAAAGTATTGTAAGTATATAGTAGAAGAATCGTCCTTGAAGTTTTGATGTCTCCGATTTAGTCCAGATTCGGGGAGGGGGTAGCCGAGGTATTGCCTTTGAGGTTGGAAGAAACCTCGTTCCTCTAGGCCTATTGGGAGCGGAGTTATGGCTACTTTTGTAAGACATTTGATAGTTGCCGAGCTATCAACGTCAAAGTTTGAACGCTTGTAACTCGGCAACTATTTGTCCTGGATATGGGGTTCTTCGGCTTGTTCTTCCTGGATTTTTTTTCCTCTATTCGATCCTGGCCTCAGAATTGAGACAAAATTTGATGTCTCTGATTTAGTTCAAATTCAGCGAGGGGGTAGCCGAGATGTTGCCTTTGATGTTAGAAGAAACCCCGTTCCTCTAGGCCTATTGGGAGCGGAGTTATGACCGCTTTTGTTCGACGTTTGACAGTTGCCGAGCTGTCAATGTCAAACTTGAGTGCTTATAACTCAGCAACTGTTTGTCCTCGATATGGGGTTCTTCGGCTTGTTCTTCCTGGATTTTCCCCCTCTATACGATCGTGTCGTAACGGTCGTATGTGCGCAATACACACGACCACTCTGGTTTCAATGAAACCAGGCCAGTTACGCAGGAGTAATTTTATAGTGCCCAAGTGTGTGCGCAATACACAAGAGCACTTTGGTTTCAATAAAACCAGGCCAGTTAAGCAGGAGTAATTTTATAGTGCCCAAGTGTGTGCGCAATACACGAGAGCACTATTCTTTACTCTCGTAACCCAACGAAGCGGAAGACCGACATGACTGGTGAGAGATCAGGTGCACGACCGACTTTTTACACGGGCACACACTTGGGCACTATAAAACTTTTTACTACTTATTAATTTTGCTCTATAATGGTACGGAACCCTTCGTGTGCGAGTTCAACTCACACTTGACCGGTTTATTTTTAAATGTACCTAAGTAAACAAAATATTTTTTTTTGGTTTTGTGTTTTTCTTTAGGCACGGTATGAAAATAATAATTTCTAAGTGTTAGCCACTGATATTGAATATAATTGCAAAAAACATGCAAATAACGATTCTTATTCTTCGTATTAGCACTTTTCTTACTGGGCCTAAAGAGAAAAAAAGAAAGCAATAAAATAACGTCTTAGCCACTGATTTTGAATATAAATATTACATAGGGTGAACATGACTAGTGATTGGACAGTAGTCAGTACTAGTCATTGGACACAGCACAAAAACACTATAATATTTATTAAGGTTGCTTTAATAGCTACCTGTTTATCTTTATCAGGCGTTTTATTACTTTAAAAATGCAGTTTTTAAAGCAAACTTTATAAATAATATTGCGTTTTTGTGTTTTGTCCAATAACTGGTACTATCTAATCACTAGTCGTTTTACCCTATCAAAAAATGGGATATGTCTATTTTGTGTCGGGCCTGTGTCACAATGACCCGTGAGTCTTTGTAAAATATTAAGAACTAAGCCTTTTTTAATATGCAAACAAGTCGCATGATTCTACTTGCCTAATTAAAAAAAAAATCGAGAGACCAATATGTAGTTTGGATCTATATAAAAAAACAATACTCATTAATTTGTTAGTTGGTAACTTTGTTGTAAAAATGTTTTGTTCTGAAAAAAATGTTAGATTAGTACGATCTTCATAGGGTCGATAAAAGGGCCATTTTGGAATACTTCTGCATTATTAACTCAATTTTGTCAATGGTGTGGATTGGACTCATTTTGCATAAATAGGGTCAATTATAAATCTTCGTAATTAAAGCGGTTCATAATTATTATTTTTAACAAAAAATTAAAACCGACTTCCAAGGTAAAACAAAAAACGAACAACATTTTTATTTTCGAAAAATCGCGAAAGTGGTAGCTAACAGAGACAGAAAGGATTTCATACTTTGACTTGATGGTCCTAAAATATGGATTGTTTTATTTGTAGGACAAGGTTACTCTTAAATTATATAACTATTAACCTACAAATATACATAAAATCAGCTGCTTAGGGTTCCGTTTTAGGGTACAGTAGTCAACCAAGTTTTTTTGATTAGTTAGCTTGTTAGTAATCATAAAAAAAAATGTTCTCACTATATATCAATTCAGTCAAAAAAAAAAATTAACCTACGCGTCGCGTTGCGGTCTGAATTGACACTAAATTCGAGAACTCGTCAAATGGTCGGCCTACTGCCGCTATCCCCAACCCGCGGGTCGCATGTGGCCCGCCGGGACTTTAATTTGTAGCCCGCGTGATATTTAACAATTTTGAAATTCACGCCCACCGGCAAAACAACGTAAAGTCTACGACGTGATAATCGTTAATTTTTTTCCACTTTTAAATCGTTAATTATGAAGAATGTTATTTTTTAACCCCAAAAAATTTTTGTTGCGGCCCGCGACATCAAGACTAATACATGTTTGTGGCCCGCATGAAAAAAAGGTTAGGGATCGCTGGCGTACTGGTTCATTCTGTCATAATATTTACTCCGGCTACGAACTGTACGAATGTTTGCAATAGAGATATTTCGACGTCTAGGAATTTAGAATTTTGTCTGTTTGAGGATTCGTAGTGAGTACACCTCCTCAAGATCAGTGTTAGTGTCTAAACTTAGATGGTACACAATAGGCTGAGTTACGCCGGCGTAATTTACGTGGCCGAAATTACGTTCAGCCGCTTACTTCTGATACGACACCAGTGGCGAAGCGTCCATATAACCCGATTCCCATCGGCTTCCCTTAGGGCTTAGAAAAATCGAATATATGGGCCAACGACATATTTATCTAATAAATATTTTACATACCTACTTAAAAAACCTTGAATTCACAATGTTATATGCAATAAATTTTTCTCTCACTTGAAATACATAGTTTGAATTAATAACTATCGCCTACAAATTTTAAAAGGCAATGCAATGTGCGGGCGCAGAGAATCAAATAAGCCGTAGAATTAGCGGCTTATTTCTCCATACAACGACAGTTCATAGTAAGCATCTGTCCTTTTCATTCCTGTGAACTGGTCGTCATGTTCTGTCTCGTTCTAGCACGCGCGATATATACTTGGAAATAACTCGATGCCCGACGAGTTATTACGGAGAAAGGTTAATTAGCAACGCACAAGTGCAAGCGAGATAGATGAGTCATGAAGTAAAATTGTTATGATTCGAATTTAAGAATGAATGTAGCGACATTATACTTTTGCTGGCGCGTAATACATTTTATTTTGGTAGGATTTTTTGTAATACGACTTTATTAAGAATGCCTTTAGCGGTACTAAATATGACAGGCGCGTAATACATTTTTATTTTGCTGGTTTTTAGATTGACATATTAATATGGCGGATAGTGTGTTTATAAACAACATGTCGTTTGTTTTGTTTTGTCGAATTTAAATTTTGTTTTAGCGTTAGAACTTAGAAGAGTGTCGTGAATTAAATTAATTTATATTGTGACTTGTGAATTGTGAGTCGTACGACGTAATCGTGTAGTTCGGAAAATATGGCATTAATTCAGAAAGACTGTTGTCTGACAGATTATATTTTGCTGTCGAAGGAAACTTTGTTTTCCAAACTTAGTTTTGAAAATTAAAAGCATGTCATTCAATTATAAATTACCAAAATTGGTAAGTAGATTTTTTACTCCGGCTTCCCTTCTCAAAATATTCACCCCTCGCCACTGTACGACACACTATAAATCACGCGAAGAGCCGAAATTTCCGTTGCGGAACGCGCGCGTAAGTATTTAAAATTCTCAGATGTAAGGGTCTATACAGGCGGACCGTGTGCAGTTTGAATGCAGTTGACACGACTGCAATAGAATTGCAAACCATTATCAACTGCATTCAAACTGCACTTGAACTGCAATTTGCGGATTGCAGTTATAATGCGGTCCGTCTGTATACACCCTTAAGGTTGGATTCGCTATGTTCGGTTTTGATAATTCCGTCGCGTATAGTGTGTTGCTATACAAAACATTACCGCCGAATTGCTGCCGAACTTTACGCTCGACTCGGCTCGACGGAAATTCGACTCGCGACGGAATTTCGGCATTATAGTGCGTCGTCCATCGCGTTCCGTCCGTATTTTGTATGCATTTAAAACGCGACGTAAACGCGGCGGAATTTACGCCGGCGTAATTCAGCCTAGTGTGTTTAGATACTTACACTTGAAATGTTTCTTACACCCAAATCCCGTAATAATCAAAATTCAAATAGACCAGCACGAGTCGGCACATGAGTACCGGAAAATATTCCACTTCAATTTTTTTCCGATTGCGATCCTCTTCAAATTGCCCTCCTGATGATATAAATGCATGTTGCCATGGTTGCAACCCGGTGCCATATTGTTTAAACAAACATTGTTGAAACAATTGCAAGGAACTGTTATTTTTCAACCGGACAATTTTTTTTAATATTCTTTGTTGAAATACCAATAAAAAAGGTACTATGATTTTTTACGATAAAGTTAATATTTTTAAAGATATGAATTTTTAAAGGTTCGAAAAATCTCAAATTTGGCTACATTCGACCCATGAAAAATATATTTAAAAAAATAATAATATCTAAGTAATATATATTTCTAAATTCTCTATAGTCTATACAATAGTTAATAATATCGATAGCAGAGATTAAAAAAATTCATTGCTTATATATTTTTTTTATCTTAGCAAAAGTAGACAAAAAATTGTGTTTTTTTGTATGGGAGCCCTTAAACATTTACTATATATACTATATATTTAATTTCTTCTGAAATTTTCACAGATTGTGTATATCTGTTGCTGCTATAAAAACAAATACTATAAATAAAATAAAGTTAATATTTAAGGGGGGCTCCCATACAAAAAACACAATTTTTTGTCTATTTTGCTAAGATAAAAAAAGATATAAACAATGATTTTTTTTTAACTCTATTAACCATATTATTAACTATTGTATAGAGAATTAAAAAATATATATAACTCAGACATTATTATTTTTTTAAATATATTTTTCATGGGTTCAAAGTACCCAAATTTGAGATTTTTCGAACCTTTAAAAATTCATCTTTAAAAATATTAACTTTATCGTGAAAAGTCATAGGACTTTTTTTTATTGGTATTTCAATAAAGAATATTAAAAAAAATGTCCGGTTGAAAAATAACAATTCCTTGCAATTGTTTAAACAATGTTTGTTTAAACAATATGGCACCAGGTTGCACCATGGCAACATGCATTTATATCATCAGGAGGGCAATTTGAAGAGGATCGCTTAAAAAAATTGGGGTGGAATAGTTTCCGGTACTCATGCGCCGACTCGTGCTGGTCTAAAAATCATTTGTGGTTATTTTTCGATTTATAGTCATATAGTTAAATAGGTTTGAAAAATAATTGTATTGTTTGTAGATTGAATAATAAATATTATACTATTTGACAGCTAAAGTATTGTAAAAAAAACGCCAATTATGTAACACTATATTTTATTATACTTAAAATATTAAAGATACAGATAACCACAATAATATTATTGTAATAGCTACATTATTGTGTTACTCTCTACGAATAATGAAAATTAAAAACTAAGGAAACGTAACTCCCATACTATTACCGTTTTAAATTTGGTTCCTTTCGAACTGTCATATACCGTCAGCTCGATACAGCTCAAGGCCACCACCTAAATATTGCAAATGTATTGAAAATGTGTTGCTAGGTAGTCTAGGTACACATTTTTGACAAGTACTGTAAACTGCGAATAATAAAACTGCAGAACATGTTTTCTGACGGAGTTACTTTTTAGTTTTTATTATTCGTAGGTTACTTATAAATTGGAAGTACAGTTTCGAAAGACTTCATAAAAAATGTACAAGTATACAATAGAGTTATATTATTTTTAAACATTAGAATTTATGTAGATTCATTTTTCACACCATATTCTGTCGAATTATATTAGTTACTAAAAGCATGATGGTGTATCCACGCGTAGTGAGGCGCGACATATGTTAATAATGATAATTTTTTATGATCGCATCCGCCATCTGGTTTTCCGACACATGTGGATGACACCCCATGCAGGTACCAGGTCACGCTGACATCGTCGTCGTGTGTTACAGCCAGCGCCATCCCGCTACCCCTATACTTGATTACGAGATTTGTTTCTGGAAAATGTTAAGTATCGGTTTTATAAGGGTAGCGCGTATCTCGTTTTTTATTGATTATTATTTTTAACAAAAAATTAAAACAGACTTCCAAGTAAAAATAAATAACATTACTTATCTTTAAATGGACTAAAAAGTATTAAATAATTATTAAGTACTGCCTCTTTCGAAATATTTTGCCTAAACCTCAACTATATAATAATAATATTATGTATATAATCTCCACTAGCTATATGACCGAGCTTCGCTCGATATTAAAAAAATTCAAAAAACACACATAAAATGACATTTTATGAAAATGATTCCTAGCTAGATCGATTTATTGCCCCCGAAACCCCAAATATACTAATTTCATGAAAATCGTTGGAGTCGATTCCGAGATTCCAATTATATATTTATATATTATATACAAGAATTGCTCGTTTAAAGATATAAGATTATTTAGAAGTCGGTACCAGCTCAGAATCGTGAATTCTATGACAAAATATTTGGTTTTTGGGACTTTGGTTGAGGTTTTTTTTATGAAATAAGGGGGCAAACGAGCAAACGGGTCACCTGCTGGAAAGCAACTTCCGTCGCCCATGGACACTCGCAGCATCAGAAGAGCTGCAGGTGCGTTGCCGGCTTTTTAAGAGGGAATAGGGTAATAGGCGAGGGTAGGGAAGGGAATAGGGCAGGGGATTGGGCCTCCGGTAAACTCACTCACTCTGCGAAACACAGCACAAGCGCTGTTTCACGACGGTTTTCTGTGAGAACGTGGTATTTCTCCGGTTGAGCCGGCCCATTCGTGCCGAAGCATGGCTCTCCCATGTAAAAGGTTTAGGCAAATTGCGAAAGAGGCATTACTAAAGAGTAAGATCTAAGAATTACATAAGTACTTAATACATTTTAGTCCATTTAATTTTTAAAGATAGTAGAGATCGCCCAATGGTCGAAGTTCGACCTTAGTTTCAACGACAATAGGACTACTATCATGCGTCTTTAGTATATACGTGAGATATGCAGTAGCACCCAAATTTTTTTTCTGGCTTTTAATATTAAGCTTAAATATATTTTAAATGCTAGAAAAAGCCTTTTACTTGTCGATGCATTTAAATTTTTAGCTCTCACTTCAATAAATTCTCAACAAAATGAGCAAAAAAATTTTGGTCTATTTTACATATTTTTGGAGATATTAAAACGTTTTAAAGTACTTAACACTCATCATTTCTCTAAAAATTTATTTATACATAATATGTTACGCTCAAAGACCGAAATCGCTCAGTGAGCGAAAAATAGCTCACAACGCGTTGTGGTCACAGTGAAAAAGCCACGACGCGAATTTCGCGTCGTGGCTCTAATGAAAACGGCGACGCGTTCTGGCAATCACGACAAGGCCATAACGCGAAATTCGTGTCGTGGGCTCGTGGCTAATACGCTTTTCATTTTTCTTGATTGATTAATCATCCATAGGTATGGAAGATTATATTTAAATTACCACGCGTACTACAAAATATTTTTTCTTTTACTAAATCACTGCATAACGTGCTTGTCATTATATTATTTATAAAATATCCATAGTTCCATACTTTCCGAACTAATATTATCTGTCTGTCTGTCTGGCGCAATGTGTTGTTGTTTTTTTTAAATATATATGTATAATTAAAGTAATCTGATCTCAGTCAATAATAAAAATATAGTTTTATTTTGATTAGTATAATTTAAATATAATACTACTAGTTGATGTCCGCTACTACGCTGCGCCAGACAGACAGAGAGACAGACATTAATAATAATTATTATTACGGATAATATAAAACTATGGATATTTTATAAATAATAATGATAAACACGTTAAGCAGAGATTTAGTAAAAGAAAATATTTTGTAGTACGCGTGGTAATTCAAATATAATCTTCCATACCTATGGATGATTAATCAATCAAGAACAAATCAAGAAAAACGAATAGCATATCAGCCATGACACGAATTTCGCGTTATGGCCTGTTTGTGATTGCCAGAACGCGTCGTGGCCGTTTTCATTAGAGCCACGACGTGAAATTCGCGTCGTGGCTGTTTCACTGTGACCACAACGCGTTGTGAGCTATATTTTCGCTCACTGAGCGATTTTGGTCTTTGAGCGTAACACATACACACAATAAGTGCGTGTAACCATAACCCTTTTTGCATTATAACCCTGAAATCCGTCCAAACTCTTTTATCTTGGTACGAGCGTTAATCTCAAAAAACTTTGCATATTTAAGTGGTGGGATCTCGTACTATGTTGTATGTTAGTCTGTAAGGTTAACATGGGCCAAGATGCGTGAATTAAATAACAAATAAATAGGTAAATTACTTTACAACGTTTTAAAAAGAATCGGTCTCCAAAATACCCAAAAGATATCCATAACAGAAGTTGAACTCGTTTAGGTAGTCGTTGAAAGCTGAAGTATATGTGACGCAGGTGTCATCACTTAGTACTACTGCATTCGAGACTTGCATAGAGCCTGGATCATACGATTTGAAAGTTGCAATCTGAAATAAATTTAAAATAATTAATGTTAAGTTCGTATGAGTCGTTTGATTTTCGTTTCTCAAAAGGTTATGGGCAGCTAATCGCTTTAAATTGTGATCATTAATCAGTTATTTGGTCTCAAACTGTATAACTTAGAGTCAGTGTGTCGTGCTGCAGTGAAAACATTTCATGAAAATGAGTGGTAACTATCTTATCAACGTGCCTAAGTTGTAAGGACGCGAAAATTATACAGAATTGACATTCGCCGTCTAGAATTTCTTCTTGCTCGAGGGCATGAAGCATTGCAATTTGCATTGAGCCAGTAGAAGGAACTGTAGTAACAGCCGCAGATGACGCGAAAACGAACTAACGAACGATCACAAACACCTTGCCGAAGTCTGGTAACACCGCACCGTTGTGCTGGTCGGTATAAGTGTACCAGAATCTGATGGCAAAAAGTTGGAAAATAAATTGACTCTAGTAATACCGGGGTAATTAGAATAAAACAATTTGATCCTTTTTTTTCTTTCTGCGCCTGATTCTGTGTGTGATACATGCAAATATATAAAGAACCTGATGCATTTTTGTATGGGACCTGTACCCGTACCTGTAGCACGTTGAGACATAATTATATCAAATGAAAGGGCTTGAAAAGTTGAACAATTTATTTTATGACGAAAAATCTCTTAACCATGGGAGAAAAAAGTTAATGAGGGTAGAAGGAAAGAAAAAATCACAAAATATAACCCTATATTATTGCATCAATTTATAGTATTGCTGGTAAGGAATCATTTCTGGAAAGTAATTGTATATGAAAAACTTAAGGAAAGTGTTATATTTCAGATTATTGTTTCATATTTTTAAGAAATGTATGGGAAAACAATAAAACCTTAAAAATCTAACCATTCTTGGATTTTACCGTACATTGTTACTTTGGAAAAATTGTTTATAATAAGCAACACTAGTGAATGGTGCAATAATACAGAATGTTTTTGAAAAATAGCATCCTTTATTATTGAATTAATTTGTAGTGTTGCTAGTAAGGAATAATTTCTCAAAGTAATCATATATGGCAAACTCAACGAAAGGAATATATTGTATGAGATATTTTCACAGATTGTGTATATCTGTTGCCGCTATAACAATAAATACTAAAAATAAAATAAAGTATAATATTTAAGGGGGGCTCCCATACAAGAAACGTGATTTTTTTGGCCTTTTTTGCTCGTAATCAATAATAGTAACAGCTAGGCACTTGACTAGGCAAATTTCACAAAATCCTTAATTATATTTGTACTTTAATAATTAATAATAAAATTAAAACAAAATAAATCTTTAAGGGGGGCTCCCATACAAAAAAAAAATACAATTTTTTGTCTACTTTTGCTAAGATTAAAAAAATAAATAAACAATGAAATTTTTTAAAATCTCTACTAATGATATTATTAACTATTGTATGGAGAATTTAATTATTATTTTTAACAAAAAATTAAAACCGACTTCCAAGGTAAAAACAATAATAACATTGATATGAACTAAAAAGTATTAAATAATTTCTACTATCTAATAGTGCCTTTTTCCGAATTCGGCTAAACCTCAACTATTTCTGTACTCAATCTTCATAATTTTGAAGTCGGTACCAGATAGCTGAAACTTCAGATATTTGAAACTTTTGGAACTGGCACCGACTTCAAAAATTATGAAGATTGAGTACAGAAATAGTTGAGGTTTAGCCGAATTCGGAAAAAGGCACTATTAGATAGTAGAAATTATTTAATACTTTTTAGTTCATATCAATGTTATTATTGTTTTTACCTTGGAAGTCGGTTTTAATTTTTTGTTAAAAATAATAATAATTTCACTCTTTTTAGCTACACTAGTAGATAAACCTTCGCGTATATTTTACCTAAGTATCTTATTACAATTTGTTAAGAGTCACAACTCACACTCACAAAATAATATATTATCAGTGAAGTGAACATATTGTGCTAAGTAATTTAACAATTTTAATGCTTCAAGCCCCAAGCGGTCACCGGCGATTGCGATAACAATAGAAAGGCTATTGTGTCTCGTTTTTCCACGATCGAAGGATCTATCAGATAAAAAATTGTATAAACTTGCATAGGATGTAGCGTAGCTACTCATAATATTTAATATTATCATAATTATTGACAGCTGTTCTTGTAATAAAGAATTCAAATCGATACTTAGTGCGCCATCTATCGATTAATAAGTATAACTAATTAAAAAGACTCAATGACTTTGTTTTGTTTAAATGCTCTTTTTAAAATAACTTTATTTCAATTCTATTTGTCTATTTAAATTTTATAAAGTAGTTAATAAAGTATTCGATCTGTATATAAAGTAGTTAGTAAAGGATTCGATCTGTCGTCTGCCGCCATGCGCCGCGCGGCGGCGACGCCGTCGCCTCTACGGCGCCGACCGCCGTCATGTATTAAATAAACAGGTGTTGTTATACAGTAAGTACATAATTATTATTATTAGTATATCCATACCTATGCCTTGTACTATTATCTAGTCTGTGCCATGAGACATTGGTGACCTTAACACGACGTGGTAATGATGATGATGACGATGATGATGATGATGATGATGATTATGATGATGAATATAAATTGCATAGTAGCATATGCCTTCTGTTCTTAAAACAACGCCGAAACTCCCAAACGTGTATCTATAAGGAGTCAGGAGTTCTCTCAGCATCTTCGAAACCATGGTATACCTTGACCCAATATTTGACTTTTTGGTAGCATATTCTTAGTACGCTTCACATAAAACCAAAATCACCATATGTTTCCATATAAATTTCGAGGAGTTCCCTCGATTACTCATAGATCCCATCATCAGGTCACCACTTTTGTGAACATGGTACCAAATTGGAGTGAAACCTAATACAACAAAACAAAAATTTCGAAAATCGGTTCACAAACGGCGGAGTAATCGTTGAACATACAAAAATAAAAAAAATAAAAAAAAAATAAAAAAAAAAAAAAAAAAAATATCCACAGCCGAACATATAACCTCCTCGTTTTTTAGAAGTCGGTTAAAAATATATATTATTTAGACATTATTATTTTTTTAAATATACTTTTCATGGGTCGAATGTTCCCGAATTTGAGATTTTTCGAACCTTTAAAAATTCATATCTTTAAAATATTAACTTTATCGTAAAAAGTCATAGGACCTTTATCATTGGTATTTCAATAAAAAAAATATTAAAAAAAAATTGTTCGGTTGAAAAACAACAATTCCTTGCAATTGTTTAAACAATGTTTGTTTAAACAATATGGCACCGGGTCGCACCATGGCAACATGCATTTATATCATTAGGAGGGCAATTTGAAGAGGATCGCATCAAAAAATTGAGGTGGAATAGTTTTCGGTACTCATGCGCCGACTCGTGCTGGTCTAATTCGGTCATCGCGCTCAAAGCCCGCGATAAAATCAATACAATAGCTGCTTGATAAATAAAAAAGTTGCTACTAGCCGTTCGTCCCACCAGGACGACCATTTATGGGATGACACATTAAAGTACTTAGATCAAAATTGGATCAGTTTAAAATCATAAAAAACTCACCACAGCCTGCTGTCCGAATAATTCAGTTTTGTCATACAATGGTCCCCAAACACAGATGGGCTGGACATATTCTGTAAATTCCAGCTTGTTGACCAGCAGGATGGCGAGATCAAATGATGGTTCTATTGGTAGCTTAAAACCGGGATGGACTAAAATTCTTTCTACCTGGAAATAAAATGAATTTGATCGAATTATTTGATTCTTGCAACCTGTATCCATTTTTAAAACGGGCTTTGGCCCACCACACATTCCCACCACTGTATCTCCTGTGTCGCCAGGATCGACAGCGGTATCCAACCACGAAAACCCTTTGATATGATCTCAGGGAGCCCGAGGGACATGCTAAAACTGTCTTGGGACCCGCAACGAAATTAATCAGAAGAAAATAGGAGGAGTAGGAAGATTCCAATTTCCCTCCCCATAAAAGCGGGAGACAGCACAAAGTTGCAATGACCGAAAGTCAAAGAACTTAAGGGGGAGCACCACGGAAATAAGGTTAATAATTGTGACTCCTAAGCTAAAGCTAAGTTAATATTGGAGTTTATTGTGTTTGACTGTTGCCAATAATAATTGTGACAAAAACGCTTGAAGGCACGGAAGTTTCTAGCGCTGTCCACGAGATCACCGTAGTATGCGACTCCAGATGTACAGAATAGGTTGTTTAGCATAGTAGTTCTTTCGTCCTGCCAGAGACTGCACTCCCAGAGAACATGATGCGCGGTTTGTTCAAACATGTTGCCTTCCGTCGAGCACTCGCACATGGGTGATGCTACTAGTTTAAATCCGTAAAGTTTGGCCTTAAAATTTCCATGACCGGTCAGGAATTGAGAAACGCAGTGATCAATATCCATCCAATGTTTGGATAGCCGTTCACGAATATTAGGGAAAAAATTATAAAGGTGTCGCCCTTTGGTGGAACAGTCCCATCGTGACTGCCATTCGGAGATTAAGCTTTGCACAGAGTTTTCTAAAGGTTCAAACAATCTTGCTATTTTAATTTTATCGCGAGCGCTTAAAAAGAACGGGTTGTCCATGTTTTTGTTATGATAGTACATTGTCGCACGACGCTGAATCTCAAGGTCAACGGGTAAAACTCCGGCTAACACAGGTAAGGCTTCGGTGCTTGTGGTCCTGTAAGCTTTGCATAAGAATATAAGAGCAAGACGTTGGCTTTGTAGCAACTTGCGACGAGCCGCGCCGATTGTTGCTCTGTCGGCCCACACGGGGGCCCCGTAGCAAATGCTGCCTAGGTAAGTAGCAGTGTAAATTAATTTTAGGGTTTTGAAGGAGAGGCCCCATGTCGACGTAGATATTTTGGTAAAGGAGTAAAAATTGCGCTTCGCTTTCTCACCGGTTTGAATTATATGTTCCAAAAATGTAAATTTATTTTCCAAGTAAAAACCAAGATAACAGAGTGACTGTTTGCGTTTCACGTTAATATTGTCAAGTTTAATGCTAGGGGAAGATATAAGGGACCCTTTTAAAAGAATTTGGTAAGTTTTATGCGCGGCGAATTTCAGGCGATTACGTTTACCCCAGCTCGATATTAAATTAAGACTATCATTGGCTTTAGATTCAATTTCGGAACGTGAATTTGCTTGAACGATGAGAAACCCGTCATCGGCGTAGCCAACTAGTATGCACAGCGGTGGGAGGGGAAGACTTAATAAATCATCAAATCCGAAATTCCATAGTTTTGGCGAGATAACAGAGCCCTGAGGGCAGCCGCATGTTAAATCTTTGGCGTGTGTACAATGGCCAAGTCGAAGCTTAGTTTGACCGTTAAAAAAGTAAGAACGTATTATGGCATAAATGTTAGAGTAGCAACCTCGATTTTTTAGTTTTAATAATAACATCGGCCACCAAGCATGATCGAACGCGCCTGAGATATCTAATGAAATGGCGACGACGTATTTAGATTCCGAAAGATTTACTATTTTTCTAACTTCCATAGCCGCGTCAACAGTCGATTTCCCGGCGGTGAAACCGAACTGATGACTATGAAATTTAGGGCCACCGGGTAGCAGGCGAGGTACGATGAGACGTTCTAGTAATTTACCTAAGCAAGGCAGTAACGTTATCGGACGGTAAGATTTTGGGTCGTCAGGAGGTTTGTTTCCCGCTTTAGGTATTAATTTTAAGCAACCGGTGCGCCAAATTTTTGGAAATATACCTGCTGCGATACATCTGTTGTAAACATGTAGAATCGATGAACTGGCCGTTAAGCACGCTTGTTTTATCATAATATTCGATATTTTATCCTCGCCCGCAGATTTTTTTATAGGCAAAAGGTTTACTATTTTACTAAATTCTTCCGAAGTTGGTAAATCTGAGGCCGGTGTATGAATGGGGTCTAGCATTCTACTCCTAATGTCGCGGTGGTGTTCATCATCCAAGGAGGGCTCGTCGTCTGGGATGAGGACGTTTAGATATGCCTTCGCCGTTTCGTCTAAGCTACAAGTGTAAGAGTTGTTAATTTTAATATTTGAGAAAAAGCTTGGCTCATAACTACTACCGGGTTTAAGCTCGTGGTATAAAGAGGACCAAGGGCCCTCTTTATCCAGTCTATTCGCGGCATTCTTCAACATATTATTTTTCGCTAACGTAACGGCGGCGCGATAGCGTGACCTTGAAATGCGTAGGTTACTTAAACTAACTATGTAATTATCATCCGAACGATCGTGGCCAGATTTACGAAGATTATTGATTTTTCGCCTGGCCCTTCTAAATTCCCGACGAAGATTAAGAAGGTTATTGTTCCACCATTTACAGTTGTGATCTTTTTTAAGAGGTCTACGACCCAAGGCTACATCGGCACAGTAAACAAATGTGTTTGTCATAATTTCCGCGCACTCATCAACGTTTAAATCCGGCCGGGTGAAGTCTCCGGCATGAGCGGTAATGAGGGAGCGGAATAAATTCCAATCGCCGTTCTTTACGTTGTATTTATAGTCATTAGAATTGACTACGGTATCACTCGGGACCGCACGAGAAAACTCGTACACCAATAAGCGATGATCACTACATGACGCATCTGGAAGGACACGCCAATGCCTAATCTGGACGTACGCGCTGGATAGCGTGACGTCAATCGACGATTCGCCCGTTGGGCTACTATAGGTAGGTGGTGCATCTGGGGTGTTGTGAATTTGGAGGTTAAACTCCGCAATAAAGTCTTCTACAGCGGTACGACGGTCGCGGTCAGTGTACCTAAGCTGGCCGTGCCATAAGGGCGAGGATGCATTGACGTCGGCGCCAATAATAATTTTATTACCCACGAGAGATTGTAATACGCGGCGGAGTTGATGTAAATGTGGGCCTACGGTATCCGCGTACTGAAAGTAGCAGCTTACCACGTATAGTCTAAACTGAGGACACGATACCTCGGCTACCGCACAATGCGACGTCGAAAGGTTAGTTAAGGCCGTGACTGAAAATCTAGACTGAGGTGTGTATATACCCGCGCGAGCTAAGTTATTAATTTGTATCATTTTCGACCGAAACGACGCGAGTTGATATTGTTCTTGAACAAGTACTAAGTCTAATTTGTGGTCAGAAACTAACTTTTCTAATTCTAAAGTCGCGTGCTTGTTATTATGGAGGTTTAACTGTCCTATGCTTAAACTATCCATACCTAGTAGTTAAAATAAGTTGCTCCATTTTGCTTTTATATGTTGGACAGTCTGGGGAGCCCGTGGGGTGGTCGGAGGGTTTTTTGTAACGTTGGCAACTACCACAAACTGGCTTAAAATTTTCTTTATCTTTGTTGGGGCACGACAACGAGCTGTGTTTTGCGGCACAGTGATAGCAGCAAGGATTAGGATCGCGACAGAATTTAGCGACGTGCCCGAACTGTTGGCAGTTGCCGCAGCGGACCAGCTCAACGTCGTCCACGAATCGACACATCGCCCAATCGATAAACAGTTTTTCTTTTGAATTGATCAGGTGTTTACGCACAGCGGGGTCTAATTCGATACCTATCCATTTCCTGTTGTTGTAATCTTTATTTAAATTACGACGTCTTACTATTTTTGTTGAACGCAAAAATTGTTCTTGAGACATATTCATTTCGCCATTAATATTTTGATTAAAAAGTGCGAGAAGGAAATTATCATCCGTCATATGTTGCGGTACATCTTTTATGAGAATACGTGGGTTACGTCCTTTAGGCGACTCGAGTCGCAGACCGGCCGATTTAAGCGCTTCCACGGATTTAAGTTTATTAACTTGCGACTCGCTAGTTAGACGCAAGATCACACCCGAATTAGCAGTTTTTTTGACGCCGTGAAATTGAAAACCGTCGGCCGGGTTGATGACTTTCATCAGAGCTTGTTTTGTCTCCGACGAGGATTTTAATTCCCCCGATTTTTCTTGTGTCGGATAGGCAATAACGCAGGGAAGCGGTTTTCGGGTCTCGACTGGCGGCACTGACTTCGCAAGTCTTAGTTTAAGCGCGTCCGAGTAGGAGGTAGAAGGCGCGGCGGCAACTGTTTGTACGATGGGATTAGTTTTGGCAGCTAACAATTCGCGTTCCATATTAGCGACCTTGTTTTCCAAGGAGGAGTTCTTTATGGCGAGAAGTGAGACGATCGTAGTTATTTTTTGAGTCATACTCATAATCTCGGACTTGTTGGCAAAATTATTACGGCGAGACACGGTGTCGTTTGCGAACTCGTTTATTTTGGCTAAGTACGAGCTAGCTTCGCGGACGAGCTCGTAATAATTGCAAGCATCGTCGGATGCGCGGCTTGTGTCTAATAATGACGTAACGGGGGACAGCAGAGGCTCGTCCCTAGTGGGTTGGTGACGCTTCTCCACAGGTGACAAGGAGGAAGGAGATAATTCCGACAACAAACGTTTACTGGACGAGAATGTCGGAGAACGAGGAGTTTTATCGCTTCTATTAAACGGGTTTGTATCTTTATCTGGCGGCATATTATTTTGGCTCGACATTGTGAGTTAATATAAAATTTGTATGTACCAATTACACTTATTTAATTTAAATTAGAATGAAACAAAAGTTTAGCTTAATAATCAGTCAGCTGATCGCAAGGCCGGCCGGCGCCGCACGAGCGGTACCGACACACACAATATTTTACCTACCTACAATTCCCTACTGATAAAAGTGAACAAAGAAATATACTTACCGAGTTAAATCCAATAAAGTACGAGCAAATGTGTTAAAAAACTTACAGTACACGTAGATTACACCGTTACCTAGCTAATTACACACACTCAGCACGAATTTACCGATTTAAAACCACCGAAAATATTTTTTAATCCCGGAGCGCACGTCAGACGATGTTAACCGTACGGAGGCCGCGGGGGGAGGACTTGGGGTTCCACCCCAAGTTCTTATAATACCTGCTACAAGGAATTCCAGTTGACGCAGTCGAAGGTTTTGCTATAGTCGACAAAGCACATTATTACAGGTGTGTTATAATCATATAATTTTTCAATGACCTGCCTAACGTTTAAGATCTGTTCGCGAGTTCCCCTTCCCTTAACAAAGCCTGCCTGTTCCCGAGGAACCAGTCCAAGTAATGCCGAATGCGTCTGTTAATGATATGGAGTAGGATTTTGCTTGCATGTGATATTAGGGCCAATGTGCGGTAGTTCTCATATTCATTTGTGGAGCCTTTCTTACGTAAAGGTAGCGCAGTTGACTTGGTCCAATATTTTGGCCACTTGTCAGTGGTCCAGATCTTATTGAGGATTGCATGCAGTACGTCTACACCGGTCTCACCTAGTAATCTAAGATCTTCTGCGATTATTCCATCAGGACCTGGAGCCTTCTTTAATTTAAGGTAGTTTATCGCAGCCAGCACCTCGGAACGTAGGATGCTTGGCTCCAAACTTATATTGTTCCAGTTCTCTACAGGCTTAGGTTGTTGTTAAGGGCCTCTTTATAGAGTCGTTGAGAGGAGTTTTTAGTTGATTCCAGGATATGTCAGCCGAGCTCAAGTCCAAGCACAAAGACCTCAACCTGTCCTCCATGGTCTGTCAAAAAGCGTTCTTTCAGCTTCATTCAATTGGTGACGTTTGTTGACAATGCGTTTTCTAGGTGTTTTAAGGCGCAGATTAAAGCAAGCCACAAGGAGATTGTGATCAGAACCACATTCAGCTCCTGGAAACGTCTTAACGTTGCTCACAGATGATTTCCATCGGGAAGTGATAAGGATTTTATTTTATTTTATTTTATTTTATTTTATTGACCCACCAACAAAACAGCATTTGTGACATTTTAAAGTACATAAAATTTGTTTATAGATAAAATGAGTTCTAATTACAGGTGAAGTTCAACGTGCGTATGCGACAAGAATTAGACGAGATAAAATGTAGTGAATATGGTGATAAATGATAATGATAAAATATGTGTGTAACAAAAAATATCTTATTTTAAACAACAATAGTTTGAAAATAAAACTAATACATACTAATATCACAAAAATTAAAATTATAACTGTGACAGTACACCAAGTAGTTAATTATATAATTATTAGGTACTTATAGTAGATTCAACTATACCTTTGACTAACTTTTGACCGTGGGATATTTATTAAAATAGTGTTTAAGATTTCTCTTGAAATAATTAAGCTTATCAGAGAATATACAGATGGTCGGATATAGCGTTGTACGATCTACACAATCTTCTGAGTGGTGCATAGTGACCCAGGTTTGTTTTGGCGAACTTTACGTGTAATGGTTTGTATTTATTTTTTCGGATAAAGGGTATATCTTTGTTTTTTTAAGGATATAGTCAATTTAATTTCTGTATATATATATATATATATATATATATATTATGTAATACTTCTATAATGAGCCGGGAAGTAGATTAAAAGCTAGACTGAAAATTCCGCTGAAAGGTGGCGTCCAGCGTCATACTGCACAGTGGCCAAAATTCGCTAAATAGTGGAAATAATCGACATTATATTATGGGAACAACGCTCTAGAGTCACTTTACCCACAACACATTAATACATAAGAACAATAATTATAATTGCATTCGGCCCTTTGAAAACCACTGTCTAATGAAATATAGTCTCAAGTCTGGTTATGTTTTAGTCGGCTGAGAGTTAAACCCAGTGTGAAAATATGTATGAAAAATTATTCATATTTGACGCGGACGAAGTCGTGAGCAATAGCTAGTGAGAAATATATATCCAACAGATTAAATATACCCTTTCTACACCTGTTTGTTAAGGATAGCTCCTTAAAGTAACGTTAATTACTATTGATTTTGTGAACATAAGGTGTAAAAATAAATAAACTAATATAATCGTAGCTTAGCTCCGATATTACTTAGAACAATTTTTATTACTAATATATGTTTCTCTAATATAGCGCTACAAAACAGCAATGGTTTTATCCCTGGCCGCTGAAAAAAAATGACGCCACAGGTCCATACAAAGTTGCCCAATGCCCTTTGAAAACGAAAGGACAAGATCCAAGTGAGATCCAACGTCCATACAATTTTGGGATAATTTAAAAAATGCCGGCCAACGCAAATATACCCATTATTTAAATAGAACATAATCTAAGGAATAATTTTTATTATTACACCAAAGTTCTAAGTCAAGCCTCCGAGTTCTTATTCAAGGTCAAACTTTTTTATAACATATGTAATAAAACTTATTTTATTAGTTAAAATCAATAAGTAATCGATCCCAACGTCCCTAGCCGAGTCATAGAACAGATTAGAAGCCAAATACCTACAAATTATTTGGAAAATTCAAAGGAAGTAAAGTAAAATAAGTTTTATTACATATGTTATAAAAAAAGACGGGTTGCACTCCGGGAGTGCCGGCAGAAGTGAAAACTTGATTATTAACGTTGTGCATTATTTTTCTAACCCATTTTTTTATGAAAATCGATTTAAAAAAAATAATAAAAAAACAATCGTTTTAATTAATTAATCGAAACCCTTAAAATCGATTAAAAAATATCGACAATCGAGAAAAAAAGCTGCTGTCAGACAGACTGTCAGACACTTCTCGCGACAGTTGTCTTGCAAGTGGAAACGCGGCTTTAATCAGCGCGTCTGCTAAAGAACTCATTTCCCCGACTGTACATTTCTGCTAAACAACTCATTTCCCCGACTGTACATTTCAGCTTAGCACAATTTTCCCCGACTGTACATTTTTGCTAAGCAACTCATTTCCCCGACTGTACATTTCAGCTTAGCACAATTTTCCCCGACTCTACATTTCTGCTAAACAATTCATTTCCCCGATTGTACATTTCTGCTTAGCACAATTTTCCCCGACTGTACATTTCTGCTAAACAACTCATTTCCCCGACTGTACATTTCTGCTTAGCACAATTTTCCCCGACTGTACATTTCTGTTAAGCAACTCATTTCCCCGACTATACATTTCTGCTAAACAACTCATTTCCCCGACTGTACATTTCTGCTTAGCACAATTTTCCCTGACTGTACATTTCTGCGTCTTACGCTTTTTCTATGATTTTTCGATCAACACGAAAATCTGACGCGAGTTTCACAGTTTTTACTTTTTACCCATCCCACAAAAGTGCTCAACGCCGCTAAAGAAGTTTTCACTTCAAAAAGTTTGACCTTGAAAACAACTCGGAGACTTGACTTAAAACTTTGGTGTAATAATAAAAATTGTTCCTTACATTATGTTCTATATAAATAATGGGTTTATTTGCATTGGCCGGCACTTTTAAAATTAGCCCAATTTGGATTTTAATAAGTATAGTTTTATATATTATTACGACAATTTTATATATAAGATATTTTTAGGTGTAACAAATGTACGTCTGTTAAATAAACAATATAATTATTTCCAATTAACAAAAAATTAAAACCGACTTCCAAGGTAAAAACAATATTAATAGCATCCTTATAATATGAACTAAAAAGTATTAAATAATTTTTCCTATCTAATATGTAGTGCCTTTTCCCGAATTCGGCTAAACTTCAACTATTTCTGTACTCAATCTTCATCATTTTGAAGTCGGTACCAGATATAGCTGAATCTTTATTTCTTTGACAGAAAATTTGAAACTTTTGGAACTGGCACCGACTTCAAAATTATGAAGATTGAGTACAGAAATAGTTGAAGTTTAGTCGAATTCGGGAAAAGGCACTACATATTAGATAGGAAAAATTATTTAATACTTTTTAGTTCATATTATAAGGATGCTATTAATATTGTTTTTACCTTGGAAGTCGGTTTTAATTTTTTGTTAAAAATAATAATTTCACTCTTTTTAGTTACCTAGTAGGTAAACTGATAGTGCCAATTCAAATTGTATAAAAAATAGTTTCATATTGTCTTCACTAGATGTCACTGAGGCGCTCCTGTGTCGCGCTATCGCTTGTACGTAGAAGTTTTATATAGGTAGTTGTAACTTGTAACAGATTTTCGTTGTGTTGTTGAAAGTTTGTAAGCAACTGACGTCTGACAACTCAACAGTGAGCTTGGTGTGAGCAGTGAGCATTGAATTGACAACATAAATCATAATATTGAGTGGTAATTGATCTCGTATAATTGTTATTAAAGGTGAACGCAGATTTGGCCGCACCGCACGCACCGCAGTCGCCGCATTCGCAATTCTTCATATTATTATGAAGTTGCGAAGACTGCGGCGCGGGTAGGTAGGTATGCGAGCTTGCCTATAACTTCATATAAAGAATTCCGAATGCGGCGACTGCGGTGCGTGCGGTGCGGCCAAATCTGCGTTCACCTTAAGTTGACCTCCGTCATAGTCCGCGAATTTATAAGTGGTCGTCGGTGGTACTGCGTATATTCTACGTATCTTATTACAATTTGTTAAGACTGATATGAGTCATACGGCATACCCCAAGGCCCAAATATCAGGTAGATAGATAAATTTAAACAATACATTTAAAAAGATCTAAGTGGACACGTGCTGCAAAATGCTCGCAGCGCGGCATCACAATAGACATAACTACCAGTACTTCGACTGCTAAGAGACTGACGAGTATTAATATCTGTCGTTTCTTTCGGGTTTCGCCAGGATAAGTTAAAGGCTGGCGCGCTGGCTGGTATAATTTAATTTTAAAAATAAGATTTTGAAATTGAATTCTGACAGTTTTCTTTGCATGTGCCAAAATATAAACAGCTAAATTTGTAGGTTACGACCCTAGCGACGACTTTTGTCATAATACGTCAAACTTAAAAAAATTACATCAGTTCTAAGTCGGCATACTATATCATTCTGTCTACTCTGGCGGCATGCCGCATGCCCTGACATTCCAGTTAGAACTTGAATACGATGTTTACGTACGCGTCGCCGCGCGCCGCGCGGCGACGCCGTTGCCTCTGCGGCGCCGACCGCCGTGTATATTAAACAGCCTATAATAATTGGTGTTGTTATGTTTTAATTATTATTATTGTATCCATACCTATGCCTTGTACTATTATCTATTTTGTGCCATGAGACATTGGTGACCTTAACACGACGTGGTAATGATGATGATGACGATGATGATGATGATGAATTTGAATTGCATGGTAGCATATGCTTTCTGTTCTTAAAACAACGCCGAAACTCCCAAACGTGTATCTATAAAGAGTCAGGAGTTCTCTCAGCATCTTAGAAACCATGGTATACCTTGACCCAATATTTGACTTTTTGGTGGCATATTCTTAGTACACTTCACATAAAACCAAAATCACCATATGTTTCCATATAAATTTCGAGGAGTCCCTTCGATTACTCCTGGATCCCATCATCAGGTCACCACTTTTGTGAACATGGTACCAAATTGGAGTGAAACCTAATACAAGAAAACAAAAAATTCGAAAATCGGTTCACAAACGGCGGAGTAATCGTTGAACATACAAAAATAAAAAAAAAATAAAAAAAAAAAATAAAAAAAATATATCCACAGCCGAACATATAACCTCCTCGTTTTTGGAAGTCGGTTAAAAAATAGTCTGCACCCCTAATTAACTTGGAATTGTTGAAAAGCAAACCAAAAAGCATGAAAGTTATTATCTATATACAGGGTATAACAAAATAAGTCATAATACTTTAGGGTGTGTATGTGTACCTTGTAGAGAGTTCACTGTGTAACGCCCGAGCGTTAGGAGTTTCTCCATACAAAAGTGAAAAAAATTTTTGGTCTTTCAGCGCTGCTACTTTCACAGTGAACTCTCTACAAGGAACACGTACACACCCTAAAGTATTATCACCTATTTTTGTTACACACTGTGTATGTACTAGCTTAGTGGATCATATCCTAAGTATTATTTATTGTACAAATATATAGATATATATATATATATATATATATATATATATATATATATATATATATATATATATATATATATATATATATATATATATATATATATAACAAAACCGTTAAAGTATGTGCCAAATATTTGCGAAACAAAATTTTTTGTTGGGTTTGTATATATTTTTCACCGTCTGTCAAACAACAAATATAATATTATTTGGTACAGGAATATTCAATTTAACTGAAAATTGTGTCGCCTTTAAAAAAGGATTTGAAACTCATACCTGTCAATTCGCAAATAATCAAAATACAACCGATAGTTATGAATTTTAGTTTGGTAAATGATACCTGTTGTAATTCTGTTATGTTAAATAAGGTAAAACCATTTGTCTCTATTTTAAACCTATCTGATATTAATTTGGACTTAAGGAAAATTTATAAGAATGTAGAAATTAATCATGATATTGTTAAAAATTTAAATGAAATAATTGACAAACCTCATATAGTTCAATATGGGCAATATTACTCATATTCAACTATTATAATAATTTGTGTCATTGTAATTTTTATTTTTATCGCAATTTATCGTAGATTTATAAAGTCAGGCACCTGTCGAATAAACTTTTATAAACGTAAAATCGAAATAAATAAGACTCAAGAACTCTCCGATGTCCCACCAGAATCCCATAACGAAATTCCACTTGAAACCCTGAATGAAATTCCGCTTCCTAAAATCCGTTCTTCTCTTCCATAAACTTAACCCTTCAGGGATAAGTTTCTTCCTAACCCTGGGGGCTGTTATATACTAGGTTAGTATATAATAGTGCCTAGCACTACTCTTTCCATTTGATATATAATCCCTGCATTCGGCCCGAGACCTCAGTTCCTGTCCATCCTATTCTACATCCGCGCGCGGCATTTGCCTGGCTATATTTCAAAATCTATTTCTAATTCTTATTGTGAATTAAACTAAGTGTGTTTAAATAAAATCCTTTTTTAAAAAAGAGGTTTATAATTGACCGTCTAACAGTTCGCTAAGTCATTTCATACCGACCAAATTTTTGTCCAGCGGTAGCTTAATATTTATCAATCAATACAATCAGCGTCAGTCGCCGCACCCGTGGTGGAATGTTAACTGAGAGTATTTAAAAGTTGTAAAAAAAATAGTTGCGAAAAGTGATTTTATACCGAATGAAACTTTGATGGATGATTATTGAGGACATATTTAACCAAAAAATCACCGTCAGCCGTATTGCAGACGGGGGACTACTTTGTAAATAATAAAGAATCAGCGTCAGTCGCTAATACGATGGTGGAAAGACCGTCAGTCAGCGATTAAAGTTATGATATTTGTGAAGAAGAATTATATACATTTTACTTCAAAAGCGCCATCTGTTGTTATATACTAAAACTAAAATAACACCTACCGAACCTAAACGTGTATAATCTAGATATGAACCTTTATTAGGTGCGAATTGGGATCTTCTTAATGTCAATTCAATACGATTCCCAACAACAACTTTGAGATGTTCTCAATTTTTATTCCACCCATTATGAAGTGGCTGACGATCAAAGCTGTTATGTATTAATGGAATACTATTATTGTAACGATTTTCGCTTGGTATGAAATGACTTTTAAACTGAGCGCGACCTCCCCTACTATTAGAACTGGTAGCACGCAGGTGTTGTACAGTTTTGACTTAATACAGTTCATAATTTGTTTGTAATTTCAGAAAATAATCGTAATTTTAAATGTTTTACCAAGTTTCGGTTTCGGTTTCGTTCGAAACTGAGAGTACGGCCGAAAGTTCGGTTTCGGTTTCGGCTGAAAAACCAGTTTCGGTCGGACACTATCAAAAACTCACAAACTCACATACTGTCGCCTTTATAATATTAGTAGGATTAATAACTTAGTTTGTTCCTAAAAAGGAGAATTAAAACTCGGCACTAATATTAGTAGGATAGCCTTCCTCAATAAATGGGCTATCTAACACTGAAATAATTTTTCAAATCCCCCCACTCTCTTCCTGAAAGTGTTGCTTTTAACGAAACAGTGTCGCGTCGTTAGTGCTGTTTTTTAATTCTCCTTTTTAGGAACAAACTAAGTTATAAATTAACTATAAAAGTGATTTTATTCTAACCTTAACTAAACATACAGATATCGAGTGTCATTTGATTCATAGGCTTTCGTCCCGTATCCTATTTGGGGGGCTGCGCCCCCCAAACTCCCCCATCCCCCTACTGGTAGTGTTGCTTTTAATGAAACAGTGTAGCGTCATTAGTGCTGAGTCTTAATTCTCCTTTTTAGAAACAAACTAAGTTATTTATTATAAAATTGAATTTATTCGAAACTAAACATACAGATTTCGAGTGTCATTTGATTAATTTTCGTCCCATCTTCTACCAATTAATCCTAGGAGTGCTGCTTATTACAAAACAGTGTCTTCTATCAAACTTCCATATCTCAGTCATCAAAATTAAAGTTTCCGATGATTTACCTATTACAACACAATTTAGTTTACCTAATCACACCTAATTGATCGCGGGTAACACCGCGGGGCACAGCTACTAGGCTATATTTTAGCACGCTAAGACTAATAGGAGCGAAGAAATAAAGGAAAATGTGGAAAAAACGGGGAAAATTATTTGAAAGGGCTAACTTGAACGCGCTAATCTCAGGAACTACTGGTCAGATTTGAAAAATTCTTTCAGTATTAGATAGCCCATTTATTGAGGAAGGCTATCCTACTAATATTATAAAGGCGAAAGTATGTGAGTTTGTGAGTTTGTGAGTTTGTATGTTTGTTACTTCTTCACGCTTAAACGGCTGGAGCGATTTCGACAAAATTTTACAGGGAGGTAGCTGACATCCTGGATTAACACATAGGCTACATTTTTAACCGACTTCCGTAACGGAGGAGGTGTTATGTTCATTTTTTTAATTACTTATGTTCAACGATGACTCCGCCGTTTGTGAACCAATTTTCAAAATTTTGCCGTCTCCTACTTGGGGGGGGCTGCGCCCCATTAAACACCCCCCCCCTCTCTTTCTGAAAGTATTGCTTTTAACGAAACAGTGTCGCGTCGTTAGTGCTGAGTTTTAATTCTCCTTTTTAGGAACAAACTAAGTTATCCTACTAATATTATAAAGGCGAAAGTATGTGAGTTTGTGAGTTTGTGAGTTTGTATGTTTGTTACTTCTTCACGCTTAAACGGCTGCAGCGATTTCGACAAAATTTTACAGGGAGGTAGCTGACAACCTGGATTAATACATAGGCTACATTTTTAATCGACTTCCGTAACGGAGGAGGTGTTACGTTCATTTTTTAAATTACTTATGTTCAACAATGACTCCGCCGTTTGTGAACCGATTTTCAAAATTTTGCCGTCTCCTACTTGGGGGGGGGGGGGCTGCGCCCCCCCAAACCCTCAGTCTCTTCCTGAAAGTGTTGCTTTTAACGAAACAGTGTCGCGTCGTTAGTGCTGAGTTTTAATTCTCCTTTTTAGGAACAAACTAAGTTATTAATTAACTATAAAAGTGAATTTATTCTAACCTTAACTAAACATACAGATATCGAGTGTCATTTGATTCATAGGCTTTCGTCCCGTATCCTATTTGAGGGGCCGTGCCTTCAACCCCCCTCTCCTAGAAGTGTTACATAAAACAAAATTCGATTTTCAAAATTTTTCCGTCTCCTACTTACCCCCCAAACTCCCCCATCCCCCTACTGGTAGTGTTTCTTTTAATGAAACAGTGTAGCGTCATTAGTGCTGAGTCTTAATTCTCATTTTTAGAAACAAACTAAGTTATTTATTATAAAATTGAATTTATTCGAAACTAAACATACAGATTTCGAGTGTCATTTGATTAATTTTCGTCCCATCTTCTACCAATTAATCCTAGGAGTGCTGCTTATTACAAAACAGTGTCTTCTATCAAACTTCCATCTCTCAGTCATCAAAATTAAAGTTTCCGATGATTTACCTATTACAACACAATTTAGTTTACCTAATCACACCTAATTGATCGCGGGTAACACCGCGGGGCACAGCTAGTAGGCTATATTTTATCATGCTTAGACTAATAGGAGAATGTGAAAAAAAAGGAGGAAATTACTTGAAAGGGCTTATCTCGTGAACTACTGAAGCAATTTTTATGTTATTTGGCACAGATAAGAAGTAGACCACGTAAAGGGTCATAGGCTATCCATTTTAATCATTTTTTCAGTGGCTATATATTTTATACCCGTGCGACGCCGGAGCGGGTCGCTAGTACCTAACAATGATAAACACGTTATGCAGTGATTTACAAAGAAAAAATATTTTGTAGAACCACGCGTACTACAAAATATGTTTGTTAAAATTTAATCTTCCGTTCTTGATTTATTAATCGTACATAGGGTATGTACGATTAATAAATCAAGAACAAATCAAGAAAAATGAATAGCATATCAGCCACGAGTTACGACACGAATTTTGCGTTATGGTCTTTTTGTGATTGCCAGAATGCATCGTGACCGTTTTCATTAGAGCCACAGCGCGAATTTCGCGTCATAGCTGTTTCACTGTGATCACAACGCGTTGTATTGTCCATCCGTCCGTCCGTCCGTCTGTCCGTCTGTCTGTCTGTATGTCTGTCTGTCTGTATGTTTGTTCCACTATCACACGAAAACTACTGATCCGATTTGAATGCGGTTTTCGCGGATATATTTGTCTTCTTCCAACTTAACACATTGAGTGCCAAATATATTTTCAGGCCGTTATTGGTTCCCACCATACAAATGGTCATCTACGTAACACTATGTACTCGGCTCCCTGTTTAAAAATGGCATGTGTGGTGCCATAATCTATGTAATATTGCGTACCGTATTCACATCATTTTACGTACAAAACGCGCATAGCTTGCTACGTTTGAAAGACCGGACATCCGAAATACGGTTTTTGAAGTTTCGGGAAGATTTTGTAAAATATCTACTGGGACTGAACTGTGGCAATACTACTACCACAGCTGCAGAAGCACCTAGACCAAAAATACCACCAGTGCAGTCTGAACAAGTTCAAGCAAACAGCAACGGCAATGGGTCTGCTGCAGACCCATCGCCAGGTGGTAAAGACTACAGAGGGCCCAGGCAGCAAGGCCCTCTGTACCACCTGCATCGCCAGCCGTTCATAAAAGTCGTGTTCCGTTGAGAGATTTTCATTACTTAGAAAAGCTCCCACCTACTAAGAAGGCTGTTCCAGCGCAGCCTTGTCGTGTCTGCACAAAAAATAAAAAACGAAAGAAGTTATCATTCGTATGTGCCACTTGTCCGGGAAAGCCTGCCTTGTGTGTTGTAAACTGTTTCTACACCTGTCAAACTGATCCTCGTTTTGCATAATTTTATATAAAATTATATTGATGTACTTAGATGTTCCTTTTTTATATAATTATAGTTATCGATCTATAAAACTAAATTTTTGGTCTCATTATAAAACTGTACTTTGGGCCTTCAAAGTGCCTTATAAATTGTTTGATTAGAATAGCTTAAAAATAATAAAGTTACTTTTTTTTCATGTCGTGTCTTATTTGAGATGCCAACGAACCTAAAAACGTCCTTTCCAGGAGGCCTGATAATACAAATACCCATTTAAATTGTAAGAAAGTACTACGTTGTATTACGTATTTGGCCCCTAGCATTACTAGTGCCTACGCAATATTACGTAGTTGGCATTCAATGTGTTAACATCTGGTGTATAAAAATTTTTCCCCCCACCCCTCTAAGGGGACGAAGAGGGGGTCAGATTTTATATCAATTTTTTTAACACGAAAACTACAAATCGATTTGCATACGGTTTTCGCAGATGTAGTTGTCTTCTTCCAAATCAACATCTAGTGTATAAAAATCCCCCACTCCCCACAATCCCCACCCCTCTAAAGAGGGGGTCAGATTTTGTATCGAACTTTTTTCTTTAATGGACTTACTTCATATTATTAACTGTGTTTTCCGACTTAACATCTGGTGTATAAAATTTTTCCCCCCACCCCTTTCTTAGGGGACAAATGAGGGGGTAAGATTTTGTATCAACTGATGAAGTATAAATACTTTACAAAACAACGTTTGCCGGGACAGCTAGTATATAATATACTAGTTTAGAACAGATATATTAGAAACCTTAATACAATTTCTAAGACCTATTACAATGTAATAAAATCCCTCATATTTATTAGTATCAAAGCGCACGAACGTGCACCGCCAAGTTCCAACAGGTCGCGCGCATGCCGTGCACTATTTGCACGAACGGTTTCGACGCACTTTTGACCCCCCTGTAGCTCAGTAACTATTGCAAGTGCAAAGATAAAATTATACGTAAGTAATCATATACTAGTATTTACGCAATATACCAAATTTCATAGATATAGCGTTGTTACATCCTGAAATATGTCCTTGTAAAAATAGCTAATTTTGGCACTGACTCACTGACCGGTAATCAAAACCTCTAGGCCACTTCCAATTGTCCTAGCGCTATGAAATTTGGCATACATGTTGGGTTTCATATGTAGATTAACAAAAAATTGAGAAATTTAAGAAATCGGTCTAGCGTGAGTCGTCTCATCTACGAATTTTAGGAAAAATTTCTTATGTAACAGTGAATATGTGTGGGAGGAGGAGAGAAGGGTTTAAAAATATTGTCATGTATAATTCACACTGTATAGCTTTTATATAAATACTGCTACCTTAAAAATTTGGCTTCTATTGATAGGTTAACAAATACCACTAGCGCCATCTATCGAAAATATTGTTTATAAAATACTTTTGATAGATGGCGCTAGCAAAGTTACTTTGAAACACAGAATGACTTAGAAGTGGTGTGGCACTTTATAAATAGACCGTACGATTTCTCGAAAAAAAGTATTGAAATCCCATCAAAAACATACCTGTTAAAAATGGGGCCAAGATCCTATTGGCTAATTATTCGCCTTAAAAAAGAGTTGAAATCCAATCCAATGCCAAGTTTAGATGCACTTCAAAATCCATCATAATTATCATCATCAACAGCCTGATCATTAATACTTCTAAATTGGAACTTGGCAGGTTTTCATGATATACGTAGCATTTGATTAATTGCATAATTAAATTTAATATTTGGTATTTATGTGATCAAATCAACCTGCCAAGTTCAAATTTCAAGGGCCCTAGGGGGGCAGAACACTAGGGACCATGGAGCTAATATACAGCTCTATATTATTAGCTCCGTGCTAGGGAGAGGAGTGGACTCACAAGCGAACGGTGACGCACGCGAATTTTTTCGTCGCATATTAAGTATATTATTATCTACGTACTGATTTAACCGCTGTGACAGAATCGTTATTAATCTGATAAATATGGACAATTGAAAAAAGGTCAAAGAAATATTTCAATAATGTAATTTAAGACTTTAAAATAAGTACAAAAAAAAGATAACAAAATTTACTAAAAAAAAACACAAGTGACTACGTTTAAGTTGTAAAAAATTCCTGACCAGCTCCTGCACTATAATCGAATATAAAACTAAGTATTATCAGGGAAGTTGATTCCTATGCAGATGGCAGATCTAAGTCACAATAGATATAACTACCAGTACTTCGACTGCAAAGAGACGGACGGGTTTCAATATCTGTCAAATTCGTCGGGTTTCGAAAGGATAAGTTAAAGGCTGGCGCGCTGGCTGGTATAATTTATTTTTAAAATGAAGGTTTTGTAATTGAATTCTGACAGTTTTCTTTGCATGTGCCAAAATATAAACAACAACTAAATTTTTAGGTATCGACCCTAGCGACGACTTTTGTCATTATACGTCAAACTTAATTTTTTTTAACATATTCAGTTCTAAGTCGGCAGACTCTATCATTCTGTCTACTCTGTCTAAGTCATGTGGTCGGCTTATGTCAATTCAATGTTAGCTGTGATCGGTCGGCTGGGTTTGACGTAACGCGACCAAATTACTTAGGTCCGCCACCTGCATAGGAATCAACTTCTCTAATAGTACATACAATACACATGTTATAAAATATAGGTTGGGTTACTAAAATTTGATTATTACTTTAAGGGCGGGAAGACCAAAGAAAGAAAAGTATTCGCAGCGACGAAGCTCCGCTTGAAACAATCCGATCGGGCCGAGGTTCGGGGCAACTTACTGCGGGGGGAACGCGCCACAGTATACAAAATGAGCCGTAGTCTAATAAGCTATTTTATTTTATTTAGAATTTTGTAATAAATAAATAGAATAAAAATTAAGAGTTGAATTGGTTTATCCAATATTGTACTGATTTCGCTGATGTAATTATTGTGTTTTTTTTTTGTTTATTTCATCTCATACCTACATCTTATATATAAAATTCTCGTGTCACAATGTTAGTTACCGTATTCCTCCGAAACGGCTTTACTGATTTTTACCTAATTTTATATGCATATTCAGTAGGTCTGAGAATCGGCTACTGGGTACTTCTTATATTGATATTTCTTATACTTCTTATTTTGTTGAATAAATAATACATAGTAAATTATTACAACTCGAGACTGACGGCGATGGTCGCGATGTTTGTGCGACGGGATAGCGATGGACGTAGCCATGGTGATATACTTATTTAGTCACTTCAATAAAATAATATGGACGAAATTCTATAAAAAGCAAAGCAACCTTTGCCGGGACAGCTAGTAATTATATAAAATTCTCGCGTCACAATGTTAGTTACCTTACTCCTCCGAAACGGCTTTACTGATTTTTACCAAATTTTATATGCATATTCAGGTCTGAAAATCGGCTACTGACTACTTTTCATATAGATAAGTGCATTAGTTGAATAAATAATAGTAAATTATTACAACTCGAAACAGACGGCGACCATTGTTTGTGCGACGGGATAGCGATGGAAGTTGCCATGGTATTGCCATATTTATCACTTCAACAAAATAAAATGTTATTTTATTTAAGTGTCGACTAAATTAGACGACCTCCGTGGCGCAGTGGTAAGTGTAAGTATATCATATAATAAAAATCTTAAATATTTGTATAGTATAAAAGTATTAAATATATTTCCGTTGTCTGGTACCCGTAACACAAGTCCTTCAGGTACTTAGCACGGGGCCAGACTGACGTGGTGTGAAGCGTCCATATATATTATTAAATAAGTATGGCACTAAATAGTGCTAAACTAGTCCTTTCGCGCACTGATACCTAGTTAACAATAATAAATCGATGGTCCCGTTTTTTCAGTTTCGATACTTTACCTAAAGTATCGAAACTGAAAAAAACGCTACTGTACTTTATAGGAGAGCGATTTAAAGTTTTTTTTTTGTCATAATTTTGCAACGGGTGATGAAATATTTATAAAAACCACCCAAGTGTGTGTCGGGCCACGTGCAATATAGGATTAAATACTCAGTAGTACCGCTAGTTTTTGATAATTTTTGTATTTCTGTATAGTCGATGAATGTACATCTATAACATGTTTTACACTACTATAACAACAACATCATCTCAGTTATGTTCTAAGGAATTTGTCAAACTGAAAGTCCCTTTATACTTCACCGAATACTATTTTTTTTTGTTGATCACCTATAACTCAATTATTATGAATTATTCTTAGCCGTGATAGTTTTCTATTTAAATTCAGCATATTTTCTACTTCCTTGAATTTTTTTACATTTTCAGAAGCAACCGTTTAGCTGGTAGAAGGGTGGAGACTCTTAACGATTTTTCCACTTTAAAACTTCATATTTCACAAATCGATCCCTAAATCGAAAAATGAGCTACGAGTACTCATATTATTTACAAAACCTATCCCACAGCATGTACATTCTTTTAAAGCTAAATCGAAAACGGTTAAGCTAAGCAACTTTATGTAGCACATAAAGTTTTTGAAAGCCAAATGTAACCCATACATTGTTCTTCATCTCGCTTGCTAGTGTCCATTTCTGTAGTTGCCTATTATAAGCCAGTATTTGCTCTTCTGTCGAAAACATATCATGTTAAGAATAACTATGACACTTATCACAGATATCCTACTTAGGAATAAGTAATCCAATGTTCATGCCAACATTAATGATGTCTCTGTACTGACTATAGTTGCAAAACTTCTGAAAAATTCGGAATAATTCCGGAATACTTCTGGGAAAGTTTCTTTAAATTAGAATTATTCAAAATGAATTTAATAAAAAAAAATATGAATTTTTATTTTTGCTGAAAAATGAAAAATAAAATTTGCATCAATCGTCGATCGCCGCCGCGCATAGAGCGTCGCCCGCCGGGCGCCGGCCGCTGGCCGCTGCCACCGCGTCGCGCGCGCCGACTGCCACGGCGAAATATTCAAAGGAAACATTCGATTGCGGGGTACGATCTTTCCGCGAGGTGAGGGAAAACTTCTCCGGGGAGCATCTCCCTTCCGCGCCGCCGTCACCCGCTCGCACGACTCGCTCGCCCGTCGAGCGGGCGACGGCAGCCCGGAAGGGAGATGCTCCCCGGAGAAGTTTTCCCTCACCCCGCGGAAAGATTCGTACCCCGCAATCGAATGTTTCCTTTGAATATTTCGCCGGAATAATTGTATAGAAATATACGTGTTTGTTTGTGGTTTGTGGCGGATGATTGAATTATTTGTTCAGTGGCACATACGTAAGTTAAATATAAATGTTTATTTATACTTACTATATTAATATTAATATTATATTATTAAATATTATTAAATAAATAAATATTATTAAATAATAAATGCGAAAGTATGTCTGTCTGTCTGTCTCTCTGTTACCTCTTCATGCTCGAACCGCTGAACCGATTTTGCTGTACGGTTCCCGCGTTATAAAAGTCAAATATCAGCAAAATCGGTTCAGCGGTTCGAGCGTGAAGAGGCAAAAGACAGACAGACGGACGGACGGACAGACAGACACACTTTCCCATATTTTATAATATTAGTATGGATGGGATTAATTAAATTAAATAGTAGTTACTATTTATTTATTGTGTTGTCACATTTTGTATGAGAATTGTGTATTTAACACTTTAACACAGAATCAAATATCATCGTTTGTCTATTTAAGTTAAAGATAAATAGTTTACAACTTCCAAGCGCAATTTTCCTCGTTTTTTTGACAGTTGAAATATTCCCAAAGTTTCGGAATATTTCGGAATACTTCCGAAGTATTCGACGGAAATGATTCGGAATTTTTCCCGCCAGCATCTATAGTACTGACGAAGGGCTAGCCTTAGTTTGAAATTCTTTATGTAGAGAAAACATCCTGTTCATATCTATATATTAATACGCGAGAGAAAAACTTTGTACCCCTTTTGACGAAAAATGGGAAAACGTAACTTAGGTGAATGAAATTTTGCACATTTATACCTAGTTTATATGGTGAAGGAGTGCATCGAGCTAATATTATTTTAAAATTATGCTTTTATCATACATTTTTTAACAAATAAAACATCACACACACTACAACATACCTACACAGAAAGAAAGATGACAGATTTTTGAGTGACAAACCTATACATACGAATTACACTTTTTTCTCTTCCAAACACACAAAGTTCTCTTCCAATGCGTACAAACTACGAAAGAGTGACGTCATGATTTTGTTGCACGTTGTATGGAGCGTTTCGGACAGGTCTATTTTATGAGATGTTTGAATTGTCATATCTTGGTGAATTTTTAAGTTATCAGAGTCATTCTTTCAGCGATGTTTATATTTTTCAAGGACCTTTCAATTCCCAATAAGAAAGAAAAATCATCATGCCCATTCTTATAATAATAATAAACATTTATTCAACAAATATTCATACCACACTATACTTAAATACACGTATTACACAGACATACAAGGTACAAAAAAATACAAGGAGTAAAAAAATTACATACGTAAAAAATAACAAGAACGAGACTTTTTGAAATTGATGGACTATGTGCTACATTTGACTTTCGAAAATTTTTTAATTGTCAACATGGAGACGTAGGTTTATTTTATTATAAACGAAAACTGCCTGTGTTTAATTTTACTGTTTTCGATTTAGAATGTCATTAAAAATTAAACAGATTCAGTATATCGCGCTTCCCTTGGGAAAATAATGTTTTTCTAGACCAAAAGAAGCCTATTTTATTCTCTGCCCATTTAAATAAGTATATGACAAAAATCAAGTCGATTGGTTACTTCGTTAGGGTGTGAGAGAATGACAAATACATACAATATTATATTAATATCGTTAAAAATAGATGAAATTTCATACAAAAATATATTTTTTCATTAAAAATCCAGGTTTATTAATCACTAGATGACGCCCGTAACTTCTTTTCTTAAAAATTTATTTCTTGCATAGGAACCGTACATTTTTACGTGAAAAAAGTATCCTATATCCTTTCCCGGCACTAAAAGTATCTCCATAACAAATTTCAGCAAAATAGGTTCAGTGGTGTGGGCATGAAGAGGAAACAGACAGACATATAGACAGATATAATATACACTTTTGCATATTATATAATCTTTTTAATATTATAATTCTGCAGTTTGTTTGTCTGTTTGAACGCGCTAATCTCAGGAACTACTGGTCCGATTTGAAAAATTATTTTACTGTTGGATAGCCCAATTATCGAGGAAGGTTATCTAATAAATAAAAATAAGGCGGGTTTTCCTTCCTGACGCTGTAGCTCCAGAACGCACGAACCAATTTCCACGGTTTTGTATTCGTTAGAAAGGTTTCGTGAGGTTTATAGAAAAAAAATTAAAAAAAACTTTAAGAGAAAAGCAGGAAAACAGGGAAAACAGGAAAAACAACGTTTGTCAGGACAGCTAGTAGGCTATATTTTATCACACTTAGACTAATAGGAGCGAAGAAATAGAGGAAAATGTGGAAAAAACGAGGGGAAGTTATTTGACAGGGCTTATTTGAACACGCTAATCTCAGGAATTACTAGTCCGATTTGAAATATTATTTCAGTGTTAGATAGCCCATTGATTGCGAAAGGCTGTAAGCTATATTTTATTACGTTAAGATTTATAGGAGCGAAGAAATAGAGGAAAATGTGGAAAAAACGGGGGAAATTATATGAAAGGGCTTATTTGAACGCGCTAATCTCAGGAACTACTAGTCCGATTTTAAAAATTCTTTCAGCCTTAGATAGTCCATTTATTGATGAAGGCTACAGGCTACATTTTATCACGCCAAGACTAGTAGAAGCAAATAAATAGAGGAAAATGTGGAAAAAATATTGGAAATTATATGAAAGGGCTTATTTGAACTTTCTTTCAGTGTGAGATAGCCCAGTTATCGAGGAAGGCTATAGGCTATATATTATATAATAAATAGAGGAAAATGTGGAAGAAACGGCGGAAATTATTAGAAAAGGGCTTATCTCACTACTAAAGCATTTTTTCTCTTATTTGGATCAGATAAGAAGTAAACCACGTGAAAGGTCATAGGCTTTTTTGTGAACAATTTTTTCTGTGAAATACCTAATTTACGTGGGCGAAGCCGCGCGGAACGTCTAGTTATTTAAGGTACTTCTATCGAGCCTATTTTGGACTTGTTTTGCGTCACTTGTTAGCAATGATCAACCACTTGCATAATATGTTAAAATTATTTCTCAAATTGTAAAAATATGTATTCAAAATGTTGCGAGAAAAAGTTGTACGGTCCGTCGTCAAAGAGCGCCAGAGTGCGACTGAACGCACGAGCCAAGCCTTTGCGCCTGCAATTTTATAGTTTTTTGATTGTCGTTATTTTATACTTAATTCAATCGAGTCGAAAAATCGAGAGTCCCTAGATATATTCTGTGTCTTTCATTCAGTACAAAAATTATCTGAAAATTCCAAATAATTTCGACATAGTAAGGAAATTTCGTTAAAAGAAGAGGTAACTTTGGGATTTTTTTCTATCGAGTGAAGTTTTGTTCAAGATATTGTTCAACTTAGGTATTTAAATACGGCAAGTTTCCTCAAAGTCGGTTCATTATGAGATAGGGGATAGATTCTGTGGGGATCTCAATTATTATTACACATTTTGACAGCTCATTGATCAAACCAGTATATTAGTCGGTTATCGCTACGAGGGGTCGGTAGTAGTGTTGGGTAGGACTTACAAGAGGCTTTACAATCGTCCGGGACAAGACGGCAAAATGTAAGAGCGGCTCAGCATTATAACAAGTACCACTTCAAAATGATTGTCGCGGTGATCTGAATTTTTTAGAATTTAGGGGTATTTTCAGGGATATTTTGACTTTATTTTTTTAAATTTATTGTCCGATTTACAGCTGGATCTTGTGTAACATTTAATCCATTCAATAAAATGTTAAATTTATTCAATGTACCTATGATTTCAAAAAATCTGAATCTTTAGATGAAGACGAAATAATATTAACTTTTAATAAAAAGATTTTGAAACATATTATATTACAGTATATTATTACTTCTAAATCATTATGAATTTATATTTATATTTAGAGGGAAATATATTATAATATAAGTAAATATAAATTCACGCCTCAAGACGGCTCACATGTCGCGGCACGTCAAACGTACTGCTACGATTCAAAATTTCAAACGCCTCGCCTCTTTTGAAGTGGGACACTGTACCGGCTCAGTACGAAAAAGTGGCACTTCTTACTTCCTCGTATAAAATTCTAATAATTCTCGTATAAAAACTAGTCGGTAGTCGGTACGTTCAGAGACTGCGCCAAAATATTATCCTACTTTTTGGCTTTGCCCTAGTCAGCTAAAAAAATTAACAAATAATACAATTTACTTACAGCCAAAATTTGTCTTCCAATTTCATTGAACGTGCCAAGTTCTACACATTTAATTGTTCCAGCTTGCACCAAAAAATGATTGGTAGCGATCCGTTTTAAATCCTTGTGAACACAGTTGGCACCTGAATTATTCAAAATCTAATAAGTAATAATAATTTTGATACAAATTTAAGCCTGGATAGACCAGGGGGTGTGCCAAAATGTTTTCGTTTTCGCTTCGTTATAGAATCGCCGATGAAAATGTATGGAATTGACATAAGCGTTCGTTAATATGACGTTGACGTTCGACTCGTCTTATGTCAATTCCATAAATTTTGATCGGCGATTCTATAACGAAGCGAAAACGACAAAATTTTGGCACACTCCCCTGGGCTTTTCGCCCATATCCTTTTTCATCCCTTTTGTTTTTTTTTTGTTTATACTACGATATAATATTTTGATTGTACTAAGGAATAATAATTTAATGTTATGTAAGAAAACACCTTAGCATAATAACATAATAGGTTGGGGAAAAAGTCTTTTCGCATAATAGTATGTAATATGAACGTGTGATAAAATCTCTTGGGCTATCAATTGTAATTTGTATCTGGCTGATTTTGGTATTGTGCCTACATACTGTATATTTTATAGTTATCAAATTATTATTTGTCATTCATGTTTGCGTCATCTAAATCTCCTCATCTAGGTTTCTAGACCGCGGCACCATTCCCACTTTGTGCAGGAATGACTAAACATCAACTCTACATAAATAGTCATCTTTTTGTAATTAGGAGGACACTTCGCTTTAAGCTCGCAATATTGTAACTCATCTATAATAAACGGCCACGGTAAATCAGTCTTTAAATAATTCCTATTACCACCACACTGGTAGGTAAATTGGTGACCCCGACGACACCCCGACGACGGCCCGACGGAAAACCGGCGCTATTTAAATCGCGCATCTAAATCGGCTTTCCACAAGCGGATTCCACCGATTTTAGATTTCAAAAGGCGACATAATTTTTGTGCCGGCGCGACGTGTCAGTGACCGAAGAGAAGTCCAAGATGAGCAACCCCGAACATTCAAAATTTCCTCCAGCCACTTCCGCTTCAACGAGCAGCGCTACGCCCGAGCTAGCAGCAGTCACCGTATCCTCAAGGCTTCCAGATTTTTGGTGTGACCCAGCACGTCTATGGTTCGTCCAATGCGAGGCAATTTTAACACCACAGAAGCTGTCTGATGAAGCAAAGTACAACCTGGTCGTCACCAAACTGGGCAAAGACGTCATTCAACAGGTCAGCGATATTCTACTCTCTCCACCAACGATAAACAAATACCAGGCGCTTAAGGACAGGTTTCTGGCGGTGTACGAGGAATCAGAAAACCGCCAATTACAGAAACTGTTGAGTGAAATCGAATTGGGAGACCAAAAACCTTCTCAATTGCTACGATACATGCGAGATTTAGCCGAAACAAAATCCCAGACGATACTTTGAATATTATGTGGCAAGGTCATCTACCGTCATCCACCCATGCCGTGCTCGCTGTAAGCGATGTTAAGGGTCTAGAGAAATTGGCAGCTATCGCAGACAAAGTACTAGAAAACGCAAGACCTCTCAACTTATCGGAAATCGCCAATAAATCATCAACGTCCGAAGACTACGCTAGTTTACAGGCACAGACTGCCCAGTAAAGCCTACAAGTAACGGAATTACGAAGATCAAGATCGACGCGGAGGAATTACAACACAAATAATAGCAATTATAATCGTCACATGTATAGATATTATAACAGATCATCATCGCGCGGGCGCAGCCGTAACACGACGCCGTACGAGCCCCGTACGGAAGGATTATGTTACTATCACAATCGATTTAGACATAGAGCTAAGAAATGTACAGAGCCGTGTACCTGGAAAAACAACATGGCAATAAATTCGGAAAACTAGTTTCGGTGCAGCCAGCGGCGGATGTCTGCGCCATCTAGCCAGCCCACCGCCTATGCGTGACTGACTTCAACAGTGGCCTACGCTTTTTGGTGGACACTGGGGCTAATGTTTCCGTTCTATCTGCAACCAAAAGACCCTATAACAGCAAAAACGACAAGGAATATAATAAAACGACAAGGAGTATGCAGCCAACGGGACCGCGATTAAAACCTTTGGAACCAAGAATCTAGTACTGAATTTCAAACTTCGAAGACCGTACTCCTGGACTTTTATTCTCGCAGACGTAAAACAGCCCATTTTAGGCACCGACTTCTTAAGCCATCACAAGTTATTAGTCGACGTTAGCAACAGGAAATTAATAGACGCTGTGACAAGTCTCAACATTATCGGATCTATGGTGACATATGACGGAGCGACAATCAAAACAATCGACGTCACTAACCCTTACTACGAGCTACTATCAGCCTACCCGGACATCACCAAACCGGTTTGCAACAAAGATACACCGAAACATCCAGTTATGCATCACATCGAGACTAAGGGTCCACCCGTCTTCGCTCGCGCACGCCCACTTCCATCTGAAAAATATGTCAAGATTAAAAAGGAGTTTGACTACATGCAACAGATAGGCATTTGTCGTCTTTCGAAAAGCTGTTGGGCAAGTCCATTACACGTGGTAACCAACATCTCGAAATAGTATTTCAAAGACTAAATCAACACGGAGTAACAATTAATTTAGCGAAGAGTGAATTTGGCAAGCAAAAATTAAGTTTTCTTGGATATCAAGTTTCAACCGATGGCATAAGCCCTCTAGAAGATCGTGTAAAAGCCATATGCGAGTATCCGAAGCCAGAAACAGTAGATCAACTACGGATATTCCTGGGCATGATCAATTTTTATCGAAATCATCTTCCACACGCCGCTTCGTACCAATCCATACTTAATTCATATATTCACAGTTCAAGGCGTAAGAACAAGACTAAAATAACCTGGAACAAGGAATCAGAAGAGGCATTTGAACAATGAAAATCTCACTTACGGGATGCAACTCTATTATTTTATCCCATAAGCACAGCACCTCTAGATAATGACGGACGCCTCCAACACATGCCCTGCGCATGTGTTGGAGGCAGCGCAGTTTTGCAGCAGAAAGTTGGCAACCAATGGCAACCTCTCGGATTTTTTTCACGGAAATTTATTGAAACTCTGCAGCGCTACAGTGCCTGTGATAGAGAGTTGCTAGGAATTTACATGGCAGTCAAGCATTTCAGATATTTAATTGAAGGTCAACAAATTACGATATATACGGATCACAAGCCATTGATTTTCGCATTGCACAAGAAGGCAAGCACTAGTGATACCCCTCGTAGAATACGTCAGCTCGATTTTATAAGTCAATTCTGCACTTCAATCGAACACATAGAAGGATCGAAAAACATCGTAGCAGACACGCTTTCTAGACTAGAACAGATAAGCATGCCTTCTCCCCTCAACTACAACGAGATATCACGAGCGCAACACAATGACGAGGAACTGCAAAAACTATAGTATCATCTCAAAATCTTCAATTTAAAAAATTTAATTATCTCAACTGCGACATGCCCTCATTGTGCGAAACCTCTAAACAATCAGCAAGACCATATTTGCCGCGACAGTTTCGTGTTGCCGCTTTCAACGCTATTCACGGAATTAGTCATCCCGGCATACGCGCTACAAGAAAAATGATCGCAAATAGATATTTTTGGACCAACATGAACAAAGACATAAACCAGTGGACTAAGAATTGCATAGAATGTCAGAAGTCAAAAACTCAGCGTCATACAATTTCGCCACTCAGTACATTTCCAAAAAGTGACTGATTGAAACCCGCTTTCCTAGCTAACGATGACGAATTGGTTACGAACACCCAACCGTATAAGGAAAAGGAGTGCACAACAAAGCCCAATCTCCTAATACAAACCGGAACAAAGAGCATCTCATCTGACCCACATACCCATAGAACGCGATCCGGGCGACTCGTTAAGCCGACGGTGCGTTTTAGGTTGTAACCTTAACCCATCAAGCCCCATAAGAGCACCGGTGATCGCGACAACAACAGAAAGGCTATTGTGTCAGGTTTTTCCTGGAGTTCCTATAGCGCTGCCTACGATATCACCGTAGTATGCGACATCAGATTTACTCGCACGGCTCCCTCTGTGTTGTGTTTTAAGTTCTTACCTAGCCTACATTTGGACTTTATGGGTTGTGTTTGTTTTTGTTTTGGCGGGGGGTTGCGCCTCCCGAGCCTCCCTTTTATTTTATGACAGTTGCCGGTAGCTGCCGCAGCACGCTCGCTGCGCTCGCTCGGCTCCCTCTGTGTTGTGGTCTAAATTCTAACCTAACCTAAGCTACTTTTGGACTTTCTGGATTGTGTTTGTATTTGTTTTGCCGGGGGGCTGCGCCCCCCGAGCCCGCCTTATATTTTATGACGGTCGCTGGTTGCTGCCGCACCACGCTCGCTGCGCTCGCACGGCTCCCTCTGTGTTGTGGTCTAAGTTCTAACCTAACCTACTTTTGGACTTTCTTGATTGTGTTTGTTTTTGTTTTGGCGAGGGGCTGCGCCCACCGAGCCCCCCTTTTATTTTATGGCGGTCGCCGGTAGCTGCCGCAGCACGCTCGCTGCACTCGCTCAGCTCCCTCTGTGTTGTAGTCTAAGTTCTAACCTAACCTACTTTTGGACTTTCTGGATTGTGTTTGTTTTTGTTTTGGCGGGGGGGGGCTGCGCCCCCCGAGCCCCCTTTTTTCAATGACGGTCGCCGGCTGCTACCGCAGCACGCTTTCTGCGCTCTCTCGGCTCCCTCTGTGTGGTCTAAGTTCTAACCTAACCGTTTATTTTTTTTTATTCGGCACAGATAAGAAGTAGACCACGAGAAGGATCATAGGTTATTTTAGTAGACTAATTTGTCTGAAATATTTAATTTACCCGGGCGAAGCCGCGCGGAACGTCTAATAAGGAATCAGGGTTCCGTTCAGCAACGGAACCTTCAGAAGCCCTATACCCTGGGATATTTAATATTTGCGCAAATCTTAATTTTTAGTGACATATTATGTTAATTTTACTTAAAAAAGTGAACATTACTGTAATGGTTTTGTTGTAAGTGAGTTCAGTCGATACCTCTTGATCCCGAGAAAATCAATATCAAGTCACCGTTTTTGTAAACATGATATCAAATTCGGTCTAACAATATGTACAACAAGAAAAGAATTTTGAAAATCTGACCACAAACAGCAAATTAAACATTAACTCCTCCTTTTTTGGAAGTCGGTTAAAAAAAGTATCTAAGATGTTGACCAGGGATGTAAAGTATCAACATGCCAAATTTTATAGAAATCGGTCCAGCGGATTCAGACATTAGCCTGTACAAACAGACAAACAGACAGAGAAACAACAATTTCAAAAACAGTTAAAATGTGTTCTTCTACTCTTCTAACACGCCCCTGACTCGTTTTTTCAAGTTTATTTTCAATGTTCAAAAATATTACCTCTACGATTTTATTATAAGTATAGATAAAACAAAGTCGCTTTTTTCCCTAATGTCCCTTTAATCTTTAAAACTACGCAACGAATAATTCTTCTAGTGTTAGATAGCCCATTTATCGAGGACGGCTATAGGCTATATTTTATCACGCTAAGACTAGTAGGAGCGAAGAAATAGAGGAAAATGTGGAAAAAACGGGGAAAATGTTTTATATAATGAATTATATGATGAATTATATGATATTAGCGCGCTAATCTCAGGAACTACAGGTCCGATTTGAAAAATTCTCTCAGTGTTAGATAGCCCATTTATCGAGAAAAGTTATAGGCTATATTTTATCACGCTAAGACTTATAAGAGCGAAGAAATGGAGGAAAATGTGGAAAAAACGGGGGAAATTATGTGAAAGGGCTTATTTGAACGCCCTAATCTCAGGAACTACTGATCTGATATGAAAATTTCTTTCAGTGTTAGATAGCCCATTTATTGAGCAAGGCTATAGGCTATATTTTATCACGCTAAGACTTTTAAAAGCGAAGAAATAGAGGAAAATGTGGAAGAAACGGGAGAAATTATGTGAAAGGGCTTATTTGAATGCGCTACTCTCAGTAACTACTGGTTCGATTTAAAAAAAACCCAGTGTTAGATAGCCCATTGATCGAGAAAGGCTATAAGCTATATTTCATCATGTTAAGACTAATAGGAGCGAAGAAATAGAGAAAAATGTGGAAAAAACTGGGAAGATTATTTACCTACCGGTGTGGAGGTAATAGGAACTATTGAAAGATTGATTTACCGTGACCGTTTATTGTTGATGAGTTACAATATTGCGAGCTTAAAGCGAAGTGTCTTCGTAATTACAAAAAGATGACTATTTATATAGAGTTCATGCTTAGTCATTCCTGTACAAAGTGGGAATGGTGCCGCGGTCTAGAAACCTAGATGAGGAGACCTAGATGACGCAAACATGAATGACAAATAATAATTTGTTAACTATAAAATATACAGTATGTAGGCACATCATTCCCCCCCATGAAAGAAAAGAAAATTGATTACAAAAGTAATACTTAATTAAACGTTGATTTACGTGACAAATATAATAATTACATATTATAATTAAAACAAGTCAGTTTAAGTTAACAATATTTTTGAAAAAAAAACATACGAAATTATCAACACTAATGTCCATAAACACTGAATAATTGTCTTTGATTTTACCACTGCACTGTACTATTGTTTATTCACCACTTTTTAACACTAAATGTCACTTTGCGGTCAGGGATGAGTTGAGGTTAAGGTTACAACCTAAAACGCACGGTCGGCTTAACGAGTCGCCCGGATCGCGTTCTATGGGTATGTGGGTCAGATGAGATGCTCTTTGTTCCGGTGTGTATTAGGAGATTTATATTATTTAGAGAGTTAGAGTTATTTAGAGATTAGAGAATTATTATTATTATTATTTTTACCCTGGAAGTCGGTTTTAATTTTTTGTTAACAATAATAATTAATTAGTTGTACTGTGTACATATTATGTTGATTGAATTTTTTAAATACGCCTAAATGCAAAGGATTTTATTATAAGTATAGATAAAACAAAGTCGCTTTTTTCCCTAATGTCCCTTTAATCTTTAAAACTACGCAACGAATAATTCTTCTAGTGTTAGATAGCCCATTTATCGAGGACGGCTATAGGCTATATTTTATCACGCTAAGACTAGTAGGAGCGAAGAAATAGAGGAAAATGTGGAAAAAACGGGGAAAATGTTTTATATAATGAATTATATGATGAATTATATGATATTAGCGCGCTAATCTCAGGAACTACAGGTCCGATTTGAAAAATTCTCTCAGTGTTAGATAGCCCATTTATCGAGAAAAGTTATAGGCTATATTTTATCACGCTAAGACTTATAAGAGCGAAGAAATGGAGGAAAATGTGGAAAAAACGGGGGAAATTATGTGAAAGGGCTTATTTGAACGCCCTAATCTCAGGAACTACTGATCTGATATGAAAATTTCTTTCAGTGTTAGATAGCCCATTTATTGAGCAAGGCTATAGGCTATATTTTATCACGCTAAGACTTTTAAAAGCGAAGAAATAGAGGAAAATGTGGAAGAAACGGGAGAAATTATGTGAAAGGGCTTATTTGAATGCGCTACTCTCAGTAACTACTGGTTCGATTTAAAAAAAACCCAGTGTTAGATAGCCCATTGATCGAGAAAGGCTATAAGCTATATTTCATCATGTTAAGACTAATAGGAGCGAAGAAATAGAGAAAAATGTGGAAAAAACTGGGAAGATTATTTACCTACCGGTGTGGAGGTAATAGGAACTATTGAAAGATTGATTTACCGTGACCGTTTATTGTTGATGAGTTACAATATTGCGAGCTTAAAGCGAAGTGTCTTCGTAATTACAAAAAGATGACTATTTATATAGAGTTCATGCTTAGTCATTCCTGTACAAAGTGGGAATGGTGCCGCGGTCTAGAAACCTAGATGAGGAGACCTAGATGACGCAAACATGAATGACAAATAATAATTTGTTAACTATAAAATATACAGTATGTAGGCACATCATTCCCCCCCATGAAAGAAAAGAAAATTGATTACAAAAGTAATACTTAATTAAACGTTGATTTACGTGACAAATATAATAATTACATATTATAATTAAAACAAGTCAGTTTAAGTTAACAATATTTTTGAAAAAAAAACATACGAAATTATCAACACTAATGTCCATAAACACTGAATAATTGTCTTTGATTTTACCACTGCACTGTACTATTGTTTATTCACCACTTTTTAACACTAAATGTCACTTTGCGGTCAGGGATGAGTTGAGGTTAAGGTTACAACCTAAAACGCACGGTCGGCTTAACGAGTCGCCCGGATCGCGTTCTATGGGTATGTGGGTCAGATGAGATGCTCTTTGTTCCGGTGTGTATTAGGAGATTTATATTATTTAGAGAGTTAGAGTTATTTAGAGATTAGAGAATTATTATTATTATTATTTTTACCCTGGAAGTCGGTTTTAATTTTTTGTTAACAATAATAATTAATTAGTTGTACTGTGTACATATTATGTTGATTGAATTTTTTAAATACGCCTAAATGCAAAGGATTTTATTATAAGTATAGATAAAACAAAGTCGCTTTTTTCCCTAATGTCCCTTTAATCTTTAAAACTACGCAACGAATAATTCTTCTAGTGTTAGATAGCCCATTTATCGAGGACGGCTATAGGCTATATTTTATCACGCTAAGACTAGTAGGAGCGAAGAAATAGAGGAAAATGTGGAAAAAACGGGGAAAATGTTTTATATAATGAATTATATGATGAATTATATGATATTAGCGCGCTAATCTCAGGAACTACAGGTCCGATTTGAAAAATTCTCTCAGTGTTAGATAGCCCATTTATCGAGAAAAGTTATAGGCTATATTTTATCACGCTAAGACTTATAAGAGCGAAGAAATGGAGGAAAATGTGGAAAAAACGGGGGAAATTATGTGAAAGGGCTTATTTGAACGCCCTAATCTCAGGAACTACTGATCTGATATGAAAATTTCTTTCAGTGTTAGATAGCCCATTTATTGAGCAAGGCTATAGGCTATATTTTATCACGCTAAGACTTTTAAAAGCGAAGAAATAGAGGAAAATGTGGAAGAAACGGGAGAAATTATGTGAAAGGGCTTATTTGAATGCGCTACTCTCAGTAACTACTGGTCCGATTTAAAAAAAACCCAGTGTTAGATAGCCCATTGATCGAGAAAGGCTATAAGCTATATTTCATCATGTTAAGACTAATAGGAGCGAAGAAATAGAGAAAAATGTGGAAAAAACTGGGAAGATTATTTACCTACCGGTGTGGAGGTAATAGGAACTATTGAAAGATTGATTTACCGTAACCGTTTATTGTTGATGAGTTACAATATTGCGAGCTTAAAGCGAAGTGTCTTCGTAATTACAAAAAGATGACTATTTATATAGAGTTCATGCTTAGTCATTCCTGTACAAAGTGGGAATGGTGCCGCGGTCTAGAAACCTAGATGAGGAGACCTAGATGACGCAAACATGAATGACAAATAATAATTTGTTAACTATAAAATATACAGTATGTAGGCACATCATTCCCCCCCATGAAAGAAAAGAAAATTGATTACAAAAGTAATACTTAATTAAACGTTGATTTACGTGACAAATATAATAATTACATATTATAATTAAAACAAGTCAGTTTAAGTTAACAATATTTTTGAAAAAAAAAACATACGAAATTATCAACACTAATGTCCATAAACACTGAATAATTGTCTTTGATTTTACCACTGCACTGTACTATTGTTTATTCACCACTTTTTAACACTAAATGTCACTTTGCGGTCAGGGATGAGTTGAGGTTAAGGTTACAACCTAAAACGCACGGTCGGCTTAACGAGTCGCCCGGATCGCGTTCTATGGGTATGTGGGTCAGATGAGATGCTCTTTGTTCCGGTGTGTATTAGGAGATTTATATTATTTAGAGAGTTAGAGTTATTTAGAGATTAGAGAATTATTATTATTATTATTTTTACCCTGGAAGTCGGTTTTAATTTTTTGTTAACAATAATAATTAATTAGTTGTACTGTGTACATATTATGTTGATTGAATTTTTTAAATACGCCTAAATGCAAAGGATGTGGTTTAAGGGGGTGACACACGTACGAACTTAAAGTACGTGGGTTTTAAGTTCGCGAACTTACTCGGCTCGCGTCGGTGACACACGAGAATCGCTCACACGCGCCGCGAGCCGCGAGCCTGGGGGCATGATAACCCCCAGGTTCGCGGCTCGCGGCGCGCAGCTCGCGCCTCGCGGCTCTTTGCTGACACACAGGCGATTAAGATCGTCGAGCCAAAGTCCGCGTACTTACTCGCGTCTCTGTCACCCCCTTTAGATTTATTATAAATTTCTAAAGTGCTTATTGTTCGTAATTAAAAGGTCGTAATTTTCCATTCTTTTGATGTGTATCAATTTATTTTATTCTAAACATACCTGTCTAGTGTCTACATCCTTTACATTTTGACGGTCCTAAGCCCGTCAAAGTATGAAGGGAAAATTCGCAACTTATAATAATAAATAGTAACAAGAATGTCAATGGAAGGGCGGGGCGGGGCCGGGCCGTGCATGTGTCACTATTTTGTGGTGTTTAGTAGGATAACTTTCGGAGGCTATTTCTCAAAAATTTAGAACTGAGTGATTATAAAAGAAGAAATACGTGTATTTTATTTTTAACAAGGATCAATACCTCCAAATTTGGCAGGAAGGTTAAATTGCACGCTGTATAAAAAGTTACTAGCTGGCACGAAAATTGGGGGTGACTGATAAAAATTATAATAAATTATTGATGAGAATACTTCAAGAGGAAAAAGTTATTATTTTTAATAAAAAAATGAAACCAACTTGCAAGGTAAAAACCATAATAATATTATGAACTAAAAGTAATAATTCTTACCCTTTAATAGGGCATTTTTCAGGATTTGTCTCAATCTCATCTATTTCTGTACGTATTATAGTTTTCACTATTTTGAAGTCGGTGCCAGCTAGTTTCGTGAGTTCAATCAAAGTCAAAATATCTGAAACTTTTGGGACTGGTACTGACTTCAAAATAGTAAATACTGTATTAAGTACAGAAATAGTTGAGATCTAGACAAATCCTGAAAAAGCACGGTGAAAAAAAAGGCGGACGGAGTACGTCCGCCTTTTTTTCACACAGACACAGTTCTGTGTATAATAAGACTCCGTCCGACGGAGTCTTATTATACACAGAACTGTGTCTTCAGAGTCAGCCACGCCCACATTCTTACGCCTGTCAAATTGTATGGACTAGCATAAAAATGTGTGGTTGCGGACCTTGTACATGAAGTCAGCTGGACGACTCTGAAGGACAAAATTTTGTGTCGTTTTATGTATGGTGGGACTCCGTCCGCCTTTTTTTATACGTCCATTTGTAAGAATTATTTAATACTTTTTAGTTCATAATATATTAATTATTATTATTGTTTTTACCTTGGAAGTCAGTTGTTTTTTTTGTTAAAAAAATAATTACTTTCCGCCGTACTCAGAGACGTTTAATTATGAGCCAACCCTAAACTATTAGATTTTTAGCTGGTCTCGCAGTGGGATGCAACCGTCAAAGTGACGTATAATAATAATAGTTACAACAACATACTTATTACTTACTAGTCAATACAGCGGTACGGGATATAATACTTCCGTCACACTGTCTAATAATTTTGTCCCTATCGTGCTTGTCTCGTACCAGAATCTTAGCAAGCCACGGCCAGTTTTTGGCATTAGCGTTAGTTCCGTTTGCAATGACCTCCTTGCCGAGAACAGATCGTCTGCCACATTCGAAGTCCTGAAATTGATGGGAACGATTACAGCAGTCTACATCAAAATTCTATTACCTAATTCTTAATATGATTAATTATGAACAACTCATTTATATATTTTTTTTGCATTATTTTTTTCTTCAAAGCATCCAACATATTTTAATTATATTTGCTATAACGTTAGACACACAAGAGAATAGAGATCACTTATCAACAGGAAAATTAAAGAAATTATAATTATTAATGTTATAAAGGCCTTTTGTTGAAAGGTATGGACCAAAATGTATGGACCAAAAACCCGTAATCGATTAAAACCATTTATATGGGGCATGGTAGACTACATCTACGGTATCCCAAATACAATGTCCTTTTTGGATTAAACAATCACCTAGTACTTTAAATCGGATCTGACTTTTCTTATAGGAATCTATGACATTTAGGACGACATGATGCTACAAATGATAATGTGACGATTAGTACGTAGTAAAACACATTTATATTTGTTCACTGATTCTTATGTTCATGTATTTAATATTAAAATATTTATAACTTTATATCTGAAAGTATAGAAAGTCAGTTTGGTATAGAAATGGTATAATCTGTACAATATGTATTTTAACGATTATTACATGATATCAGTTAACTATTTACGTCTTTTCGAAAATAAAAGGGAAAACGATCAAACGGGTCACCTGATAGAAAGCAATTACCGTCACTCATGGACACTCGCAACGTTAGTAGAGCTACAGGTGCGTTTAAGAGGGAATACCTAAGCTTTCTTCCGAAAAACGTACGGTGACATCTCTTTTTAGGGTTCCGTAGTCAACAAGGAACTTTTATAGTTTTGGACTGTCTGTCCGTCAGTCTGTCCGCGGTTTTGCTCAGAGACTAGGACCTACAAAGCTGTAATTCGGCATGAATGCACATAATATTATTGATGTCGACAAAATGGTTAAAAAAATGTTTAAGGTAAGTACCTCCCCTACACATATTTTAGCACGGATGAATTTTTTTTCGCGTCCACCCCACTGTGTGAGGTGTCGTTAATAATTCTTAATAATTCCCCTTAAAATTAATTAAAAATATATTTTATTAGTAGTTAAAGTTAATTAAGTCGGTTTTATCTTTTTAATAAAATACAGCTATTTTCCGATTTAGAGATGTGAAATATGAAGTTTTAAAGTGGAAAAAAAATCTTTAGAGGGAAATATGCTGAATTTAAAAGAAAAACTATCACGGCTAAGAATACTTCATAAGTTATTGAGTAATAAACGATCAACTAAAAAAAAATTAAGGAACTTATAATTTAAATTCCTTTAAAAACGTAACTGAGATGATGTTGTTAGTAATGTATTTAAACACGTTATAAATTAATATGTACATTCATTGACTAAAAACAAAACTAGCGCTACTAAGGAACCTTATATTGCGCGTGGCCAGACACGCACTTGGCCGGCTTAGACTTTATTTTCTCTAAATTGTATATTCTTATACGACGTGTCACTATCGTTTTTACGAGGAAAACACAAAAACAAAGGAAGAAACTGCATACTTGATTCAAAGCGCTGTCTCAAAATCTCAGATTGATTTTTTCAAATTATCCGTTTCGGTTATGGTTTTGAATAAAATGATTTACATATTTACAATCTACTGTTGATGGTCTGCTTTGCTGTATATAAATTATTTTAATCGACTATCGGTTTTTTTTGGGCATTCACCTTTCTCTTACAGCCTCTGGATCAAAGAGATCATTTACTTCACATCAGTCTGTTATTGCTATTGTTACAAGTTACAACACCCAAAATCGAAATCTTTACGGTTAGGTTAGGTTATACGGAACATCCACTTATTGATAATTGTAAAAATTTGCAAAGAGCATGAGGAGAACACATAGGTAATTTAGGTTTTTAGTCTCATGGAAGATTTAAATACTAATTTTATATTTTAAACTTTACATGATATTTAAAACATAAATTAAGTTTCAAAGATAATATTATATAATGGAATGGAGACGCCAGTGTTCAGTTTTTTTGTCGTAATTTTTTACAAAACTACAGGGTGTAACAAAACAATGTAATAATACTTTAGGGTGTATCTGCGTATGTGTTCCCTGTTTAGGGTTCACCGTAAAAGTAGCAGCTCTGGTACTTTTCTATTTACTTTTATATGGGCAAATGCATGACGATATGACATTGCTCATACAAATCATAAAAATTGACTAATTTCAGCGCTGCTACTTTCGCAATAAACACTATACAGTACTCCAAAAGTGATAATGCGCATAGAAGTTTTCGAAATTTGTCGGTAACGGTCGTATTTCCCGAGCGACGGTAGATGATATTGCATTTTCTATTAGCATTGCGTTTAAGATACATGTATCAGTCAAAGTTCGTCGTGATATTCCTGTAGCTTTTGTAACACGGTCATTATTCACGGTCACTCATGCGCATTATTAATTTTGGAGTACTCAGGTACAGAATTTAACAAAACTAAGTTATAATACTTTAGGCTGTGTATTATATGGACTTCACTGTGAAAGTAGCAGTTTGCTGTTGCTGAAGCGCTGAAAAAGCAATTTTTTGTGATTTGTATGGGCACTGGGCAAGTGCCGGCAGCGTTTTGAGTTTGCCCATACAAAAGATAAAAAAGTTAATCTTTCAGCTGCTACTTTCACAATGAACTCCATACACACCCATGACACATGTACACCCTAGAGTATTATCACTTAGTTTTGTTACACTCTGTATAAGGGACACATACATAACCTTAACCCTTTGTTTTGTAACACCCACATCGGTAGTTGCTTTCCATCACTCATAAGGTGATTCGTTTGGTCGTTTGCCCCCTTGTTTTATTAAAAAAAAAAACACCCTGCATACCTACGGTATATTCTTTCACAATAACAATATGTAGTGAGTGTTTATTTCAATTGTCATTTTTTTTTATTTATTAATTTATTTAAATCAGGCTACGTTCTACGTAGGCCCATATAATATATACCCTAATGTCTAGCATACATTATTTTATGTACTTATTAGTACTTACATTGTGTTCCTCGCATGAATCGGTTTTCGCGTTTACAATGACAAAAATAAAAAAAAATATGCCATAATATATTATAGACATTTTACTTTTATTAAACTATATCGCTCACTTAGCTACACTAATAATTACTAGCTTGTTTTTTTAAGATTCAACATAATTATATACAATATATTTGCTATCAGTCGTGGCTTATGAGCCACATTGACTTATGACATGACATGACTTATGAGTCATAATACATTGATAATAACGAACGTCCCCGCCACTCAGATACACTAAGTGCGACCGCACATTGGAGACACGACTGTAGTTAGACAATCTTGTTTCACATAGACAAACCGTCTTACGATTAAAGAGAAACAATTGTGTCTATCACGTGGCGCACACCAAGTCGAAACTGTTTTGACTACGATGACGGATCGCATACAATTGTATATTAATCAGTAGAGAACGCTCGGAGTTCGGACAGAGTAGACAGAATTATAGAGTATGCCGACTTAGAAGTTACAGCTGATGTTGAAATTTTTAAATTTGATGTATTATGACGAAAATCGCTAGGGTTGTTAACTTGTCACTACGAACTTAAAACTATGACTTATTACAGGCATTAGGGTTTCCTATTACTGTATTACTCAGGGATGTTAAACATTTTAAACACGTTAAAAACGAAATGTGAAACACGTCAATCTCTATATATAAAAACTAGCGACCCGCCCCGGCGTCGCACGGGTATAAAATATATAGCCACTGAAAAAATGATTAACATCGATAGCGATCCTTCACGTGGTCTGCTTCTTATCTGTGCCAAATAATATAAAAATTGCTCCAGTAGTTTGCGAGATAAGTCCTTTCAAACAATTTTCCCCGCTTTTTCCACATTCTTTTATTAGTCTTAGCGTGATAAAATATAAGTAGACTATAGCCTTCCTCAATAAATGGGCTATATAACACTGAAAGAATTTTTCAAATCGGACCAGTAGTTCCTGAGATTAGCGCGTTCAATTTAGCCCTTTCAAATAATTTTCCCCGTTTTTTCCACATTTTCCTCTATTTCTTCGCTCCTATTAGTCTTAGCGTGATAAAATATAGCCTATAGCCATCCTCGATAAATGGGCTATCTAACACTGAAAGAATCATCAAAATCTGTTGCGTAGTTTTAAAGATTAAAGGGAACAAAGGGACATGAGGGAAAAAAAAGCGACTTTGTTTTATAATAAGTATAGATGAATCCATATTCGCGTGGTCACGAAATCACGCCTGAACGGCTGGACCGGTTGGCGGTTTCGCTGAAATTTGGCATAGAATCTACTTTGAGTCCCGAAGACCAAAGTTGTTTCGGAAAATGTACAGTTCCCTCACAATAAACTTTTATGATTTTCGCCTAAAGCTAAACTATTCAATCTATTTTAGTGAAATTTGGTATGGACAATGGACATACTTTGAGTCTCAGGAAAGGACAAGGTATATTATTTTTGTCCCAGAAAATGTACGGTTCCTGCATAATAAACTTTTATGATTTTCGCTTTAATACTATTAAATCTATTTTGATAAAATTTGGCATGGAGATACTAATTTTAATCTATTGTTTACTTAATTATGCCAATTCGAATTAAATAACCATCGTTAAGACAGGACAGCGTCTGTCGGGTCAGCTAGTTTGAAATAATTTATATTTACAACTTTGGTATTACAAATAACAAGTTGTATATTATTAATAAAATTAAAACCGACTTCAAAACTACTGCACCAATTTTGATAAAACTTACCTAAATTGAACAATACCTATCACAACAAACTCAACAAAACAAAAAAGAATTATTATTATTATAATATAAATCCAACTTGTAGCTCCGCAGCATTTGTAGTCGTGTTTCTACAAGACAAAAAAAAACGAGGAATACGGCTTTTGCTGAACCAAAGATTTCCTTTGATAGGATTGATCTTTATATCCCTAAGATGGGTTTACGATGTGGAGCCACCTGAATATTTCGTGCAGGTGGGGGGGGGGTTTACAAGGTATGAGGTCAATACTGCGTGGAATTTAGGTATAATAATAATAATAATAATAATAATATCTATGGACGCTTCACACCACGTCAGTCTGGCCCCGTGCTAAGTACCTGAAGGACTTGTGTTACAGGTACCAGACAACGGAAATATATTTAATACTTTTATACTATACATATATTTAAGATTTTTATTATATGATACACATATTTAATATACATCCATGACCCAGGAACTTCATAAACTTTTTGTTCCGTCGGCGGGACTCGAACCCGCGACCTCCGGCTTGAGCTACCAACGCGCTCACCACTGCGCCACGGAGGTCGTCGTCGGTATATAGACGAGTTTGGTATCATTTTCGATTGAATCGAATGTTTGAATGCCAATTTTGGAATAATATTTAGATAAAACACAGTAAAAATAAAATAAAAGAAAAAATTTAGAATATATGATTTTCAACCAACGAAAACGCTGTTGACAGGGCTTAATTAATATAAGGAGGCTGATAGCCGCATTATTCTGCATGCCAAAGAGATGGTGATGAATTGACCAATAAACATATTAATAATGTTTATTGGTCAATTCATCACCATCTCTTTAAAGCCGCGCGGAACGTCTAGTACGTTCCGCGCGGCTTCGTCCGCGTAAATCTGAAATTTCACGGAAACCGTATATTTTTCACAAATTAATAACTCATGTCTCACGTACTACTATATATTCGTGTCAAATAACATAAAAATTGCTCCAGTAGTCTGTCAGATATTAGCCCTTTCAAATAATTTTCCCCGTTTTTTTACATTTTCCTCTGTATCTTTGCTCTTATTGGTCTTAGCGTGATAAAATATAGCTTATAGCCTTCCTCAATAAAGAGGCTATCAAACACTGAAAGATTTTTTCAAATCGGGCCAGTAGTTCTTGAGATTGGCGCTTTCAAACAAACAAACTAACCAACAAACTCCTTAGCTTTATTTTCACATTTTCCTCTGTATCTTTGCTCCTATTGGTCTTAGCGTGATAAAATATAGTCTATAGCCTTTCTCAATATTTAGGCTATCAAACACTGAAAGATTCTTTCAAATCGGATGAGTGGCTTCTGAGATTAGTGCATTCAAACGAACAAACTCTTCAGCTTTATAATATTACTAGAAGTTCCGCGCTGTTTCGCGCGCGTAAATTAGATATTTCACAGACAAATTAGTCCACAATAAATAGCCTATAATCTTTTACGTTCCTGCTTTTTATATATGCCAAATAACAGAAAAATTACTCCCGTAGTTCGTAAAATAAGCCCTTTCAAATAATTTCCCCCATTTTTTCCACATTTTCCTCTATTTCTTTGCTTATATTAGTCTTAGCGTAATAAAATATAGCCTATAGCCTTCCTTGATAAATGGGCTATCTAACACTGTAAGAATTTTTCAAATCGGACCAGTAATTACTGACTCATACTAAGATTAGCGCGTTTAAATAATGCTTTTTCTTCTTCTTCTTTTTACGTTGTTTAACATCTTTATCGTGCAAATATGAGTCCTAAAATGAATTAAACATTCTTAAGTCATCCGAATGTGGTACCGAACTTGGAATAGCATAATTAATGCATCTATACAGATTGAGACTCTGTTTTCCTCCAGAGCAGAAGGTGCTAAAATTAAAAAAAAATAACATCAAAAATGAGACGTTTTGTTTCAAATGTGCGCATCTAGTACATTTTATTATGCGATAGTCTGTCTTAAGACAGTCATGTCTCTGGTGTGCGGTCGCCCTTAGACATACATGTAGTAGGTATGTTACGCTCAAAGACCGAAATCGCTCAGTGAGCGAAAAAATAGCTCACAACGAGTTGTGGTCCCAGTGAAACAGCCACGGGGTAATTCCTGACATGCAATTTTGATGTCCGAAGAAATAAATTAATAAATCTAAAACATTTAAGTGCTTTTCAATGATTTATTGTATTAACGTCGTCTTTTTCTTTATATAGCTATAACGAATCGTTGTATTTTAAGGATAATTTTAGATAAAATTAAATTTAAAAGTACCGAAATGACAAAAAAATCACATCTTTTACGCCCAGTTTAACATAATACTAGCAAACTTCAATACTTGATCTACCTAAATAAGTCAATCTTACATATTTTAATGAATTAAATAACACACAAAATAATTTTAAACTGTGTCCCAAGAAAAAATCATCATTACCGTGTCATGACATGTCGCGATGTGTACAACTCATTAGATACACTTTGCATATATTGATGTACGTCCCCCGTATTGCGGCAGCCTTAATCGGTCTATCAGAGTTTGCACGAGTCACCTGTTAGCACCAGAAAAATAATTAAATATTGTTTTCTGTTTGAGTTTTGGTGTTTGTCACGGAGACGCGTCATCTACCTGGATCTCAGTACTCAGTAAGTATTGACGTAATCATAACGTATTTGGTTTATAACAAAAGAATGATGGTTTAAAGAGTCCTCGAATGAAATAATGTTCCAGAAAAGTGTTTCGTTTCATATACAATCCGGATAAACATAGCATTCGTCATTACCATGTTTTACCGTGTATTTTTAACCACGATAATGAGCAATCTTACACGGAAATGACGTAATATTTATTTTGGATTTTATATAGGAGGGGATTAGATTTTATATCAAAATTGTATATTGTTCGCAGATTTAAGATGGCAAGACACAAAAAACTAACTACTGTGCTGTAAATTGTCATTACCGTGCTTCAAATGATCATTACCATGTCTCCTAAACTTTGAGGGAGTATAGCTCTTTAGGTTATTAGGATAAAAGAGGGCCTCAAGTATAAACTTCCTATCGACATAACAACCTGACATAATCCTGTATAAAAAAATACAAACTATCTAATTTTTTATTATTTTACATTTTCATCAAAATTGCATGTTTGTCAGGAATTGCCCCACGACGCGAATTTCGCATCGTGGCTCTAATGAAAACGGCCACGACGCGTTCTGGCAATCACAAAAAGGCCATAACGCGAAATTCGTCTCGTGGCTGATATGCTATTCGTTTTTCTTGATTTGTTCTTGATTGATTAATCATCCATAGGTATGGAAGATTATATTTGAATTACCACGCGTACCTACTACAAAATATTTTTCTTTGACTAAATCACTGCATTGCGTGTTTATCATTATTATATTTTATAAAATATCCAGAGCTTTATACTATCCGTACTAATAATTATTATTAATATCTGTCTCTCTGTCTGTCTGGTGCAACGTAGTAGCGGACATCAACTAGTAGTATTATACTTAAATTATATTAATTAAAATAAAACTATATTTTTATTATTTATTGAGATCAGATTACTTTACTTATATTAAAAAAAACAACAATACGTTGCGCCAGACAGATAGACAGATAATATTAGTACAGATAGTGTGGAACTATGGATATTTTATAAATAATATGACAAGCACGTTATGCAGTGATTTAGTAAAAGAAAAAATATTATGTAGTACGCGTAGTAATTCAAATATAATCTTCCATACCTATGGATGATTAATCAATCAATAACAAACCAAGAAAAATTAATAGCATATTAGCCACGACATGAATTTCGCGTTATGACCTTTTTGTGATTGCTAGAACGCGTCGTGGCTGTTTCACTGTGACCACAACGCGTTGTAAACTATTTTTTCGCTCACTGAGCGATTTCGGTCTTTGAGCGTAACAGGTGCTTTAGACAAAGTAACAATTTAAAAACGATAACGAAATTCGAAAAGACAAAAATGTATGGGATTGATATAAGTCGCGTTGGCAACAGGTAGGTACTTGACTTTTTCAAAAAATCCTTAGTTATATGTGTAATTTATTATTTAATAATAATATTAAAATAAAATAAAAAATTAAGGGGGGCTCTCATACAACGAACACAATTTTTGGCCTAATTTTGCTCTATATAAATGGTACGGAACCCTTCGTGCGTGAGTCCGACTCGCACTTGGCCAATTATTTTGTATATTGGTAGGTTTAGACTTTAGTTATATAATTTAAGGGCGATAATTTACTGTCCTACAAATGGAACAATCCATTTTTTTATCTCTTTTTATTTAGGAATTTTAGCACACACAGTAGATATGTCAATCCCATCTTGTTAGTAAATCAACTTAAAACTAACTTTTTACAATAAAAGAGAACGATTATAATTTTGCATAATTTGAATCCGGTTTAGCCAATATTTATTAACATTAAAGTACCCATATTCATCAGAGGCACTTTAATCAAGTTGAATAACTAATTTCTTTTATGAGTATATCGGACACATTCCATCAAAACGTGTTGCACATCTTCTGGCTTTCCACACATTTCACAATCAGGAGAATCAGCTTTACGCAGTAGATGTGAAAATTTATTTAATAGTACATATTGTGTCCTGAACGTAGTCGATGTGCAGCAACAATCTGGCTCCGACTTAAGGCCGTCCCCCGAGCAAACGACCTTGGTCATACACTTGCCGCGTTGCCGAGAGCGCACCAAAACCCTATTTTTTTACTTATCTCAAAATTGAACTTATTCAAAATTGAACTAAAAAAAAATTTAAACGGGGAATATGTAGTTTATGATATTGTCGATCTATTGGCGTGTGTTTCAAATAAAAGTAATTTGTAAATCCTAAGGAGATGCTGAATGTGTGCTTGAATTTTAATAAATGGGTTTTACTTTGGAGGCTGATATCATGAGTATAATAAACAAAAATAGAAAATTTAAAACGGGGAAAGGAATGTCGAAATACTGAAGATTATAGCTGTATTTTTATTATAACTTTGTAGCTTTCAAATTATGAGTTTATAGGGCTTGAAATACGGTAAATTACGATATCTCCGTAAGGAACGCCCTTAAGCTTTCAGGACCTATGGAACCAGGGATACATGAGGAGGCTCGCTTTGTATACTTTTGTACCAAATGCCTTTGTACTTCGATCTTTCATTAAAATACCAATCCATATTTTAGGACCATCAAATCAAAGTATGAAATCCTTTCTATCTCTGTTAGCTACCACTTTCAATACTTTTCGCAGATAAAAATATTGTTTGTTTTATCAAAATAAAGCTACTCACAAAAAAATTAGCTTGATAGTAATAAAAAAAATGTTCTAGGGCTCCCTCACTAATATGCTTGAAAGCCTCAAGCGCAAATTAGAATTGTGCGGTAGAGAATGAAGGAAGAGACAAGATAATAATATGAAATTTTGAATGGCACCTGGCTGCCGCTTATGCGGCAATACGGCAGATTTTCAATTGTTATCAATTGAAAATCTATTGCGTCTGCGATTCCCAAGATCGGAGACCAAATTAACGATACTTAACACAATGGGGTGAAATTAAATAATATTAACAGCTATTATGCCCTATTAATATACAATATGCAATACAATATACAATATGTTGTATGCAATAAGGCATGGCACTATAATAATTATAAATTAAAGGAAACTATTAATACATTCACTGAATGTTGATTGAAAATTACAAAATAAGTTGAAGACTTGGCATGAATGTGACTTTTTACGATGAAAATAATTTGATCCCATCTTATTATCTGGGATAAATCAATAAAATAGATATATTCGCGGGCACGATCGCTACAGTTCTGATAACTTTTTACCTAAAATATGCCCAAAATACTAATACTTCTTCCAATATACATAATTATATAAAAATACTGATGCTTGGAAAAGTCGATAAAATATGCCGAAAAAGTATAAAAATACCGAATCTTGTCACACTGTTTCACAGTTTGTCTATAGCAGGGGAAATCACGTTCCATCTATGATATAATTGTTAGTGTTACCAGTAATAGACTTCAAAATGAGACGTAAATATTTAGTTAATGAAAGTTATAAAATGATGATCACGTAATCATGGATCTCTCCCCCCTTGACTTTGTATTACCCAAGTCTTTTGGATAAAGTCCGAATAATAAGAAAAATAAATTTTAATTCGGGGTTTACCCATACTCACCTAGGTCTACCCAACTCTGGCTGGGTAATGTTAGGTGTTGCGTACTTTTCGAGCCTGTGGCATAACACTCGGGGGCCCGCGTTACCCCGCTACTATTGAGGAAATGTTCTCAAGGAATCAGTTTTCCGTTTGTCATGATAAACTGATTGATATAGAAAATATATCACCCGAAAAAAAAAGTTTACGACAGCTAGAAAATGACAGTCGCTTTCAGGAGGCCAGGGTTATAAAAGGTGTAATTGCAAAACAAAATGTGCTACAAAGAAGTGTTCATGCAAAGCTGCAGAAAACTGTTGCAATTCAAAATGTTACAACAGTAATTTATCTTGCTCAAATAAATAATTTCAATTTTAATTACAACAACCGCTAATTAGTTTTTGCCATTGAAGCTATTAAATTTATGTTCTTCGAGAAATTACGTTTGCCTTTGTATGTTTTTGACGTGATAACGTCTTATAATTCGATATGGGGTGCGCGCACGAAAAACATGACAGTTCATGCGGCGTTACCTCGCTCTGAGGCGTTCCATTTACACTCTCAAGTCTTTCAACAACCGTAAGGCCAACCTGGGCCGCGCTCTTTGTTTCGATTATATTACGTATTTCGATGACTTAGAGAATACTTTTGTATAAAGAAGTTTGGTTAGTTATGACCTTTGATACATTGACCACACTCTGAATGAAAAATAAATAAACAATCTGTGAGCTGTTAGTATTACTTTGGCTATTCAAAATTGTGCTCTATTTATTGTGCTCTATCTACGTGTCAAGGTATGACTTGTGTTTTGTTCGAAGATTTTACTGGATTTCACGAATGAATGTACGTTTTGTATTGCGAATAGTTTATTTTACTCATTATAAATATTTTTAGACAATCATTTGAAAGAAATACATCCAAATAACTTTAGGTTACACTCGAAAAAGTTTGTTTCTATTTATAGAGATTCGGAAGCGAGGGTTAAAGGGTTAAGGATAGTTGAACGTGACAACGTCATACGTTGTCACGTTCAACTATCGTCAGTAAACCGACTTTACAGACAACCGATTTTTTTAAATAATAAATGTTTAAAATACCCTTGGATATTCATTTTAGTAATTAATTGGACAAATTTTTAACATTACCCAGCCAAAGTTGGGTAGACCTAGGTGAGCATGGGTAAACCCAGAGTTAATATTTATTTTTCTTATTATTCGGACTTTACCCAAAAGACTTGGGTAATACTAAGTCAACCCGGGTAAACCTAAGTTTACTCCACCTTCTAGCATTACCCGTAACATATATACAGGCACCCGACATCCCCCCCCCCTCCCCCCTTCCGGTTGAATGATCCATGACTTTGACCTTTACTATCACATTTAAAACATTTATTTACGTGAAATACATATTATTTTTATGTCAAAAGGGCATCTGGTTTTTAGATAGTAAAACAAAAAAAAAACTTTCTTGTGAATAAAATTGTATGTAAGCGATGTAGAGATAAATTTTCATGTTTGGAAAGGCGTAGTCACACGTTACATATACCTACCTACCGTAGCACTTTGACAACGTCCCAACTAGCAAAATGGTCTTAGGAATAGCAGCTTATAAGGCAAGAAGTCTGCCAAAAGCCACAGAATAGTTTTGATTGATGTATGTTGGCTTATTATTGCACTTTGAAATGCTAATCTAAGCATAGTCCTAAAGTAGCACGATATGAGACTCTAGCTCTATGTCAAGTACATAAGTATAAATAAAATCATAACCAAGACTAACACATCTCTACAAAAATGCGTTGTGAGGATGCGTACAAGCCTTGTAGTCTTGGGTACGCTACTTATTGTACAAGCGATGCTAGAATTACTGAAGTAGCATGTATCGTGGCTGTTACAACATTAAAACATTGAATTGGTCCCATGCTCTCATAGATAAAAATTAATCCTGATAAAGTCTTGTATGTTGCGTTTTTAAAATCTTGAATAAACGCATTATGGATTTAAAAAAAATGGACACAACTAAAGCGATATTGTGAATTTCTGAATCCACATTCAGAAAAAAAGTTACGGCTAAATATAAAATTTGCACAAAACGACAAGTACAAACATTATAAACCAAGAAAAGTGCAGTGAACAATCTAGTGGTTCCGTACATTTTCTAGAACAGTAGACCGTACGTCTTTCATACTGTTAATGAATATTTTTAAATTTACTGTAGATAGAAGTAATGCTGCAATGTTACTTAAGGTTTATTAATAAAATATTAATGAAATATTTATTGTTTATTATTTTTATAGTTTTATTTATAATATGGCAACAACAATAATTTTAAGCAAAAGTAGTGTTCGCAAGGTCTTTTAATGGATTATTTGTTTCAGATAGACAATCTATCTGAAACAAATAATCCATTAAAATTATGAACTTATGACAAAGTCAGACTAGTAACCTAAGCTAATATTTATTTTAATCTTAAACGGTTTTTTGATAACATTTGCAAGGAACCCCAATTTAACATGGTTTCAAACTGTCACACTCTAAATCGGAGAATAAGTCCTACAATAGCATAATGTCAGACTTTACATTTTATAATAGTTTTGTATCAGTTTGTATATAAAAAAAATATATTTAATTAAAATTAAAAGTAAAAATAACAAGGGGGCATTGAAAATACACCATATAAACACATATATATCAACGAAAAACTTAGCTTCGCACATAAAGCTGGGCGCATGAGGTCGCAGTCAGGCCAAATCACTATTATTGGCGTTATATATTGCTTATAATATAATTTATTATAAATTGACAAACAGGCGTGACGCAAACACGGAGTTTTGTGCAAATCTATTAGTCTCATAACGATTCTAGTTTAGCAGTACTGAAGATATGTAGCACGATATAGTGCGTTTTGAAGATCAAATTAAGAGTAATTAGCATTTTTCCTGATCTGTACAAAACAAATTCAAAATCAAAGATCCTGAATTTGTGCCCAAACGCGGTTTTAAAGTAGTCTATGTGACTGTTCTAAGTCTACTTCATATACCATAAGTCTTCACGAAAACGCAAATCTGACTTCAGAACCAAATTTTGCTAGTTGGGGTGTGACTGCGGTTTTCCAAACACGAAAATTTATCTCTTCATAGTGAATCTTGCATACTTTAGAATAGTATTGTATGACATTATTGTCAATTTACAACGAAGGCATCTTGGTAGAGTCTACTGTGTCCATTTACTTGCAACTACATTAGCAACTTTGTTCAGTTCAGTATTCTGAAAATCTTGTTTTATACTTTTTCAGCGTCGTTTTCTGTCGTAGTTGGGTTTTAGTTTTTTTTTACTTTTTAGATAGATAGATAGATAGATTATAGATATATAGACTCTTTATTGCTCACAAATTGGTACTATAACTAGTTCGACTAATTTAACATGTTTACATTAAAATGTGGGCAAGGGCGGCCTTATTGCTATAAGCGATCTCTTCCAGGCAACCCTGCGGCTATGGAGATATTGCATAATTAAATAAGCAGGATAATACGAAAAGTCAACAAACAGTAAAAACAGCAGATGCTAGAGAATAACTTAATATCTAATATATTTACATGCTACAGATAATTTAGTGAGCAACTCTGTTCAAAAGATGGTTATGCAGCTTTGATTTGAAAATAGCTAGTGAACTTGCCTCTCGAATGTCACATGGTAAATCGTTCCACAAGTGTGCAGCTCTCACAATAAAAGAACCCCTGAAATAGTCAGTTTTAGAGAAGGGCACATGGAGTTTCCTACTATAGCCAGAATGCAGTGAACGACTTTCATGGTCATCGTCCCGAAATTGGAAGCACTCTTTCAAATAGGAAGGACAGCGAGGATCGCACAGAACGTTGTACAGTAATCCGAGGACATGCTCATCCCGACGGAGTCTGATGGGCAGCCAACCAAGTCGTTCACGATATTCTGACACGTGATCGAATTTGCGCAGTCCATACACGTACCTAATACAAACATTTGTAGTCTCTCCAACTTATTGAGATATTCCTCATTAATATCGGTCATGCAGATATCAGCATAGTCTAATATAGGCCTAGGTAGGAGTAAAGACTGCGCAAGCTCGACTTTGGTTTTTACAGGAAGTAGGTTCTTCCAGCGCCTGAGCGATCCCAATGCAGCAAAAATCTTACGACTGGTTTCAGTAATGACGTGGTGAGACCATTTAAATGTAGAATCAAAATACACTCCAAGATTTTTAACTACATTACTGAAAGGGAAAGTGACATTGTCAAATTTTACACTCGGCATAACATCGTAGTTCAGCCGGTTAATTTGTTTAGTCCCACCGATAACTATGATTTGCGATTTTTAAGGATTGACCTTTAAGCCATGGCATTGACTCCATTGAAGGATAGTCGCAAGGTTTTTACTTTTTATTATTAATTTCGCGAATAGAACGATCCAAAGGCATTGAACAGAACTCCTGAACCTTTAAAGATAAAAGTTTGGAAATTGCAGCATCGCTTAGATAACTGCAAGCATTTACCTACCACAATTTCGCTTACAGTAACATAATGTGAATTACTGAATAGTTAACATTTTTATTTTGTCTATCATCCTAACTAAAAAGAGTAAAATTTTTTTAAACAACTTGAGTACATAATTCGTTGATGTTAATTCGAATTTCGAAAAAGGCACTAATTGAAGACTAAAAATTATTTCATACTTTTTAGATTATAGTTTTAATACATAATAATATTGTTTTTACCTTGGAAGTCGGTTTAAATTTTTTTGTTATGTGCTATTATGGCCTAAGACGGTACCTGCAGACATCAGTTTTTGATGACATAATATTTTTATTAGCAGTCCTGAGAATGCAATGAGAATGTATGAAATAGATTAACACCCTTTTTTAACGAACGAGGAGGTTATATGTTCGGCTGTGGATATTTTTTTATTTTTATTATTATTATATTTTTTTTTGTATGTTCAACGATTACTCCGCCGTTTGTGAACCGATTTTCGAAATTTTTGTTTTGTTGTATTAGGTTTCACTCCAATTTGGTACCATGTTCACAAAAGTGGTGACCTGATGATGGGATCCATAAGTAATCGAGGGAACTCCTCGAAATTTATATGAAAACATATGGTGATTTTGGTTTTATGAGAAGCATCCTAAGCATATGCTATCAAAACGCAAGATTTTGCACCGAGGTAAACTATAGTTCCGAAGCTACCAAGAGAACTCCGGATTCCTTATAGATACAAGTTTGGAAGTTTAGGCGCTGTTTTAAGAACTGAAGGCATATGCTACTATGCAAATTACATTCATCACCATCATCATCATCATCATCATCATCATCATCATTACCACGTCAGGGTCACCAATGTCACCAAATTCAACCTTATCTGCAGAGCATAAGGCACACATTTGACATTACTCCTGAGAAGTTAGTTGCTTCGATAATGTAACATTCTGTTTCACTTCGCCGAGATATTCTGGAAAACAACCTAATTTCAACCTTTTGCATTGCGTTTAGCGTTCATAGTATAATAACGCATCGCATCGCATATCTGCCAGGGCTGTCAAGCAAGCGGCGCGGCGGCGCGGCGCGAGCGCGGGCCGGGTACTATGCACAGAATACAAATTACTCACGGAGGTACTATGTGCGCTGCGGCCTGCGTGTGCTACAAGTCGAGCGAGTGCCAGCCTATTGAAAATAGTCCGGTGACCGGCTACTTAGCACGTCACACGTGTTCACTTCGATTTTTTAAAATGTATTGTTTAAAATTATCTGCAGGCTGCAGCTGATATTATAATATTTTGTAAGTGTGACTGTAATAAGATACGTGGAATAATATACAGGTGTATTATTCTACGTATAGTACGCCTTTGCTTACTAGGTAACTAAAAAGAGTGAAATTACTTTTTCCTGAAAAAATTGTCTAATATGTCCCTCCATGTGTTCTACACAATATCTGTGCCAAATAACATAAAATTGTTTTCGCAGTTCGTAAGACAAGCCCTTTTAAATAATTTTCCCCGTTTCTTTCGCATTTTCATCTGTATTTTCGCTTCTATTGGTCGCAGCGTGATGATATACTACGTGACATTTTAATGGTTATTATTTTCCCGCAGTAAAATGATTTTATCTTAGTACAACATTATAATACAATTAGATTTGTGAAGTTGTTTTTTATTCAAATCATAAATAAAATTCGGCCGGGCCATTGCCGCTCGCGCCTATTGGCATAAAAATTGCCACGTACCTATGTCATACAATTTTTTTATTTTTTTTAAAAATAACTTGCTTGATTCGATAGTACTACCACAGTGTAATATCTATTTATTACACTGTAATATAGGTAAATCGTTCTGCTGCGTGAAAACAATCACTAAAATGTCACGTTGTATAGCCTTAAACCTTCCTCGATGAATAAGACTACCCACCACAAAATAATTTTTCAATTCGAGCCATTTTGAGGTTTTTTTTTGCTTAATTCTTTATTTTTCTCTGTTGCACTGTTTTGGTAAATATTATACCAAAATAATTTCTAATTATGGAGCACCCACAGTATTAAAAAACACACAATATTAATTAAAAATAACACGGTAAGTAGTAAGTACTTCATTTGGTAAAGGCGAAAGCTCTAATAAATAATAAATAATGTCTATCTCCTAAGTCCTAATGTAGTTCAAACAAAGTTCCTAAGTCAAAGTCTACTTTGAACTTTTCCATCTGCAATTATTCGTTGATAAGGCTATAAGTGTCGTAGCTGCTATGCTTGTGCTTCCTAATTTGTCTTGCTCTTCCACTCACCAGGAGCGAGTGTCGTTCACGCAAATAATATAATGACAAAAAAATGTTTAATTCAGATAACACACATACATAAAATTGTTAGAAAAGGAACTTATCGCTATGTTAGTATTCTATTCTAAAAAGAGATTTAGTCCTATTTATCATAAATTCGATCAAAGGACAATCCCCGCTGTCGTTTATCTCTTTCAGGACACTGTGGCTGCTACCGCGGACCCTGGCCAATAGCGATGCAGTCCTTTAAAAAGCTCCATAAAGCTGGCCACAGCGTTAGTGCACTCCCTATCAGTGTTAGTGCACACTTAATTGACAATAATATGCTTGGATTACTTATATCCTAAGATCCCACCGTAAAGTCCTGCATGAATCGTTTTTTTAGATCAAATATATTTTAAAATAATCTTTAGAACGTATGGAATGGATTAATGTTGGGTTGCCTTGTTAAAAGTAGCCGCAAGTACCCGTAATACAAACTTGCGTGTATTCAATAGAAAAGTAAGAACTAAGAAGTAATGACATTGAGGAATGACAGGACACAACGCATAAATTAAAATATATTTGATCGAAAAAAACGATTAATGCAGAATTTTACGGTCGGATCCAATGTTATTAAGAAAAACTCAAAATCGCCATATTTTTTCTGACGTCTATGAACTTTTAATTTTCAAAAGCGTAATAAATCTATAAGGCGGTGAAGAACTCGTAAAGCCCCCAGTACACAATGACCCACGGGCCACGATGCTCCACTGGAGGTGGAGGCCACCGTGAACTGTAGACCACGATCACTTGGTGTTGGCGCATGGCTCATTACTGCCTGGCAATCCACTGGCCATCGTCGGCTCTCGTACAACATAACACCGTCTACTGGCGTTGGCTTGTAGTGGGCCAGCATGGACCATTGTAAAGAGGCGCCTTAAGTTTACTAATTATCCACAAAATTGTTTCAATTTTTCTCTCTTATAACAACCATCCCCGTGTTTAAAAAATATTTTTTGTAAAAAATCAGCCAAGTGCGAGTCGGACTCGCGCACGAAGGGTTCCGTGCCACTTTATAGCAAAGATAGCCAAAAAATGTATTTTTTTGTATGATTTGTTGAGAGAGAGAGAATTTTATTACTTACTATTAATCCTTCAGGCCCCGCGCGAGCACCGGTGATCGCGACAACAATAGAATACAATAGCAATTCCTGGAAATTCCGACTGAAGTATTAAAGTACAAATACAATTAAGTATCTCGTGAATATTTCAAGTGCCTACGTGTAGCCATTATCGATATGGAGTTAAAGAGGCCAAAAAATCCCGTTTGTTGTAAGGGAGGCCCCTTTAAATATTTAATTTATTTTGTTTTTAGTATTTGTTGTTATAGCGGCAACAGAAATACATAGAGAGTTGAAATAGCTATCACCGTTCTTGAGATACAGCCTGTAGACAGACAGACGGACAGACAGCGAAGTCTCAGTAATAGGGTCCCGTTTTTACGGAACCCTAAAAAGAATCAGTAAGATCCTCGACTTCTACGAACATTTCAAGACTAAAATAAGCCAAATCAGTTCAGCCGTTTAAAGGTGTGGATAAATAAATCAAAAAAAATCAAAAAAATCAAAAATCTTTATTAACTTCTCCCACAGTACAAAAGAAAGTTATACAATTATTAACAAGATGTGACAAATAATAGCAGGAGACTGGTGCCCTAACTAGGTTGCCCTGTGTTAAGGGGTCACCAGGCCCCCCCTCAAAACATTAAGTGCTTAACATCATATTTTAGAGGTAAGTCGAGGTTAGTGAGAGTATTTTACACGTGTGTGTGTGTGTGTGTGTGTGTTAATAAATAAACAAAGAGTTCTCTAGATTCCTCATCGGATCACCACTTTTGTAAGCATGGTGCCAAATTCGGAAAAGGCATCATGAGATATGATATTGACCTAGAAACAACGCTCAACAGGCCTTGTCTAATAAGTCTCGAGGACCTGCAGCCGCTGCGGTGTGTAGACAGCCTTAGGCACCTCTCAACTGTAAACTTGTTTTCATTACTCGCAAATTATTGGACGTCTTCCAATATTTTTCGTCTGGCCGCGCCCGGGTGCATGGTCGAGTGTTTTTATCGCCGTCGAAGAGAATATTTTCCGGTACGATTTCTTATAATGTATCGCCGTAGAGCTATTATTTCAGTTGAAAAGAACTATTCGAGAGTATAACATTCGTAATAAATAATTTTTAGTGTTCAGACTTTCCAATACGGTATGTTATTGAGTGATATTTTCGAGTACGACAATATTCTTTTAAAGTTCCTCAGCATCAGTTTATTTTTTTATTGGAGCTACAATATTCTTTTTTATCTTTTCTTTATTTGCCTTATAAAAATGGTACATTTTAGTGTTACAGTTATCATAGTCTTTCTTGGATCACACTTTACATTAATAAGTAATAACATAGCATGCAAAGTCTTAGGCACTTATTCATGTTATTGTATTGCTCATAATACTATGATTGTTTTATTAACATCGAATGCTTACAGTTTAATTTAATTATAATAATGGAAAATACAATCGAACCCTCTCAAAAGGAATAACAGTATAGTAATGGATGTAAATAACAAATCAACCTGAAAATGGGTCCTAGACATCTACGCAGATTGATGATTTCCCCCAATCTCAATATTTCCGGTGGGGACTTTTTATTGATGGAAATTCGTTATAGCCTATAACTTATAGGTACGACGTCCAGTGGAAAACAGAACTCTATGAATGACGGTGCAATGTGCTGATGTTATTTAGTTAGAAAGATTATATTTACAACGTATGTATTTAATATAATAATTTGAAAAACGCGCGCAAGAAGTTTCAAATTATTCAATTTATAAGTGGGAGAGCCATGGGAGAGCTCGACCGGAGAAATACCACGTTCTCACAGAAAACCGACGTGAAACAGCGCTTGCGCTGTGTTTCGCCGAATGGATGAGTTTACCGGAGGCCCAATCCCCTACCCTATTCCCTTCCCTTCCCATCCCTACCCTCTCCTATTACCCTATTCCCTCTTAAAAGGGCGGCAACGCACCTGCGGCTCTTCTGATGCTGCGGGTGTCCATGGGCGACGGAAGTTGCTTTCCATCAGGTGACCCGTTTGCTCGTTTGCCCCCTTATTTCATAAAAAAAACCTTTTTTCAACTCAATGTCTTTGCAAAATTTTATCAAAACTTAATAATACCACATACTCCCGCACTACTGGAGTTGCAAGTGGCGCCGCCCGCTTTAATAGTTTTAAGCTTTCAGAGCTATTGCTACCAGTCTACTACAGTATCCATATCCATACTAATATTATAAATGCGAAAGTGTGTCTGTCTGTCTGTTACCTCTTCACGCTCAAACCGCTGAACCGATTTTGCTGAAATTTGGCATGGAGATACTTTGAGTCCCGGGAAAGGACATAGGATACTTTTTGTCCCGGAAAAATGTACGGTTCCCGCGCGATAAACGAGTTTTGGCGCAACGGAGTTGCGGGCATCATCTAGTTATATTATATGGCATCTATCAATAGGATTAGGTAATAGGTAAAAATAACCATTCCGTTCAGTTCCGTCCGGGCGGTTTTTACTGACAATATCCAGAGTGTAACAAAACATAGTGATAATGCTGTAGGTCATAGGATGTGTATAATTTCCCTGTATTGAGTTAACTGTGAAAGTAGCAGCAGTGGAAGAGCAACTTTTTTACGTTTGTATGAATTTTTCATCACGCTAAGGCTCTTGTCCATACGACAAAAAATGTTGCTCTTTCAGGGCTGCCACTTTTACAGTGAACTCTTTGTAGACAGTTCTAACTGTAGGTACGATGTATTTGCGCATAAAAATGCGCTTAGTAGATATAAAAGCGGTATAAAACGCAGCAGCTTAGAACAAACCTACGCGTCAGTGACGGAGCGTCAAGTTGCGTCAAGTTGTCAAATGTGTTTTTTGTACACAAAACACACATTTAACAACTTGGCGCAACTTGACGCTCCGTCACTGACGCGTAGGTTAAGCCTCAGCTTTACTTTTATGACAGGCAAGCACAATGAACCGGCACAATACCGTCCGAGCCACATCCGTCACTAGTATACAAAGAGAGTCCTAGTCGTTAGTCCTTAGTCGTCAGTCATTAATCATTATATTAATTATATATTATTTTATTTTTTAATAATTAATTTTATAAAACTAGTTGATGCCCGCAACTCCGTTGCGCCAAAACTCGTTTATCACGCGGGAACCGTACGTTTTTCCGGGATAAAAAGTAGCCTATGTCCTTTCCCGGGACTCGAAGTATCTCCATACCAAATTTCAGCAAAATCGGTTCAGCGGTTGGGCGTGAAGAGGTAACAGACAGACAGACAGACAGACAGATGGACAGACGGACAGACACACTTTCGCATTTATAATATTAATATGGACTAGTATGGATATTAATCATTATGTTATTAATTATAATTTGATGATTGCGCTAATGTCGTTTTGGAAATGGTCTTTCAGCGCTGCTACTTTCACAATGGACTCTATACAAGGAAGTAGGAGTTGTTTTTGTGCATCAATAAGTTATTTTGGTGTGTAACAAAAAGTTTTATTATTATTATTATCATTGGGAGTACATACACAGCCACACCCTAAAGGCAAAAGTATTTTTACTTAGTTTTGTTACACACTTCGTTTTGTTACGCCTTACGTCTTTTTCTATAATTCTAATAGTAGAATCTGGCACATATCGGCCGCCAGACCAAAATACTAGACCTGATTTATTGGTCCAGAGCCGGGAAGGTACCGTCACCCACCTGTCTCAGCCTTGCCAACATTACTCACGGGGTAGAAGTAAATCAGCTATTAACATTCCTAGAAAAGTTATAATATTATGAGTTGTAACAAAACTAGGTGATAATACTGATTTGACAGCTGATCTCAATTGCGTAAGATATCTTGCAAATCTACAAAATCCATACTAATTTTGAAATGTTTCTGCGCGTCGCGTTGCGGTCTGATTTAACCCTAAACAGTTTTTCCTTTTATCCTGTCGCGTTTTAAACAAACAGTTTTATAATAATAACTAGCTGTTGCCCGCGACTTCGTCCGCGTGGACTTTAGTTTATAGTTATTCCCGTACATCGATTGAATAGTTAACGCGCAAATCATAAAAGTAAATTGTGTGGGGCAATATACTTCTGTTATATTATGATAGATGTTCCGCGCGGCTTCGCCCGCCTAATTTAAGAATGTAACGGAAACCGTACATTTTTCCGCAAAAAAAACCTATTTCCTTTCACGTGGTCTATTCTTTATGTGTTGTTGTTTATAACATAAAAATTGCTCCAGTACGTTCAAATAAGCCCTTTCAAATAATTTACCCCGTTTTATTTCACACTTTCCTCTATTTCTACGCTCCTATTAGTCTTAGCGCAATAAAGTATAGCTTATAGCCTTTTTCAATAAATAGGCTATCTAACACCGAAATAATTTTTCAAATCGGAGCAGCAGTTCTTAGATGAGCACGTTCAAATAAGCCATTTCAAATAATTTCTCCCTTTTTCTCCACACTTTCCTCTATTTCTTTACTGTTATTAGTCTTAGCGCAATAAAATATAGCCTTTAGCCTTTCTCAATAAATAAGCTATCTGACGCTGAAAGAATTTTTCAAATCGGATCTGTAGTTTCTGAGATTAGTGCATTCAAATAAGCCCTTTTAAATAATTTCTCCCCGTTTTTTCCACACTTTCCTCTATTTCTTCGCTACTATTAATTTTAGCGTGATAAAATATAGCCTATAGCCTTCCTCGATAAATAGGCTATCTAAAACTAAAAGAATTTTTCAAATCGGACCAGTAGTTCCTGAGATTAGCGCGTTCAAACAAACAAACAAACAAACTCTTTTAAACCCAATTATAATTATAATATTAGTATAGATATGTATTTCTCCAAAACAAATTGAAAATTATTAAATTTAAGTCTCTTTTTAACCGACTTCAAAAAGGTGATTATTGACAAAAAACTTTAGCCAGTAGTTGGTACTACTAATCTATACTTAATATTATAAAGCGGAAGAGTTTGTTAGTTAGTTTGTTTGTTTGTTTGTTTGAACGCGCTGATCTCAGGAACTACTGGTCCGATTTGAATAATTATTTCAGTGTTAGATAGTCCATTTATCGAGGAAGGCTATAGGCTATATTTTATCACGCTAAGACGAATAGGAGCAAAGAAATAGAGGAAAATGTGGAAAAAACGGGGGAAATTATTTGAAAGGGCTTATTTGAACGTATTAATCTTAGGAACTACTGGTCTGATTTGAAATATTCTTTCAGTGTTAGGTAGCCCATTTATCGAGGAAGGCTACAGGCTATATTTTATCACGCTAAAATTAATAGGAACGAAGAAATAGAGGAAAATGGGGGAAAAAAGGGGGAAATTATTTGAAAGGGCTTATTTGAACGCGCTAATCTCAAGAACTACTGGTCCGATTAGAAAAATTTTTTCAGTGTTAGATAGCCCATTTATTGAGGAAGGCTACAGGCTATATTTTATCACGCTAAAATTAATAGGAACAAAGAAATAGAGGAAAATGTGGAAAAAACGGGGGAAATTATTTGAAAGGGCTTATTTGAACGCGCTAATCTCAGGAACTACTGGTCCGATTTGAAAAATTCTTTCAGCATTAGATAGCCCATTTATCAAGAAAGGACATCATTTATATTTTATCATACTAAGACTAAAACGAGCGAAGAAATAGAGGAACATGTGGAAAAACGGGGGAAAATATTTGAAAGGGCTTATCTTACGAACTACTAGAGCAATTTTTATGTTATTTGGGTCAGATAGGAAGTAGAGCACGTGAAGGATCATAGGCTATTTTTTGTGGACTAATTGGTCTGTGAAATATCTAATTTACGCGGGCGAAGCCGCGCGAAACGTATATTAATAATAAAAATGAACCCATATACTTCCCTTGGTTACGACATCACGCGTAAACAGCTGGACCGATTTTGTTGAAATTTGGTATAGATATAATATGTACTTTGAGTCCCGGGAAAGGACTTAGGATACATTTTGTCCCGGAAAAATGTACGATTACCGCACGATATACTTTTATGATTTGCGCGTAGACTATTCAATTGATTTTGATGAATTTTGGTATGGAGAATGGAGATACTTTGAGTCTCGGGAAGGACAAGGGATACATTTTGTCCCAAAAACTGTACGGTTCCCGCTCAATACACTTTTATGAATTTCGCCTAAGCTATTTAATTTATTTTGCTGGGTATAGAGATACTTTGAGTCCCGGGGAAGAACATAGGATATATTTTGTCGCAGAAAAATGTACCGTTCCCACAAAAAGGAAATTTGTGATTTGCGCGTTAACTATTTAATCGATGTACGGGAACAACTACAAACTGAAGTCCACGCGGACGAAGTCGCGGGCAACAGCTAGTATAATATATACTGTGCCAGTAGTGATACTAAAGCACTACTGGATTATCAATAGAAACCACAACAATTTATACAAATTCCTGCAAACCTTATGGCTGCCATACACGCTACGGGCTACCGGAGAGGTCACCTGTGCAGGTATTCCTGTGCGGGTGTCAGTCGAAAGAATTGATTTTGCACCTTTTGCGATTTTGCGATCGGCACAAAATCGAAAATCAATTCTTTCGACTGTTACCTGCGCAGGCATAACTGCACAGGTGACCTCTGCGGTAGACCGTAGCGTGTAGGGCTTACATTAGGGTGCGTCCACATTTGTATCATTTGCGCGATCAGATCCCCTATCAGATCTCCGTCGCATATCATCAAAGCGTGTCAAAATGATACGCGTATCATGATACGCCCCGATCGCTATTAACGGCGCATCTGATACGTGTCGTATCAAATACACGCATGATCGGCAGAATGATCTAATAGGCGTCCACACTATGATACGCATACTTGATACGGCGCGATGATCGCGACGGAGATCTGATCGGAGATCTGATCCCGCAAATGATACAAATGTGGACGCACCTTTAGGGTCAATCAGACGCGACGCGTAATATCTAAATTAGTATTGAATTGACAGACTAGCATGACGTCTCTCGCAATTGAAGTCTGTCAAATTAAATTAAGAAAGACAATAAACTTTACTTAACTGAAAAACAATAATATTATGGCTGGTTTACACGTATTAAGTAAATAAGTAGTAACTAAATTCTAATTGTCATCTAGTTTAGTACTTACTAAATTTTTACTTGTTACAAAATTTTTGTGTTTACATGCTATTAACAACTTAAAATTAAGTTAAAATTTAGTTAACTACTTATCTACTTAATACGTGTAAACCAGCCTTTATGGAATTTTTTTTTGACTGTAATAAGTGATGACAAAATATTATAACAAGGGATCCCACAATATGTAGCCAAAAACATTGCTTCCTCGGCTAAAGAGCATATTAATTATAATTCACAATCACATTAGTGAGGCTGTGGCCTCAACTTTAGCACATGGTTTAGCGCCATAATTTTTCATTACCTTCGGCTACTGAGTTAGAGTATAAACATTTTTTTAACGTCCACATAAAAGATGATACTAGATAGTGTTCGGTAACTAAAAGTGTAATAATATTAATCTATATCTACATTTACAAAGCGATTTTATTGATTCTAATTATTCATAACTTTACATTTACTATTAACAAACAATACATACTACAAAATGTGTAATATTGACATTAGTCACTTTGCGAAATCAATTATTAAAAACGTTGTGGTATATCCATGGGTAGTGAGGCGCGACGTTTAATTTGTGTAAAGTTTCAAGGATTTTAGATCACACACGCCCCTACCGTCACCGCCGCAGGAACCAAGTGACAGTGTTGTCGTCTTGGGCTACGGGCAAAGCCAGGCCGGTGCCGCCGCGAGCGCTGTCGCGATTTGTGCCTGGAAATGAGGTTTAGTTATCTTAGGCTTCGTCCACATTTGTATCATTTGCGCGATCAGATCTCCGATCAGATCTCCGTCGCATATCATCGAAGCGTATCAAAATGATACGCGTATCAAAATGATACGCGTATCATGATACGCCCCGATCGCTATTAATCGCGTATATGATACGTCGCTGGCCCCGGGCAGCAAAGCGGTAAACGCCGGTTACGCCCTTTTTAATGTTATTTGATTTTTGGCTTCTCTGAGTACTAGTCTATCACCCCTATTTATTTCATAATTTTAAAATACTATTTTGGGTATAATAAATGACAACAGCCTTATGGAATGGAAAATTCTCTTACGACTAAAACTGTATTCTTGCATTACTCTATGAAACATAACCAAAAAAACCGGTGAAGATACGATACAGCAAAGTTTTCGCTGTTAGATTCCCCAGAAGAAGGGAGTAATCGGCTGGTACGCTCGAAATCTAAAGCGAAAAATACGTCGTATTATCTTCTTACAGACAAATCTCAAGCGGTTTGGTGTTTTTATAAAATCAATAAACAATGTTGCAATTGAAACAATATCGCTTATTAGTTGTATTATATATTTTTTCACTTATTTCAAAAAATTTTTACACGATTACAATTGTTTTGATATGAATAAATAGGTATAAAAATTAACTTTCATATGACACTTCAAACGCTTATTTTGGACCACTGTACTGCACTATAAACAAATTAGCTTATTTTGTCTCTCCTGAACAAAACGATTTTTGATATTACACATTTATTGCCCGGGGCTAGCGACGTGTCGTATCAAATACGCGCATGACCGGCAGAATGATCTAATAGGCATCCACACTATGATACGCATACTTGATACGGCGCGATGATCGCGACGGAGATCTGATCGGCGATCTGATCGCGCAAATGATACAAATGTGGACGAGCCTTTAGGAGACTGTTATTAGCATACCAACAAAAGCATTTGTACAGAGTACACATGTCAGAAGTGAAATTATTGTCCAATATTGTGACGGCATAGTGACGCCAATTTATTATTATTTCGGCCCTCATTTTCCAAGCGCGATTGAAATTTCACTCTCAAGGTCAATAATTCAGACCCGTGTAGAGGCATGGAGCCGAGCGACACGTCGCAACTGACGTATGTGAAGCTAGCATGACAAGGTTAGAGAAATAACTCGGGATTGCGTTATTAATTAGGTGCTAATTGAGTGCTATTTTGGTGCATAAACCGCGAATTTAGTGCTCCTCAAAATTCGGAATAAAAGCTAATGGTGCTACCTTCACGTGAATTTTTTTGGTGTATAATTTTTTTTACTAAATTTACTACTAAATTTAACACTAAAAAAAGAGTAAAACACAAAAAAATATTTTTTTGTGTTTTACTCTTTTATATATAATAAATAGTAAATTTACTACAAAATTTTAAAATTCTAAAAAATATCCAGCGCAGGTGAATTCATTGAGCCATGATGAGTGACCTGGAACGTAGGCGACGCAAGTTTCGTCGCTTTGTACTACACTATACAATTACGGCTGTAGCCTGTCCGTGGGGGTGAGTACTTGATGTAAAACTCGCGACCTGAAATGTATACGTCCGGCATGAATCATGATGATAGAATGTGCAAATGTTATTTTTTGCTGAACGTCAGGCCTTTTTACATTTTCTCTGATAGGACATTAATAACATGATTAGTTTATAATAATAAAAAAATAATAGTTTTATAAAAATATTTATTTATTTATTTAAAAACTTTTTGCACATTGTAGCACAAAGGCGGGCTTAATGCCTTGTGGCATTTTCTTCCAGCCAAACCTTAGGGTGTTGCAGAGATAGTGAGGTAGATGCAAACATTTAGAGGACAGAGGGATTAAAATATTTTGTAATTAACAATATGATAATATAAATAAATATATAGGTACATCATCTTAATATATACTTAATTCAAAATAAAATAAATATAATACATACAATATACATACAAATATATTTAAAATATATACTTACACAATATTATGTATAAATATGTATAAAATAAACTACTAAATATAGAATATAAAAAAATAATAGTAATATATATTACATAGATTATAGATAAAATAAAAAAAGAACAGTTTTTTTTTAATTACTTTTTTCAAAAATTTTAAAAAAATATTGGATTGTCATTGATTCTTAATACACATGCAAAGTTTCGAATTTATTAGACTACTAGAGATAGGTAAAAGTCATGCTCAAAAAATCTGTAATAATATTATAAAAGCGTGTTAAAAATATAAAACCTACCACAGCTTGCTGTCCATATAAATCTGTTTTATCGTACAAAGGTCCCCAAATACAGATTGGCTGGACGTGTTCTGTAAACACTAGCTTGTTGACGAATAGTAAGGCGAGATTTGATGTGGCCCTAGACTTCTCAATATCAAAACCGAGGTGAATTAGCACTTTCACAACCTGGAAATGAAAAAACAAGTCTGGAATTTCTAAAATTGAATTAATCATGAAACAGTAGATGATTAGTTTATCGCGCGAGAACTGTACATTGTCCAGGAAAAAAAATATTCTATGCCCATTCTCGGGACACAAATTATCTCCATAAGTACTTACCAAATTTTAGCAAAATCGGCCCAACGGTTTGGGCGTGAAGAGGTAACAGACAGACAGACAATCATTCGCATTTGTAATATTAAATGTACTAAAATGCATTGTGTGATATTATTATGGATGATAATAATAATAATAATAATAATACTCCCCACACCGGTTTCGGTGACGGTGGCCGGTTTCATTGAAACTAGACCAAGTACGTAGGAGTAATTTTATAGTGTCCAAGTGTGTGCGCAGTACACAAGAGCACTCTCTATTCCTTTACTCTCATAACCCAGTAGGACGGAAGACCGACACGACTGGCGAGAGATCAGGCGCAGGACCGACTTTTTACTTGCCTATCCGACGCATGGATCATCTTACTTGTCAGACAATCAGATGATCAGCCTGCATTGTCCTAACCAAACTTGGAAATAACATGTTTCCAACGCGGGAATCGAACCCACGACCTCCAAGTCAAGAGCGAAGCTTTGGAATATTATGGATGATAGAGTAAGAGCCAGAGATACAGACAGACTTCGTCATTTTGTAGACGCTGAAAGTTTACCTATATTTATGACACATAGGATAATAACGACCAGCAACTATGCAATTTCTGCCGCGGTTACATTAGGAGGTATCCAGCACTAATAACAACAAAGTCCATTTGCTGGTAGAAATACACTTAATGGGTGAGGCCGCCAATTTTGTCTGATTTGGTAATATTTTTTCTACGACCTCGGTATTTTAAAAATTATTGTGTTTATCTTATGTTAGAAAACTGATTCTAGCGAAGAAAATAAAGCACTGAAGAATGCATTAGAATTATTTCGGTTTAAATATGTATAGTCTAAAAATATTAAATAATATATTTTTAGACTATGATAATTAAACATAAAAAAGGTAAGAAAATAGCTTATAATATGCCATCCGCCGTGGAAGAGGTGCACTTCAACAGTCGCTGTAGCAGTAAGTATGACAGATTTGAACATAAATCGCCAATCGGATATGTTATGAATACTTATATAAATGGCTATTACCTCACCTAATTTTTATAGTATTTTAAGATAACTTTACTTTGTAATTTTTTTTTAAATCAAATGAATCGGTAGAAACACCAATTCTACCCCACTTTTTAAACGTCACCAATAATACCCATTTATTATTATCGTTAAGTGTTAGGGAAGGTAAAATAGGGAGGTGGCAATGCTGAATTTTTACGTACTTTATGAAAACTCTCGTAATATCCGCCATTTTCTGATAGTTCACATTTGAACCTACACGGGCTGTGTAGTGTGTACACAGTTTTTTTAAAAGAAGTGTTTATGTGACACAAATGTAAGTATTACTGTTTCACATAAAACTATCAATGCATCATATGAGTTGTTAAAAGGGCCATGTTTGGGACTATAATACAAACCAAACCACATTGTGTATTATTTACAGAGATAGGTTTGATTTTCTCAAAGCTACGGTAGCGTAGAAATAAAAATTCGCTACCATTTTAGTATGTAGATTGTAGAGTAGCGTAGACACTTTTTGAAGTGAAAACTTCTTTAGCGGCGTTGAGCACTTTTGTGGGATGGGTAAAAACTGTGAAACTCACGTCAGATTTTCGTGTTGATCGAAAAACCATAGAAAAAGCGTAAGACGGTTGGAGAGTAGTGTTTTGTGTCGAACTCGAATTCGAACGAAATGTACAGTCGGGGAAATGAGTTGTTTAGCAGAAATGTACAGTTGGGGAAAATTGTGCTAAGCAGAAATATACAGTCGGGGAAATGAGTTGCTTAGCAGAAATGTACAGTCGTGGAAAATTGTGCTAAGCAGAAATGTACAATCGGGGAAATGAGTTGTTTAGCAGAAATGTACAGTCGGGGAAAATTGTGCTAAGTAGAAATGTGCAGTCGGGGAAATGAGTTGTTTAGCAGAAATGTACAGTCGGGGAAATGAGTTGTTTAGCAGAAATGTACAGTCGGGGAAAATTGTGCTAAGCAGAAATGTACAGTCGGGGAAATGGGTTGTTTAGCAGAAATGTACAGTCGGGGAAATGAATTGTTTAGCAGTAATGTACAGTCGGGGAAATGAGTTCTTTAGCAGACGCGCTGATTAAGGCCGCGTTTCCACCTGCAAGACAACTGTCGCGAGAAGTGTCTGACAGTCTGTCTGACAGCAGCTTTTTTTTCGATTGTCGATATTTTTTAATCGATTGTAAGGGTTTCGATTAATTAATTAAAACGATCGTTTTTTTTATTATTTTTTTTTAATCGATTTTCATTAAAAATGGGTTAAAAAAATAATGCACAACGTTAATAATCAAGTTTTCACTTCTGCCGGCACTCCCGGAGTGCAGCCCGTCTTTTTCTTGTAGTAGAAGTATCTACGCCACCAACGCAATAATTCAGTGCCAAATCAGCAAAAATTAGTGGCCTCACCTTATTATAGAATATACTACATCATACTACTTACTTTACATTACTACTTACTGGTATTAATTTCCTTCCAATCTCATTGACAGCACCATAGTTGCTTGTTCCAACTTGTACTGACAATCAGGTAAGTGGAATCCTCGCGTTATTTATAAAAACACAGTAACCACCTGAAACCATTACCAAATATGATGAAAAATAATCGGCCAAGTATGAGTAGGATTCGCGCACGAAGGGTCCGTGTATGGGACCCCTTAATGGATCCCTTAATAATTAATCCTTAATAATAATTAATAATTTTCCCCGTTTTTTCCACATTTTCCTCTATTTCTTCGCTCCTATTAGTCTTAGCGTGATAAAATATAGCCTATAACCATCCTCGATAAATGGGCTATCTAACACTGAAAGAATAATCAAAGTCTGTTGCGTAGTTTTAAAGATTAAAGGGAACAAAGGGACATGAGGGAAAAAAAGCGACTTTTTTTTATAATAATATATAATATATCTACCCCTTAAATATTAACTTTATTTTGTTTTTAGTATTTGGTGTTACAGCGGCAACAGATATACACAATCTGTGAACATTTCAAAAGCTATAGCGTTTCTTGAGATACAGCCTGGAGACAGACAGACAGACGGACAGACATCGAAGTCTCAGTAATAGGGTCCCGTTTTTACCCTTTGGGTACGGAACCCTAAAAATAAAAAAACACACACACACAAGGACAGGTCAAACTTACAACACTCTTCTTCATTCGCCGGAGGTTAAGGCCCTATAGACCCGAAAATTAGCAGGTCTGTCTGTCAGTACGAATATCGACGTAAAGGACATTAAAATAAGATTCATGTCGGCGCGCCTTGTACAGTGGCGATTACGACGCTCGCCGCGTACTTGATAGGGCGAAATAGGAGAAAAAAACCTTTTTTCTTTGATAATTAAACCAAAATTCAAAATGTAACCACAAATTATTCTTCTTTAAGTTATGAGCTTTTCGTAGATATGATTTTTGAAAGTAAAACTATCATAAGCTTCATGAAAAATAAGAAAAATATCACAAAATATTCGAATTTAGCCTCCTCTTCGGAATTATTTTTGATCGAGTGAAGTTTTTAATATTATGTTTCGAACCACAAATTGTCAAAGTACATTATGTAAACAACAATGTGTATTTTTTTGGCTTTTAAATGTCACTATTTGTTTTTTTTTATTATTGATTCAAAGTCATGTAAAATTGGGTCTATAGGGCCTTAATAATATAGTGAGTGTGGCAAAGTGCGCCTCTCCGGCAAGTGCGCCATATTATATCTATTTTTCCATACTGCTGATTAGAGATTTCCAATTAGCAATATGAAAAAATAGGTGTATGGTGCACTTGCTGGGTAGGCGCACTTTGCCACACTCACTATAATAAGTAAATATTCTATCATTCCGAAATACTTTTTTTATCAAAGTTCCAACGAAGTAGGAGGTGATAATGTGCGTACTGTGTAGCATAAAAGCTACACAATATAGGATCGACATAATGGATTTTTTAAACCGCCTAAGTACTTTACTTACTGTATGTACATAAAGAACACTGAGGTAATAGTTGTAGTTTCAAAACTCAATGTTGGGGAGGCGAAGAGGGGATTTCGGGATAAGCTCGAGCGTGTCAGATTAAGCTTGTATAGGCTTCCGAAACGTGTCTAGTTATCATGGTATAGAAATCAGATTTCTCACGTGGTGGTCACGTTTTTATTTTTTTAATATTGAAATTTTATCCAATCTGTCAGATTAAGATAGGGGATGTTTAGTATACCCCAAAGTACCTAATGTAAAAAACCTACTAGGTATCCATGACGCTCGAGTGACTACAGAATTAGCACATTCACCTCCCCTACTATAATTATTATTAACTACAACTGACATATCTCCTTTTGCACGTTTAGCTATAAAAATATCAAACTAGTTGTCATTTAGCTTAATAATAACTAGCTATTTGATCGAGCTTTGCTCGGTATTCGATAAAACATGAATAAAATGACATTTTCTAAAAATGATTCCTAGCTAGATCGATTTATCGCCCCCGAAACAGCCTATATTATACTAAATTTCATGAAAATCCTTGGAGACGATTCCGAGATTTCAATTACATATATACAAGAATTGCTCGTTTAAAGATATAAGATACATTACAATACAATCAATACAATACAATCAACTAGAAAGAGGAAAATTATTATTTATACTACTTATAAAGCCTAATTTTTATCTTATTTTCTTCAGGAGAACACACTGAACACTCAACGTCTTCCACTGCTGAATGTTTTTGACAGTTCCCACCAGCAATAATTGCCCGGCGACACGAATGGACCAGTCTGGAGTAATTAGTGGAGCAATATGGAGCAATTTTAATAAATTGCGGCAATTATTTCGGCAATATTGCTCTAGATATTTTATATCGCTCAATGTCGCCGATACGAATTGACGAATATCCGATGGGCTCGTGTATGACAGTATTGCCTAGTATTAACTAGTTGATGAAGTTGCGCCATATCGCTCAATTGTATTGCGATCTATTGTGCAATATTGTTGCTTGTTGCTGCTTGTTGCCGAAAATTGCTTGATGTAGTCGTGACGTCAAAGTTGACGAGAATTGATTGGAGTGGAGCAGTTTTAGTTGCCCGTATAAGCGTAGCTTTAAAGTGACTTTGAGTGGTCTGGCAGTAGGAAGCAACTGTCATTAGTGTCAGCAGTGGGAGACAAGATCCCTACAGTTAACCCGATAAAATTATACCTATAGTCGGGACATTTTAATAGGCCACATTTGACAGTTCATCAAAATTGTACCAGGTAACCTTGTAGTGACGTACATAAAAAATAAATATTTTCGTTTTGTTATAACTGCACAATTGATTAACTTTTTTCAATTACGATTACATATTTATTGCAAATATGACCGATACGAATTATTTAACGATTTGCTTTTACTGATAAACAAGTCTAAACGTAATTAACAAATTCTGATCTTAATAATTGCAGTCGTTACAATGTTACGTCAGCTGACCTTTTTTCTTTTTAAACTTTAGGGAAGTTGCCCTAAAAATCGAAAGCGAATAAATAGTATCGATGCATTGATTACTCGTAACGAAATATCCCCATAAATTAATAACCACGTTGTGAAAAGTAACACATATTTATGTGAAATGAATAATGATAATACTAAATTTAACACGTTCCGGGACAGTACGTCGAGAGGCGGGCCGCAAATTCCTATGCAAATTGACACATGAATTTCCCATACAATTTCGCCCCCGCCTGTCGACGTTGTGATACACTTTGATAGTTTTTAAATTGTGTGATACGACAGTTCGTTCCTCGACGTGACCGCCTTCGAACGTGATGTCATATCACGCGTTTTCTGTGGGGTGTTATATGACACTACGTCTGTCGACGTGGCCGCCATCGAACGTGGTGTCATATCACGCCTTTTCTGTGGGGTGTTATATGACACTACGTCTGTCGACGTGACCGCCTTCGAACGTGGTGTCATATCACGCGTTTTCTGTGGGGTGTTATATGACACTACGTCTGTCGACGTGACCGCCTTCGAACGTGGTGTCATACCAAACATCCTATGAAATGTGTTATATGACGCTACGTCTGTCGGCGTGACCGCCTCTAAGCGTAGTGCCGTGTCACACAGTTTTTCTAAGATTTTCTTTGAGTAAGTATTTCATAATTCTTCATAAATAAAACAAAATTAAACTTTTTAATTATTTTTATTTACGTAATATTATGTCCAATCTAGCTCCGATAAGTAACAATTAACGTTTTTAATAAAATATTGAAAAGAAAATAATAGTTTTTAATTACTTATTAATATTACTATGAAAATAGTACGAAAACAATTAGCTCTGATAAGTAACAATTAACATTTTGAACAAGATTTCTAAAAGGACTTATCAAATTTTAGTTACTTATTAGTATCTATAAAACCAACTCTCTCACTAAGAAAATCTTACAATCATTATAACAAAATAAGTGAATAATTATAAACATCAACTAAATCTCTCTTCTTTCACAAACAAAATAGCTTATAAAATAACCTAAAACTAAATAATCAAATCACATATGATATGAGATCACAATAATCAGCTTAGGAACATTTTGAGGTATCAATTTTTGTTATACTTAAGTTAAAAGTTAGATTCTTAAAAATACTACTATATTCTCAAAAAGATCAGATACATAGCTCTGTTTTAATAATAAATCACAAAATATTTTAGGAATCAGCCTCAAATACAATCATAACATTAATTGTTAAAATTTTCATAATTTTCATGCCATTCTCTGAAACAAGTTGGACACAGTGCTGGAGAATCAGGACATCCAGAGCACCTGTAACTAGTTTCCTTTCGTAGCCTCTTTTTTGCGCATACTTTGCAAGTCAAGAATGCAAATTTCTTTTTTCCTGTTGGGGGTGCCTCAATTCGGACTGGCCAGTGCCCTGAATTTATGGGAAATGCAGCTGCTTGGCCAACTTGTCCAGGACCATAACGTCGGGAGTCATTCTTTTTTCTTGTCATCAAGTCTTTTCCCTTAGTGTCTTTCTCTAGCTTCAACATCTCTCTTATAATTTCTTCTCTGTATGTGACGAATTCATATTTGCTATTTTGCTTCACATACTTCCTGAACAAATAAAAGGAGTTCCAGAGAGCAATGTCCAACAAATGGAACAAAACCTTTTTGTACCATCTTATGGTTTTGCGTGGCGAAGAATAATAGCTTATCATCTGATCACAACGATCAATTCCACACATATGTGCGTTGTATGAGGCGACCTCTATGGGCTTCATAGATCTTTTTCCATGCCGGTTTCGAACTTCAACCATCTCTGGATGTTCCCGCGTGGTGAGGACAAGAACTGGCCTCTTGTCCTTCCATTTACTCACATAAACTTTCTTCTTCCTCAACCAAAAATGCTCACCCTTTTTTAGTTTTTTTGCGATCAATTCTTTGGGGTTGTCTTTTCTGTTTGTGCGCAATGTGCCATTCGTGTGCGTCTTAAGATCAAGAAGTTTCTGTGATAATGTCACGGAATTATAGAAGTTATCCATATACAGGTGGTGTCCTTTCAAGAGATAAGGACGCATGAGCCGTAACACCAGCTTATCGACTTTCTTTCCAGGTTCTCCATCGGCATCAGTCACATCCTCGCTTCCATGATACATTTTAAGGTTTAATACATAACCGTCATCAGTCGTGAGTACGTAAAACTTTATGCCATACCGGGCTTTCTTAGACTTGATGTATTGTCTAAATTGGAGACGTCCTCGAAATAGTAACAACGATTCATCCAAAGACAAATCAATTCCTGGGTTTAAGGATTGCCGAAATATTTGTGTAAGAGAATTCGCAAAGTGATCAACTTTATCTTTTCCTTCAGCTCCCGATTCAGCAGCACAGAAACATCGTAATATTTGGTTATAACGGCGACCTGACATGACATGGCTGAATATGGGATGGTAGTATAAAGGATCGTCATGCGTGAACAATTTTCGTGAAACAGGGATCTGTATGTGACCGTGTAAAAATGAAAGTGCCAAAAACTCTTTCATTTCTTGTATCGTAGTCGGTTTAAAGCTTTTGTTACGACTGTTTCTAGTATGAGGCCGGTTTTTGTTACACAAGTTAGCACCGTAAGTGTTTGTGCATTCGGCCAAATATTCAATAATATTCTCATTAACTATCTGGCTAAATATTTGCATCGGTGTGGAATTCTCATCTATTTCGAACGTGGGACCCACAAAAGTAGAATCAAAAGAGAACTCGGGGATATCATCAACCACGTCTTCCCATTCATCTTCATTTACAGGGGTATCTGGTCGTCTAGGTTCTCGGACTGATGCTGGTGTCTCATTGTTTTGAAACAAATTTTCTGACTGATCACTTAGCCTCAAATAATTACTAGCGGTGTCTTGTTGTAGATTACCTGCTTCATTATCATCTGCTGCTTCAGTCTCCTCGCCATCTTCATCACCAGAATTTTGGGTAGACTGAGCAATCTGAGCATTGCCGCCTTCAACATCGTTCGTATTTTGAGAATTATGAATATTATTGTCGCCGTCTATTGAAACATCCATATCGTCACTACATTCACTTACTTGAGCACTAGGGTTGGGATGAGTACCTTGACTATGATCCCCTTGCGAATGCAAAGATTCAGCATCATCACCATCAGCTGCCTGAGAATCCTCTTCATCCGAGTCGCCTTGGGACAAACTCCTTCGCATCCGATTTCCAGTTTGAGAAAATTGAAGCCGGGTGTCAAAAATACTATCACTGGAGTCAGACTCGTCTTCTGGGGGTTCATAATTTTTGTCGGATGCGTATTCTCCATCCCCGTCGGAAAAAGGATCATGATTTTCAGACTCTTCTTCTTCGGGCACCGGTGACCGTTTTCTTCGTCTAGAAGACATCTACGAAGAGGTAAGCATAGTAAGTATAACCACTAACACCACAGTAATACAAAGATTGCAGAAATAACATACCTACCTACAGATAATAGGTATAATCTTTAACACTATAGAAATACAAGGATTTCGACAAGATTTAACAACAATATTTACATTTTATACGTTTGTACTTATTCGTGAACACATTTTATAACAAAATAACTATAAAATACAAGTAATTATGAAATAATACCTACGTTTTGCGATCGTGTTCCGTGGCGTTGACTCGAGCGACGCGAGGCTCCCGCGCTGTGACACAGTTCCGACTGAAGTGGGGGGATGCGTATACGTGCACCCGGCCCAGGCCGTTATGTCACAACACGAGACAAGTTTGCATGTGTGCGTGTAGTTTACTTGTGTGCTCATAAAACTTCACGATGTGACACTAGATAGTTCTAAGTTCTTGTAATACGACACAAATACGTCAGCCTACTATATATTCTATGGTTGACGCCCGTTGCTCGACGGGCTGCCATATTTCGAAGCTCAAAATCAGCCGTCGACAGACGTTGTGTCGTAATATATAGGAATTTGCGGCCCGCCTCTCGACTTACTGTCCCGGAACGTGTTAACAGTTTTTATAATTCAAGCGAATAAATGCATTTTTTTTTTGTAAATTATGTACTTGTCTTATTTTACTTCTTGAATTTTTAAAAGAAAAAGTAATAATGGGAAAGGAGTTTGTTTCAAGCGTATAAAATTCAAATATTTTATTTCAAGTCCGTATCGTTTTATTCGTTTTGGTCGATGTTTTTACGCAGCTCATTTCACTATGGAGATTAATCTGACAGATGTCAAATGTGGCCTATTAAAATGCCCCGACTGTACCTTATGCGTTTTAAGATGTTAAGCGTCATGCGTTACACATAATTATTGACAATAGTAGGGATGCTACCAAATAAAATTAATCGATAATTTAAAAATATCGAATCACTTCGTAAAGGAATTGCAATCGAGATTATCGATTTCATACTGACATTTCAGAGTGGCGCCGGCAATAATTTTAGATTTTTTATCGATTTTATTTCGTTTCAACAGTTTCAATCTCTATTGACATAAGTTCCGTTTCATGCATCTCACATTTTTCAAAATATGTTTTTGTAACAATAATTTTATACTCCTACTAGCTGTACCGGCAAACGTTTCTTTGCCATATTATGAAGTACCTGTATATTGCCCGTATTATTTTATTGAAGTAACTAAATAAGTATGTCACCATAGCAACGTCCATCGCTATCCCGTGACCCACGTCGCGCAAACAATGGTCGCCGTCAGTCTCGAGTTGTAATAATTTACTATTATATATTCAACAAATGCACTTATAAATATAATGAGTACCCAGCCGATTCTCAGACCCACTGAATATGCATATAAAATTTGGTTAAAATCAGTAAAGCCGTTTCGGAGGAGTACGCGGCCTAACATTGTAACACGAGAATTTTATATATATAAGTTTTCACATTAATATTTATATAAGTTAGCATTTAGCAACTTTACATTTTTATTCATTTACAATTATAGGAAACATTTGTTTTTGTAGATGGAATATAATTTATTACATTTTGATTTTTTTGTTTTCTTGTAAAAAAACCCGTAGCAAGGAATATGAGAAATGTCACCCATATCATCTTAAAACGCACAAACTATTAATAAAAAATCTCTATATTTTATCGAAGGTAAAGCAGGCCTTCAGAACTGGATAGCTCCTAGACTTAGAGTAACCGCAACCGAAACTCCATTATATATAAAATGAGAGGAAAATGTCATACTAGACCCGCTGCTCTAAAATTGCTAGAAGTTGTATTAGTTGCGTGTGTACGGTAAATTATACGGCGATTGCTGAACCAAAGATTTCCTTTGGTAGGATTGGTCCTTATGGCCCAAGGATGGATTTAAGATGTAGAGCCATCGCGATTTTTGATGTAATTTTTTTTAATTTTTAGCAGCTTCTGCTCTGGAGGAAAATAGAGTCTCAATCTATATAGAGGCATTAATTATGGTAATATTCCAAGTTCGGTACCATATTCGGATGACTTAAGAATGCTTAATTCATTTTAGGACTCATATTTGCACGATAAAGATGTTAAACAACGTAAAAAGAAGAAGAAGAAGAAGCATTATTTAAACGCGCTAATTTTAGTATCAGTCAGTAATTACTCGTCCGATTTGAAAAATTCTTTCAGTGTTAGATAGCCCATGTATCAAGGAAGGCTATAGGCTATATTTTATTACTCTAAGACTACTATAAGCGAAAAAGTAGAAGAAATTGTGAAAAAAACGGGGGATATTATTTGAAAGGGTTTATTTCACGAATTACTGGAGTCATTTTTCTGTTATTTGGCACAGATAAAAAATAGGAACGTGAAGGATCATAGGCTATTTATTGTGGACTAATTTGTCTGTGAAATATCTAATTTACGCGGGCAAAGCAGCGCGGAACGTCTAGTAATATTATAAAGCTGAAGAGTTTGTTTGTTTGAACGCGCTGATCTCAGAAGCTACTTATCCGATTTGAAAGAATCTTTCAGTGTTTGATAGCCTAATTATGGAGGAAGGCTATAGCTTATATTTCATCACGCTAAGACCAATAGGAGCAAAGATACAGAGGAAAATATGAAAATAAAGCTGAAGAGATTCTTGGTTAGTTTGTTTGTTTGAACGCACTAATCTCAAGAACTACTGGCAATATTTAAAAAAACCTTTCAGTGTTTAATATTCTATTTATGGAGGCAGGTTATAAGCTATATTTTATCACGCTAAGACCAATAAGAGCAAAGATACAGAGGAAAATGTAAAAAAACGGGGAAAATTATTTGAAAGGGCTAATATTTCACAGACTACTGGAGCAATTTTTATGTTATTTGACACGAATATATAATAGACTACGTGAGACATGAGTTATTAATTTGTGAAAAATATACGGTTTCCGTGAAATTTCAGATTTACGCGGACGAAGCCGCGCGGAACGTCTAGTATTATTAATATGTTTATTGCTCCATTCATCACCATGTCTTTGGCATGCAGAATAATGCGGCTATCAGCATCCTTATATTAATTAAACCCTGTCAACAGCGTTTTCGTTGGTTGAAAATCATATAAGTATTCTGAATTTTTTATTTTATTTTATTTTTACTATCTTTTATCTAAATATTATTCTAAAATTGGCATTTAAACATTCGATTCTATCGAAAATGATGCCAAGCTCGACTATATACCTAAATCCTACGCAGTTATTGAGCTAAAACCCCCCCCCCCCCCCCTCCCCCACCTGCATGAGATATTCAGGTGGCTCCACATCGTAAACCCATCTTAGGGATATAAAGATCAATCCTACCAAAGGAAATCTTCGGTTCAGCAAAAGCCGTATTCCTCGTTTTTTTGTCTTGTACGTACAGGACTAGTAGTAATTAGTAGACATAATATTATGATAATATTAATTTGTACTTCTTTATTGTATTTTACTCACTTCTTCTATCTCACATGAATCGGGTTGCGCTGCCACAATCATAAAAATTTAAAATGAATATTTTGATATATTTTATATTATACATTTTTGTTACTAAGTATATTATTATTTATTACAGATAAATTAAAGTGTTGTCGATGGCTCAGGCTAACGATAACTGATTGCTATGTTTTATACACACTTTAAAGCTGCATAATATTATTATGTTTTACTTACCTTTAGATTTGTTTATAGGTATTATTTAAATGAATTTGTAGGTACATATTTTGTTTAGGTTCAGTAGGAATAAAAATACTTAGTAATACGCACCACACAATGGTTTACTTTTATTAAAAACATTATTCTTATTTATTAATCAATGATCAATTTTATATCTTATGACATTATTTTTTATTACTTAATTAATTCAACTTGTTGACTGTTGTATCTGAGGACATTTTAGATGATGATAATGAAAAATATATTAAAACATTTTATTATTAATTATTATACAGTATCATAAGATGAATTAATTAGTACTTACCTATATGACACTTAGCACTAAACCATTTAAATTAGATTTCCTTATATGTTATTTTACTTGATTATTTTATTCTTGTTACTACTGTTATTTTTGTCTTGACTGTTTATATTTAGTACTATTTTAATATTTTGAAATAAGAAAAATGAAAATTTGCATGCTAAGAATTTATTAGCGAATTGTGCGTTTTTTGTAACCACATTTCGAGCAAATAAAGATATTATGATTATGATTATGACCATAAGGCATCCATTACACGGTCACTTACAGTCAATTCCGTCAACCATGAATTATGTTTGACTGATGGTGACTGATGGACATGATGAATGGCATGGTGATATCCAGATTTTCGTCAATCAACTTCATGCAACCGTCTGTCGCGCGCTTACACGGTAGGTTACCCATCAGTCACAGCCATGACTGTGGTAAAACTTACAGCAAAACCTACCGTGTAATGGATGCCTAAGTGTCTAAACTCTAAGTTTTTACACACTAGGCCGAAAATACACGAGAACCGGCATGATTACGTCAGCAATGGGCTACGCATACAATAAAACGCAACGTAATTTCGGCATGGTGATTGGTGTGTCTCGGTAATTTAAAATACATTGCAAGCGTAATCATGCCGGACTTCAGCCTCGTATTAGACGGTCACTCAATTCTCTTCAGTTTTATGTCAGTCAAAGCCAAAATTTTCAAAGGTATACATTTCTAATTTTATTCCAATTTTAATATTCTATTCCCTTCCCTACCCTCCCCTATTCCCTTCCCAACCCTCCCCTATTCCCTTCCCTTCCCATCCCTAACCTCCCCTATTACCCTATTCCCTCTTAAAAGGCCGGCAACGCACCTGCAGCTCTTCTGATGCTGCGAGTGTCCATGGGCGACGGAAGTTGCTTTCCATCAGGTGACCAGTTTGCTCGTTTTATTTCACTAAAAAAAATTCGTGACTGATGGTTGCATGAAGCAAAAAACAAAATATCCAGATTTTCGTAAATCAACTTCATGCAACCGTCTGTCACGCGCTTACACGGTAGGTTATCCATCAGTCACAGCCATGACTGTGGTAAAACTGACAGCAAAACCTACCGTGTAATGGATGCCTAAGTGTAATATTTTTGGATATTATATATTTGGATAATATTTTTCATATAGTATAAGGCGTATGAGAAAAATCCGAGGGGTAAATCCGAGGGGTAAGTGTAACAGATATTTGTTGAAATGCCCAAAAATATTAATAATTTCGAAAAATAAAACTATCGAGTCAAAATAAGTTAATCGTGTTTTCCGTTAGCTAAATATCAGATAAATATACAATGATTAAATAAATCTCAATTTCATTTGAGTCAATCGTCTTCCGGGATCGTAATACTTATTAGAAAACACAGCAAAATTGCACAGCCCGCTCCTAACGGCCGCCGTGACGTCTTATTCCAGTACTGACATCCGCAACTCTGTTGCGCAAAAATTCGTTTGTCGCGCAGGAGCAGTATATTTTTGGAGTTTACTCCTTAAGAATCGATTTTCATATATAAGGCGCCCGGTATGAGAAAAATCCGAGGGGTACCTACTAACAAGTAACGAAAATGTGTCACGTTTTTGGACGACGAAAACTTTCTAATGTGACTGTGAGTGTATAAAGACCTTAAAGGTAATATACCTATCGGAATATAATATTATATAAAGTAATATAATTAGGTATATAATAATATTATTATATAATTATATTATAATAATAATATAATTATATTATTATATTATATAAAATAAAATAATAATATAGATATATAATAACTAGCGACCCGCCCCGGCGTCGCACGGGTATAAAATAAAAAGCCACTAAAAAAATGATTAAAATGGATAATCCTTCTAACTGTGCCAAATAACATAAAAATTGCTTCCGTAGTTCGCAAGATAAGCCCTTTCAAATAATTTTCCCCGTTTTTTTCACATTCTCCTAATACTATTAGCGTGATAAAATATTGCCTATAGACTTCCTCAATAAATGGACTATCTAACACTGAAAGAATTTTTCAAATCGGACCAGTAGTTCCTGAGATTAGCGCGTTCAAGTTAGCCCTTTGAAATAATTTTCCCCGTTTTTTCCACATTTTCCTCTATTTCTTGGCTCCTATTAGTCTTAGCGTGATAAAATATGGCCTATAACCTTCCTCGATAAATGGACTATCTAACGATGACAGAATCATCAAAATCCGTTGCGTAGTTTTGAAGATTAAAGGAAACAAAGGACATGAGGGAAAAAAAAGCGAATTTGTTTTATAATAAGTATAGATATCATTATTTCAAATTCAGGGAGGGGGTAGCCGAGGTGTTGCCTTTGATGTTAGAAGAAACCCCGTTCCTCTAGGCCTATTGGGAGCGGAGTTATGGCTACTTTAGTAAGACGTTTGACAGTTGCCGAGCTGTCAATGTCAAAGTTTGAATGCTTGTAACTCGGCAACTATTTGACCTGGATGTGGGTTTCTTCGGCTTATTCTTCCTGGATTTTTTTCCTCTATTTGATTCTGATCTTAGAATTGAGAAAAAAAATGATGTCTCTGATTTGGTTCAAATTCAGGGAGGGGGTAGCCGAGGTGTTGCCTTTGACGTTAGAAGAAACCCTGTTCCTCTAGGCCTATTGGAAGCTGAGTTATGGCCGCTTTTGTTCGACGTTTGACAGTTGCCGAGCTGTCAATGTCAAAGTTTGAATGCTTGTAACTCGGCAACTATTTGTCCTGGATATAAGTTTCTTCGGCTTGATCTTCTTGGATTTTTCTCCTCTATTCGATTCTGGCCTTAGAATTGAGAAAAAATATTTTGAAATAACTATGGTAGAAACGGGTGTAGATAATATTACCGGAACATCTGATTTCATATTATATTAATCTTTTTTCAGTTGAATAAACTCTTTTTGCGTATGGTTAGATACTCGTACTTAAGGAGTAAACTCCAGTCGTGCGTCGGAGCTGACACACTTTTTTTTCTTTCTTATTTAGCAATATAACTCTTTTTGTCGTGAGGGTTTCTTTCGACAAGATTGGCTATTGATTGCTCCCCTCCCCTTTTACTGTTTGGGCGAGGCCGCCAATTTTTGCTGACTTTGCAATTATTTTTCTTCGCCCTTTGTATTTTAAAAAGTATTGTGTTTATCTTATGCTCGAAAACTGATTCTAACGAATAAAACAAAGTATTCAAGCATGCATTAGAATTATTTGAGTTCCAATAATAGTCTAAAATATAATATTTCTTTTTCATAAGAAGTTTTTTTGTGACACAAATGTAAGTATTACTGTTTCACATAAAACTATCAATGTATCATGTGAGTAGTCAAAAACGCTATGGTAGCGTAGAGGAATAAATTCGCTATCATTTTGGTGCTCCATCATCATATTTCTCAACGCTATGATAGCGTAGAGGGATAAATTCGCTACAATTTTGGTGCTCCAACGTCACAAGCAGCGTAGATATTCGCCAATTTTCTTTCTCTCGCAATTTTTTTTTGCGTCACATCAGCAAAAATTGGCGGCCTCACCCGTTTGTTCTTATTTATCGGTTTTTATTCATGTACATAACAATCAGTGCTTTTTCCTTTTAGCTTTATTTTAAATGTCTTCTTGTCTGTTGTTACTTTTGTTGCTTTTTTTGCCTAAGATATGAATTACCACAGTATAGCAATATTGAATTACTCCACTTATGAAAGCAAAATGACACAATACAGGGTGCAATTAAACCTTCCAGCCAAATTTTTTTAGGGCTTAGGTATCAATTATCATTAGGAGAGTGCATATTATTATAACAAAAAAAAATAGGTTGTTAATTTTTTTACAATAACATAATATTTTATCCCACTTAACATCGTTTCAGAACGGTCACTTCGCGGCGGTGGGTAGAGCGGGGGTGACGCGGGACGTGATTGCATCCTGTATAGTGCAATTTGGTTACCGTGTTTTGCGTCGCAAGCAAGAAAGGCTTTAAAGTTCGTGTCATAACAATAATATAATGATAGATATGTTTGACACGACAATTATTATTGACATGAAAGATCTTACGGCTACATAACTCTACCTAGAGGCATGTGGTAGGGAATTGTTTTTGACGGCTTTCTTAATTTTTTCAAGTTAATCTACGTAATATTTTTTTTTATTACTAGATACATCGTATCACCTATCTCCTATATTTGTTTTGCGTATATCAAACCTTTTCTGGACTTCCACGGATATTTTAAAAATAGAATTAGCCAAATCGGTTTAGCCATTCTTGATTTATAGGGCGACTAATCAAAATAAAATAAAAAAATCGTTTTTATTTATAATATACTGTATATATAACAGATGCAAAAAGTAACAAGTAATTTTATTAGCATTTTAATATTCTTATCGAAGAGTCCAAACTCCAATGTCCATCACTAGTTTTATCGCAAATGTTTAAAAAAAGCTATCTAATATATAAAATTCTCGTGTCACGGGGTGCGTAATCGAACTCCTCCGAAACGGCTTGACCGATTCTCATGAAATTTTGTGAGCATATTGAGTAGGTCTGAGAATCGGCCAACATCTATTTTTCATACCAAAAATTATTTATATGGCAAAACAACGCTTGCCGGGACAGCTAGTTATATTATAATATTATGTATTTTGCCATTTTGTTTCACATTGCATCATTTACGTGTTAGTTGTTACTAAAATAACTTCGGGTTATCACTGTAATTTGCAGATTTCCTTAATAATGATAAATAACTTTCTTATCAAACTGTTTTAATTTAAAATTGGGTAAATTTTTTCCTCATGTGTCCAGTGAAATAATATATTTTTATCCCACCAAAAACATGTTTGATATAATGGGGCCAAGTTCCTATCTAAGGCTAATTTTGACTTTTTTTAACGCCTCCGTGGTCTAGCGGTTTAGAGCGTGGCTCTTGACTCGGAGGTCGTGGGTTCGATTCCCGCGTTAGAAACATGTTATTTCCAAGTTTAGTTAGGATAATGTAGCTGATCACCTGATTGTCTGACAAGTGAACTGATCCTTGCGTCGGAGGGGTATGCAAAAATTCGATCCTGCGCCTGATCTCTCGCCAGTCGTGTCGGTCTGCCGTCTTACTGGGTTATGAGAGCAAAGGAATAGAGAGTGCTCTTGTGTACTGCGCATATACTTGGACACTATAAAATTACTCCTGCGCAACTGGCCAAAATTGAAGCCATTCAAAGAAACCGGCCACCGTCACCAAAACCGGTGTGGGAGTTATTATGATTATTTATTTAATAAGCTATACAGTGTGCATTATACACGACAAATTTTATATCCCCCCTCTCCTTCTCCCACCCTCATCATATTCTCGTTGTATTACTGGTAAGTACATAAGAATTTTATCTTAGGTTCGTAGCTGAACTAACTCACGCTTAACTGATATCTAAATTTTTTAAATCTTTTGTTTATCTACATATAACACACGACATGTGTACCAAATTACATAACGCTAGGACAGTTGGAAGTGCCTTTTGAATTTCGTAGATGAACCGACTCATGCTTGACCGATTTCTTAAATTTCTCATTTTTTTATTAATCTACACATAACGCACGACCTGTGTGCCAAATTTCATAACGCTAGGAGAATAATTGGAAGTGGCTTAGAGGTTTTGATTACTGGTCACTGAGTGAGTGAGTGAGTCAGTGCCAAATTAATTAGCTATTTTTACAAGGACATATTTCAGGATCTACTAAAGCTATACTTATGAAATTGGATATACACACTAACTAATAAAATAACACGAAATATTATTATTGCGTATAATATAAGTAATAGCTGGTTATTTTTTAAGTTCATCTATGTAGATAATGTAGGTAAGTAAATCAAGCGTTAAAAACAGCTCTTTCTTTTGGTACTACTAATATATTATATTCTGTGCTTTCGTGCCCAATGTCATTTCGAGTTGTGTTTGTGCGCTTAGTTTATAGCAATAAATAATTAATTTAAAAATCGGTTCAGCGCATAACGAGCTTAACATTCTCATCTTCTAAGGGTTAATTCAGACCGCAACGTGACGCGTAGATGCATTTCTAAATTTATATGGATTTGACAGATTCGCAAGACGGTCAAATCCATACAATACGCGCATCGCCTCGTCGCGTTGCGGTCTGAATTGACCCTAAGTGCGCACTGTGCACATTAGTTTTTTTCAAATTATCTTTCATTTTCTTAATTAAGAGGCCACACTTTCATCAAAATTCTCTGTTTTTATCTCTTAATAAAGGGGTTATTTCATAAAAACTATGCATCGTAATTAGTATGTAATAGGTAATTAGATTATTTTGATGCCAAGAGTTATTGAGATCGAGCGTTAAAACAAACGAACAAACTCTTCAAGTTTATATTTCTAAGACGTTTTATCCTGCGATATGATGGAGTATCCAGCCATAGTGCGGGGCCACGTCGGTGAATACTACGAAGTATTTGGGATCGCAGAGCTTCTTGTCCTGAGGTACGACGCATTTGGAGAGGATCCCACGAAGGAATCAGCTGATTCTGTCGTCGATGTGAGTCACCGCCATCGCCAGGCCCCCGCCGCTGTCGCCATTCAGTAGACCCGTGCCTGAGGAATAAAACCAGCGGGGTTATTCGTAGGTTGCTATATGACAGAGACGGAAAAGGACATTTAAAACTACAACTGAGATGAAAGTTATGTTCATCCCAGAAGACAAAGTAGCTTCATTATGATGTTATCCTTCATATTATTTAAAAACATCGGTCTATTATAATTTTCAACATGAAGAACCAGAGACACTCAATTTTGCATAAAGTATAAGATAAGTGTGAAAGTATGGATTACAACAGGTTAAGGCGCTATATCGAAAGTAATATTACAGCAAGGGCAATTTTATACTTAATTTGTATGACTATAAAGTCGTGAATACACTGCGGCCAGAAAACATGCGAAAAAACGTAATTATAATCATTTAAAAAATAACTAGTAGCATTTAAGCAAAATTCTTGTATACGATTTAGAGTTGCAAAGGTGTCTATCAATTAGACTAATTTCCTACAATACATCTATTTTCGTGTAAAAATAATCTTCAAATTTCGTATTTTTAAGAGGTCATTTCGAAAATTAAATGTGTCGAGGCAAAATACATTAATCGTGTTTCTAGTTCTTCTCAAACCTAGATAAGGCTATGAAGATATGTATCTCATTACCAGATTTGTAACATTTCTGAGGGTCCTATAGTATTACGTCAAAAAGGACAGTTTTTCAATATAGCGCCTTAAGCCTTGAGTATTGTGACACCTTCAGGCTTAGCATGGCCACTATAGAAAGGTTTAATCTTACGGTAAAGAAGACAAAGTGATGGATTAAGAAAAGAAATCTGTCAGTTTGTCCGCAAAAACTTTCAGCGTAATCTTTCGTATTTCTACTGTGTCAATGCTAAGCGTACTGGGATAACCAAACACATATAGTATGTCAAACAGCAAAACAAAGTGACAATACTTTAAGGGTGCGTCCACATTTGTATTATTTGCGCGATCAGATCCCCGATCAGATCTCCGTCGCGTATCATCGAAGCGTGTCAAAATGATACGCGTATCATGATACGCCCCGATCGCTATTAACCGCGTATTTGATACGTGTCAAATCAAATACACGCATGATCGGCAGAATGATCTAATAGGCGTCCACACTATGATACACATACTTGATACGGCGCGATGATCGCGACGGAGATCTAATTGCGCAAATGATACAAACGTGGACCGTAAGGCACTTTAAGGTATGTATGTGTCCCTCACATAGAGTTCGCTGCAAGAGGTACTTTTGAATTCTACGTTTCTAAGCTAAACGCCCCAACGTCATGAATTTTCCCACACAAAGATAAAAAAAAGACGGGTTGCACTCCGGGAGTGCCGGCAGAAGTGAAAACTCGATTATTAACGTTGTGCATTATTTTTTTTGACCCATTTTTTATGAAAATCGATTTAAATAAAAATTAAAAAAATAAATAAAAAAAAGTAATAAAAAAAATAAACGATCGTTTTAATTAATTAATCGAAACAATCGATTGTTCGATTAATCGATTTCGATGTTACAACACTACTCTCCAACCGTCTTACGTTTTTTCCTTGGTTTTTTGATCAGCATGAGAATCTGACGCGAGTTTCACAGATTTTACCCATCCCACAAAAGTGCTCAACGCCGCTAAAGAAGTTTTCACTTCAATAACTCTTTCAGCGCTGCTACTTACATAGTAAACTCTACCAAACTCTATAAATTTAGGTTAAAATAATTAGATTTTGTGATTTGCTGACGTCGTAAGTCGCAGATTATACTTGAATTATACTATTTAATTGAGGACATGAGTGGATGAAGCAGTTAACTAACATTTTACAACATACGAGCAATTACTCATTATTTTCCCTTATAATGTCCTTGGTCCTTAATCCTTCATGAACGCAAAAAATCTCTTATCAACAATTTCTCATTAGCAGTCTTTTTCATTATTCACTGGTAATTTTGGCCAATGGCTGACTGTTAGATAATTGCCATTGCATTTGCTTACCCTTACCTAAATTACCGTCCCCAGCACAGAAGGTGAACTCATTTAGCAGGCTAGAGTAGAGTGTCGGTGCGGTCACGACGCAGACTTCATCAGGCTGCACGGTGGTGTACGACGACCTTAATCTGTCCGATATGACATTCTGCTCCGTCAAACCGAAGCCTGCGACCTGAAAAAAATATAGCTTCGTTAGATGCCTGATATGGTATACTATACAAGGTGTAACAAACTAAGCGATTTACTTTAGGCCTTAGGGTACATAGGAATCCCCAACTTTTGTAATAGCAAACACCTGACGCTGGGGCGCTTGCCCAAAGAAAACACAAAAAAAATTGGTCTTGTAGCGCTGCTACTTTCACAGTTAACTCTATAATATGAGGAACCCATACACACCCTTAAGTATTATCACTTAGTTTTGTTACACTCTGTATTTAATATTATGAATTATGATGTGTATTGCATACACTGTAATACGGGGTGTCACGAAACCAAGCAAGTCACTGTGGAATTAGGAGCGATGAGGATGACTTTTGAGTTTTATGTCTGTCTTGTTGTCTTGTTCACTAGAGACGCGACAGTCTTTAAACAGACTATAACATATTTTGAGCTATTTGTTAGCGTATGTATATTTACGTGAGTTGTATAGCTGTAGTTTGTGTTGGGAGTTGAGACTGTCCTGTATAAATTAGTAAGAGTTCGCTCTTATGCCATGATCACACCTACCTAGAGAAGCGAGACAGTGCTTTCGAACAGTGGCCGCGAGAACACCGTCTCGGCAATGTAATCAGGCCCTTTAAATTTTCCAATTTTTCAAACCGAAACTACAGCTACTAATTTGAATGAACACTCGATAAAAATTACAAAACATACCACTGCCTGCTGCCCGTACAAAATTCTTTTATCGTACAAAGGTCCCCAAACACAGATTGGCTGGACGTATTCTGTAAACACCAGCGTATTGACAAACAGGATGGCGAGGTCGGATGTAGCTTGTTCTAAATCAAAGCTTGGGTGAACTACTATCCTCTCTACCTGGAAATGAAAAACAAGTTTACTAGATGATCCGGTGAACTTTTTCATTTCCTTCCTACTATTAATAATAAACCGTCCCTGGACTTCCACGAATATTTCAAGACTAAAATTAACAAAATCGTTTTAGCCGTTCTTGAGTTCTTGCGAGATTAACAAAATTAAAAATTCATTTTCACTTATATATAGATAGAGAACACTATAGTTTGTTCGTTTTAAGATGATATGCGTGACACATTATAATTGACAGTAGTAGGGAAGTTACCTAAAAAAATTAATCGAATAATTTAAAAATATCGAATCACCTCGTAAAGGAATTGCAATCGAAATTATCGATTTCGTACTGATGTTTCAGAGTGAAGCCGGCGATTTAAGATGGCCGCCCTTTTTAACCGACTTCCAAAAAACGAGGAGGTTATATGTTCGGCTGTGGATATTTTTTTTTTTTTTTTTTTTTTGTATGTTCAACGATTACTCCGCCGTTTGTGAACCGATTTTCGAAATTTTTATTGTGTTGTATTAGGTTTCACTCCAATTTGGTACCATGTTCACAAAAGTGGTGACCTGATGATGGGATCCATGAGTAATCGAGGGAACTCCTCGAAATTTATATGGAAACATATGGTGATTTTGGTTTTATGAGAAGTATCCTAAGCATATGCTACCAAAACGCAAGATTTTGCACCGAGGTATACTATGGTTCCGAAGCTACTAAGAGAACTCTGGATACCTTATAGATACAAGTTTAGGAGTTTAGGCGCTGTTTTAAGAACTGAAAGCATATGCTACTATGCAAATTACATTCATCATCATCATCATCATTACCATGTCAGGGTCACCAATGTCACCAAATTCAACCTTATCTCCAGAGCATAAGGCACACATTTGACATTACTTCTTAGAAGTTAAAGCTGCTTCGATAATGTAACATTCTGTCTCACTTCGCCGAGATATTCTGGAAAACAACCTAATTTCAACCTTTTGCATTGCGTTTAGCGTTCATAATACAATAACACTCTCTGCAGTCTCACTTCAATCTGCCAGGGCCGCAGGGCTGTCAAGCGGGCGCGGGCGGCGCGGGCCGGGTAGGGACTATGTGCGCTGCGTCTGCGTCACGTGCGACAAGTCGAGCGAGTGCCAGTACTATTGAAAGTTGAAACTAGTCCGGTGACCGGCTACTTAGCACGTCACGTCACGTGTTCACTTCGATTTTTTTAAAATGTATTGTTTAAAATTGTTACGTCAATCAAAGGCCGAGATCCCGAGCAGACTGATTTATTAATTGTTCACAATTACCCACAATATTACAACTACCCACATTATACATAACACCTCCCTTCTTATTATATACTACACTTAAACATAAAATTAATGATACGATTAAAGTTGTACACTATTAGAAAATATTTTAAATGTTAACAACAACATCAATTTTTGTTATTTCAACAATAGAAACGAATACATAACTATATAGGCTTTTATATTAAAGTAATATAGTAAAAGATAACAAACACACGAATACAATATCTATAATCTATGTAGGTTTTTAGCTATCTGTAGGCAACAATTAACAGCAAACTATATGAAACTTATGCACAATGTCGTGATCACCTTGACAACTTCTACAATAATTAAGTAACTACCTATTATATTTAAAATCTAAAAAATATATTGTATTGAGTCATTGCAGAGACACTAAGGTAATGTTACTTTAAATGTTTTATTTTTATTAATTTTTTGCAAGCATTGCAAAGCCGCCTGCCGTCGGGTGCGACCCTCAGATTCTCCCGGAGGTGACGGGACCTCACCTAGGTTGTCCCTCGCCAAGTTGGACACCGGCGGGGACCGGTCACCGGACGCGGACGCCTCCTCGTATTCATCTCCACTATCCTCCCCCTCGACGTTCACTTCCGGCCCATCGGATGTTTTAATTTTCGCCAAAGAAAAACGCGACAGACGACTTTTATTAGCAACCAATTGGTCGATGTGCCTCTTATGCACCTGACCGTCGTTCGCTTTGACCGCATACGACACGGGGCTCTCTCGGTCGAGCACGATGCCTTCGGACCACTTCCGGTTACGGCGGGAGTAATCCCTAAACAGGACGGCATCCCCGGGCGCGACACTCCGCGGGCGGGCGTCGCGGCGCCGCTCGCTGACGAGCTGCCGGTCCCGGACCAGCTCCTCCGTGTCCGGGCGCAGCAGGTCGAGGCGCCCGCGCAGCCGCCGCCCCAGCAGTGCCACGGCCGGCTCGCGACCGGTCGTGCTGTGCACCGTGTTCCTATACGTAAATAGAAATCTACTCAAAGCGGTATCATCGTCTACGTTATCGACGATAGCCTTTTTTAACGCTCTTTTTACCGACCGCACGGCATTCTCGGCCGCGCCGTTGCTGGCGGGGTGGTACGGCGCGGTGAACGTGTGTCTGATTCCGTTTTTCTTAAAATAAACCGCCAACTCCGCCGAAGTAAAAGGAGGCCCGTTGTCGCTTACGACTCTTTTCGGAAGGCCAAAACGAGCAAATATTTTTCTATAAAACTAGAAATGAGCGTCGCCGCGGACGTGCCACTGACTCTCTCGGCCTCGATCCACTTGGAATGCGCATCGATAATAATAAGATAGTACTTGTTATTGAACGGGCCTAAGTAATCGACGTTGAGACGGGACCACGGCTCGGCCGGCCAGGGCCACGAGTGCAGCGGCGCGGGCGGCGGCGTGGGTCGGACCGCGCGGCACGCGGCGCACTCCCGCGCCGTGCGCTCGATGTCCTCGTCCAACGTACTCCACCAGACGTAATTACGAGCTATCTGTTTCATCTTCACTATACCGGGATGCCCTTCGTGAATTTCCTGTAGAACGGAACCTTGCAAAACTGTAGGTATTATCACCCTGTAGCCCCAAACCAGGCAACCCTGATCTATACTGAGACTTTCTTTTCGCAAAAAGAAAGATTGAAATTTTTTATCGACCGTCGGGGGCCAGCCGTACATAACGAAGCCACAGACCTTGCTCAATATTTCGTCTTTCGCCGTCTCAATTTTAATATCCTTAAAACTGAGCGGGAAATCTTCTTCGACGAAATTTAAGTAGCTAGCCGCCTCGTCCTCCCGCTCGTTTCGACTGCTCGACGAACTCAAGGGGAGACGTGATAACGCATCGGCCTGACAGTTATCAGCCGATCGCACGAATTCTATAGTGAAGTTGTAGGCGGCTAGTATAACTGCGTAACGTTGAAGCCTACTAGCTGCGGTCGTCGGAATGCCCTTCTTCTGACCGAATATATAACTGAGCGGCTTGTGATCGCTCCGTAATATGAAATGTGTCCCATATAAATATTGATGGTGCTTCGTCACCCCGAACACGATAGCGAGAGCTTCCTTATCGAGTTGGGAATAATTGCGCTCGGCCGCGTTGAGCGTCCGCGAGGCGCAGCTGACGGGTCGCTCGCGGCCGTCCGCGCCGCGCTGCGCCAGCACCGCGCCTAATCCGTACGCGCTGCTATACACCGAGAGGACCAGCGGCAGCGCCGGATCATAATGAGCTAGCACCGGGGCACTACTCAACACCCGTTTTACCCTATCAAAAGCCGTCTCGCAGTCGTTGGTCCACGACCACTCGGCGTCTTTCTTAAGCAAGTCGTACAACGGTTTTAAAATGTCACTCATATTTGGACTAAACTTCGCATAAAAATTGACGAGACCAATGAAGCTCTTCAACTGCGTGACGCTGACGGGCCGGGGCGCCTCGACGATCGCTTTGATCTTTTTAAAGTCAGTGTGTAGACCGTGCTTATCTATATTGTACCCTAGGTACGTAACGCTATCTTTGAAGAATTGACATTTCTCAAAATTAATGCGGAGTCCGTTTTCTCGGAGTCGGTGTAGAACCGCCCTTAAATTTTTAAGATGACTTTATCGGTCTTTCCCTGTAACGCATATGTCATCCGCGAAAACGGCAGTAGACGACAATCCGCTCAGCGCCTCCTCCATGATTTTCTGAAAATTTTCGGGAATACATTTTATGCCGAAAGGTACCCGCCGAAATACGAACGTTCCTACGTGCGTCGTGATGGCCGTCATCGCCTGAGATTCATCATCGAGGAGACACTGCTGGAAAGCGTTAGACAAATCGAGCTTCGTGTACTGCTCCCCGCCGCCTAATGTAGAAAATATTTCCTCGATTCGCGGGAGCGGATAGTGGAAATCTTTAAGAATCGGGTTAATAGTAATTTTGTAATCGCCACAAATACGAATACCTCCGTTCGATTTAACGACAGGCACGATAGGAGTCCCGTAATCCGAGCGTTCTACCTTATAGATAACACCCTCGCGCTGCAGCCGATCGAGCTCGCTCTCGACGCGCGCGCGCAGCGCCAACGGCAGGGTTCGGGCTTTTATAAAAACCGGTTTGCTATCTTTTAAATGCAGACGAATACGCGATTTGAAAGTACCTAATCCCTCCGCAAAGACTTCAGGAAATTCTTGTTTTAATTTTAAAGCTATCGAGTCGCTATCGTTCGTATTAATGTTGTGACATTCTACGATACTTAATTTTAATTTTTTAATCCATGTCCGACCCATCAGAGGCGGGCCGCCGTTCGCCACGACGTACAGCTGAAGCTCCGCAGAATTACGTCCGCAACGCACACTAACATTAATATAACCAAGAGTCTCGATAGTATCTCCAGTATAGGATTTTAAAATTAATACATTTTTATGCAATTGTATATTTCGAAAATACTTATCGTAAAACTTTTGCGATATAGCAGATATTCTACTTCCGGTATCGATTTCAAATTTACACTTAAAATTGTTATTAATGACCAATTTAATATAGTAGGGTCCGTCGCCGTCGCCCCCCGACACTAAGTTATAAAAGTTGTTTTCTTCCTCTTCGCTATCACTATCAACATTATTAATAAAGTACTGACCTTTCGAAGACGACATACCGGAGGATCGATCGTTATCACTCCTGTTCAAGCACATCACCTTTAAGTGACCTTTGACACCGCACAAATCACACGTAAAGTTTTTATATCGACACTAGTTCGGCGCGTGAGTAGCCTTCCCGCAGCGTGCACACGGTGCCCGCGCGCCGCTCTGCCCCGTACCGCCGGCGCTCGGGCCCGCGCGGCCGCCGCCCGGCGCCGCACCACCGCCGCCCGCACCGCCGCGCCCGACCTGGCCGCCGCCGCTGACACGGTGCAGCGCGTCGAGTCCCGCGCCTCCTCCGCCTGCCGAAGAGCTCGCCGTGATCGCGTGCCTCTCCGCCGCCTCGAGCGCGCTCGCCAGTTCCACGGCCCTCTTGTAGTCGATGTTTTTCTCCGCGAACAATCTCGAACGCATTTCCTCGCTGAACAATCCGGAAACGAACTGATCTCGAAGGTTCTCTTCGAGCTTCGCCCCGAAGTTGCAGGTTTTAGCCAAATGCTTTAACCCCTGAAGGTACAAGCGAATGCTTTCTCCCTGCTGCTGCGTTCTTTGTCGAAAAATATGTCTCTCGGCTATCTCCGACTTTTCAGGCTCCAGATGAACTTTGAGTAGAGTGACGAGTTCATCGAACGTTTTATTTTCGGGATGAGCGGGGGAACACAAATCGCACAATAGATTGTAGCACTCACTACCTACTAAAGTTAACAACGTGGCCACCTTGAGACTGTCATCGATTTTGTTTAGCGAGATAAACTGTTTTACGCGACGCACATAACTGTCCCAATTTTGTGATTCCACAGAAAACGGTTCAATTTTACCGATAGGCATTATAACCGCGAATTGCACTTATAATAATTTATAGCAAATACCGACTGCGCCAATGTTACGTCAATGAAAGGCCGAGATCCCGAGCAGACTGATTTATTAATTGTTCACAATTACCCACAATATTACAACTACCCACATTATACATAACACATACTGGTACTATTTAAATAAATGTGAAAGTGTGTCTGTCTACCTGTCTATCTTTCTATGAGTACCTCCTCACGCCGAAACACCTGACCCGATTTCGCAGAAATTCAGTATGTTGAAACTCGGTTTTAAGGTTTTACGACATAATGCACTCAAATTATTATACACTTTCCTTGCACTTATTCCACTTTATTTTAATATATTTATTAGAAAATTGTTAATGTATACACGACCGGTTTCTAATAAATCCTCATCAGATGTAGAGATCAACTACGATAACCTTGCAATTGTTTAAACAATGTTTGTTTAAATAATATGGCACCAGGTTGCACCATGGCAACATGCATTTATATCACCAGGAGGGCAATTTGAAGAGGATCGCATAAAAAAATTGAGGTGGAATAGTTTCCGGTACTCATGCGCCGACTCGTGCTGGTCTAAAAATCATTTGTGGTTTTTTTTTCCATTTACAGTCGTATAGTCATAGGTTTGAAAAATAATTGTATTGTTTGTAGATTGAATAATAAATATTATACTATTTGACAGCTAAAGTATTGTAAAAAAAAAAAACGCCAATTATGTAACACTATATTTTATTATACTTAGGCCCACTTGCGCGGATCTGAGTTAAAGTTAACTCTGAGTTAAACATCATGTCATATCTGTCACTCACCAAGTGAGTGATAGAGATGACATAATGTTTAACTCAGAGTTAACTTTAACTCAGATATGTGCAAGTCCGCTTTAAAATATTAAAGATACAGATAACCACAATAATATTATTGTAATAGCTACATTATTGTGTTACTCTCTACGAATAATGAAAATTAAAAACTAAGGAAACGTAACTCCCATACTATTACCGTTTTAAATTTGGTTCCTTTCGAACTGTCATATACCGTCAGCTCGATACAGCTCAAGGCCACCACCTAAATATTGCAAATGTATTGAAAATGTGTGGCTAGGTAGTCTAGGTACACATTTTTGACAAGTACTGTAGACTGCGAATAATAAAACTGCAGAACATGTTTTTTGACGGAGTTACTTTTTAGTTTTTATTATTCGTAGGTTACTTATAAATTGGAAGTACAGTTTCGAAAGACTTCATAATAAAATGTACAAGTATACAATAGAGTTATATTATTTTTAAACATTAGAATTTATGTAGATTCATTTTTCACACCATATTCTGTCGAATTATATTAGTTACTAAAAGCATGATGGTGTATCCACGCGTAGTGAGGCGCGACATATGTAAATAATGATACTTTTTTATGATCGCATCCGCCACCACCTGGTTTTGCGACACATCTGGATGACACCCCATGCAGGTACCAGGTCACGCTGACATCGTCGTCGTGTGTTACAGCCATTGCCAGCCCGCTACCCATAGACTTCTTTACGCGATTTGTTTCTGGAAAATGTTAAGTATCGGTTTTATAAGGGTAGTGCGTATCTCGTTTTTTATTGATTATTATTTTTAACAAAAAATTAAAACAGACTTCCAAGTAAAAATAAATAACATTACTTATCTTTAAATGGACTAAAAAGTATTAAATAATTATATAGTACTGCCTCTTTCGAAATATTTTGCCTAAACCTCAACTATATAATAATAATATTATGTATATAATCTCCACTAGCTATATGACCGAGCTTCGCTCGATATTAAAAAAATTCAAAAAACACACATAAAATGACATTTTATGAAAATGATTCCTAGCTAGATCGATTTATTGCCCCCGAAACCCCCAATATACTAATTTCATGAAAATCGTTGAAGTCGATTCCGAGATTCCAATTATATATTTATATATTATATACAAGAATTGCTCGTTTAAAGATATAAGATTATTTAGAAGTCGGTACCAGCTCAGAATCGTGAATTCTATGACAAAATATTTGGTTTTTGGGACCGACTTCAAAATTATGAAGATTGTATAGTTCAGGTTTTTTTTTATGAAATAAGGGGGCAAACGAGCAAACGGGTCACCTGATGGAAAGCAACTTCCGTCGCCCATGGACACTCGCAGCATCAGAAGAGCTGCAGGTGCGTTGCCGGCTTTTTAAGAGGGAATAGGGTAATAGGCGAGGGTAGGGAAGGGAATAGGGCAGGGGATTGGGCCTCCGGTAAACTCACTCACTCGGCGAAACACAGCGCAAGCGCTGTTTCACGACGGTTTTCTGTGAGAACGTGGTATTTCTCCGGTTGAGCCGGCCCATTCGTGCCGAAGCATGGCTCTCCCACGTAAAAGGTTTAGGCAAATTGCAAAAGAGGCATTAATAAAGAGTAAGATCTAAGAATTACATAAGTACTTAATACATTTTAGTCCATTTAATTTTTAAAGATAGTAGAGATCGCCCAATGGTCGAAGTTCGACCTTAGTTTCAACGACACTAGGACTACTATCATGCGTCTTTAGTATATACGTGAGATATGCAGTAGCACCCAAATTTTTTTCTGGCTTTTAATATTAAGTTTAAATATATTTTAAATGCTAGAAAAAGCCTTTTATTTGTCGATGCATTTAAATTTTTAGCTCTTACTTCAATAAATTCTCAACAAATTGAGCAAAAAAATTTTGGTCTATTTTACATATTTTTGGAGATATTAAAACGTTTTAAAGTACTTAACACTCATCATTTCTCTAAAAATTTATTTATACATAATATGTTACGCTCAAAGACCGAAATCGCTCAGTGAGCGAAAAATAGGTCACAACGCGTTGTGGTCACAGTGAAAAAGCCACGGCGCGAATTTCGCGTCGTGGCTCTAATGAAAACGGCGACGCGTTCTGGCAATCACGAAAAGGCCATAACGCGTAATTCGTGTCGTGGGCTCGTGGCTAATATGCTTTTCATTTTTCTTGATTGATTAATCATCCATAGGTATGGAAGATTATATTTGAATTACCACGCGTACTACAAAATATTTTTTCTTTTACTAAATCACTGCATAACGTGCTTGTCATTATATTATTTATAAAATATCCATAGTTCCATACTTTCCAAACTAATATTATCTGTTTGTCTGTCTGGCGCAATGTGTTGTTGTTTTTTTTAAATATATATGTATAATTAAAGTAATCTGATCTCAGAAAATAATAAAAATATAGTTTTATTTTGATTAATATAATTTAAATATAATACTACTAGTTGATGTCCGCTACTACGGCGCCAGATAGACAGAGAGACAGACATTAATAATAATTATTAGTACGGATAATATAAAACTATGTATATTTTATAAATAATAATGATAAACACGTTAAGCAGAGATTTAGTAAAAGAAAATATTTTGTAGTACGCGTGGTAATTCAAATATAATCTTCCATACCTATGGATGATTAATCAATCAAGAACAAATCAAGAAAAACGAATTTCGCGTTATGGCCTGTTTGTGATTGCCAGAACGCGTCGTGGCCATTTTCTTTAGAGCCACGACGCGAAATTCGCGTCTTGGCTGTTTCACTGTGACCACAACGCGTTGTGAGCTATATTTTCGCTCACTGAGCGATTTTGGTCTTTGAGCGTAACACATACACACAATAAGTGCGTGTAACCATAACCCTTTTTTCATTATAACCCTGAAATCCGCCCAAACTCTTTTATCTTGGGACGAGCGTTAATCTCAAAAAACTTTGCATATTTAAGTTGTGGGATCTCGTACTATATTGTATGTTAGTCTGTAAGGTTAACATGGGCCAAGATGCATGAATTAAATAACAAATAAATAGGTAAATTACTTTACAACGTTTTAAAAAGAATCGGTCTCCAAAATACCCGAAAGATATCCATAACAGAAGTTGAACTCGCTTAGGTCGTCGTTGAAAGCTGAAGTATATGCGACGCAGGTGTCATCACTTACTACTACTGCATTCGAGACTTGCATAGAGCCTGGATCATACGATTTGAAAGTTGCAATCTGAAATAAATTTAAAATAATTAATGTTAAGTTCGTATGAGTCGTTTGATTTTCGTTTCTCAAAAGGTTATGGGCAGCTAATCGCTTTAAATTGTGATCATTAATCAGTTATTTGGTCTCAAACTGTATAACTTAGAGTCAGTGTGTCGTGCTGCAGTGAAAACATTTCATGAAAATGAGTGGTAACTATCTTATCAACGTGCCTAAGTTGTAAGGACGCGAAAATTATACAGAATTGACATTCGCCGTGGAGAATTTCCTCTTGCTCGAGGGCATTAAGCATTGTAATTTGCATTGAGCCAGTAGAAGGAACTGTAGTAACAGATGACGCGAAAACGAACTAACGAACGATCACAAACACCTTGCCGAAGTCTGGTAACACCGCACCGTTGTGCTGGTCGGTATAAGTGTACCAGAATCTGATGGCAAAAAGTTGGAAAATAAATTGACTCTAGCAATACCGGGGTAATTAGAATAAAACAATTTAATCCTTTTTTTTTTCTTTCGGCGCCTGATTCTGTGTGTGAAACATGCAAATATATAAAGAACCTGATGCATTTTTGTATGGGACCCGTACCCAGGCTGTAGCACGTTGAGACATAATTATATCAAATGAAAGGGCTTGAAAAGTTGAACATTTTATTTTATGACGAAAAATCTCTTAACCATGGGAGAAAAAAGTTAATGAGGGTAGAAGGAAAGAAAAAAACACAAAATATAACCCTGTATTATTGCATCAATTTATAGTATTGCTGGTAAGGAATCATTTCTGGAAAGTAATTGTATATGACAAACTTAAGGAAAGTGTTATATTTCAGATTATTGTTTCATATTTTTAAGAAATGTATAGGAAAACAATAAAGCCTTAAAAATCTAACAATTCATGGATTTTACCGTACATTGTTACTTTGGAAAAATTGTTTATAATGAGCAACACTAGTGAATGGTGCAATAATACAGAATGTTTTTTTTTTTCAGAAAATGAAAAATAGCATCCTTTATTATTGAATTAATTTGTAGTGTTGCTAGTAACGAATAATTTCTCAAAGTAATCATATATAGCAAACTCAAGGAAAGTGTTGTATTTCAACATATTATTGCTTCATATTTCAAAGAAATATATTGTATGAGAAAACAATAAAATGCTGAATGTCGAAACCTTTGCCTGATTTTTCATTAATTATCACTTTGGATAAATTGTTTATAATTAGCTATACTACCGCATGGTGTAATAATAAAGGATGTTTTTTTATTTCTTAGGAAAAAATAAAACAACCTGTATTATTGCACCATTCGCTAGTGTTGCTTATTATAAACAATTTTTCCAAAGTAACAATGTACGGTAAAATCCAGGAAAGGTTAGATTTTTAAGGTTTTATTGTTTTCCCGTACATTTCTTAAAAATATGAAACAATATACTGAAATATAACACTTTCCTTAAGTTTGTCATATATGATTACTTTCCAGAAATGATTCCTTACCAGCAATACTATAAATTGATGCAATAATACAGAATGTTATTTTGTGATTTTTTCTTACCTTCTACCCTCATCAACTTTTTTCTCCCATGGTTTACAGATTTTTCGTCATACAATAAAATGTTCAACTTTTCAAGCCTTTTCATTTGGTGTTTGTCTCAACGTGCTACATTGGTGGGTACGAAATGCCCATCCTTTATCCAATGATCAAGGATATTTTTTGAAAATCTGCTGTCAAAAATTGCCATCAGATTCTGGTAGACCTATAGGGTGCAATTAAACCTTCCTGCCAAATTTAGATATTAATTATTATATTGATCCTTGTTAAAAATAAAAATACACGTAATTTTTCTTTTATAATTACTCAGTACTAAAATGTTAGGAAATAGCTTCCGAAAGTTATCCTAAAAAACACTATAATTAATGCACACGATGCGTCGGCCGCGCGTGATGTGCCCCCGCGCGCGCGCCTCCCCCCGCGTTACCCCCGATCATTCCTCCGAGCCGCGAGTTACCGTTCTGCAACGATTTTAAATGGGATAAAATATGTCATCGAAAAAAAAAACATTTTTTTTGTTAAATGGACTCTCCTAAGACCTGGAAAAAAATGGCAGGAAGGTTTAATTGCACCCTGTATAACTTAGGTTTTGTAATGACCAGCACGAGTCGGCGCATGAGTACCGGAAACTATTCCATCTCAATTTTTTTATGCGATTCTCTTCAAATTGCCCTCCTGATGATATAAATGCATGTTGCCATGGTGTAACCCGGTGTCATATTGTTTAAACAAACATTGTTTAAACAATTGCAAGAAATTGTTATTTTTAAACCGGACATTTTTTTTATATTTTTTTGTTGAAATACCAATAAAAAAGGTTCTATGACTTTTCACGATAAAGTTAATATTTTTAAAGATATGAATTTTTAAAGGTTCGAAAAATCTCAAATTTGGGTACTTTTGATCCATGAAAAATATATTAAAAAACATAATAATGTCTAAGTTATATTTTTTATATAGTATTTTTTTATATATATAATAATAGAGATTTAAAAAAATTATTGTTTAGATCTTTTTTTATCTTAGCAAAAGTTGACAAAAAATTGTGTTTTTTGTATGGGACCCTTAAACATTTACTTTATTTTAATTTTATTATTAATTATTAAAGCACAAATATAAATAAGGATTTTGTGAAATTTTCAAGTGCCTAGCTATTACCATAATTGATTACGAGCAAAAAGGCCAAAAAAATCACGTTTCTTGTATGGGAGCCCCCCATATATATTAACTTTATTTTATTTACAGTATTTGTTGTTATAGCGGCAACAGATATACACAATCTGTGAAAATTTCAGAAGTAACTGGAGAGCTGGAGACATACAGCCTGGAGACATATAACAGACAAACGGACAGACAGTATCTCAAAAACCGCTATAGCTAGACTTCTGAAATTTTCACAGATTGTGTATATCTGTTGCCGCTATAAGAATAAATACTAAAAATAAAATAAAGTATAATATTTAAAGGGGGCTCCCATACAAGAAACGTGATTTTTTTTGGCCTTTTTTGCTCGTAATCAATAATAGTAACAGCTAGGCACTTGAAAATTTCACAAAATCCTTAATTATATTTGTACTTTAATAATTAATAATAAAATTAAAATAAAGTAAATGTTTAAGGGGGGCTGCCATACAAAAAAAATACAATATTTTGTCTACTTTTGCTAAGATAAAAAAATATATAAACAATTAAATTTTTTAAAATCTCTACTAACGATATTATTAACTATTGTATAGAGAATTTAAAAATATATATTATTTAGACATTATTATTTTTTTAAATATACTTTTCATGGGTTGAATATTCCCGAATTTGAGATTTTTCGAACCTTTAAAAATTCATATCTTTAAAAATATTAACTTTATCGTAAAAAGTCATAGGACTTTTTTTATTGGTATTTCAATAAAGAATATTTAAAAAAATGTCCGGTTGAAAAATAACAATTCCTTGCAATTGTTTAAACAATGTTTGTTTAAACAATATGGCACCAGGTTGCACCATGGCAACATGCATTTATATCATCAGGAGGGCAATTTGAAGAGGATCCCATCAAAAAATTGAGGTGGAATAGTTTTCGGTACTCATGCGCCGACTCGTGCTGGCTTAATTCGGTCATCGCGCTCAAAGCCCGCGATAAAATCAATACAATAGCTGCTTAGTAAATAAAAAAGTTGCTACTAGCCGTTCGTCCCACCAGGACGACCATTTATGGAATGACACATTAAAGTACTTAGATCAAAATTGGATCAGTTTAAAATCATAAAAAACTCACCACAGCCTGCTGTCCGAATAATTCAGTTTTGTCATACAATGGTCCCCAAACACAGATGGGCTGGACATATTCTGTAAATTCCAGCTTGTTGACCAGCAGGATGGCGAGATCAAATGATGCTTCTTTTGGTAGCTTAAAACCGGGATGAGCACCGGGATGAACTAAAATTCTTTCTACCTGGAAATAAAATGAATTTGATCGAATTATTTGATTCTTACAACCTGTATCCACAAAATAGCTAAATAATGGGGGTGGAGAGTGGAGACAGTAAACGAAATATGATACAAGCTATTGTTTTTATGCGAGTTCATATTATTATAGAATTATTACTGAAAATGGCTAATTTTTACTAATTAACCTTTAAATATTTTTTATTTTAATGAATAAAAAGTAAATATTTTATCCGTAATAACACGTGATCACAAACAGCCATCAGGGTGGCCATCACAGAGTGTGACGTCACGATCTCCTAAGCATTGTGTGTGACAGTGACATTTTGATGTAAACTGACATACAGATTTTTGTTGTTTAGAAGGCCGTGACGTCATAGCCATACCATGAACTTTAGCGTTTTAGCGGGAAAGGGGTTTGGGTAATATTGGCGTTATTTTCAAATCCCGCGGCCACTCACCAAACCGGCATATTACGAAAGAACATAATATCAAGGGGAGTAAACTTTATTATGGGGGATATATAGCTAAACTATATCGGAGCCGAGATATAAGGCATTTTATGTTCGTATTTTCAACTAAACGTAAATTCAATTATAGCATGAATATTCAGGAAAAAACAATAAACGGCATTATTTATTAGCTCTAAGCCTTCCTCGATAAATGGGCTATCCAACACAAAACTATTTTTTCAAATCGAACAAGAAGTTCCTGAGATTAGCATTTTCAAACACACAAACACTTCAGCTTCATAATATTAGTATACAGGGTATAACAAAACCAAGTGATAATACTTTAAGGTGTGTACGGTGCATGAGTCCCGTCTATAGAGTTTACTGTAAAAGTAGTAGCGCTCAAAGAACTTTTTTTTTTCATTTTTGTATGGGGAAACTCTTTACGCCAGGGCGCTTGTTCATTCAAATCATAAAAAAATGGTCTTTCAGCGCTGCCCCTCTAGTGAACTCTATATAAGGAACACATCCTCTTCCTCCTCCAGTCGTATTCCTCATGTCTGAGGGTCGTGCCCTCCCCCTTCCATGACTTTCCTTCTAATGGTCTTACGCCAGCTGTTCCTAACCTTCGTCATTCGAAGAGCGTAGTAGACGGTGGACTCAAGTGTGGTGCGGATTTGATCGGACCAACGCATGGGATTGCGACCTCGTGCAACCTTGTGACCTTTACCCCTCAATCTTGCCAGTTACCATGAGTTTTTCAAGATCGTCTCCTTCTTTCTGACTATGTGTCCGAAATATTCTAAAATGCGTTTGAGGCAGATGGTAGAGAGCATTCTTTTTATGTTAAGTTGAGCCAGAGTGGATGCGTTGGTTCTGAATGCAATCCATGGGATTCGGAGCTTTTTTCTCCAGCACCACATCTCGAAAGCGTTGATACGTCTGCGGTCTACAGACTTCAGAGTCCATGTCTCGGATCCATAAAGAAAGATGGAAAATATGAGCGTGTGCACAAGTTTCGTCTTGGTTTTTAGCGAAATCTTTCTGTCACGCCAGGTTTTATGCATTTGAGACATATATGGCATTCTTAGCCATCCCAATTCTCCTACGTATGTCTGATTCGCAGGAGCCGTTGTTCGTGATAGTGGACCCAAGGTATACGAATTCGCTAACCACTCTTAGTTTTAGAGCGCCAGTCAATGGTAGTGTGTTTCCTCTATCTATGACCATTATTTTGGTTTTCCCTTTGTTAATTGAGAGGCCCAGGGTATTGTTGATTTGCTTCATTCTCTCCAACAATTCTCGCATCTCGACTTCATTTGCAGCCAAGAGAGTAGTGTCATCAGCATATCGGAGATTATTTAACTTTTTTCCACCTATGCGTACGCCTCCCCTCCATTGGTCACAGGTTTTCCGCATAATGTATTCGCCGTATGCGTTAAATAAAATTGATCTCCCCGGGGCGGACGGAAGACGCACCCGGGACTACCCACTAAAACCCCAACGGTGTTCCTGCTCCTGAAGGTGGGACTACGGGAAACGCGTGATACACGACCGCAGCCCCACCACCTCTGCCTCTTCAGGCTCACTCGTGGACAACATGCCACATTACTCCACGACGATGCACTGGAACACCTAGCGCATCGTGGCCTACCCGGGACTCGTTGTCATGGGCGACGGCAGCCCCATACCGACGCCCCGAGTTCCCTGCTAAGGCGGGATGTCGTGACAATGTCTGGCCCTTGGTCTCCGCCTCGGCCTTCTCCGGGGATCGAGCGCCACCGCCTCTCGCCTACGCTCCGCCTCCTCCTTCGACGACATTACCACTTCGGCGAATGTCTCGATTGCCCTCCAAGAGTGTTGGCTGTCCAGCATCGCACGAACGATGGCTGGCGGCGTGATGTCGGGTCCAATAGTGGCCTGTAGGGCCGCTCTTTGTCTGCTCCAAGCGGGACAGACGAGCAACGTGTGCTGCGCCGTATCCCGGTCGTCACTGCAATGATGGCAAGCAGTGTTTTGCTCGCGTCTAGCCATGTCGCACAGATACTGACCGAAGCAGCCATGCCCGGTCAGTATCTGTGTGAGACGGTAAGACAACGCACCGTTGTTTCTGTCCACCCATTCCCTCAATACGCATTGCGTTCAGCAGTTCGACGCTGACTAGGGACTCGCTTAGACGACCTAGCCAAAGGTCTAAATCCCGGTCCCGTGCTGCTGTTCTCCATCGCCGTATCAGGTCTGGCGATGGGATCCGTCCTTCCTCACGTTCATCCTGGCATAGCCAAAATATTTCGGCCAGTGACTCGGCCTCAATGTCCCACGGGATACTGCCGGCAAGAACACACGCGGCATTTTTAGAGACGGTGCGGTATCCCCTTATCGTCCTTATAGCCATCGTCCGTTGTAACCCAGTTAGGATATTCCTGGTCCTGATCGTCAGTCGTTCGGCCCATATCGGCGCACCGTACATGCACATGGAGAGGATTACTCCCATGTACAGGCGCCGACATCCCAAACTGGGTCCCCCCAGATTCGGGAGAAGGCCCGCCAGTCCGCCGGCGGCCTTGGAGACTTTCGCCGTTAAACGGCGAAAGTGCTCTTTAAAAGTCCACCGGCTACCCAGCACTAGACCCAGGTAGGTCATGGACTGACTGACCTCAATCGTTGTACCACCTCGGTGGCGCGTTTCGTGGGCCATGAAAACAGATCGCCTCGGATTTCTCCAAGGCGACCTCCAGGCCCAGAGCGCGGATGCGGCGCACCACCTGGGCAACCGCAGCTGTCGCAAGAATTATGACCTCGCGGTAAGTTTTTCCGCGACAAATAACTAGTGTGTCATCGGCATAACACAGCAGCACTACTCCTCGCAGGTTGGCGACGCGCAACACCCAGTCGTATCCGATGTTCCACAGGTGAGGGCCTAAGGCAGACCCCTGTGGAACACCGCACACAACTGCCATTCTTTTCCAGCCTTCTTTTGTTGGGTACTCTATGTATCGCACCGAAAGGTAATTTCCAAGAATCCTTCTCAGGTACTTGGCCACCTTATGATACCGGAGCCCTTCCTTTATCGTTGCCCAGGGCAAGGAGTTGAAGGCATTAGAAATATCCAGGGATATTGCCAAAACTACCTCACCCCGGGCGGTTCCTTCCCTTACGATGGTCCGCAATTGATCTACCGCCCCGATGGCGGATCGTCCCATCTGAAAGCCAAGCTGATTGGCGTTGAGGTTCGGGCCAGTATGATGAAGGTGCTCAGTGAGGCGCGCAACGAGCACTCTCTCGAGTATTTTGCACGCCTAATCGAGCAGAACGATCGGGCGGTACGCCGAAGGCTGAGTCTCCGGTCTGCCCTTTTTACGAAGCAGGACCAGCTTGCCGCGCTTCCAGCAACTCGGAAATCGGCATTGCGACAGACAGAAATAATTGTAGGCACCTAGCACTGCGCGGTTGAATTTTATAGTATCGTGGAATGAGTCGTTATTTCTTTAAGTGGGTTTCGCGAGTGGGAATTCTGTTGGTACTACTAATATATATTCTGCGCTCGAGGTATCATTCCTTAATTTTTGACAGCTCATTGACCAAACCAGTATATTAGTCGGTTATCGCTACGAGGGGTCGGTAGTAGTGTTGGGTAGGACTTACAAGAGGCTTTACAATCGTCCGGGACAAGACGGCAAATGTAAGAGCGGCTCAGCATTATAACAAGTACCGCTTCAAAATGATTGTCGCGGTGGTCTGAATTTTTTAGAATTTAGGGGTATTTTCAGGGATTTTTTGACTCTTTATTTTTTTAAATTTATTGTCCGATTTACAGATGGATCTTGTGTAACATTTAATCCATCCAATAAAATGTTAAATTTATTCAATGTACCTATGATTTCAAAAAATCTGAATCTTTGGATGAAGACGAAATAATATTAACTTTTAATAAAAAGATTTTGAAATATATTATATTACAGTATATTATTATTTCTAAATCATTATGAATTTATATTTATATATATTTTTAGAGGGAAATATATTATAATATAAGTAAATATAAATTCACGCCTCAAGACGGCTCACATGTCGCGGCACGTCAAACGTACTGCTACGATTCAAAATTTCAAACGCCTCGCCACTTTTGAAGTGGGACACTGTACCGGCTCAGTACGAAAAAGTGGCACCTCTTACTTCCTCGTATAAAATTCATGTCCTACCCAACACTAGTCGGTAGTCGGTACGTTCAGAGACTGCCAAAATATTATCCTACTTTTTGGCTTTGCCCTAGTCAGCTAAAAAAATTAACAAATAATACTACTTACATGCAAAATTTGTCTTCCAATTTCATTGAACGTGCCAAGTTCTATATATTTACTTGTTCCAGCTTGCACCAAAAAATGTTTGGTAGCGATCCGTTTTAAGTCCATGTGAACACAGTGAGCACCTGAATTATTCAAAATCAAATAAGTAATAATAATTTTGAGCGGGGTAAGCCAAAATGTTATCGTTTTCGCTTCGTTATAGAATCGTCGATGAAAATGTATGGAATTGACATAAGCGTTCGTTAATATGACGTTGACGTTCGACTCGTCTTATGTCAATTCCATACATTTTGATCGGCGATTCTATAACGAAGCGAAAACGATAACATTTTGGCTTACCCCCTGGGCTGTTCGCCCATATCCTTTTTCATCCCTTTTGTTTTTTTTGTTTATACTACGATATATTTTGATTGTACTAAGGAATAATAATTTAATGTTATGTAAGAAAACACATTAACATAATAACATAATAGGTTGGGGAAAAAGTCTTTTCGCATAATAGTATGTAATTTGAACGTGTGATAAAATCTCTTGGGCTATCAATTGTAATTTGTATCTGGCTGATTTTGGTATTGTGCCTACATACTGTATATTTTATAGTTATCAAATTATTATTTGTCATTCATGTTTGCGTCATCTAGATCTCCTCATCTAGGTTTCTAGACCGCGGTACCATTCTCACTTTGTACAGGAATGACTAAACATCAACTCTATATAAATAGTCATCTTTTTGTAATTAGGAGGACACTTCGCTTTAAGCTCGCAATATTGTAACTCATCTACAATAAACGGTCACGATAAATCAGTCTTTAAATAATTCCTATTACCTCCACACTGGTAGGTAAATTGGTGACCCCGACGACACCCCGACGACGGCCCGACGGAAAACCGGCGCTATTTAAATCGCACATCTAAATCGGCTTTCCACAAGCAGATTCCACCGATTTTAGATTTCAAAAGGCGACATAATTTTTGTGCCGGCGCGACGTGTCAGTGACCGAAGAGAAGTCCAAGATGAGCAACCCCGAACATTCAAAATTTCCTCCAGCCACTTCCGCTTCAACGAGCAGCGCTACGCCCGAGCTAGCAGCAGTCACCGTATCCTCAAGGCTTCCAGATTTTTAGTGTGACCAAGCACGTCTATGGTTCGTCCAATGCGAGGCAATTTTAACACCACAGAAGCTGTCTGATGAAGCAAAGTACAACCTGGTCGTCACCAAACTGGGCAAAGACGTCATTCAGCAGGTCAGCGATATTCTACTCTCTCCACCAACGACAAACAAATACCAGGCGCTTAAGGACAGGCTTCTGGCGGTCTACGAGGAATCAGAAAACCGCCAATTACAGAAACTGTTGAGTGAAATCGAATTGGGAGACCAAAAACCTTCTCAATTGCTACGATACATGCGAGATTTAGCCCGAAACAAAATCCCAGACGATACTTTGAATATTATGTGGCAAGGTCATCTACCGTCATCCACCCATGCCGTGCTCGCTGTAAGCGATGTTAAGGATCTAGAGAAATTGGCAGCTATCGCAGACAAAGTACTGGAAAACGCAAGACCTCTCAACTTATCGGAAATCGCCAATAAATCATCAACGTCCGAAGTCTACGCTAGTTTACAGGCACAGATTGCCCAGTTAAGCCTACAAGTAATGGAATTACGAAGATCAAGATCGACGCGGAGGAATTACAATACAAATAATAGCAATTATAATCGTCACATGTATAGATATTATAACAGATCATCATCGTGCGGGCGCAGCCGTAACACGACGCCGTACGGAAGGATTATATTACTATCACAATCGATTTAGACATAGAGCTAAGAAATGTACAGAGCCGTGTACCTGGAAAAACAACATGGCAATTAATTCGGAAAACTAGTTTCGGTGCAGCCAGCGGCGGATGTCTTCGCCATCTCGCCAGACCACCGCCTATGCGTGACTGACTTCAACAGTGGCCTACGCTTTTTGGTGGACATTGGGGCTAATGTTTCCGTTCTACCTGCAACCAAAAGACCCTATAACAGCAAAAACGACAAGGAATTTAATTTGTATGCAGCCAACGGGACCGCGATTAAAACCTTTGGAACCAAGAATCTAGTACTGAATCTCAAACTTCGAAGACCGTACTCCTGGACTTTTATTCTCGCAGACGTAAAATAGCCCATTTTAGGCGCCGACTTCTTAAGCCATCAAAAGCTATTAGTCGACGTTAGCAACAGGAAATTAATAGACGCCGTGACAAGTCTCAACATTATCGGATCTATGGTGACATATGACGGAGCGACAATCAAAACAATCGACGTCACTAACCCTTACTACGAGCTACTATCAGCCTTCCCGGACGTCAACAAACCGGTTTGCTACAAAGATACACCGAAACATCCAGTTATGCATCACATCGAGACTAAGGGTCCACCCGTCTTCGCTCGTGCACGCCCACTTCCATCTGAAAAATATGTCAAGATTAAAAAGGAGTTTGACTACACGCAACAGATAGTCATTTGTCGTCCTTCGAAAAGCTGTTGGGCAAGTCCATTACACGTGGTAACCAAAAAGAACGGGGAGTTACGTCCATGCGGGGATTATCGCGCTCTGAATGCAATAACGAAGCCAGACCGATACCCGATTCCAAGAATTCACGATTTTACAAACCTTCTAGCCGGGAAGAAATTTTTTTCAAAAATTGATATTTTTCGAGCTTATCATTTTATTCCCATCGCCCCGGAAGATATAGAGAAGACGGCTATTATCACTCCCTTCGGACTCTTTGAATTTCCCAGGATGACTTTCGGACTCAGGAACGCAGCACAGATATTTCAACGCTTCATGAATAATGTCGTTTTTTAAGGCCTGGATTTCATATTCAATTTTGTCGACGATACAATAATATTTTCAAATTCAGAATCAGATCATCGCAAACATCTCGAAATAGTATTTCAACGACTAAATAAATCAACACGGAGTAACAATTAATTTAGCGAAGAGTGAATTTGGCAAGCAAGAATCAAGTTTTCTTGGATATCAAGTTTCGACCGATGGCATAAGCCCTCTAGAAGATCGTGTGAAAGCCATATGCGAGTATCCGAAGCCAGAAACAGTAGATCAACTACGGAGATTCCTGGGCATGATCAATTTTTATCGAAATCATCTTCCGCACGCCGCTTCGTACCAATCCATACTTAACTACTGATCTGATATGAAAATTTCTTTTAGTGTTAGATAGCCCATTTATTGAGCAAGGCTATAAGCTATATTTTATCACGCTTAGACTTTTAAAAGCGAAGAAATAGAGGAAAATGTGTCAGAAACGGGAGAAATTATGTGAAAGGGCTTATTTGAATGCGCTACTCTCAGTAACTACTGTTCCGATTTAAAAAAAAAAACCAGTGTTAGATAGCCCATTGATCGAGGAAGGCTATAAGCTATATTTCATCATGTTAAGACTAATAGGAGCGAAGAAATAGAGGAAAATGTGGAAAAAACGGGGTAGATTATTTACCTACCGGTGTGGAGGTAATAGGAACTATTGAAAGACTGATTTACCGTGACCGTTTATTGTTGATGAGTTGATGAATATTGCGAGCTTAAAGCGAAGTGTCTTCGTAATTACAAAAAGATGACTATTTATATAGAGTGGATGTTTAGTCATTCCTGTACAAAGTGGGAATGGTGCCGCGGTCTAGAAACCTAGATGAGGAGACCTAGATGACGCAAACATGAATGACAAATAATAATTTGTTAACTATAAAATATACAGTATGTAGGCACATCATTCCCCCCCATGAAAGAAAAGAAAATTCATTACAAAAGTAATACTTAATTAAACGTTGATTTATATGACAAATATAATAATTACATATTATAATTAAAACAAGTTAGTTTAAGTTAACAATATTTTTGAAATAAATACATACGAAATTATCAACACTAATGTCCATAAACACTGAATAATTGTCTTTCATTTTACCACTGCACTGTACTATTGTTTATTCACCACTTTTTAACACTAAATGTCACTTTGCGGTCACGGATGAGTTGAAGTTAAGGTTACAACCTAAAACGCATGGTCGGCTTAACGAGTCGCCCGGATCGCGTTCTATGGGTATGTGGGTCAGATGAAATGCTTTTTGTTCCGGTGTGTATTAGGAGATCGGGCTTTGTTGTGCACTCCTTTTCCTTATACGGTTGGGTGTTCGTAACCGATTCATCATCGTTAGCTAGGAAAGCGGGTTTCAATCGGTCACTTTTTGGAAATGTACCGAGTGGCGAAATTGTATGACGCTGAGTTTTTGACTTCTGACATTCTATGCAATTCATAGTCCACTGGTTTATGTCTTTGTTCATGTTGGTCCAAAAATATCTATTTGCGATCATTTTTCTTGTAGCGCGTATGCCGGGATGACTAATTCCGTGAATAGCGTTGAAAGCGGCAATACGAAACTGTCGCGGCAAATATGGTCTTGCTGATTGTTTTGAGGTTTCGCAGAATAAAGGCATGTCGCAGTTGAGATAGTTAAATTTTTTAAATTGAAGATTTTGAGATGATGACAGTTTTTGCAGTTCCTCGTCATTGTGTTGCGCTCGTGATATCTCGTTGTAGTCGAGGGGAGAAGGCATGTCTATTTGTTCTAGTCTAGAAAGCGTGTCTGCTACGACGTTTTTCGATCCTTCTATGTGTTCGATTGAAGTGCAGAATTGACTTATAAAATCGAGCTAACGTATTCTACGAGGGGTATCACTGGTGCTTGCCTTCTTGTGCAATGCGAAAATCAATGGCTTGTGATCCGTATATATCGTAATTTGTTGACCTTCAATTAAATATCTGAAATGCTTGACTGCCATGTAAATTCCTAACAACTCTCTATCATAGGCACTGTAGCGCTGCTGAGTTTCGTTAAATTTCCGTGAAAAAAATCCGAGAGGTTGCCATTGGTTGCCAACTTTCTGCTGCAAAACTGCTCCTGGGCATGTTTGGAGGCGTCTGTCATTATCGCTAGAGGTGCTGTACCTATGGAATAAAATAGTAGAGTTGCATCCCGTAAGTGAGATTTGCATTGTTGAAATGCCTCTTCTGACTCCTTGTTCCAGATTATTTTAGTCTTGTCCTTACGCCTTGAACTGTGAATATATGAATTAAGTATGGATTGGTACGAAGCGGCGTGCGGAAGATGATTTCGATAAAAATTGATCATGCCCAGGAATCTCCGTAGTTGATCTACTGTTTCTGGCTTCGGATACTCGCATATGGCTTTCACACGATCTTCTAGAGGGCTTATGCCATCGGTCGAAACTTGATATCCAAGAAAACTTGATTCTTGCTTGCCAAATTCACACTTCGCTAAATTAATTGTTACTCCGTGTTGATTTAGTCGTTGAAATACTATTTCGAGATGTTTGCGATGATCTGATTCTGAATTTGAAAATATTATTGTATCGTCGACAAAATTGAATATGAAATCCAGGCCTTAAAAAACGACATTATTCATGAAGCGTTGAAATATCTGTGCTGCGTTCCTGAGTCCGAAAGTCATTCTGGGAAATTCAAAGAGTCCGAAGGGAGTGATAATAGCCGTCTTCTCTATATCTTCCGGGGCGGTGGGAATAAAATGATAAGCTCGAAAAATATCAATTTTTGAAAAAAATTTCTTTCCAGCTAGAAGGTTTGTAAAATCGTGAATTCTTGGAATCGTGTATCGGTCTGGCTTTGTTATTGCATTCAGAGCGCGATAATACCCGCATGGACGTAACTCCCCGTCCTTTTTGGTTACCATGTGTAATGGACTTGCCCAACAGCTTTTCGAAGGACGACAAATGCCTATCTGTTGCATGTAGTCAAACTCCTTTTTGATCTTGACATATTTTTCAGATAGAAGTGGGCGTACGCGAGCGAAGACGGGTGGACCCTTAGTCTCGATGTGATGCATAACTGGATGTTTCGGTGTATCTTTGTAGCAAACCGGTTTGGTGATGTCCGGGTAGGCTGATAGTAGCTCGTAGTAAGGGTTAGTGACGTCGATTGTTTTGATTGTCGCTCCGTCATATGTCACCATAGATCCGATAATGTTGAGACTTGTCACAGCGTCTATTAATTTCCTGTTGCTAACGTCGACTAATAGCTTGTGATGGCTTAAGAAGTCGGCGCCTAAAATGGGCTATTTTACGTCTGCGAGAATAAAAGTCCAGGAGTACGGTCTTCGAAGTTTGAGATTCAGTACTAGATTCTTGGTTCCAAAGGTTTTAATCGCGGTCCCGTTGGCTGCATACAAATTATATTCCTTGTCGTTTTTGCTGTTATAGGGTCTTTTGGTTGCAGGTAGAACGGAAACGTTAGCTCCAGTGTCCACTAAAAAGCGTAGGCCACTGTTGAAGTCAGTCACACATAGGCGGTGGGCTGGCGAGATGGTGCAGACATCTGCCGCTGGCTGCACCGAAACTAGTTTTTCGAATTTATTGCCATGTTGTTTTTCCAGGTACACGGCTCTGTACATTTCTTAGCTCTATGTCTAAATCGATTGTGATAGTAACATAATCCTTCCGTACGGGGCTCGTGCGGCGTCGTGTTACGGCTGCGCCCGCGCAATGATGATCTGTTATAATATCTTTACATGTGACGATTATAATTGCTATTATTTGTATTGTAATTCCTCCGCGTCGATCTTGATCTTCGTAATTCCATTACTTGTAAGCTTAACTGGGCAATATGTGCCTGTTAACTAGCGTAGTCTCCGGACGTTGATGATTTATTGTCGATTTCCGATAAGTTGAGAGGTCTTGCGTTTTCCAGTACTTTGTCTGCGATAGCTGCCAATTTCTCTAGATCCTTGACATCGCTAACGGCGAGCACGGCACTGGTGGATGACGGTAGATGACTTTGCCACATAATATTCAAAGTATCGTCTGGGATTTTGTTTCGGGCTAAATCTCGCATGTATCGTAGCAATTGAGGTTTTTGGTCTCCCAATTCGATTTCACTCAACAGTTTCTGTAATTGGCGGTTTTCTGATTCCTCGTAGACCGCCAGAAGCCTGTCCTTAAGCGCCTGGTATTTGTTTGTCGTTGGTGGAGAGAGTAGAACATCGCTGACCTGTTGAATGACGTCTTTGCCCAGTTTGGTGACGACCAGGTTGTACTTTACTTCATCAGACAGCTTCTGTGGTGTTAAAATTGCCTCGCATTGGACGAACCATAGATGTGCTTGGTCACACCAAAAATCTGGAAGCCTTGAGGATACGGTGACTGCTGCTAGCTCGGGCGTAACGCTGCTGGCTGGAGGAAATTTTGAATGTTCGGAGTTGCTCATCTTGGACTTCTCTTCGGTCACTGACACGTCGCGCCGGCACAAAAATTATGTCGCCTTTTGAAATCTAAAATCGGTGAAATCCGCTTGTGGAAAGCCGCTTTAGATGTGCGATTTAAATAGCGCCGGTTTTCCGTCGGGCCGTCGTTGGGCCGTCGTCAGGATCACATCGGGGTCACCAATTTACCTACCGGTGTGGTACCACCACACCGGTAGGTAAATTGGTGAATAGGAAAATAGGAACTATTTAAAGACTGATTTACCGTGACCGTTTATTGTTGATGAGTTACAATATTGCGAGCTTAAAGCGAAGTGTCTTCGTAATTACAAAAAGATGACTATTTATATAGAGTTGATGTTTAGTCATTCCTGTACAAAGTGGGAATGGTGCTGCGGTCTAGAAACCTAGATGAGGAGACCTAGATGACGCAAACATGAATGACAAATAATAATTTGTTAACTATAAAATATACAGTATGTAGGCACAATTATATGAAAGGGCTTATTTGAACGCGGTAATCTCAGGAACTACTGAATATGTGAATATCTACTATACTAACGCGGACGAAGTCGCGGGCAATAGCTAGTGTATAATAATTCTCCTAAGCCTCAACTATTTCTGTACACGATCTTCATTATTTTGAAGTCGGTTCTAGTCTTAAATATTAAAAATATTTAGTCATAGAACTTAGCATTCTTAGCTGGTACCGTCTTCAAAATGATGAAGATCGTGTACAGAAATAGTTGAGGTTTAGGAGAATTACGCATAAGGCACTTTAAAAAGTAAGAATTATTTTATTCTTTTTTGTACATTATAAATTATTATTATTTTTTTTTATCCTGGAAGTCGGTTTTAATTTTTTGTTAACAATAATAATAAATTAGTTGTACTGTGTACATATTATGTTGATTGAATTTTTTAAATACGCCTAAATGCAAAGGATGTGGTTTGAGGGGGGTGACACACGTACGAACTTAAAGTACGTGGGTTTTAAGTTCGCGAACTTACTCGGCGCGCGTCGGTGACACACGAGAATCGCTCACACGCGCCGCGAGCCGCGAGCCTGGGGGCATGATAACCCCCAGGTTCGCGGCTCGCGGCGCGTGGCTCGCGCCTCGCGGCTTTTTGCTGACACACAGGCGATTAAGATCGTCGAGCCATAAGTCCGCGTACTTACTCGCGTGTCTGTCATCCCCTTTAGATTTATTATAAATTTCTAAAGTGCTTATTGTTCGTAATTAAAAGGTCGTAATTTTCCATTCTTTTGATGTGTATCAATTTATTTTATTCTAAACATACCTGTCTAGTGTCTACATCCTTTACATTTTGACGGTCCTAAGCCCGTCAAAGTATGAAGGGAAAATTCGCAACTTATGATAATAAATAGTAACAAGAATGTCAATGGAAGGGCGGGGCGGGGCCGGGCCGTGCATGTGTCACTATTTTGTGGTGTTTGGTAGGATAACTTTCGGAGGCTATTTCTCAAAAATTTAGAACTGAGTGATTATAAAAGAAGAAATACGTGTATTTTTATTTTTAACAAGGATCAATACATCCAAATTTGGCAGGAAGGTTATTTAACCTGTACACGCTGTATAAAAAGTTACTAGCTGGCACAAAAATTGGGGGTGACTGATAAAAAATTATAATAAATTATTGATGAGAATACTTCAAGAGGAAAAAGTTATTATTTTTAATAAAAAAATGAAACCAACTTGCAAGGTAAAAACCATAATAATATTATGAACTAAAAGTAATAATTCTTACCCTTTAATAGTGCCTTTTTCAGGATTTGTCTCAATCTCATCTATTTCTGTACATATTATAGTTTTCACTATTTTGAAGTCGGTGCCAGCTAGTTTCGTGAGTTCAATCAAAGTCAAAATATCTGAAACTTTTGGGACTGGTACCGACTTCAAAATAGTAAAGACTGTATTAAGTACAGAAATAGTTGAGATCTAGACAAATTCTGAAAAAGCACTATTAAAGGGTAAGAACATGAACGTAGAAAAAAAAGGCGGACGGACTCCGTCCGCCTTTTTTTTCACACAGACACAGTTCTATGTATAATAAGACTCCGTCCGACGGAGTCTTATTATACACAGAACTGTGTCTTCAGAGTCAGCCACGCACACATTCTTACGCCTGTCAAATTGTATGGACTAGCATAAAAATGTGTGGTTGCGGACCTTGTACATGAAGTCAGCTGGACGACTCTGAAGGACACAGTTTTGTGTCGTTTTATGTATGGTGGGACTCCGTCCGCCTTTTTTTATACGTCCATTTGTAAGAATTATTTAATACTTTTTAGTTCATAATATTATATTAATTATTATTATTGTTTTTACCTTAGAAGTCGGTTGCTTTTTTTGTTAAAAAAATAATTACTTTCCGCCGTACTCAGAGACGTTTAATTATGAGCCAACCCTAAACTATTAGATTTTTAGCTGGTCTCGCAGTGGGATGCAACCGTCAAAGTGACGTATAATAATAATAATAGTTACCACAACATACTTATTACTTACTAGTCAATACAGCGGTACGGGATACAATACTTCCGTCACACTTTCTAATAATTTCGTCCCTGTCGTGCTTGTCTCGTACCAGAATCTTAGCAAGCCACGGCCAGTTTTTGGCATTAGCGTTAGTTCCGTTTGCAATGACCTCCTTGCCGAGAACAGATCGTCTGCCACATTCGAAGTCCTGAAATTGATGGAAACGATTACAGCAGTCTACATCAAAATTCTATTACCTAATTCTTAATATGATTAATTATGAACAACTCATTTATATATTTTTTTTTGCATTATTTTTTTCTTCAAAGCATCCAACATATTTTAATTATATTTGCTATAATGTTAGACACACAAGAGAATAGAGATCACTTATCAACAGGAAAATTAAAGAAATTATAATTATTAATGTTATAAAGGCCTTTTGTTGAAAGGTGAATGCCCAAAAATGTATGGACCAAAAACCCGTAATCGATTAAAACCATTTATATGGGGCGTGGTAGACTACATCTACGGTATCCCAAATACAATGTCCTTTTTGGATTAAACAATCACCAAGTACTTTAAATCGGATCGGACTTTTCTTATAGGAATCTATGACATTAAGGACGACATGATACTACAAACGATAATGTGACGATTAGTACGTAGTAAAAACACATTTATATTTGTCTACTGATTCTTATGTTCATGTATTTAATATTAAAATATTTATCACTTTTATATCTGAAAGTATAGAATGTCAGTTTGGTATAGAAATGGTATAATCTGTACAATATGTATTTTAACGATTATTACATGATATCAGTTAACTATTTACGTCTTTTCGAAAATAAAAGGGAAAACGACCAAGCGGGTCACCTGATAGAAAGCAATTACCGTCACTCATGGACACTCGCAACGTTAGTAGAGCTACAGGTGCGTTTAAGAGCCCGGGTAACCCTCGAAATTCTCATACATTCGTAATACCAAAATCATTTTGTCATACGAAAATATTTAACATGTTTGAGTTATTTTTCAGTATAAAATAGTAATTACCTAGGTTCCTGAACAAAAATTAACTTCAAAATATTTAAACACTAAAAAATTTTTTTTTGTGTATAAATTTTTTTTACTAAATTTAGTACTAAATATTTAAACACTAAAAAATAGAGTAAAACACTAAAAAATATATAAATAAATAGTAAATTTACTACAAAATATTTCAACTGTAAAAAATATTTTTTAGTATTAAAATATTTTGTAGTAAATTTACTAATTATTTATAAATTTTTGAGTGTTTTACTCTATTTTTTAGTGTTTATATATTTAGTACTAAATTTAGTAAAAAAAATTTATACACAAAAAAAATTTTTTTAGTGTTTAAATATTTTGAAGTTAATTTTTGTTCAGGAACCTAGGTAATTACTATTTTATACTGAAAAATAACTCAAACATGTTAAATATTTTCGTATGACAAAATGATTTTGGTATTACGAATGTATGAGAATTTCGAGGGTTACCCGGGCTCTTAAGAGGGAATACCTACGCTTTCTTCCGAAAAACGTACGGTGACATCTCTTTTTAGGGTTCCGTAGTCAACAAGGAACTTTTATAGTTTCGGTCTGTCTGTCCGTCTGTCTGTCCGCGGTTTTGCTCAGAGACAAGGACCTACAAAACTGTAATTCGGCATGAATGCACATAATATTATTGATGACGACAAAATGGTTAAAACATGTTTAAGGTAAGTACCTCCCCTACACATATTTTAGCAGGGATGAATTTTTTTTCGCGTCCACCCCACTGTGTGAGGTGTCGTTGGATAGGTTTTTTAAAAATATTATGAGTATTCACTATCCGACTTCAAAAAAAGGAGGTTATCTATTCGACGCGTATGTATGTAATATTTCCAGAACTGCCCAGTTTTTGAGTAGGTTAGTCTATTTCAGTGTCTGAACAAATGTGCCAAGTTCCAAAAGTGTATGTATGTATGTATGTATGTATGTATGTATGTTTGTATGTATGTATGTATGTATGTATGTTTGTATGTATGTATGTATGTATGTATGTATGTATGTATGTATGTTTTTATGTTTGTGTTTGCATATCTCCGGAACGACAAATCTGATTAAAGTGATTCTTTTTTTTTTGTACTAGACATTGTTCAACTTAAGGAATATTGCAAGTCTCATCAAAATCGGTTCAGTAGTTTTGGAGATAGGGAGTTTTAATTCTCAAAAGTACGTACAATTTTGAAGTCGGTTTTATCTTTTTAATAAAATACAGTTATTTTCCGATTTAGAGATGTGAAATATGAAGTTTTAAAGTGGAAAAAAAATCTTTAGAGACTTGCAGTGTCCCCCCTTCTACCAGCTAAACGGTTGCTTCTGGAAAAATATTCACGGGAGTAGGAAATATGCTGAATTTAAAAGAAAAACTATCACGGCTAAGAATACTTCATAAGTTATTGAGTAATAAACGATCAACTATAAAAAAATTAAAGGAACTTATAATTTAAATTCCTTTAAAAACGTAACTGAGATGATGTTGTTAGTAATGTATTTAAACACGTTATAAATTAATATGTACATTCATTGACTAAAAACAAAACTAGCGCTACTAAGGAACCTTATATTGCGCGTGGCCAGACACGCACTTGGCCGGCTTAGACTTTATTTTCTCTAAATTGTATATTCTTATACGACGTGTCACTATCGTTTTTACGAGGAAAACACAAAAACAAAGGAAGAAACTGCATGTTGATTCAAAGCGCTGTCTCAAAATCTCAGATTGATTTTTTCAAATTATCCGTTTCGGTTATGGTTTTGAATAAAATGATTTACATATTTACAATCTACTGTTGATGGTCTGCTTTGCTGTATATAAATTATTTTAATCGACTATCGGTTTTTTTTGGGCATTCACCTTTCTCTTACAGCCTCTGGATCTAAGAGAGCTTACTTCACATTTTTTAGGAAGATTTAAATACTAATTTTATATTTTAAACTTTACATGATATTTAAAACATAAATTAAGTTTCAAAGATAATATTATATCAGTTTCAAAGATAATATTATATAATGGAATGGAGACGCCAGTGTTCAGTTTTTTTGTCGTAATTTTTTATAAAACTACAGGGTGTAACAAAACAATGTGATAATACTTTAGGGCGTGTCTGTGTATGTGTTCCCTGTATAGGGTTCACCGTAAAAGTAGCAGCTCTGGTACTTTTCTATTTACTTTTATATGGGCAAATGCATGACGATATGACATTGCTCAGCGCTGCTACTTTCGCAATAAACACTATACAGAATTTAACAAAACTAAGTTATAATACTTTAGGCTGTGTATGTGTCCCTTATATGGACTTCACTGTGAAAGTAGCAGTTTGCTGTTGCTGAAGCGCTGAAAAGGCAATTTTTTGTGATTTGTATGGGCACTGGGCAAGTGCCGGCAGCGTTTTGAGTTTGCCCATACAAAAGATAAAAAAGTTAATCTTTCAGCTGCTACTTTCACAATGAACTCTATACACACCCATGACACATGTACACCCTAGAGTATTATCACTTAGTTTTGTTACACCCTGTATAAGGGACACATACATAACCTTAACCCTTTGTTTTGTAACACCCACATCGGTAGTTGCTTTCCATCACTCATAAGGTGATTCGTTTGGTCGTTTGCCCCCTTGTTTTATTAAAAAAAAAAAACACCCTGCATACCTACAGTATATTCTTTCACAATAACAATATGTAGTGAGTGTTTATTTCAATTGTCATTTTTTTTTATTTATTAATTTATTTAAATCAGGCTACGTACTACGTAGGCCTATATAATATATACCCTAATGTCTAGCATACATTATTTTATGTACTTATTAGTACTTACATTGTGTTCCTCGCATGAATCGGTTTTCGCGCTTACAATGACAAAAATAAAAAAAAATATGCCATAATATATTATAGACATTTTACTTTTATTAAACTATATCGCTCGCTTAGCTACACTAATAATTACTAGCTTGTTTTTTTAAGATTCAACATATTTATATACAATATATTTGCTATCAGTCGTGGCTTATGAGCCACATTGACTTATGACATGACATGACTTATGAGTCATAATACATTGATAATAACGAACGTCCCCGCCACTCAGATACACTAAGTGCGACCGCACATTGGAGACACGACTGTAGTTAGACAATCTTGTTTCACATAGACAAACCGTCTTACGATTAAAGAGAAACAATTGTGTCTATCACGTGGCGCACACCAAGTCGAAACTGTTTTGACTACGATGACGGAACGCATACAATTGTATATTAATCAGTAGAGAACGCTCGGAGTTCGGACAGAGTAGACAGAGTTATAGAGTATGCCGACTTAGAAATTAGAGCTGATGTTGAAATTTTTAAATTTGACGTATTATGACGAAAATCGCTAGGGTTGTTAACTTGTCACTACGAACTTAAAACTATGACTTATTACAGGCATTAGGGTTTCCTATTACTGTATTATTCTGGGATGTTAAACATTTTAAACACGTTAAAAACGAAATGTGAAACACGTCAATCTCTATATATAAAAACTAGCGACCCGCCCCGGCGTCGCACGGGTATAAAATATATAGCCGATGAAAAAATTATTAAAATCGATAGCGATCCTTCACGTGGTCTGCTTCTTATCTGTGCCAAATAATATAAAAATTGCTCCAGTAGTTTGCGAGATAAGTCCTTTCAAACAATTTTCTCCGCTTTTTCCACATTCTTTTATTAGTCTTAGCGTGATAAAATATAAGTAGACTATAGCCTTCCTCAATAAATGGGCTATATAACACTGAAAAAATTTTTCAAATCGGACCAGTAGTTCTTGAGATTAGCGCGTAGTTTACAAGGTATGAGGTCAATAACTGCGTGGGATTTAGGTATATAGTAGTCGAGTTTGGTATCATTTTCGATTGAATCGAATGTTTGAATCCCAATTTTGGAATAATATTTAGATAAAACATAGTAAAATTAAAATAAAAGAAAAAATTTAGTATATATGATTTTCAACCAACGAAAACTCTGTTGACAGGGCTTAATTAATATAAGAAAGCTGATAGCCGCATTATTCTGCATGCCAAAGAGATGGTGATGAATGGACCAATAAACATATTAATAATACTAGACGTTCCGCGCGGTTTCGTCCGCGTAAATCTGAAATTTCACGGAAACCGTATATTTTTCACAAATTAATAACTCATGTCTCACGTACTACTATATATTCGTGTCAAATAACATAAAAATTGCTCCAGTAGTCTGTGAGATATTAGCCCTTTCAAATAATTTTCCCCGTTTTTTTACATTTTCCTCTGTATCTTTGCTCTTATTGGTATTAGCGTGATAAAATATAGCTTATAGCCTTCCTCACTAAATAGGCTATCAAACACTGAAATACTTTTTCAAATCGGGCTAGTAGTTCTTGAGATTAGCGCGTTCAAACAAACAAACTAACCAACAAACTCTTCAGCTTTATTTTCACATTTTCCTCTGTATCTTTGCTCCTATTGGTCTTAGCATGATAAAATATAGGCTATAGCCTTCCTCAATAATTAGGCTATCAAACACTGAAAGATTCTTTCAAATCGGATGAGTAGCTTCTGAGATTAGTGCGTTGAAACGAATAAACTCTTCAGCTTTATAATATTACTAGAAGTTCCGCGATGCTTCGCCCGCGTAAATTAGATATTTCACAGACAAATTAGTCCACAATAAATAGCCTATATTCCTTCACGTTCCTACTTTTTATATATGCCAAATAACAGAAAAATTACTCCCGTAGTTCGTAAAATAAGCCCTTTCAAATAATTTCCCCCATTTTTTCCACATTTTCCTCTATTTCTTCACTTATATTAGTCTAGTAGGGGGGGGGGGGGGGGTTTACAAGGTATGAGGTCAATAACTGCGTGGGATTTAGGTATATAGTAGTCGAGTTTGGTATCATTTTCGATTGAATCGAATGTTTGAATCCCAATTTTGGAATAATATTTAGATAAAACATAGTAAAAATAAAATAAAAGAAAAAATTTAGTATATATGATTTTCAACCAACGAAAACGCTGTTGACAGGGCTTAATTAATATAAGAAAGCTGATAGCCGCATTATTCTGCATGCCAAAGAGATGGTGATGAATGGACCAATAAACATATTAATAATACTAGACGTTCCGCGCGGCTTCGTCCGCGTAAATCTGAAATTTCACGGAAACCGTATATTTTTCACAAATTAATAACTCATGTCTCACGTACTACTATATATTCGTGTCAAATAACATAAAAATTGCTCCAGTAGTCTGTGAGATATTAGCCCTTTCAAATAATTTTCCCCGTTTTTTTACATTTTCCTCTGTATCTTTGCTCTTATTGGTATTAGCGTGATAAAATATAGCTTATAGCCTTCCTCAATAAATAGGCTATCAAACACTGAAATACTTTTTCAAATCGGGCCAGTAGTTCTTGAGATTAGCGCGTTCAAATAAACAAACTAACCAATAAACTCTTCAGCTTTATTTTCACATTTTCCTCTGTATCTTTGCTCCTATTGGTCTTGGCGTGATAATATATAGGCTATAGCCTATCTCAATAATTAGGCTATCAAACACTGAAAGATTCTTTCAAATCGGATGAGTAGCTTCTGAGATTAGTGCGTTCAAACGAACAAACTCTTCAGCTTTATAATATTACTAGAAATTCCGCGCTGCTTCGCCCGCGTAAATTAGATATTTCACAGACAAATTAGTCCACAATAAATAGCCTATAATCCTTCACGTTCCTGCTTTTTATATATGCCAAATAACAGAAAAAATACTCCCGTAGTTCGTAAAATAAGCCCTTTCAAATAATTTCCCCCATTTTTTCCACATTTTCCTCTATTTCTTCACTTATATTAGTCTTAGCGTAATAAAATATAGCCTATAGCCTTCCTTGATAAATGGGCTATCTAACACTATAAGAATTTTTCAAATCGGACCAGTAATTACTGACTCATACTAAGATTAGCGCGTTTAAATAATGCTTTTTCTTCTTCTTCTTTTTACGTTGTTTAACATCTTAATCGTGCAAATATGAGTCCTAAAATGAATTAAACATTCTTAAGTCATCCGAATATGGTACCGAACTTGGAATAGCATAATTAATGCATCTATACAGATTGAGACTCTATTTTCCTCCAGAGCAGAAGGTGCTAAAATTAAAAAAAATTAACATCAAAAATGAGACGTTTTGTTTCAAATGTGCGCATCTAGTACATATTTTTATTATGCGATAGTCTGTCTTAAGACAGTCATGTCTCTGGTGTGCGGTCGCCCTTAGACATACATGTAGTAGGTATGTTACGCTCAAAGACCGAAATCGCTCAGTGAGCAAAAAAAATAGCTCACAACGAGTTGTGGTCCCAGTGAAACAGCCACGGGACCTGACATTCACACACATTCCTGACATGCAATTTTGATGTCCGAAGAAATAAATTAATAAATCTAAAACATTTAAGTGCTTTTCAATGATTTATTGTATTAACGTCGTCTTTTTCTTTATATAGCTATAACGAATCGTTGTATTTTAAGGATAATTTTAGATAAAATTAAATTTAAAAGTGCCGAAATGACATTACCGTGGGTGTCCCAAAACCCGAAAATGAACCATTATCATAAGATTTTAAAAAAATCACATCTTTTACGCCCAGTTTAACATAATACTAGCAAACTTCAATACTTGATCTACCTAAATAAGTCAATCTTACATATTTTAATGAATTAAATAACACACAAAATAATTTTAAACTGTGTCCCAAGAAAAAATCATCATTACCGTGTCATGACATGTCGCGATGTGTACAACTCATTAGATACGCCACGACACGAATTTCGCGTCGTGGCTCTAATGAAAACGGCCACGACGCGTTCTGGCAATCACAAAAAGGCCATAACGCGAAATTCGTCTCGTGACTGATATGCTATTCGTTTTTCTTGATTTGTTCTTGATTGATTAATCATCCATAGGTATGGAAGATTATATTTGAATTAGCACGCGTACCTACTACAAAATATTTTTCTTTGACTAAATCACTGCATAGCGTGTTTATCATTATTATATTTTATAAAATATCCAGAGCTTTATACTATCCGTACTAATAATTATTATTAATATCTGTCTCCCTGTCTGTCTGGCGCAACGTAGTAGCGGACATCAACTAGTAGTATTATACTTAAATTATATTAATTAAAATAAAACTATATTTTCATTATTTATTGAGATCAGATTACTTTACTTATACATATATTAAAAAAAACAACAACACGTTGCGCCAGACAGATAGACAGATAATATTAGTACAGATAGTGTGGAACTATGGATATTTTATAAATAATATGACAAGCACGTTATGCAGTGATTTAGTAAAAGAAAAAATATTTTGTAGTACGCGTAGTAATTCAAATATAATCTTCCATACCTATGGATGATTAATCAATCAATAACAAACCAAGAAAAATGAATAGCATATTAGCCACGACATGAATTTCGCGTTATGGCCTTTTTGTGATTGCTAGAACGCGTCGTGGCTGTTTCACTGTGACCACAACGCGTTGCGAGCTATTTTTTCGCTCACTGAGCGATTTCGGTCTTTGAGCGTAACAGGTGCTTTAGACAAAGTAACAATTTAAAAACGATAACGAAATTCGAAAAGACAAAAATGTATGGGATTGATATAAGTCGCGTTGGCAACAGGTAGGTACTTGACTTTTTCAAAAAATCCTTAGTTATATGTGTAATTTATTATTTAATAATAATATTAAAATAAAATAAAAAATTAAGGGGGGCTCTCATACAACGAACACAATTTTTGTCCTAATTTTGCTCTATATAAATGGTACGGAACCCTTCGTACGTGAGTCCGACTCGCACTTGGCCGATTATTTTCTATATTGGTAGGTTTAGACTTTAGTTATATAATTTAAGGGCGATAATTTACTGTCCTACAAATGGAACAATCCATTTTTTTATCTCTTTTTATTTAGGAATTTTAGCACACACAGTAGATAATATGTCAATCCCATCTTGTTAGTAAATCAACTTAAAACTAACTTTTTACAATAAAAGAGGACAATTATAATTTTGCATAATCTGAATCCGGTTTAGCCAATATTTATTAACATTAAAGATACCCATATTCATCAGAGGCACTTTAATCAAGTTGAATAACTAATTTCTTTTATGAGTATATCGGACACATTCCATCAAAACGTATTGCACATCTTCTGGCTTTCCACACATTTCACAATCAGGAGAATCAGCTTTACGCAGTAGATGTGAAAATTTATTTAATGGTAGATATTGTGTCCTGAACGTAGTCGATGTGCAGCAACAATCTGGCTCCGACTTAAGGCCGTCCCCCGAGCAAACGACCTTGGCCATACACTTGCCGCGTTGCCGAGAGCGCACCAAAACCCTATTTTTTTGCTTATCTCAGTTCAAAATTGAACTAAAAAAATTTTTAAACGGGGAATATGTAGTTTATGATATTGTCGATCTATTGGCGTGTGTTTCAAATAAAAGTAATTTGTAAATCTTAAGGAGATGCTGAATGTGTGCTTGAATTTTAATAAATGGGTTTTACTTTGGAGGCTGATATCATGAGTATAATAAACAAAAATAGAAAATTTAAAACGGGGAAAGGAATGTCGAAATACTGAAGATTATAGCTGTATTTTTATTATAACTTTGTAGCTTTCAAATTATGAGTTTATAGGGCTTGAAATACGGTAAATTACGATATCTCCGTAAGGAACGCCCTTAAGCTTTCAGGACCTATGGAACCAGGGATACATGAGGAGGCTCGCTTTGTATACTTTTGTACCAAATGCCTTTGTACTTCGATCTTTCATTAAAATACCAATCCATATTTTAGGACCATCAAATCAAAGTATGAAATCCTTTCTATCTCTGTTAGCTACCACTTTCAATACTTTTCGCAGATAAAAATATTGTTTGTTTTATCAAAATAAAGCTACTCACAAAAAATTAGCTTGATAGTAATAAAAAAAAATGTTCTAGGGCTCCCTCACTAGTATGCTTGAAAGCCTCAAGCGCAAATTAGAATTGTGCGGTAGAGAATGAAGGAAGAGACAAGATAATATTATGAAATTTTGAATGGCACCCGGCTGCCGCTTATGCGGCAATACGGCAGATTTTCAATTGTTATCAATTGAAAATCTATTGTGTCTGCGATTCCCAAGATCGGAGAATAAATGAACGATACTTAAAACAATGGGGTGAAATTAAATAATATTAACAGCTATTATGCCCTATTAACATACTGCATGCAATAAGGCATGGCACTATAATAATTATAAATTAAAGGAAACTATTAATACATTCACTGAATGTTGATTGAAAATTACAAAATAAGTTGAAGACTTGGCATGAATGTGACTTTTTACGATGAAAATAATTTGATCCCATCTTATTATCTGGGATAAATCAATAAAATAGATATATTCGCGGGCACGATCGCTACAGTTCTGATAACTTTTTACCTAAAATATGCCCAAAATACTAATACTTCTTCCAATATACATAATTATATAAAAATGCTTGGAAAAGTCGATAAAATATGCCGAAAAAGTATAAAAATACCGAATCTTGTCACACTGTTTCACAGTTTGTCTATAGCAGGGGAAATCACGTTCCATCTATGATATAATTGTTAGTGTTACCAGTAATAGACTTCAAAATGAGACGTAAATATTTAGTTAATGAAAGTTATAAAATGATGATCACGTAATCATGGATCTCTCCCCCCTTGACTTTGTATTACCCAAGTATTTTGGGTAAAGTCCGAATAATAAGAAAAATAAATTTTAATTCGGGGTTTACCCATACTCACCTAGGTCTACCCAACTCTGGCTGGGTAATGTTAGGTGTTGCGTACTTTTCGAGCCTGTGGCATAACACTCGGGGGCCCGCGTTACCCCGCTACTATTGAGGAAATGTTCTCAAGGAATCAGTTTTCCGTTTGTCATGATAAACTGATTGATATAGAAAATATATCACCCGAAAAAAAAAGTTTACGACAGCTTGCAAATGACAGTCGCTTTCAGGAGGCCAGGGTTATAAAAGGTGTAATTGCAAAACAAAATGTGCTACAAAGAAGTGTTCATGCAAAGCTGCAGAAAACTGTTGCAATTCAAAATGTTACAACAGTAATTTATCTTGCTCAAATAAATAATTTCAATTTTAATTACAACAACCGCTAATTAGTTTTTGCCATTGAAGCTATTAAATTTATGTTCTTCGAGAAATTACGTTTGCCTTTGTATGTTTTTGACGTGATAACGTCTTATAATTCGATATGGGGTGCGCGCACGAAAAACATGACAGTTCATGCGGCGTTACCTCGCTCTGAGGCGTTCCATTTACACTCTCAAGTCTTTCAACAACCGTAAGGCCCACCTGGGCCGCGCTCTTTGTTTCGATTATATTACGTATTTCGATGACTTAGAGAATACTTTTGTATAAAGAAGTTTGGTTAGTTATGACCTTTGATACATTGACCACACTCTGAATGAAAAATAAATAAACAATCTGTGAGCTATTAGTATTATTTTGGTTATTCAAAATTGTGCTCTATTTCCTACGTGTCAAGGTATGACTTGTGTTTTGTTCGAAGATTTTACTGGATTTCACGAATGTATGTAGCGTTTTGTATTGCGAATAGTTTATTTTACTCATTATAAATATTTTTAGACAATTATTTGAAAGAAATACATCCAAATAACTTTAGGTTACACTCGAAAAAGTTTGTTTCTATTTATAGAGATTAGGAAGCGAGGGTTAAGGGGTTAAGGATAGTTGAACGTGACAACGTCATACGTTGTCACGTTCAACTATCGTCAGTAAACCGACTTTACAGACAACCGATTTTTTTAAATAATAAATGTTTAAAATACCCTTGGATACTCATTTTAGTAATTAATTGGACAAATTTTTAACATTACCCAGCCAAAGTTGGTAGACCTAGGTGAGCATGAGTAAACCCCGAGTTAATATTTATTTTTCTTATTATTCGGACTTTACCCAAAAGACTTCGGTAATACTAAGTCAACCCGGGTAAACCTAAGTTTACTCCACCTTCTAGCATTACCCGTAACATATATACAGGCACCCGACACCCCCCCCCTCCCCCCTTGGGATTGAATGATCCCTGACTTTGACCTTTACTATCACATTTAAAACATTTATTTACGTGAAATACATATTATTTTTATGTCAAAAGGGCATCTGGTTTTTAGATAGTGGCCTAAGAATTTGCAGTAGGAAAACCCCTTACATCAATGAGTAATAATATTATATCAAGCTATTTTTTGACCGACTTTCGAAAAGGAGGAGGTAACGTTTGGCTGTATCTTTTTTTTTAGTTCAACGATTACTCAGCCGTTTGCAGTCCGATTTTCAAAATTATTTATGTGTTGTATAAGGCACAGTGCGATAAATACCTCAATTTTGTTTCACCGCGTTTTTCTTTCAAAATACTATTGATAGCTATATAAACTATAAATAGCTATATAACTATAAATAGCAGTTGATAGCTATATAAACATTATAGTAAAACTCCGAGATCGATAGTCTTTGTAGTTTTTTTGTTAAAGAGTGTCAAAGTTGCCCTTTATCCGGGGACCGGGTCATAAATTTTCACAAAAATTTAATTAAAAAAAATCTAGTAACATTAGTTTTGTTTATACCAATTGAATAAGTACTTAAGATATATATTAAGACTTATATACTTTACACCTACTGTGATCAAGTATGGAGATAATAATTTATTTATTAATTATTTTAGTTTTTCATTTTTACCCGACTACGGCAAAGCAAAAGGAGGATTATGATTTTCTATCTATGTATGTATGTATGTATGTTCATCTGTTCCCTCGTAACTTCTAAACTACTTATCAGAATTCGACAAATGACATATCATTAGAAGCGTCTTAATTGTCCGCTGGTATATAGGCTATATCGTCGTTGCCAAAACAAGACCTCTGATATGCAAAGATGCAAGTTTTGTAAAAACAAAAAAAAAACTTTCTTGTGAAAAAAATTGTATGTAAGCGATGTAGAGATAAATTTTCATGTTTGGAAAGGCGTAGTCACACGTTACATATACCTACCTACCGTAGCACTTTGACAACGTCCCAACTAGCAAAATGGTCTTAGGAATAGCAGCTTATAAGGCAAAAAGTCCGCCAAAAGCCACAGAATAGTTTTGATTGACGTATGTTGGCTTATTATTGCACTTTGAAATGCTAATCTAAGCCTAGTCCTAAAGTAGCACGATATGAGACTCTAGCTCTATGTCAAGTACATAAGTATAAATAAAATCATAACCAAGACTAACACATCTCTACAAAAATGCGTTGTGAGGATGCGTACAAGTCTTGTAGTCTTGGGTACGCTACTTATTGTACAAGCGATGCTAGAATTACTGAAGTAGCAAGTATCGTGGCTGTTACAGCATTAAAAACATTGAATTGGTCCCATGCTCTCATAAATGAAAATTAATCCTGATAAAGTCTTGTATGTTGCGTTTTTTAAATCTTGAATAAACGCATTATGGATTTTTAAAAAAATGGACACAACTAAAGCGATATTGTGAATTTCTGAATCCACATTCAGAAAAAAAGTTACGGCTAAATATAAATTTTGTACAAAACGAAAAGTACAAACATTATAAACCAAGAAAAGTGCAGTGAACAATCTAGTGGTTCCGTACATTTTCTAGAACAGTAGACCGTACATCTTTCATACTGTTAATGAATATTTTTAAATTTACTGTAGATAGAAGTAATGCTGCAATGTTACTTAAGGTTTATTAATAAAATATTAATGAAATATTTATTGTTTATTATTTTTATAGTTTTATTTATAATATGGCAACAACAATAATTTTAAGCATAAGTAGTGTTCGCAAGGTCTTTTAATGGATTATTTGTTTCAGATAGACAATCTATCTGAAACAAATAATCCATTAAAATTATGAACTTATGACAAAGTCAGACTAGTAACCTAAGCTAATAATTATTTTAATCTTAAACGGTTTTTTGATAACATTTGCAAGGAACCCCAATTTAACATGGTTTCAAACTGTCACACTCTAAATCGGAGAATAAGTCCTACAATACCATAATGTCAGACTTTACATGTTATAATAGTTTTGTATCAGTTTGTATATAAAAAAAATATATTTAATTAAAATTAAAAGTAAAAATAACAAGGGGGCATTGAAAATACACCATATAAACACATATATATCAACGAAAAACTTAGCTTCGCACATAAAGCTGGGCGCATGAGGTCGCAGTCAGGCCAAATCACTATTATTTTAATGGCGTTATATATTGCTTATAATATAATTTATTATAAATTGACAAACAGGCGTGACGCAAACACAGAGTTTTGTGCAAATCTATTAGTCTCATAACGATTCTAGTTTAGCAGTACTGAAGATATGTAGCACGATATAGTGCGTTTTGAAGATCAAATTAAGAGTAATTAGCATTTTTCCTGATCTGTACAAAACAAATTCAAAACCAAAGATCCTGAATTTGTGTCCAAACGCGGTTTTAAGGTAGTCTATGTGACTGTTCTAAGTCTACTTCATACACCATAAGTATTCACGAAAACGCAAATCTGACTTCAGAACCAAATTTTGCTAGTTGGGGTGTGACTGCGGTTTTCCAAACATGAAAATTTATCTCTACATAGTGAATCTTGCATACTTTAGAATAGTATTGTATGACATTATTGTCAATTTACAACGAAGGCATCTTGGTAGAGTCTACTGTGTCCATTTACTTGCAACTACATTAGCAACTTTGTTCAGTTCAGTATTCTGAAAATCTTGTTTTATACTTTTTCAGCGTCGTTTTCTGTCGTAGTTGGGTTTTAGTTTTTTTTTACTTTTTAGATAGATAGATAGATAGATAACTCTTTATTGCTCACAAATTGGTACTGTAACTAGTTCGACTAATTTAACATGTTTACATTAAAATGTGGGCAAGGGCGGCCTTATCGCTATAAGCGATCTCTTCCAGGCAACCCTGCGGCTATGGAGATATTGCATAATTAAATAAGCAGGATAATACGAAAAGTCAACAAACAGTAAAAACAGTTAGCAGATGCTAGAGAATAACTTAATATCTAATATATTTACATGCTACAGATAATTTAGTGAGCAACTCTGTTCAAAAGATGGTTATGCAGCTTTGATTTGAAAATAGCTAGTGAACTTGCCTCTCGAATGTCACATGGTAAATCGTTCCACAAGTGTGCAGCTCTCACAATAAAAGAACCCCTGAAATAGTCAGTTTTAGAGAAGGGCACATGGAGTTTCCTACTATAGCCAGAATGCAGTGAACGACTTTCATGGTCATCGTCCCGAAATTGGAAGCACTCTTTCAAATAGGAAGGACAGCGAGGATCGCACAGAACGTTGTACAGTAATCCGAGGACATGCTCATCCCGACGGAGTCTGATGGGCAGTCAACCAAGTCGTTCACGATATTCTGACACGTGATCGAATTTGCGCAGTCCATACACGTACCTAATACAAACATTTTGTAGTCTCTCCAACTTATTGAGATATTCCTCATTAATATCGGTCATGCAGATATCAGCATAGTCTAATATAGGCCTAGGTAGGAGTAAAGACTGCGCAAGCTCGACTTTGGTTTTTACAGGAAGTAGGTTCTTCCAGCGCCTGAGCGATCCCAATGCAGCAAAAATCTTACGACTGGTTTCAGTAATGACGTGGTGAGACCACTTAAATGTAGAATCAAAATACACTCCAAGATTTTTAACTACATTACTGAAAGGCAAAGTGACATTGTCAAATTTTACACTCGGCATAACATCGTAGTTCAGCCGGTTAATTTGTTTAGTCCCACCGATAACTATGATTTGCGACTTTTCAGGATTGACCTTTAAGCCATGGCATTGACTCCATAAAGGATAGTCGCAAGGTTTTTACTTTTTATTATTAATTTCGCGAATAGAACGATCTAAAGGCATTGAACAGAACTCCTGAACCTTTAAAGATAAAAGTTTGGAAATTGCAGCATCGCTTGGATAACTGCAAGCATTTACCTACCACAATTTCGCTTACAGTAACATAATGTGAATTACTGAATAGTTAACATTTTTATTTTGTCTATCATCCTAACTAAAAAGAGTATTTTTTTTTTAAGCAACTTGAGTACGTAATTCGTTGATGTTAATTCGAATTTCGAAAAAGGCACTAATTGAAGAATAAAAATTATTTCATACTTTTTAGATTATAATTTTAATACATAATAATATTGTTTTTACCTTGGAAGTCGGTTTAAATTTTTTTGTTATGTGCTATTATGGCCTAAGACGGTACCTGCAGACATCAGTTTTTGATGAAATAATATTTTTATTAGCAGTCCTGAGAATGCAATGAGATTGTATGAAATAGATTAACACCCTTTTTTAACCGACTTCCAAAAAACGAGGAGATTATATGTTTGGCTGTGGATATTTTTTTATTTTTATTATTATTATATTTTTTTTTGTATGTTCAACGATTACTCCGCCGTTTGTGAACCGATTTTCGAAATTTTTGTTTTGTTGTATTAGGTTTCACTCCAATTTGGTACCATGTGGTGGTCACAAAAGTGGTGACCTGATGATGGGATCCATAAGTAATCGAGGGAACTCCTCGAAATTTATATGAAAACATATGGTGATTTTGGTTTTATGAGAAGCATCCTAAGCATATGCTACCAAAACGCAAGATTTTGCACCGAGATATACTATGGTTCCGAAGCTACTAAGAGAACTCCGGATTCCTTATAGATACAAGTTTCGGAGTTTAGGTGCTGTTTTAAGAACTGAAGGCATATGCTACTATGCAAATTACATTCATCACCATCATCATCATCATCATCATCGTCATCATTACCACGTCAGGGTCACCAATGTCACCAAATTCAACCTTATCTCCAGAGCATAAGGCACACATTTGACATTACTCCTGAGAAGTTAGTTGCTTCGATAATGTAACATTCTGTTTCACTTTGCCTAGATATTCTGGAAAACAACCTAATTTCAACCTTTTGCATTGCGTTTGGCGTTCATAGTATAATAACGCATCGCATCGCATATCTGCCAGGGCTGTCAAGCAAGCGGCGCGGCGGCACGGGCGCGGTCCGGGTACTATACACAGAATACAAATTACTCACGGAGGTACTATGTGCGCTGCGGCCTGCGTGTGCGACAAGTCGAGCGAGTGCCAGCATATTGAAACTAGTCCGGTGACCGGCTACTTAGCACGTCACACGTGTTCACTTCGATTTTTAAAATGTATTGTTTAAAATTATCTGCAGGCTGCAGCTGATATTATAATATTTTGTAAGTGTGACTGTAATAAGATACGTGGAATAATATACAGGTGTATCATTCAACCTATAGTACGCGTTTGCTTACTAGGTAACTAAAAAGAGTGAAATTATTATTTTTAACAAAAAATTAAAACCGACTTCCGAGGTAAAACAATAATAACATCCTTATAATATGAACTAAAAAGTATTAAATAATTATTCCTATCTAATGGTGCCTTTTTTCCGAATTCGGCTAAAACTCAACTATTTCTGTACTCAATCTTCATAATTTTGAAGTCGGTGCCAGTTCCAAAAGTTTCAAATATTCTGTCAGAGAACAGAAGATTCATCTGGTACCGACTTCAAAATGATGAAGATTGAGTACAGAAATAGTTGAGTTTTAGCCGAATTCGGAAAAAGGCACTATTAGATAGGAATAATTATTTAATACTTTTTAGTTCATATTATAAGGATGTTATTATTGTTTTACCTTGGAAGTCGGTTTTAATTTTTTGTTAAAAAAAATTTTCTAATATAATATCATAGATTAACACATTCAACGCGTCACGACAACTTTTTTGGCGTATTTGACATTCTGACAGCACGGCAGCCTTGTGTCCTTATTGCTATGTGCGGAGGCAATTTTTTCATCTTCCTGCACGTGTAGGAAAAATTTGATGGCATTTCCCTTGTTTTTTCAACAATGCACAAAGAGCTGTTAATTGGTGGAGACTTTTTCCTGAAAAAATTGTCTAATGGGACATATTATTCTATGTGTTCTACACAATATCTGTGCCAAATAACATAAAATCCCCGTTTTTTTCGCATTTTCATCTGTATTTTTGCTTCTATTGGTCGCAGCGTGGTGATATACTACGTGACATTTTAATGGTTATTATTTTCCCGCAGTAAAATGATTTTATCTTAGTACAATATTATAATACAATTAGATTTGTGAAGTTGTTTTTTATTCAAATCGTATAAAATTCGGCCGGGCCATTGCCGCTCGCGCCTATTGGCATAAAAATTGCCACGTACCTACGTCATACAATTTTTTTATTTTTTAAAAAAATAACTTGCTTGATTCGATAGTACTACCACAGTGTAATCTCTCTATCTAATATCTATTTATTACACTGTAATATATGTAAATCGTTCTGTTGCGTGAAAACAATCACTAAAATGTCACGTTGTATAGCCTTAAACCTTCCTCGATGAATAAGACTACCCACCACAAAAATAATTTTTCAATTCGAGCCATTTTGAGGTTTTTTTTTGCTTAATTCTTTATTTTTCTCTGTTGCACTGTTTTGGTAAATATTATACCAAAATAATTTCTTATTATGGAGCACCCACAGTATTAAAAAACACACAATATTAATTAAAAATAACGCGGTAAGTAGTAAGTACTTCATTTGGTAAAGGCGAAAGCTCTAATAAATAATAAATAATGTCTATCTCCTAAGTCCTAATGTAGTTCAAACAAAGTTCCTAAGTCAAAGTCTACTTTGAACTTTTCCATCTGCAATTATTCGTTGATAAGGCTATAAGTGTCGCAGCTGCTATGCTTGTGCTTCCTAATTTGTCTTGCTCTTCCACTCACCAGGAGCGAGTGTCGTTCACGTAAATAATATAATGACAAAAAAATGTTTCATTCAGATAACACACATCTATAAAATTGTTAGAAAAGAAACTTATCGCTATGTTAGTATTCTATTCTAAAAAGAGATTTAGTCCTATTTATCATAAATTCGATCAAAGGACAATCCCCGCTGTCGTTTATCTCTTTCAGGACACTGTGGCTGCTACCGCGGACCCTGGCCAATAGCGATGCAGTCATTTAAAAAGCTCCATAAAGCTGGCCACAGCGTTAGTGCACTCCCTATCAGTGTTAGTGCACACTTAATTAACAATAATATGCTTGGATTACTTATATCCTAAGATCCCACCGTAAAGTCCTGCATGAATCGTTTTTTTAGATCAAATATATTTTAAAATAATCTTTAGAACGTATGGAATGGATTAATGTTGGGTTGCCTTGTTAAAAGTAGCCGCAAGTACCCGTAATACAAACTTGCGTGTATTCAATAGAAAAGTAAGAACTAAGAAGTAATGACATTGAGGAATGACAGGACACAACGCATAAATTAAAATATATTTGATCGAAAAAAACGATTAATGCAGAATTTTACGGTCGGATCCAATGTTATTAAGAAAAACTCAAAATCGCCATATTTTTTCTGACGTCTATGAACTTTTAATTTTCAAAAGCGTAATAAATCTATAAGGCGGTGAAGAACTCGTAAAGCCCCCAGTACACAATGACCCACGGGCCACGATGCTCCACTGGAGGTGGAGGCCACCGTGAACTGTAGACCACGATCACTTGGTGTTGGCGCATGGCTCATTACTGCCTGGCAATCCACTGGCCATCGTCGGCTCTCGTACAACATAACACCGTCTACTGGCGTTGGCTTGTAGTGGGCCAGCATGGACCATTGTAAAGAGGCGCCTTAAGTTTACTAATTATCCACAAAATTGTTTCAATTTTTCTCTCTTATAACAACCATCCCCGTGTTTAAAAAATATTTTTTGTAAAAAATCAGCCAAGTGCGAGTCGGACTCGCGCACGAAGGGTTCCGTGCCACTTTATAGCAAAGATAGCCAAAAAATGTATTTTTTTGTATGATTTGTTGAGAGAGAGAGAATTTTATTACTTACTATTAATCCTTCAGGCCCCGCGCGAGCACCGGTGATCGCGACAACAATAGAATACAATAGCAATTCCTGGAAATTCCGACTGAAGTATTAAAGTACAAATACAATTAAGTATCTCGTGAATATTTCAAGTGCCTACGTGTAGCCATTATCGATATGGAGTTAAAGAGGCCAAAAAATCCCGTTTGTTGTAAGGGAGGCCCCTTTAAATATTTAATTTATTTTGTTTTTAGAATTTGTTGTTATAGCGGCAACAGAAATACATAGAGAGTTGAAATAGCTATCACCGTTCTTGAGATACAGCCTGTGGACAGACAGACGGACAGACAGCGAAGTCTCAGTAATAGGGTCCCGTTTTTACGGAACCCTAAAAAGAATCAGTAAGATCCTCGACTTCTACGAACATTTCAAGACTAAAATAAGCCAAATCGGTTCAGCCGTTTAAAGGTGTGGATAAATAAATAAACAAAGAGTTCTCTAGATTCCTCATCGGATCACCACTTTTGTAAACATGGTGCCAAATTCGGAAAAGGCATCATGAGATATGATATTGACCTAGAAACAAACCTTCAACAGGCCTTGCCTAATAAGTCTCGACGACCTGCAGCTGCTGCGGTGTGCAGACAGCCTTAGGCATCTCTCAACTGTAAACTTGTTTTCATTACTCGCAAATTATTGGACGTCTTCCAATATTTTTCGTCTGGCCGCGCCCGGGTGCATGGCCGAGTGTTTTTATCGCCGTCGAAGAGAATATTTTCCGGTTCAATTTCTTATAATGTATCGCCGTAGAGCTATTATTTCAGTTGAAAAGAACTATTCGAGAGTATAACATTCGTAATAAATAATTTTTAGTGTTCAGACTTTCCAATACGGTATGTTATTGAGTGATATTTTCGAGTACGACAATATTCTTTTAAAGTTCCTCAGCATCAGTTTATTTTTTTATTGGAGCTACAATATTTTTTTTTATCTTTTCTTTATTTGCCTTATAAAAATGGTACATTTTAGTGTTACAGTTATCATAGTCTTTCTTGGATCACACTTTACATTAATAAGTAATAACATGACATGCAAATTCTTAGGCACTTATTCATGTTATTGTATTGCTCATAATACTATGATTGTTTTATTAACATCGAATGCTTACAGTTTAATTTAATTATAATAATGGAAAATACAATCGAATCCTCTCAAAAGGAATAACAGTATAGTAATGGATGTAAATAACAAATCAACCTGAAAATGGGTCCTAGACATCTACGCAGATTGATGATTTCCCCCAATCTCAATATTTCCGGTGGGGACTTTTTATTGATGGAAATTCGTTATAGCCTATAACTTATAGGTACGACGTCCAGTGGAAAACAGAACTCTATGAATGACGGTGTAATGTGCTGATGTTATTTAGTTATAAAGATTATATTTACAACGTATGTATTTAATATAATAATTTGAAAAATGCGCGCAAGAAGTTTCAAATTATTCAATTTATAAGTGGGAGAGCCATGCTTTGGCACGAATGGGCCAGCTCGACCGGAGAAATACCACGTTCTCACAGAAAACCGACGTGAAACAGCGCTTGCGCTGTGTTTCGCCGAGTGGATGAGTTTACCGGAGGCCCAATCCCCTACCCTATTCCCTTCCCTTCCCATCCCTACCCTCTCCTATTACCCTATTCCCTCTTAAAAGGGCGGCAACGCACCTGCGGCTCTTCTGATGCTGCGGGTGTCCATGGGCGACGGAAGTTGCTTTCCATCAGGTGACCCGTTTGCTCGTTTGCCCCCTTATTTCATAAAAAAAACCTTTTTTCAACTCAATGTCTTTGCAAAATTTTATCAAAACTTAATAATACCACATACTCCCGCACTACTGGAGTTGCAAGTGGCGCCGCCCGCTTTAATAGTTTTAAGCTTTCAGAGCTATTGCTACCAGTCTACTACAGTATCCATATCCATACTAATATTATAAATGCGAAAGTGTGTCTGTCTGTCTGTCTGTTACCTCTTCACGCTCAAACCGCTGAACCGATTTTGCTGAAATTTGGCATGGAGATACTTTGAGTCCCGGGAAAGGACATAGGATACTTTTTGTCCCGGAAAAATTTACGGTTCCCGCGCGATAAACGAGTTTTGGCGCAACGGAGTTGCGGGCATCATCTAGTTATATTATATGGCATCTATCAATAGGATTAGGTAATAGGTAAAAACAACCATTCTGCTCAGTTCCGTCCGGGCGGTTTTTACTGACAATATCCAGAGTGTAACAAAACATAGTTATAATGCTGTAGGTCATAGGATGTGTATAATTTCCCTGTATTGAGTTAACTGTGAAAGTAGCAGCAGTGGAAGAGCAACTTTTTTACGTTTGTATGAATTTTTCATCACGCTAAGGCTCTTGTCCATACGACAAAAAATGTTGCTCTTTCAGGGCTGGCACTTTTACAGTGAACTCTTTGTAGACAGTTCTAACTGTAGGTACGATGTATTGCGCATAAAAATGCGCTTAGTAGATATAAAAGCAGTATAAAACGCAGCAGCTTAGAACAAACCTACGCGTCAGTGACGGAGCGTCAAGTTGCGTCAAGTTGTCAAATGTGTTTTTTGTACACAAAACACACATTTAACAACTTGGCGCAACTTGACGCTCCGTCACTGACGCGTAGGTTAAGCCTCAGCTTTACTTTTATGACAGGCAAGCACAATGAACCGGCACAATACCGTCCGAGCCACATCCGTAAGTAAGTATACAAAGAGAGTCCTAGTCGTTAGTCCTTAGTCGTCAGTCATTAATCATTATATTAATTATATATTACTTTATTATATTATTTTTTAATAATTAATTTTATAAAACTAGTTGATGCCCGCAACTCCTTTGTGGCAAAACTCGTTTATCGCGCGGGAACCGTACGTTTTTCCGGGACAAAAAGTAGCCTATGTCCTTTCCCGGGACTCGAAGTTTCTCCATACCAAATTTCAGCAAAATCGGTTCAGCGGTTTGGGCGTGAAGAGGTAACAGACAGACAGACAGACACACAGACAGATGGACAGACGGACAGACAGACACATTTATAATATTAGTATGGACTAGTATGGATATTAATCATTATATTATTAATTATAATTTGATGATTGCGCTAATGTCGTTTTGGAAATGGTCTTTCAGCGCTGCTACTTTCACAATGGACTCTATACAAGGAAGTAGGAGTTGTTTTTGTGCATCAATAAGTTATTTTGGTGTGTGACACAAAGTTTTATTATTATTATTATCATTGGGAGTACATACACAGCCACACCCTAAAGGCAAAAGTATTTTTACTTAGTTTTGTTACACACTTCGTTTTGTTACGCCTTACGTCTTTCTCTATAATTCTAATAGTAGAATCTGGCACATATCGGCCGCCAGACCAAAATACTAGACCTGATTTATTGGTCCAGAGCCGGGAAGGTACCGTCACCCACCTGTCTCAGCCTTGCCAACATTACTCACGGGGTAGAAGTAAATCAGCTATTAACATTCCTAGAAAAGTTATATTATGAGTTGTAACAAAACTAGGTGATAATACTGATTTGACAGCTGATCTCAATTGCGAAAGATATGTTGCAAATCTATAAAATCCATACTAATTTTGAAATGTTTCTGCGCGTCGCGTTGCGGTCTGATTTAACCCTAAACAGTTTTTCATTTTATCCTGTCGCGTTTTAAACAAACAGTTTTATAATAATAACTAGCTGTTGCCCGCGACTTCGTCCGCGTGGACTTTAGTTTATAGTTATTCCCGTACATCGATTGAATAGTTAACGCGCAAATCATAAAAGTAAATTGTGTGGGACAATATACTTCTGTGATATTATGATAGATGTTCCGCGCGGCTTCGCCCGCCTAATTTAAGAATGTAACGGAAACCGTACATTTTTCCGCAAAAAACCTATTTCCTTTCACGTAGTCTATTCTTTATGTGTTCCAAATAACATAAAAATTGCTCCAGTACGTTCAAATAAGCCCTTTCAAATAATTTACCCCGTTTTCTTTCATACTTTCCTCTATTTCTTCGCTCCTATTAGTCTTAGCGCAATAAAGTATAGCTTATAGCCTTTTTCAATAAATAGGCTATCTAACACTGAAATAATTTTTCAAATCGGAGCAGTAGTTCCTGAGATGAGCACGTTCAAATAAGCCATTTCAAATAATTTCTCCCGTTTTTTCCACACTTTCCTCTATTTCTTCACTGTTATTAGTCTTAGCGCAATAATATATAGCCTTTAGCCTTTCTCAATAAATAAGCTATCTAACACTGAAATAATTTTTCAAATCGGACCAGTAGTTCCTGAGATTAACGCGTTCAAATAAGCCATTTAAAATAATTTCTCCCGTTTTTTCCACACTTTCCTCTATTTTTTCGCTTCTATTAATTTTAACGTGATAAAATATAGCCTATAGATTTCGTCGATAAATAGGCTATCTGACGCTGAAAGAATTTTTCAAATCGGACCTGTAGTTTCTGAGATTAGTGCGTTCAAATAAGCCTTTTTAAATAATTTCTCCCCGTTTTTCCACACTTTCCTCTATTTCTTCGCTACTATTAATATTAGCATGATAAAATATAGCCTATAGCCTTCCTCGATAAATGGGCTATCTAACACTGAAAGAATTTTTCAAATCGGACCAGTAGTTCCTGAGATTAGCGCGTTCAAACAAACAAACAAACAAACTAACTAACTAACTAACTAACTAACTAACTAACTAACTCTTCCGCTTTATGATATTAATAATAAGGCGGGTATTAGCCGGGCGGCAGCTACTCTTCGCAATGTAACGGTGAGGGTTACCAGGAGGTGCCGTGCGGTCTCCTAGGTGGCAGCTACTACCCTAGCGGGAGATCCATCATGGCAGCTGGTTACGAAGGTCTTCGCCAAGTTGCTCATCCTCGTTCCAGAGAGGACGTTGCGGCCTGCATTGGGAGTTCCGGAATGTTTATAGACAAGGAAAGCAGCCTCGAGGCATACAACCATTGGGCCATAGAGTAACGAAGATAATCAGCTATTCTCTGTTCCGGATACGTGGTGGTTTATCTCTGAAAAATAGTTATTTCTAGGAGAACTTACTATTTTCGATATTATATTTTTCTTGGCGCTGTACTAGTAAATACGCGGAATTGCTTCTAACTTCCGGCCGCCTACTGTTCCGCGGTATTGTTTCGATGGCAAAATGTACGTTTCTAATTAGATAATTTAAATTCTGCGAAGCCTAATATAAGCCAATATGCGTTTCGAATCGGCTGGCACAATATCTCAATTTTGCGCATTTTGATGTTACGCGGTATTTACCAACTGCTCATACGCGGTATCGCACGCGCAGCGACGCAATGGGTTTTTCAAATCATATGATAATATTGTTATTTGCAATAATGTGTAAGTACTGAGAAAGTTTAATGAATTTATACTTACTGTAGAAAATCACGCTTGACCGATTTTTACCTAGTTATTTACACAGAATAGATAATAGTATAAGTTTAATTTATTGATGATACAATGGCCGATTTTTATTTTTAATATTTTATCGTATGGGCAAATTCATGACGTTGGGGTACTTTTCATAGAATCACAGAATTCAAAATTAACTCCGTGTAAGAAACACGTACACGGTACACATGGTTAATTAGTATTATCACTTTGCTTGCCAGAGGGGCGAATAAAAAATCGTTATTAATTTAAAGAAGAAAATAGATGTATTGCATAATATTGGGAGTTTTGGAATAGTTAAAAATATATAAAAGATCATTTCGCATATTAAGAAGGTACTGTCATAGACATGCGAATTACGAGTTTTAGAGATCTATTTTCTTCTTTAAAAAACGTCCTTTTTATACGCCCTTCTGGCTTGAATCCCGTGATTTCATCGAAATAAAATCACCTATAATAATTAGTCTACGAATAATAAAAACTAAGGAAGAGTAACTCCGTCAAAAAACATGCTCCAAAATACTTGTCAAAAAAGTGTACCTTAGACACACTTCAATACACTTGCAATATTTAGGTGGCCTTGAGCGGTATAAAGGCTGACATTACATGACAGTTCGAATGGAACCAAAAAAACGGTAATAGTATGGGAGTTACGTTTCCTTAGTTTATATTATTCGTATAGTTGCGTGTGTACGGTAAATTATACGGCGATTGCTGAACCAAAGATTTCCTTTGGTAGGATTGGTCCTTATGGCCCAAGGATGGATTTAAGATGTAGAGCCACCGCGATTTTTGATGTAATTTTTTTTAAATTTTAGCAGCTTCTGCTCTGGAGGAAAATAGAGTCTCAATCTGTATAGAGGCATTAATTATGGTAATATTCCAAGTTCGGTACCATATTCGGATGACTTAAGAATGCTTAATTCATTTTAGGACTCATATTTGCACGATAAAGATGTTAAACAATGTAAAAAGAAGAAGAAGAAGCATTATTTAAACGCGCTAATTTTAGTATCAGTCAGTAATTACTCGTCCGATTTGAAAAATTCTTTCAGTGTTAGATAGCCCATGTATCAAGGAAGGCTATAGGCTATATTTTATTACGCTAAGACTACTATAAGCGAAAAAGTAGAGAAAAATGTGGAAAAAACCGGGAAAATTATTTGAAAGGGCTTATTTCACGAATTACTGGAGTCATTTTTCTGTTATTTGGCACAGATAAAAAGTAGAAACGTGAAGGATCATAGGCTATTTATTGTGGACTAATTTGTGTTTGCACAGTGTTTGATAGCCTAATTATGGAGGAAGGCCTATATTTCATCACGCTAAAACCAATAGGAGCAAAGATACAGAGGAAAATATGAAAATAAAGCTGAAGAGTTTCTTGGTTAGTTTGTTTGAACGCACTAATCTCAAGAACTACTGGCCCGATTTGAAAAAATATTTCAGTGTTTGATAGTCTATTTATCGAGGAAGGCTATAAGCTATATTTTATCACGCTAAGACCAATAAGAGCAAAGACACAGAGGAAAATGTAAAAAAACGGGGAAAATTATTTGAAAGGGCTAATATCTCACAGACTACTGGAGAAATTTTTATGTTATTTGACACGAATATATATAGACTACGTGAGACATGAGTTATTCATTTGTGAAAAATATACAGTTTCCGTGAAATTTCAGATTTACGCGGACGAAGCCGCGCGGAACGTCTAGTATTATTAATATGTTTATTGCTCCATTCATCACCATGTCTTTGGCATGCAGAATAATGCGGCTATCAGCCTCCTTATATTAATTAAGCCCTGTCAACAGCGTTTTCGTTGGTTGAAAATCATATATTCTGAATTTTTTATTTTATTTTATTTTTACTATCTTTTATCTAAATATTATTCCAAAATTGGCATTTAAACATTCGATTCTATCGAAAATGATACCAAATTCGACTATATACCTAAATCCCACGCAGTTATTGACCTCATACCTTGATAAAGCTAAAAAAAAAGCTTTATAGGTATTATTTAAATGAATTTGTAGGTACGTATTTTGTTTAGGTTCAGTAGGAATAAAAATACTTAGCTATACGCACCACACAATGGTTTACTTTAATTAAAAACATTATTATTATTTATTAATCAATGATCAATTTTATATCTTATGACATTATTTTTTATTACTTAATTAGTTCAACCTGTTGACTGTTGTATCTGAGGACATTTTAGATGATGATAATGAAAAATATATTAAAACATTTTATTATTAATTACTATACAGTATCATAAGATGAATTAATTAGTACTTACCTATATGACAGTTAGCACTAAACCATTTAAATTAGATTTCCTTATATGTTATTTTACTTGATTATTTTATTCTTGTTACTACTGTTATTTTTGTCTTGACTGTTTATATAAAATTTAATACTATTTTATTATTTTGAAATAAGAGAAATGAAAATTTGCATGCTAAGAATTTATGAGCGAATTGTGCGGAACTGTACCTTACTTTTGTCATCTTTTTTGTAACCACATTTCGAGCAAATAAAGATATTATGATTATGACCATAAGACATCCATTACACGGTCACTTACAGTCAATTCCGTCAACCATGAATTATGTTTGACTGATGGTGACTGATGGACATGGTGAATGGCATGGTGATATCCAGATTTTCGTCAATCAACTTCATTTTGTAACCGACTGTCACGCGCTTACACGGTAGGTTATCCATCAGTCACAGCCATGACTGTGGTAAAACTGACAGCAAAACCTACCGTGTAATGGATGCCTAAGTGTCTAAACTCTAAACACACTAGGCCGAAAATACACGAGAACCGGCATGATTACGTCAGCAATGGGCTACCCGCTACGCATACAATAAAACGCAACGTAATTTCGGCATGGTGATTGGCGTGTCTCGGTAATTTAAAATACATTGCAGGCGTAATCATGCCGGACTTCAGCCTCGTATTAGACGGTCACTCAATTCTCTTCAGTTTTATGTCAGTCAAAGCCAAAATTTTCAAAGGTATACATTTCTAATTTTATTCCAATTTTGTCAGATGTGACAACACTCACTCAAAATACGTGGGAGAGCCATGCTTCGGCACGAATGGGCCGGCTCGACCGGAGAAATACCACGTTCTCACAGAAAACCGGCGTGAAACAGCGCTTGCCTTCCCTACCATCCCCTATTCCCTTCCCTTCCCATCCCTACCCTCCCCTATTACCCTATTCCCTCTTAAAAGGCCGGCAACGCACCTGCAGCTCTTCTGATGCTGCGAGTGTCCATGGGTGACGGAAGTTGCTTTCCATCAGGTGACCAGTTTGCTCGTTTTATTTCATAAAAAAAATTCGTGACTGATGGTTGCATGAAGCAAAAATCAAAATATCCAGATTTTCGTCAATCAACTTCATGCAACCGTCTGTCACGCGCTTACACGGTAGGTTATCCATCAGTCACAGCCATGACTGTGGTAAAACTGACAGCAAAACCTACCGTCTAATGGATGCCTGAGTGTCTAAGCTCTAAGTTTTTACATACTAGGCCGAAAATACACGAGAACCGGCATGATTACGTCAGCAATGGGCTACCCGCTACGTATACAATAAAACGCAACGTAATTTCGGCATGGTGATTGGTGTGTCTCGGTAATTTAAAATACATTGCAAGCGTAATCATGCCGGACTTCAGCCTCGTATTTTCGGCCTAGTGTGTTTAGATACTTAAAGGACTGTGAGAAGTATAATTAATTAGTCTCATTTCGTGGCGATGCATGGTGAAATGGTGCGGATCACCACCATTATCACTATCAAGTGATGATTGATGTAATTTACACAATGGAATTTGCTCGCAGTTCTTTAAACAACACCGAAATCCCCAAACATGTACCTATAAGGACTCCAGAGTCGGCACTATCTAGTATCATTTCCTAAAAATATATGTACAAAACAACCGAATATAGAACCTCCTCCTTTTTGGAAGTGGATTAAAAATTATCAAGGGAGATCAGACGAACGGACAGAGAGACACAAATTGTAAAAGTTCCTTGTTGCTACTACAGAACCCTGAAACATTCAAATGCTATAATATTTTTGAAGTTTACTCCTTAAGAATCGATTTTCATATAATATAAGGCGCCCGGTATGAGAAAAATCCGAGGGGTAAAACCTACTACAAGTAACGAAAATGTGTCACGTTTTTGGACGACGAAAACTTTCTAATTTGGCTGTGAGTGTATTAAGACCTTAAAGGTAATATACCTATCGGAATATAATATTATATAAAATAATACAATTATATAATAATATAATATAATTATATAATTATATTATAATAATAATATACTTAATGATATTATAATATTATATAAAATAATATAATAATATAATTATATAATAACTAGCGACCCGCCCCGGCGTCGCACGGGTATAAAATATAAAGCCACTGAAAAAATGATTAAAATGGATAATCCTTCTCGTGGTCTACTTCTTATCTGTGCCAAATAACATAAAAATTTCTCCAGTAGTTCGCGAGATAAGCCCTTTCAAATAATTTCCCCCGTTTTTTTCACATTCTCCTATTAGTATTAGCGTGATAAAATATTGCCTATAGACTTCCTCAATAAATGGACTATCTAACACTGAAAGAATTTTTCAAATCGGACCAGTAGTACCTGAGATTAGCGCGTTCAAGTTAGCCCTTTCAAATAATTTTCCCCGTTTTTTCCACATTTTCCTCTATTTCTTGGCTCCTATTAGTCTTAGCGTGATAAAATATAGCCTATAACCTTCCTCGATAAATGGACTATCTAACACTGAAAGAATCATCAAAATTCGTTGCGCAGTTTTGAAGATTAAAGGGAACAAAGGACATGAGGGAAAAAAAGCGAATTTGTTTTATAATAAGTATAGATATCATTATTTCAAATTCAGGGAGGGGGTAGCCGAGGTGTTGCCTTTGATGTTAGAAGAAACCCCGTTCCTCTAGGCCTATTGGGAGCGGAGTTATGGCTACTTTAGTAAGACGTTTGACAGTTGCCGAGCTGTCAATGTCAAAGTTTGAATGCTTGTAACTCGGCAACTATTTGTCCTGGATATGAGTTTCTTCGGCTTGATCTTCCTGGATTTTTCTCCTCTATTTGATTCTGACCTTAGAATTGAGAAAAAAAATAATGTCTCTGATTTAGTTCAAATTCAGGGAGGGGGTAGCCGAGGTGTTGCCTTTGATGTTAGAAGAAACCCCGTTACTCTAGGCCTGTTGGAAGCTGAGTTATGGCCACTTTGGTTCGACGTTTGACAGTTGCCGAGCTGTCAATGTCAAAGTTTGAATGCTTGTAACTCGGCAACTATTTGTCCTGGATATGAGTTTCTTCGGCTTGATCTTCCTGGATTTTTCTCCTCTATTCGATTCTGGCCTTAGAATTGAGAAAAAAATATTTTGAAATAACTATGGCAGAAACGGGTGTAGATAATATTGCCGGAACATCTGATTTCATATTATATTAATCTTTTTTCAGTTGAATAAACTCTTTTTGCTTATGGTTAGATACTCGTACTTAAGGAGTAAACTCCAGTCGTGCGTCGGAGCTGACACACTTTTTTTTTCTTTCTTATTTAGCAATATAACTCTTTTTGTCGTGATGGTTTCTTTCGACAAGATTGGCTATTGATTGCTCCCCTCCCCTTTTACTGTTTGGGCGAGGCCGCCCAAACAGTATGTGTGTATTTTAAAAAGTATTGTGTTTATCTTATGCTCGAAAACTGATTCTAACGAATAAAACAAAGTACTCAAGCATGCATTAGAATTATTTGAGTTCCAATAATAGTCTAAAATATAATATTTCTTTTTCAAAAGAAGTTTTTTTGTGACACAAATGTAAGTATTACTGTTTCACATAAAACTATCAATGTATCATGTGAGTAGTCAAAAGGGCCATGTTTGGAGTGTTTGGGGCTATAATAAAAACGACATTGTGTATTATTTACAGAGATAAGTTGATTTTCTCAACGCTATGATAGCGTAGAGGAATAAATTCGCTATCATTTTGGTGCTCCATCGTCACATTTCTCAACGCTATGATAGCGTAGAAGGATAAATTCGCTACAATTTTGGTGCTCCAACGTCACAAGCAGCGTAGATATTCGCCAATTTTCTTTCTCTCGCAATTTTTTTTTTGCGTCACATCAGCAAAAATTGGCAGCCTCACCCGTTTGTTCTTATTTATCGGTTTTTATTCATGTACATAACAATCGGTGCTTTTTCCTTTTAGCTTTATTTTAAATGTCTTCTTGTCTGTTGTTACTTTCGTTGCTTTTTTTGCCTAAGATATGAATTACCACAGTATAGCAATATTGAATTACTCCACTTATGAAAGCAAAATGACACAATACAGGGTGCAATTAAACCTTCCAGCCAAATTTTTTCAGGGCTTAGGTATCAATTATCATTAGGAGAGTACATATTATTATAACAAAAAAAATAGGTTGTTAATTTTTTTATAATAACATAATATTTTATCGCACTTAACATCGTTTCAGAACGGTCACTTCGCGGCGGTGGGTAGAGCGGGGGTGACGCGGGGGGTAACGCTGGGGTTATTTTTAACAAGGATCAATATTATATCGAAATTTGGTCGGAAAGTTTAATTGCATCCTGTATAGTGCAATTTGGTTACCGTGTTTTGCGTCGCAAGCAAGAAAGGCTTTAAAGTTCGCGTCATAACAATAATATAATGATAGATATGTTTGACACGACAATTATTATTGACATGAAAGATCTTACGGCTACATAACTCTACCTAGTGGCATGTGGTAGGGAATTGTTTTTGACGGCTTTCTTAATTTTTTCAAGTTAATCTACGTAATATTTTTTTTATTACTAGATACATCGTATCACCTATCTCCTATATTTGTTTTCCGTATATTAAACCTTTTCTGGACTTCCACGGATATTTTAAAAATAGAATTAGCCAAATCGGCTTAGCCATTCTTGATTTATAGGGCGACTAATCAAAATAAAAAAAAATCGTTTTTATTTATAATATACTGTATATATAACAGATGCAAAAAGTAACAAGTAATTTTATTAGCATTTTAATATTCTTATCGACGAGTCCAAACTCCAATGTCCATCACTAGTTTTATTGTTAATGTTTAAAAAAAGCTATTATATTATAATATTATGTATTTTGCCATTTTGTTTCACATTGCATCATTTACGTGTTTGTTGTTATTAAAATAACTTCGGGTTATCACTGTAATTTGCAGATTTTCTTAATAATAATAAATAACTTTCTTATCATGTGGGAATTTCAAAGTAACTGTTTTAATTTAAAATTGGGTAAATTTTTTCCTTATGTGTCCAGTGAAATAATATATTTTTATTGAATATTTCCAGATTTCAAAACGATATCCCACCAAAAACATGTTTGATATAATAGGGCCAAGTTCCTATCGGCTAATTTTGACTTTTTTTAACGCCTCCGTGGTCTAGCGGTTTAGAGCGTGGCTCTTGACTCGGAGGTCGTGGATTCGATTCCCGCGTTAGAAACATGTTATTTCCAAGTTTAGTTAGGATAATGTAGCTGATCACCTGATTGTCTGACAAGTGAACTGATCCTTGCGTCAGAGGGGTATGCAAAAATTCGATCCTGCGCCTGATCTCTCGCCAGTCGTGTCGGTCTGCCGTCCCACTGGGTTATGAGAGTAAAGGAATAGAGAGTGCTCTTGTGTACTGCGCATATACTTGGACACTGTAAAATTACTCTTGCGCAACTGGCCAAAATTGAAGCCATTCAAAGAAACCGGCCACCGTCACCAAAACCGGTGTGGGAGTTATTATTATTATTTATTTAATAAGCTATACAGTGAGCATTATACATGACAATATTTTATACCCCCCCTCTCCTTCTCCCACCCTCATCATATTCTTGTTGTATTACTGGTAAGTACATAAGAATTTTATCTTAGGTTCGTAGCTGAGCTAACTCACGCTTGACTGATATCTAAATTTTTTTAATTTTTTGTTTATCTACATATAACACACGACATGTGTACCAAATTACATAACGCTAGGACAGTTGGAAGTGCCTTTTGAATTTCGTAGATGAACCGACTCATGCTTGACCGATTTCTTAAATTTCTCATTTTTTTATTAATCTACACATAACGCACGACCTGTGTGCCAAATTTCATAACGCTAGGAGAATAATTGGAAGTGGCCTAGAGGTTTTGATTACTGGTCACTGAGTGAGTGAGTGAGTCAGTGCCAAATTAATTAGCTATTTTTACAAGGACATATTTCAGGATCTACTAAAGCTATACTTATGAAATTGAATATACACACTAACTAATAAAATAACACGAAATATTATTATTGCGTATAATATAAGTAATAGCTGGTTATTTTTTAAGTTCATCTATGTGGATAATGTAGGTAAGTAAATCAAGCGTTAAAAACAGCTCTTTCTTTTGGTACTACTAATATATTATATTCTGTGCTTTCGTGCCCAATGTCATTTCGAGTTGTGTTTATAGCAATAAATAATTAATTTAAAAATCGGTTCAGCGCATAACGAGCTTAACATTCTCATCTTCTAAAGGTTAATTCAGACCGCAACGTGACGCGTAGATGCATTTCTAAATTTATATGGATTTGACAGATTCGCAAGACGGTCAAATCCATACAAATTTATGCCGCGCCGCGCCTCGCCTCGTCGCGTTGCGGTCTGAATTGACCCTAAGTGCGCACATTAGTTTTTTTCAAATTATCTTTCATTTTTTTAATAAGAGGCCACAATTTCATCAAAATTCTCTGTTTTTATCTCTTAATAAAGGGGTTATTTCATAAAAACTATCGTATCATCGCAGCATCGTAATTAGTATGTAACAGGTAATTAGATTATTTTGATGCCAAGAGTTATTGAGATCGAGCGTTAAAACAAACGAACGAACAAACGAACGATCTTCAAGTTTATATTTCTAAGACGTTTTATCCTGCGATATGATGGAGTATCCAGCCGTAGTGCGGGGCCACGTCGGTGAATACTACGAAGTATTTGGGATCGCAGAGCTTCTTGCCCTGAGGTACGACGCATTTGGAGAGGATTCCACGAAGGAACCAGCTGATTCTGTCGTCGATGTGAGTCACCGCCATCGCCAGGCCCCCGCCGCTGTCGCCATTCAGTAGACCCGTGCCTGAGGAATAAAACCAGCGGGGTTATTCGTAGGTTGCTATGACAGAGACGGAAAAGGACATTTAAAACTACAACTGAGATGAAAGTTATGTTCATCCCAGAAGACAAAGTAGCTTCATTATGATGTTATCCTTCATATTATTTAAAAACATCGGTCTATTATAATTTTCAACATGAAGAACCAGACAGAGACACTCAATTTTGCATAAAGTATAAGATAAGTGTGAAAGTATGGATTACAACAGGTTAAGGCGCTATATCGAAAGTAATATTACAGCAAGGGCAATTTTATACTTAATTTGTATGACTATAAAGTCGTGAATACGCTGCGGCCAGAAGTTATCGGCTCGCTCGGAAAACATGCGAAAAAACGTAATTATAATCATTTAAAAAATAACTAGGAGCATTTAAGCAAAATCCTTCTATACGATTTAGAGTTGCAAAGGTGTCTATCAATTAGACTAATTTCCTACAATACATCTATTTTCGTCTAAAAATAATCTTCAAATTTCGTATTTTTAAGAGGTCATTTCAAAAATTAAATGTGTCGAGGCAAAATACTTTAATCGTGTTTCTAGTTCTTCTCAAACCTAGATAAGGCAATGAAGATATGTATATCTCATTACCAGATTTGTAACATTTCTGAGGGTCCTACAGTATTACGTCAAAAAGGACAATTTTTTCAATATAGCGCCTTAAGCCTTTAGTATTGTGACACCTTCAGGCTTAGCATGGCCACTATAGAAAGGTTTAATCTTACGGTAAAGTAGACAAAGTGATGGATTAAGAAAAGAAATCTGTCAGTTTGTCCGCAAAAACTTTCAGCGTAATCTTTCGTACTTCTACCGTGTCGACGCTAAGCGTACTGGGATAACCAAACACATATAGTATGTCAAACAGCAAAACAAAGTGACAATACTTTAAGGGTGCGTCCACGTTTGTATCATTTGCGCGATCAGATCCCTGATCAGATCTCCGTCGCGTATCATCGAAGCGTGTCAAAATGATACGCGTATCATGATACGCCCCGATCGCTATTAACCGCGTATCTGATACGTGTCAAATCAAATACACGCATGATCGGCAGAATGATCTAATAGGCGTCCACACTATGATACACATACTTGATACGGCGAGATGATCGCGACGGAGATCTGATCGCGCAAATGATACAAATGTGGACGCACCGTAAGGCACTTTAAGGTGTGTATGTGTCCCTCACATAGAGTTCGCTGCAAGAGGTACTTTTGAATTCTACGTTTCTAAGCTAAACGCCCCAACGTCATGAATTTTCCCACACAAAGATAAAAAAAGACGGGTTGCACTCCGGGAGTGCTAGCAGAAGTGAAAACTTGATTATTAACGTTGTGCATTATTTTTTTTAACCCATTTTTTTATGAAAATCGATTTAATAAAGAAAGTAATAAAAAAAAACGATCGTCTTAATTAATTAATCAAAACAATCGATTGTTCGATTAATCGATTTCGATGTTACAACACTACTCTCCAACCGTCTTACGTTTTTTCCTTGGTTTTTCGATCAGCATGAGAATCTGACGCGAGTTTCACAGAGTTTACCCATCCCACAAAAGTGCTCAACGCCGCTAAAGAAGTTTTCACTTCAAGAACTCTTTCAGCGCTGCTACTTACATAGTAAACTGTACCAAACTCTATAAATTTAGGTTAAAATAATTTGATTTTGTGATGGTTAGATTTGCTGACGTCGTAAGTCCCAGATTATATTTGTATTATACTATTTAATTGAGAACATGAGTGGATGAAGCAGTTAACTATCATTTTACAACATACGAGCAATTACTCATTATTTTCCCTTATAATTTGAACAAAACTTGTAACTTATCTGCTTCATTATCTGGCTAATGTAGATACATTATACCTAGATACTTAAAATCTAGATTTTGATTTCAAATCAATGTCCTGGTCCTTAATCCTTCATGAACGCAAAAAATCTCTTATCAACAATTTCTCATTACCAGTCTTTTTCATTTTGACTGGTAATTTTGGTCAATGGCTGACTGTTAGATAATTGCCATTGCATTTGCTTACCCTTACCTAAATTACCGTCCCCAGCACAGAAGGTGAACTCATTTAGCAGGCTAGAGTAGAGTGTCGGTGCGGTCGCGACGCAGACTTCATCAGGCTGCACGGTGGTGTACGACGACCTTAATCTGTCCGATATGACATTCTGCTCCGTCAAACCGAAGCCTGCGACCTGAAATAAATATAGCTTCGTTAGATGCCTGATATTGTATACTATACAAGGTGTAACAAACTAAGTGATTTACTTTAGGCCTTAGGGTAGATAGGAATCCCCAATTTTTGTATGAGCAAACACCTGACGTTGGGGCGCTTGCCCAAAGAAAACACAAAAAAAATTGGTCTTGTAGCACTGCTACTTTCACAGTTAACTCTATAATATGAGGAACCCATACACACCCTTAAGTATTATCACTTAGTTTTGTTACACTCTGTATTTAATATTATGAATTATGATGTGTATTGCATACACTATAATACGGGGTGTCACGAAACTAAGCAAGTCACTGTGGAATTAGGAGCGATGAGGTACTTTTGAGTTTTATGTCTGTCTTGTTGTCTTGTTCACTAGAGACGCGACAGTCTTTAAACAGACTATAACATATTTTGAGCTATTTGTTAGCGTATGTATATTTACGTGAGTTGTATAGCTGTAGTTTGTGTTGGGAGTTGGGACTGTCCTGTATAAATTAGTAAGAGTTCGCTCTTATGCCATGATCACACCTACCTAGAGAAGCGAGACAGTGCTTTTGAACAGTGGCCGCGAGAACACCGTCTCGGCAATGTAATCAGGCCCTTTAAATTTTCCAATTTTTCAAACCGAAACTACAGCTACTAATTTGAATGAACACTCGATAAAAATTACAAAACATACCACTGCCTGCTGCCCGTACAAAATTCTTTTATCGTACAAAGGTCCCCAAACACAGATTGGCTGGACGTATTCTGTAAACACCAGCGTATTGACAAACAGGATGGCGAGGTCGGATGTAGCTTGTTCTAAAACAAAGCTTGGGTGAACTACTATCCTCTCTACCTGGAAATGAAAAACAAGTTTACTAGAGGATCCGGTGAACTTTTTAATTTCCTTCCTACTATTAATAATAAACCGTCCCTGGACTTCCACGAATATTTCAAGACTAAAATTAACAAAATCGTTTTAGCCGTTCTTGAGTTCTTGCGAGATTAACAAAATTAAAAATTCATTTTCACTTATGTATAGATAGAGAACACTATAGTTTGTTCGTTTTAAGATGATATGCGTGACACATTATAATTGACAGTAGTAGGGAAGTTACCTAAAAAAATTAATCGAATAATTTAAAAATATCGAATCACCTCGTAAAGGAATTGCAATCGAAATTATCGATTTCGTACTGATGTTTCAGAGTGAAGCCGGCGATTTAAGATGGCCGCCCTTTTTTATCGATTTGATTTCGATTCTTTTGACATAAGTTCCGTTTCACGCATCTGACATTTTTCAAATATTTTCGTAACAATAATTTTATACTTCTATTTCAATATAATATTTATAATTTTATATCAATAAGTTAGCATTTAGCAACTTTTCATTTTTATTCATTTACAATTACAGGAAACATTTATTTTTGTAGATAGAATATAATTTATTACATTCTGTTTTTTTTGTTTTCTTGTAAAAAAAATCCGTAGCAAGGAATATGAGAACTGTCACCCATATCATCTTAGAACGAACAAACTATAAAGGCCTGTTTCACCACTTTCTGATAAAGTGCCGAATAGGCTTTTCACAGCTTTTTTGACACATTCTCCATACTTTACCTGTCAAGTGGTGGATAGCCTATTCGGAATTTATCAGGAAGTAGTGAAACAGGCCCTAAATAATTAATATTTATGCCATATGCTATAACAATCAAGCCCCCTTGCCAATCCGATTTTAAGATTTGTGATGAGAGTGTGTTTAGACATCATGCCTCTTTTTATGAATACGAGGAGAGAGAGATATATAACATGAAATTTTAGTCATACAACTCTGATACTATTGGGTCAGTAACAAGTTTGTCACACTCGTTTGCACCGCTGCGTCCTCTGAAGTCTGATAGCTTATAAGCTATAACATTGAGTATAACATGCGCCAATCCAACAAAAAAATAGAATAACTCACTAGTGATGCTTCTTTTGCTACAATGTCAACTTACAGTTAGAATTTGCCTGCCAATTTCCTTTAAATCCCACAAATTACTTGTTCCAGCTTGGATTATTAATCTGTTAGTAGCGATGGTTTTGTCTCGAGTGAACATGCAGTGACCAGCTGAAAAATATCATTAAAATTTTAATATTTTTTAATTTGTATGAATATAGAAATTGATAGGCATCTGCCTAACCTGCCACTAACCATTCAGTGAACCTACATACTTTAGTTCCTTTATATTATTTCCAAACCAGCAGATCACGATTGGCATTTGCTTTATATAACCTGACCGAACAATGTTCATAAGTGCACCACCTAAGCAGGTGGTGCACTTAATGTGCGGTGGTTCATAAGCATGAGCATGAATAATTTTCTTTGAAAGTACTTTGACTTTGTAGTTTATAGCAATAGTTCATCATCATTCTCATCATCAAACGGCTCAACGCTGGTGTTTGGGTTATTTTAAAGTTTTATATATTACTAGCTATCCCGGCAAACGTTGCTTTGCCATAATATACTTATCATAGCTTGCCATTTTATTTTATTGAAGTGACTAAATAAGTACGAGTAAACGAGTAGAGATATCTCACTCTCGAGTGTAGTCAGATTGTCAATAGTGACATAAGGGTGCGTCCACATTTGCATCATTTGCGTTATCAGATCTCCGATCAGATCTCCGTCGCGTATCATCGAAGCGTGTCAAAATGATACGCGCCGATCGCTATTAACCGCGTATCTGATACGTGTCGTATCAAGCACACGCATGATCGGCAGAATGATCAGGCGTCCACACTATGATACGCATACTTGATACGGCGCGATGATCGCGACGGAGATCTGATCGCCCAAATGATACAAATGTGGACGCACCGTAATATATCTCTTTTTCACACGCGAACGTCGAGAGATAAATTGCTCGTTCGTAGACTAGCTTACTCGATAAGATATTGTTACGGATACGGGCAGTTGTTTACCCGCGCGCGACAGTTGCGCGTACTTTCTAGAAAAGTCCAACCCTTGTTTATGTGAATTGCGTGTTTATGTAAACAATCCAGAATGGAACGTTTCAGAAAGCGTTGCGGGCCATATAAAAGGTAAACAAGCCGGCAATCAATTCAGTTTGATACAAGCGATCATCGAGGCGACTTCGAAGTGAGAACAAGTGATCAATAGTGATTGACAGTGATAGTGCTCAGTGACAGTGACAGTGTTGGATCTAGTGCTTAGTGTTTGTACTTAGTGATTTGTGTGAGCTAGTGTTTGTGAATAAAGTCTTCAAGAGAGTCACCAGGTCTTTCTCTCCGAATCCAACGAACCCTAGCACGTAACAACTGGTGTCGGAAGTGAGGTTTGGAGATGCCATTGACTCCGAGAGAGGACTTTAAGGGGAGTGTCAGGACAAGGGCTCCGAGAGAGGAGTTGAAGGTGGAGTTGCGGAGGCCACACCCACTGGGGACCAAGCACCGCCCACTGCGGGGCAGGCCCCATCCGCTGGTCCTGCCCACCAGGCCCCGCCCACTGACCACGCCCCCCAGGCTCCACCCACTTCGGATGAAGCCACGCCCACTGGCTCCGCTCACCTGGACCCGCCCACTGACCACTCCCCGCAGGCCCCGCCCACTCTGGACATGGCCACGCCCACTGGCTCCGCCCACCAGGCCACGCCCACTGGGCCCCGCCTGCTCAGGCAAAGTCGACTAGCTACATCAATCCTGCCACGTCCGTAGTTTCTACGGCCCTTCAAATGGAATTAGAAAATTTAATTAAATTAATGGAGCTGCAAAGAGCTGATATTCAGGCTTTGCAAGAGGCACAAGACCGCAAGCTCAGCGCTTTGCAAGAGTCACAAGACTGCAAGCTCGGCGCTTTGCAGGAATTTCAGAAGGCGGAAATCAGAGCGATTCGGGAATCACAAGAGCAACAAAAAGTCCTCCAAGAAAAAGCACTTGGAGCTATAAAGGATGTAAGTGACACGGTGGTTAAGTTGCGAAAAGATGTCGACATAATGGACGAACGAGTTACGGGGTTAGGATTGGATGTGGAAAATGTGAAAACCGGCCTCACTGAACTTCAGAAGAAAGTAGTGTGCCTGGAAACCACAAGAGTGGCGGTTTCTAGTGGAACTATCGGAGTGGTGCAAGTGGTACAAGGACCAAGAGTTAAAGTGCCACCATACGACGGTACTACTTCTTGGAACGCTTATCGTCAGCAATTCCAGACGGTTGCTTCTGCCAACGGATGGACTGACGAACAATGCCTGACCGCTCTCACTGTTGCGCTCAGAGGGCAAGATTTGTCGGTCCTAGAAGCACATACAGGAAACAGGGTTCCAAGACCTGATGGAGGCCCTTGAATCCAGATACGGGGAGCGATACCTGGAGCACGTGTTCCTTGCTCAACTTCGTGACAGAGTCCAACGCTCAGGAGAGGGACTACAGCAATGGGCGTTGGAAATTGAAAAACTTGTTAAGAAGGCACCACCCAGGAGCCGATCCCAAGATGATCGACACGAATATTGTGCAAACATTTGTCGACGGAATCAGGAACCTCGAGGTCAGAGCTGCAGTGAGGCTACGTCACCACACCTCGCTAAAGGAAGCATTGGCGCATGCTTTGGAGGTCGGATACCTGTCCTTGGAGAAATGTCAGTAACTATTAATGTGGGCGGGTCCTCATACCCCCATGACGTTATCGTGGCTAAGATTATGGATGATTGCATTTTGGGTTTGGATTTCATAAAGAAGCATAACTGCAAAATTAATGTCGCTAACGGAGTATTCAAGTGTGGGGAAGAAGAAATTTTCATCCTTGGAGGCGCCTGCGGGAAAGTCGCATGTGTAAAGGAAGTCATTATACCTGGACGAGCGGAAGCTAGAGTGCTGGTGAAACTACCGCCAGCTGGAAAGAAGAAGTCAAACAGATGCGTGTTGATCGAAGACACACCCACCAAGACATCTGCGCAAAAACTGATGACGGCAAGAACCCTTGTTAGTGGAAGCAGTAACGCTGTGGTGAGGGTATTAAATCTTGGTGATCGCGAGATTTGCTTGAACAAAGGTGACGTCATTGGAAAGTGCGAAGAAGTTGTCTGGATGAGAAAGTGTACTTCGATGACAGGTGCAGACTCAGCAAACAGCAGCAACTACGGATTAGTGACTGAGCTACTTGACGACTGCAAGAGTAATCTGACTTATTCGCAGAGCATAAAAGCTAAGAAATTTTTACATCGCCACGCGAATATCTTCTCCATTCAGGAAGGCGACCTTGGAAGAACGTCGATGGTTCAGCACAGGATAGATACCGGAAGCGAGAACCCAATTCATCAACGAGCAAGACGGATACCCATTGCAAAGGAAAAAGAAGTAGAAGACCTTTTAGAGGACATGAGAAGACATAAGATTATTGAACCGTCTGCAAGTCCATGGTGCTCACCTGTTGTGTTAGTGAAGAAGAAAGATGGCAGCACAAGATTTTGTGTGGACTACAGGCGTCTCAATGATGTCACTAAGAAGGACAGCTATCCGTTACCTCGAATCAACGTCACTCTGGATACCTTGAGTGGCATGAAATGGTTCTCGACCCTGGACCTGAAATCTGGATACTGGCAGGTGGAAATTCATCCAAAAGACAAGGAGAAGACAGCTTTCTCCACCGGTAAAGGTTTATGGCAGTTTAACGTCATGCCCTTTTGTTAACATGTGGACAAAAACACGGAGAGATTTATATAACTTTTATTTAGTATGCTTTAGCGTCTAGCGATCTTGACAGAAAGTATGGCGGACACAGAGAGACAATTTTTGGTGGGAACACACAGGAAAATGATCATAGAGTAAAGTCATAGATTCATAGTTAAGTTACAAGTTATGATCATAGATTAATAATGACCATGAACAATATAAAGAAGGCATGGGATTTCAAAAATTTAATTGACATTTTACTTTAACACTCTTCCCAAATTCGAGCCTTCTATTTAATTAACAATTTCAAGACAGTTACAAGTTACAACAGACTTACTAAAAATAAATATAAACTTTTTCTTAAGTTTTTCTTAAGTTACCAACTTTAACATACCAATTTTATGTCTCATATATTTAAATTTATCTTTAGGCAAAGCTTTGGTAAAAATATCAGCATATTGATTTGAACTGTGTACATAGTATAAACTTATTTTTTTGTTATGGTACTTTTCTTTAACAAAATTGTACTTAATGTCAATATGTTTGCACCTTTTATGAAATTCACTATTTTTAACCACACTAATAGCACTCTGATTGTCAATATTGATACACACAGAGTTCTGTTTAAATTCTGAAATGTCACTAAGTAACTGTCTTAGCCAAATAGCCTCTTTAGTCGCTGCACACAAGGCCATAAATTCTGATTCGGTAGTCGACAATGCCACAGTTTGTTGCCGTTGCGTTGACCAAGTGACAGCTGCTTCATTTTTCATAAAGACATAACCGGTTATGGATCTCCTTGTTTCTATATCATTAGCAATTGGCTCGCAGTCCAGTCCCTCAGATGGGTCCATCAGTATATATTCATTCAGTTGTCCATACAAGAAGGCAGTGGTGACATCAAATTGGATAATTTCTAATTTTTCTTCAGCTGCAATAGATATTAATAATCGAATGGAATCGTATCTTACTGTCGGCGAAAAAGTCTCCTCATAGTCAATTCCTTCCTGTTGTGCATAGCCCTTTGCACACAGACGAGCTTTGTATATAGGACCTGAGGGTCATTTTTTATGCGGAAAACCCATTTGCATCCAATCAGCTTGGCATTCGAGGGCTTTTCTACCATTGTCCAAGTTCCATTATGATGGTGAGCTTGAAGTTCTTTTTCAATTGATATTTTCCATTTTTTAGAATCTGGGGAAGCAACTGCTTCGTCATAATTGAACTGAACAGTAACATCTTCATTAGAACACAAGTAGCTCTGCCCATAATCAAGTTTTGAAATAAAATTTTTGTTTCTAGGTCTGAAAGTAATATTTGTCGGAGATGGTGTTTTAAACTTTTCATTTGGTGAGTAATCACTCGTAGAATCATTTGTTTCAGTGAAACGATCAGTGTTTGTGGATTGTGGCAAATCAATAGCTTCAGAGACTTCAGGTGATTGCCCGTCATTTGTTTCAGATGATGAATCACATGTAGAACTGTCTATTGTCAAATCCACCGGAACATAATTTATTTTAATTGTTGATTCTAGAAAAACAGCATCTTTACTTTTTATTACTGTTCTAGATCCTTGTAATAAAAATCTGTTACCTTTTTTATACTCACAGTATCCAATAAATATAGCTTTTAGTGCCATGGGATCCCACTTTTTTCTTTTCTCTTTGGGAAGATGTATCATAGCTTCGCAGCCAAACACCTTTAGGTGTTGTAAATTTGGTTTCTTTCCTGTCCAAATTTCTTGTGGAGTCTTGTAGTTCAGTGACCTTGTTGGTGTCCTGTTGATCAGACAAGTAGCAGTGTGAATGGACTCTGCCCAATACATCTTTGGTAAGTTTGCATTAATTAACAAACACTTTGCTTTCTGTACTAATTTTGATTCATCCGTTCAGATACTCCGTTTTGTTGGGGAGTGTATGGATTAGTCGTTTGATGTTATTATTCCTTCACTTTTAAGAAAGTCAGAGAAGCTGGAGTTGACATATTCAAGGCCATTATCAGAGCGAAGGCATTTTATATGACATTCTAGTTGTTTCTCTACTTGACTCTTAAATTCTTTAAACTTCTCTAAAGCATCCGATTTATTTTGTAAAAAGTATATAAATACCTTTTTAGAGTAATCGTCGATAAATGTCATAAAATATCTTGCACCTCCTAGGGACCTTGTTTCCATCGGGCCACATATATCGGAGTGCACCAATTCTAATACTTTTTTAGTTTTAGAAACACTTTGTTTGAACGGCAAGCGTTTCTGTTTCCCTTCTAAACAAGTAATACAGGTTAATTTATTATCTTTCTTAGTTATTTTTACACCTTCAGTGTTTTCAACTATTTTAGTCAAATCTTGGAAATTTAAATGGCCCATGCGTTGATGCCATGTATAAATATCCTGCTCATCAACATCTGAAATATATGCCTGTTCACATTTCACATTTAATTTGTACATATTGTTGATTAAGCTTGCGGTGGCAACAATCACATTATTTTTATTCAAAATAATACAGCCTTTACTGTTAAATTTGACTTGTCCTCCATTCTTAATGATCTGACTAACAGATATTAAATTTGTTGCCAGCTCAGGCACATATAATACATCTTGAAACATAATTTTATTATACTGACCTTTGTCATTGCAAACTTCCAAAACCAACTGTCCTGCACTCTGTACTGATAATAACTTGTCATTCGCTACCTTTATTGTCTTCGTAGAAGTTGTCCTTTCATTTTGAAGCATATTTTGACAATTTACCATGTGCATGGAAGCGCCGGAGTCTACATACCATGACTGATAGCTGTTGTTTGTTGTAGAAGCTGAAAAAGCTACAATATAGCTTGTATTTTTAGTATCGGTATTTTTATTATTCTCATTTGACTTTTTATGCCAACAATTTTTACTCAAATGTCCATATTTGTTGCACTGAAAACATCTTGGACCTTTCTTATTACTTTTGGACGTTTTAGGCTGATACATTTTTGAGTTTGTATAATGTGCGGTAGTGTCTGATGTCTTTACTTCCTGTAGCAATTTGTTTTTTACTAAATCAGCACTAATCTTCATACCAGAACTTTCTAAGCCCATTATCATCGGCTTGTATATGTCAGGCAAACCTGCCAGCATTAAAGTACCCAACCATTCGTCATCTACATGAAATTTTATATTCCTTAATTTGTGTGCGGCTGACATTATTTTATTAACATAGTCTTCGACAGACATACTATTCTCTAAATTGGTGTTAATAAGTTCTTTTAATAAGCCCACTTTTCGGGTCTGACCGCTGTCCTCAAATGCTTTTGCTAAATTTTCCCATACCTGTTTTGCATTCTCGGCTTCTTGAATGTGCACATATAAAATTGGGTCTACCAATAATATTAACTTACTTTTGGCTCTGACGTCTTGTTTAACTGAATTAGGATCTGCAGCGTCTGGTTCTTTTATAATGCAACTATACAAGTCCTCGTGTTGCAAGTATGCTTTGACCGCAAAACTCCAACTTGACCAATTGTCACGGCCAGTTAACTTCTCGATCGACATCATTGAATTATTTACAGCCATATTTGTATTTCATTAACATTCAACAGCTTAAAATGAAAAGAAAACTCACTTGCGAGCGCGGTAACCAAAAGTGAGGTTATACTCGCCACTTTTACTTTTTCTTGAAACTTTATACGGCAGGTCGGGGCGGCTCTTATTTTTGTCCACTTTTACTAACCACGCTCTGCTACCATGTTAACATGTGGACAAAAACACGGAGAGATTTATATAACTTTTATTAAGTATGCTTTAGCGTCTAGCGATCTTGACAGAAAGTATGGCGGACACAGAGAGACAACTTTTGGTTGGAACACACAGGAAAATGATCATAGAGTAAAGTCATAGATTCATAGATAAGTTACAAGTTATGATCATAGATTAATAATTACCATGAACAATATAAAGAAGGCGCGGGATTTCAAAAATTTAATTGACATTTTACTTTAACACCTTTGGATTGTGCAACGCACCTGCCACATTTGAGCGACTCATAGAGTGTGTACTGGCAGGCTTAGTTGGAGAGGCTTGCTTAGTCTACTTGGACGACGTCATCATTGTTGGCCGTGACTTCGAGGACCATTTGCGAAACTTAGAACGAGTTTTCGCCAAAATAGAGGGGGCCAAGTTAAAGTTGAATCCGAAAAAGTGTCGTTTATTCAGGAGTAAGGTCAATTATCTCGGCCATGTTATCGCCAGTGATGGAATCCAGACGGACCCGGAGAAACTGGAAGCAGTTCGAAATTGGCCAACCCCTAAGAACAAAACCGAAGTGCGGGCATTTCTCGGCCTATGCTCCTACTACAGGCGTTTTGTTAAGGGATTCTCGGAGATAGCCAAGCCATTACATCGGCTGACAGAAGATAAACGACAGTTTATTTGGGACGAGACTTCTGAAGATTCTTTTCAGAAACTGAAGAAACGTCTGTGTGAAACACCAATCCTGGGGTATCCACAACCTGAAGGTCAGTTTATAGTCAACACGGATGTAAGCAACACGGCCATTGGAGGGGTGTTATCTCAAAAACAGGGTGAAAGAGAAGTTGTAATTGCATATTTCAGCAAATCTTTATCTAAGCCAGAGAGAAACTACTGTGTGACAAGAAGAGAACTCTTGGCTGTCGTAAAGACGCTACAACATTTCAGCAAGTATCTCATCGGCAGACAGTTTTTACTGCGAACTGATCACGCAGCGTTAAAGTGGCTACTACAATTCAAGAACTCAGAAGGTCAAGTAGTTCGATGGATTGAACAACTCCAGGAGTATGACTTCAAGACGAAACACCGCAGTGGAAAGGCGCATGGGAATGCCGACGCACTTTCACGAAGGCCGTGTTCAGAAGACTGCAAACACTGTGTTAAGCAGGAATCTAATGAAGTAACATTACAGTTAACGAGAACAAGTTCTTTGGGTCCATGGTAGAATGATGCTATGAGGGAGGCTCAAGAAAGAGATGACGACCTTCGGCACATCATCACATGGAAGAAACGCGGTGACGTAAAACCAATCTGGAGTGAGGTTGCACCCACTGGCGCTGTCACTAAGGCGTACTGGGCGCAATGGGACAGTCTGATACTTCAAAATGGAATACTTTACCGAAAATGGGAGAAGACTAACAGCAGAGAGTTCCATCTTCAGATAGTTGTCCCAAGAACGAGAGTACCGGATGTTCTCCGTAAAATACACGATGGCGTATCAGGAGGTCATCTAGGTGTTAAGAGGACGTTAACAAAAGTGCGAGAACGATTCTACTGGTTGCATTGTCGAGATAATGTACAGGATTGGTGCCACAAATGTACTACTTGCGCTGCAGTGAAGGGACCACAGACAAGGAACCGTGGGAACCTGCGCTTGTATAACGTTGGCGCACCGTGGGAACGAATTGCAGTTGAAGTAGCTGGGCCATTTCCTGTAACGGAGTCGGGAAACAAGTATTTTATGGTTGTTATGGATTACTTCACCAAATGGCCCGAAGTGTTCGCCATACCAAACCAGGACGCTACAACAGTTGCTTCTAAGCTAGTCGAAGAAGTGATATCTCGCTTTGGTGTGCCTCTGGAAATCCATTCTGATCAGGGCAGGAGTTTCGAATCTCAGGTCTTTCAGGAAGTATGCAGAATTTTGGGGATGCATAAGACGAGGACCACCGCGTACCATCCACAGTCTGATGGAATGGTTGAGAGGTTTAACCAGACCTTTGAGAGGCATTTGGTGAAATTGGTAGATGACAGACAAAAAATTTGGGACAAGTATATACCACTCTTCCTTCTCTCGTACCGTACCGCCGAGCATAAGAGCATAAAAGCTACCCCGGAATATGTCAATTACGGTAGAGAACTACGAATACCAATAGACAGAGGTCTATTGGTATTGGTGACGCTCCTGTCAAGAGTGACAGGAGCGTCACCGGGGGAACCAAAGACCGTACAAGACTATGTCTGCGATTTAAGGGAAAAGATGCGCTACATACACGCCATGGTTCGGGAAAATGGGTTACAGTCGAGTGAGAACATGAAAACCAGATACGACCGGAAATCGAACACGAGCGGCTTCGAAGAAGGGTCACTGGTATGGCTGCATAACCCAACTCACTCGCCGAAAAGGGAAATCTCCAAAGTTGCAGACCAAGTGGGACGGCCCATATAAAGTGGTTACCCGATTGAATGATGTGACTTACAGAATTCAAAAGCCACCAAGAGGCACATTCAAAGTGGTACACATAGACCGTTTGGCACGTTATCATGGCAGTAACAACGATGCTCGGGACGAGCATCTCTAAGAGGGGAGTAGTGTTACGGATACGGGCAGTTGTTTACCTGCGCGCGACAGTTGCGCGTACTTTCTGTAAAAGTCCAACCCTTGTTTATGTGAATTGCGTGTTTATGTAAACAATCCAGAATGGAACGTTCCAGAAAGCGTTGCGGGCCATATAAAAGATAAACAAGCCGGCAATCAATTCAGTTTGATACAAGCGATCATCGAGGCGACCTCGAAGTGAGAACAAGTGATCAATAGTGAGTGACAGTGATAGTTCTCAGTGATTTGGATCTAGTGCTTAGTGTTTGTACCTAGTGATTTGTGTGAGCTAGTGTTTGTGAATAAAGTCTTCAAGAGAGTCACCTGGTCTTTCTCTCCGAATCCAACGAACCCTAGCACGTAACAATATTATGTCGATGATGAAGACACATTCATAATATTCTTGGGCCATGCGTACCGGTCAACACCGCGGTGCGGGATACGATGTTCCCGCCGCACTGGTACATCACGACGCTACTGTTCCGCAGATCCCGTATCAGGACAGCCACGTGCCAGGGCCAGTCCCCGGCCTTGGCGTCCGCCTGGACTGTCAGGAGCTCGGAATGGTTGAGAGACCGCCTGCCGCATTGAAAGGTACCAGGCTGTCGGCTATCCGTTGGAGTGCTGTTCTGAAAACATTTTCAATGGTTTTTTTTATTAAGTCCTACATAATAATATAAGAGACGTCTATGCAATGCTATTTCTGTCTCATTGGTTTTTCAATAAATTAAAAAAAACCAAATTAAAAACCATGCAGTTTTATAATATTATGAAACTACAAAGTCGCTTTTTTCCCTCATGTCATTTTGTTCCCTTTAATCTTTAAAACTACGCAACAAATTTTGATGATGCTTTCAGTGTTAGATAGCCTATTTATTGAGTAAGGCTTGAAGCTATATTTTATCACGCTAAGACTAATAGGAGCGAAGAAACAGAGGGAAATGTGGAAAAAACGGGGAAAATTATTTAAAAGGGCTAACTTGAACCTACTAATCTCAGGAACTACTGGTCCAATTTGAAAAATTCTTCAGTGTTAGGTAGCCCATTTATTGAGGAAGGCTATAGGCTATATTTTATCACGCTAAGACTAATAGGAGAATGTGGAAAAAACGGGGGAAAATTATTTGAAAGGGCTTATCTCGCGAACTACTGGAGCAATTTAATATAAAGCAATTTAAATATAAAGTGGGTGGGTAGTTGACAATTGTCAAGTTAACAATTGCTCCCTGTATATTTTTAGAAAATTAAATATACTAAGTTATAATGTCCACGAATAGTGATGTGAATAACGAAGTGGAGGTGCAAGGAATCTCGCTCGTTGAAATTCAACGTCTATCGGAGCTGGAGACACATATTTTCAACACCAATGTTAACACTCGTCGAGGCAACCGCAGCACGACGGATAACAACGACCAGTGGATCTCTCGGTCAGAATTTCGGGAGTTTACGTTGGAATTACTGAAACGTATAGATGCTCAAACCGAAAACATTATTCATCTTCAAGAAATATGTGTGTCTACGAAGATGGAATTATTGAATTTACAAAATAAGGAGATTCTACCGCGACAGCAGCAAAACCAAGCAGCAACATTAAAGCCAGTTCTGGAGTACGCGGCTGCGGGCAACTCTAATCACTTAAACGAACTCTTTAAGTGGAAGCATTATTAACACCAAAAAACAGAAGAATTCCACGAGTTTTGGTAAAAAAGATAGCAAAGGATTTCATCATAATGAAAAAAAAATCGAAAATACCCACCCGTCTCAATCTCGTGAGGCCATTAAATCAGCGTCGTCAAGTAATATGATAGAAGCTCAATCGCAAACTAAAACATCAAGACGTGTAACATTGATTTCGGCCGGGAATTACGGAGAAAAGGAGCAAGGGGAGGCTGACACCATGACAATGAAGACCAATAAGACATCCCTAACCCAAGAAGTTAAACGAGGTGAGAGTATGGATTCAATGGAAATAAGGGCAGTTGAAAAGAAGAAAAATCTTCATATCTGGAGATTAGAATCTAGTACTTCAGTAGATAAATTAACAGCTCATGTGAAGCAAATATGTGGACAGACAGTAGATTTGAAAATTATAAAAATTAGGCACAAGAATGAGAAAAAGTATGCATCTTTCATCATTATGACGTCTGAATCTATTTATAGAAAACTCTGTCAACCAGATGTTTGGCCCGTTAATGCGGAGTTTTCTGAATGGTTTTGGTTTCGGAAAACAAAAAGGCACGCATTTGAAGAAAGAAGCTAATTATACTATTTTTTATCAGAATGTCCGAGGTCTACGCACAACATTAAATGTCTTCTGTAATAATTTGGAATCCTTGTGTGCGGACCTAATTGCGATAACCGAGACTGGATGCAATGAATCTATCATGGATGCGGAGTTAATTCCGCCAGGGTATCAAATCTTGCGATGCGATCGAGCGGACGGACGAAAGCAGGGTGGCGCGCTTTTAGTGGCAACACATGACTTGCGCTTGCGACGAGTCGAGCTGAGTGACGTTAGTGTTGATCGGTGCTCGTTTGAACTAATTAGTGCAACCGTGTACGATAGGCATTGTAAATATCTGTTTTTGTGTTGCGTGGTTTACGTACCGCCAAATACTAAAGACCTTGAATACTTGTTGTTACTTAGGATTATCGAGGATTTGTGTGTAAAGTATAACAAAGTCATTGTCATTGGCGATTTTAATTTGCATTCGACAAGTGAATATGTTAAGAACTACATGGAGTATTTCATGTCGTTTTGTGAATTTGCTCAGATGAATGATGTACCTAACTGTACCGGTAGACAGTTGGATTTGGTGTTGTGCTCGGATTGTTTGTGCAATGGTATGTTCGTGAGTCGGGCGGACGAAGCCGTGGTGCCCGTCGATACCTACCACCCGCCGCTAACGATCGAACTGCGAACAGGGCCGTATACGTCGGTTGTGCCAGATAAGTCGGACCAGCGAGTAAACGTATGTAATAATTATTTTAAATGGAATTTTTACAAGGCGGATCTTAACCTATTGTACTCCTCGATAGCCAACGTAAACTGGGATGACTTTTATGATATTTTAAGCCCCGAGGAGGCCCTAGATAATTTTTATAAAAATATTTACGATATATTTAGTATTAGCGTCCCCCTCAAACGCAAAAAACTAAACTGGAAACGGAATTATCCCGAATGGTACACGAAAGACATTATCGAGGATCTACAATTAAAGTCATGTTTACATAGGCAGTATAAAAGGTCGGGGTCCCAGGAAGATTACCTATTATTTGCCTCTTGCAGAGCTAATATTTAAAAAACTATAAATATTGCTCTAAAAAATTATGAGGAACGAATACAGAATAATTTAGTTAACGACCCAAAAATGTTCTGGAATTATATTCAAAGTAAAAAACATTCAACTAACCGTAGTAAAATTATAAAAAATGGGGAGGAGTTGTCTAGTCAGCAAAGTGCGTATGAATTCGCTTATTACTTTTATTCGGTGTTCAATAAAACGAAAGCGAAATTAAGTGTGGTCGAGGCCGTCGCGGCGGGAGGCGACGGCAGCTCGCGCGTATACCTGCCCTCCCTAACACTAAAGGAGGTGAGCACAGCCCTCAAACTTTTAAAACCGAAACAGTCGGCCGGCCCGGATGGCATTCCGGCTTTTATAATAAGAGACTGCCGGACGGTACTAGCGAAGCCGATGATGCATATATTTAATTTATGTTTAGGTAGCTCGTACTTTCCGGATAGGTGGAAAATGTCCCGCGTTGTGCCTATACATAAAGGCGGAGACAAAACCAGAGTCGAGTCTTACAGGCCGGTGGCGATCCTTTCTACGCCAGCCAAAGTATTTGAAGCCGCGTTTCAAAGGGGTATCCAAGTGCAAATTGAATCGTCACTGACGGATTGCCAACACGGTTTTCGTCCAAAAAGAAGTACTAGCAGTAATTCGCTAGAAGCGATGGGGTACATTACACCCCATGTAGATAGGGGGTTGCAGGTAGATGGGATTTATTTGGATTATCGAAAAGCATTCGATGTTGTCGATCATGATATTCTGCTGGCAAAAATGGCTAAAATAGGTTTCACTCCTAAGTTACTGCTATTTTTTGTGAATTACTTGAGAGACAGGATGCAGTACGTAGAATTTGCGGGCTGTCGATCAGCACCATATGCTACAGAATCTGGCGTGATTCAGGGTAGTAATTTGGGGCCATTAAAATTTCTCATAATGATAAATGACTTACCGGAGATAATTAGGTATGTAATATGTCTACTATTCGCGGATGATCTCAAGTTGTTACTAGCGATCAGAGGCCTCAGCGATTGTGAGCGCCTCCAGCAGGATTTGGCAAGGGTAGTCAAGTGGAGTCGGCAGAACAAGCTGGAATTTAATGTCTCCAAATGTTCGGTAATTTCGTTTAGCCGAGCGAGGACTCCCCTAACCCACGACTACAAGGTAAATGATGTTACTTTGTCGAGGGAAAAGTCTGTGCGGGATCTCGGCGTCCAGGTGGATGACAAGCTGTACTTCCGGGATCACGTTTCTAACGTCTGTAAGAAGACATACCGACGCTTAGGCTTCGTACTACGAAGGTCCGCGACGTTTCGGAATGATAGGGCGATTACAGCGTTATACGATGCGTTCGTGAGAAGTCAGCTGGAGTTTAACGCGGCTGTGTGGGCCCCGCACGAGAGCAAGTACAAGCTCATGCTGGAGCGCATTCAGAACAAGTATTTGCGTGTTGTCTACCTGAAACTGTATGGAGTGTACCTTTTCTACCCGCTGATGTATCCGACGCTGTTTGTGTTAGGCATGATGGGATACAATAAGTTGGAGACCAGGAGGGACTTAAGTATGGCGTGCTTTATGTATAAAGTGTTGCGTGGCAAATTAATTTATCCGGGTTTACTGCAATGGCTGGCACTGAACGTCCCCGATAGGTATGTGTGGCGGAGGCGGTCTCCCGAGCTGTTCGCGACGCCGCACTCCAGAACAAACTTATTAAAATACACGCCCATTGTAGAAGCAATCCGAATACTTAACAAAGTGAGCATCAAATTGGACTTATTCGTATGTCCTTTGAGTTCACAAAAGTGACACTATCGGTGATATGTTATGCATAATTATACAAAAATTAATATAAATTCTAATCTATTTACTACGCTATCGAATTGGATATCAGTCTGTAATGATAGTTGTAAGAATGTACTATAATAAATGAATAAATAAATAAATAAATAAAATGAATTTTTATGTTATTTGGCACAGATAAGAAGCAGACCACGTGAAGGATCACAGGCTATCGACTTCAATATTTTTTTCAGTGGCTATATATTTTATACCCGTGCGACGCCGGGGCGGGTCACTAGTTATTTATATAGCAATGATTGCATTGTAATTTGTAAAATAATTGAGGCAGATGTAAAGAAAGATGCCGCGAGCTCGTTTTGCCAATCCCAAAATTTTGTTTATTATTTACTTGCTAATTGCTGCCATCTAGCATTTCCTGCTCGTTATTATGTATATTATATATTCTAGTTCACTAACCTTGTTATGTTCATCACATAGTAGTATATTGTTCAGTGTAAACTTTGTGACCGTTGGTTTTTCCACAGCGACTGTCGAATTTATTGAAAAGTAGAAATGATAACTTGGAGGTAATTTTCCTTTTGGTACCAAAATATATTCACGCCGTCTGTTGTTAACAATCATTTTGCTTTGCTGTGAAAACTGAAAATGTCCAAGTATGTGATTACAACAAATTTTAGTTTCAAGAATAACATTTGTCAATGCTAGAATAATATTGTGAGTGTGAAAATATATACATAGAGAATATTTTGCAAAGGTCGGATCAGAGGGCGCTACTAGTATGGATGTCGGATTTTTATCGAATGATTAACTGTATGTAAATCATTTGATCCAAATCAGACATGTTGCACACGTCATAACAGAATTTTGATAGAAATGTTGTCAAATGTCGAACTAAACTTTTGGTTTACTTTCTATGCTGGTGCTGCCTCTAGCTTTAACATGAAAACATTGGAGTAAAATATTCAATAATGTTTTATTTTGTAAATAAAAAGAACAATTAAATATAACAGTTATAAAATATTATCTCTCTGATTACATAAAATAAACTCTTCTAGATAATCTTACCATTTGACATACTGAATGTTTAACTCACAAATCACAACTTACGCCGTAAAATATCAGGGGATCCTTAAAGTTTATTTCGATTTGTGCATCATTGAGATAAGGATACAGTCCTAAATTAACAGTCCCTTTCCACAGGATATCCGTAACTTTGTCAAAATAAAGCACACCCAGGTCGCACGGATCGTACCGCAGCTGAGCTTGGCCTTGTAGATACATCGCTTGCACTCGCACGAAAAAAAATAGAAAATATATTCCAAAGTATAATAACATTTTCGTCTAATACTAATAAGTGCTTCTCAAATTATAAATATAACACAACTGTAATGTGTGCAAACTTTTAACTTGTAATTTATTTTATCTTACTTGTATACAGCGTGTTCAAGTTTTGACTGTTTCGTAAATCGCACTTTGTCAGTTTATAAGTGAAAGTTTTCTGTACTAATCGGTGTCAGTGGGTTTAGTTTTAATGACAAAATAATCGAATGTTAAACTAGTCATCAGAACAAAGAGAATTATGACAAACGTTGCGCTGATTACCCAATAAAACGGCTGAATAAATATTTTATCACTTAATATTATATCTGTGTGATCAATGATCATTCATAACAGTCATTATATTATTAATTATGGACAAAAAATATATTGGAATGGCCCTATAATTTACTTATAATAAACGCATCTTATACATGAAATCTGTATATAAAAATGGATTTTCAAATGTGTTAGTCGCGCTAAAACTCGAAAACGGCTAAACGGATTTAGTCTTAAAGCATTCGTAGAAGTCTAGGGAAGGTTTTAAAGTGATACGAAGCTAGCCAGGACAGCAAGTTTTAGGTAATTATAATGTGTTAGCTTGTTTTTTATCTTTATTGAACACTACGTTGACGATTTAAATGTAAATAGCCATTTTTAGCCACAAAACAATATATCGATTTCTTGCGGGAATAATAATAATTATTAAGACGTATGTCGTATAACCATAACCAAGGAAGTTAAATAAAGCAATTATTTAAACGCCCTTGACCATACCATGCCTACTTTTTCGAGCAGCACCTTTTTCCAACGTTTCCGCTACTTCCTAGCGGTCACAGGTGGACTGAGGTGACTATGGAGTATATGGAGGTGACAGACGTAAGTACATACTTACCTAACTCGCTGAAGTTTTTTAAAACTAACCGCAGAACGTTTTTAAAGTATTATTTTAATACTTGATTCGAATTTCGAACAAAAAAACAATGGATTCATCCTGTATATTTGACCTTTTAGACACTGATTCTTAAAAGAACTTGACGTGTTATCTTTGTGATTGTTTACAACAAACATAGAGTATAAAGTCATCAATAAGTTTAATTTAATAACAAAATTATATTAATTCTAAAACAACAAAATTGTCATTTCATTTTTTTTCTTTTTTGCTTTTAATAAACCACCAACTTTAAAATTGAATTGTAAATAACGACAGAGCTGAAGCGCATAATATAATAGTGTCCAAGCAACTCGTACCGCGGAGACCGCTAATATGTTGGTAAAAAATATGGTTCGGTTTCGTATTTAAATAAAATAATACAAGTTTATAGGCCGGTTATGAACGTAGATACTAATTTTGTGGCGCGTGAGGTTATTCCAAGCGCGCGTTGAAAACATTCCTCAGTTACACCGTGGTGTAAGGAATCAATAATAATGTTGAATAAAGAAATTTTAGAACATCCTCCAATTTGAAACTCTAATGAAGATCCATCAAATCACTGGAAGTTGCTCACAACCTTTCGTGAAATAGATAAATCAAAGTCAACAAATCTAAAGTTAAAAGTAACAAGTTGTACTTAAGAATATAAAATATATGTAATAGTATTTTAAAACGACTTAAAATTGTACGTAATTGAAAATTAAAATTTCTCAAATCTCACTTTTAGTTCCGGATATATGCGAACTCTAACATAAAAACATACATAAATATAATATTATACATTTGGCACATTTCTTCAGACGATGATATTTAATAATAGACATAATAATAATAATAAAAGACATATTTTATTCAATAAGCACATACACATTACATCAAATGACAGCGAAAACAATAAAGCACAAGGGTACAAATAAAAAAGTAAAATAAAAAAATAATAAAAATAAAAAAAGAGTTTAAACATATTGGACGAAATCTAGGCGGCTAAGGAAATATTGGACGCAGGCTGATGAGTGATGATGATGAACGGATTTGCTAAGAACACTGTAACAATAATTGATCACGTCAGTTTTGAAACAAAATAGAATTAAATCGAAATCAGTCCATCCGTTCGGGTGCCACCGCTGCCACGGACACAGTTAGGGTTGCCATCTTTTATTTTTGCATTTAAAGTACATTGGTTACTATAAATAAGAAAAATATAGTACACAGTATAAAAATAAAGTAGATTAATAAATAAATAGAGTAGTAGTAGATTCAACATTAATCCATAAATTTCGTTTAACGAAAACTACTTACGACTTCAACAGAAATCAAATTATGAGAAATAAAGTATTTTCGCGTACTTTATTATTACAATAAAGTACAGAGTACAATTACCTTAAATAACGTACAATACTTTCTTACAAAGTACGGGTGGCAACCCTAGACACAGTACACATGGACTGTGTGTAGGTACTGTCTTTTTGTTTGGGGGTTAAGAATATTTAGTAACTATTACGGTCGATGATAATAATAATTATATTAACACTCTCATACAAAATAGGTAACGCGTCATAGTGAGGGAGCCCTAGAACATTTTTTTTGTGATTACTAACAAGCTAATTTTTTGTGAGTGAGAGCTACATTTTGATAAGACAAACAACATTTTTATTTTCGAAAAATCTCTAAAGTGGTAGCTAACAGAGATAGAAAGGATTTCATACTTTGACTTTATGGTCCTAAAATATGGATTGTTTTATTTGTAGGACAAGGTTACACTTAAATAATATAACTATTAACCTACAAATATACAAAAAAAAGACGGGTTGCACTCCGGGAGTGCCGGCAGAAGTGAAAACTTGATTATTAACGTTGTGCATTTTTTTAACCCATTTCCGTACTTAAAGTAAGTATGTCAAAACAATGTTGGCTGCTTTGGTTGGCTGGGTCAGCTCGTCTTTAATTGTCACGTAATTAGTGAACGGTGTGAAAGAGGCGCCGATAATAAGTTTATTACCCCGCCACTAACGAACGGGCGCGGACGGGACGCAAATTGACAATAAATAACAAATGGTCACACAAAGCTACCCCTTGTCTATAAATCTACCCGCGCCTTTATAATTACAATGTTTCTGATTTATATCGTTGCTTCTCAGTTACGCCAGGCGCTGATTATATTTAATCCGTCGCACTTGAGACCGAGCAAGTAGACCGAGAAAATAAATTCAATAAATGTTAATACTAGGTTCTTTTGACTATTATAAAAAGAACTAACGATTTTTTTAATAACGAACCACTTTGTATTAATAATATTATTTATTATTGCTCTTCAGGAATTGAAACAATTAAGTTCTATTATGAATTTTCAACAACACCAATTAATAGTTGTTAACTTGTAACAGCCATCTGTTAAAGTGTCTTAAACGATATATTGGGGGCATTACAACACATCAAGTAATTGGTCTAAACTCTTACCCCCTTAGTCCTTACTAATAAAAATTTACTCAACGGATACGCTATACAATGTTTTCTCATTTTCTTCTACGTTGTAAAATTTGATCAACAAAAAAACCGGCCAAGTGCGAGTTGGACTCGCCACGGCCACTGAAGGGTTCCGCAGCAGCAATAAGCTTTATTTCTATAAAATCAAAAGGTTTTTGATTTATTTTTATGTTTTAGTTGATTTAATAAAAGTTAAACTAAGGTTTACCATTTATGACGTATAAAAAAACTACTTTATAGATCTCGTTCAAACCAATTTTCGTCGGTAGTTTTTATAGTAATGTATGCCCCTACTTTAGAAGTTAGAGGGGGGGGGGGGGGGACACACAGACAGACAGACAGACAGACAGACAGTTCCGTTTTTTTTCCATTTTGGCTACGGAACCCTAAAAATCTTTTTACCCATTTTTTACCCAAACCCATCTGGGTTAGTATAGGTAAAAAAGTGACACAATGAAAAAGCTATAGGTAGCTTTTTCATTGTGCAACTTTTTTGTTCGTAATTAATGGTTTGTCGAAGAAGCTAGAAATGTATAATGGACGGACAAATAAAGGAGCTATTAAATTTTATACATCTAACGAATCTCAGCCCTTGACTGATGTGTTTGAAAACAATATAACAATATGTGCGTTATCGAAAGACAACACACAACACCAGTGTCCGATCCTAAATCTAAATGTTATGAAGATGGAAAATTTTAATTGACAATCTTAATAATATTATTACATCAATATTTTTTTAAAGGTTTAAAACAGAGCATGCCAGATTTTGTTTTAAACAAAATAATTGCGTCATCACCATAATATATGCAAAGGCTTCATAATAAACTAAAATGACAAAAAAAAACCGTAGGCTTCACTACTAGCACAAAATATAGTATCAGTCGTTACGCGCTTGTCGCATAATTTCTTTAGTATACAAAGCGAGCCCAGTGGCCCATAAAGTTCTCTGTGCCAAAGAATTGTTTACCTGTTTATTATATTCAGGATAACGAGTACGAAATTAAATTGAAGAAATTGTGGAAACTAGAGCGAGTTTCAACTAGGTATAAATGAGGTGTTGCGGATTTCAACGGTAGAGTCGGTAGAGGTAGAGCGAATGGTAAATTAAGGACCCCGGGGACAAGTGCAGTGTGATAATAAAGCTCAAAATATTTGTTCGTTTTGTTCATTTCAAAGATATAATTCAATTGATATGGGCTACCAATTCAACGTCATGTAGTATAGGAATTGCGCAAATTCATACGTGGGAGAGCCATGCTTCGGCACGAATGGGCCGGCTCGACCGGAGAAATACCACGTTCTCACAGAAAACCGGCGTGAAACAGCGCTTGCGCTGTGTTTCGCCGAGTGAGTGAGTTTACCGGAGGCCCAATCCCCTACCCCATTCCCCTACCCTTCCCTATTACCCTATTCCCTATAAAAGGCCGGCAACGCACCTGCAGCTCTTCTGATGCTGCGAGTGTCCATGGGTGACGGAAGTTGCTTTCCATCAGGTGACCCGTTTGCTCGTTTACCCCTTTATTTCATATTTTAAAAAAGTACACTGACAAAATTTGGTCGAGTTAAAGTTTTTGTTTACTTCCAATAAAATAATATGGCAATTCAGTAGGTACGGCAAATATTTTGTTTCCATAAAATTAACATAATTCTTATTTTTGTTAACATGAATTGCGATACTAGTGATTGTTGAACTGTATCTCATCAATATACTTTATCTAAACTTTTATATTATTTGATTTAGATTATTTTAAAATATGTTAATCCAAAATCAACGATGCGTTCAAGAAACATGATAATATAATGCTAAGCGAGAACCAATTTGGTGAAATTCTTTATTTTGTCGCTTATTTTAGGCAGTTTGTTTTATTTTTCTCAACTCTCAACTCTTTCCAAATTATTTTACTATTTGTATTTTAAACTCATTTATTACTCACGTGATTACACTTCACAGGAATATTATGAATACCAGAGATTGATAAAAGTATAGTGACACCCCCACATTTCGCGAATGGCATGCTTTGATGTGATCATGCCCGACTCAGCTTAGTGAGGCAAAAATTTTTCATTATGATATTTTTTTGTCATAAAAAACTAAGAAATTAATTATTATTTTTAACAAAAAATTAAAACCGACTTCCAAGGTAAAAACAATAATAACATTAATATGAACTAAAAAGTATTAAATAATTTTACTATCTAATGGTGCCTTTTTCCGAATTCGGCTAAACCTCAACTACTTCTGTACTCAATCTTCATTATTTTGAAGTCGGTACCAGATAGCTGAATCTTCAGTCCTCTGACAGAATATTTGAAACTTTTGGAACTGGCACCGACTTCAAAATTATGAAGATTGAATACAGAAATAGTTGAGGTTTAGTCGAATTCGGAAAAAGGCACCATTAGATAGTAAAATTATTTAATACTTTTTAGTTCATATTAATGTTATTATTGTTTTTACCTTGGAAGTCGGTTTTAATTTTTTGTTAAAAATAATAATAATTTCACTCTTTTTAGTTACACTAGTAGGTAAACCTTCGCGTATATTTTACGTATCTTATTACAATTTGTCAAGAGTCACAACTCACACTCACAAAATCATATATTATCAGTGAAGTGAACATATTGTGCTAAGTAATTTAACAATTTTAATGCTTCAAGCCCCAAGCGGTCACCGGCGATTGAGATAACAATAGAAAGGCTATTGTGTCTCGTTTTTCCACGATCGAAGGATCTATCAGATAAAAAATTGTATAAACTTGCATAGGATGTAGCGTAGCTACTCATAATATTTAATATTATCATAATTATTGACAGCTCTGTTCTTGTAAAGCGCTTATTCCACTTATCCTAGCTAGGAAGTCCTAGCTAGGATCCTAGCTTTCTAAATGTCATTCCACTTGACTACATTTTTTCCGATTTAGGATCCTAGCTAGGATCCTAGCTTCTAAATGTTATTCCACTTGACTAAATTTTTTAGGACCCTAGCTAGGACTTCCTAGCTAGGATAAGTGAAATAAGCGCTTAATCAAGAATTCAAATCGATACTTAGTGCGCCATCTATCGATTAATAAGTATAACTGATTAAAAAGACACTTAATGACTTTGTTTTGTGTAAATGCTCTTTTTAAAATAACTTTATTTTAATTCTATTTGTCTATTTAAATTTTATAAAGCAATTAGTAAAGTATTCGATCTGTTGTCTGCCGCCACTGCGGCGCCGACCGCCATGTATTAAACAAACAGGTGTTGTTATACAGTACATAATTATTATTATTAGTATATCCATACCTATGCCTTGTACTATTATTAATTCTGTGCCATGAGACATTGGTGACCTTAATGATGATGATGACGATGATGATGATGATGATGATTATGATGATGAATATGAATTGCATAGTAGCATATGCTTTCTGTTCTTAAAACAACGCCGAAACTCCCGAACGTGTATCTATAAGGAGTCAGGAGTTCTCTCAGCATCTTCGAAACCATGGTATACTTTGACCCAATATTTGACTTTTTGGTAGAATATTCTTAGTACACTTCACATAAAACCAAAATCACCATATGTTTCCATATAAATTTCGAGGAGTTCCCTCGATTACTCATGGATCCCATCATCAGGTCACCACTTTTGTGAACATGGTACCAAATTGGAGTGAAACCTAATACAACAAAACAAAAATTTCGAAAATCGGTTCACAAACGGCGGAGTAATCGTTGAACATACAAAAATAAAAAAAATAAAAAAAAAAAAATATCCACAGCCGAACATATAACCTCCTCGTTTTTTGGAAGTCGGTTAAAAATGATTCTATTCAGAAATTGATAATAATGCTTCAACTCCCAAGCGGCCACATGCGGCAGCGATAACAATAGCTATTGTGTCTGGTTTTTCCACGATCGAGGTATTTAGTATTCATCGACACATAAGTCACATTAAATAATCTACTGGGGTCATAATAATAAAGACATTAGTGAATGAAGCCGGTAACTAACATTTTACAACATAAGAACAATTACTTATTTTTTCCCTTATAATTTGAACAAACCTTGTAACTTACCTACTTCATCATCTAGCTATCATAACTAGTTACACATAGAGTCCACTTTTTTTTCAAATCATTTTATTGGTCGTAAACTCGTAATAGAGAATAGAGTCTTTCATTATGCAAAAAAGCGGCAGTTTTTGAATTGTTAGTAACGTTGTTTATCCACTCACGTAAGTATTAAATTGTGAGGGTATATAAAACGTGTAAATTCATTTGTACTCACTTACATATAATATTTTTATACAGTTAATTAATTAACTTTCACAAACGATTTCTGATCTTTTCTTTTTATAAAATCCGAACGAAACTTGCTAATTAAAATGTTAATAGAATCGATGTTATTAATAAAACTGATTATAAAATCCCGCCAAGAAAAGTTGAAAGAGGTAGAAGATAATAGACAATTTCACGAAAGGTCAGCTTTTTATACAGTGACACTTTTTAATAAGGTTTTAATAAATTATGCAAATTAAACCTCCCATCGACCGAGACGACGCCTCCGGTAATGTTGCTAATGTTTTTCATTTTTGCCTTCTCTTTAGAAAAAATCAACTTTATTCATATTTTAAGACATAAGTTGATAAACCGGGTAAGTTACATTTTACAACATAAGAGCTATTACTCATTTTTTCCCTTATAATTTGAACAAACCTTTACAAGCCAGCTAACTCGACGCGGACGGTAGGCGGTAGCCATGATGATAATCGCCCAAATAGTTTTACAATAATTGGATTCATTTGTTCAAATCAAATAGGATATAACCACAATGTTGGCGCAGCGATAGCTCTGACGTATGTTCCACTAATTTAATGCGCAGTCATGCACTAGTGACAGAGGTTCTGTGGTTTATGCTTTCTCAGTTTAATATGAACTAGACGTTCCATGCGGCTCTGCCCCCGTTAATAAGATGCGGAACCAAACAAGCAAGTAGCCAATACCCTTATATCTTATCTACTTTATACCGATTACCATATTATGGGGTTGTTCCACCTTACTAAATTTAGACGTCTAAATTGATTCAGTAACTGAATTTATTCAAGTGAAATGGCATTTAAAAAGTTAGGATCCTTATTAGTGTTCTAAATCGGAAGAATTGTGGCTTGTAATTGGTGGAATCAGAAGCTTCTAGTTAGTCTTCTTTTTAGGATCCTAATAAGGACGTCTAAATTTAGTAAAGTGGAATTAAGCCCTTTGCATATAAATCTGTCTTAACTCAAATAAATAAACTCTTGAGATTTAATCCAATCCGATCTGTTTTTTACTTATCAACTTTACAAAATAATAAATGTAACCAAGGACTTACGTCTTACACTAAGTTTCTACAAAACAATAATGAAAGATAACAATAAGAGTTCCCTGTAAATTTACTTTGTAATCGCATTTATGTGCGAGAAAATAATTTTACTGTCCCCTAAACGTGACACTGGCATGAAAAAGCGGTCTCTATGGCACATAAAATAAAGACCTTTTTGCGTCGCAATGAACCAATTTGAAGATACCCGTGCCGTGCTAAAATTGCGATTGATTTGAAAATAATGACTATCAGTTTAAGAAATGGTGTAATTTAGCGTGGAAGGGCGTCGAAGCGTCTTATTCTTTTTCCTTTGCCATAATGTCATTCAAAAGGGAATCTCAAATATTTTTGGGCGTTAAGTATAAAAAATAATGATATTGCCATTTATACTGAAATTTACTGGCACCTTCCAAGTTATTTAACGATTTTATATCGTAAAATTGGTTTTCTTAAAATATTGAATAAACTTATTCTAGGAAACCCAAAATATTTTAAATCCAAAACCTAAAATAATCATTTATAGAATACCTTTGAAATATGAATACAATTTGTAGTTACTAATCGTTACAGCTAGTATTCTTAACTCTGATACTACACTCGTACGCTAGTCGCTACACTGCAAACATTGGGAAGCAAATAAATCATAATATTATTATTATTTTTATCGCGTCGTTAATTTACATATTTAATTTAAAAAAATACTCTTTCAGCGCTTTTACTTTTACAGTGAATTCTATACAGGTTACCTATCACACCATAAAGTATTATTATCTACTTTGTACCATCGGGAAATATGCAGTTGATAGACCAATGTTATTTGGTCGAATATGTCAATTCAATGTTACAGTGCCACCAACTTATCTGTTCAGTAAATAAAATTGGAACTACAGCTGTCATTTTGTGAAATGTAATTCATTATCAGTTTTTGAAGTGCGAGTGAATACAGAATACAGATACAGCCCAGTTACAGTGGATTCCCTATAGTTTTGGTAATCAAAAGCAACACTAAACGCGACACTACTGACCTCGGCTACTAAACAGATAAGTTGGTGGCACTGTAACTGTGATTTGTCGGGTGGGTTTGACGTAACGCAACCAAACTACGTAGGTCCCCGATCTACATAGGAATCAACTTCTCTGATAGTACAACTCATTAAAAGATACCATTTAATGTATGTATGATTATGTTATTCTGTAAGGTATTCATAATATTATGGCCTTTGGGCCAATGTTATGCCTGCAATAAACGGTTTAATAATCCATCCGTACTTCTGTACTTAATATTATAAATGCGAAAGTGTGTCTTTCCGTCTGTCTGTCTGTCTGTCTGTCTGTCTGTCTGTCTGTCTGTCTGTCTGTCTGTCTGTCTGTCTGTCTGTCTGTCCGTCTGTCTGTCTGTCTGTTACCTCTTCACGCTCAAACCGCTGAACCGATTTTGCTGAAATTTGGCATATAGATACTTTGAGTCCCGAGAAAGTATTTTTATCCCGGAAAAATGTACGGTTCCCGCGCGATAAACGAATTTTGGCGCAACAGAGTTGCGGGCGTCATCTAATATAAAATATAAATAAGCATCCGAGGTGTGCTTAGTAAGTTTGTCAACTTGTCATCATCATTGCACATCATAGGTTAATTACCAACATTACTACAAATAACATCAGTCATCACCCTCTGTATCAATGAATCGCGAGCTGCTAGTCAGCGCTTGCGGTCGACATAAGAAGGTCGTTCTGTGATGATCTAAACTCTGAAGTCATGAACGACTTGGATAAGGGCGTAGTAGAATCTACCAAGTAGAGTGGCGGGACAGTTTCCTCGGCCGAGCACTCCGTATTCTATATCTATACATATTATAAAACCGATTTCCAAGGTAAAAACAATAGTAATATGAACTAAAAAGTATTAAATAACTCTTACTCTTTAATAGTGCCTTTTTCAGAGTTCGTCTAAATCTCAACTATTTCTGTACTGTATACTACAGTCTTCATTATTTTGAAGTCGGTACCAGCTAATTTAATCGTGAGTTCCAGTAATGTCAGATTATCTGAAACTTTTGGGACTGGTACCGACTTCAAAGTAATGAAGATTGTAGTATACAGTACAGAAATAGTTGAGATTTAGACGAATTCTGAAAAAGGCACTATTAAAGAGTAAGAGTTATTTAATTTTTTTTAGTTCATATTACTGTCACGGATACGGACACGTGGTGCCATCTAGCATCCGACCAGCGAACTTACCAAGGGAACACAGACAACGTAAATCCCCTACTCGATACTAGATGGCGCTAGGTGTACCTACGAGTAGTTTCTAGAAATATCTCATGCTTGTTTACGCATATCGGGTTTATTCTGGGACGTTCCGGAATTTTCTGAGATTCAATCCGGCCCGTATAAATAGTCGCAGACAGTCCAGCCGGAATTCAGTTTGATACAAGCGATCATCAAGGCGACTTCGAAGTGAGAACAAGTGATCAATAGTGAGTGACAGTGATAGTGCTTAGTGTTTGGACTTAGTGCTTAGTGTTTGGACTTAGTGCTTAGTGTTTGAACTTAGTGATTCGTGTGAGCTAGTGTTTGTGAATAAAGTCTTCAAGAGAGTCACTAGGTCTTTCTCTCCGAATCCAACGAACCCTAGCACGTAACATTACTATTGTTTTTACCTTGGAAGTCGGTTTTAATTTTTTGTTAAAAATAATAATTTCACTCTTTTTAGTTAAGTATCTACAAAATTAGGCTTTATGCGTAAATAACCAATACGAATGTTAACTATTTACATTATGTTACTGTAAGCGAAATTGTGGTAAATGCTTGCAGTTATCTAAGCGATGCTGCAATTTCCATACTTTTATCTTTAAAAATTCAGGAGTTCTGTTCAGTGTCTTTAGACTAAGAGACACCTTCGTATAAGATTTCTCTTATTCTTTTTTTTTATGCAATAAGGGGGCAAACGAGTAAACGGGTCACTTGATGGAAAGCAACTTCCGTCGCCCATGGACACTCGCAGCATCAGAAGAGCTGCAGGTGCGTTGCCGCCCTTTTAAGGGGTAATAGGGGAGGGTAGGAAAGGAAATAGGGAAGGGTAGGGAAGGGAAAAGGGTAGGGGATTGGGCTTCCGGTAAACACACTCACTCTGCGAAACACAGCGCAAGCGCTGTTTCACGCCGGTTTTCTGTGAGGACGTGGTATTTCTCCGGTCGAGCCGGCCCATTCGTGCCGAAGTATGGCTCTCCCTCGTCAAATATTCGTAACATATGTTTAACTTACTAGAAACAACATTTTATCCACTATGAGTGTTTTGATAAAATTCAAGGATTTTCCTCGATTGCTCATAGATCCCATCATCAGCTCACCACTTTCGTAATTGTTATACAAAATTAAGATTATATCCTATACAACAAAACGAGAATTTTGAAAATCGGTCCACAAATAGCGAAATCATTATCAAAAACGTCTGCTTCGATGCAAAATATCACGAAAAGTACCAATAATTGGGTCATAGTATGATGACCCATGGTATAATTATGGTTGTGATGATGATGATTATTCAAATTGATGTATTAGATTATGCTTTCAGTTGTTTAAACAACGCCGAAATCCCCGAACCTGTACCTATAAGCATTCAAAAGTTCTGTTCGGTACCTTCGGATTCAGGGTATAACCTGGTGCGAAGTCTTACTTTTTGGTAGCATTTACCTCGAATGTTTCAGAAAAAATCAAAATCACTATATGTTTCCATACAAACTTCAAGAAGTCCCCTCGATTCCTCAAAGATCCCATGATCAAATCACCACTTTTGTGAACATGGTACCAAATTCGAGTTAAACCCTATACAACACAAAAAGAATTTTGAAAATCGGACCACAAACGGCTGAGTAATCGTGGAACATACAAAAAAAAAAGATACATACAGCCGAACATATAATATGTTATACATATAATATAATACATATAATAGGAGGAGGTAATCCTCCTCCTTTTTGGAAGTCGGTCAATAAAACAAAGTCACTTTTTTCCCTCATATCCCTTTGTTCCCTTTAATCTTTAAAACTGCGCAACGAATTTTGATGATTCTTTCAGTATTAGATAGTCCATTTATCGAGGAAGGCTATAGGCTATATTTTATCACGCTAAGACTAATAGGAGCGAAGAAATAGAGGAAAATGTGGAAAAAACGGAGAAAATTATTTGAAAGGGCTAACTTGAACACGCTGATCTTAGGAACTACTGGTCCAATTTGAAAAATTATTTCTGTATTAGATAGCCCATTTATTGAGGAAGGCTATAGGCTATATTTTATCACGCTAAAACTAATAGGAGAATGTGGAAAAAACGGGGGAAATTATTTGAAAGGGCTCATCTCGCTAACTACTGGAGCAATTTTTATGTTATTTGGCACAGATAAGAAGTAGACCACTTGAATTTAATAATTTCACTTTGATTTTAATAATTTTTTCAGTGGCTACATATTTTATACTCGTGCGACGCCGGGGCGGGTCGCTAGTGTACTATAAACACATAACCAAGTGATAGGCCAAACGTGCGCCAACATGTAAAGGCCTACGATGGACATAAGTTGGGACTGCCGAGTGACATTCCGCACTTTACACGTTGGAACTTGGACCAATGCACTGGCTCAATGTGTGCTTGTCAAGCTGCTTGTCTTGCATGATGGCGACATAATATTAAGCCATGCTACGGCATTAAAATGCGGCCAATGCTTGTCAAGCATGTAACGACGCCGTAAGCTAATCAGTCACGTCATGACATTACGAAATGCTAACATCACGCGTCACTGCCTCACACCTGGCGCCCAACATGTAAACTTCTCGTGAACTTTCCACGTTTCGCCCCAATTAATACGCCTGATTGAACAATTTAGCCGGTGTGTGAATCATGATTGTTGAAGTAAATAATGGCCCCACACTGGTTTCGGTACAGGGTGGTTGCTAGATTTATAGATTTTTTATTTAAAAAAAAATAGGGAGCAAATTGGTCACCTATGGAAAACAACTACGGTCGCCCATGGACACTTGCAACATCAGAAGAGTTGCTGGTGCAACTCTTCTGATGTTGCAAGGTTTTCAGGTTTGTAGTGTATATGTTACTGTAAAAGCTCGAACTGCAGTAAATCCTAAGATTTTCTAGTAAAACCTAAGATCTACCAAAATGGTAAATGTCCGAAAAGGTTTGCGATACGAACTTTTACCACCATATCTATCGATACTTATAATAAAATCGTAGAGGTAAAATTTTTGTACATCTTAATCTTAATATATAAAAATAAGTGGCAATTTTCGTTGTCACTTTATAACTCAAGAACGGGCTCACCTATCCAAACCAAATTTTCAGGGTTTGTTCGGACTATTTAGTAAATGGTTTATGTGAAGTTTGCACATAATCGGTCGAGTGGATCCAGGAGTAATCGAGAGAACTCCTCAAAATTTAAATGAAAACATATGCCTATTTTGCTTTTGTATGAAGTATTCCAGGCATATGTTACCAAAATATTGTAAGATTCTGCACCAAGATATACCATGGTTGCTAGTTGGAAGGTGCTGAATAGAACTCCGAACTCCAAATTGTGAATTTATCGCAGTAATCACCACAATGTAATAAACAGAAATATGTATTATATAACAATATTTATAACACATGTATAATAATATATATATATATACAGACATGTTCTACTTAGCATTTATTTGATGGTAGCAAATAAGGCAGTAGTAAAAATGATATTTTTAGTAATAAATTGTATTTTAATTGTTATTGTATTATATCATGTATTCTATAATGTAATAGTACTAAAAATATTTATAATAGTCTAATAATATTAAGTACATTTGTATATAACATAACGGCTCTACATTTGTGGCAAACCAAAACAAACTAAAGTAGTTGTATGTTAAATCGGTCACACCGGCTGAATGAGATATAACTAATGTGTATTATGTATATGTTGAAATTTAATAAGTAGGACTGTAACATATAATAAACAAAGTAACATCAAAATCTGCAAATTGAATGTAAAATGAACGTCTATGACTGTAAATGTATAAATATAAGCATGAAATAAAAATATAATAATGTTATACTTACTGTAAATTTTAAATGTAAGACATAGAAAAAGTAGTGATAAAAAGGAAAAAACCATGTAAATTGAAAGAAAAATAATTGTTGATGGTAAAAACCAAGTGTGAACAAAATGTAAAAGAAAAATGTATTAAAAAACGCAAATATATAAATGTAAAAATTATGACATGTATATCTATTTTAAAACGGTCATGTAAAAAAATAAACAAATGCAGAAATCGTCCCTTATAATGTAAGGGGGAACTATTTAAAAAAAAAAAAAAAAACTCCGAACTCCTTATAGATACAAGTTTGGGGGTTGGGGCGCTGCCTTAAGAACTGAAAGCATATGCTACTATGCAAATTACATTCATCATCATCATCACCATCATCATCACTACCACATCAGGGTCACCAATGTCACGTGACTGTGTGCGTTACGCTCTGGAGTTACGGTTGAATTTGTTATGTTCAATATTAGTGAGTCATTTTGTTCGTCGCTTCGACTTAGTATAAACCAGATGACGCCCGCAACTCCATTGCGCCAAAATTAGTTTATCGTGCGGGAACCGTACATTTTCCGGGATAAAAACTATCCTATGTCCTTTCCTGGGACTCAAAGTATCCCCATGCCAAATTTCAGCAGAATTGGTTCAAAATTGGGACAAACATAGGTCTATAAATGTAGTTTTAAGTAGTTTATGAATATTTTTTATGATGAGTTTCCATGCGGAATTAGTGCTATAAATTACAATAAAACGAAAGTCAGAGAACCTAGAACTCTAGAGCCTAATTATTAGAGATAGGTGTTTGAACATGTCATTTTCAGCATTGCTTGATAAACACTAAGTACAGTAGTATAATAATATGCTTGGAGTTTTTAAAGAAATTCTATAGTGGTAGTGAAGTCAGCTGATTATGAGTTTTCGTATTATGAGGGTGTATCCTGGATCCAAAGTCACTAAGCAGAACACAAGTATGTACAGAAAGAAAGTGGTGATCTGATGATGAGATCCATGAGTAATCGAGGGAACTCCTCAAAATTTATATGGAAACATATGGCGATTTTGGTTTTATGAGAAGCATCCTAAGCATATGCTACCAAATCGCAAGATTTTGCACCAAGGTATACTATGGTTCCAAAGATACTAAGAGAACTCCGGATTCCTTATAGATACAAGTTTAGGGGCTTAGGCGCTGTTTTAAGAACTGAAAGCATATGCTACTATGCAAATTACATTCATCATCATTACCACGTCAGGGTCACCAATGTCACCAAAATTGAACATAACAAATTCAACCTTAACTCCAGAGCGTAAGGCACACATTTGACATTACTTCTGAGAAGTAAGTTGCTTCGATAATACAAGTAACATGCAAGTGCACTGTCACACTTTTGCCTGTTGTTGCCTGTTTCAGAAGGTCGGTACTACAGAATACAGATTTACAATCAAAATGGAAAAAAATTTGTATAATATCCAAATGTTTTGGATTAAGTTTTGAATAGCTAGCAATTAAGTAATATATGTTCAATATATAATAATCAATATATACAATAATCTCAAGAACCGCTACAGCTAGACTTCTGAAAATTTTCACAAATTATTGTGTATACCAGCTGTATATAACAACAAATACTAAAAACAAAACAATATTAATATTTAAGGGTGGGTTCCCATACAAGTTACAACAAACGTTTTTTTTTTTCCTTTTTTGCTCCATATCAATATAGTGGCTACAGGTAGGCACTTGAAATTTTAACAAAGGCCTTAGATATATTATGTGTAAGTACTTACTTTAATAATATATAATAATATTTAAATAAAATTCAATTTTATTGGGGGCCATACAAAAAACACAATCTTTGGCTTATTTTTACACTATGTATAACGGTACGGAACCTCCTCGTGCTCGAATCCGACTCGCAATCCGACCGAAGGCAGTATATTTCAATAAACCATGTTTGAACAAACTCATCATGTTCTCTGGGAGAGTTTTTTCTGCCAAGACGAAAGAAATACAATGCTAGACAACCTACAGTGTAAATCTAATGTCGGATACTACGGTGATATTATCGTGGATAGAGCAGAGCGCTATAGGAACTTCCGTACCTTCAAGCGTTTTTGTCACAATTATTATTGGCAACAGTCTAAACTCTAACCATAAAGTTAATATACCTATCGTATATTACCTTTATGACTCTAACACAACAAATTCCAATATTAATTTAGCTATAGATAAGTAGTCACAATTATTATTATTATAGTTTATTTTCGTGGTGCTTCCCCTAAGTTATTTGACATTCGGTCACTGCAACTTCTTGCTGTCTCCGCTTTCAATAGAAAGAGGAATTATTACAATTCTTTAAGCTTATATTATCTTTTAATTAATTTCGTTGCGGGTCTCAAACCAGTTTGAGCATGTCCCTCTGACTCCCTGAGATCATATCAAAGGGTTTTCGTGGTTGGATACCGCTGTCGATCCTGGGACACAGGAGATACAGTGGTGGGAATGTGTTGTGGCCGGTGGGCCAACGCCTATAAAGAAATTACCCTTTGGGTAAGTAAACAACTTCAAGCGTTATTTTATTCTGGTTAGGAATCTGAGGGAAGAGGTAGGTTAAAGAGGGATAGATGCCTACATTAAATCCCGTCTTCTGAAGTGTATGCTCTGTCTCCATCACATGTTTCTTTCCCCTGTCCTGTGGCCCCATCCCCTGTCAACGCCAAGCGGTCTTCGAAGAAAGGTTTTTTAAAACGATAAGTATCTGTGGCTCAAGTTACCTGAGTCTTTGATATAAACTAAACAATTCGTGTGTAATTAATATAGATCCAAATAAATAGTCGCAGATGGGTGTTCCATTTTCTAAATCTCGATTATAATAACATACATTCACGCGGACGAAGTTGCGGGCAACAGCTAGTAGTAAATATAGTTGGTAAATCTTAGGATTTACAGTAATGGCATGGTTTATGTTGAAAAACGACGGCCAAGTGAGAGTCGGACTCGCGCACGAAGGGTTCCGTACTGATATAGAGCAGAAACATTAAATCTTTATTTTATTATTATTATAAATTATTAAAGTGGTATAATTAACCATGGGAGAGCCATTCTTCGGCACGAATGGGACGGCTCGACCAGAGAAATACCACGGACTTACAGAAAACCGGCGTAAAACAGTTGCGCTGTGTTTCGCCGAGTGAGTGAGTTTACCGGAGGCCCAATCCCTACCCTACCCTACCCTATCCTACCCCTATTACGCTATTTCCTCTTAAAGGCCGACAGACCTGCAGCTCTTCTGAAGTTGCGAGTGTCTATGGGTACCGGAAGTTGCTGTCCATCAAGTGAAATGTTTTGTTTTAGGTACATACCTTACCTATTAATTAATAACATATTAATATTGATTGCCTTTTTATTTTATTTTTAAAACCAAATATAAGAAGAATACTGATTGAATTATAGTAGCTTAAGTAAGTATTATGTTAACTATATGTACCTACCTGTTTTGTCTTATAGTTTAATAAGGTAAATAATTTAGAATTACTCTTTGTTTTATTCCTAAAACCAACATTTACCAGTTGACAGTAGTAAAACCTAACATATAAAGAATTTTAATGGTAAATGTTCGAAAAAATCGTCATATTATTAGAAATACTTACATTTACCAACTCGTGTCGATAAATCCTGAGATTGACACTTAATTCTTAAGATTTACCGAAGTTCGAGCTATTACAGTAACGTAATATGCAGCGCAGTACACAAGACCACTCACTCTTGCTTTACTTAATATAACTATGTGGGACGGATAACTGACATAACTAGCGAAAGATCAGGACCAACTTTTTACATGACTATCTAACCCATGACCAACCCTGTTTACGTTTTATGTTTACTGTTTATGTTTACGTATTATAATATTTCTGAGTAATAATTCATTATTTATAGGAAGAACGATATCGTAAAAAATCTGTACTGGATTAAGTTATTTTACAAGTTTCTAATTGGTCTCAACTCTCACGTTATATGCGTGTGTAGCGACCATTTGCAGTAGCAAGCTATATTTATTGCCTCTATTGTAATTTGTAGGTGGTAACTGGTAAATAGTGTGAATTGCCTAATTGTACTAAAATCTCGTGTTCGACCAAATATTGATTTGGTCAAAACTGAAGTCTTATATCACCAGAATCTTTAGCTGAAACCTTGTACTAATATGTATTCTGAGCTGAAATTGAATGTTTATAATTTAAATGAATTTATTTGAAACATTCGATTACCAAGAACATTATATTTTATATTATATGTTGAAGCCGTAGCCAAAGCTCGAATACTAATGACGTATAGGCTTTATAGTGCTGTACGTGCAATGTTTGGGCATGTGACATATTATTGTGACAACCACGTCAACTGAATATGGTTCTTATCCTTCGATCGTTAGGGCAGTCGCTAGAGGTTTTAACCTCCGGAAATTGTAATAGTGAATGGATTTTGTTTTTGAGGTGTCATTTTCTTTTTTACACTATGACTTGCAAAGTTTACCGAAAATTTTTTTGTGCTTTTAATTTTTTAGTTACTTAGTTAAAAATTAATATTTCGCCATATAAAACCGGTCCAGAAAAAAAATTTTTTTCTTGTTCCTGTTATTTAATGACTCTTATCCGATTGTTACCGTTGAAAATTAACCAAATACACAATTATTAAAAAAGAAAGTTTGCTTTGCTGAGCTAAATACAACTATAAGGTTTTCCAAAGTTTTTAGAGATTAACGCTCGTCGTAGCCAAAATAAAATGGTTTGGGTGGATTTAAGGGTTGTAACGAAAAGTGTGTTAAACTTACTTATTGTGCGTATTTAATTTTTAGAGAAATGATAACTTTTAAGTACTTAAAAACCTCCAAAAATGTGTAAAATAGACCGAAATCATTTTTCTATATTTGTTGAGAATTTATTTAAGTGAGAGCTAAAACATTAAATGCATCGACAAATGAAATACTTTTTCTAGTCTTTGAAATATATTTAAACTTCCTACTTAAAGCCAGAAAAATAATTGGGTGCTACAAATCTCACGTACATACTAAATACGCATGCTGCGACCTATGTTTGGAAAATGCTTACCTGAATACAAAAAATATCAGTTCTTAACCTTATTTGTATTTTTTTCCTTTAAGTATGTTTTAGCAAGTATAATTAATGAAAAAAAAAATTCTGTAAAAACCTAAACAAAAGAAATAAAATACAGATTTTCTTTGAAATATCCGTGAAAAGTTTGTGCTACATTTTCAGAAAATTTAATAAAGTAAGAGCTAAAAAGTTATACACATTAATAAATAGAAGGCTTTGTTAAGCCTAAAAAATAATTTTAAACACCAAAGAAAAATAGGAACACCATTTACCTGGCGAGACACACAACAAGCACATTTCGAGGTATGCTCATCTACATACAAAAATATTAATTTTAAATCTAAATTATATATTTTTTCAACTTATTTTCCTTCTTTGGAATATAAGCAACGATACAAATCAAAAAAATAATAATATATTTTATTATTTTGCTATATATTTAAAAGAAAGAAATATGCAAATTTTCTTCAAAATTTTACAGTTTATGAGTTTACTTGAAGTGGAAGAGAATAATTTAAAAATCAAAAGCACAACTTTTCAATAGGTAAATTTTATTATTTATGTTATCAGCTATACATTCCATTTTTTATTTTCAATTTTCATCCACTATTGCAAAAATCGGAGGTTTACACGATTTTTACGCTCTGGGAACTCCACTACGTGGATTCTTGGAAATCTATTGTTATTCTATTGCGTCTCGCTCACCGGTGAGCTTATGGGACTTGATGGGTTAATTAATGGTACAAATACGAAATGAAACATATCATTTCTAGTCTAAGAGTGATATCTTATTTTACATAGGTAATATAAACTGATATGAAGAATTAGCACTTTGAACTCATTAAAACAGTTGGAGATTTTCATACTAAGAGTTACCAAGAGCCAAGAGGTTCTCCGATGATTTTATAAATTTTTTCCGTGTCTTTAGTGGTTTTTTTCATTACTTAACTGAATATAGTGCGAGCATTTTTGTGCCACATGTCTGCTGGACTTATTTACTGACGACCATAATTAATTATGTTGACTATAGTATTATAATAGCTATCGGGAAATCCCAGATCCGACTTAATATTGCCTCATTTCTGTTATCGGTTATTTCAGTGGGACCACACAGTATCAGGGAACTCTCAATGAACACTTTGCCTTATAAGCACGCATTTGCGTGTCACCGAATTAAGTTTGTCAGTTTCTTGTTCCAGTAACCTTATTGGACTTATATTCTTAAAGTGCTCACGTGATATTAGCCCCTAAGTGGCAGTAATAAGGCTGGAATCGGCCGCCACAATTGTTTTCTTAAGTCAGAAACCCTAATCGCCGACTGTCACGAAACAATTCCAGGTGCGGAATGCTTTTACCAAAACATGGCACCCTTGATGTCGAGAGTTTACGCATACGTAATATTTACACTCGTAACTTGCGAGCGAAACCAACTCTGAGCGGTTTGATTTTTCAAAGGCAAAGGGTTCACATTTTAAGCTTCACTTTCCAATTTAAATCTGGTTACAAAAAGAAAAGGCATCTCCGGAAACGCGAGTGTGTTTCAGTAACAATCGAAAGGAAATCTATCTTTATGCAAATTTTATGTAATAGCGAGTTTTATATTATTAGATCAGAACCACATGAATGCGTTGTGTCTATGGCCTATGATAGTTGATGGCCAATTTGACCGTTGAATAACTTGTAGAGAACGGATAACATTATATTCGGCCATGATTGTCGTCGATCGCTACAGACAGATCCGAAATCATAGTGCCAATTATAAATATAAATTACTTATTACCTATTTATGAAAAAACCCAGAGTGGGTTTTAAAACTCGCAAAATCAATGTTGGCTTCGCTAAAGTAAAAACACGCTCGATAGTAACAGTCAAAATTATACTAACGACGCCGTCATAATCTCGAATATTTTCTCCCCCGTTTAAAGGAAAGAACAGTAAAGTTTGATAAAATTCAGGAAAAACGGGTGTATACGTTAGCGATAACAAGCACACTTTTTATCAGTGTCAAAGCGTCGCTTGAATTCCTTTGAAGTGGCGCAATTCTCTCGTACGGCTCTCGTACGGGATACGCATACTTATCATCAAAATATTTCAATGTTTTATAAAATGTTTTCCCTGGGGGCGAAATAAAATCGTGTAAAAAAATTAATTTTAAAAAATGGGAGATACTTTATGTTTGATTTTAGAAAATGTTGAATAATATTTATTAATATTGTAACAGTGAAAATATGTTTATCTGTTTGATTATGTCTCTAACATATTAGCTGATGTGATGGCCCAGGGGAAACATGGGGGGGGGGACCCGTCGGCAGTACACGCACTACAGGAGAAGACGAAATAGGGTCCCCGAAGAAGAGGAGGCTAGATATGACGCCTATCGCGCAGCGCGTCAAGCTCTTCGCAAAGGCATCACGGACGCCAAGGCCCAAACGTGGAAGGAGTGGCTAGGAGCTATCGACGCTGATCCCTGGGGCCAACCCTATAAATGGGTACGACAAAAGCTTCGTCCGGCCGCCCCGCCAATCACCCAATGTCTCGAACCGGAACTTCTCAACAGAGTAGTCTCGACCCTATTTCCAGCTGGGGCTGAGCGGGGCACATCGGTGACTACTCAACCGGAAAAGACAGAGGAAGCTGAGGAGGAAATTCCGCCCGTGACGTCCGCGGAACTGGCGGCGGCGGTCCACAAGATGGGACTGAAGAACACGGCGCCCGGACTAGACGGAGTACCGGGACGTGTCTTGCTCCTGTCCATGAAGGAGTTGGAGCCGCAGGTACTCACCATATTGACTAATTGCTTAGTCCAGGGAAGAGTACCACGGCGATGGAAGACCGGGAAACTGGTTCTTCTTCGTAAGGCCGGGCGTCCGGAGGATAGTCCATCCGCGTATCGCCCAATCGTGCTACTAGATGAGATCTGCAAGATTTTCGAGCGGGTGATTGTGGCTCATCTAGTCAAACACCGGACCGGACCTGAGCCCGAACCAATTCGGTTTTCGCTCAGGCCGCTCAACGATTGGGGCGATAGCGCGCCTTAAGGACATAGCAGAAGAGGAGGTGTCCCGGGGTGGGGTAGTGTTGGCAGTGTCGCTGGACATATCCAACGCTTTTAACTCCCTGCCCTGGGAAACCATAAAAGCCGGACTAAGACACCACGGCGTTCCGAGATACATGCGGCGTACCGTCGGCAGCTATCTCTCGGAACGCTCCGTGCAATACCCTACACAGAACGGATGGGACATAGAAGAAGTGGACTGTGGCGTTCCACAAGGCTCGGCGGCAGGGCCGACACTGTGGAACATTGGTTTTGACCCAGTACTCCGCGGCGCAATGCTTCACGGTGCAGAGGTCATCTGTTACGCGGACGACAGTCGTGCCAGGACCTACCGCGACGCTGTCATCCTGGCGACCGCTTCCGTCGCTCAAGTGGTTCGCCGGATACGCGCACTAGGCCTTACTGTCGCGTTGGAAAAATCCGAGGCCCTCTTCTTCCGCGGGCCGAGGAATCCACCACCGCCTGACCTGGCCGTGGTTGTGAGTGGGACCAGGATCAATGTCACACCAGCCATGACATACCTGGGAATAGTCTTGGACGGAAGGTGGTCCTTTGCAGAACACTTTCGCCGGTTGTCCGAAAAGGTCTCTAGAACAGCTGGAGCCCTCGCGTCGCTCCTCCCGAATCTCGGGGGACCGAGCATCGGCTGCCGGCGTCTGTACATGGGCGTCATCCGGTCCATGGTTATGTACGGCTCGCCGGTCTGGGCTGACCATCTCTCGCCCCAGAACCGGCTTATACTCAGACGAATCCAGAGGGTGATGGCTACGCGGGCAGTGCGTGGCTACCGCACCATATCCAAAGATGCAGCATGCCTGCTCGCGGGAAGCCTACCCTGGGACCTCGATGCTCAAGCCCTCGCCGACGTTTACTGGCGTAGCGCAGCGGTTCGCGCGGAGGGCAGCAACCCTTTACCGGACGCCGTACGTCGGTGGAGGAGCTCAGCCAACGAGAGGGCAATGGAGTTGTGGGCGCAACGGCTCGAGGAGCCTACCGTGAGCGTCAACCTAATTAAGGCGATCCGACCCCTATTCAGGGAGTGGACAGAATGGAGGTACGGAGCACTAAGTTTCCGCCTAACACAGATACTGACCGGGCATGGCTGCTTCGGTCGGTATCTGTGTGAGATCACAGGAAGCGAACCGACCGCAGAATGTCACCACTGCGGTGCGGACCGGGACACGGCCGAGCACACACTCACGACCTGTCCCGCTTGGACGGAACAAAGAGCGGAACTATCGTCCGCCATCGGAGAGGACGCAACGCTCCCAGCGCTCATAAGGGCCATGGTTAGGAGCGAAGATGGATGGGCAGCCGTCGAGACGTACGCACACAGCGTAATCACGACGAAGGAGGTAGCGGAGCGCGCGAGGGAGGCGGCGCTCGAACCTCAAAGAAGAAGGCCGAGGCGAAGACGAGTGGTTCGTAATGGCCACGACATCCCGCTTTAGCCTGGGAGCTCGGGGCGGCGGTGTGGGGATGCCGCTGCCCATTGCACCGAGTCCCCGAGAGGGTCGCGATGCGCAACATGTTCCCGCGCATCGCGACATACGAAGAGGAACGGCCCTCTGTTGGGCCCGAGGGGCCATAAAACCCCTTCAACGTAAGGGCCTGCGCCGTACAGCAGGTGTCGCCGACCGAGTCCCGGAAGCAATGTTGCAGTTACCGGTCGCACTCAGTCCAGCGTGTTGAGGGAGCATCGCAGTGTTTTAGTGGGTAGTGCCGCGGCTCTCACCGGTCGCGGCGAGCCCCACATATCCGCAGCGGGAGTCCCCATCCCCTGCGTTGAATTCGTCACAGAATTTCACTGCGTCAAAAAAAAAAAAAAAAAAGGGGAAACATGGGATATTTTATAGGGAATTTTTAGATGCTTTTAGTGTGATTTTGCCGGTTGACAAGAATCGGATTGCATCGAACTAAAAAAGAAGTTTTGATTTAAAATCGGGGAAATGTTATTAAATTATTAATGTTGAATGTACAGGGTGTAACAATAATAAGTGATAATACTTTAGGGTGTGTATAATATTATGTTTCTTGTAGAGAGTTCACTGTGAAAGTAGCAACGCTGAAAGACCAATTTTTTTTTTTTTCATTTTTATATATATGGGAAAACTCGTGACGCTCGGGCATTTGCCCATAAAAAAGTGAAAAAAAATTCGCAGTGAACTCTCTACAAGGAACACATACACACCCTAAAGTATCATCACTTATTTTTGTTACATCCTGTATAATTTCAAAACGATAGTGCCTATAAGTATTTTGTACGAGTAGAATGTGATTATGTGAGTAACCACTGCCAATATCTAATTTACTGTACAGTGGTATAATATTATTATGAGTCTTTACATTGCACCAAAGTTTTTGTTCTTTTTCTTTTGTTTTAACTCATCCACTCCGTGACAGTTGTTGTCAGGAAACCTAACAACTGGCTGAAAGTCCTGAGTGCTGGCTCCTGACAAATCCTGACATCTAGTAATTCTAAACTTTTCAAGTCATTAGTCATACCAACTCGTAACTCTAGATTTTACGCTAAAATAAAATACTAGCCAGTAATGTTGTTATACCTAATTGTATGTATTTTGTATTAGATACATAATATTAAATATATTACAGGATGTTTCAAAACATAATGAATAGCGATAAATGATAAATGATAATATTTTAGGGTGTGCGTGTCCGCGCTTAGATATATTATAATTAATTATACATATTATATAGTTCACTGTGAAAGTAGCAGTGCCGTAAGAGCATTTTTTTGTAATTTGTATGGGCAAACGCACCAGCGCGGCGTCATGCATTTGACAATACAAAATTTTAAAAAGTTACTCTTTCAGCGCTGCTACTTTCAAGGTGAACTCTATCCATACTTATGGAAGTATATTAGTATGGACTAATATTATAAATGCGAAAGGGTGTCTGTCTGTCTGTCTGTCTGTCTGTCTGTTACCTCTTCACGCCTAAACCGCTGAACCGATTTTGCTGAAATTTGGTATGGGGATGTATTGAGTCCCGGGAAAGGACATATGATACTTTTTATCCTGGAAAAATGTACGGTTCCCGCGCGATAAACGAATTTTGGTGCAACGGAGTTGCGGGCGTCATCTAGTAGTATATACAGCTGGGACTCATACACACCGTAAAGTATTATCACTTTGTTTTGTTACATCCTGTATATCCAACTGATTCAATTTTCAAGAATGGGGTGTTGAGACAATACTTAATCATATATTTAAAGGTCAATCAAGTTATAGTTTTAGCTATTCATTGTGAATGAAAATGAAACTTTTACTTCAAGACAATCTGCCAGCAAACGACAAGTTTTCTTAAACAAGAATTAAACATTAAATTAAAACACTAATAAAACACACTTTTCTTACACTTTTTCCACTATATTAAGATATTATTATAACTTTTAACAATTTACACGACCGGTTTCGAAACAAATCATCATCAGATATCGAAACCGGTCGTGTAAATTGTTAAAAGTTATAATAATATCTTAATATAGTGGAAAAAGTCCAAGAAAAGTGTGTTTTATTAGTGTTCAACATGAATTTCCACCAAGTACCGACAGTACAATCAATTACATATCTATATATATAAAAGAAAGTGGTGTTAGTTACACTACTTATAACTCAAGAACGAATGAACCGAATTGGCTGAAAACTGGTGGAGAGATACTTTGAGTCCCGGAAAAGAACATAGGATACATTTTGTCCCGGAAAAATGTACGGTTACTGCACAATATACTTTTGTGATTTGCGCGTAAGCTATTCAATAGATTTTGATAAAATTTGGTATGGAGATACTTTGAGTCTCGGGAAAGGACAAGGGATACTTTTTGTCCCGGAAAATGTACGGTTCCCGCACAATAAACTGATTTTCGCTTAAACTATTTAATCTATTTTGATTAAAGGCATGGAGATAATACATTTTAATCTATTGTTCTCTTAATTATACCAATTCGAATTTAATAATCATCGCTAAGACAGGACAACGTCTGTCGGGTCAGCTAGTATTAAATTAAAAGTAATATTAAGTTTTGTCAGCTTCACGGTTCGCGTCAAATATTGAACAGAGATGGCAAAAAGACGACCTAATTGTGACCTTTACCGAGAAAATCAAAACATAATTATTGTGTAGCGTATTTTAATCTCCTTTGAAGTTTTCTACAAAGAAAAACTGCCGGAATATAACCTCCTGTCATATAGGCCTTAGAGATACTAATTATAACTTCAGTTCCTACAAAATTGTTTTAAATCAAATTATCTTCTATCCAATTCGATAGTATAAGCTTGAGGTTGCACTTCATAAGTGCCGCCCTTCATCAAACAGCTGATACAGACATATTACATTTTCGCCGAGCGGTACTTACATTTTATGTATTTGATGATTTTTTTTGTTTGTCAAATGGGACCATTTTTATGGTCATACGATAATATTTCCATGATAAAATTGGTTGGATTAGTAAGAGACCCTGAAAAACAAAATTAAATGTTACAACCGTGAGAGAGAAAAATTTGAGAGCCAATTTGTTGATAAAATACGCCATAGAGATCAACTACGATAACATGGCGCGCTCCTCCAAAATTCAAAACGTTTGAAGTGCGTTGTCAAAACATTTGAAGTGCGTTGTCTTGCGCGGTAGGCTATATTAGTTATGATTAGTTGACCAACAAATCTTGGTAATACGTGACATTAAGTGAAATATTACGTGTACTGTGATTGGTTGAATATTTACTACATACAAACACTTTCATAAGGATGTGCCTACACACATTGAAACGGTCATTTGGAGGGGCGCGCCAAGTTATCGTAGTTGATCTCTACATCATGATGTATGGCATTAAATGATCGGACACTGGTATCGGGACACATGTATAGATAAACTCAGGAAAAGTAACTCCGTCGAAACACATTCTACAATAGTCAATAGGTACTTGTCAAAAATGTGTACCTTACAAAAATGTGTACACATTTTCAATACATTTGCAATCAATGATATTCTACTTATACAGATCTGATACGTCCATACTATTTTCCGGCTTAAATCTCTTCCGAACAATTTTCAAATTCAAAATTGCAAACATTGACAAATTTGACAGATAAGTGAAACAAAAAATACGAAAAACCATTTACATAAAAGAGACAGTTCTATTTTTAAACGTCGAATCGTATCGCTGTCTCTTTCTTCGCCTGAGCTATGACGAAAATTCGATTTTTCCAGATTGTTGAAAAAATAATTGAAAATGTAAATAATCGAGGTATTTATTGCAATCTTACATGTGGTAAGAGATTCCATGTGTTTTGTTTTCTTTTGAGTCATAATCGGTACATTTTCGAAACACGCACGACGTCATTTTCAATTTATTTAGGTATGACAAGACGCGGCACGTTCGTGACTACGCTCGATGCAGACTAAATAACAGACGACCCAATTGGGTCGTATTTGAATCTTCACAACGCGCGCGGTAGTAAAATAATATCTGCTTTGAGTTTTCATCATTGTTTGCAATAATATTTGGGTGCCCTTGAGTGATATCAGTCTGACGTTACATGACAGTTTGAAAGGAACCAAATTTAAAACGGCAATAATATGGGAGTTACGTTTCCTTAACTGTTTTTATTATTCGTAGGATAAATTTCAGTTAATAGTCACCAGCCCCTTTGATTGTACAACGAAAACATTAACAAACCGACAACGCTCTTGACTAGATCCTGTCAAAAAACTTAGAAACTGGGCAAAAGTACGAGTAATGTTCATGCGATATAACAAATCTTCGGAAAAGGAACTATTCCTACAATATTTCGTTTTACGTCCAATTTCCATACGCGGTGAGCGTGAAGAGCTAATGGAGCACAAGATTGCGCAGTTTCGGCGGCCGGGGAGGTTTTTTAAATTTTCCCTCAGTAGTTCCTTCTTAGGCCAGAAAGTTCAATTTGAATCTCCCCGCTCGCCCCATAAAGTATTTCGGAATCGAATGTTCGATAAAATTTAAAGGAACGTTTCTTTTTCCAGATAGGCTTTACGGAAACTCTCGGGATGTGAATTTGAACAATGCTTACCGAAATTAATGTAAAAAATCATTTTACCTCCTTCAACATTTGAAAGTGGCATAATGTGGTTATTATATACTAGTTAATACCTCGATCGTGGGAATCGCAGACACAATAGATTTTCAATTGTTATGCGACAGTCGGGTGCCGCTTGGGGATTGATGGGTACAATGCCCGCAACCCCGTGCGCCAAAATTCGTTTATGACGCCGCGAAAACTGTACCTATATTTTTCCAGGATAAAAGTATCCTATGTCCTTTTCCGGGACTCAAAGACCAAAGTATCTCCATACGGCATAACAAATTCCATCAAAATCTGTTCAGCGGTAAACCGTGAATCGTGATGCTTAAAAGCGTGAACAGGTAACAAACATACAGACACACTTTCGCATTTATATTAGTATTATTAAATATAATACAAGATTCTACTACCACTTGCGAATTTCCATGAGTTACGTCGTCGTTCGCAGCAAAAACTTCATCACTAAAGGTTGTACACAAGTTGGAACCGAGCGACACGCGATAACTGCAGACGACGTGTCGCCGCGACACTACAGCCCCCCTAGACAAGTGGCAAGCGACTAACGCTAATGCTACAAAATGTATGCGATTTGACATAAGTCATCGCTTCGCTAGCGAATACTAATGTCAAATCCCATACATTTTGTAGCGTTGGCGTTAGCGGTTAGCGTAGCGTTAGTCGCTTGCCACTTTTCTAGGGGGGCTGGTTTGTATGTATTTCTATACTCTTGTTAAATAAAACGCTTGAATCACAGACACGAACTGAACTTTATTTTAAACGTTATGTCAACTGTCTGTCTGTCTGTCACTGTCACTGTCAAATATGGTACAGACTATAATACATATTTTGTACATACTTTATGACAGATGGCGCTACAAGTTGAAAATGTGTGATATTGTCGATACCAAATAGACATAAAATAACACCCCCACTTATCGCAATATTTACACAACAATGTTAAACTAAATTATTATTCTATACAAACAATGCCAAGAAGCAACATAAATTTATAATGTTTGGCTGAACATAAACTTTTAGTTAAAATGTCAGCCGGCATATCAGCTGTTGGTAAATACAGTACTTTAACAATTTTGTCTTTTACTAGATGAAGACAAAAATGATATTTGATATCAATGTGCTTGGTACGTTTATGAAAGACTGGGTTTGCATATAGCTTTTGTGCACCCTGGTTATCATTAAATAGACTGATTGTGTACATCTTATTGGTTATTTCATATTGTAATCCTTTTAGGTATAATGCTTCCCTACACGCCTCTGATAGATCAACATACTCGGATTCAGTGCTAGAGAGGGCTACACATTTCTGTTTCCTGCATTCCCACGATATATCACCATCGGGTAACAAAAAACACATCCCAGTATATTATGATCTCCTATCTACAGAATTGGAGGCCCAATCAGCATCAACATAGCCTGTTATTTCTGAATTACCATCTTTACAATATATTTTTATTCCATAACATTTAGTTCGTTTTAGATATTTTAATACTCTCTTTGCATATTCCCAATGTGCCGTCGTGTGGCAATTATTAAATTGACTCAAAAAACTTGTAGAGTAACTAATATCTGGCCTAGTTAATACTGACAGGTACATTAAACTACCTATTAATTGTTGATAGGGTACTTGACTATTTACATCCACTTGACCTTTATCCAAATTAAGTTTAACCTCCATTGGAGTATCGATAGTCCTACAATCAGCTAAATTAAATTTGTTCAAAAGAGATTCGATATAATCTTTCTGACTCAAAGTTACATATCCTTTATCTTTATTGAAAGTTACATTCATTCCAAGACATTGTTTAACTTCGCCTAAGTCTTTAATGCTAAATTTATTAGATAACATTTATTTTAAGTTCTTAATTTCAATTTTATCATTAGAAAAGATAAAGAAGTCATCGACATAGACTGTTACAATGGTCTTACATTTATTAATATCCTTTATGTACATAAATGGCTCTATTTTTGACCTTTTGTAACCATTACTGACCAAACAGTCATCAACATTTTTGTTCCAAGCTCTAGAAGCCTGTTTCAGTCCATAAATTGCCTTTTTAAGTTTCAATACTTTTGAAACTGAATTATTACTATTATAACAATCTGGTAATTTCATATAAATGGTCTCCTCTAAATCACCATTCAAGAATGCAGTCTTTACATCTAGATGATTGACATCTAAACCTAACTTTATAGACAATGCAAACAATAGTCTGAGCGTTGTGTGTCTCACCACAGGTAAAAAAGTTTCTGTATAGTCTATACCATGTTTTTGGGTAAACCTCTTTGTGACTAGACGAGCACGATAACGCACTTTATTTTCACTATCATACTTTTTCCGCAGAACCCACTTGCACTGCACTATAGTACCATCTTTTGGTACATCCACAAGTTCCCATGCACTATTTTTCTCATACGACTGTAACTCGTCCTCCACTGCCGCTAACCATTGGGATTTTTCTGGACCTTCCAATGCTTCTTGTAATGATATCTCACCTGTGAATTTGTTATCATCTTCTACACAAGATGGAGTCTTCACTGTCTGCAGCAGACTCAGAGCTTTCTAGAGTATCATCTTCACAAGGTACATACAGTTCACTGCTGTCATCTGCGTTCAAGCTCTCTGATTGTTCAAGTGAATCTTTCTGAAGAGTTGAATCTTCTTCCCCCACTGGAACTTCACCTCATCTGAACAATTTTCCTGTACCTCCATGATATTCTCAGCCTCTGTCTTTTCCAATATTACAACATCTCGACTAGTAGTAATAACATTAGTCTTCGGGTTATAAATCCTGTACCCCTTTACATCGCTGGAATAGCCGACAAGGATACATTTTTCTGATTTTCTTTCCCACTTTTATCTCTTTTGTTTGGGCACATGTACCATGATTGTACTACCAAAAACCCGTAAATGACTTACATCAGGCTTTGTTCCTGTCCATATTTCGTAGGGAGTTTTATAATTTAATGATGTCGTCACAATCCTGTTCTGTAAGTAGACAGCGGTGTGCGCCGCCTCTGCCCAAAACCGTTCCTCGAGACCTGCATCGAATAATAGACACTTGGCTTTCTCAACAATAGTTCGGTTGTATTGTTCTGAGAGACCATTCTGCTCAGGTGTGTATGGGTTGGTCTTCTGATGTACTATCCCATGCGACATCAAAAACTCGTCAAACTTGCTTTTGCAGAATTCTGTCCCATTGTCACTTCTCAAGATCTTTATGCTGCGATTAAGTTAATTTTCAACCTCTGCTTTATAATGTTGAAAACATTTCAATGCTTCGTCTTTCGTTTTCAAAAAATAAATATATGTCATACGACTGAAATCGTCTATGAACAGCATAAAATATCTAGATCCACCTATAGAACGGTTCTCTATCGGGCCACACAGATCAGTATGCACAATATGCAGCAACTCAGTACTTCTGCTACATTCTTTGGAAAAGGGTAATCGGCTCTGCTTGCCCTCGCAGCATGCGATACATGATGACTTTGATATATCAGTCTTATCATCAAGAGTCAATCCCTTTACAGCATCTTGCATCTTGTTCAAGTATTGGCTGTTGACATGACCTAGACGTCTATGCCAAACTTCACTGAAAACCATCACCGCATCTGATGAACAATTTTCGGGCATTTTAAGTTTATACACCCATTCAACAAGCTTGCTGTAGCTACCAGTACTCCTGCTCGATTGAAAATTTCACAACCATCTTTGTTAAATAAACTTTGTTTCCTTTGGATATAAGCTGACTAACAGACAGCAAATTTGTAGTCAACTTTGGCACACATAACACACCTTCTACTGTAATATCGTATTCATAGTTGTGCGTCTTTGTCGTAATCTGCACATCTCCACTACATAAAACAGATACTTTTTCTTTGTTTGCCACGACAATTTCCTTGATTTTAAGATCCCGTGACACATTTGATAACCACTCTTCGTTCGCGGTAAGATTATATACCAGAATTATATACCAGTCGTTTTTGCAAAATCCACCATTTAGAAACACAGCGCTAAACGTATTACTGCTTGAACGTTCATTTTTGTTTGTATTCGACAAGTTTTTGTTCGAAAATGTGCACTGGTTACGGTAATGCCCTGTTTGTTTACATTTATAGCATAAAGTTAATATACCTATCGGAATAGAGCAACAATCTCGAGCTGTCAAACGAAACCAAAATTGGTTTTCATCTGTGTGAAAAATATGTGTACGTATACACTTACACAAGCGTGATTGAACATGAATTCTATGAGATTAAAATGTCAACGTGCGGCACGTGCCGACTGGACGTCAAAAAAAGAGTGCTGCTGTCATGTATCACACGACTCTTTTTACCACGCAGTGTTACTGATTGTGGCATCTCGCTTGCTCAGGCCTTTGTTTCTCTATTCCGTTAGGTATATTAACTTTATGATTTATAGCATGTTATGACTTTTGGTTTTGACTTTGACATCTGTCTTTGGTCGCAGTGTGACCATTATTCCGGTTCTTCTTGTAACTCGCGAACGCGCCACCGGAATTGAAAGCGCTAGTGCTGTCGCCGCCATTTTCACTTTCTTCCATGTCCAACAACTTGGTTTTAATGGCGTCTGCCGTCAATGGTATGCCGCAATGCTCGATCGCCATTATCATCGGGGAATATTTTTCTGATAATCCCGCTAACAAAAGTGATGCGACCCACTCATCATTAATGTTGAAACCCGTACCACTCAATTTCTGACTAGTTTCGATGATTTGTGTGACATACGAAGTCATTGAAACACTGTTTTCGAGTCGTATGGAAATCAGACTCCTCAGTAAACTGATTCTCCTCGTGAATCCTGAGTCGTCAAATAGATTCTTCAATTTCTTCCACAGCTCATGGGTCGTTTTCACACTTTTTATGTGTACATACAGGGACGAATCTATTGTCAGAATCAACTTGGCTCTGGTTTTCGCGTCACCTGCTGCATCAGACATTCCCTCCAGAATTAAGAAATTCTCAGCTGCGAAAGCCCACTCACTATAGTTTTCTCGCCCATTCAATTTGGGCACACTGACAAGATAGTTCGTCGTCATTTTCACAGTATCTTTTCACAGTCACAGCGTTAATAACAGTTTACCTCACTCTGCAATGTCTATTTCTAGTCTAGTTCTAACTTCTAGTCCAAGAAACTTGCGAGAAAAACTAAAATACTGAGCACATAACCTCTTGTTAAATAAAACGCTTGAATCACAGACACGAACTGAACTTTATTTTAAAAGTTATGTCAACTGTCAAATATGGTACAGACTCACTGACCTCCATTATACAAGAGAGATCAGTGTACAGACTACAGTACATATTAGTATTACATACTTTATGACAGATGGCGCTACAAATTGAAAATGTGAGATATTGTCGATACTAAATAGATATAAAATAACATATACCCTCCGCAGCTAGCGACACGAAGCTAGCGACACTTAGGGTTAAACCTAACGAGCGCAATTTGTGAGTTGTGAGTCGCAGAATTTGTGACGCGTAAATATTATCTTTTCATACAAATCATGACTCACAAAATTACGCTCGTGTGAATCAAAGTGTCTAAACACACTAGGCTGAATTACACCGGCATAAATTCCGTCGCAAATGTCAAACGCAAAATACGAACGGAACGCGACGGACTAGTGTGTCGTCCCCCGCGTTCCGTCCGTATTTTGTATGAGTTTGAAACGCGGCGGAATTTACGCCGGCGTAATTCAGCCTAGTGTGTTTCGACACTTACAGGACTTTTGTCTGAAACTGAATTCAGCAGAATTCTGCTGAACCGAAATTCTGCGACTCACAACTTACAAATTACGCTCGTTTGGCTTTGCCCTTATTCATAGAAATACGTAGAAACCAGTAGTATCGCGACGACACGTCGTCTGCAGTTGTCGCGTGTCGCTCGGTTCCAACTTGTACCTTTACTCGCACTAAAACAATTTATCTCGCTGATTCCCCGAGACGGACAATCGCCTTACATCCACCGAAATCAGTGCTCAAAGAATGTAAATAAATGCCCGTCGTCGTCGCCTGACACTTTCCCGGGTCATACCCGGAGTGACCCAGTGAGGCTTTACAGTAAACATTCGATTCCTGAAACCATACAGACAAGACTTGTCGAGACAAAAGAATCACCTAAACTTAGTTTAGGTGATTCTTTTGGAACGAAGTTCCTTATCGCGCGTTGCGAAAGGGGGCTAGACGGAAAAAGTTGTAACGACACTTTTTGACCGTCATTCATTTTAGTACCTACGAAGTAGGCGTTGATGTGGCAATGACGTCAACTGGCAGAAAATTTTACACTCCGTCTGGGTGTCCCTTGACACCTCTCAAGTTTTTTTCTAAAACAAGGGGGCAAACGATCAAACGGAAATCAGATGGAAAGCAAGTTCTACCGTCGCTTATGGATACTCGCAAGATTAAAAGAGCTGCAGGTGCGTGGCCGGCACCGGTGGCCGCCCTTGAGAGAAAACGCTCTATTCTTCTTTCATGCTATATTGTTCTGTTCTAAATTAGCTGACACTGTAGTACGCTCTACTACTGTATGTATCTAGTATCTACTGTTTCTATTTATACTGTGCTTTCAGCTTTGCCCATTTAGGTCGATTGGACCTTTAGGTTTTATGCATGTTACCCCGCGCTTAAAAGCTTTTTTCTAGTATGCTCGTTGTCATTCCTATTGTGCGCGATACGCATTGCTTCGGCTAATGAGGCTGCCTGAGTAATTAGAAATCAATGTTTGGATTATACCAGATGTGGGTCGCAATTCCGTTGCGCCAAAATTCGTCTTCCGAGTGGAAACCGTATTTCGGGATAAAAACTATTAAACAAAGTGTATAATATACTATGTATTATACAAAACAAAGTTAAATATAATACTTTAGGGTAGGTACTGTTTATGTGTCCCTTACTTGAATGAGTTTACTGTGAAAGTAGCAGCGCTACACACTCTAAAGTCTAAAGTATTATCACTTAGTTTTGTTACATCCTGTATAGTTTAGAATTTTAGATATAAGATGATAGTATCCTTTACTGGAAATTGGAATTCAAAGTATCTCCAAGCTCATAATTTCAGAAAATCATTTAAGTGGTTTTGCGTAAATCAAGGTCAAGCACAGATAAACCTATACACACGTTGCATGAATATGCTCTAGGTCAGCGGTCACTAAATGGCGGACTGCGGTCCGCATCTGGATCACCGACCCATTGTCATGTGCGGACCAAGCATTTCAAGATCAACTTCGTTAAAATTAAATTTCGGTCTCGACTTACTGATGAATAACTTACCAATTATTTCGTTCCAAGCTTCAGACAGATAATAATAATTAGCAACAAAAATTGACACTTTTCGGAAATAAATAGACCGTACCTCTTAAAAATGTGTGGACCGCGAAGGTCATTTCATTTCATAAAGTGGAGCGAAACTAATTCGTGACCCTTGCTCTAGGTTTTAGGTTAGAATTAGATGTTACAATATTACGATTTGCTTGAAATAAATGCTTAGAAAAGCTTCGGCGACGCTTTTGTCTGTTCTATCTCTTTTGCTGACCGCATTTTCCGTATTCGATTTTCTAATGTGAAATTTCGATTTGGTATTCCGTGATACTAGTGCAAACGTTCGTTTTTTTTAACTCGCGAACGCGCCGTCTTGCATTTGAAACGTACGCGCGGAACTTGTTCCGTTCGAAAAAAAGCGAACGTGTGCGTCAGTTAATGTATATTCTACTGATTCTATGCACTCGAATTTCCGAATACGGAAATCGAATTCGTAAATCGGATGCGGAAAACGTGTGTATGCGGCCAGCCTTATGTTTAACTCTTATGTTCCTAAGACCTCACTCACATAATATTATTTACATCGTTCATCCCGAGCCCCGCGCTTAATTTAATGGTTGTCTGCGAGAATGTGCTGCATTAAAATAATAACATATAATATTCTTCCTAAAATTTACGGAAAATGTTATTTCGAGGAGGTTTCATTACAAAATAAAATAGGATGAGAAAATCACCTGTGCCTGCTGTGATGTGTGACTGTGGGTTTTTAACCGACTTCAAAAAAAGGAGGTTATCAATTCGACATGTATATATATCTAACTAGCGACCTGCCCCGGCGTCGCACGGGTATAAAATATACTTATAGCCACTAAAAAAATGATTAAAATCGATAGCCTATGATATCCTTCACGTGGTCTACTTCTTATCTGTGCCAAATAACATAAAAATTGCTTAAGTAGTTCGCGAGATAAGCCCGTTCAAATAATTTCCCCCAATTTTTTCCACATTCTCCTATTAGTCTTAGGGGCTGTTTCACCGCTTCCTGATAAGGCTATCCACCACTTAACTTGACACGTAGAGTATGGAGAATCTGTAAAATAAGCCTATCGGGAACCTTATCAGGAAGCGGTGAAACAGGCCCTTCGCGTGATAAAATATAACCTATAGCCTTCCTCAACAAATGGGCTATCTAACACTGAAATAATTTTTCAAATCGGACCAATAGTTCCTGAGATTAGCGCGTTCAAGTTAGCCCTTTCAAATAATTTTCCCCCTTTTTTCCACCTTTTCCTCTATTTCTTCGCTCCTATTAGTCTTAGCGTGATAAAATATAGCCTATAGCCTTCCTCGATAAATGGGCTATCTAGCACTGAAAGAATCATCAAAATCCGTTGCGTAGTTTTAAAGATTAAAGGGAACAAAGGTACATGAGGGAAAAAAGCGACTTTGTTTTATAATAAGTATAGATATTTACAGTACTGCTAGGTTTTCGTATAATATTATGCTAGTCTATTTCAGCGTCTGAATAAATGTGCAAAATTTTAAAAGAGTATATTGTATGTTTTTTTTTTTGGCGTCGAGGTGGCCATTTTGTTTATTAGATCTATCATCTATGACAACACTACGCTTTTCTTTCTGTATTATCATCTCGTAAACATTGACCGTGGTACGAATATTTGTGGTGGCATCATAGGGCGCATATTGTGTCAGAGGAACATTTATTTTGATGTTAAGGGTGAAGGGCGGCAAAATTTCCGGTGAAAAAATATTGTATACATTTTACAGCTTGTATTGATTAAACATATCAGAGCGTGCGCGGATTTGAAGAACCCTAATATTGCGTGCTCCCGACGTTCTTCTGGGACCCTAAACAATATTATGTCGTTATAGGTTCATAATAAAAATAAAATAAAACTTGCTATTTCCCGCAAATCTTTAAGGGTATTCTATAAGAGTATTTATGCTGTAAGAAAAAAACTTACAGTGAAGTATGGTGAAGTGGTGTAAACGTAAAGGGGCAAAAAGCATAAAAGACACACTATCACAGAGTCTGGAGATCATTTAAAAATAATATCAATGGGCGCTTTACACCACGTGAAAAAAAAAATAACAAACATGATTCGCAGCATAATACATGCAAACTCGGTCAAATACATAGCAACCCTCTTTAACGAACCTCGCTAAAAAACTTTAGCAATAAAACGTATCTCGCAAAAACGTGCGTACAAAATATCGCTTCATTTCCCCTACGCGTCGAGAGAGAGATAACAAGAGGTTTTTCGATAAGAGAGCCTCGAAAGCTTCAAAAGTGTATTAGCCGGCTCTTTCTTCCGGGGAATCCTAAACTTATTTAATCCACCTAACCTTTTTGACCGACTTCCAAAAAGGAGGAGGTGATATGTACGGCTGCATGTATCTTTTTTTTTTGTATGTTCAACGATTACTCAGCCGTTTGTGGTCCGATTTTCAAAATTATTTTTGTGTTGTATAGGGTTTAACTCGAATTTGGTAACATATTCAGAAAAGTGGTGATCTGATGATGGGATCCTTGAGGAATCGAGGGGACACCTTGAAATTTATAAGGAAACATATAGTGATTTCAATTTTTTCTGAAGCATTCGAGGTAAATGCTACCAAAAAGTAAGACTTCACACCAGGTTGTACCCTGGATCCGAAGGTACCGTACAGAACTTTTGAATGCTTATAGGTACAGGTTCGGGGATTTCGGTGTTGTTTAAACAACTGAAAGCATAAGCTAATACATCAATTTGATTAATCATCATCATCACAACCATAATTATACCATGAGTCTACGACCCAATTATTGGTACTTTTCGTGATATTTTGCATCGAAGCAGATGTTTTTGATGATGATTTCGCTGTTTGTAGACCGATTTTCAAAATTCTCGTGTTGTTGTATAGGATGTAATCTTAATTTTGTATAACAATTACGAAAGTGGTGAGCTGATGATGGGATCTATGAGCAATCGAGGGAAATCCTTGAAATTTATCAAAACACTCATAGTGGTTAAAATGTTGATTCTAGTAAGTTAAACATATGTTATGAATAAGAGCAATTTCATACGAAGGTGTCTCTTGGTGCAAAGGCACTGAACAGAACTCCTGAACTTTTAAAGATAAAATTTTGGAAATTGCAAGCATAACTGCAAGCATTTACCACAATTTCGCTTACAATAACATAATGTGAATAGTTAACATTCGTATTGGGGTTTTACGCATAAAGCCTAATTTTATAGATACTTAATTAAACGGAGTGAAATTATTATTTTTTAACAAAAATTAAAACCGACTTCCAAGGTAAAAAACAATAGTGATATGAACTAAAAAGTATTAAATAACTATCACTCTTTAATAGCACGCCTTTTTCAGAATTCGTCTAAATATCAACTATTTCTGTACATATACTACAGTCTTCATTACTTTGAAGTCGGTAGCAGTCCCAAAAGTTTCAGATATTCTGACATTACTGAACTCACGATTAAATTAGCTGGTACTATTTATCATTTATCAAAATGATAATGTATGAAGCTATTATATATTTTGCTTTCAGATAAAATTCCAATAATTTACAATGAACATAATTCCGTAATTTTATATTCATTACCGATTGAATACCTTTTTGAGGCTAATAATATATCAAACACAATTTGATTTTATAACAATGTGGGTCATATTATTGACCGCACGTCTAATAATTAATATAATAATATGTGAAAACAATTGGCGCGGAAAATCATAAATTCGCTAATAGATTAAAATATGTGTGACTAGTTTAATGCATTCCGAGTACGTTTTAATAAATATATGTGAAATTATTGATTGAAATGGCTTATAAGTTTTTGAATGCAAAATTGTATTGATTGTATCATTGTACATCATCATGATCATCCAGGACCATGATAGAATAGGCAGCAGTAATTTCTATATCCCACCAAAAACATTTTCATGTAAAAATGCTGCCAAGATGAGAACATAATAGTTCGTGGTGTCAAAAAGTAGTGAGATCTCATGTAGAGCCAAGTTTCAAACCTTACACACTCAGCCCTAAATCTAAAAACCTTCATTTTACACATAAATCGCGGCAAAATACTTGATATAATGTGTCAGCCGCACGAGAAGAATCTAAAAACTCTACACATTAGTCAAAATCGGTGGCCTGGCTATTTTGTTGCGGTTAATATAAAAGTTATTAAGTACAACAGAAGAGTAGTTCAAAGCTCATAGCACGACCAATAACAAAATGGCCAAACCACCCATTTTGACTAATGTGTAGAGTTTTTAGATTCTTCTCGTGCGGCTGACACATTATATCAAGTATTTTACCGCGATTTATGTGTAAAATTAAGGTTTTTAGATTTAGGGCTGAGTGTGTAAGGTTTGAAACTTGGCTCTACATGAGATCTCACTACTTTTTGACACCACGAACTATTATGTTGTCATCTTGGCAGCATTTTTACATGAAAATGTTTTTGGTGGGATTTCATTTCTTTTTGTAAGTTTTACCACACACGTTTTTATGAAATTAAGGGGCATACGAGCATGTGCACTCGCATTATTAGAAAAGTTGCAAGTGCTTTGCCAGTCTTTAAGAGGGGATCGGTTATATATAAAATTAGGGGACAAACGAGCAAACAGGTCACCTGACGGAAAATACTACCGTCGCCGAGTTGCCATACTTTCAGAAAGAAAGGGGTTAATTGAGGGAATAGGGAAAAGGGGTATCCCTATTCCCCTGTTCTCTTTCCCTTTTTTATGAAATTAGGGGGAAAACAAGCACACGGGTCACCTGACGGAAAGCAACTGCCATCGCCCATGGACACTGTAACATTAGAAGAGTTGCAAGTGCGTTTCCGGCCTTTTTATGAAGGAATAAGCTAAGGGAATAAGCAGAAGAGAATAAGGATAGGGAATAATGTATTGGTATAGAGTGCAGTTGGGCCTCCGCCAAACTCACCCACTAGTGACTAGACGAAACACAGCGCAAGCGCTGTTTCACGCCGGTTTTCTGTGAGTCTGTGGTCTCTCAAGGATAACATGTATTTTTTAGTGTTCCGTAACCATAGGGTAAAAACGAGAACCTATTACTAAGACTTCGTTGTCTTTCCGTTTGTCCGTCTGTCTGTCTGTCTGTCTGTCTCCAGTCTGTAACTCAAGAATAATAGCTAGAGAGTTGAAATTTTCATAGATTATGTATATTTGTTGCCGCTATAACAACACATACTAAAAACAAAATAAAATTAATATTTAAAGGGGGCTCCCATACAACAAACGTGATTTTTTTGGCCTATTTTGCTCTTTATCAATAATGGCAACAGGTAGGTACTTGATTTTTCTCAAAGTCCTTAATAATACGTCTACTTTAATATTTAATAATAATATTAAAATAAAATAAATAAATAAGGGGGGCTCCCATACAAAAAACATCATTTTTGGCCTAATTTTGCTCTATAAATGTACGGATATAGGTTAGGTTGGGTTTGATAATTTTTTTGTTGTTTCTGTACTAATAGTATGTTACATACCAAACTTCAGCTTTCTCAGACTTCAGGAAGTACCCTAACAGTTTTGATGATAGGTTTAGTCAGTGCCAAAATTGTGGGTTTTTGGACACCTATAAAATCTAAAGTATAATAGCTACGATATTCAAACTTTGCGCATTTCATTACTTCACTCATGTCATTATATCCTAAAAATTTCAAGTATATGGCATTATCCAAACCAAAGTTACAAGGGTTCAAAAATACGACTAAACGTTTCGAGAAAAGGTAGGTAGTGCCCTTGCGCGCTTCGCTTGGCTCATCTTGGCGGGGGCACTCCCGTGCCCCCAGAACAAGAAATGGAAAATGAATATCGATATCGATAATCAAACTCGATACTTAGCCAATATGTGCTCGTTAAATTCGATGTTTAAATTAAAAATGTAAGGGAACGAGCATAAAGTATCGCTAATGTGACACCGTGATATGTTATTGCGTTCAGACTTATTCTCAAATCTATTAAATAAATTCTGACAGTGAAATTTTCATAGCCATTTTGGCTAAAGGCTCAGAACAGGAAAATAAGGACAATTAATCTGAAAACATTTTACTCAAATCTTAAATTGATATTTAAAGATTGACTCAAAAAACATAACATAATATTTGTTCTTCAGAATAGTAAGTATATTTTTAAAGGTACTTGTCAAATGTACTATAGTAATCATATTCACAAACTTAACTTATTGTTTCAAAGTTATAGCGCTAAACCAAATTAATAACAGCTCACAGCTGCCAACAAAACGTGAAAGTTTATATTTAAGCCTACGCTTAAATAAACCTCCCTCAGTTTGAAATGTGATAAAACAGGTTCAAGAACTTTAATAAGTAACAGTTTCGGAGTTTGTACTACTTCGCATCCACAGTTTGTGGGCAATTAACTTCGGTGCTAAATATAATTAGTTATACACTCTGCTTTGACATTTTAGACACGAGTTTTCAGCATCGCCGGGTACTTAGGCGACTTGCATTCGATGATTTGATTAGCAAAGTAAGGATTGATTCAGACCGCAACGCGACGCGTAGATGCATTTCTAAATTAATATGGATTTGACAGATTCACAAGACGTTTTACGCAATTGAAATCTGTCAAATCCATACTTTACTTATGCCGCGCCGCGCCTCGCCTCGCCTTCTCGCGTTGCGGTCTGAATTGACCCTTAGAAAGCGAAAATAGTTTTTCACATTTTTTGAAGTGAAAACTTCTTTAGCGGCGTTGAGCACTTTTGTGGGAAGGGGAAAAACTGTGAAACTCGCGCCAGATTTTCGTGTTGATCGAAAAACCATACAAAACGCGTAAGACGGTTGGAGAGTTACTAGTGTTGTAACATCGAAATTAAAATTAATTGATAATTAAAATTAAGTAATAATTAAAATTAAATAATAATTAAAATTAGTAATAATTATAATAATTAAGTGTCATTTAAAATTAAATATGGATTAAAATTAAATAATATTTAAAAATAAATATGGATTAAATAAAATTAAATAATAATTAAAATTAAATAATATTTAAAATTAAGTATTAATTAAAATTAAGTAATGATTAAAATTAAGTAATAATTAAAATAATTAAGTAGTGATTAAAATTAAGTAATAATTAAAATTATGTAATGATTAAAATTAAGTAATGGTTAAAATTAAGCAATGATTAAAATTAAGTAATGATTAAAATTAAGTAATAACTAAAATTAAGTAATGATTAAAATTAAGTAATGACCAAAATTAAGTAATGATTAAAATTAAGTAATGATTAAAATTAAGTAATGATTAAAATTAAGTAATAATTAAAATAAGTTATGATTAAAATTAAGTAATAATTAAAATTAAGTAATGATTAAAATTAAGTAATAGTTAAAGTTAAGTAATGATTAAAATTAAACAATAATTAAATTTAAGTAATGATTAAAATTAAGTAATTATTAAAAGTAAGTAATGGTTAAAATTAAGTAATGATTAAAATTAATTTTAATCGAAATTGATTAATCGAACAATCGATTGGTTTTTTTTTCGATTGTCGATATTTTTTTTAATCGATTGTAAGGGTTTCGATTAATTAAAAATGGTTTAAAAAAATGCACAACGTTAAAAATCAAGTTTTTACTTCTGCCGGCACTCCCGGAGTGCAACCCGTCTTTTTTTTATGAAATAAGGGGGCAAACGAGCAAACGGGTCACCTGATGGAAAGCAACTAAATAACGGCATAATATATGACGGCAAGACCGCCAATCTGCGCTCTTTGTGTTTTTTTTTTCTTGCATTTTGCAATTTCTTGCATTGTGTACGAATGAAGTGATTGCGGGTGAAAGACAAAATCTGTTGATTATAAAGCTTTTCAAGCAACCAGTTTATTTTAAACTTTGCGAATTGCGATGCAATGCATTTATAATGGTGTTTGTAAAATTGAAAATTGAACTTTATTTATTGGTACAAGAAGATACACATTCAATGGATATTTTACAGGCAATGTTGGACTTGGGCAGCCTATTCCAAATCTGAAATCGGAATGACTCCTTCAAAAATGAATTAAGCACATCACCTTGTCATGTTGCAATGACTACCCTGACTGGATGATAATCAGAACTCAGAAGTTCTCAAATGTGGGAAACGACAAAACACAAACACCCAACAGCTATTCGGTGGTTTGCGCTAGTCTTGTCAGTGTTTATGTCAAAGCAATTTAGTCGTTATCTCGGCATGTATACGAAGTTCTGGAGCCTTCATTAATGATGATGTAGTCCGGTGAGTCTAAGCTTAATGGCAAAACTTTAGAAGGGAGCTGGGAAAGTAGCACGAGGCAAATTATGTTTAGTCATCGTAGATTGATGGACGGATTCATCTTGAGCAACGTTTCTGACTTCTGAATGATAAGGTTAATAAAAATAATAAACTCCTTCGGTTTGTGTTATACTGAATTACGGAGGTTCGAGGTTCCAATTCCATTACAAAATTATAAGCTTTTTGTTCTGTTAATTATTCTAACGTATCCTTTAAAGGTCTCCTTTTTACAATTCAATGAAAGGTCAATTATTATTGTAAGGTGACTTCTTATGGACATCACTAGTTATAAGCTCAAAAAGGTAAACACTAAACAATAATATTATCGTACCAAACTTTTAGGGGTGACTTTTAAAACATCAATTACTTTTATAACCACTTTTATAGTGGTAAGTATAAAAATAATTATTGATGGTCCTATGTCAAAGCACCTATCACGTGACTAGCATTGCGCACCTCTTTGAAATGGAACGATTATGCTACAAAATGTCAAAAAGCAAAAGCACGTAGCCGTAGGGGCGGCGACCGCGGCTTGTTGCGGGGCGCGGGGTGCAGGGGAGCGTGGCCGCCAGTTTCTCGCCGACCGTCGCGCCGCGAGGACGCCTTGTGATGAGCAGCTCTTTTTGACGCGATATGGCCTCGTCCACGAACGGCAACATCGTCGTCGAGTGGTTGCGTTCGCTCCACCTGGGCCAATATTCGGAGAGCTTCATAGACAACGGCTACGATGACTTAGAAATATGTAAACAGGTCGGGGAGCCCGACTTGGACGCTATCGGCGTCTTGAACCCCGCACACCGTCAGAGACTGCTGCACTCCGTGAGATCCCTGAGAGAGGAGGGTGCAGCGGCCGTGTACTTCACGTTGGAGGAAGCGGCCGCCGCTTCCTGTAGGTGCGAGGAGGAAGTGCGGAAGGAACAGGCGACTGCGACAGTCGAACCGGCGAAATATGCCGACGAGTACGAAGAGGGGAAGGCTGAGCTGGTGAAGATTCCACGGATACAGCTGAAGAGGTTGCTCCGGGAACGTCTGGCACAGGATGGCATTCGTCTCAGTCTCCAGCCCTACTCGACAACGGTCAGTGTTTACTCGAAATTTGTGGCAGTGCTTCTTGCGGAACTCGTGATTTGTGTGTGCAAAATTAACAGAAGAATGTGCAGAGTGCGATCACATAAAAAGTTACGACGCTGATCCGAGGCACCGCGTAGAGGCACTGCCCGCGCCTTGATTCTTTCGAACGAGTCTGTATGTGGTTCCTTGGCCGCTCCAGGCGGATTTCTCGGACGTGTTGCTATAAAGTTTGTTGCGTGCGTGATTTCCCTGGAGATGAGAAGTTTTGCCCGCCTTTCCTGTCGTGAGAAGATTATAATCGTGTGCCTCCCGGCTTCGAATGGGGTTTTACGATAAATTGCGAAGCTTGTGTTAATTTAAAAAGACTATAACTATGCGAAATGTCAGTTATTAGTTATTACATCCAATTTAACAATTAATTTAAAAATGTAATTTTAAGTAACAACAGCAAGAAGGAAAGTATAAAATGCAAAAATATCCGTTTATAATAATGACTCATAAGTTTTATGTGTCTGAATAAAATTTTATACATTAGGTATTTACTAATGCTTCCTACCGATAACCTCATAATATCTTTGTTATAAAATATAATAGTTAATTAAAAAAATGAATCATAAATAAGTAGAATGCCTTTACCTCAACATTAAACTGGACCCACCATTTATAATCTTAGCATTCTAGGAATATTTACTATCAGATATCTTATCACGTTCAAATACAATGTGACAAAGTTGAAATGACTCAGTGATTTCGTTACATTTTTTTTCAGCTTCTTGAACTTTACTTAAATAACGGGTAAAGTAAAAGATAAGACCTACTAAAAATTTTACTTCACTCTACTATGACAAGAAGAGATATAATCTAATGATTGTAGCTATACTTCACTATGAAATAATTTTCATAGTGAAGTATACGTTATAACAATTATAATCACAGGGAAGACCTTGTACAGAAAACAACTAGAAGAAGCATCATATTACACGTGAGAATCACTCGCTGAAGAGCAAGTTGCCACGTTAATTTTCACATCTTTGTTGTAATAATTATAATATTCAATATTAATACAAAACAATACAAAAACTTGCAGCTATTAATGAAGAATAATCTTATCATACAGTCTCTATGGGGAATAAAAAAGAAATCCTTTCTTACTATTCTGCCTTCCAAAAGGTTTTTTATTCAATTACAAAATACGTAACGTTGCAACTTGCGCGTCGCTTTGTGCAAAAAGATTCAGATCAAAATATAATAAGAAGTATGATTAAATAGCGGTCTCTTTGAAATGGTCAATGGGTGTCAGGTTTCTCTTGATATCTCAAATTCAAAATGCCTCTCTGCCCAATTAGTTAATTGCTACAAAGATGGATTTGATTATTGTCCAATGCTCATCATCATGCATTATTATATAGAAAACCTAAATATAATATAATATTACACCTCTATTCCGTATATTTTCACATCTTACAGTGTCCAAAAACGTATGTTTTCAGTAATATCGCTTATTTTCTCCAGAATATTTGTTGATGTATCCGTTTTTAGGGTTCCGTAGCCAAAATGGCAAAAAACGGAATCTTTATAGATTCGTCATGTCTGTCTATCTGTCTGTCTGTCTGTCTGTCTGTCTGTCTGTCCGTCCGTATGTCACAGCCATTTTTCTCCGAAACAATAAGAGCTATACTATTGAAACTTGGTAAGTAGATGTAGTCTGTGAACCGCATTAAGATTTTGATACAAAAATGGAAAAAAGATTAAAATTTTAGGGGTCCCCATAGGTACAACTGAAACAAAAAATTTTTTTTCGTCTAACCTATGCGTGTAGGGTATCTATGAATAGGTCTTCAAAAATCATATTGAGGTTTCTAATATCATTTTTTTCTAATCTGAATAGTTTGCGAGAGAGACTCTTCCAAAGTGATAAAATGTGTGTCCCCCCCCCTCTAACTTCTAAAGTAATTCTAAGTAATTCTAAGGGCATGATAATTCTAAAAAAAAATATATGATGTACATTATTATAAAAACTACCAACAAAAATAGGTTTGAACGAGATCTAACAAGTAGTTTTTTATACGTCATAAATGGTAAACCTTAATTTAACTTTCATTAAATTAACTAAAATATAAAAATAAATCAAAAACCTTTTAATTTTATAAAAATAAACCTTATCACTGCTGCGGAACCCTTCATGGGCGAGTCCAACTCGCACTTGGCCGGTTTTTTTTTCATTAAGCTGTCAATTATTATTTTTATTATGATTCGTTTTACTAACGCGTTATTAAAATGCAGATTAATTTAATGATCTGCAGACTGCACGGGGTTCCTTTCAATTATAATAATCAGTTCCTCGTTATATTTTCATACTGTTTTAAAGAAAATCGTCGGATTATCGAAGCTTTTTACGGCGTTACCCTGATTGGAGCATAATACAAAATCTGTCACAAGTTTTAGATTCTAAAATCCGTATGTATTTAAATCTTCCAGTAGTAACCTAATCATAATCATCAGGTATATTAAATGGGGATTTTTTTACATCTATATATATATATATATATATATATATATATATATATATATATATATATATATATATAAATGGATTTTCAAATGTGTTAGTCGCGCTAAAACTCGAAAACGGCTGAACGGATTGGGCTGATTTTAGTCTTAAAATATTCGTAGAAGTCCAGGGAAGGTTTTTAAAGTGACACGAAGTTCACCGGGACAGCTAGTCATAGATAAAATGAATTATTATTAAGAATTTGCAAGGATAAATAATAAATGAGCTGAACAGTCTGTTGATGGCAGATTTTTGATGAACAGCATTTTTAAGTGGCTACAAAGTTTGAGAACGAAGGCCAGGTACAGTTAAAGCTCGGGAGAAATCTTAATCTGCAATTCCTTTAGAAGTTTTATTCTGCACTACCTTCCATCAAGACTTAAGCTTAAGCAAACTTAGGATAGTGAAACCCCAACTTTATTTGAAATAGCAATGTTAAACTTTAACCGGGTATGTATCAAAAGTTAAAAAATGCCGTAAACTTGAATCAAAAGTTAAATGTATGGTCTATGGAATATGAAATCTGCATATTCTATAAAATTTTTGTGCATAATATGTTGGAAGCGCTGAACCGGTGACAAAACGCAAACAAAACTCGTAAATCCATATTCGATTCAGGAAAATAAAACAATTATGAAACACTATAAACATCGAGGTATTAATCAAGCAGCCTCGATATCTACCTGGCCACAGTTCCGTATATCAATAGCTTTATTTTTTTCCAGTAGATCATACGTGAAGCGATTACTGCCGGAATTGTACACAATGGCACTCACAAATTTCATCGGCGGTATCAATATCGCAGTTCCGACTATTAGACCAATATTTATTTCGTGTTGACGTCCATTGTGCGCAGCATCCGTTCAGTGCAATAATTTTTATTAAATGCAGCTTTTTGGGCACAATCAAGCGTGAAAGCTCCGACAAATTGAAATCGGTACATCACAGCTTTAAACCATACAAAATTGATATCGGATCTACCTAATTTGTATAATTTAAAGACGCTACTGAAATCATCATATTGGAATACTGAATTGGATTGCGCAATGCGCGCTTAATATTGAAGCGGACCCCATTTCTCAATTCGCTCTCCGAGAAGTAATTATGGCCAGATCTTTTATGATAACTTTGCTATTAAAATATTAGGCATGTTTGAAGAAACACCTAATTATGCCATCATCGAAAATATTATGTAAAGCAGTATTTGATGAGCAGTATGTTTTGGGTTACCCTTTATTTATCTCCTATTTCCTACTTGTAATAGATCAATGAATTGTCAGGAAATTGTGACCCGATAATGTGCGAAAAAACATGTTTTCGGGCCGTTACATCTCTTTGTACTTGGATCGGTACCCCATTATGATGTATCACTTCCTTTAGGTTGCTAATTCTCTATTAGAGGGGTTTGGGTCGGATGTTTCGGATTACGTATATTGACATTAACCCACTCCGATCGAGTTTCAATCTCATTTCTTTTTACATGGACATTAATTTTGTAATTAAATGGCGATGACAAAAAGTGAAAATGATATATTATGTAGATATTAAAAATATTATAAGGAGTATTTTAAACAGGTACATCTAATTCAAACGACAAAATACAATAATTTATATATTTACTTAATCCATAGCTATTAAGATAATCGTATCCTATTAGCTATAATATGACTTTATCAGCGCAGGAAAAAATCTAATACGGCTATAATTAAATGCATTTGCGAATGTAACATTATATATTTCTCCAAAACATCTGCTAGTAACAAAAAAAAAGCTGTGATTAAATTTACATTCTGGTAATCATTTCTCCTAAACAAGTAAACAGGATTTATAAAATGGTTTTTGAAGACAAAGCTTTTTTGCATAATATTAAATTTAATAATACATCTAGATTTAAATTGTTTCAAAATATTTAAGCTATGTTTGATACAAATCATTTCCTTCTTTGTTCATTGAGTTACTACCACAGATACAGAATATAATAATATATTAGTAGTACCAACCACAGATTACTAAATGGTAGATACTACCATAATATATGATAAATTTAATTTTGGTTCATAAATTGAATCACGCGACGGTGAACAATGTACATAGAATCAACAATAGAAAGATTATTATTAATAAATAAATAAAAATTGGAACAAAACATGAGATAATATTAGAAGAGTCAACGTTTTTATTAAATGAAATAATTCTGTTGACTCAGTTTTTACACAATCAAAAGCTTTAAAGTTCAACTCATACATCGACCAAGTTTTGTGCTTAAACTATTATTTATTTAAATTAAATTAAAGTTATAATTTTAATTTTAAATTCCTTTTATTTGATCCTCACCAATCATGTAGACTTCGTATTTTCTAGAATACTACCTATTGGTATTGTGTTATTTACTGTTATAAAACATTAGTCAAAATTTATGAAAAAATTATTGCTTGCTTCATCGTACCAATATAAAACAGGACAGGAGAAAAGTAATAGGAAAAATAATAAAAAGAACAGCGCGTCTATTGAAAAAACTTTAAACACTTTCAATATGAAAATTAATTCACCATTGAATAGACAATTTCAAAGTAAAAACCACTTTGAATTGATAGGATAGGAGCCTTATGCAAATAAGATAAACTACTCAAAGGTCAGGTGATGTTTAGCATCCAATTGAATCAGACAAGAGGCTGGTCACGTTGGTACAATTCGTGAGCTACTTTTGTATCTGCTTTTTGTTCAACACGCGAAAATGACAAGATAATTGCTATGAATTTCTATCATTACGATGCCCATGCATGCAAATTACCCAGATTATTTAAATGCAATTAGTATTTATCTGTTTATCTATTACACAATAGTCACATCATAACAACGAAACCTTTAAGTCCGTTATCTGCATTCTGCATCTACTTAAGTCTAAATATTTAAATTATTACTTAAGATATATTTTTATGTAAGTTAGAATTAACTAAATTGATTAAATTAAATTCAATACAAACTATATTCACAATACATATTTTTGTATGCGAACTTTTATGTAACGTTTCCTGAATTTCAATGAATGTTTCATTTATGTTTCTGTTTTAACAGTCGGTTATAGATTAGTTCGACTCCTGTCTACGAGGTCTAATATTAGGGTCGGGTTTTTCTACCTGTTTTATCGCTTTGTTGTTTATGTATGTGTGCGAAGTCACGCAGTGCGGTGCTCTTTGCCGTTCGAATGCTGTTTCGTGTTTTATGTGAGACTCGCAATTTATATTATGAGTGTAGGAAACTATGCATGGAAATGGCATGGAATGTTTTTTTCTAGAGGTCGTACTTTGTTTTTAATATTAACGAGTTGTGTCTGTGCCTTTCCTTTGAATAAAAAAAGTACAATATTTTTTGTATTTTTCAAAGATTAATATTATAATATAGTATAAATTATGCTTACGGTTTGTCTAAGTACTATCATCCTCTAATAAAATTCATTACAATAGTATAGCCGAATGGCTATACTATTGAATAAATGAATACATATATTTTAGTTTCTTTTGCTAGAAACTTTGAAACACAAATATCTTGTATCGAAGTTCGTAATAATATTCCCCCAAGTTCAACATGATTGGCAACTAGCGAATTTAAATATTGGATGAGATTCCCGAAGGTTGTAACAACATTGTTTGAATTGGAAGTTTGGCAGGTGCGGGAGAGTTTGCGCCGAATGTTTGTCTGTTTGTTCGAGCTATACAGACAGGTCTTAAGTAAGCAAACTATAGCATGCGGCCGCTCCGCAAGATTAGTATCAAATAACTACGAAAACTAACTGTCACCGATATAAGTAATATTACTAATAAAATTGTGATGAATTATACTAATACTAGATGATGCATGCAAATTCGTTGCGCCAGAACTCGTTTATCGCGCGGGAACCGTACATTTTTCCAGGACAAAAAGTATCCTATGTCCTTTCCCGGGACTCAAAGTATCTCCATGCCAAATTTCAGCAAAATCCGTTCAGCGGTTTGGGCGTGAAGAGGTAATAGACAGACAGGCAGACAGACAGACAGACACACTTTCGCATTTATAATATTAAGTATGGAAGTATGGATATGGATTACATACTAAAGACTTTGTTTCTTTGTTTGTTTGGTTAAACTTGCTAATCTTAGGAACTACTGGTCCAATTAAAAACAATCTTTTAGTGCTTTGTCTAATGCTGACAAAGGGCATATTAATTGAAGAAGGCAAAAATCAAGCACCAATGTAAATAACCCAATTAAACTTTTTTCTAAATAAATATAATATCATGTAAATATAACCTAATGTTGTATAACATAGTAGGTAATAATTTATAATATATTTCATTTCTGTGCACGCCCTATCTGATGTTTTGATCAAATTTCTCTTCTTAGGACTGCTGGAAGAAATCTCTTTAGAGATAAGCAGTACCTGTTGTGTCGTCTTTCTTTATAAGTATATCTTGTTAAATGTTTTTGTGTACAATAAATGGTTAAATAAATAATAAATAAAATAAATAATATTATAAATCAAAATAGAAATAAAAGTACGTAATTAGGTAAGTACTAATTACACTAAAGTCCGAACTGTTATTAAGAAAACATTTTCGAGTACCTAACTATAACAATAAACATGACTACAATGAAACGGTTAATAGCTACTGTAATAGTAATAATAATTAGTGAACATTGGAGAAGGTAATTTTGCTAAATTAGAAACAAAACCCTAATTTTAATAGTGCAATCAGCGTTTCAGGCACAAATGGGAACTGACGCTTGCAATTCTGAGTAAAAGACAATCATGTCCATGTAATTCCATTTGAGCATAATATTGTCAACAAAATGTAGATTTAAAAATACTCCTTCGATCGTGGATTCTTGGAAATCTATTGTTATTCTATTGTGTCTCGCTTACAGGTGAGCTTATGGGGCTTGATAGGTTAACGGTCATTGTTTCTCCTAATCTGTTATTTGAAACATTAAATAAACAATATTAGAGCTCAGCTGTGGTTGAGAGCGTGGTCGCGGGTTCGACTTCTACCGATGGAACATTAAGTTTTGTCTGTAATATTCATAATACGTAATATATAAAATTCTCGTATAGCAATATTTGTGCACGGACTTCAAAACGGCTCAACCAGTTTTAATAAAATTTTGTATGTTCATTCGTTAGGCCTGCAAATAGGTTTTATCTACTTTTTATTAATTGTATTGATACTAGAAATATTTTTTATGGCAAAACAACGTTTGCCAGATCAGCTAATATAAGCATTGAGTCTGCTATTACTAGGTATTTTTCTCCACTTTTCAACATCCCAAGCCTCTCTAAAATACGTTTCAAGATATTTGTCACGTTATTTATATTTTTTTATGTGTGGTTGCTAAGAATTTAGTAAATAGGTAGTATCTAATATTCTGCGTAGGTTGCAATGTGTACTTATTAATCCGTTTGTTATTTTTATGAGGCCTCTTCGTAGGTAGCACCTACTGATACTCAATCGTCTTTGATGTGTATGTGTACGCTTACTGAGAAACAAAAGTTTATAACAACAAACCCTAGGGTTGCCACTTCTTCCTATAAATTCTTGTAAAGATTTTGTTCATAGTTAGCATATTATAATAAATAATTGCCACTTTGATATTGATAATATTACAATGACAAAAAAATTTATTCAAGCACATTTGTCGTTATTATACTTATAAATCAAATGTCGAAGCTCGTATCAGTAGGTACGATAATATTATAATTTCTCTTTTGGGGGTATTGACAACAATCAAACTGTCATAATAACAGTCAATAATTTAAACATGGACAATATTTATAGTTTGTGCGTTTTAAGATGATATGCTGATGTTTCAGAGTGACGCCGGCGATTTAAGATGGCCGCCATTTTTTATCGATTTGATTTCGATTCAACTGTGTCAATCTCTATTGACATAAGTTCCGTTTCATGCATCTGACATTTTTCAAATATTTTCGTAACAATAATTTTATACTCCTATTTCAGAGTTAATATTTGTAATTTAATATCAATAAGTTAGCATTTAGCAACTTTTAATTTTTATTCATTTACAATTACAGGAAACATTTATTTTTGTAGATGGAATATAATTTATTACATTCTGATTTTTTTTGTTTTCTTGTAAAAAAATTCCGTAGCAAAGAATATGAGAACTGTCACCCATATCATCTTAGAACGAACAAACTATAGTTACATAACACTAAAAAATATACTTAGCTCAGTCTAGGTGTAGGTAGGTAGCCCTGCGTCGCCTACCGACAAGTAAATTGTTTACTTCGACAGTTATGAATATTATTACCTTCACTTATCATCCAGGATGCGGTCAACTTTCTCTTTTGGGATTTTATTTCTTGTTCTCGTCATTGCTCATGTACCGTCGAAGAAATTTATTGATAGGCAGTTTACGAATCTACTTCATTTTGTCGATTTAGTTCAATTCAATGTTAGTCGTGACTAGGGAATGCAAATCTCGCGAGATTGGGGCTCAAGCGAGATCCCGCGAGTTTATGAATACAATACCGCGAGATCTCACCAATTTCGAGATCTCGCGAGATTAGCAGTTTGGTGGTTTTTTTGCTAATAATCACAATATTTGAATAAATTACGAAAAAAAGTAATAAATATTATATGTATTAAAAGAAAACTAAATAAGAGTTAACATTCATTTTCACGAACTTTTTCAATATAATTTTGTGCATCATCCATTGTTTGACGTATCTGTCTATAATTTTTAAGTAGTAAACTTTGACATACGTATCTACTATCTATCAAATAACAAATGAAAGAAACAACCAGTCTTCTTTTCTAATGTGCGCTTTTATAATTTTGGATGTGGCGGTAATATCGTGGACGTCCGCGGTAAAACGATAATATGGGGAAGTAAATGTATGGAAACTTAAAACAACGAGAAGTCAAAATTCAGGACCTAGTTGAAAATCACAGTGCACAGTTGCTTAGGCCAGCTCCTCTTTGTTTTTACTCCGTGACGCAACTCCGTCCGTGTTAGTCCGCGCTTCGAATAAGACGTTTTTATGCTCAAAACCAATCTCGTCAAACTCGCGAGATCTCGCCTTTTTTTCGTCCGAGATCAGTCTCGCTAAAAAAGGCCGAGATCTCGCGAGAACGAGATTGCATTCCCTAGTCGTGACCTGTCAGCTGGATTTGATAAAACGCGACTAAATTGCGTAAGTCATCTATGAATTAACAAAATTTTCTGATAGTACAAACCGATCGGCTTGTATGTGGTCAATAAAATAATATTATGCTTACTAGTTTTAATGAGTACTGATTTACCTAAAGGCCTGTATTTCCAGAAACGGACGATTTTCAAGATTTTACAGTGACAGGAGACATAAAAATATAGTAATTTAAATTCTGAAAAAAATATATATTGTGTTAGGTAAGGATCTTACACAGTGAAGTTCATATTCCATTACACAATATCATGAACTTCACTCCATCGAAAAAAATTCCCAATGTTACCCCCTTCTTTTCACGAAATTGCCATACTATGTCCAAATTATTTGGAATTAAAAAAAAAATTGCACTGAACGAAAGACAAAGAAAATGTCTAGGGAACTGTGTTTTTTTCACTCGATTGAATTATGTATAAAATAACGACGATCAAAAAACTATAAAACTGCAGGCGCAAAGGCTTTCAGACGCGCTCAGGCGCTCATGCAATTTTATAGTTTTTTTATAGTCGTTATTTTATACATAATTCAATCGAGTAAAAAAAACACAGTTCCCTAGACATTTTCTTTGTCTTTCGTTCAGTGCAAAAATTTTCTGAGAATTCCAAATAATTTGGACATAGCAATTTCGTGAAAAGAAGGCGTAACTTTGGGATTTTTTTCTATCAAGTGAATTTCATGATACTGTGTAATGGAATGTGAACTTCACTGTGTTCGATCCTTAACTAACACACGTCGGGTCGGGTTACTTTGACTACTTTTTAACCGACTTCCAAAAAACGAGGAGGTTATATGTTCGGCTGTGGATATATTTTTTTTTTTTTGTATGTTCAACGATTACTCCGCCGTTTGTGAACCGATTTTCGAAATTTTTGTTTTGTTGTATTAGGTTTCACTCCAATTTGGTACCATGTTCACAAAAGTGGTGACCTGATGATGGGATCCAGGAGTAATCGAGGGAACTCCTCGAAATTTATATGGAAACATATGGTGATTTTGGTTTTATGTGAAGTGTACTAAGAATATGCTACCAAAAAGTCAAATATTGGGTCAAGGTATACTATGGTTTCGAAGATGCTGAGAGAACTCCTGACTCTTTATAGATACACGTTTGGGAGTTTCGGCGTTGTTTTAAGAACAGAAAGCATATGCTACCATGCAATTCAAATTCATCATCATCATCATCGTCATCATCATCATTACCACGTCGTGTTAAGGTCACCAATGTCTCATGGCACAAAATAGATAATAGTACAAGGCATAGGTATGGATACAATAATAATAATTATGTACATAACAACACCAATTATTATAGGTTGTTTAATATACACGGCGGTCGGCGCCGCAGAGGCAACGCGTGCGTAAACATCGTATTCAAGTTCTAACTGGAATGTCAGGGCATGCGGCATGCCGCCAGAGTAGACAGTATGATAGAGTATGCCGACTTAGAACTGATGTAATTTTTTTAAGTTTGACGTATTATGACAAAAGTCGTCGCTAGGGTCGTAACCTACAAATTTAGTTGTTTATATTTTGGCACATGCAAAGAAAACTGTCAGAATTCAATTTCAAAATCTTATTTTTAAAAATAAATTATACCAGCCAGCGCGCCAGCCTTTAACTTATCCTGGCGAAACCCGAAAGAAACGACAGATATTAATACTCGGCCGTCTCTTTGCAATCGAAGTACTGGTAGTTATGTCTATTGTGATGCCGCGCTGCGAGCATTTTGCAGCACGTGTTCACTTAGATTTTTTTAAATGTATTGTTTAAATTTATCTATCTACCTGATATTTGGGCCTCGGGGTATGCCGTATGACTCTTAACAGTCTTAACAAATTGTAATAAGATACGTAGAATATACGCAGTACCACCCACGACCACTTATAAATTCGCGGACTATGACGGAGGTCAACAATAACAATTATACGAGATCAATTACCACTCAATATTATGATTTATGTTGTCAATTCAATGCTCACTGCTCACATCAAGCTCACTGTTGAGTTGTCAGACGTCAGTTGCTTACAAACTTTCAACAACACAACAGAAATGTGTTACAAGTTACAACTACCTATATAAAACTTCTACGTACAAGCGATAGCGCGATACAGGAGCGCCTCAGTGACATCTACTGAAGACAATATGAAACTTTTTTTATACAATTTGAATTGCCACTAACAGTTTACCTACTAGGTAACTAAAAAGAGTGAAATTATTATTTTTAACAAAAAATTAAAACCGACTTCCAAGGTAAAAACAATATTAATAGCATCCTTATAATATGAACTAAAAAGTATTAAATAATTTTTCCTATCTAATATGTAGTGCCTTTTCCCGAATTCGGCTAAACTTCAACTATTTCTGTACTCAATCTTCATAATTTTGAAGTCGGTGCCAGTTCCAAAAGTTTCAAATTTTCTGTCAAAGGAATAAAGATTCAGCTATATCTGGTACCGACTTCAAAATGATGAAGATTGAGTACAGAAATAGTTGAAGTTTAGCCGAATTCGGGAAAAGGCACTACATATTAGATAGGAAAAATTATTTAATACTTTTTAGTTCATATTATAAGGATGCTATTAATATTGTTTTTACCTTGGAAGTCGGTTTTAATTTTTTGTTAATTTCTTATTTTTTTATAAATCTATCTGGTATAGAGGCGCTGGATGAGTTATAAGTTTGATATTGATTTTATTTGGATAATAAGGATATAGGCTAATTATAAATAAATGATATATTTGATAAATCTTTATGAGGAAACAATTATTATTATTTTTAAATTCAGCCAAAGTTGATCTGTAAGAAGGGTGACTTTGTCTCTCAGATTATTTTTAGAAAAAAACTTTTATTTATCCTGACACAGAGCTGAAGTAACTCGCTAAAATAACAGGTTTAACAACAATAGACATTTCGACATCAAAAATTATATATTTTTTTGCAAAAAAATTATAAATTTTAGCAAAAACTTACATTTACCTACCGTCTTATTGATGAAAATCATCTTAAGTAGGTTTTTTAAAATATTAGCATTTTACTTACAAACAAAATATTAACTTTGAATATATATCTATCAAAAGTATTATCTTTTTTAATAATGTAGTAACTATAAATGCTTACAAAATAATCATATTATGGCGTTTATGATTGCACAACCTTTTTATTGAGATCAATCAACATCAGTCATCGATTCTTAATATATTTACTTAATTATCTAGCTCAGGCACTGAGAAACAACCTTTTTTTTTAAATTCGGGAACATTAATCTTACAGATAATATTATCCCAAGCATAGCAGCAGCTTCTCGCTGAGGCATGGCCCTGGGCCTCAAAACATTGAAGCATTCTTCAAGTTCTTCATCTGTATAATCGATTATATAACGACGACTACCTTGTTTACGGCGATATTTTGATGGCATTGTGAGATCTGAAATGTAATGAATTCAACTTTGGCTCAAGAGCCAATGTTACCCGAATTTACGAGGCAAAATATCCCCACACTTTGTAACTAAATTTTATCAATTATATCTTGTAAAAAAGCAATTGTTTCTTTAATCTTTCTAGTCCTTAATATATTTCTGACCTGATTTAATATAATATTAAACGAAACTCACCGTAATATTTCAGTTTCACTATAAAGTTTGCACACGTAAATTAAGCACGTTGTTACATGTCCGAACTCCGACATAAAAATGGCCGTTTCATACCTCGCAAACAAGTGCCCAACCAATTGAAAACTAGCGCTACTAATGCCATCTAATGAATCCCGCTTGAACGAAATCGATTGCTGCTTTAGCAGCAACGTGGCGGGAAGTTTAAACATTTTTCCGATTTGAGTCAAAGTTGCCCCCAAGATCTAAAGAAACCCGACCTTACCGGTATATATTTTTTGTAGAATTTAAATCACTATAGTTTTATGTCTCCCGTCACTTTAAAATCTTGAAAATCGTCCGCTTCTGGAAATACAGGGCCTTAATGACGCGGAAGGGCCAAATGTTATCACATTCTTTTTAATAATAAAAACCAGACAATAAACTCACAACTCCACTTAAAATAGATGCTACTATTACTACGCAACAAAACTAGGAATACATGAATCGTTGACAATATTAAAACGCTGCATAATTTATAGTTTCTCAAAAACTTAGAAATTTAAAGATCCTGTTACATAAATCATAAGAAACTCCGCAAGAGCTATACGATTATGTATATAAACTAGATGACCCGGTGCACTGTGTATAATTTTTCTCCTAAAACAAACCTTTCCTGGACTTCCACAAATATTTCAAGACTAAAATTATTGGTCAATCGGTTTAGCCTTTCTCCAGTTTTAGCGAGACTCACAAAATTTGAATTTCATTTTTATTTATTTAATATAATAGGTAATGATATTATTAAAATCGGATTGGTTAGGTTATGCCTTGAACCTTAAAGTAGTCCCAAAATTTGTGGCCTTAATGTTTTATTCATGTGGAATTTACTAGCGTGTCCCGTGACTCCTAAGATTTATTTATAAGAGTTCTCAATCAAACACACAAGGGTCTTCCAAGAAAGTGGGCCTTAAAATAAACTGTGGGGGCCTTTGTTTTGGCTTCCTAGGTGGCGACCGGCAGCTATCCGGTGTTTTGTTAATTAAACAACAAACGCCTTTGATATTGGAAAAATACATTGTTTAAAACTGATTTAAATATTATTGTATGCTACTATTCATGAGCAAATTCAGGTAAGTTCTGTCGGGATTTGTAAGTTTTGTTTAGGGTTTATAATATCAAATAAAGAAATCAACATTAATGCGTATTGCGTATACAGTATTAACTAAAATATAGACTTAAGTATGAGAAAAATTTAATAAAAAAAGTGAAAAATATGGATATCTTCTAAACACATATATCCTTGATCAAGAAATTTGATTAAAAAGACAAAAAAGTATAAGGGCCTATAAACGTCTTATAATGTAATTATAAAAAAATATTATGTAGGTAAGTGGAGTGAAATGAAACATTAAAGAATCTATACCGGTCCGTATTCACTTTGATGAAACACGCGAAAAATGTTAAAACACCCGAAAACTTTTTTGGCCAGCACAGGGACCGTTGCAAATTGGCAACAATAGCGAAATTAATAAACGCTGAAAAATTTTCATTTTCAGCGTTCACACTCCGTGTTAGCTCGTAGTCCAAACATTCAAAGTTTGCTAGATTTGTTGGTTTAATTGATGGTGCAAATTGTGGGCTAATTACGAACTTAATGGCGATAGAAGTTGACGGGAATGTAGGTAAAAATGATATATTCTTTCTCTTCGTTTTTTATATAAAAAACAAGTCTGTAATAAAAAAAAAACATGAACAAAGAATTCCCACTTAAGAATTCAAATTTTTATTCACAGACTGATGTGAAAACAATTACAAAAAACTAGCTATCAGCAAAATCGTGTGAAACTCGTCCATTGTCTTTTACATAATCTACATTGATTAGACTAGTGGAATTCGAAGCTACTTCGAGGCTAACAACAACGTTCCCTGTGAAGACAAATAAATTTGTGCTATAAGCTAATCATCATAAAATTCATAAAGTACGCCTTTTATTATTTTGAATATGAGACAGCTACGAAAAATCAAAATTATATACCCCTTAATCGTTACTTCTTAGTTCAAGCCTCTCTAATATATAAAGCTTCTAGGAACAAATGTACAAGATGTGTTTGCGAATTGTCTATAAAACATTAATTACTTATTGATTGTTCTATGTTCAGTTCAGAAAGAAGTAGTGTAAATCTTGAAAGTACATTAAAAGATTGTCTATCAGATTGGGAAAATACTGTAGAATTTCTAAAGTTAACTGGATATTATTCTGCAATCTAATGTAAACTTGTAGTCGCTAATGACCTTTGATGTTTAAGCGACTTAAAATAATTAAATTAAAAAAAAATGTTGTAAAGAATTTTTCCATTTAAATTTTTTACAAAATTTCCAACATTTTTTAAAATAAAGGCCTTTTTAAATTTGAAACAAACTCTTTCTGCGTTACTTTAGTCGACGTAACACTTAAGTAGAAGCCAGAAGGTGAAGATTTTGCTCAAGTTTGCATGAAAACCTCAAGTAGTTCTTACGCCCAAGTGCAAGTATTACGGGAATATAAGAGATGCTTAGGTGTCTCATTTTACTCACAAAAATGTTAACTACAAATTTATTATTACACTAGATGACGCCCTCAACTCCGTTGCGCCAAAATTCATTTATCGCGCGGGAACCGTACATTTTCCCGGGATAAAAACTGTCCTATGTCCTTTCTCGGGACTCAAAGTATCTCCATGCCAAATTTCATCAAAATCGGTTCAGGGGTTCGAGCGTGAAGAGGTAACAGACAGACGGACAGACAGACACACTTTCGCATTTATAATATTAGTATGGATATTTAATTTACGATGTCTCTTTCTTTCACTACTACCATAAACGTTTCAACCGTTATGTATTAGCAAAATTTTGCGGCTACTTATAAAAAGACAATGCGTTTAAAATACCGAGTTCTCAGTAGTTACACTGAAGTCAAATTCAATTGTTATAGCATTTCGCACAAAAAGTCTATTAAAGCCGTAAACTAAAACAAACATGCGACTCAAAACAGCATTGTTTAAACAAAAAAACATATTTCTACGCGACGACCCGTCTGAAAAGTCACGAATTTTTAGCATTTTAACGTTTACGTCACGCCGGGGAATACGGTTAGCAGGCGATTAATCCTGCCCCGCTCCAATTTAGCATTTAAGCGAGCTCACATTTCCTCTCGTAATAAGCGTTTAGCACATATTATATTCATATTAACTGAATTGGTCCAGGCCACTGTAAAAAATAATGAAGGCCCAATCGATAAATAATGATAGCTTTCCGGTCACAGACTTCGTACCCTACCTGTTTTAAATTGCCCTCGAATTCCATAAAACTGTTAACTGAGGTTGGCCGCATCAAGCGGAAGATTTAAATGCATTTATAAAAGTATACAATTAGAACCGTGCAGTTGGACTGTACGATTTTAATTGAAATTTAAAGAAGTAAATTTGGTGCTTCGATCGCAGATTCTTTGAAATCTTTTGTTATTCTATTGTTGTCGCAATCACCCTCTTTTGGGGCTTGATGGGTTCATACTTCATATACGTCAAGACTAAGGCCAAGCGATATTATTTTATTTTAACTAAGTCGATATTATGTTATTATTTAAGATTTTTATCGTTTTCTTGATCAGTGATAAACGTTAATGGTTAATGGTAGGTTGTGACTTGTGAGTAGTTTTTGTGTGACTACAGGCGCCTCCCGAGTCCCGGCGGCCACACAGCGGGAGCGGGGTATATACTTGATCCACTAATTTATTACTTACAGTAATGTGTTGTCTCGATTCCAATTTGTTTCCCACTTTTTTAGGCGCTCCACAATTAGTTGATGTATCCTTTATATGTTTTTTATGTAAATACTTATCTAACACTTGGTGTAACAACTCAAGACAGGTAATTTAAATAATTAGCGTTACACCTTATCGCATTCAAGTACTAAATTACAAAACGTACCTACTGAATTTAAGGGAGTAGGAGTATAAGTACGCGACGTTAGCGTAGATTTTTTTAAGCACTTTCATTAGGCGTTAATGGTACCTAATGGAATTCTTAAAATTAATATTTAAAGGACTTATAATATTAAAATTTAAAACGATACGAAAATAAAATATTCTTTACACCGATTACGTTTAAAAGTAAATAGGTCAGAATTTGTCTGACTCCGATGTTCGTTCCGCCGGCTATCAAAATGAAACTTTCTTCAATTTCCTTTGAATTTGATTAAAGCGAAATTGGAAGAATCTTGATTGGGAAGTTTTGTTGGTTATTGAATTTATAAAATTAAATTGGTCCGTTATAATTACAATTAGGTCGTCCGCCATTCGCCAACGAACCACGATTAAGGCGATTGTGCTCGAATTGCTGTCCGTAGGTACACAAATTACTGGGAAATAAAAGGTTTCGGAGATCTGCGTAGCTAAGTTATCATAATATGAAGACCATAGGTACGAGAAAAAAAGGAATGTCAAAAAAGTACAATTAAAAGGAAAACAGTTTTAAATATACTTAGTTGGAAAAAATCTATACCTATATTTTCTTTCATTTTAGACTCTTTTAAGTGAAATATTGAAACAACTTATTATTACCTACTATGTTAACATAAATTATTTGCCTGTACTTCTTAAACTTTATTTTTCAAAGTTTTAAGTTATATGGTACAGAATCCGTTTCTTGCCATGGACAAACAAATACAATTAATTGAACTACAATAGTTGACTACGATGATTTTACCCAATTATGATTTTTGTAATACAATGTAGTTTCCCTAAAAAGCTAACAGATGGCATTAAAATGTCAGTTTCACAAAAACGTGACATTCATTGTTTTTCCCGTGTAGTCTTCATATTATTATTTTGTTGCTTTTAGATGCGTTAAAATAAATAATAAAATTGATAGTAAACAATGACATAAAATCAGTTTGATTGCTGAAAACGAGCTGCACCAAAATTTTGCTGCTATAAGAAAGGCGACAGAATTAGGTAAACCTTAAGCAACATTTTATTGGCCAATTTCATGTGCGATCTAACCCATGACATGCCATAAAATCGCTAATAAACCCGGTGAGTCGGAGGATAAAATATAATCTCGTACAGTCGGGAACAAAATAGCAGGGACAATGCATTCCGTTACGTTTCGGTCAACAAAAAGGCTTAACACAGCGAAGGTTTTTTTGTCCACGACCCCCGCTAAATTAAACAGGGTAGATTTCGTCTTTTTATCTGGCGCTCCGTGTAAGCATGGTGAAATGAAAATAGCAGATGCTTTTGGGAAAGTAGCTAACTATGCAGTTTTAAACAAGACGCCGGGTTTTTGGGTTTTTAACGACATACGTGAGCGGAATTTCTGCGTTTTGAGTTAATATTTTATCGCCTTTTAAAAAAAATTGCTGTTTACTTGTGTAATGCATGATTTTCTTTAATTTTCATTCATGTCTGCGTGGTGCGGGAAAGGAAAGGTAATACTTTGAATATGACGTTTCTCAGTGAGCTAAATGTATTCACAGTTAAAAGAATATGGACGGTACTTTATTTGAATAACAAGAACATTGTGTCCCGATTTTATGTTAGCAATTTCGACACCTCTTTTTTCCTATTCTCACGAAAGTTTTAAAAATATGAATCATCCCTTTACCTGGATCTTAGAGGTTTGCTTCTTGTTTTGTCATTCCTAAAATATCTGCGCCTTTATTAGCTACCTCTTCTTGTCAATTATACATAGTATAGAGGTAAATTTCTTCAGTTTCCCGTGACCAACAAAACTTGTTTAGTTTTAAATGTTTGAATAGTACCTACCTAATAGTTCACATAAAGATTTTGAGATGTTTATTATTTGATCAAGTAATTGCAGGTACAAATTTCTGTGTGTGACTTCAAATATTTGTATGACCACCTATGTACTCTTATTAACAATTTCTATCACTGTTATTTTCCACCTTTCACAGCTATCATTGTTATTTTCCACCTTTTTGGTAAAAGGTGGACCCGTGTGAGTTACTTACGCTGGTTCTAAAAGTGTTAACTTTGTTAACCTATTTGGAAATAAAATATTTTGATTTTTAACTGTACTGTACATTATCATAATGTTGTATCCACACATGCCGCCGGCTTCGGTGGTAAAGCAGGCTGAAAGCCGGCGGCAAACCCGGCGGTCTTAACCGGCGGCTTGTGCGGATGCGCCATAATATTATGTTAAGATACTATTGTGTCCAAAATTCTACCTGTTTCTCGCATAGCTATCTTAAAAAGTGTAATAAAAAATAAAGTATAAACAACAGTCAACTAACATTATGCTTTGCTTCACCTGTGAGTGATGCAGACAAACAATTATTATTATTGTACAAGATCTTTTATAAAGTTCGGCTATAGCTGATGCTATTTATAGCAGAAACCCCTTATTTTAAATCTAGATAAAAATATTATTGAGTAAAACATACGCCCCAAATTCTTTAAAACGTTAGGCTCATATGTGAGTACCACTTATCTATAACCTCAAGGTTAAGGAAACTATAACCTCAAGTGAGGATGGTAACCCGGTAGAGGACTGAGACCTCAAGTGTAATCGTGATCCGGTGAATTCTGGTCGGAGTGACCACCATCTTAGTGTAATCGGGTAAGGGTTTAATCAACATTCCTGGCCCAGCATCGCCTCGGGACCGATCTGTCGGCTTTCTTAATTGTTTGCGAACATGATTCTACTGGAAAATTACTAACCCGAGAATTCTGTTGACCCCAATCATCCAATCCAGTCATTGTGAAAATACCGTTACCTGTATAAATAAAAAGGTATTGCATAGCATTTTTATCAACTTATGCAATTATAAGTAGCATACATCTAGATTCTAGACGCACGCACACAAACACCATGCCGAAGTCTGCCGAACTGAAACGACGTGACGATGCCTGTCGCGATCGGAGTGGGGGGGGGGGGGTTGTTAGGTTTTTTTCGTTACGGAATTTCTTGATTCGTTCGCCGCGCTCAAAGCCCGCGGTAAAAACTTATAAAATATGAATTATAAATACTTATTACTAGTCTCGTCGTAACTCGAGAACTGACCTACCGATCTGATTTTAGTTTTTTAATTAATACAGGATGCAACAAAACCTTCCGGCCAAATTTCGATATATTGATTTTAAAAAATTTGACCGGTAGGTATAATTGCACCCTGTATATTTTGACGATGTGCAAAACGCTATTGAAAATTAGGGACTGTCGCTACATTTGCTTCTCAAAATAACAATTACGGTAAACATTCTGAAAGATATAAAATAATAAAACGCAGGATTAACTGTAATTTATGTCAGCTCGAGCATTTAAAACATAGATCATTGATTTTAAAATTTTTACTTACCGAAAGGTAATTAGTATGGAGACGGTAATGTCCTTTAATACCGTAACTGTTAGAGAACAAAACTCATTAGTCCCCGCTTTGTGGGCTCTACCTGCTAGTTGCTCTGGAAATGCTGGCATTGCGTCCACAGCTCTAGAACAAATAACACTCAGCTCTAAAAGCTTTGTTTTATTAACATTATTATAAGGTACTAAATGACGCCCGCAACTCCGTTACGCCAAAATTGGTTTACCGCACGGGGATCGCTAATTTTTTTCGGGATAAAAAATATCCTATTTCTTTGTCGGGATTTATAGTATCTCCATATCAAATTTCAGCAAAATCGGTTCAGTCATCAGTGGTTTGGGCGTGAAGAGGTGACAGACAGACCTGAGACAGACAGGCAGAAGCATTCACATTTATAACATTAAGTATGGATTAATAACATTTTTAGGTATTAAGAGATCGCAATGGTTTTAAAAAAAGTTGATCGGTACTTTGGATTCAAAATTCAGATTCCAAACCTTGAATTGTGAAAAAAAATTACTATATATTTTTGTATTTTTTTACCAGTCATAAATTTATTGGTCAGGGAGCCTTAGAACATATTCTTTTTTGATTACTAACAAGAAAATTTTTTGTGGGTAGGTAGCCCCATTTTGATAAGACAAACAACATTTTTATCTGCGTAAAATCTTGAAAGTGGTAGCTAACAGAGATAGAAAGGATTTCATACTTTGATTTGATGGTACTAAAATATGGATTGTTCTATTTGTAGGACAATGTTACTCTTGAATTATATAACTACATATTAACCTACCAATATACAAAAAATCAGCTGGTTAGGGTTCCGTTTTAGGGTATCGTAGTCAACTAAGTTTTGTTGATTACAGAACCCTAAAACGGAACCCTAACCAGCAGCTTTTTTGTATATTGGTAGGTTAATAGTTATATTATTTATGAGTAACATTGCCTTACAAATAGAAAACAATCCATACTTTAGGACCATCAAATCAAAGTGTAAATTCCTTTCTATCTCTATCAGCTACCACTTTCAAAAATTTTCGCAGATAAAATAGTTGTTTGTCTTAATCAAAATGAAGCTACTCACAAAAAATTTGCTTGTTAGTAATTTAAAAAAAAAATGTTCTAGGGCTCCCTGACTATTATTTGAGAAAATAGTAAAATATACGCTATTCCAAATTAGCACAACTATAATTTTATAATATCTTGTCATAATCTTATATCTTTATACGAGCAATTCTTTATACGAGCAATTCTTGTATATATACGATTTTCATGAAATGTAGTAAATAGAGAGTTTCGGGGGCGATAAATCGATCTAGCTAGGAACCATTTTCATAAAATGTCATTTTTAACCGACTTCCAAAAAACGAGGAGGTTATATGTTCGGCTGTGGTTTTTTTTTTTTTTTTTTTTTTTTTTTTTTTTTTTTTTTTTTTTTTTTTTTTTTTTTTTTTGTATGTTCAACGATTACTCCGCCGTTTGTGAACCGATTTTCGAAATTTTTGTTTTGTTGTATTAGGTTTCACTCCAATTTGGTACCATGTTCACAAAAGTGGTGACCTGATGATGGGATCCATGAGTAATCGAGGGAACTCCTCGAAATTTATATGGAAACATATGGTGATTTTGGTTTTATGTGAAGTGTACTAAGAATATGCTATCAAAAAGTCAAATATTGGGTCAAAGTATACCATGGTTTCGAAGATGCTGAGAGAACTCCTGACTCCTTATAGATACACGTTCGGGAGTTTCGGCGTTGTTTTAAGAACAGAAAGCATATGCTACTATGCAATTCATATTCATCATCATAATCATCATCATCATCATCATCGTCATCATCATCATTAAGGTCACCAATATCTCATGGCACAGAATTAATAATAGTACAAGGCATAGGTATGGATATACTAATAATAATAATTATGTACTGTATAACAACACCTGTTTGTTTAATACATGGCGGTCGGCGCCGCAGAGGCGACGGCGTCGCCGCGCCGCCGCGCCGCGTGGCGCGTGGCGGCAGACAACAGATCGAATACTTTACTAATTACTTTATAAAATTTAAATAGACAAATAGAATTAAAATAAATTTATTTTAAAAAGAGCATTTACACAAAACAAAGTCATTAAGTGTCTTTTTAATCAGTTATACTTATTAATCGATAGATGGCGCACTAAGTATCGATTTGAATTCTTGATTAAGCGCTTATTCCACTTATCCTAGCTAGGAAGTCCTAGCTAGGGTCCTAAAAAATTTAGTCAAGTGGAATAACATTTAGAAGCTAGGATCCTAGCTAGGATCCTAAATCGGAAAAAATTTAGTCAAGTGGAATGACATTTAGAAAGCTAGGATCCTAGCTAGGACTTCCTAGCTAGGATAAGTGGAATAAGCGCTTTACAAGAACAGAGCTGTCAATAATTATGATAATATTAAATATGCTACGCTACATCCTATGCAAGTTTATACAATTTTTTATCTGATAGATCCTTCGATCGTGGAAAAACGAGACACAATAGCCTTTCTATTGTTATCTCAATCGCCGGTGACCGCTTGGGGCTTGAAGCATTAAAATTGTTAAATTACTTAGCACAATATGTTCACTTCACTGATAATATATGATTTTGTGAGTGTGAGTTGTGACTCTTGACAAATTGTAATAAGATACGTAAAATATACGCGAAGGTTTACCTACTAGTGTAACTAAAAAGAGTGAAATTATTATTATTTTTAACAAAAAATTAAAGCCGACTTCCAAGGTAAAAACAATAATAACATTAATATGAACTAAAAAGTATTAAATAATTTTTACTATCTAATGGTGCCTTTTTCCGAATTCGGCTAAAACTCAACTATTTCTGTATTCAATCTTCATAATTTTGAAGTCGGTGCCAGTTCCAAAAGTTTCAAATATTCTGTCAGAGGACTGAAGATTCAGCTATCTGGTACCGACTTCAAAATAATGAAGATTGAATACAGAAATAGTTGAGTTTTAGCCGAATTCGGAAAAAGGCACCATTAGATAGTAAAAATTATTTAATACTTTTTAGTTCATATTAATGTTATTATTGTTTTTACCTTGGAAGTCGGTTTTAATTTTTTGTTAAAAATAATATGTGTGGTTTTTGATTTTTTTGAATACCGAGCGAAGCTCGGTCATATAGCTAGTTAGTAATTTAAATGCATAAATTAGAGACAAGGAAAACTATTTGCATTTTATATTATTATAAATGCGAAAGAAAGTGTGTCTGTCTGTCTGTCCGTCTGTCTGTCTGTCTGTCTGCCTGTCTGTCTGTCTGTCTGTCTGTAGAATTTAGAACGACCAAAACATTACTTTAGTGTCCGCATCGTAGTAGCGTCTTGGGTATTTCCAACTCGGGAGCCAAAGAAAATCAATAAATTGTCGACGAGCTTATAACTTTGGGTCCACTTGCCCACTTACAGTCCTTTTGAATAGCGTTACTTATACTAAAGACAAATGGGCATTGGGCAGTTATATTATGTCTTACACTTGGCTGGGACTTGGAAGTAATACTTTACTAACTACTATCAGGCAATTTTAAACGTGTTTTGTTTCCTACTTTCAAGAACTCCGATCCAAAAAGTGTTCTAAATTGACACGATAGGCCCGTTCACCGCTATAATTCTCTCCAAAACTCTTCATAGCTTAGTAATTTATAATTAAGAAGTTTGGGATTATTCGTAGTGTCCTAAACCTGTGGATTTACAAGTTTCACGATAAAGGCGTAACCCATGGCTCCTAAAACTTCCCCTCTAGGGGATTTTTAATTATGCTATTAACTGGCCTGGCAATGGCGTGGCTGACTGATTAACAAGTTTGTCGCGAGGTATTTGCCGGTATTAAGGTTGTGTGTACAAACTTGTATAATACGGGGTAGCCTTTTCCACGCCCGCATACGGCGAGCTAAGATAAAATAAATGACTAAAGTTGGGAATATATTTCTTTATAAAAGTAGCTAGTTCATATCTAAACAAGTTTTAAGCCTTTCGAGAGCTTTTTATCATTCGTGATAAGAGTTCCTCCTGTTTCGTTTTAAAAAGGATTTTATATTTCCATGCTTATGTGGAAGTTCGTTCACCTTACTTATTATAATGAGTTCAGTAAATGCAAAGATATGAGTGACTGATTAATCGAGCACGATTCACGAACAGTTAAACTGGTTTCGGTGATGTTTGACTAATATTTAAGTATTCTGGATTAAAAAAGAAACATATTTAAAGTAACTAGCTGTTAAGAATAATTATAATTTATTAAATAATAATTTCACGATACACAAACTCACATGCCTCTCCTCACTTACGGGGATCTTATGATTCCATAACTTTTCACTACATTCTCCTACCAAAACTTCCCATGAGTCCCACATGGTCCCACTGTCATTACACAACACTGCTAGCTCGAGTTGACGATGATGAATTCATTTTCCATATTAACATTAACAATTCCATATTAAGATATTAATTGTTTTAAAGTTAATATTATGCACGAGCATAATATTAACTTTAAAACAATTACCTGAGCACATGCTGGCCAGGTGTAACAACACCTGCGCGAAATTTAATACAACTTTATACGTAAAAAATTGCAACTTTATAAGTCGCAGCAGATGACAAGTTACGCAAATAATATTATATAGATCTCCTATCACACTTGGTTCGTACTCTAGTCAAAATATGGACTAATAAAATCGCCCAAGTGCGAGTCGGGCTCGCTCACGAAGGGTTCCGTACCGTTACTTTGTATGGGAGCCCCCTTTAAATATTTATTTTATTTTAATTTTATTATTAATAATTACATTACAAATATAATTAAAGATTTTGTGAAAATTTAAAGCGTCTAGCTGTTGCCGTTATTGATTACGGGCAAAAAAAGACACAAAAATCACTCTTGTTGTATGTGAGCCCCCCTAAATTATTAATTTTATTTTGATTTTAGTATTTGTTGTTATAGCGGCACTGAAATACACAATTTGTGAAAATTTCATAACTCTAGCTATAGCGGTTCTTGAGATACAGCCTGGAGACAGACAGACGGACAGACAGACATCAAAGTCTCTTGAATAGGGTCCCGTTTTTACCCTTTGGGTACGGAACCCTAAAAATCAATACACAATAAATATATACTTCAATGTTTACTCAAAAGTCGCTTGTAAGATAAACAAAATATTGTGTAACTACTATTCTAAACTAATATATATACTACACTATTAATTTTCGGCTAAGTGCGAATCGGACTCTCGCACAAGGATTTCGTATCATATTTTAGTAACGTCGAGGAAGAAGTAGGCTTTGTTTTTTGTTATTTTTATATTTGAGTTGATTGGTAAATTGCGGTAATGCGTATACTCTTTATGATCGACGCATTAAAAAAAGCTAATTACTCGTTCAAATAATTTTCATTAGTAGTTTTCATGGTAATATATCTACATCATATTTTTTTTACTGTTATCAATCTCTTGCTTCAGAAATTTTAGGGACGGGGCAAAACACATACGCCAAAAATATTCCTCATTTCGATTGTCATGAATCATTATACTTTATGGATACCCCCATTGTTATAAAAATTACATAATATTATACACAAGATGCATTTTTTCTTACAAACGTAATATATTTAATTTCAAAGAACATTTCTGAGCATTCCATAAAACAAACATTTAAAAGAGACTGTTTAATGGCTCTTGATTGCTAAGCTGTCGCGGTAAATTGCCAATCTAACCCAGCACATTTAGTTCTGACCAAATCAAATTAAATTCCATGCTAATCCTGCTTCTATTTATTGAGTTCAACCTCAAACTTACTTTTACTTAGCGAATGCACGGAAACTATTAATTTTGTTGAAATTTGTATTATTCGTCTCTATTTTAAACTTAAGAGTCCACTATTAAGGTAGCTTTCGGATCAAGGCGACCGCGACGCGAGACCGAGACGCGAGACCGCGACCCACTGCTTTATATGAATTAATAGGAAGTGCTTACGGATGCAAGCGACCGGGTCGCGGGACGTGTGGGCGTGGCCTTCATATAAAGCAGTGGGTCGCGGTCTCGCGTCGCGGTCGCCTTGATCCGAAAGCCACCTTTAGATGAAACCCGCTGTAACTACGTTGCGCCAAAATTCATTTATCGCGCGAGAATCGCACATTTTTCCGGGATACAAAACTATCCTATATCATTTCCCGGGACTCAAAGTATCTGCATATCAAATTTCATCAAAATCGGTTCAGCGGTTTTAGTGTGAAGAGGTAACAGACAGACAAAAACTTTCGCATTTATAATATTATAAGATGACGCCCGCAACTCCGTTGCGCCAAAATTCGTATATCGCGCGGTAACCGTACATTTTTTCGGGATAAAATGTATCCTATGTCCTTGGCAAATTTCAGCATAATCGGTTCAGCGGTTTGAGCGTGAAGAGGTAACAGAAAAACAGACAGATACACTTTCGCATTTATAATATGAGTATGGAAGTATGGATTTCAATTATCAACCTTTTATTTCGTGGCCTTGAAAATTGAAATTTTACTCTCAACGCGCCCAAAAAAGTTTTACTAATTAGAGATCAACTACGATAACATGGCGCGCCCCTCCAAATGACTGTTTCAATGTGTGTAGTCACATCATTATGAAAGAGCTTGTATGTAGTAAGTATTCAACCAATCACAGTTCACGTAATATTTCAGTTAATGTCACTTATTACCAAGATTTGTTGGTCAACTAATCATAACTAGCCTACCGCGCATGACAACGCACTTCAAACGTTTTGAATTTTGGAGGGGCGCGCCATGTTTATCGTAGTTGATCTCTATTTCAAAACTTATTTACTTATTTAAAAATGCGACAGACTGTAAGTTTCGCTGCTACCGGGAAGTAATCTAATTCAAAGTTATCTACGAATGTTCCGGACTCGAACTAACAAGCTTTAGATTGTGCTGTCACTGATCACGTCTATCTTAGATTCAGGTTAAGATATAACCTCATTATATTGTCCATTTTCTACTAATATCGGATTTGGTTTTTGTCTGAAAATAACTAGCTAGTTGAAATGCTTTTTTCCTTACCTCTCATTATCTTAAACGTCCTCTGCAGCCAGGATCAACAGTAATTGTAATGAAATACCACTTTTTAGTGGTGTTTTTTTGGTTTTTTTATACTGATGTGTGCAGCGCATGCTATTATGTGCTATTATTATGAATGCATAATATGCGTGTCTGTCCTTTCGTAGAGAAATTAAACCGCTAAACACACTTGTATAGGTATGGAGTATGGATAATGGAATGCCAATTGACAATAATATAATAATAATTATTATGGACATTGGACATACTTTGGGGTCGAGCACAGGCCATACGATTTTTGTAGCAGAATGTGCGATCAAATAAAGATTTTTGACGTAACGAAGATTCAGTCAAGCTTTTGTTTTTCTAAGAGATCTTTCTATCTATAGATAATATATATTGTTCAGTAACAAATTCATTGTGCCATTTTTGAAATTTATTGCAATAATAATAGGATCGATGCAACGTACAAGGAAAAGAAAACTTTCATTTTCACGCAGTCTAACAGATTCAATATCCCCCGAATGAGGGGTGGAAAATCGTTAATCATCCCTTTGTTGGATTTTTGTTACGGCCTAACTCGTTGCTCGTTTGACCGACATTTTTTTCCTTTGAACTAAAGTGCCGCTCGCTCATGACGAATTGTTTTTATAGGATAACGACTTCTATTTGACAATACGATTTACGCTTTGATATTTGAATGGTATTCAATTTTCGATCATCTTTTTATTACGATGATTTAACGTTAAATTTATTTATCTGAAAATATATTCCTTCCATTTGTACATTTCGGGTCAATTAAATTAAAATTATAATAAGTTATAATCAAAAATATTAGCAAGCTTATAAAAAGTAGATAACTCACATTGAAGTTCAATAAACTTAAAAAATAAATAACAAATAAAGCAACTCTATAAAAGCAAAAGTATAATAACCACAGACCTTTGAAGTGTGAAAACAGAACTAATCAGAATTAGCCGACTATCCCAGTTCATAGGTTATCTGGCCCGGTCGGTTTACACAGCATTGTCGAGCCGAAATCAACGTCGAACAAATACTACCGCCCCAATACGCCCCCGCACTAAATCTGCCCGAAATACCGCTTCGAGTGACAGGCGACAGCGATTTGTGTGCCCCGATTCTACCAGCTTAATGCAGCATTAAAAGTATGCGCACATTGTGTTTATCACCGAGTACGCAATGGGTCATACAATTTGTATGAAAAATGCATTCAGAATGTATGACACACGCATCTTAAGGCGGCTTCGTTTCCATGTTAAATCCGTCTCTATCCAATTATAATATGCTCATGAAATGACAAATCGAAGTTTAAGTATTGGTTTGTTCTTATTAAAATATGAGAAATAAAAGTTATCAGATTTTTTTAAAAATTGTGAACCGACTACAATGCTTGAGTCAATTCAGACCGCAACGTGACGCGTAGATGCATATTTTGTAAATTTGTATGGATTTGAAAGTTTTCAATTATTGCGTGAGACGTAATTGGTAGTCTGTCAATTCAATACAAATTTAGTAATACAACTACGCGTCGCGTTGCGGTCTGAATTGACTGATAATATTAGTATGGAGTATGGACGTCCAAACAATTATCGCCAACTCCTCTCACGTAGACTACGCGAAGTCAACATAACTGTGTCAACAGAGTAGAGATAATTCGGATGCTGGATGAGGAATGCTCTCTTATCGGCAGGTTTGAGATCGGTCCCTTTGATGAGCGTGTACCGGGTGTTCTATTGACTCACAAAAACACAGTCCAAATTCAATGGATGGTAAATGTTGATTTGTAACTACTCGCTTTCTTCTTACCGTAAACGGCGAAGCGTAAGGATACTCATAATATAATACAATCTCTAAGACAGGCTATATTTTATATTCATGTCTTTTGGATGGATTTTGTCAAAAAGTTTTTTAACATCGGAGCACCTAAGCTTATGGTCGGATTTTAAAAAATTAGGTGTCATATTCGTAATTATGTCCCAGTTATCCATCTTCGAGGTGGATGAGTTCTGGCCCGCTGGGGTAGTTTACCAGAGGTTCCGGGGGAGTCTTCCGAACGAAGCGCACATTACGTCGCCGAAAGAGACTTTACGTGATAAAGTGTATTGTGAATTGTGATTGTGTGTGTGAATGCGTAAATAATATATCTTATACATAAAATTCTCGTGTCACAATGTTAGTCCGCAAACTCCTCCGAAACGACTTTACTGATTTTTACCAAATTTTATATGCATATTCAGTGGGTCTGAGAATCGGCTACTGGGTACTTTATACATTGATAAGTGCATTTGTTGAATAAATAATAGTAAATTATTACAATCTGAGACTGACGGCGACCATTGTTTGTGCGACGGGACAGCGATCGACGTTGCCATGGCGACATACTTATTTAGTCACTTCAATAAAATAATATGGGCGAAATACTTTATATTATGGCAAAGCAACGTTTGCCGGGACAGCTAGTCTTATATATATAATTCTCGTGTCACAATGTTAGTCCACGAACTCCTCCGAAACGGCCTTACTGATTTTCACCAAATTTTATATGCATATTCAGTAGGTCTAAGAATCGGCTACTCGGTACTTTATATATTGATAAGTGCATTTGTTGAATAAATAATAGTAAATTATTACAATCTGAGACTGACGGCGACCATTGTTTGTGCGACGGGATAGCGATCAACGTTGCCATGGCGACATACTTATTTAGTCACTTCAATAAAAATTTGGCAAAACAACGTTGCCGGGACAGCTAGTATTAGGATAAAATTGTTCGGCGTGCATCCGTTGTCTGATAGCCATAACACAAGTTTTACTTAGCATGGAATTAGACATGATGCTTTTATACTATTGTATATTATTGTACTAATGCTTAATAAAGAATTTGAATTTAAGTTACCATTGGCTAATTAAACTAGTTTTTAAGAAGAATATTATGAGAACACAATTTATATGATGTGCATAAGTTTGATTTTAGATTTAAAATTATGGTTATAGGAATGTAGCTGTTGTTTTTAGAAAAAAAAACCGGCCAAGTGCGAGTTGGACTCGCCCATGAAGGGTTCCGCAGCAGCAATAAGGTTTCTTTCTATAAAATTAAAGGGTTTTTGATTTATTTTTATATTTTAGATTTTAGTTGATTTAATAAATTAAGGTTTACCATTTATGATGTATAAAAAAACTACTTGTTAGATCTCGTTCAAACCAATTTTCGTTGATAGTTTTTATAATAATGTACATCATGTATTTTTTTTAGAATTATCATGCCCCTACTTTAGAAGTTAGAGGGGGGGGGACACACACACATTTTATCACTTTGGAAGAGTCTCTCTCGCAAACTATTCAGATTAGAAAAAAATGATATAAGAAACCTCAATATGATTTTTGAAGACCTATCCCTATACGCATAGGTTAGACGAAAAATATTTTTTTTTTGTTTCAGTTGTATCTATGGGGACCCCTTAAATTTTTAATATTTTTTCCATTTTTGTATCAAAATCTTAATGCGGTTCACAGACTACATCTACATACCAAGTTTTAATAGTATAGCTCTTATAGTTTCGGAGAAAAGTGGCTGTGACATACGGACGGACATACAGACAGACTGTCTTACAGACAGGACGAATCTATAAGGGTTCCGTTTTTTGCCATTTTGGCTACGGAACCATAAAAATGACGTTGTTTTGAGATTGTTTTACATATTAGTTTTTTATTTTTTTGTGTCATCCTACCTCCTGTTAGAGCATAAGTTTGAATAGCAAATTATAATGCTTAAAAAGCCAATAATCAGGTAGGCTGCTTACATAATATCCGGGTACCCTCCGGCTAAAAAATCCATTCATAATCTTCGGCAAAGCACAAAAGCTTGTTTTGATACGACTACAAATAACAAGAAGGGTTTTTAATATTGTGATATGCTAGAATCAATAGAAACTTTAGTAGTTCTCAACCCTCTGATTTTTCTCATTTCTGTAAATTGTTTAACTGTACTTACATAATAAATAGGTACTATAAATATAACAGAATAATATATTTTTTCATGAAGTAGGAATTGATTTCGGTGCAGTTATTAGAATAATAACGAAAGAAATAAATATTTTTAATTAAAATGAGAAGGAAAGAAATGTTTTGGAATGCTAATGCCAGTTAAAAAAGTTTCAACGTAGATTTTCTTTAATCTCAGAACAGAGAACTAACCAGCAAATGCTTACACTTATTTCTTTTTCTGCTCGAGTTCTGTAGAGAACTTAAAAGTGAATTCAATACGATTTCCTAGCTTAAACCCATACAAATGTCTAGCTTTACAGGATTTGGGTCAGTATATTTTGGTTATACATTTATATATTCCTGTTGGAGGATTGGGGATGGTCAAAAAGTTTCAGGTAGGCTAAATAGAAAATCACTCTAACAATAGGACGATTTTGTTTGAGTGTTATTCAAATACAGCTTGGGCATTAAATGTTGGAGTTTTGTGTGTTGCTTTTGTAACGTTTGAACTTTAAAATTTAAACATTATATTGAGAATTGAGATCATGAATTAAAAAATTCGTCCATAAATATTAATTTTATAATTTTCATTCATTCAATTCATACTCTTTTTTTTTCATAAAAAAATAAATTCTTAAATGTAATAATACTTATATAAATTTATAAATTAATTGAATAAAGCACATGGTAATAACTAATATGACTTGTGAGTGAAATACATATTATAATAATATTATAATTGTGACAGAATATGTTATTATTTTTATAATTACTGCATTATTTCGTAGAACAAGATTTTTCCAGTCCTTCCACCGATCAATTTTATTTACGCCCAATTTTATATTTAAACTTTTCTTAAATTTTAACGTTCATTTATTATCATCTTTAAATCTCTTGTGTTTTCATTAGCTAGGCATAGGTAACTTATTTTTGCCTTTTACGAAACTCGAAAAAGTTGAACGCCGACACAAAACAAAAGTGTGCCGCGGCAAAGAGTTCCCAATTATAAAATCGGTTTTGCCGGCCATATTGTAAAATGGGTGTTACGAATATTCCGCAGCAGTTTTAAAAAAGTAAATTGATAGGTAAAATCCGAGTCCCGACGTTATTAAGGTTTTCATCAACATTTTCCCGAATCGAACGTTACCGTGGGCGATACGAGGATTGGCTTAAAATGTAAGGTAACAAAATTGATACATAAAATATTTTAATTTCTTTATGTAGGATGTTTAATTTAATTATAACAAAAAATTATAACCTACTTCAAAGGTAAAAATAATAATAACATCATTATAATATGAACTAAAAAGTATTAAATAATTTTTCCTATCTCATGATGCCTTTTTCCGAATTCGGCTAAAGCTCAACTATTTCTGTACTCAATCTTCATAATTTTGAAGTCGGTACCAGATATAGCTGAATCCAGATGCCAGAATATTTGAAACATTTGTAACTGGCAATGAAGATAAAGTTTAAAATCATATGACAGACACTGAAACTGCTCGCCTCGCCTCCGCCATTCCGGTGTGAATCGGCCCTAATACAGCTGTATACTATTCTACGTATCTTATTACAATTTGTTAACAGTCACACTTACAAAATATAATATCAGCTGCAGATAATTTTGAACAATACATTTAAAAAAAATCGAAGTGGACACGTGCTAGGGCCGCGCCAAACCGGAATTTTAGCAGCGGCAAGGCTTTCATGATTTTAAACTTTATCTTTATTATTGTAATACATAGTATCGCTTGTGAAGTCTACGGCCACCCGTGGCCGCGATTGGTAAGTGTGACAGCTATGCACTCTAGCATGTTACTTGTATTATCGAAGCAACTCACTTCTCAGAAGTAATGTCAAATGTGTGCCTTACGCTCTGGAGATAAGGTTGAATATTTTGCTATGTTCAATTTTGGTGACATTGGTGACCCTGACGTGGTAATGATGATGATGATGATGAATGTAATTTGTATAGTAGCATATGCTTTCAGTTCTTAATACAGCGCCTAAACCACCAAACTTGTATCTATAAAGAATCCGGAGTTCTCTTAGTATCTTCGGAACCATAGTATACCTTGGTGCAGAATCTTACGTTTTGGTAGCATATGCTTAGGATGCTTCTCATAAAACCAAAATCACCATATGTTTCCATATAAATTTCGAGGAGTTCCCTCGAGGGAACTGAGTAATCGATTACTCATGGATCCCATCATCAGGTCACCACTTTTGTGAACATGGTACCAAATTGGAGTGAAACCTAATACAAAAAAAAAAACAAAAATTTCGAAAATCGGTTCACAAACGGCGGAGTAATCGTTGAACATACAAAAATATAAAAATAAAAAATATATCCACAGCCGAACATATTATAACCTCCTCGTTTTTTGGAAGTCGGTTAAAAACACAATAGTTCAGTACTGCGAATTACCGCACGGGAATCGTACACCTTAAAATTTATTCTATTATTAATCCGTATTAGTAATCCTTTCTCAATAATTCTGAAAGTATGGACCTACCTTTCAACTAAATCAGTTGGCACTTCCACATTTATAATATTAGTAAGTAAAAAAACCATTAGTATCGCTAGATCAATGCCCGATTTTTATGTCATCTACGGCAAAGGCTCTCTAGTCACCTAGTCACGACTCACGACTATAGAAATTGAAAAAGTTATTTTCCAATTTTGACAGTTTTTATCACTGTGATTTACACGTTATTACTATCGGTTTTTGATTGCCCACAAATAAAAATAATGCCACAAACAAAACATATTTCAAATCTACGTCGAGTTATGCTTAACAAAATGTAACGTTACTTTGTACCGTTTTGTGTCTTATTGTTTGGTGACGAGGGCACATTTTCCGTTGCGTCACCAAAGGGTGTAAACGCAGGTAGGAAAGATCCTACTCACGCGATACGAATATAAACATGCCATAGAATAGTTGTGCCACAAACTCCATATTTTCTAATAGACGAACCTCCTTAGTCCTTACTAACGCGCTAAAGTTTATGAAATACTGACTAAAGTAAGGACCATAATTTTATTAGACATTTAGAGCCTAACCAAGCCAGAACTTTGCGATTTATTGTAACACTGTAATCTGTATATACACTCTACAGGGTGTAATTATAAAACAAAGTGATGTAATTATAAAACAAAGTGATACTTTAGGATGTGTCCCATGTATAGGAATTAGAATTCACTGTGAAAGTGCAGCACTGAAAATTGAAATAGTAACTTTTTAAAAATTTTGTATTGGCAAATTCATGACTCTATACAAGGGACTTATGACTTGTCACCTTGTTTTGTTGCACAGATAAGGTAAAATAAATTGAATAGTATGATGCATAAAAATATACATGGATTTTTTAAGCTTTTATGATATAAGGAAAATCATTATTTAAAAAAATAGGCTAAAAAGTCCTTTACTTTTAAGTAGAAGTGTATGTTATATAAAACTAGTTATAAAACAAATATATTTATTATAAGCATTTATAGAGTATTTTATCTAGACCTATCCACATAAACATAAGTACTTTAATAGTGTTCAACTTATGAACGAGTTGCGACTTTACAATTCAATTTTCCAACTTCTTTATTTTAGTTCCAAGCCAAAAGTTCCATTTTGTAACCGAAGTACGTTTATTTGTTCAGTTTAGTGCTTCGATAACTTTTACTGAGAATCGATTGTACAGTCCGCTTTTAGTTACTTTACCCCTTGTCTTTACAAGAACGATCCTTATGTGGTGGGAATAAAGGTCTATTAAAGGGAAAATTTTTAAACGTTCGGTTGCTTGAAAACGCATGAAAACAATTTGGCACGTGTATTGATTGGTTTAGTTGCGATGTAATCGCATTTTAAATGTTTCAACATAATCGGTGCTGCATTGAAATTGTTTACAAATCGTACTTAAATAATTGCTCCGTAAGGCTTTCAGGAGTATTTAAAATGCCCATTGCTACGTTTTCAGCGTACTTTGAATTTATCATGCTAATGATAGAGTAGGAATACCAAACGGCTTTCAATGTTTCCACGTCGTATAGTTTGTGTTATACTGTTTAGTGTGTACGGTATATCAATTTTTAGGTTGTAATCTAAATAGTATAATGATATTACCTAAAATATTGCTAAACATTATAATATTCTTATTATTAAGCCGAGTCAAGTACATAACTTTTATTTCAATGTTTAAGTTTTGACATATTTGAATAGGGATGATGACGAGGTCAAAAATTAGCGAATTTTGTTAATAAAATAAAGAAATCACGGTAAAAAATAAGTGTTCCCAAAATTTCAGCTCGATAGCATTTGTATTTTTTTTGTTATGCGCCTTCAAAGTTGGATAATCAAGTCGAATTTTTTAAAAATACATTTCTTAATATTTGTATACCATTCGACAACTTATGCAATTAAAAGCAACTTTTGTTATGAAACCATTTTCATAAACGCAATATTTAATATACCTATCGAACAAAGTTCTCTCCCGATCCGTACAAACTACGAAAGAGTGACGTCAGTCTTTCGTAGCACTTTGTATGGAGCGTTTCGGACAGGTGTATCTTATGAGATGTTTGAATTGTCATATCTTGGTGAATTTTTAAGCTATAAGAGTAATTTTTTCAGCGATGTTTCTATTTTTTAAGGGTCTTTCAATTACCAATAAGAAAAAAAAAATTAGTCATCAAGCCTATTCTGCAGAAAATCCCTATACTTAGCTAATGTTTTTTCTTTTGTTGCAGGTAAACAATAAGTTCTTTAGTTGAATAAAATTGGCCTACTTACAGCTGCCGAACAAAAAGGCTTTCAAGGAGCAGACGCGTGATAAGTATTCTTTTATTTAGTCAATTTCTTTTTCTGCGTTGTTTTTAAATTGCCCCGGTCAGTTCGGTTTTTGTTCTTCCCAGATATTGAAGTGGAACGAAGTGGCTCTCGATATTTCTGAAATAAACCTACTAATACCTTTTATTGTTTGCCTGAAACGTGTTCAAGGACAATCCTCGTTATCTGGCGTTCTTAATTTTTTCACAAAATTTTCATCAGGAATTTTTACATGTTAAATATTATTGAATTGTGTGCTTACAAAATGTAGACCAGACGAGAAAAAATGACATCCGTCAGAAATATGCTGGTTAACACGTAGCTAAGCGAATACAGCAATTATAGTAGGTTGGTGAATTTATTTTTATTAAATAAGGGGGCAAACGAGCAAACGGGTCACCTGATGGTAAGCAACTACCGTCGTCCATGGACACTCGCAACATCAGAAGAGCTGCAGGTGCGTTGCCGGCCTTTATAATAATAAAAATAAATTTTAATAAGGTTCTAATAATTGGGTAATAGCGGGTTTACATTATTCCAGGGTCATTCCAGTACCCGTTTACATTATTCCAGCAGCAATCCAGCGCTGGAGTGAATCACTGGACAGAAACAATGTTATACCGGCCATGAGACGCAAGCTAGTTTCTTAAAAATGCTTCGTGTCTGGCTGGGTGAAAAAAAGCTGGAGGGGTGACAAACATTTGATATGACGTGTGCTCTATATCACTAACCTTTATTTTTGTATCTATTTACGTACCTTTATTTTTAGTGTCCTGTTTGTAACGTATCGTTTCGTAGTAGGGGCAGGGGGATGGCAGGGGTCACGTAAAAGGGTGAAGGCTCGTCACATTGTTTATTCAGCCTCTGCGGGCCTAATGCAGATCGATCGACGGCTAAATGCTAACTCCGACTTTTGTGAATGTATTCCGATTGCCTTCATATCCTCCACTTCGACAGAGTCAATATTTTCTTACGTCAATGTAAAGGATGGTTACATTTGATTCTGTTATGCGTTTGATTTGAACACGCATATATTTGATGTTCAATTTTATAGAATTTCATAAAATTTCTTCAATAATTAAAAAATTGTATACTTACCGTTCGATTTCGTACAAAAAGTGTTCAAAATTTTAAAACTTCTCCTCGAAAAAACGATGGGATTACGTTGCGGCGCGGAGCGACGGAATATAAAAAAAATATATTTTTTTTGGACCGTGGTGGAGTTATGTTCGATTCTAAACTATTCGTGGAAAAACTAGAGCCAAATCTGGCGCCATCCGGGCACGAACAAACAAAAACAAAGTTTGCTTTCAATTTCATTTCCAGCGACAATAAACAACCAATTACAGCCTACCGCAGCACGAGACGTCCCGCGGACTCCGCTCACTCACAACTTCTGCCTCGGTCAAATGAACCGTGAACGGTCAAACCGCTTACCGCTCTTGAGTTCCTGAGGTTCCAACTATTACGGTTTCAAACTACCATAAACCAAATATTAGTTTTGAAACAATATAAAATAGATTACGTCACACTTGCCTCTAAAAGTCGTGAAAAGATGACAAAGCATATTTATTGGTTTCAAAACCTTAAAAATCATATTTTTTAAGAATCTTTAAAATTTTGACAAAATTTTATATTAAGTTGTGTATTTAAACGAAAAATAATTAAATTTTATATTTATTTGTGTAAGACGTGTTTTTGCGGACGAATGCTTCTGACTGCTATTGTGTACAGATTTTGAAGTAATCAGGGATGTAATTTAAAGTTATTGATTATGTTCAGCCCCGAGCTAACTAGTGATCATTCATAACATTACAATGGTAGTAGGTACCTCCGCAATCCGCCCTCATTAATTTAAATTTTCCCAGTTAAATTTTAATAATTTTAACATTAACTAGCGACCCGCCCGGCGTCGCACGGGTATTAAATATATAGCCACTAAAAATGATTAAAATCGATAGCCTATGTGCCAAATAACATAAAAATTGATCCAGTAGTTCGCGAGATAAGCCCTTTCAAATAATTTCCCCCGTTTTTTCCACATTCTCCTATTAGTCTTAGCGTGATAAAATATAGCCTACTAGCTGTTGCCCGCGATTTCGTCCGCGTGGACTTCAGTTTATAGCGCGCGGTGTCAACAAAATTGGTGTCAAATTTAAAAGCTTTAAAACCCTGGTACCCCTTAAATCAAAATACCCTTTTGGGTTTGTTTGGGTATTATCTGCACACTGCACAGCTGTTTTTACAGCTGTGCAGTGTGCACATAATATTTCATTTTTTAAATTAAGTTAACTTTATACCAAATTTAAAGCTTATTTAGCCATTACCATTACACAACTTTAGCTTTACCCATAAACTATATTTTATCATTGGTGGGTTTAAGATTACGTCACTGCATAGATAAACAATCGATAGAATCGAAAAACTTCACTTAATATGGTGCCCCTCTTATAGAAAGACTTATGAGCAAGCGATAGCGAGATGTAGGCGACTCTTGGCGCCATCTGTTATGAATTTTTGGAACTAACTTAATTTGAACAAATTTACGCATTTTCACCCCCTTACAACCCCTTTTTCCAGTTAAAAAGTAGCATATGTCCTTTCTCAGGCTTTAGACTATCTGTGTACAAAATTTCATTACAATCGGTTCAGTAGTTTTGGCGTGAAAGCGAGACAGACAGACAGACAGACAGAGATACTTTCGCATTTATAATATTAGTATAGATTGCCTTCTTCAATAAATGGGCTATCTAACACTGAAATAATTTTTCAAATCGGACCAGTAGTTCCTGAGATTAGCGCGTTCAAGTTAATAATTAATAAATATCTCTTTCAAATAATTTTCCCCCTTTTTACCACCCTATAGCCTTCCTCGATAAATAGGCTATCTAACATTGAAAGAATCATCAAAATCCGTTGCGTAGTTTTAAAGATTAAAGGGAACAAATAGACATGAGGGAAAAAAAGCGACTTTGTTTTATTATATGTATAGATATAGATAAACGTACATAATTACTCATACTGTGTTCAGCGTAAATATTGTTGATTAATTTAAAGTAAACAAACAAACCACAACAGGTAAAACTTATAAAATTATGAAAATTTGAAGCTAAAATGTAATTTCACGAAATGTTACTCTATTTGTTCAATGAAATATTTGCTATTACGTATGTAAAAATATGAACGTATTCGCCGCGTGTTTGCTTCGGGGTAGCTGCCCTGTGCATAGAATTCCGTGAATACGAACGTTTACATTTCAAATATAGGTTACTTTTGCCTTCGTCGCGCTCTGTGTTTCACTTTTATATCTTGTCTTCTGCTTTATGACCACTGAATAGGAAATGTGCAACCTAATTTTTGTATCACATGCGAAATGTGTGTTTTTCGACGACGACGCCTCATTTTTCCCGTATTATTTTTCTATTTATAGTTCTTAAGGAAGTAATGTAAATTGTAAAGTAGGCGTAAGGAATATACTTCATAAAAGCGTTAATTATGACGAGGAGTCGAAAGGAGATGAGAGCTTATAGTATCTTACCACTGGATGACAGATAAAAAACTAATAATAATGTTCCGTAAAAATAATAATAGCTGCGTAGAAAAATGATTGATGATTCTTGGTAAATATATACAATCAGTTTTTCCTTTTCTAGACATCTTATCTCTATCGGTGAGACAGGCCAGGCCCTTTAGCCAAGATCTTTTCTTTATCACTTCTCTATAGAATTAAAACGACGAACAAAATGTATGGAATTGACATGAGCTTTCGTCTAATGTCAATTCCATACATTTTGATCGGCGTTTCTATAAAGAAGCGATAAAGAAAACGTCTTGGTTACGGGCTCAGTGTCGCTGTAATTTTACTATCATTACTCTGCTCCTCGATAGGGCCATTTATTTCTGTCGCAACAATGCAGGCTCAGGCGAAACCGGCCACGTTAAAATTGCAAACAGAAGATAAATAAATCAGATAAGTAAAGAATGTGGATACTTCCGTGGAATTCATTCATTTGCATAAAATAATCGTTTAAGTTATCATTATCTAATATCTATCACTGTCAAAAGTATCATTGTACTCGTTGATGAAGATAAGTTTTCTGGGGGCACGGCAGTGCCCCAGCCAAGCTTTTTAGCAAAGGGACGGCCGTACCATAGTTTTCTCGAAGCGGTTCCATAATGGTAACAGTAAAGTTTTTGAAAATTTCAGAAAAAACTCAATTGTATTTTAACTTTAATAATTAATAATAAAAATTGAATAAACTTATTATTTAAGGGGGGCTCCCATACAAATTTACGGTACGCAACCCTATGTACGCCAGTCCGACTCGCACTTGGCCGGTTTCATAATTTTTCCTTTCATTGTGAATAAAGATCTATCCGGGTACCAAATTTCAAGGTTCTAAGTCTGCTAGAAGTACCTTAGAATTTTGATGATCTGTCAGTCAGTGACAAAATGTAGTAACTTTGACCATCCATAACTATTAAACTATTAATCCAAATTTCATGTAATTTGGAGGTTAAGTTAGTTTTAGTACTTGCTCCTAGTGACCGAAATTCTAAATCCCTAGCTTTGTTAACATCGAAGATAAAGGGGGCGTAGAATAGCCGCTTCTACGCCCCCTTTATCTTCGATGTTAATAAAGCTAGGGATTTAGAATTTCGGTCACTAGGAGCAAGTACTAAAACTAACTTAACCTCCAAATTACATGAAATTTGGATTAATAGTTTAATAGTTATGGATGGTCAAAGTTACTACATTTTGTCACTGACTGACAGATCATCAAAATTCTAAGGTACTTCTAGCAGACTTAGAACCTTGAAATTTGGTACCCGGATAGATCTTTATTCACAATGAAAGGAAAAATTATGAAACCGGCCAAGTGCGAGTCGGACTGGCGTACATAGGGTTGCGTACCGTAAATTTGTATGGGAGCCCCCCTTAAATAATAAGTTTATTTAATTTTTATTATTAATTATTAAAGTTAAAATACAATTGAGTTTTTTCTGAAATTTTCAAAAACTTTACTGTTACCATTATGGATATAGAGCAAAAAAGGGAAAAAAATCGTGTTTGTTGTATGAGGCCCCCCATTAATAATTTATTTTATTTTAATTAATATAATAATATAATAATAATATCTATGGACGCTTCACACCACGTCAGTCTGGCCCCGTGGTAAGTACCTGAAGGACTTGTGTTACAGGTACCAGACAACGGAAATATATTTAATACTTTAATACTATACATATATTTAAGATTTTTATTATATGATACACATATTTAATACACATCCATGACCCAGGAACTTCATAAACTTTTTTGTTCCGTAGGCGGGACTCGAACCCGCTTTTTTGACTATTAGCTTTTATAACGATACCAGAAATACATAATTTGTGAAAATTGCAACTATCTAGCTATTGCGGTTCTCGAGATCCAGCCTGGTGACATACGGATGGACGACGGACAGACAGCGAAAACTTATTAATAATATGCCCAAAGGATTAAAACGGGACCCCGTTTTCATCCTTTGGGCAGGGAAACCTTAAAACTGAAAAATAATATAATATTAATAATATTATATTATTTTTCAGTTTCAGTTTCAGCAGAGAAATAATCAGCGACTAATTGGATTTATTAGGTACCATCGGCCGCATGCGTTGTTACATACTAAAACACTTTACGTTTGCCATCTGTGTAAGTATAAACTCTTCCAAATATGCAGTTTTATATTAATTGTTTCTCTTGTGCTCATTGCCAAGCCACCATAATAATTATAAAATAAATAAATATATTGATACATTTACTGAATGTTGATTTAAATTACAAAATAAGTTGAAGGCTTGGCTTGAATGTGATCTGAAAACTTTTTACGACAGAAGTAATGAATAGCTATGCAATAGTTTGCTTGGCTCCTTTTACATTTCATGTTTTTGGTGGGACTACCTATCATATAATATAATAGGGTTATCACCTTTATCGCTGTGATTGAGAGTAGGTAGCCTAGCAGTAGTAATTTATATTGTAGTCCTTTGTTAGAATGTCGATTACAATTTCATAGTTTACCTACAACGTATTTGATTACCAATTTTCATTGTTTCCGTTAACGAACATTTCGCTGAATCATACTCAACTCAACATCATACTTATCATTTCTTTGTGAGGTAGTTTTTGGCTACAATTAACAATTTAGCAACATTCTGTAGCGGTAACATTTAAGAAAGTTTACTTTGAAATTACTTTTGCATAGCATAAAACTCGAGAGGTACTATAAAAGCGCTCATCAACATAACCTCATGTAAAGTTCCCTTAGATGTGGCGAGGTAATGCAGACAAACTTCACAAACTTATGTAAGGGGTCTTTAAAAGGTATTCCTAACGTTGAAATATGCCGTTAACCCTTATAATTTCAAACAGCTCGCGTCTTCTAACATTAATAAAACCACCCCTCGGCAACTTTTAATCCCTTTGATCTTATATTGTTCTCTTGACCGTTTCGTTCAAATTTGTTTGTAGCTACGGTACCCATGGGTAAAGTATTTTATTCAGATACGTCAGCAATAACAGGCGAATATTTCGCTGTGTACAGCAATTATTTGTCTTAATATTTAGTTGTTTATGATTATGGCCGCGTGTGGGCTGGATTTACAACTTTGTTTCAATTTAGTATTTTGTTACAGATGAAACATTCCTCTATTGTAGCGCCTTCTTCTTTATCTTAGTATGTAGAGAAAAAGTTGTAATGAAAAGAGCGACCACCTTAAACTGATTTAAAGGCAAACAAATTCGTGATTGTTAAAATGAACTTTCTCATGACTCGTATAAATTGCTTTTGATATTCATTAAAGAATAAATAGGGTTCCTTTAATGAAAAAATGAAAAGAAAAGACCATAAATCTGCAACTTTCTTTTCTCATTTAAATGTTCCTGTCTGCATCCGTCTCGGGCTACCTTCGTCAGCACTCCTTTTGAGATTAAGACGTCTAATCGTATTCTTTGCGTCCCTCGGCGATAAAGGGGACTTGCGGCACGATAAAGTGCCTTCTCAAAAGATTTCTTCAAAACTCATTCCCCTAACTATTCGTAAGGTGCATATTTTACATTTTCTGATTGAGGCTTTGTCCGAAATGTGTTGACAGACTTTCATTTACATAAACATTGGGGCTCCAAATATTTTGCGAGCTCGTTTCGGCCGTGATTTATTAAGTCTTAGCTTGACTTTGTCGAGTTTCGGTTTGAGATTTTGAAGTTTAGTCAACTGTCGTAAAGCGTATCCCCTCGTTTGTCGTATTGTTAAATAAACAAATTTTAAAGCTATAATGAACAACAAATACAAACGATCAATACAAACATAGGTAACCGGTAAGCTTACACCGCGCAGAATCTACTATTTCAGAAACTGTATCTACTCGATCTGACTGGTCGGAAAACAAGAATATTAACGCATTCGATTCTTGCGAACGCTTCAGCTAGAACCCGATACGATAGCCACCTACGTCGAACGCCTTTTTACTTTTATTCGGCTGAGCTCGGACAAAAAAGCAATCTATGAATCGGCCGACGCTAACCACAAATTCTTTTTCCATTAAGCTGAAAAATCTCACCTCTACTATTACGGGACAGGGTTTAAAATGTATTACCGGGTGGGACACGTAGGATGGTGATACGACGATACGATCGTAATACGATATTGGCGACCATGAAAGGCAGTGTCGATGAGCTTCGTGTATTGGATTACCGACTCTTTGCGGTCTGTGGAGACGCCACGGGTTGCGGTGTTGGAGCTTCTCACGCTTCAGAACTCTAGTTTCTATTCTGTGTGCAGTATTTCTGTGTGCAGTATAATGTATTACGTTGCGAAAATGTATATGTTGCAGTCATCTGGTTCAATCTGCGATTCGATTGAATGACTAGCGTATTCATTGAATGACACCATTCAATTGAATGACTCGGCCGAACGTCGATTGAACGATCGTCCCTCAACGTTCAACTAGTTAGCGATTTGTAGCATAGCGTTTTGAACATAGCGGACATGAAATCAGTCAGGTAATTGAACGTATTTCATTTTCTTCCTACTGCGGCGCTACTAGTCACTAAAACAAATATGGCGTCAAACAGCTCGCACAGCTGATAGCACTGTGTTGATATTTTATCGATTACATTTACATTAAAATGCTTTATTTGTAATAACTAATAAAATATTATGAAAGCGTGGATTTACCTGTAACTACCCCTAACCCCGTCAACGGCTACTTGAAAAAAAATATAGCATCCCATTTAACGACTTCGCTATATGACTTACAAGACGTTAAACGTTACAATCAACGTCTTGACGAGTTGTCCTTTAGTCATTTAATTGAATGGTGTCATTCAATGAATGCGCTAGTCATTCAATCGAATCGCAGACTAAACCAGATGACTGCGACATATAATATAATACTAAATGACGCCCGCAACTCCGTTGCTCCAAAACTCGTTTATCGCGCGGGAACCGTACATTTTCCGGGACAAAAAGTATCCTATGTCCTTTCCCGGGACTCAAAGTATCTCCATGCCAAATTTCAGCAAAACCGGTCCAGCGGCCATGGGCGTGCATAGTATGAAGGCATAAAAGCAGTGCTTACCTTATGATAAATACTTGCTATACACATATTTTAATTTAACTTTCGTACGTTTTAGATTGACTTTAATTATTATTAATAGTAAAAATATGAATACACATTACGCCTACATTTATAAAATAGCACCAATTGATTTGCAAAACTACTTAAACATAAGTCGGTAAGTGGTAACTAGGCGCGCCGCGCGAAGGTACGCAGTACGCACCAATATTATACTATATAGGTACATATCTGTGGTTACAAGCATTCGATGTCACGCAGACCCCGCCTATATGTGTGAGTTAAGATTTTCGTATTCGTACACTGTTCGCAAACGTGTGTGCGTGTGCGATTTAGTATGCCAGGCCCTGCCGCATGAGCCGGCGCGAATGGCGCGTTCGGAAGTAATCGGATATGTTCGTTGCCTATAACCCGAGTAAAAATAATAGACGGAAATCTAATTAATCACATATGCACATAGTGCATTTTTGTTTAGTACGGTTTATATTTGTTTACATTACAGAAGTGTTTTGTATTTTGGGAGGCCATTTTTTCATGTGATGAGCACTGTAACATATTATTTTTGTTTGCGCCAGTATATTTATAGTTTTCTTAGAAGATTTTTATTATTTTAACATTTAAAAGTTTGTACATTTAACAGTTTATTAGATATTAGTTATTACTGAGTTTCTAATTTCTATATTAAGTGCGTTTTTTGAATTCTTAAAAATGTTATTTGACTGTGAGGTTTGTGTTGTGTGAAAATGTGTGTTTATTAAAAATTAAAAATAACAAGTTTTCACAATTGTCATTCAGTGAAAAGATTTTAATTGTGATTTGTGTCGAAAGGTAGGTACGTGTACCTGAGTTACAACAATTAAACCAGCAACAAAAATGAAATGTAAGTAACTCGAAAGTTTCATGTTATTCATTTTCATGTACTAATTTATTTTATCATTTTATAATATTACTAGCGACCCGCCCCAGCGTCGCACGGGTATAAAATATATAGCCACTGAAAAAATATTAAAATCGATAGCCTATCACTATCCTTCATGTGGTCTACTTCTTATATCAGCCAAATAACATAAAAATTGCTCCAGTAGCTCGCGAGATAAACCCTTTCAAATAATTTCCCCCGTTTTTCCACATTCTCCTATTAGTCTTAGCGTGATAATTAATAGAACAAAAGCCTTCCTCAATAAATGGGCTATCTAACACTGAAAGAATTTTTCAAATCGGACCAGTAGTTCCTGAGATTAGCGCGTTCAAGTTAGCCCTTTCAAATAATTTTCCCCGTTTTTTCCACATTTTCCTCTATTTCTTGACTTCTATTAATCTTAGCGTGATAAAATATAGCCTATAACCTTCCTCGATAAATGGGCTATCTAACACTGAAAGAATCATCAAAATCCGTTGCGTAGTTTTAAAGATTAAAGGGAACAAAGGAACATGAGGGAAAAAAAACGACTTTGTTTTATAATAAGTATAGAGATATACTTTATATTAAATGTGAAAGTATCTCTGTCTGTCTGTCTCGCTTTCACGCCAAAACTAATGAACCGATTGTAATAAAATTTTGTACACAGTTAGTCTAGAGCCTGAGAAATGACATAGGCTACATTTTCATAAGACAAAAATATATTATGTATCTAATTTCCATGGAAATATCGATGAAAATGAATTCACATTGCATTTCTAATATATAACAATAGATTGCGTTTTTATTTATTTTAGCTTAGCACACATGTGAACGCAAATGAACTTTCATTGTAGTTCCAACACGTGACAATAGATGGCGTTTTTTTGTTTCTTCATAACACAACGTACTCATATATTATAATAGTTTAGAAAACATAGTTTTTAATTTATATCCACACTAATATTACAATTTATGCAGAAATATCTCTTTTTGTCCGTTTGTCCGTCTGTTTTGCTTTCACGCCAAAACTACTAAACCCCATGTCAAAAACTTGTGCACGCCTCTGCCAGCGGCTTAGGCGTGAAGAGGTAACAGACAGACAGACAAACATACACACTTTAGCATTTATAACATTAAGTATGGAAGTATGGATGTATATTATACAAATGCAATGCTGTCAATGTTAAGGTTGCTCGTTACCGGCTGTATATTTGCTACCCAGGTTCCATAAAATGTACAGCCGAGGTGTACAACAGCTCCCTGGGCTGGGGAATCGAAAAAGTTTTTACAATGAAAACATTATTAATGCAATTTTATGAGAAAAGTTTTATTACGATACTTTCGTTAGCGTTACATGAGCGGCAAAAACTGTATGAGAATATAATATCAAAATTGTTCGGTCTGTGTATTGTCGACGGTTTTAAATCAGTCTATAAAGATTGTGAGCACCTAACTCTCGCGGTTCCGACTGTCTTGAAATTTATTCGTCCCCCAAAGCAGTGCATCACCAAAGAGTTTCCACTGCTGCCCGCAGAGTGGGCGGGACTCACCATTGTGACAAAATAATGTCTCTACACTATAACCTTCTATGGGCCGTAAGCGAAAATACGCCGTATTAAAGGGTACGAACTGGCGAAATTCGCATCCAGATCTAACCAGATGGTACCCAGCGATACCGCTGAATAATCAACGCTCAAAACGTCTGGAAAAGGAAGATACGGTAATGTTATATGAATAACAAAACGACAGAGATATATATACCCATTTAATTCTTATTTCTCGCGACCGACAATAGCTTATAAATTATACAGAGGAATTCTATTATATTTTAAATATAGCTGAGGGCTTGTATAATTAGGGCCTTAAGTATTCATTAAATAATTAAAATGAGGCCCCGGCGTATCCTTTTTGCGCTTATCGGAGTTATTTTCTCGCAGCAATTTTCCGCTAGTATTGTTACGAAAAAGTATCTCGTAAACGCTTATCGCTTATTCAGATTTAGGTGAAGCTGTATTAAGATATACCCCTACTAAGTAAATATGATTTACATAATTCAAATGAAGGACTATCTAGTCTTCAGTTAATAAAATTGAAATGTCCGTGTTAAAGCGTAATCGATCTAGAATGTTCTCTGATCCAGTCAGTACCTCCAATTTTCCAGGAGAACGGACGAGTGGCGCCCAACGCGGGGCCGACAAGGGGCTGACGACGCGGGACCGGCACGACGCGGTGACGCTCAACCGACTCGCGATTAATTACTTTCGCTAACTCTAGGGTTTCTTTCAGCTGTCGCGCGCGGTTTGTGTTACGAGGCCACGAAGCTATGTGACAGAGTGCATAAAAAACTTTTGTACCGACGCAAGACGTAGCAGATGGGGAACGACTTATTTGTTTCGTACTCATTGACTGTACAGGTATCGAAGAATGATAAAAAAAAATTTACAGCGTGACCATAATATTATTATTTACATTGAACGCAGTACACACCTTGTCAGCTCAATGATAAACTTAATAGAAGAATAAGAAAGTATTTGGTCAAAATTTTTAATACAACTAGATGACGCCCGCAACTCCGTTGCGCCAAAATTCGTTTTTCGCGTAGAAACCGTTAATTTTTCCGGGATAAAAGTATCCTATGTCCTTTTCCGGGATTCAAATTATCTCCATACCAAAATTTCAGCAAAATCAGCGGTCTGGGTGTGTCTGATACCTCAACATACACACTTTCGAATTAATTATAATATTAGTATAGATTAGCGTCCCAACTCGCTAATATTTTTAAGCGACGATCCTCGCTAGTCGCCACCCTCATGGCCCGCCTACCCAGGTTTTTGCATGCGAAAGTTCGGTACGTGACGAATTGGTTCGCAGGGCGCGCCACTCGATCGCGCCGCGTAATTGTATCGGGTGTAAAGTTTTAACTGTTTCAATGTCCACGAACTAACGTTTAATTGAAACGGGGAATATGATTTTTTTGTTCACTTCGATGGGGGAGGGAATCGGTGGAGTCGTATTTAATAATCGGCCAAGTGCGAGTCGGACTCGCCCACGAAGGGTTCCGTACCGTTATAGAGCAAAATTAGGCCAAAAATTGTGATTTTTTGTATCGTAGCCCCCCTTAATTTTTTATTTTATTGTAATATTATTATTAAATATTAAAGAACACATGTAACAAAAGACTTTGAGAAAAATTCAAATACCTACCTGTTGCCATTATGGATATAGAGCAAAAAAGGTAAAAAAAAATCACGTTTGTTGTATGGGAGCCCACCTTAAATATTATTTTTATTTTGCTTTTAGTATTTGTTGTTACAGCGGCAACATATATGCATAATCTGTGAAAATTTCAAGTCTCTAGCTATTACCGTTCTTGAGTTACAGCCTGGAGACAGACGGACAGACGGACAGACGGACAGACATCGAAGTCTCAGTAATAGGATCCCGTTTTTACCCTTTGCGTACGGAACTCTAAAAAACAATATTTCACATTCGCTATGCGCTATCATTTTTGGACCATTAAGTTACTTACACCTCGAAACAAACAAATAACAAGACTTATCACCTCTTTGTTTATAACAAGTGTCTTATTTAAAAAAAATGGGTTTTTGAGCTAACACGCTATTAAAGTAAGGAGACGAATTATTATATAAGTACTATAATTTATCAAGTTATGATGCCAGAATCCAGATATCCTTTTCCATTTCTAATGTTGTTTTATTTCGGGAGCTGATTGCAATCAAGCCCGGCGTGTTAGATCGGCCTGATTTTCCGTCGTTAGTGAATTATTAAATCAAGGCAGTGTAGTGCCGACGAAGGCAGCGGGTCGGAAACCGCGGGCTGGCAGCGCGCCATACACAATACGTGAGTTATCTGACCATATTAGGGTAATGAAATAAATAGTCCTGTCCCGACTGCGCTGTGATAACTTAATTAAAGTAACTAAATGCGTTTGATAAAGTTCCGAGCGAGCTGGGGGTTATGTAGCTCTCGGTCTATGTACCAGTTGACGCGCCATTTTGAATGTATTTCTTGGGATGATTTTTTACATTGTTTATTTTTATGAAGGATACTAAGAAATTAATAAGGGATTCTATATCTACACATATTATAAAACAAAGTTGCTTTTTTCCCTCATGTCCGTTTGTTCTCTTTAATCTTTAAAACTACGCAACGGATTTTGATGATTCTTTCAGTATTAGATAGCCCATTTATCGAGGAAGGCTATAGGCTATATTTAATCACGCTAAGACTAATAGGAGCGAAGAAATAGAGAAAAATGTGAAAAAAAAAACGGGTAAATCTCAGGAACACCTGGTCCGATTTGAAAAATTCTTTCAGTGTTAGATAGCCCATATTTTATTGAGAAAGGCTATAGGTTATATTTTACCACGCTAAGACTAACGGCAGAATATGGAAAAAACGGGGGAAATTATTTGAAAGGGCTTATCTCGCGAACTACTGGAGCAATTTTTATGTTATTTGGCACAGATAAGAAGTAGACCACGTGAAGGATCATAGGCTATCGATTTTAATCATTTTTTCAGTGGCTATACATTTTATACCCGTGCGACGCCGGGACAGGTCACTAGTCTAGGATATAATCTATACATGCATGATGAATGACTCAAGTACTCGAGGTATAAAAACGGTCCTCTGAGTGGCCCTGAGACAAGTTTTAAGTAATTTCCAATCGTCACAGTTTTTTGCTTCAACTTGCAGCAGTACCTACATCATTATTTCCGAACATTGTTGTATGTTGATGTAAGTGAAAATTGAGACATTATTGTAAAACTTTTGAACCGCTCATTATACAGAAATAGCAGAATTATAAGTAACCAGCCTGAAGAATGTGGGAACCTGTTGAAACCTAATTGCGACCATTAACAACTTGTAAAACCAGATCCGCCCGGGATGCTCCTCGCCAAGTTTTTGCGATGACATACCGACAGTATGCGACCTTCGTTCATCGGACCTTGACAGCTATAGCTGTCATATTATGTGTGTGAAGTATTTTTACTATTTATATGATTGCTTATTTCCTTTTTTTCGAAACCAGGTAATGGCCGTCCATTTCTGTGCAATTAATACATTGCAAATGGGTAGTCGCCTAAGTTAATTTATATAAATCGTGAAAAAATGTTTTCACGTTACCTAAAAGTAGTTAACATGTTTATTACAGTTAAAAACCTCTCTACCTTCCCAATCAGGCACGTAGAGGATTAAATAAAGCTCGTTTCTCGAATAGATGTAAACTGTCAAAGCCCAGAGGAATAGCCCATGGGTACAATAATTGAGTATTAGGTACCTAATGCTTTGAGATGCAAATGCAGGTTGTACTCGTGTACTCGCCAGTACATTACGCTCAGTTACTCTCAAGTGTACAGTCATGAACGCCAGTGATACTTGCCAAATTTTCCAAGAATCTGTGAGCCGAATATCTAACATGAGCTGTTTTTGATAGAAAAATAAATTCAAATTTCAGTCTTCAACCATAAAGGCCTGTCCACATCTCCACGTCACGGGTCACGACGTCGTCAACGTGGAAGTTGGAACGGTGCGGTAACGTGTCACGGTACGTTAAGGTGACGTGTAAATTTACGTCAACGTAACGTAAAAATGCACGTCTTTTTTCTTCTCTTTCTCCGTTTTTAACAATAGCAAAAAGCAGAATACGTATTGCGCGGTCCACATCTAGATCAGTAGCGAGGAATATAGCAGTTTTACAAGGCATGGTGACGTAAAATATTACTATATCGTGATGTCACATGTCGCATCTTACGTTACATTAACATAAATGTACACGTCACGTCAACGTACCGTGCTACGTTACCGCACCGTTCCACGTTGACGACGTCGTGACGTGGAAATGTGGACAGGCCCTTAGGGCCCCTGACATGTGGAGATCGATCGGTCCAGTCGGACTGATAGCATGCCGACCTCACTTGTGCACATACACGGGAATGCACAAAGCGAGTCCATCGATCGATTGGTCTCCACTTATATTAAGCCCTATATAATTATTATTTATTACATATTTTAAAAATATGTTTGTTATCAGTTTTAACTCTTATCAGTTATCACATTTAAATGTATGGTGTATATCTTGCGGAGTATCTATGTAAGCGCTTAACACTGTACTTCGGAATAGTTTGTTAGGAACTTCGTAATTTAAGTTTCAAAAGAACTCAGACGTGTAGACTGTAGCGTAGCGAGCAACCATTTTAAGTAAGATCTGCATTCCAGGACCGCTCTAGCAATAATAGCACCATACATCTCATACTTTTTGTATCTTTATGCATTTGTAATTTATTTTTAATGTTTCGTTTGAAACACTTTAGTTATTTATTAAACTAAAAATTTCACTGATTAAATGTTTGCTTTGCATAGTTAAATACTAGGTAGCGGAATAATAAAAGAAAAAAACTCTTGTTATTTAATGTCCGTCTACAGATAATATCACGTCTAAACATAAAAGAACATTTGACACTTGACAGTAAGTAATTAATAAACTCCAAATATATGACGGTATTTTCAGTATTTTCTCCATTAATCAGTTTTCACATCCATTTTATGAACGCTCGATATGAAGGTATTTGTTTTTCTAAATTTGAAATACTTGCACGCTATTGACACATTAAGCCCCTGATCAATCAAATCATAAAATCACTTTAGAATCTTCGACGAGGTTGCTGCATTTTGAACTTTGTTGTGAAGGCGTAGGGTTGAAAATCGTGAGCCCTTGATACTACCCTACCCTTCAGTCGCTTCTCAAAAATTGACAGCTGGCGTTCGCTTTGATATTTGACGGGCTAATTCATTAGTCGGCTACCACCCGAGGCGACAACCACTCAAGTATCAATTAAATTGCCAATAAACCAATACTTTCCACAAAAATGTACCAACAATTGAGTCCAATGTGGCTTCAGAAAAGTATATGTAAGTATATTTTATGGTTTAGTACATGGGGTAGTAGACTGTTTAAGCTTTGTTTAAAGTAAATTCCTACTGATGTCTAGCTGTAAACGGTTAACAATTTTATTAAAGTTAACTTCTCAAAATTTATTGTAAGAGATGTAAGAAAACTTCTTGTAGAATGTGCTCATTGTAAAAAAACTCTTTCTTTTTCAATATATTTTTACCAAAGATGATATTATGAATAGCCTTAGAGGGCTTAAGTATATCAGAATAATAATTCAGATAGACAATATTTTGAATCATCAAGAATTCTTGTTTTGTCATGGTTGGTACAAAAACAATATTCTTAAAATGATCTAAAAATTATAAAATAATTCTTATTCTAGATTAATAGTGCCTTTATCTAAATTCGACTAAATCTCAACGTATTCTGTACTCAATTTTCATTCGTTTGAAGTCGGTACCAGCCCAGAACTGAGATACTTGACGTCGAACTTAGCCAGTACCAACTTCAAAAGAATGAAAATTGAGTGCAGAATTCGTTGAGATTTAGTCGAATTTAGATAAAGGCACTATTAATCTAGAATATGAATTATTTTATACTTTTTAGATCATTTTAAGAATATTGTTTTTACCTTGGAAGTCGGGTTCAATTTTTTGTTAAAAAATAATAATTTCACTCTTTTTAGTTATATACAAGAGAAGGCTTTATGCGTAGATAACCAATACAAATATCAACTATCCATATTATATGATGATCAATCAAATTGAAGTGTTGGCTTATGCTTTCAGTTGTTTAAACAACGCCGAAATCCCCGAACCTGTATCTATAAGGATTCAAAAGTTCTGTTCAGTACCTTCGGATCCAGGGTATAACCTGGTGCAAAGTCTTACTTTTTGGTAGCATCTATCTCGAACGCTTCTGAAAAAATCGAAATCCCTATATGTTTCCATACAAATTTCAAGGAGTCCCCTCGATTCCTCATGGATCCCATCATCAGATCCTTACTTTTGTTTACATGGTACTAAATTCGGATTCAACCCTGTACAACGACAAAAGAATAATGAAAATCGGTCCACAAACGGCGAAGTTATGGTTGAACATACAAAAAAATATATACAGACGAACATATAACCTCCTCCTTTTTGGAAGTCGGTTAAAAAACAGTTTGCTATTGTTTGCTTCAAATTCCGAAATTTCATAAGTTTAATTGAACATTTGCAAACGCTTAAAATCAGCGTACCTACTCGTATAACGTATTGTCATAAAAATGTAAATGTTGTTTGGTTTCAATACAAAATTTCATATGTAAAGCGCGGCTTTGAAATTGATCGGCAATGTAAAACGAGGTGTTCCTGCATCGAGGACAAAGTACTCACGCATTTCCGATCAAACCTATATTACCTTCCCCTACTCGATTTTTCATACCTCTTCACTACTTGATTTGCGGGGCACGTAGTCTCGGCCGATGCAAACAAATTTCGACTTTATATTCTTACGTTACGAGTCAGTCGACAAATGAAATAATGTTGGAGGGGCACCGCTCTCTGACAACGTTGACAACGTTCCTTTCACCTTATTGGGAATAGTCATAGAGCCTTCTTCGTTAGAGTGTGAACACGGCTTAAACTAGTTTAGTCGCATTCCGAGTAGCTCCATTGAATTAAGGGTCCGCCGGCTAAATTCAGGGTGCATTCCGAACGAGTATTGAAAGTAACGTGCTATTGTACTTTTATTGTTTTCAATTTCGAATTTGCATTGTAAATTCGAGTTTAGTTTCGACTTGGGCGCCATTGATTGGGGATAACTTCTATTTAACAGATAAGTTTGAAGGGCAGGTGCAAAATATTATGAGTTGAGCATGGTACTTCTACTCTCTATCCATTTTAAGTACACGACATTCAAGAATAATATATTTAAAATATTATGCTGTCAAGTTAAAATTGTAACACATCAAAAGTAAGCCATAATCGCGGTAATAGTAACATAATGTAAACAAATTCCAAAAACAAAACGAAACAGCCAGTAAATTAATAATCGTAGAACGACATAACTCAAAATTTATTTGTTTCCAAAGGATATAAATCAAAACATTAATTGTCTTAAGTGAAGCCAATAATTAATTTATTGTTATTGCTTTCATAGCTGTCAATTATGAAAATATTAATATCACGATTACTTTCCACAGGCTATTAGCTAGCAATTTTAATTTGCAATAAACTTCAGCTCTTCGAGTAGAATTGCTCTCATTAAATAAAATAAACAATTCACTTTTATTACTTTCATATAATAACCGCGATTCGCTGCGAACGCTTGTGTGGTCGAAAAATATGTTACCAAGGCTACCATTACAATATAAAAGAAGTCGTAGAATTTAAACGATATCAGTAAATTCTTTCGCGTTATGAGCACTCAGGATGATGACTTAAACGCGAGTCAAAAACATACACGTAAATGACAATTTGAGATATTAAAAACCGAACGCAAAAGGTTCACATCAGACGCTTTCGATAAATTATTAAAACGCATTCGCTGGAACGCGGCTTTAATTTTTGTGTATCCCCTCCGGTACGAAATTTTAATGTTGAAAGCTTACTATTCCACATTATGAGGATGCGTAGGGATCTCCATTATGGCCGCACTCCACTCCCCGAGGGCCTTTCACGACTTCTTTGTGCGTTGCAGACAGCCACGTCATAGTAACATTAATTGTCACGACGCAAAACTCTCGTCGCACTTTACAATTCCAACTAAAAAACTCAAGGGTGAAGCCCGAAACTTCGCAACTAATTGCAGGGTTCCGTGACTTCGTGAGTTTGGACAAATGAGAGCCCGAAGCGCCCTTGTTTGATTAAATAATTGACAATCAGATGTGTCAATATTATAATTTAGTTCCCTAACTCGCGGAGTTTGTGTAAGTGTGATTACCGATTCCAACTCGTTTTTCGTGTTTGTAGAACGTATTGTTGTTAATTAACAATGACTTCGTGACTAAATGGTGTATGCCTTTTTCTGTCTTGTATTTCAAAATTACTCATATTTTAGCCCCGCTTCATTAAAAATGCTTGATTACGAAATATTTCTATATTTTCTCTTCTGGGTTTTCGGCGTGTTTCGTGGTTATGCCTGTATTGTGGTAATAAATAAGGGGATCAGAATTCTACGGGATTATATGTCATGTTTCGAAGCCATTTACGTTATGACCACCGATAAAAATAATGAACGCCTTAATTCTCGTTTATCAAAACTAAAATAATTAGTGATGTAATAAAAACACTCATTTCTTCAAGTTATTATGTTTGGTAAATCCACGTGGGTAAGCTTAGAAAGCTGGGTAACTTTAGTTAAGCTATTTTAATTTAACGTACGAATCTTTAGTTTTCGACTCTACTTAGAGTCACAAAATACGTGTTTTTTTTTGTCTTATGCATGTGGCTACATGATCAGCCATGTAACTTATATCATTATAAAGCTAGAGTGTTCGTGTAAAGACCAACAGGACTATTTAATTTACATACTTATACCTTTTTTCATAAGCAATAAAAGTATAGAGAGTACAGCTTATATTTTAATATCACGTATAAGACTAGACTTTTTAGACACTTAAAAACTACTGAATACATATTTAATAGCTATATTATAGCAACCTATCATTGAAAAATAAAGTGTAAAAGTAGCTAATGTTTATTATTAAGTGCACAAATTCTGTGATAATCTCTTTTTTTTTCTAAAGCTTCTAAAACATCTTAGCTACTTTAGCTACTTAAGAGCGGTTTATCAATGAATTTTTGTTAGTTAACTATTTAAGTTATCTTAATTGCTGGCCGCTGTCGGTGTTTTTTGTGTTCAGTTGATGTACAATAGACAGCAGCGATAAGAGTTAATTGAGAAATTAAACTAAAAACATGAAGTAACATAGCCTTTTTTAAGGGCCGAGAAAAAACGCCACTTATTACTTAATATTTATAGAAAAAAAAGTAGGAATTACATACTTCATAAATGATGATGTACTTACATAAAATTATACTATTAGGTATAAGATAATAACTTTATAGAACTTATTATTGATATATAACAAAAACCGTCGTTGAAATAAAAATACAATTTTGGCGGATGTGCTTGTCTGGGAACCTAATTACTGCTATAGGATACGATATGACATTTACTGCATTATAATTACTGGCAATTGCATATTTTGTATATTATAAATTGGTGTGCATAGTGCATTTAACCTGATAAAAACTTCAAAAAAATGTATGTTATGGTGACAGCATTTACCCAGCTACGGTTTATCTTAAAGTTACAGTGATTTTTGACGACTATAGTAGCTATCCGTCAGGTGATCAATTTTCCCGTTTGCCCCTAAATACATATTATATAGTATACAAATAAATGAACGATAGCTTACTGGAATATTTACTGGAATTTCGCAGGGTTAACAAGCCACAAAACTTTATAAATAAATCAAAACGTAGTTGGCTTAGCGTGTCAGTGCGGGGCTGTCAAGATTAGCTTTGAGGTGTTCATTACGCGGATAAGGCAACTTCGCGAGCATACAAATGACGTCACTCCGCTAATTTAGAGCGGATTAAAACCGGACTTTCATTAGAAATTTTTAAAATTCCGATTATAAAATTCGGTTTAAAAATTGAAATTAAACGTACACGCCATCACTAATGAATCGAATAGTTTAGGTGCTTTTAAGTGATTTATGCTTATAAAAGACGATACTAATTGACTTAATGTCAACTGACAGGGTTAACCTATTTGTTTATCGAATGCACCTTTTCAAAAATTTCACCCTCAGGGGGGTAAAATTTGGTAAAAACTAAATACGGTCGATACCATTTCACTTGAGTGAAGTTACGACGTTCTCTTCTATTTCTCTGTAGAATTCACGTAACATAATTATATAATTAGGTAATTGCGTTGCTAATAATTATTAAACTTTGAGGTCTTACTACAAAAGATTTAAACACCTGTTGAACAGTTGATTAGAATAAAAATCAGTACATATTGATCACAAAACAACTGTTCAGTACATCTTTTGTGGTAAGACCGTAAATTTTTTCCGAAACATCGATTACAACTTTTCACTTCACCTTATAAAAACAATTTGTCAGTCAGTCACTTTAATCTTGTTTTTCGAAAACACGTTCTCACCTCCATCGTCCATCACACCGTAATCAACGGTTTCGTTTATTGATATTATACGGCGGTCATATTTCATACATACATGATCGGTTAACATCGCTTTCACATCGACTAACATGGCGTGAGCTTCAATATTTTGATTGTTATTTATTTACCGGCACAGATTCTTGATATTGTGTGATGTGTCTTATCTTAAAGTAGATTACCTGCATACTACATTACCATATTACATGGACATACTAAATAGTTCTGCAAGTAACTAGAAAACATTAAAAAACAATGACTTAAACTCGGGGGGTGTTGGCTAAAGTGGAAACGAAACAGAAAACATTTTTCCCGCGCGGAAGTCTACTTCCTGTCTTACGAATTGTCGATCAGTAGCCCTAGCACGGCGACCAGTAGAAATGCGAAAGTAGGTTTAATGGACAAATTATGGAGATAAATTTCAGGTGCCGTTCCGATCTTTTTTCGTTCCGAAAAATTCAATTAAAATGCCACTTTATGACAGACTTTATGATAGTCCCAAAAATTCAAATAATATCCTACTTTATGACATATACTATAGTCTGTCATAGAATGGAATTTTAATTGAAGTTTTGTCGGTCGCGATTAGCCGCGGTAAAGATCGGAACGGCACCTTAAGTTTATGTCCACAGTTTGTCTTTACTGGTTGGCATTTCTACTGGTCGCCGTGTCCTGATGCTAATTTAATATTTTGTACTCATCCCAATAATAAGAGATAATAAACAATAGTTGTGTGTCGGTAGAAATTGTATCTCACATTGAGTTAAATTAATTTTGTTCTGTAAATAAAGTAAGGCTCCAAAATAATGATAGTAAAAATTAATAAATTTAAGTCTCTGATACTGACCAAATATAATTTCCTTAAATATATTTAAGTCTAGTCGCCCTTGGGACACTTATAAAACCAGTTTGAAACGGACATCCCATACATTACACGACAAACAAATTTATACACATTAATAAATACACTTACGCCTATTTATCTTCTCGGTCGTAATGATAAATCAAAATAGTCGTAAGTAATTGATTTTATACGTTTTTATACAGACTTGGTAGCATAAAGTTCAATGAATGCTTTAAATGAACCAGCTTTTTGCTTTGTAAAGTTATTCTTTTAATACAGGTCTGTTAGAGTACTTTTATTAATCAAAGTATTTTAATTAAAGTGAAAAAGGTTTATTTTTATGGGGATTTCCTGAGCACCACATGATAATAACATTCCTTTTATGAAAAATTTTGTATGAATTAAGTGAAAACTTAATATTTCAATTTTAAATTTTTTTGTCGAATTTTTAAACAATTTCTTAGGTCCTGGCATCAGTGGATATTAATAGCTGGGCTATTAAAAGCCAAAGTCTTTTAAAATACAGTGAAAAGAAAATTAAGCATATTTCTCTTAACATAAAAGTCAAACCACTGTTTTAAGACAAATTTCAGTATTTTTAAGTTACGACGTTTTTATGACGAATAAAAACAAGTGAAGAACGCCGTGAAGAAAAGATTAATAAGTCCATAAAAACTAAAAGCTTATAAAATGTTACAAAGAGTTTAACTGGAATTTACTTTGCGTGGTGACTGATGAGGTCTGAGGATGAGTACATTATATGTTTACCAACAAAATATTATGTCGTGTTTGACCGTAATCAATATTATTATTGTATAATTTATCTATGGTCTTACTAAGTTAGATATGTCCACTTAATTACAGTTTAATCGTTTCAAAAATATTAGTAAAATGTAGAAAAAATATCAATAAACATTCCGTGTTCACATTAATCAAAGTACATAATATTTTATTCCTCAATCCACAGCAAGTTTACGCATGACTCGTTGGTATTTGAGGCGCTATATTGAAACAACTGTCCTTTTGACGTAATACTATAATAGGACCCTCAGAAATGTTACAAATCTGGTAATGAGATAATATACATATTATCTTCATAGCCTTATCTAGGTTTGAGAAGAACTAGAAACACGATTAATGTATTTTGCCTCGATACATTTAATTTTCGAAATGACCCCTTAAAAATACTAAATTTAAAGATTACCTACTTTTAAACAAAAATAGATGTGTTGTAGGAAATTAGTCTAATTAATAGACACCTTTGCAACTCAAAATCGTATAGAAGCATTTTGCTTAAAATATGCTCCTAGTTATTTTTCAAATAATTATAATTACGTTTTGTCGCATGTTTTCCGAGCGAGCCGATAGCTTCTGGCCGTAGCGTATTTACGACTTTATAAGCTTATAGTCATACAGATTAAGTATAAAATTGCCCTTGCGGTATAATTTATTTTCGATATTATTCAAAACTAGACTTTCCGTGCGACTCTCTACGCACAAGCACTTTACGGAAACCGTACATTTTACCACGCGTAAGATTTGTCAATTCGCATTTCTCCTTCCTCGTGATCTTCACTATATCTGTGTTAAATTGTATATAAATTGGTGGTTGGTAATTGTATAAAAATTAAAAAACAAACTCTTCAAGCTTTATTATTTTACTAGATGACGCCCGCAACACCGTTACGCTAAAATTCATTTATTGTGAGGAAACCGTACCGTCGTACCGTCCTCAGGAAAAAGTACTATGTCCTTTCCCGGGACCCAAAATCTCCATACCTTTCAGGAAAATCGGTTCAACGGTTTGAGCGTGAAGATGTAATAGACAGACACACTTTCGCATTTATAGTATTAGCTGGTATTAGTATGGTTTTAGTACAGATTCAATACAATGGCGATGTCATAATATCATTAGCGGTTAACAGCTGTAACCTAAATAACGTTGATAAACTCCAGTCACCATTTGCCTTATCAGCCCAAGCTATTTACTTGATGAAGTTCACGAAACTATATTTATGTAATCCATAGATATGGCACAAATGGCACAATTCAAATTCTTTAAATAATTATGATAATTATAATAATATTATGCATTGGTAGTTGATACCAATAAACTAGGGTAAATATACAAATTGTTTAAAACAAAATATGACTACACAGACTGAAGTTTTTCCGATTTTTGCTATCTAATGTTGACTAGAATCGCGCTTATAATATTACGAGCGTGCATCGCGTCGAATCGGCCTAGAATCTAGACTCTGATTTTTGCGTATGAAGATGTTATGTGAATAATGAATATATTATGTGAATATTATTATACTGTTCAAATTTTTACTAAATTTTTTGTCCTTCATACTGAAATGTGATTCTTCTATAGATGATGATTGGGCTCCCAATTCCCATACAACAAAAATGGGAATTGCTTGGTTTCAACAAAGGCAAGAGGTACATTTTAAATTCTATCGAAAGGCTTAGTCGTATTTTTTAATAATGAAAAATAAAATCAATATTTAAGGCTTCCGTACAAAATCGTCCTTCTACGGTACGGAACGGATTCATTTGTTTTTGATTATGTAAAAAATGTAATTGTCATAAGTTAATAAAAGTTAACTTATTTATGCATTATCTTAACACGTGAATCCACATCTAATCCACAAAACCTGAATACACCGGCATGCGAATCTAACGTAATTACGCACAAAAAGACACACTGCCAGTAATTGGTTTTCTGCCTTCGATGCGCGACAGGAAACGGCCGGTCGACGGCTCATCCATCATGGCGAATAATTTGAGCTGCACCAAGCCGTTTATTTCGAGCAATCATCAGCATGAGGCAATGCGTTACCTTCTTTTACTATGGCGTTACGAGGTGTTGAGTTGTCATGATTTGATAAAAAACTTGGTGACATTATAATTATTTTTGCCGACTGCCACTACTGCCCCGCTTATCTCAAGTAATGTTTAATTTATTCAGTATTTTTCAGGATATTAGTTGTGTAGTTTGGCTTCTAGAAATAAAACTTCAAAAAAGTAAATTGAGTTTAAAGTAATTTATAATATTTTAACTATTGGCAAGCATACACGAATAATCATAATATATTGCAATAAGACTTCAGGCCTGACCATCTAAGGAAATTTCCCGAGAACATAGATAAAATAGTTGATAAGCAGAATAATAATATTATGTATTGTAATACGGTATATGAACACAAATAAAAAATATGTTTCTGTAAATGATAAGCGCAGCGTTTTTTCTAAACATCACCAATCGCCTTCGCTTCTGAATTAGACCGCAACATTAGCGACCGTCCAATTACACTGAAACGCTGTCCGTCTATAATTTGAGTGAGATCATCGTAATTTTGTGTTATTTTAATATTCCAGCGATGTCGCTTCCGTGGATATTTCGAATTTAATGACGACAATTTGTCTCTAATGGTAATTACAAAATAATACTGACACTTTTAATTCACACTGGCCCGTCATTAGCCCGTTACTTCGGGCGAATTTCTCTGCTACTCGACTTTGCGAGTAATGTGGTTTAATTTACTATAAGACCAATGGCAAATCGACAGTAATAAATCCATACTTAATATTATAAATGCGAAAGTGTGTCTGTCTGTCTGTCCGTCTGTCTGTCTGACTGTTACCTCTTCGCGCTCAAACCGCTGAAACGATTTTGCTGGGCACGGAGATACTTTGGGTCCCGAGAAAGGACATAGGATAGTATTTATCCCGGAAAAATGTATGGTTCCCGCGCGATTAACGAATTTTGGCGCAACGGCGTTGCGGGCGTCATCTAGTTATATTATATTATAAATGCGAATGTGAAATCTGTTACTTCTTGTGTTTAAGCTAGACCGAAAAGAAACCGATTTCGCTGCTTGCTGCTGCATATTATTGTGCTGGTATGGAAGTATTTTGAGTCCAGGAAAAGTAAATAAGACAGTTTACATGACGGAAAATTTTTGCGGTTCCTAAACTTTAGCGCAAGGAAGTCGTGGCAATTCTTATACTTCTAAATTAACCTATCTAGCCCCATAAGGACACCGGTGACCGCGACAACAATAGAATAACAATAGATTTCCAAGAATCCGCGATCGAAGGATTAATAAGCTTTTCTAGTTTTATCATGGATTCACTATCCTAAAACGCTCGTCCGTACATTTTCGATCCATACTAATATTATAAATGTGATAGTGTACCTACTGTCTCTCTATTACCTCTTCACACTGAACCGCTTTAAAGAAATTTTGTTATGGTATGCTGATCGTACCGTACCGGATCGTATCGTTTGTACCGGGAAAGGAAACAGGATACCTTTTATCCCGGAAAAAAGTACGGTTCCCGCGCGATAAACGAATTTTGTTGCAACGGAGTTGCGGGTGTCATGAGTCATCTAGTTCCTAATGAACCTCCGTACTTATTTTTATTCTCGAATTTAAATATCAAAATGTAAAACCATCGGTATCCTATAGTATGTACTTTATTTTAATCGACGTCAAGCGACTCTCAAGCGCCAACAAAACAATTATGAAAATTGTCATTACAAGCGTTTCGATACTTCATTATACTAAAGTGCTTAAAATAAAATGAATTCCAACGACCCCATAGGTGACAGCAACAAACTCCGATGCAATTATGGAAATAGCTTCATTAAATGCACAGAGATGATTATCAGGCAGCTGTTATAAAATTTCTATGTTATTTTCTGCCTCTTTAATATTTTTTTTTATTTGGATAACCTACAGCTACTTAAAAATAACTTTAACTGGATATCTGGATATATCGGTAAGGAATGATGTCACTTTACACATTTTTAATTAAACCAATAATATAATTATATTAATACCCGAACTCAGCAGGATATCATCTAAATAAACAAATAAACGTAGATTTTTATTCAGCGAAAATTACGTTAATACAAAGTGAAAATTTTGCATAACTATTTTCACGTCTCAATCAGTTGAAAACGTTTTTTCAACTTAACCCCTTTCTTCACAAAATTATCAACCCCAACTCGACGACCGCTGAGGGATGTGAATTATTAAGATGCATGCTTTATCATGATCTACTGGGAGACTCGAGTTCAAAGATTAACATTTAAAGCAGTTTTATGTAAATTGGAAAAATCCAACGATCTCGTCATTTGAATAATAACTCAGAAATCATAGAGCCGCTCCGATCTGTAATGAAATAAAAATATTATTTTTATGATAAATGTCAAACGATCGCAGTAAAAGCTTAATTTTATTACTTAATTTGGATTTAGCTTTTATGATCGATCGATTGAATCCGAGGAATCTGACGTTACATTTTGTAGGGAAGATAAGCTAGGTGAGGTTGATATTGCTGAATTTTTCTTAATGTTGTAATAGGAAATATCAATAATGGACCTTTTTATTACTTACATCAAAGTTTACCACTGGCGCTCTAAGCACTGTGAAAGTGACTGGTAATAAATTTTTATTTATGTTGATAATAGATTATATTATGTACATGAAATATTCCTATTTACAATGCGAAACACTTACCTACGTTCGATTAGTCATTAGTGGCATGAATTTTTAATAATTACTAATAGCAATGTAGATTCCCCCTGTACACGCATATCACGGTTTACAACTGGTAATTCATAATTTATAAGCCAATCAAATATTTGCTATCCCAAAGGCCCCCCTCGATAGTCCCTGCACAAGTAGGCATAATGCTATTGTTTTACATTAAGCATCCACTCATCAGTCGATTGTTTAGTTTTTGTTTCGAAGAATGTAAAGAGTATTTCAATAATTTCAATTGTGTTAACAATAGCATTAGGGACTCGTTGACTCGTAGACAACTAGGGTTTTTTCAAAATTAACCCAACTGTATTAATTATTATTGAGTGTCAACGACTGCAGACGCTCATTTCGTTACATCTACGAGTACCAACTAATAGTAAATTCAAATGCAATTTTATTATTTTGAGACAATTCAATTTATTGTACCGTGTACACCGCAAAATATTGAATCGAACCTGTCTTCCGCACGTCGGGAAATCTATTCGCTAGACTATCCTTGACTGATTGGTTTCGACCGCTCTCCTTTCGGCGTGTGAAATAACACGTCACTCAAATACAGCCGATAATAAATTCAATTCCATACTCCGAGCGGCGGAGCGGGATTAAACTCGTCCTATTCGTCTTTTGTCCGCATCCCGGATAGTTTTTTTGTTTCGATATGTTAGAACTAGAACTTGTGAGCGATTTTGTTGGTTTGTGTTTACTGTTTATACTATCTATGGTTTGCGTTACTGTGTGTTTTTATATTATGTATGTTTTGCTGTATTATTTACTAGAGGCTCGTAAAGTTAAAGCTTTAATTATTGTGTTTAAGTATAAGCAAATCTCAATTCTTTGTCAAAAGATTTTTTTCTTCTGTATTCTTATTTTCTATATTATTATGCTTAAGTAAATTATTTTAAATTACCTCTGATGATAATAAAAGCAATTTTCTAAAAATTAATCGTAAATAAATTTACTTATGTATTTGTTTACCTATATAAGATCTTGTAATGAAAAATAAAATTCTCAAGTCAAACACGAGAAATAACTGTTAGGCGACATTCTTTTAATTGACATTCTAGAGGCAAAAATCACACCCAGAATATTAATCCTACCACGCGACATAGATATGCATCAAATTCCTTACAAACACAGAATAAGTAATAGATAGCAGGCGCACAACATTATAACATAGAGTAGAGACTATCTGGAGTAAATTGAAATAATATCACATTGTTGCAAGAAATACTATAAAAGGAACCGTTTACCGTAACATTTCCAATATTTAAGACCGCCGCTTTTTATTGCTTTATTTGACGCAAATTGTGTCATTGTTTCGTTATTTACTGTACATAGTCATGTTAAGATGAGCTTACATAAACTTTTGAATAGTATACTTTGTAATGCATAAAAATACGTGTGGCACTCGGGGACTGCCGCGGTAAAGCTACTTCACAGCAACAGCTAGTCTGCTCGCATCCGTCTAGTCGCACGCACACAAACAACGTGCCGAACTGAAACGATGTTAGATGACGTGTTAGGTTTATTAGTTAGGGAATTCATTAATTTGGTCTCCGCACTCAAAGCTCGCGACAAAAGCTTAATAATATTATGTAGATTTCCAAAGCTTACTGTCGTCATGATTATATTACTTAAATATAAGTGCAAAACATAATATTCTATAACTACATCTATACTTATAAAATTACATGTCCTGACTGACTGACTGATTCATCATCGCTGAGCAAAAACTGTCAAAGTTACAGCCACGAAATTTGGTGAGTAGGGTTGTTTTATTAAGTAGACACCCACTACCTAATTACCCCGAAGGGGCTGAAATAGGGGTTGAAAGTTTGAATGAACATGAAACTGCTGATACTGTGCTAACGCGGACGAAGTCGCGGGCAACAGCTAGTAATATATATATATATATATATATATATATATATATATATATATATATATATAAGTAAATATTCTTTAGACCCTACTATCATTTAATTTTGGACTTCATTTGACTAGAATCTCGAAGATGATTGCAATCACTCGCAGGATATTACACAAATCCAGACCTAACCCGTTTGCCGTTATAGCCCGTAGCGTGTCTATCGAAATTTCATTTTAAAATCGAATATACGCTAGATTCTAGAACTTATATCTAGAGTGTTATCTTTATTTCCCCTAAATTATCCCAAATGCTGCCCTGTTTATTGATTAAAAGATTTTATATTTTATTTGTGATATAATATGGGTTAATACTTAGTATATTAAGTTTGTCATTATTAACCTTATCAATAAATTTATTTACTATTTACTAAATTAATTTCATCAATATAATATTAATTGTGAAAAGTATTTCAATTTCATCATAGAATAACTTAGAAACTTCTTTGTAAAAATATATTTCCTTGCCCCGGCGTCGAGGCACAAAAAGTTGAGAAGTCGACTCATCTGCATGCATTATCCGTGCCCTCAGTTCCCACGAGAGAAACAATAAACTTAGATATGCTTTGAGAATAGTAAAATAATTTGCCGCAAATTTTTCCCAAGTTTTAATTTTATTTTTTCCATTATTGAAAAGAAATGTATCAAAGATACTTTTTAGAAGTTTTGTAGAAAATAAAATGAAACCTTTTTCGATTTAAAGAATGATAATAAAAACGCAATTACACTATGTTTAGACAGGTACTCACTACTCAATATGAAATAGGATAGGGACCAGTTCAAAAATATGACAACAATGATTCATGAGATACTCAAAGATCTTTGAATACCCATACGAGATCCATAAATAAGGAATGAGCGGGCTGTTTGAAATCTAGCGGAGGAACATTTCTGTTATACCTCTGACAACTCAATACAGGAGATAAGTCCCATTACAAATATACCTTGACAGAATAAATGACGCCGCACATAAAAATTGTAATCCCGATCTAGAACACAAAGGTCCAATCGAACGTAACAAGATTGTAAAGCGAGCGAATATTGTGTTACTTTACAGCATACATTTTATTAAACTTATCTTTAAGACTTTATACACGAGCATAAAATAGAACATTTTACTTTGTTATACTAACTATTTTATAGGATTGCGTAGGTTGCAAATATCTATCATATTTGGTAGTTTTGCTCTTTGTCCGAATCAAATTTGTTGATTTTTTTTGAGAACAGGAACTTTTTCACATTTTCAATTTGTGCTTACATCCAATTTATTAACAAATGTCAAACTTTTAACGGCATAATTAAATCGTTTAAGGACCGTTAAAGTCACAATTTATTTTCCACAGCCGAGCCTAGTAGTGACTTGCGGCCGTAAAATAAGTATTTACTTGTACGAAAAGTTTTTTACTACTCGCGTAGCTGTACGACATCTGCTGAGATCGTTAATGTTTCTACACCTAAATACAGTTTAAGGCTCTTAAATAGACGAATTTTTTTCTTATTGAAAAAAGAAATAATGGCTATCACATTAAAACATTTAATTTTATACAATGCCCTCGTCTAATCTCTATTGGGTGTAATATAAGACAGTTCATCTTTTGGAATAATTTTGATAAGGTAATAAATTCTGATTTCATGTTTTAAAAGTAAGTTATTTACCATTTAACACTTATCTGTTTTTAAAAACACCGTCTCAGGAAAAAAGTTCCAAGCAATTTCCTATCTACGTGCTAGTCATTAAAACAGCACAGCTTTGGTTTTTATCTGATTGAGAAGAGCTTTGATCCTCACCTACCACGATATCTTTGTTTTGATGTTTTAATTATTTCTTTTAATCATTTTCATTAAGTTTTATTTCCTTAAAAAGAGTAGTAGCAACAAATTGTAGTCCATTTATAGATATTGATTTTGATGTAGTAACTAAATAATTTAAGACGTGAGTGGAAGAATAAGGTATGTAACAAGAAAAAACTTCCCGTTTTTTTGCTTAAATGGAGGCTTTAAGGCTGGAAAAATTATTTGAAATAGAAAAACTGTGAATTATATGTGTAGCCAGATATATTAGCTAGGTTATGAAGTAGATAACTTACAAGTTTTATGAAAACATTAAGGAAAAAAATGAGTTATTGTCCGTATGTTACGAAATGTTACTTGTTTGATTCTTCTACTCACGTCTTCAATTATTATTTTACTTTCAATAATTTTTTTCATTATTTCTCTAGATTCGTTTTTGAAGTGTCTAATTGTTTTAATTTGTAAGTAGATTGGCATACATTTTTCTGTCCGAAAATTGTAAAATATAAACCCGAAAATATTTAAGAATTGAGGGACAATTATTATTATTATCATCTTAAAAAAATATATAAATCCGTAAACGACAAAATATTTAGTCCTGCTGAAAACTTGTAGCATTATCTATTCTGCAGCCTGCCCCAGAAGTTGCTGCAAACTTTGTCACTGAAACTGGGCTATTTACAACTTGGCACAGCCTGCCAAAATTTAGCAACATTTTTTTTCTTTTAATTTTAGATGTTTCAGATTTAAAAGCTTGAAATATATGACTCAATTTCTCTTATTTGCACCGCTATGTGCCATCTTAATATTATGATGTAGTTAAAAATAGTAGATAATATATGTTATTTCTTTTAAATATTGTTAAACGTTCAACCTTTAGCCTCCTACGTAACCTGACATTTAAGTATTATAGTTTTTTTACCTGTTATAGCCATTTGTCAACAATTTTAAACCTCTTTGGCTATGGTCATAAATACGAGCCGTGCTTTGATTGTATCTCAGAGCCATTTCAGATTATGTCCTACGGTGGGTGGCACCATCCAACGCGTTTAATTGGATGACTCTTATTTTATGCTATAAATTGAAGCCTTTATTATTATGACAACTACTTTTTTTATATAACTATCACTAAAAAGTAGCAGTAGAGTTTGCGCTCACTCCACCGCCGGTCGTATGTAGCTCTAATGCTACGTTTTGATGCTTGCCGAGCCACGGCAAGCCTCCACAAGCCCGAGCGTGAAAACAGGTGAAATGGCTTGGCTTGTGTGAGCTTGCGGACGCTTGTATACGATCGGGAGTAGTGTCGGTTTTTGGACAGAGGTCAAAGGGCATGTACGTAATACACTGACGCGTTCACGAGCGTGAAAACGACTTACAAATGCAAAGCGCGATTTGTGGAGGCTTGTGGCTTGTGGAGGCTTGCCGTGGCTCGGCAAGCATCAAAACGTAGCATAACAATGTGACCTACTCTGTTGTATCTAATATTTTTTGTTTTTGTGTCTAATGGCAACGTATTATGTAGAACGCTCTGAAGCTCTCTGAATATTGTTAATGTTACTATCAATATTTTTCGTGCCCGCCGTGTGAAGTTTTTTAAGTGATATAATAAAGGTAATGTCCATTTTTAGACTATTGACAATATCAATCGTAACATAACTAGTAACAGTCATAATTACTTTGAAAATAATTAGGGCCATTAAGAATGTAATAATATATTATTAGAAAATCTATATACCGCCATAGCCATGAGTCATAAAATATCATAACTTATAAACAATTTATGACCACAGTTAGTGCAGTGGATACACTGGCATAATTTACAGCTTTCGAAGTCGGTAGTAAATTCTAGCTTCATCTCCCTTGTGCAAAATATAATTCAAGAAAATTACAAGAAAACTAACCAGGAGCAGCAGAAATTTTGTTATGCAGTTGAACTTTAATGATCAACCTAAAAAGTTGCTTCAAATTAAAATAATATGTAGTTACAGTGGTATAGCAGAATGTACTTCAAATATTTAAAGTGAAGCTGTTTTGGTGTAACCGTCGCGTCACGCGTCGTGGTATCGACTAATTTTAAAGAACATACATCAGTAGTAACAAGTTCAAAGGCTTACACCAACAAATAAGGTACTGACTACGTGGTACATGCCCAGTGCCTGCTTTTATACCAATGAGCAAGAATTGGCACAATCCAGGTCTCCAAGTAGCTGAGTGACCTTTGAATATCTACGGACAGCTAACATATTTCTCGCAATCGTGATTCGTGATCCCTGAAAATAGATTTCGTTACAAAACATTATGTGATACGAAACAGATTTCCAAGCCATCAAATACTCATCTCACTTCATCATAAAACTTATTTACGAATCTATTTCTGTAGCTTATTTTATAACAAAGATTTTATGTGTACTCATACTGAGCTTATAAATAAGTAGTTCTTTTCAAAATTAAATGAGAAAGAATTCTCATTCTTTATTCTCTTTAAATATTTATTCACTGTACAAATAATAAATTATGCTTTTATTGCGCACAAATTTTACCTAATTTAATTAAAACTTATTATTGTTTCAGGTAAGCACAAGTCCTTTGATGTGAGCGGAGTTAATGCGGCTAATGCACCAGTGCAATCCGCCTTTCTATGATCTTTGTGTCGTTGGGGATAAGGATCATTTGTGAGGCAAGGTAATCCTGAATAGTGATTAACGACGGTAAGAAACGCGTTAGACACGTCAATTGCGAAATAATTATAGATGCATTTGTTGGAGACTAAATAAAAGCGGGTAAAAGCCGTGACGGTACTGAACACTCAGTGAGGACTAATGGGTCATTGTTGGTACATTTACATTGTAATATTCATTGGTTTGGAAGGTGAAGGCGATTTCTTGAGAGGTCTACTAAGTACTGGTTCTTTATATTTTTATATAAAATATATGTCTTTTATACTTATTTTATGGAGAACCAATTCACACTTACATCTATTATTTGAACAATTCTAAAAATTGTCATGTAATGCTGGTAATGTAAGAAGAGCACCAAGAGTTAACCTTTAAATTTTTGACTGAATAAATATCCAAAATTTTAAATATGCGTATCTGATAGTTTTTAATTAGCTATCAAGAATGTACTCGTACTTCGTAGGAAGGAGCATAAGGTCTACCTACGACAACGATAAACCATTACGAATCTTACTTCAATGCTTGAATATTTATAAACCGAACCGTTTCATCATTATACTCTGTCGCGATGATTGTATGAGGTATTCCTCGTCGCTTTGAAGTCACCGCGCTCGGTGGTCCCCCGGTAATGCGGACAGTAATAGGCTTCCGCGCTATTCACATATCCATTACGATTGTACGCATTACTTAATCTTTTTACTCCAATTATGGTCTTTACAGCTATCGGTACAGAAAGTGTTCATATCTTACCTACGCTTTTTTTCGTTACGCCCATTTTGAAGTGTTTCTGTGCGACGTTTTAGAATATAAATAAATAAATATAATATAAAGTGTATTTAAAAGTGCTATTGGTATGTTATTAAAACGGGATGAACATGCTTATCCATACTTCCATACTAATATTATAAATGCGAAAGTGTGTCTGTCTGTCTGTCTGTTACCTCTTCACGCTCAAACCGCTGAACCGATTTTGCTGAAATTTGGCATGGAGATACTTTGAGTCACGAGAAAGGACATAGGATAGTTTTTGTCCCGGAAAAATGTACAGTTCCCGCGCGATAAACGAGTTTTGGCGCAATGGAGTTGCGGGCATCATCTAGTTTATAAAATGCTGCCCATAACTTTGTTGCGCCAAAATTTTTTCATCGCGTAAGTATCCTATTTTCTCTTAAACTTCTCTATGTTAGCGACCCTATTTTATCAAAATATTTTGTTCAGCGGTTTAACAGTAACGAAATAAGAGACTCTGTCGATCTCTTTTCTCTTTCACATTTGTCATAATATTATTATCATCAATTGATTGTGTATTCTGAATCGTTACTGTAATATTCAAGTCAACGACTATCGGAAATTGGTCCGAATAATGATTCAAGGAACTTCGGTACAACGTTTATACTTGTTGCCAATTTTTTAAATCTCCCTATTTACTCCATTGTTGGGTTTGCATGTTTTGTATAAAATACGTTTCCGTAGTCTCCGTTAAACGCCCTATTAGCGTTGGTAAGTTGCCAGCCAAGAGTCCTTGCCAAGATTTTTTAATTTAGTTAAGATTAAGACGCAACTTAGTATAAATCAAAACCTGCTTGTGATAGTTGTAGGTTGTTTGTTGCGTAACAATTTTCTAAAGAGGAATTCACACAACACGACAGTATAAACTGGGTTCTCAATTTTTCGGAAAAACATTAATTGTTCAGGGAGTAGAGTCTTAAATCTTAATAGCGTAATGCCTTAAAGCTTTTTGCATACACATTAATAATAAATTCCTTTGCTAACTAAAGATTATAAAAAATAACTAGGTGATACGCGCAACCTCGTTGCGCCAAAACTCGTTTAACGCGCGGAAACCGCAGACTTTCCGGGTTAAAAATATCCTATGTCCTTTCCCGGGACTCAAAGTATCTCCATACCACAGCAAAATCGGTTCAACGGCTTGGGCATGGAAAGGCAACAGACAGACTCACTTTCGCATTTAAAACATAAGTATGGACATAGCAAAACAATCAATTACATATTAATCTTATCACAATATCTTGTTTCCCAATATAATATTGAAATCACTTCGGATTGATGTTAAGGTATGACAGTAAGCGGATTTCGCGAAGTGACACGTTTACAAGCAGGGACGGTGTTGTTCTTGCTGTGACAAGAAGATCAATCATTCGCGAGTGATGCTCGAATCGATAAATAATAGGGAGGTGACTCAATTCGATATTTTGGAGAGTAAAATTGTGTAACTTTGTAGAATTTACTTAGTAGTCGGTATTTGATTTACTGTACTGGGTACCCACACTGTAATTTTTATATTTTATGGTAACATTATGTATGAATAAATAAATAAAATATTTAGTTTGCACGGTAGGCGAACATAGCTAATGTTAATGTGCAAAATTGACACAAAATTAACAGAAAACGAACACTGGAATAAGTATTAAGCAGACATCAAAACACATAAAAATCAAAAATGTAATTAGAACTTTTTGATTAAACCGTGCAAAAAACTTTTAGGTTATTCTGTTTATGAAACAAAAAAGGCAAAAACTTAAAAAACAAACATGTGAAAATAATTTACAATTTATACTTCTGTAATTTACTTGTATTTTATATTATCGTAATTAATTTTACATTTAATAACAGCTATGATAACTTAGGACCATCAAAATTGTTAGCTGTGGTAAGTGCGATCACTTACAAGCAACTTTTATTTAAATGAGAAAAGAATGAATCTATTTTTTAGCATGAGGGTGCATCACTACGCTTAATCCCGTTTTTAAAGGGGATATAATCGTTATAATACGTTTGTCGCTTCTTATTATCGATGGATTGAGAGCAAACAGGTTGGTAAACTCGATACGAGTCAACAAGGTAACACTTACTGAGCCTTTTCAGAATATTTACATGACCCTCCACTATTTTAACAATTTGTTGGAAGAGGACAGTCGGTTATATAATATATTATGTGCTTTACGATATTTACGAATTAGAGTCCGATTCACTCTTATTTTTACCGCTTTTTATCGCTTGTTTTTCATCACCCTTAAAACAATTCATTTGAAGAGATAAAAATACAACGCTTCATTTCAATTGAGTGGTAAATATATCAAATTTTATTATCTTACAAGTATACGCAATAAATACCATGAGGCACGGCATAAAAAGCGATGTGCATGCCGTTGTCAGTGTTCCGTTTATTTTAATGTGCCCGAGAATTAGTCCCACTTAACTACGGTATAAATAAATGCGGTGAAACACAACTTATGATCGCATTATTTATTTTTACTATCGCCCTGACAAATAGAACAGCGTCGATGCTTTGAAGATCATTACTTGTTTATTTCCTGAGTTTGTCGATTATTTTTATCTTGTTTGTGGAATAATTGTTTTGAAATACTTAAATGATTTTAACGTTTTTGTAGACAACGGTTTTATAATTTATACTGTAGCTGTTTTTGATAAAGTAAACTCAAGTCAACTCAATAAGTAATGATAAATTAACTTAACAATAAATAAATACATTTAAAGCTATTAAAATAAATGACGGAAATAACTACTTGCCGTACTGAATACAAATCGTTAAAAATCGATTTTCCGTCCTGTTATTACAGGCACGGAAATATTTTTTCCGATTATTGGATATTGTAGCCGTTTTGCATAAAACATTGTCAAGTCAATTTCGGTTATTGTTACTGGTGTTGATTGGTTACCTTTTTTCAGATTTTCAAATGTCTAGTAGGTAAAATACCTACTAGACATTTGAAAGTATTTTTTTCTCCCCATGCCAGCCTATTACCACATAATACCTATTATTACGTCACTTAACTAATAGGATAAATCTGTTCTTATGAAAATGTTCTCTTTTTCGATTCGTGGTTTCATCGGTTTTCAAGACGGTTCAAAAAAGTTTCGATTCAAAAACTTTTTGATAATCGACCACAGCCCCAACCATTAAACCGCGGAAATAATTGGTGAACGTGAGCATGAGACGAAGATAATTGGTACGTGCGAAGAATGCTTTAATTGGTCCAATAAATTTATTCATCGCTCAAGTTTTCGGGACGTTTGAAGATTTATCGTGTACCACTGTATAGGTTTTATTGATACGAAATAATATTCTGTTTTCAAAGTATGTGAATTCAAATAAGAAATTTTTTACTGCTTGAATAATCTTGATATTTGAACCTTGGTTGGCTGTTAAAATTTTGTTCAAATTATTTATGTATTGTTATAGTCACACTGCAAGGTTTGCAAATCATTTTGAGGTATCCCCTTTATCTTAATAAGTACTATAATAGTGCATATTGTTTTGCCAAGGTTAAAACCAAGAAGCGCTACCATTTGTTTCACAGTACAGAAAAACAATTTCAAGTTGAATAGCGGTATATCCTGAGAAAATACGACTGATTTAAATTAGCTTTGATGAGCAATTTGTTCAGTAATAAGTTATTTTAGTACTCTCGTACAAGTGAGCACACATTTTATAGCACATAACATTTGAGGAGCTGCCAAATTGATTGTGGCAACATTAAATTAACAATATATGGCCACAATATTTTTATGATGACAAATGATGTCTGTTACCGCTCGTACCTAATTATAAGGTTTCGTTCAATGACATGGACAGTTATTGATTGAGATTTAAGGTTATCAGCCTAAATACTGAATGCTGATAAAACATATCTCGTCAACAGGGTCTGATATTTTTGATGTCCGATTTGATCACTTACCTAAAAATTAAAACCGATTATTTATTTTGAAGTCGCTACCAGCTAATTTAATCGTGAGTTCAGTAATGTCAGATTATCTGAAACTTTTGGGACTGGTACCGACTTCAAAGTAATGAAGATTGTAGTATACAGTACAGAAATAGTTGAGATTTAGACGAATTCTGAAAAAGGCACTATAAAAGTAAGAGTTATTTAATACTTTTTAGTTCATACTACTATTGTTTTTACCTTGGAAGTCGGTTTTAATTTTTTGTTAAAAATAATAATTTCACTCTTTTTAGTTAAGTATCTACAAAATTAGGCTTTATGCGTAAATAACCAATACAAATGTTAACTATTCACATTATGTCACTGTAAGCGAAATTGTGGTAAATGCTTGCAGTTATCTAAGCGATGCTGCAATTTCCATACTTTATTATTTACTCGAACCATACTTTATTATTTACTCGAAGCCAAATTGGAACTAAACACAAAAATAATTTTGAAAATCGGACCATAAACGGCTGAGTAATCGTGGAACATACAAAAAAAAAGATACATACAGCCGAACATATTACCTCCTCCTTTTTGTAAGTCGGTCAAAAACCTGACTCGACAAGGCTCGTTTCGGTCGCAGTGACTTTTGGAAATAACGTTGCCGCCTTGTAAAATGTCATTTCAAAGAGCTGTTTCATAATATCCACGTGGGATAATACTAGGTAGATTTTATATTTTAAAATTGGCTTCTAAGTATCTCGACTTATTATATTGTGTCGTGTCGTAAATTACGCAATGTAAGTACCTACTTTTTAACCGACTTCCAAAAAACGAGGAGGTTATATGTTCGGCTGTGGATATTTTTTTTTATTTTTTATTTTTTTTTATTTTTATTTTTGTATGTTCAACGATTACTCCGCCGTTTGTGAACCGATTTTCGAAATTTTTGTTTTGTTGTATTAGGCTTCACTCCAATTTGGTACCATGTTCACAAAAGTGGTGATCTGATGATGGGATCCATGAGTAATCGAGGGAACTCCTCGAAATTTATATGGAAACATATGGTGATTTTGATTTTATGAGAAGCATCCTGAGCATATGCTACCAAAACGCAAGATTCTTCACCAAGGTATACTATGGTTCCGAAGATACAAAGAGAACTCTGGATTCCTTTTAGATACAAGTTTGGGGGTTTAGGCGCTGTTTTAAGAACTGAAAGCATATGCTACTATACAAATTATATTCATCATCATCATCATCATTTTCACGTCAGGGTCACCAATGTCACCAAAATTGAACATAACAAAATATTCAACCTTATCTCCAGAGCGTAAGGCACACATTTGACATTACTTCTGAGAAGTAAGTTGCTTCGATAATACAAGTAACATGCTAGAGTGCACAGCTGTCACACTTACCAATCGCGGCCACGGGCGGCCGTAGACTTCTCAAGCGATACTATGTATTACAATAATAAAGATAAAGTTTAAAATCATATGACAATGAAAGCCTCGCCGCTGCCGCGCTGCTAAAATTCCGGTTTGGCGCGGTTCTGGCACGTGTCCACTTCGATTTTTTTTAATGTATTGTTCAAAATTATCTGCAGCTGATATTATATTTTGTAAGTGTGACTGTTAACAAATTGTAATAAGATACGTAGAATAGTATACAGGTGTATTAGGGCCGATTCACACCGGAATGGCGCAGGCGAGGCGAACAGTTTCAGTGTCATATGATTTTAAACTTTATCTTCATTGTTGTAATAGATAGTATCGCTTGAGAAATCTACGGCCGCCCGTGGATGCTCGTGGACTCTTGCGGCCGCCGGCGGCGTCAATTTCTCAAGCAATACTATGTATTACAATAAAGTTTAAAATCATATGACACTGAAACTGCTCGCCTCGCCTCTGCCATTCGGTGTGAATCGGTCCTAATCTACGTATAGTACGCGATGATTTTACTAGGTAACTAAAAAGAGTGAAATTATTATTTTTAACAAAAAATTAAAACCGACTTCCAAGGTAAAAACAATAATAACATCCTTATAATATGAACTAAAAAGTATTAAATAATTTTTCCTATCTCATGGTGCCTTTTTCCCAATTCGGCTAAAACTCAACTATTTCTGTACTCAATCTTCATAATTTTGAAGTCGGTGCCAGTTACAAATGCTTCAAATATTCTGGCATCTGGATTCAGCTATATCTGGTACCGACTTCAAAATTATGAAGATTGAGTACAGAAATAGTTGAGTTTTAGCCGAATTCGGAAAAAGGCACCATGAGATAGGAAAAATTATTTAATACTTTTTAGTTCATATTATAAGGATGTTATTATTGTTTTTACCTTGGAAGTCGGTTTTAATTTTTTTTCTTTCATCAGATTTAGGTATCTTAATCTAATTATAAACGAATCGTCTTTATTTCAAGTTACCGTAAAAGGTAAAATGGGTCATATTTCCGAATAGGAAAAACTCTCGAACCATTAAAACGACCGCTTTCGATTATCACAGATCAGGGATGCTCGAATAAAAAGACGTCCACAAATCGAGGATATCCGGTCTCAGGTGATATATAATAGAAAAGCTTATTTTCCTGAACGGATTCAGGAGTCGCAGCGTAAGACAGTCGTGACATGTGATTTATGTGTTTTATCTGAGCGGATTTCATCTCAGATAAAACCGTCCCGGCGTAAATCAAATCCGTCGTTGGTTACTTCGTTTATAATGCCATCCATAAAAGATTTGATTGAGTGATACTACGGTGTCCGCTGCCTTCTAAGTTTTAGCTCTCCCATAATCATTGAGAGTAAACAGGCAGCTATAGATTAATTATTTTCACTAGCTACAGGATTTTTTAATCTTAAGACACAGAATACAAATTAGTAACAACTTAAGACTTTCTTTCTTTAACTAGAGCTAAAAAAACTACTACTTACCATGCTTTTGACGAAAACTCCTTTAGTAGTTTTTGTGTGACGTGACAAACATACTTCTTAGATTTTTTGCTTTCATAACATTAGTAATTATGTAAAAGATGAACAACAATTTTATAGACATGGTGAAAAACGAAAGAGTTTTTTTTTCAATCAGTTTATTCCAGTTTTTGTCTTTATCCAATTTATTCCAAGCATGTGGGACCACAGGGCACAGCTAGTTTTACCAAAACGATAAACATCTGGCAGCCCGCCAGAACATGTAGAGCATTATTCGGTCATACAATATAATCCTCAAATCCTTTTACCTATAGAATTGTATTACACAAATAGACAAGACGACTGATATTTGTGATTGTGGGAAGTGGGAACGTGCGGTGGGTAAAAGCCCGTTAAAAAAGCACAGTGTGGATCTTTTTGTAGAGTCGTAACAAAAAATAAATTAACGAGTATCAAAACTTTCATCTTTTTCAAAGTTCATTTTTTGTTGTTCATGACAAACATAGTAATATCTGAACCTGAGACCAGACATACATATTTTCCTAAGTCTATGTTAGTACGTAAAAAGCATACGCGTAACAAAGTTGACATTAGGAAGTACCGGGTCATTAGGGCCACTGATAAGATCAGCGATAATTTCTTCGGTCCTTTGTCCCTATCACGTCAAAATATTTTACGTCCCTGTGATGTTCCGCACAAAAACAGTAATTACTGTGGGAAATGACGTTTACTGCCTTGAGAACGTAAAGCTTTTTGTTTTACTTTGTGTCTTATTGTGCAATGTGCAGATACGACTCGTGTAACTATAGAGATAACTTGTTGCTATTCGCCAGTGAAAGAGACAACGCGACCGTTATGCTAGTACTACAAAGTTAATTCAATGGCTTGCATTTATTATGTTAGAGATCAACTACGATAACATGGCGCACCCCTCCAAAATTCAAAACGTTTGAAGTGCGTTGTCAAAACGTTTGTAGTGCGTTGTCTTGCGCGGTAGGCTATATTTTATGATTAGTTGACCAACAAATCTTGTGACATTAACTGAAATATGTATTGTGATTGGTTGAATATTTACTACATACAAACTCTTTCATAAGGATGTGACTACACACATTGAAACAGTCATTTGGAGGGGCGCGCCATGTTATCGTAGTTGATCTCTACAACCTATGATTTGATATATACCAAAAAATGTACTGTCAGAGAAATTTATTCATAAGCAGATGGCGAATTTACCTTATTCGGACTGCGAAAAGTTACGCCCGGAACAGACAGAAGCAGACCAAATGAAATAGGTTCGTCCATGGAGATTATATAGGAGGAGCTGGCCTAAGCAACTGTGCACTGTGATTTTCAACTAGGTCCTAACGTCATCATTGTGGGCGGGGCTTAAGTCAGTACACTTTCGGCGTTTGTCAGGTGCACACGTAACGAGAATCCCAACAAATTGGTGTTTTCTGCGTTTTTAACAAGGAAAGGATGAAGTATTGTGTTTTACAATATCAAAGTTGCTCAGACAGACCGTCTGATAATTTAAATAACATCACATTTCATTCTTAAATAATTTTAAATGTAATAAAACTGTAGTTTAAATATAAAAGTTCTAGAATATTTCAGCTTTCAGCGTTAATTATACTACTTAACACTAGATGGCCAAACCTTTGAAAGATAATACAGACGTAAATGCGTTTAATTTTGCATAAGTTTATTGCAATTATCGTACTTGAATACTTTAAATTGTTATACACTTTGTCTTAAATACATTTAATAGCTAAAATGGCACTCATATAGCTTTTATTATGATAGTACATATAAAGCACCATCTGTCGTCATCTAGGATAACTATTTGAAACGTAACAATATATCCAGGGCCGTATTTACTAAATAATATTATAAAATAATTTAATTCTAAATACTATTTAGAATTCAATTATTTTTAAGGGTAGGTTGCACCAGAGGCGTGGTTAAAGTTAAGTTTAAAGTTATAGTTAAGGCTAAATTTAGTTTTAACTTTAACCTTAACTTTGACCGGTGAAATTGACAGATGTCTGTTGTGTTTATCTTTTTATTCAAGCTACAGGTAACGGGATTGAGAGTATAAAAACATTTATTATCCATAAAAATCGTCAGAAAAAATATTTATTATAACAACACAGTAAATTTTCACGAAAATATGTCGATTTAAGTAAGTATGAGCGGTTATTACTTATTCCTAAATAATACCTAGTACCTATACTCTATTCCTTTCCCTACCCTCCCCTACCCTATTACCTCATAAAAGGCCGGCAACGCACCTGCAGCTCTTCTGATGTTGCGAATTGCGAGTGACGAAAGTTGCTTTCCACCAGGTGACCCGTTTACTCGTATGTCCCCATTAAAAAATCGGTCAAAATGCTAACCCTAATTTTATTGATATAATAAGGTTATTTATAATTCATAATATACATTTTTTTAAATTACGTCCCGTAATATTCAAGACAAAATGACATCTAGTGTAAAGATAGCTGAACTACGTAGTAACATCAACATCGACCTAAGCTAGTAGTTTTGCTTTTAGCCGATAGAGGAAATATTGAAAAGTGGGCGGAGCTTGACACCCCCTCACCCCGCAAATCGTCACGCGTCGTTTCATAAGGAAACTTGATTACGACAGCTCCTCTCTATATATAAGCTCCATGGGTTCGTCATATGCCTGCCATCAATTTGTACGATGATAAAAAGTCAACATTGCAACTCAGACCAATAAAAAAAGATAGACAGAGTCATCCATGCTACGCGGTGAGGCAGGCAATAGGAAGCCGATACGGCCATAGGAAGCCGGCCGCCCGCCATTCCGGTTTCAACGAGTGACGGCGTATGTCGTTTTCATCTGTGTCAAGAAATATCAAAATATGCCGTCCTGCATCGTTAAATGGTGCAAAAACAATTCTTGTGCTCAAAAGAAACCTTGTGGGATTACGTTTCACAAGTAATTAGTAGAATATTTATGTATTACCACCGAAATAACGAATTTAATTTATTAGTTTTAAAAATTGTCTCGGGAGTCTCGGAACACAGAACCTCAACCAGTGCTGCATGCTGGTCGCAAGATATTTTTCCCCATAATAGGGGAAAAATATTATTACGTGCTGTATTATCCTGACAAATGTTTATTTTTAACCTAAAATTCGTTTTTCATTTAAAATCTATTAATATAAATAAAATTGGAGTGTCTGTTTGTAGTATTGAAAGATTTTTTTACTATTTGCATATTAATCTGTATACGATACATACTGCATACACCAAACAACATTCTGTACAATTTTTGTCTGTATGTATGTCTGTCTGTCTGTCTGTCTGTCTGTTCTTAGTTGAAACACATAATTTATTAGATATAGATATTTAAGTATTTACTTTTTTCAGCAATTACTAATGAATGATGATTAACAATCTAGTTTGATAGCAACTTTTGTAGTCATTACTTAGTAGTTTAATAAGACTGCAACAGGATGGGAGTTTGACAATCTGAAACCCTGAGTTGGCAACATTATTTTTTTGCACACAAGCGCACGCCTAGCGTATTTATGTTAGGCGTGACGCACACATTGATCGACAGCGACTTCACGCTATTAACTGTAAATACTCCGTCTTTCTTTTTTTATTGGTCTGAGCATTGCAATTCATTTTTGTAAAATTAAGCCAGATAAAAATTTATCTGGCTCAATTTCGGCAAAATGAAATGAACAATAAAAATACGATGCATAAAATAAATTACGTGAACAAATTAATATCATATTCTCGCTGATTCATCGAATCGCGTCGTAACTTTCTTCCAATAAAGATAAGGAAGTGCTAAAGCGTTTTACTTCGAATACATAACCATGATTGTAATTACGCTGCGGTACATCTTCTTACTTAAAAGCTTAATGAAAATAAATAAAGGCTGTATTTATGGCCGCCATAAGTTATGCCGCCGGTAAATTGTATCCCTGTTACCGCCCGAAGATTTCACGCCCACTTCGTGTTAATTTATGCCAATATTCGTGAAGCGATGCTATCAAATATGATGCGTTCATTAGGCGTCGTTTAGGACGATTGAGGAAAGATGGATTCAAGTTAACATGTGACCTATTGATAGGTACTGAGAACCAGTCGAAATAAATTCTATTAGCAGAGATCTAACTTTGTTTGCTGCTGTGTAGCCACCATTGTAAACAACGTAACCCAATAATGGGTAAAAGAGAAAAGTGACAGGTACGATATAAAAACCTAGTCCTCCTCATCATCCTAATATTTAACAGGATACGATGATTTATTATAATCATGAAATGTATACGGGTTCCAAAATTATCCTGTAGTAAAATTTTTAAACTGAATAAATATCAATCTAGTCTAGCTTGTGCGAATTTTGAGGATAGCAAAACGTAAAGTTTATTGCAATTCACGTGTTTGCTTAAACCAGCTCTATCGGCATTTATTTTTCCACTTTATACGAATACTTTTGATCCTCGCGCAGTAAAGTTTTTTTTATGTGTAAAATTTATTAAATACAATACGTGCTTTTTGAGTTGCTGTTAAATTATTGAAATAAACTTAAAACGTTTAAACCAGCAACGCACAATTTTGGCGTTGATACCAATTACCAACAGTAGTTTCACTAAAGTACGTACTACTCTTACACTAAAGTAGGTACTGTTGCCAGATAGAGAGAAAGAAAGAGAAGTAGATATCAAAAATAATTTGTGACCGCTGCAAGAGGCTATAGGTACTGTACTCGGCGAAACATGGCAGTAGTGGTCATTGACTCCCTGTCAAAAAATTGTCATTTTCTATATAAACCGCGATTGACAATTAAGTGTCAGATTTTGTCAATCGCGGCTTTGTATAGAAAATGACAAGTATTTGACAGGGAGTGAATGACCGCTACCGCCACGTTTAGCCGAGTACAGTATAGTTGCGAAAATTTTCAAAATGTCTCCCCAGTTCAGTGACTTATGTACGTTACGTAAACTGTAACAAGTCCCGTAAACGTAAAGTATCCGTCACAGAGGTCACGTACATCGACGCTCGGCCTCAACTGCCCATTTATTGTCCTTTACTACGACGCATTGATCCCTCAACAGGCACGTACGGGGCCGTTTTTCAGTGCGACTTACAAGGACACTCATTTGTAATTTCATACGGGGCTTTTGCAGTTTTGAGTATTTACATCAACGATGTGTCTGGTAATCTTTACATGTACCTATAGATGTCTGGTCTGTCTGTCATTCAAATTATTATTATAGATCGCAATTATTATTCGTAATGCAGGCAAGACGTAATATAATATGTTAGAAAAGTCACTCAATATAAAAATATGTAACGTCTGTATCAACAGTGTAGATCTTTTATTATGAGTACATCAGGGGGGTGTGCCAAAATGTTTTCTTTTTCGCTTCGTTATAGAATCGCCGATGAAAATGTATGGAATTGACATTAGCGTTCGTTATGACGTTGACGTTCGACTCGTCTTATGTCAATTCCATACATTTTGATCGGCGATTTTATAACGAAGCGAAAACGAAAAAGTTTCGGGTAAATGACCATTGGCCAGGTATAGTAACATAATGTTTATATTGTACATTCATTAACAAATTTTGCCAGTGACAAAACATATTTGTTCTATACTTCGCCAAAAAATTACAACTTATTAAAATTTCAAACCCCAATTGATAAGATGATTAATTACAGAAAGGATGCGGACTTTCGCCCTGATTGATATTATAATACATTTCAATTCCCCCCTCTCTTTACAGACAGGTGGTTAATTAAAATTTAAGCGTTTGACACAAGAAACAACCCGAATCGATTGTCCACGGAGTTCCCGGGATTTTAATTAAAAGGCGACCTGATGCAGTGGATCCGATAAATGCTTACCTCTCTGATTGACAAGCGGAAAATTCGTGTGCGACGTAACGTAAAAGAATGCTACAGCGTTTGTCATATTGCGTGTGCATCGCTAAGTTTATAATAAACAAAAAAACAATTGTGATCTTTGCATCTGAATAATCTGTATATAGTATTTTAAGAGAGAAGTGACTCGTAAGTCGTGACATTCTGTAGTGTCAGGCTTTTTTAAATATTCAGTTGCCGAAACACGGGATTCCCGCAAAATAGTCGGCCTAGTTGGGAGGATTGAACTGCAGTCAATACGATTGATATAACTATACGGATTTCCTTGCAATATTCTTGGCCGTAGCGCGTAGAGCGTCCCGTCCGTATTTGAGATCTGAAAAAATATGACAAGTAAACGCCACCACTGCACCTGGAGTCAAACCTCTCAAGTATGAGTCAGTGATCTACCACCTAGTTCACGGATGCTGTATAAACTAATTAATATCTATATAAAGTGCTTACATGATAAATTTCCAATATACGTCAATTACTTAACATATACCGTATTAGCCAATACATCTCAATTTCTACTACATTCTAGAGGCTTAATAACAATCCGCAAAACTCATTTGCACCAAACAAACATGGTGTCGTTGAGAAAATAAATAATTGGCTTATTAGGGGGAACCCCGCTGCTGCACCGGACGCTCGTGACAGCCGTGAGGGTTGATGATTCGTCCAAATCCGTCGGTAATAAGAATACACCTTTTGTTTTATTCATTACTTGCTTATATTTTGTAAAAATACAAGGGTTATCCTGATACTTATATGAGGTAAGAAGATTAGGAGAGGAAGCAACTTATGTTTCAGGTTTGAAAGTAAATTACGAAATAAATAATTGATTATCCTAAGTAACCAGAAAGAAGAAGATATAAAAGAGATAAAGCTTTTTTCATTTAATCTAAGTCCTAACCCCAGTCGTGTAAACGCGAAAACCAGCAATAATAAAATAACATGAAAGTATTACTTCAATCCTTTATTCGTAAGATTATGTGTCTACCTTCTAGCGGTCGTGTTAAATGACGCGGCAAAAGCAATACGGAGCAATTTGGCAGGGGATTTTATCTCGATCCAGCGTCTCGCCGGGAAAATATCTTGTATGATGTAAGCAGTACACTGATTAATTTTATGCAAAACACGTCGATTTTGCGAAATCTTTGAAATTATGTTAAGCGGCTACAAAGCTTTTTGATGTATTATCTGGTTTTGAATCTTATCGTGATATTTATAGAGTTTGAAAAATGTAGCCTGGAGCATTTCTAAATGGTTTGAAGGTTACATGCATTTTTTGATTAATTACTAGTGCTTAAAAGCGATTTATCATAAATCGTAATATTATAACATATCTGTACAATATATTTCCAAAAACTGGCAACTTAAAGTTACCAAAAAATGCTTCAATCTTCTTCGATTCGACAATACCTGGTTCGGTTGCCAACGACCGAATACTGAGTATGGCCTTAATTTATTAAGAACTTCATCCATTGTATACGTTTAGCTTAACTTGGTGACTAGATTCACGACTGTACTTACAAAACAACTGAAGGAGATTTGGCATGGCTTACGCTGAGTCGTGCGACGAGCTCCATCCACTGCCAAGCCACTCTACCGGAAATTTGTAGCAAACTTAAACCTCATAATTTCGTGTGTAGAATTGTGTCAGTTGGGGAAAATTAGATAATTTTAAATCAATCGATAATTTTAAAATGCCATTATAGCTCCAAAATGTCTTGTTAATTTATTTTTGTTGACATGATCAGCTGTATGATAGCACAGAATATATTATTCTAATATTATGATGATAGGTACTTATATGCGCTACAATAATAATATTATACTATAGTCACTTTAGTATTATAGTGGTTGACCAAGTCGAATTTCGTCATAAAAATGAGATTAAAGACGTTTAGTAATAACTTTAATACTTATTAATTATTGTGCACAGCAATAGGTTTTATCACAATACTTAATTATTATGCAAAATGTTGTTTTTAACATTAATAATTCACAACCTGATTGATAAATAACTAAAATAGGGAATATTACGCAAAGGTCAAAGCAGAGGGCGCCACTAGCACATACAGTAAACACTCTGACCATCTCTGACCAAATTCCGACATGTTGCACACGTCGTAAAATCAGAATATTGACAGAAAAAATACTTTTTGTATAATAAGTAATAATAAGTATCTATTCTGGTGCTGCCTCTAGCGTAAATATGTAATTTATTATATTATAAAAACGTGGTGAATAACTTAAAAAGTAAAAACTGAAAACAACTTGTATTCAATAAATAATTTCTCCATGAAGTTATTTTATACTGGCATTTAAACCGCATAATACTTGTTTGACTTGCGATCGATTTCATTGTGGGCTATTAAATTGAATAACAACTGTAATTAGAGCCGCCATAACATTTCTTGGACACACCCTTAGGAATGTCTTATTCAATTTAATTCTTATCAGAATATAATTCTAGAAGCGTTATAACGTATAACTTATAATATTTTATTTTATTAGCTGGCACCCGCAACGCGAGAACCGCACATTTTTTCGGGATAGAAACTAGAAATTATCCTATGTCCTGTCTTGAGACTTAAAGAAAAAAATTACCCCAATATATCTGCAGACATAATTTAGCTAAGTATCCACAAAAGTATTCACACGATTATAGGAATTTGTGGGCATGCGTTCCAACGCAGCCAAGGGCTTGCATGGAAAATGCATAAAAAAGTGTACCAGTAACTGGTCCAAAGTAATCTTTTAAACCACTTTATAAAAAGATATTGGAATAGCCGCTATCGCCTGGAGATATGAGTTTATCCGTTCAGGGAATTAGTGTGAATATTTTATTCTTTATTGCCTTTAAGAATTAATGAATTTATTCATTATTCTATACCCGAGCTTTTGACATTACAATAATTAGATTTCGTTTTTTATTGCATATTGGCTTTTTAGTTTTAGAAAGTTATAATCGATAATGTAATGTATTTTATTGTCATACTCTATCCGTTACTTAATCCGTTACAACCAAAGACCAAGCGTATACGTATCGCAATAAGATTAATAATTTTAGTTTAGCATAAAACTGTAGTTCTAGGGGCGGATCTTCTCTATTTTTCATGTTTTTTTTTAAATATCTTTGGAAATAAATATTAAGAAACAAAATTGTTCGGTTCAGAAGATTTTAATATAAATTTACTAACAATTTATTCAAATAAAATGTATAATTATCCTGGTTAATACTTATACATATTTCGATGAAATAGATTTATGTCGGAGGTGAGTTTGTAAATTAATTACAGCCAATAAGTATTACGTTTTATTAAAATGCTTACAGTTTAAAGTCTTTTAAATATTGTGCTTTATATCTCATATTTTTTACATTTCGTTATTATATTGGAACTAGGTAAACCGTGAGTCACGGAATAATATATTGGGGTTTATCCTCGCCTTAATAAGTTGCTGCCTTTTTAACTTACGTTTTTGCAATGAGAAATGTAAGTAACAATTGGTGCGAAAGGGAAGATTTTGCATTTAGAATAGAATAGAATAGAAAATTCTTTATTTGTACAAACTAAACTAAATTACAATTTAAAATAAAACAATATGAATATGTACAATCAGGCGGTCTTACCGCTAAAAGCATTTATTAAATTAGTAAAGATTAATTCATAAATGCTCAACCTTATAATTATTATTTACTAGCTGTTGCCCGCGACTTCGTCCGCGTGGCCTTCAGTTTATACCGCGCGATGTCAACAAAATTGGTGACAAAAGCTTTTATAAAAAAACCCTGGTACCCCTTAAATCAAAACACCCAAAAACAGCTGTGCAGTGTGCACATAACTTATTTCATTTTATATTTAGCCCCCCAATTACACAACTTTACCCATAAACCGTGCCATAAACTATTTATTTTTGATAGGTTTAAGGTTACGTGATATGTCACTGCATAGATAAAGTACTGAGGTATTTAAACGTAAAAATAAATAACAATCGAAAAAATCGTAAATCAAGCAAAAAATGATAAATGATAAAGTAACTCTTAAGAAAGACATTTGAGCAAGCGCCAGCGCGATCTAGGAGACGCACGGCGCCATCTATTATGATTTTTTGGAACTAACTTAATTTGAACAAAATTACGCATTTTCACCCCCTTACAACCCCTTTATCCTGTTAAAAAGTAGCCTATGTCCTTTCTCAGGCTTTAGACTATCTGTGTACAAAATTTCATTACAATCGGTTCAGTAGTTTTGGCGTGAAAGCGAGACAGACAGACAGACAGACAGACAGAGATACTTTCGCATTTATAATATTAGTATAGATAGAGATTATCGATTTACTGAGATGCTACTGAATATTTTAAATAGGTACTGAACTTTTTTGAAAATTGGCAAAAAAATTAAGCTCGCGAGTCGCGACATGGCCGCAAAATCATAGACTGTGGCAGAAAAAACCGTTTGCGTAGCGTAGGAGGGGTTAAATATTATTCCCAATTTCTTTTTAACGCGTGGCGAAAATAAAATTATCTTTTTTTTTTCTAGCCAGCGCCTGCTGCTGTGCTCTTCTCTGCTGTGCTCTTCTCTCTGGAGGCCCACCACATTCCAGGGAAAACAGGCTTCCAGACGTCTCATGAGGCTTAAAATATAAGCCTTTCTTCTTTTATGTCACAATTCACTGTGCATCGGAACCAAATGCCACTGGCACTCCCACACTGCAACCCGTTACTTAATTATAATGGTTATGCTGCTTCCTGTTAACATTATTGATTACTTAAGCAATCTTTGTAACTCCGTAACTAGCAGACTGTTTATTTGTGGTATAAAATCAGCGGTGTAATTACATTAAAGCTGTTATTTATTGCACCCGTGCACGATAAATTACAAGTTCTAATAGAGTCGTCGTATTATTTTATGGAGGTTTGTGCTCGGAGAATACGTGTTGACTCGTACCATGCGGTTTTCTTTGTAACAATATTAGAAATTATTTCTTACACGATGACTCGGTGAATTTAGTATTGCTTCCCTCCTTACATAAACGTTCCCTGGACGTCCATGGATATTTCAATATTAAATTAACCAAATCGGCTCAGCTGTTCTCGAGATTAAACGAGACTAACAAATTTTAAAATTATTTTTTTTAATGTAGATTTTTTAACTGTTGAATATAAAGATCAAATTTTAAAATGGCCCACGAAAGCTAACAGATCTAGAGAACTTATGTAACATTAACAAAAAGTAAGATTTAACCACAATCACAAAATAATTTGAATATATTATGTAGATGGAACGTAACGTTAGGCGATTGATAAATTGGTTACTACCAAAACCATTCCAAGTTTGTAACTCGACTTCACCATCAATATACTCGAGTACAAGTTACTCCGCTCCTTCAATTTTGCAACATTTTAGATGAGCATTAACAATGAGTTTCTAAAATACTAGAGTAGCAACGTCTTACAAACGATTCTCAGAAATGCGTAACCACTTGATAGTTCAAAAGACAATGTCAATTCATAATGTTACTAGCGACCCGCCCCGGCGTCGCACGGTTATAAAATATATAGCCACTAAAAATAATTAAAATCCATAGCCTATGACCTTTCACGTGGTCTACTTCTTATTTGTGCCAAATAACATAACAATTGCTCGAGTAGTTCCCGAGATAAGCACTTTCAAATAATTTCCCCCGTTTTTTCCACATTCTCATAATAGTCTTAGCGTGATAAAATATAGCCTATAGCCTTCCTCAATAAGTGGGCTATTTTATTTATTTAAAACTGAAAGAATTTTTCAAATCAGACCAGTAGATTCCTGATTCCTGAGATTAGCGCGTTCAAGTTAGCCCTTTCAAATAATTTTCCCCGTTTTTTCCACATTTTCCTCTGTTTCTTCGCTCCTATTAGTCTTAGCGTGATAAAATATAGCTTTCCTCGAGTCTTCCTCGATAAATGGGCTATCACACTGAAAGAATCATCAAAATCCGTTGCGTAGTTTTAAAGATTAAAGGGAACAAAGGGACATGAGGGAAAAAAGCGACTTTATAATATGTATTAGAAATCGAAAAAAGGTCGGATCAGAGGCGCTAGTATATAGCGCATACAGTAAATAATACGACCTGCTACAATGTGGACATAGCTACGTATATTGCGTGAGACGTCTTGCAAATCTGTCAAATCCATACTTTTGAAATGCATCCACGCGTTGCGTTGCGGTCTGCAAGCTTAAAAATTTCATCTACATTGTCTTCTTATTTCAAGTTACAGAGTCTAATATTTTATACAGACAAGGTGTAAGGTTTAATAATATTTTTAAGACAAGCCGAACTGCTCAATTATTATACGCATGATTATTGATGCCCTTGCAGCTTCAAAGCAAAATATATGCAGTGCAAAGACATCCTCATTTACCCTAAATAACGTTTTAGCGAACATTACTCAAAGGTTGAAACAGAGGTCACTACTAGCACATAGTACAGTAAAAAATTCGATCAAAATCCGAATGATGATAAGTTTGGCCACAAACACCGCGACATGTAAATTTTATATAATACTAGATGACGCCCGCAACTCCGTTGCGCAAAAATTCGTTTATCGCGCAGGAACCGTACATTTTTCCGGGATAAAATATATCCTATGTCCTTTCCCGGGACACAAAGTATCTCCATACCAATTTTCAGTAAAATCGGTTCAGCGGTTTATGCGTGAAGAGGTAACAAACAGACTGACATACACACTTTCGCATTTATAATATTATAGTATTAAATTAGATGAACAAGCCCTGCATATGGGGCGGTGCTATACAAAAATTACGGGTAAAACAAAAGTAAAATATTTTTCCGCATTATGTACGGAAACGTGGCTTTGTTGGTGATGACGGCTCTTTACAACATTAACGGCTCTTTACGTCGTAAAAAAGAAAATGCTGCTTAGTATTTACGTTAGATTTAATATTCTTTCGAATACGTTCTCGCGTTGTCACAGGGCTTTGAGTGGAAGAATAAGGCAAGTAACATGAAAAAACTTCCCGTTTTTTTGCTTAAATGAGGCTTTATTGCCGAAAAAAATATTTGAAATAGAAAAAGTATGGATTATATGTGTAGCCAGATATATTAGCTAGGTTATGAAGTAGATAACTTATAAGTTTTATTAAAATAATTAGGAAAAAAATGAGTTATTGTCCGCATGTTACGAAATGTTACTTGTTCGATTCTTCCACTCACGTCTTCAATTTTGTTTTTTCGCTTAGATTACATAATATCTACAGGCTAAATGTAATAATAAAAGTACATAAACATTCAGAGAAACTGATGCGGATGACGGATCTACGAAATTTGGTCGAGCTATGTCAACATTTCACGACTATCATTGACTTAATAGTTCGTATTATTACTAGATTACGCAAGTTTATTGAAATTCTGATGACAAGTATCCTATATTATTATGTTCTTTTCCGGGAATCAAAGTACCTATCCATACCGAATTTCAGCGAAATCGGTTCAGCGGTTCGACCGTATAGAGGTAACAGACAGACAGACACACTTCAATTTTGTTTTTTCGCTTAGATTACATAATATCTACAGGCTACATGTAATAATAAAAGTACATAAACATTCAGAGAAACTGATGTGGATGACGGATCTACGAAATTTGGTCGAGCTATGTCAACATTTCACGACTATCATTGACTTCATAGTTCATATTATTACTAGATTACGCAAGTTTATTGAAACTCTGATGACAAGTATCCTATAGTATTATGTTCTTTTCCGGGAATCAAAGTACCTATCCATACCGAATTTCAGCGAAATCGGTTCAGCGGTTCGACCGTATAGAGGTAACAGACAGACAGACACACTTTCGCATTGATAATATTAGTATGGAAGTATGGTAAGGTAACGATGTGGTATGGAACAGTAATTAAAAAATTACGAACACCATCTATTTTGATTTTAGAAACACACTGTAAAGTGAATTAACTTAAAATGGCCGCTAGAGTAATTTGTCAAACAATTTCCCGGCCCATCTAGATTATTGAGTCGATAGCATGATTGTCCACTGTAATTGTTACTTACGCCAACTAAATTGCTGTAGCTGCGATGTCCGAAAACGTTTTAATATTTTCTATAAAATCTATATTATGAGAGATAGTTACGATTACAACTACATAGTTGTGCTCCGCGGTGTTACCCGATTTATTAGGGAAAATAAATTTGGAATTTTTAAATGAAAAATGGAATTTAAAAATAAATAAATAAAAAAAGTGATATTTTCCCATCGTAAAAAGTAGCCCATGTGTTAATCGCGGTATTAAGGCCGTCCCCCGAGCAAACGACCTTGGCCATACATTTTCCGCGTTGCCGAGATCGCACCAAAACCCTATTTTTTACTTATCTTAGTTCAAAATTTTCCTAAAAAAAATTTAAAACGGGGAATATGTAGTATATGATATTGTCGATCTATTGACGTGTGTTTCAAATAAAAGTAATTTGTAAATCCTAAGGAGATGCTGAATGTATGCTTGAATTTTAATAAATTGGTTTTACTTTGGAAGCTGATATCATAAGTATTATAAACAAAAATAGAAAATTTAAAACGGGGAAAGGAATGTTGATATACTGAAGATTATTGCTGTATTTTTATTATAACTTTGTAGCTTTCAAATTATGAGTTTATAAGGCTTGAAATACGGTAAATTACGGAATCTCCGTAAGGAACGCCCTTAACTACATATCAAATTTTCTTCAAATCGCTCCAAACGTTTAGACCTGAAGAAGTAACATATAAACTCACCAACTTTCGCCTTTATAATATTAGTGTGATGAATGCCTTGTGTTGATGAATGTCTTAAAAACACATCGGGTTTCACTCCAGGAAAGCAGTCAGAAAAAAACGAAATATCTTTATAAATAGTCGTTCATTAATCTCATTCGTTCATCTGTTCTCGCCCTACGAATTTTCGATAAAGTCACGTGTTCTGACGCCATCTTAAAAAATGCACAAGGACCCTAAAGAAGTTTTCATTTCAAAAGTAACGTCTTATAGCTATGAGCTTTAAATCTCATAAACTTTTTCGATGCTGATTTTCATATTCTTCTACTCGTATTATGTACCTTTCACGTAAATAGCTCCCTGCCTGTGTAAACGTAAATAGCTGAAATTAGCTGATCAATTTCCGTAATACGACATGGCATGTTAGTTCATCTATGTAATAGAATTTAACATAATATTATATTCGCATGTCCGTAAGAATAAAAAAGCCAGCCCACTTTCGTTCGGTAGCATGATGAAATATCTGCAAGGTATCTATTTCTACAAAACTCTGCTACAGCTCATGTCTATATTTAAGTTAACTTTTAAGATAAGATCGCAGACCACCGCGCGTCGTTCATCATATTCAAGTGCACATATAAACCATAGGACTTCAAAGTCAAAACTCATGAATATTTTAATTGCATCTCCTTAACTCTCGACTGTATCCGACGGTTATCTGGTTATGAACTCATACGGCGCCATTAAAATACAATGTAATTCAATTCGTAGCGACAAATTAATGGCCGTAAAATGTTCACATAAAATTTTGTCCGTCTACGTTAGTTCTTAGTAATAAGTATCATTGGGTTTACGCTTATTGTTCGTTTTATATTCGACGAAAGATTTCATTTTACCGTCCCTAAAACTTAAAATAGCCAGCAACAATGCTTCTGCGATGTCGTATGCTCGCTCATTCGCGTAAACTTGAGATTACTGTGTAGTCTTGTAATGAGTTTTCAGAGGCATGTTCTTTTATGAATAATAAAAAGTATTATATTTTATAATAACTAATAAATATACCACCAATGCTATGAGTGTTATTATTATTGATGCAAAAGTGTGTAGATATAGCTGTGTTTTATCTACTCACGCTTTTTTCTATATTAATGGTATGGTCATGACTCAAGACACTTCCAGTTTTCGAAAATGTAACAGGCTATTTTTAACATCATAAAATGTATCGTTCCCTTGCAATAAAATGACTCTGGTCCAACGTTACTGAACAAGGCACATACGCAGTAAAAATAATATAACTTACTCTAGTACCTATCTAGTTAAAGGTATGTGTGAAATCTAAAAACATTGCGCTTCATAATTAAATTAGGTAATAGTATTGTCGTTGGTCTATTAAGTGGTATCATGTTCCGAGAAGCAATAAAAAGGAGCGCTCAATGAAACACAAATAGCTCGGAATTCCGAGTGATTGCCGGACTTAACCTACTTATTCGGGCGAGTCGATTCCGATTCGATTTCGATTCCCGGCCGAAGTTTGAAGGGTACATGCGTGAGCGTAATCGTAAATATCGCGACCGCTCGCGTAAATAGCGTAATTGGTGCGCGTAAATCTTCGAGCGATCGTAAAATGTTGCCGCATTGTACGTCAAAGTATTGATTGCATTACGTCGCGGTGCGCTGCGACCGCACCACGTCCCGAAATGAGATTCAATTATTCAACCACACGTCATGGCCCTCACAAATCTAATCTGTAAAATAAATACATCATGAAAAGATGCTGGAAATGTACAATCGAAGAAACTGATTCATAGGCTGAAGACCTACGTCATTTGGCCGAATTATTTCAATTCAATGTAATTTGTGATGAGCTGGGTTTGACAAAATGCGACCAAATTACGTAGGTCCACCAGCATACGAATCAACTTCTGTGATGGTACATAGCAGGGATAGAAATAAAGAAAGTTGCTATTTCACTTTCAGCTTAAACATACGCATAAACTTGAAAGTGGAGAAACCTTGAAAAAAGCGTTTCACCCTCCGCGTAATTTGGGTTTGACGTTTCTGTCTCAATGGTTAAAACAGTAATTATTCGTCTAACATTACCCCCGGGTATCCCGAAAACGTTATTTACGCCGGCCGTAATCCGAGGGTGTCTACAAAAAATGGTCCGCATCTACATGTCGCTCGCATTCGAGGACGCGACTCATTTCGGGGAAGACAAATTACGGGAGCCGTGGCAGCCGAGCGCGGAAAAAATGCGGCAATTAACTACTTTAGTCACTAATCCCGAAATAACCGACGTTTCGAAATACCATTTTCACTTTCCACGCCCGGGACGTCGTCGGTACCGCATAAAGTGCATCAAAGACTCGTATAATAATCTCCGATCATATTTCCTTCCTCATTAAACATCAACAATTGCGTTTCAGTCGGCGGTAACGAATGGATTTCTCGAAGCGCGGTAGCCTCTTTGGCCCGAGGCGATCGTTTTGAACGCGTCGAATTTATAACCGTCGAACCGGTCCTAAGGTAAACTGTAAAAACGAGAGCTCCTCGCGCTCGCAATTCAATCAGAGATATAAAATAATATAGCAATAAATATAAAATCGTGAGATGCGTGTTCGCCTGGTAATCTGTAGTGTTCCGTTTGTTTTAATCGCCGCGAAAGCGTTTTATTCGTGAACGCGAGGAGTTATTTATAATATTTTATAATTAAAGTCCGTCGGAGAAGTAATGGCGTCTAGATAACCGGTGTCGATTAATTATGAAAGCAAAATACCGTGTAACATAATCAGTTATTTATTATTGCTGTGACAGACTGAGTCGTTTGTCACCAGTTTCGCCCACAGAGTCGCATCTCGGGTATTACTCTCTCACTCAGATTTAAATTCACTTTAAACTTTATGTTCTTCACTATAAGAGTCGTTTTCCCTCTCACCAATCCCATTAACTCCTGCGATGACAGCCGGGATCGGTTATCTAATTCCATCTTTTCTTTCGGACCCACCTATATAATATAACGTTATCGCCTCCTTTTATCTGTGAGCAATTTGTAAATCGTCTCCATCATTTTCTAGATTAAGTCGGAATGAATATAGAGATATAAGTAAATTATGATCTACGGAATAATGTGTACCACGCGGGCTTTCATTAGCAAATATAGAGTTTCAAGGCGACAATCGCGATCGACGTGGGCTTGTGCGTGGAATAAAATGCATTACATGCAGTCGGCTCTCTCAAAGCTGGTGAAATAAAGGGAGGAATCGAACAACAGCTTTTTGAGGCTATGCACCATTCAAATTAGCTTAATGCGTCGAGGACAAAGACCGCGATAAGCAGACGACGGGAAGCCGTGCGTTTCGTTTTTGATTTCAATTGAATTTCGAAATCGGTCCCCAAAATTATCGGCTCCTTCCGCTAATAAAACTAAAAGTGTTTTCCAACTACATTAGGAGTCGGACGTTTTTCTCGCAAAAAGTAATATACCCGTAACTTTTATTAGATAAGCAATATGTTTCGGTACATTTGTTATTTCCTCTTACAATATTCTACTTCAATATTACCTAATGTGGTTACAAAGATAATTTAAAAAGTTATCCAAACAAATCTAATATTGAAATAGGTGTTCAATAATAGGTAACGCTAGAAAATCTGTCTATCTAATATTGGATAGTAGGTCTATCTAATATTAGATAGACAGATTTTTACTAATAAGACCAACAATAGTAGATTAAATTGGTAACTGACAATTTGAAAACGGCCGCTTTTTTGCATAAACGGAGGCTTTACATTGTTCAAATTATAAGGGAAATAAACTCCTTTTTTGAAGTCGGTGAAGATGAGTAATTGCGCATATTATATTGTTTATTAGTTACACACATGAGTGTGTAACTAATAAACAATATAATATTTTATTGAAAATAGACATAATGGCAACTCTACAAAATATAATTTAAGACATGACTATGAGTGGGTATGGGTATGAACCCATACATACATTACATACCCACTCATAGTCATATCTTAAATTATATTTAGTAGAGTTGCCATTATGTCTATTTCCAATAAAATAGTGTTTGTGTTCACCATTGTTTCGAAAACGCCAAGACGAGTTGTAGACTACAGTAATCCGAGTTAATTTCGTATCTTGATAGTAATTAAGTAATTAACAATGCTGACTAAATTACGTGACTGCTGAATGCAAATATTGGCTTAACACGATTTAAGTTTAGAACAGTGTTTCGAAATAATTAACAGTGACTATTGTTAAATATTATACTACCGCAATTATTATTGACGACATTAAACTGCAATGTGTTCACGTTATAACCAACATAGACAGTAATTTAAAAGTTTTGTTTGTCGTTTGACATCGTTTCCCTCAATATTCTGATGTGGCGTGTGCAAATGTAGGATTCTGGTTGGATTATAATATACCTACTGCATGTGCTAGTAACGCCCTCTGATCCGATCTTTGCGTAATATTCCCTATTTCAGAACTATAAAATATGTTACGTAAATTCTCATTCCTATAATACGAATTTTATTGACTCATACCTATTTTAACTAGCTAGTGGAAACGCCAATTCTACTGACATAAAATATGTTAACATACGTCCATACTATTTTATTAAGGTATTTCGATCGCGGCGCTAAAATAAAAATGTCATAAAATTCCTTTTTATAAAACCATTTTATTGTTCTCCGAGTATCAAAGGCATTTTGCTTTTCTTCTTTTACGACCGCGTCGGGTAAATTAATGCCGCAAATGAAACTCGATAGAACTATTGCTGATGTTGGTACAAACTAGGCCAATAAGAGAAGGTATCGAGGGACCAAGGACAGTTAAGTTAGGGTATCAAGGGTAATTAAGTTAATATATTAAAAATTCTGCATCAATCAGCTTTTCCGCCTTGAAAGTGAGTAACTTCCGAGCTATTGGTTATTCTTTTGTAAAACTCCTAAGTCCTATAAGTGTCAACATATTTAATTTAAGGCTTTGTTAGACCTACCGAGTAGGTGGCGCGACAGAGTGCGCTGTCTCGCCACTGATCCGTCACTCTAATCGGTAGGTGTAATAAAGCCCTTACAAACGTTCTCATGAATAATTACATCAACCAACTGAAAAGTATCAAGCACCATGTTGGTTGTGACAATATGATAAATAGGAACAAAAAGAGCAAACAAAACATGCCTAAACTTTTTTTATATTGGCTTTCATCGTAGGGGGGGGGGGGGGAAGGAAGGAAGGGGTAGGAAGAGCGTCCGTGGCCTAATATGTAGACCTTTTATTCGCACTCGCAGAGGGTGCAGGTTCGATTCCAGGTGGAGGCGTGTACCAATGAGACATTTTCTGGTCTCAAGTACACAATACGGACGCTCGTACGGTGAAGGAAAACATCGTGAGGAAACCCATAGACATAGTTGCTCCCAGACGTATTGACTAGTTCTTTTCTCTGGACTAGGCCGACTATGTTGCGAGAATGCCGTATGTGCTTGGGCAATGGGCAGCCATACGGTCATTTAAAAATCTTGTCCCAGGCACTACAGTATTACATATTTTGAGGAGTGGTTACTGTATAACTCATCCACATTGGATGTAAAGGCCTAGTTTTTTTTGATCGAATTTGAGAAAAAAGGGTTCCCTAGAGTTCCGGCGTAGACAGTCAGTGACAAATCTTGAAATACTCAACAGATGTGGCCATCGCACAACACGCGCGCTCATCCGTTGACAGATTAGAGGATACAAATTTAGCCTCTGTTTTATTTGGGTTTTGGGATGAATTATTGTCTTGGCATTCTTCTTTTCTCCATTTGTCTCATGATTCGTATTGGAATGGACAAATTAGTCTGGATGCGTCGAATAATTTATGTGTCTAATTAAAGTTTGATTAATGTTAAACAATTTTAATGAGACTTGTTAAATTAACATTCAACGTCCAGGTTAGAGTTGTTGCAGTTTTTATGGTAATTTATGTAAGACATCTCAGTAACATTCATTGTATTGTTCGTCCTACAATGTATTTCCTATAATAATTATGTATGTCCCTTTTTAGTCCCTTTTCACAGTCAACTGTGGAAGTAGCGCCGCTGAAAGAATATTTTTTTTGATTATTGTGTGCCGTATGGGCGACTTCATGATACATAGGCTGCACTAAAAATATCGGGAATGGAATACTTCCACTATTCCTGTCATATTAATTTTTTTTATTTGAAAACTCCTTGGTTTTAAAAATCGAATACCATTCATTTATTTAAAAAAAGATTCTCGGTCTTGTCACAAGGTCTTGTCAAACTTGTTTAGTCGTTGAGAAAATGGAATTGACTCGAGAAAATTCTAGAGCGATGATTTATTATGACTTTCGAAGTGGTTTAACACAAAAACAGTATGTTGATCGGATGATTTCTGCATTTGGTGATGAAGCCCCATCCAAAACCACAATTTATCGCTGGGTTGCTGAATTTCAACGTGGACGTGTCAGGCTCAGTGATGATCCCCGTCAAGGTCGTCCAAAAACTGCAGTCACCCAAGAAAACGTTGATGCTGTGCGTAAGCTGGTTGAGGAAGATCGATATGTGACATACCCCGAAATTCAGGCAACTTTAGACATTGGCATGAGTCAAATACAAATAATATTGCATAAATAATTAGGTTTAAAAAAGTTGCTCTGTGAAGAGCAAAAAACGGCTCGCGTTACTTGGTGCGTCAGAACTCTCGAAAGATTCCACGCAGGATCCACAAATGCTGTATACAACATCGTATCAGGTTACGAATCCTGGATATACGCGTACGAACCCGAAACTAAAAACCAGTCACGAGTTTGGGTGTTCGAAAATGAGTTAAAGCCAAAATTAAAATATAAACAAAAATTGTTCGTTCACGAAGTGTTGCAAAAAAAAATGGTGGCCACGTTTGTCTCCGAAACCGGCCATATCGCGACTATTCCTCTTGAGGGACAAAGAACAGTTAATGCAGAATGGTATGCTAGCATTTGTTTGCCACAGGTCGTATCTGAACTCTGTAAAGAGAACCTGCAACCGCCGCATCATCCTCCATCACGACAATGCAAGTTCTCACACCGCGCACAGAACAAAAGAGTTTTTAGAGCAAGAAAACATAGAATTATTAGACCATCCGCCGTACAGCCCCGACTTAAGCCCTAATGATTTCTATACTTTCCCTAAAATAAAGAATAAATTGCGTGGTCAGAGTTTTTCATCACCTGAAGAGGCTGTGGACGCCTACAAAACGGCCATTTTGGAGACCAACTTCCGAATGGAATGGTTGCTTCAATGATTGGTTCCATCGTATGGAAAAATGTGTCAAACTTCGCGGAGAATACTTTGAAAAACAATAAACACATTTTTAAATAGTACTGTTGTGTCACCTCCTTGATTCCCGAAATATTCAGGCCGCCCTCGTATTGAGCCATTTCTCATAGAAACAAAAGAGTCAAAGTATTTTTCAGCACTGAACTTTCACAGTGAATTCAATACAAGAGACTTTATAACGGATATAACAGTTTTTGAAATAAATTATTTAACTAGATGACGCCCGCAACTCCGTTGCGCCAACATCCTATGTCCTTTCCCGGGACTCAAAGGATCTCCATGCCAAATTTCTGCAAAATCAGTTCAGCGGTTTGAGCGTGAAGAGGTAACAGACAGACAGACAGACACACTTTCGCATTTATAATATTAGTATGGATATGGATAACTATAATTTATATTACTGTTACATATTATAATATTATGGATATAAGTATATAAAGATATCTTTAAACATTGTATCACCCATGTAGCATCTGAATTCTTAATATACACGAATACACGAAAATATCAAGGAGATAAAGCGATGCAACCAAAATATAAGATTTTACTGGGTCAAGGCGCACAATATTATACTAGGGAATGAACGTGCAGACGAACTTGCCAAGGAAGGAGCCCTAAGCAATGAACTGTTTCCTATATATGACAGTTTTCCAATATCTTACGCAAGAAACTCTATCAGGGCCGCAACCATAGAGACTTGGCAAACAAGATATACTCAATCTGAAACGGGAAAGTACACAATATCGATATTCCCAATCCTCACTAGAGCATACAAGATTCTAAGGTCAGACTCCACCACCAACCTAAGAACTCAAATTTATACAGGTCATGGTGGTATCAAGAGCTATCTGCATAGATTTAAACTAATTGATGACCCTTTTTGCTCCTGTGACGAAGAAACCCCACAAACAATTACCCACATACTTACTAAATGTCAAAGATTTTGTCAGAAACGCTTCGACTGTGAGCAAAGACTTGGTATGAAAATAAGAGAAGAAACTATCAGAACGATCCTAGATAACGATAAAAAGAGAAGACGATTCATGGAATACGCTGAAGAAGTATATAGAGTTATAGCTAAACAGAATGCGTCGAGGCTGTAAAGAAGCAAGAAAAGAAAGAGAGAAAGAAAAAAAAAGTACAATATGGAGAACAATGAAATTAAAAGTAACAAGGATTTGAATAAAGATACAATGTTGCTGCAATTAAATAGCAGCAGGAAATTATGATACAAAAAAAAACACGAAAGAGTAGACGTTTTTCGAATGCAGAATATTCTAGATAGTACTGTTTACGACTTCTATGTGTAGCACGCACGTGCTCGACAGTTACTGCCCACGTATGGCGTCCAATTGCTTTTGTTTCTCTGTACTTTTTGGACGGAGGATCACTATCAGGACCCAATACTATTTATTTATATATACGTTATAGGCGGTGGATATCGAGATATCAAAAAAGTTCACATTACACGTCGTAAAGTTGGTCAGTACCCATCTTTAAATATAAAAATGAAGAGGCATTACCTCTTATAAATACCCCTTATAATTTGAACAAATCTTGTAACTTATCTACATAATTCATCATCAGCTAGCTACACAATACTACACAAAGAACACATTTTTTTTATTTCAAATCACTTCCCCGGTCATAAAAGCCAAGTTTTCAAATCGTTAGTTACCAACTTCTTCAACTCATGTCTTGAAATGTGTGACTAGCCTCGTTGTTTGCAGACTGCAGTACAGGCAGATCACAATAATAAGTAGGGTTCAGACAATATTGTTATTTTCTGTGATATTTCTTTTGTCAGAAGATATATAATTCACTTCTTAACTTAATTTAATAAAAAGATGTACAACAAACAATTGAACCTTTTTCTTTTATAATAATCGGAAGGCAATCGGGAGTGACAATTAAAGTACTTAAGGCGCTATATCGAAGGTAATTTTACCGCAAGGGCAATTTTATGCTTAATTTGTATGACTATAAAGTCGTGAATACGCTGCGGCCATTAGCTATCGGCTCACTTGGAAAACATGCGAAAAAACGTAATTATAATAATTTAAAAAATAACTAGAAGCATTAAAGCAATATGCTTCTATACGATTTTGAGTTGCAAAGGTGTCTATCAATTAGACTAATTTCCTACGATACGTATATTTTCGTTTAAAAATAATCTTCAAATTTCGTATTTTTAAGAGGTCATTTCGTTAATTAAATGTATCGAGGCAAAATACATTAATCGTGTTTCTAGTTCTTCTCAAACCTAGATAAGGCTATGAAGATATGTATATCTCATACCAGATTTGTAGCATTTCTGAGGGTCCTATAGTATTACGTCAAAAAGGATAGTTTTTTTTCAATATAGCGCCTTAACTTTTTGTTGCGGGAAATGTACGGTTCCCGCTAGATTCCATTTTGACCATAAAGTTACGGACAATATCTACAAAATAGTCCAAAGCGGGACTATGTAAACTGTATAATATTAAAAGTCAAGTATACAATATTGTAACTAGCATAACTGACTTTGAGGTTAACTATAGCTATATAAAGTTACTTTTCTAATTAATTTAGTTAATAATTAATTTAAGTTAATATAAAGTTAACTTTCATATCACAACCCAAGCAATGATGAACCTACGCGATGGTATCATAAGAACGGCTGATAAAATCAAACTGAGTAAGGCACCTACGCTTCAAAATTCATGCACCGCTTATATCAAGTAAGGATTGCACAAACCTACGCGACCAAAGCGACTGCGAAGCGGTAGCGTCTACCGCGCGGCGGACGCTGCCCATGTAATCTTATGGCGCCGTGCACACCTGCACGACCGCGACGTGAAATGTTCGCGTCGGCAAGCGAAACGTGCGCGTCAAGTTGTCAGACGCGTGTTTTGAAGTGTACATAACTAGACTTCTTTTTTAAAACCTTTTTTATATTATTATATGCTTTTTATGCTCTTGGGAGTAGAATTGATCAAAATCCTTTCTAAGCGGATGCTAACGTCATAACATCTACCTGCATGTCAAATTTTAGCCCGATCGGTCCAGTGGTTTGGGCTGTGCGTTGATAGATCACTATGTCAGTCAGTCAGTCACCACTCACCATTGAGTTATTTATATTTGGAAGTTAGTTTATGATAATCAATATCTAGCTGTCTAGCACGTATTTCTAAGTTGGACTTTTGAAGTTGTCCGTTGGGCAGAAAGAACTAAAAAAATTGAAAATTATTAACATTTTATAACATCAAACCAAAGATTAATTTTGACACCGTCAAAATTAATCTTAATCTCCAACCAAAGATTAATTTTGACGGTGTCAAAATTAATCTTTGGTTGGAGTTGGAATTGTCTAAAAATCTTATAGTGGCAGTATTATCACGGATTGCTCTTAAATGTGTGAAAGAAGACAAATCTGAGCGCAGTTGCCTATACTAATAAATACTTATAATGTTTATATTTTAGTGGTACATTTATTTGGCTATAAATATCGTAAAGTCACAAATCTTGGACTGCAATTCTGACGCGCTGAAACGCGAGAAATTTTATTACGCGAAGAATACAGAAATCGTCGATATCAAAACCCAATATCAGTCGATCCATTTCATACATATTTTACATTTCCTCTCAACTTTAAGTGCTACGGCGTTTCTCAAATAACGTTTGTGTCCATATTTGTAGCATTAAAATATTGCTAATGTGCTAATATTTCCATTTTCATTGTGTCGTTGGAATTTATTAGCGTCGGGCATCAAAACAGAAGCGTTTAATGTATTTAAAATTGACCTTTGTGTTGCATTTTTCATCTGCAAGTGTTTGTATTGGGCGCTAAAGTAAATACGTCGTGGGCAAGCGAATTCCAATAAAATGCTACAATACTTTTTATTGTAATCAATGTTTTGTGTAGCGTTTTTTTTCTCATAACTTTCATGATTTAAAGTTTAAAGCAATATTTTTTGGGTTTTATTGCGTCTTCGTGGATACTCCCACACTATGCGTTTTGCTGTAACAGTTTAATAACATACATGTTATGATATAATATAATTTGGAAAAATGGTAATGCATTCAAATTGTAAGGACTAAGGACACTAGTGTATAATATTATACGTCTATTCGAAAAGCTTCACAGCCGTTGCCCGTTTCTACGAAATGTCTAGTAGGTATGGTACCATGGAGCTTATATAGAGAGGAGCTGGCCTAAGCAACTGTGCACTGTGATTTTCAACTAGGTCCTGACGTCATCATTGTGGGCGGGGCTTAAGTCAGTACACTTTCGGCGTTTGTCAGGTGCACACGTAACGAGAATCCCAATAAATTGGTGTTTTCTGCGTTTTTAACAAGGAAATGATGAAGTATTGTGTTTTACAATGTCAAAGTTACTCAGACAGACGTTCTGATAATATAAATAACATCACATTTCATTCGTAAATAATTTTAAACGTAATTTAAATATAAAAGTTCTAGAACATTTCAGCTTTCAGCGTTAATTATACTACTTGACACTAGATGGCCAAACCTTTGAAAGATAATACAGACGTAAATGCGTTTAATTTTGCATAAGTTTATTGCATTTATCATACTTGAATACTTTAAATTGTTATACACTTTGTCTTAAATACATTTAATAGCTAAAACGGTACTTATATAGCTTTTATCATGATAGTACTTATAAAGCACCATCTGTCGTCATCTAGAATAACTATTTGAAACGTAACAATATATCCAGGGCCGTATTTACTAAATAATATTATAAAATAATTGAATTCTAAATACTATTTGAATTCAATTATTTTTAAGGGTAGGTTGCACCAGAGGCGTGGTTAAAATTAAAGTTAAGGTTAAAGTTATAGTTAAGGCTAAATTTAGCTTTAGGGCGACGAAAATTGCTTTCCACCAGGTGACCCGTTTACTCGTTTGTCCCCTTATTTTACATTAAAAAATCGGTCAAAATGCTAACCCTAATATTATTGATATAATAAGGTTATTTATAATTCATAATATACATTTTTACGGGATCAGGGACGTACTCAGAACTTTAAGTTCTGAGTACGTCCCATATTATTCAAGACAAAATGACATCTAGTGTAAGATAGCTGAACTACGTAGTAACATCAACATCGACCTAAGCTAGTAGTTTTGCTTTTAGCCGATAGAGGAAATATTGAAAAGTGGGCGGAGCTTGACACCCCCTCACCCCGCAAATCGTCACGCGTCGTTTCACAAGGAAACTTGATTACGACAGCTCCTCTCTATATAATCTCCATGTATAGTACTGACCATACTAGACATTTTGTAGAGTAACGGTCATAAAGATAAGAAATTACTAATTAGTCTCTTGTTAGGGTTTTTATTTTATATCATTCATAGTAAGGGTAAGGGTAAGTACATTATTTAAGGCTTTATCATATTTAACCTATTTTAATTAGTTATTAAAACATGTACAAACATTATAATGGTATTTATGTTTGCACATTCAAAATATAGTGTTAATAAAAACAAACGGATGCTTTAATATTTTGCTGAAACAGAATATTTTAAAGCTTTATACAATTTATGTTTGAATAATATTATTCAAATAAGTTTTAACACAAACTCCCTCTAATAGTTTGCGAGCAAAGGATTATGAACAATATCTCATACATATTATGCGAGAGAAATGTCGATTTGATACGAGCGGTTTATTAAAACAGGCTCGTGTTTAAACTAGAAACATAGAGCAATCATAAAATATACAATATACTTAGTGAGAATTCAAAATAAAATCTACCTGAAGCAAAACTAAGTAGTAAAATAAATTACTGATTTAGTTAAGCGCTAAATCAGTAATTTATTTTACTACTTAGTATTTCCTTTGTAGGGCCGAACCTACAAAGGATCAAAGATAATCACTGAGGTGAAATATGAAAATGACGAGAGAAGTAAAAGCTTTTGAATTCGCAAAGAAAAGTATCAAAGTTTCCATCGATTGTCCAACTTTGTCCCTTTGTTTTCCGTAAACAGCTGCGCTGTCGTTGGCGTCCGTCGTTTCTGTGCTTCAAACGCGTTGTGGTCTAAATATACCATTTAAATTCAGAAGCGATGTTCCTCCGGCCCCGATGGACTATTTATTGTTTGCTTTTATGACTCTTCTTTGACTTACTTTCAGTTCGAACTCTATTTTCGAGATCGTTTCCAGTCCAGTGTGTCAATGATTCTTCAATATTTATTTCACAATGTTTTCGCCACAGACATAGATCAAGATAGATACCGCATGTCGCTCCTGTGACGTACCGATGATAAGAAACGTGTCCATTATCAAGGCCAACGTTTCTATTTAAATTTCTACAGCTCAATACGGCACTTTTAGGCATTTACGCATTTTTAAAATTCCGATTGACGTCCGATTCCGATAGCAGACTAAAGAACAGACTTTCGAAAGACGAGCATTGCTCGTCGCTTGAGAACGCGATATGGCATGTGAAGTACATACACATGCGGTTTAATCTTGATCTATGTCTGTGGTTTTCGCTTTGCTCTAAATCTCTATTGTTTGGAAATATAATAGTAATAAATTATAATGTAAAAGCTTATAGCAGTCGTATACACCTCCGAAGGAAAAGTGCAAGTACCCATAAAACTCGATAGTCTCACATCTCACCGAAACGGCCATCGAACTTCTACTTAAAATGAGTATAAATTGCGAAACTTGAGAATTGTTCGCGTCTCCGTGGTAATTTACTCCGTTTTTCCACAGTTTCATTATAACAAGTTTAATTGAAGACCGCGTCCGGTACATAAATTTTAACTTTCAGCACGCATTTTAATCTACTTATAGTTTGTAATGGTACATTTGCTTCTTAATGACTGTTGTCGTTCAATTGTTTGTTGGTAATTTTAAGATGATTATTTTTTATTTGTATTTTACCGAGAATTTAACTGTTCCAAATAAAATGCAAAATTACAATCTGTACGCCAAAGCTTTGCTGTGCTTAAATTGTTCAATCGTAGCTACAATATCAATGTTACAATAATATGACGTACGAGATAGTTAATTTTGCTACATACTGACATTGTCTGGAACTGAGTACGGCTGGAAACCGCACGTTGTTTTGGTATCGGTTGCCTAATGACATAGAGGAGTAGTAGCTTGGATTGTCTGAGAAATTGTGGTTTGGTTTCATCGATGTGAACAATAATTCTATACTCTACTCGGTGAAACATGTTTTTCCTGTCAAAATTTTTGTCAAAAATTGACAACATCTGACACTTCATTGTCAATCGTGGTTTATATAGAAAATTACAAGTTTTTGACGGGGAGTCAATGACCGCTACCGCCATGTTTTGCCGAGTATATAGATCTCATTTATGAGTTGAAAATATCTACTTCTTACGGTTTTCATAGTTTCGCAATTAGATGGATAGTTGTAAAAGTTGTTGTAATTATTATTTTTAACAAAAAATTAAAACCGACTTCCAAGGTAAAAACAATATTAATAGCATCCTTATAATATGAACTAAAAAGTATTAAATAATTTTTCCTATCTAATATGTAGTGCCTTTTCCCGAATTCGGCTAAACTTCAACTATTTCTGTACTCAATCTTCATCATTTTGAAGTCGGTACCAGATATAGCTGAATCTTTATTTCTTTGACAGAAAATTTGAAACTTTTGGAACTGGCACCGACTTCAAAATTATGAAGATTGAGTACAGAAATAGTTGAAGTTTAGCCGAATTCGGGAAAAGGCACTACATATTAGATAGGAAAAATTATTTAATACTTTTTAGTTCATATTATAAGGATGCTATTAATATTGTTTTTACCTTGGAAGTCGGTTTTAATTTTTTGTTAAAAATAATAATTTCACTCTTTTTAGTTACCTAGTAGGTAAACTGTTAGTGCCAATTCAAATTGTATAAAAAATAGTTTCATATTGTCTTCACTAGATGTCACTGAGGCGCTCCTGTGTCGCGCTATCGCTTGTACGTAGAAGTTTTATATAGGTAGTTGTAACTTGTAACAGATTTTCGTTGTGTTGTTGAAAGTTTGTAAGCAACTGATGTCTGACAACTCAACAGTGAGCTTGGTGTGAGCAGTGAGCATTGAATTGACAACATAAATCATAATATTGAGTGGTAATTGATCTCGTATAATTGTTATTAAAGGTGAACGCAGATTTGGCCGCACCGCACGCACCGCAGTCGCCGCATTCGCAATTCTTCATATTATTATAAAGTTGCGAAGACTGCGGCGCGGGTAGGTAGGTATGCGAGCTTGCCTATAACTTCATATAAAGAATTCCGAATGCGGCGACTGCGGTGCGTGCGGTGCGGCCAAATCTGCGTTCACCTTAAGTTGACCTCCGTCATAGTCCGCGAATTTATAAGTGGTCGTCGGTGGTACTGCGTATATTCTACGTATCTTATTACAATTTGTTAAGACTGATATGAGTCATACGGCAAGGCCCAAATATCAGGTAGATAGATAAATTTAAACAATACATTTAAAAAGATCTAAGTGAACACGTGCAAATGCTCGCAGCGCGGCATCACAATAGACATAACTACAAGTACTTCGACTGCTATGAGACTGACGAGTATTAATATCTGTCGTTTCTTTCGTGTTTCGCCAGGATAAGTTAAAGGCTGGCGCGCTGGCTGGTATAATTTAATTTTAAAAATAAGATTTTGAAATTGAATTCTGACAGTTTTCTTTGCATGTGCCAAAATATAAACAACTAAATTTGTAGGTTACGACCCTAGCGACGACTTTTGTCATAATACGTCAAACTTAAAAAAATTACATCAGTTCTAAGTCGGCATACTCTATCATTCTGTCTACTCTGGCGGCATGCCGCATGCCCTGACATTCCAGTTAGAACTTGAATACGATGTTTGCGTACGCGTCGCCGCGCGCCGCCGCGCGCCGCGCGGTGACGCCGTTGCCTCTGCGGCGCCGACCGCCGTGTATATTAAACAGCCTATAATAATTGGTGTTGTTATGTACATAATTATTATTATTGTATCCATACCTATGCCTTGTACTATTATCTATTTTGTGCCATGAGACATTGGTGACCTTAACACGACGTGGTAATGATGATGATGACGATGATGATGATGATGAATTTGAATTGCATGGTAGCATATGCTTTCTGTTCTTAAAACAATGCCGAAACTCCCAAACGTGTATCTATAAAGAGTCAGGAGTTCTCTCAGCATCTTCGAAACCATGGTATACCTTGACCCAATATTTGACTTTTTGGTAGCATATTCTTAGTACACTTCACATAAAACCAAAATCACCATATGTTTCCATATAAATTTCGAGGAGTTCCCTCGATTACTCCTGGATCCCATCATCAGGTTACCACTTTTGTGAACATGGTACCAAATTGGAGTGAAACCTAATACAACAAAACAAAAATTTCGAAAATCGGTTCACAAACGGCGGAGTAATCGTTGAACATACAAAAATAAAAAAAAATAAAAAAAAAAAAAAAAAAAAAAAAAAAAAAATATCCACAGCCGAACATATAACCTCCTCGTTTTTTGGAAGTCGGTTAAAAATATTCTAAACTATATGATCCCCTCAATCTCCTATGTACATAATAAAATTCTGCCAGAACCAGAAGAACCTTGCATCTTTCCGCAATAAAAAGTGGTCTTTTCTCGTGCTCTTATAAATACAGAGTCATTATCTGCCATTGCTTGTTAAAATCCAATCGCTTAGCCGTGATACTGTGAGCAAGAGAAATAAAGAACCGTTTTTCGAAAAATATAGCAATGAAATAATTTAAAACATTTAAATATCATCGGCTGTTTTATATCACTTAAATTAATCTTTCGTCGCGAAAACCAATAATGGATGCTGGTGTAATTTCCGAGAACGTAACGTGTTGAACATTTTTCTTAGTATTGCCCTTTGAGGAATCTGATAAAGAAATTTATGTGGCGACACCGAGCATGTTGGTTGAAAATCGATGACATTCTTAATTACTTGTGAATCACGAAATGTTATCGAAAGAGTTAATTAATTGAAAAAGGTAATGTTAGTCATCGAATTCTTGTAGGTCATTATTCAGTACAAAGTAATTGATATCGTCCTAAAGACTTTCCTTTTTATTTCCTTTGTAATTTTATGATATAAGTGACCTTTTTAATAAGGTATTAATTTTATTTTTATGAACAAAATATCCTACCTGAATTCAATCTAAATCTGAACTAGCTAGATTGAGTGTATTTAATTAAGTAAATGCAATAACTATATTTTATTATTTCAACAAAACTTCTATATTTGTACAATTAACTTCACATCTTAATTATAAACAAAGAGAGTGCTTGAATTTCACTGGATATGATAGTCATTTCGCTACGAGAAACAAGTGAACAACTGAATCGAAATTCCAACTACTATTAACATTCAAGGAGCTAAAATATCTCATCACCAGACACGAAGAAACAAAACTCAAGACAATGCTAAATACGATTCTATTTTAATTAGACGAAGAATGGAGTCTATTTAACGTGTGAATGACTTGAATAAAATAGCGGTTTTGTACTCAACTGCAAAAGGCGCTAAATTGTATTACAAATCCAAATGTAGAGGCAGCCAAAAGAAATCTTTTATTTTATTCATAGTTTACTTCGAATTAAGATAAAGCTCGAAAACTATTGTGTCATAGTTGTTTTTCCACCTTGGATATTTTGAACTCATAATTATTATTGTCTTTCAGATATATGTATTTTCAGAAATACCGTCTTTAACATGTAACACCGCTTTTATTTGACAGCAACTTAATTAAGTATGAAAGATATAAAAGATATTTTAAATGAAATTGTTTCCTTTGAAATTCATCCACCGTTATCTTAAGCAAAAAAAAAAAACAAATGAAATGTTAAGTCACATCGAATTACTGAGCTGACAATGCATAATGCGCACGCACAGAAAACGACTGATAAAATCTGAGCATTTGAATCAGTACTATATAGAGATCGCGAATTCAAAATAACGCGGCTGTCCCAACAAAACAGCGACGCCAGCACAATAAGACAACGACGGGTGAAAGCGGAAGTGGCGTAACTTGAATTTTGGCCAAAATCACTTTTTAATTGATTGTTGTATAAAAAAAAATTCTGCGTCGAATGGTCTATATCTCGTCTTTCTACGATAAATTCTAGTAAAGATACGACCATGGATTTTTACCACCTTTTAGCACAGACCTTAAAAAAAATTGTCGTAACTACACGAAAAACTGCAATTTTTGAATAAAAGATAGATACGACAATGCGTGAGAAATTAGAAAAAGATACGACACAGGTTTTTTAATTCTCTAGTTTGATTTAAATGAGTTACGACATTTTTGTCGCCTAAAATACAACATTTACAAAGATACGACAATTTATTTCATACTAATTTTATAGGTATGAGAAAGTTATTACATTTCAAACACATAATTTTATTCTTAAACCTATACTTACAACTAATTAATATACTTAAGTGATGAGTACAGAGATAAGTAACGCCATTTCATCTCCCTCCTGCCCCTGTATGACACCTTCGCTGACGCACCATATAAGCCGTTCTTAACGCCTTTTAGTAAATTGTTAGCGTCGATTTGAGAAAACGTGTTTGTGTGTATCAATGCACGTTTATTCTGAATGGAACTGAACACGCTTATTCTTAAATGAAGCTTAAAGACGTATAGTGAAATGTTGCATGTATGTGTCCACGTATATTTTTTCCCCTGAGCATTGCTCTGGACATCTACACACTTATTCTTGTATACATATTTTGTTGATTTTACATGTTTGTAAAGATAAAAGCCCGTATATTTTCTGTTAACAATATCGATTATCGACTCATTTTTTATGTTTTGCTAATATATTTTTTTATTGATGGTTCAATAAAAAATATTGTTGAGCTATAATTTTTGTTGTTAATAAATAACCACAACAATTATAGCTCAACGTCTATGCGTGAACACACACATAATATAAAATGGAGTACAACCTTGCCTCTACGTCCTTCAAGAGAGAGAGATGTCTCTGTCTGTGAGAGACTCGAGACTCCTTCCGGGAACCCGTACATGGTCTCTGGCCAAAGCTATTGAAGGCAATTTCATGCAAGCTACCATCCCTACAAGTAGAAAATGGATCGCTAGCCCACGATGCAAAATACAAAACCGATCTTCTGGGCAAGCTCTTTGCGTCAAGCTCGACCCTAGATGACGAGGGATAGAAAACGCCGACCATACCACGATGCACGAGCATCATGTCGGAGTTTCATCAGCGCTCAGTCCTGCGTTCCCTTGATATCCAAAAGCAAAGATGCCTGACGGAATCCCTCCTATTGTGTTAAAAAAGTGCTCTCCAGAGTTGGCTCCGGTCTTAACGCGTCTTTTTCAGTTCTCCTACTCTTCTGACATTGTCCCGGCTTCTTGGAAGACAGCCTTGGTGTAAAAAGGTGACCGCTCAAATCCTTCCAGCTACAGACCAATCGCTATAACCTCCGTCAGCTCGAAGATTATGGAATCCATAATCAATACCCAGCTTTTTCGATACTTGGGCGGCCAGGGACAAACAGTACGGATTCCGAAAGAGTCGCTTGGCTGGTGATCTCTTGGCGTACCTAACTCGTCATTGGGCTCAGGCGATCGAGTCGAGCGAGTCGAAGGGAGAGGCACTGGCTGATAGTTTGGACATTGCAAAGGCCTTTGATCGGGTTTGGCACAAGGCGCTGCTATCAAAGCTTCCATCATATGGGCTCCCCGAGAATTTATGCAAATGGGTCACAAGTTTCTTAGCAGATCATGTTACAGAGCAACGGCATTTATTGCTATGCGGATACATACATATGCGGTACAGTACGCTGCCCTATATACCGGCTTCTCTGATATTTTTCTAGATATAGAGTCGGAACGAACTTGTGTCTAAAATAGAGAATTCACAGGAGAAAGTCTCTGAATGGGGTAGACGTTACTTATTCCAATTCAACCCCACCAATACATAAGTCTGCGCGTTCACCACTAAAAAGTCACTAATGGTCATATTCGTTCATATTCTCCTCGTTTTCAGGGCACCCCTTTAACATTCTCCCCCAGCATTGAAATACTTGGCGTAAACATATCAAGCGAAGTCCAGTTCTGATGTCATCTAGAGGGTGAGGCCAAGTTAGCCTCGAAAAAGCTTGGTGTCCTTAACAGAGCGAGACAGTATTTCAGTCCGGACCAACGACTATACATAACTCTGCAAGGCGCAGGTTCGGCCTCATATGGAATACTCTTCTCATGCCCAGAGGCAGGGGCGCCAAATACCAACTACTCCCTTTGGATCGTATACAATGAAGGGCCGCTCGCATTGTTGACTGCCAGAGTGTTTCAAACAGGCTGGACTCCTTGAAAATACGCCGAGATGTAGCTTCACTCTGCATCCTCTATCGGCTTCATGATGTATCACGGGGAGTGCCTTGAGGGATTGTTCAGAATCATACCTCCTGCAATTTTTTGCCATCGTTCCACGCGAAAAATATACCATCCTCATCACCTTGATGAGTGGCAGTCTTCCACCGTGTGATTTTCACGTAACTTTCTGCCGCGTACTGTAAAATTGTGGAATGAACTATCACCAGCAATATTTTCAGACCTATACGATCTGCAAACCTTTAAAAAGATAGCGTATTAGTATCGGATAAGGCCGGCAACGCACCAGCAGCCCTTCTCATGTTGCTAGTGTCCATGGGCAACGGTAGTTACTTTCAATCAGGTGACCCTTGTGCTCGTTTGCCCCCATATCTAATAAAATAAAAAGAATAACTTTAAATTCATGAGCATGAATAAAATATTAGGGCTTAAACCTTTATAAAGTAGAAAAAACAAGAGAAATAAATGTTTTATTACATTAATTTTCATTTTATTATAGTGATTTTATATTTCAACGTTGATTAATGATTAATAAAACAAATTTCCATTCCTTTATTTTCTTATGTTATAAACAAATAATAGTAAATAGTCATATTATTTCTTTTAATTTGTTATAATGACATTCTTTTAAAACAAACAATTCATTTCGTTTAAGATACAGCATTTCATTTTCACAACGTCTGTCGCCGATTTTGCACTTGAACCAAAAGTTGTAAGGCAATTTAATTAAGTAAACAAGATACGGCGAAATGAAATGCGCAAGGGCCTGTTATATTTGAGATACGACAGATCCGTCGCTCAAAAAATTATGCTTTTTTAAGTTATCTATACATTTCCTCTCAAAGATACAACATTTCTGCTGCGTAAAATAGTAATATTTTTTGTCGTAACTTGTTAAAAATCAATGAAATATCAACTTTAGAAAAATTTTAACAAACTCATCGTATAGGTCTTAGGTTAATTTAAATACGTTCCAATTTTTAAGTTTCTACCTTAGTAAATATAGAAGTTATGAATTTTTTAAAAAGTTTTTTGGCTCTCCTGTAAAGTTGGATTTTTCAAGTTACGCCACTTCTGCTTTCACCCGTCCACAATGTTCCGCGTGCCACGCCGCGGCCAGCACAGATTTATACAACATCACCTGCCTCGCTTAAACTATATTTGAATGTTTCATTCATTTGTTCGTTTCAAGCCCGTCAAGCTAAAGATAGAACTCAGGTTCATATGCACGAAGTTTTATACATAACTTACACCTATATTTGGCGTTTTAATTAACATTTTACAGATACCTATACAGTTATAAAAATTCACCTTTTGCAGATGTAATTAATATCGTATAAGCCTTCTACGTGATTGTCCCTGCTTCATCAATTACGATACTCATTTTTCGTTTGCGTAAAAAACAACGTAATAAATAACAATGCAAGTCATGACCCACGCTTCAAATAATAAATAACTCTCGTATACATTTTCGGTCGAAGAAAACAATTTCGTGTGCTTCAGCATAAACACAATTTATGCGCCCCCATCTTCCTAAACGGCAATTCCTCATTTCGTTTGCGACAAACCTGCACGAGCTCATCTTCATTTTTATTAAACATTTTCCCATAGGAATTGCAAGAGTGACAAACGAAATTGTTAATGCTAAAGGCAATTTTACGAGGGGACAAAATGTGAGTTGTAATTCATAGCACGCCCGCAATCCTTTACATCGAGTCAATCAAAGAAACGCAGCTCGGTCCGAAGATAACATTAATGAATTTCATTCACTGAGAATTCACAAAAGCGGCGTCCCGCTAAGGTCGAATCGACCGCGACTCCCCGGAAAATATAAATAACTAGATGTTCCGCGCGGCTTCGCCCGCGTAATTTAGAAATTTCACGGAACATGTACGGTACATTTTCCGCAAAAAATAGCCTATGTCCCTTCACGTGGTATATTCTTCATGTGTACTAAATAACATAAAAATTTCTCGAATAGTTCTTAAGATAATAAGTAATTTCAAATAATTTCCCCAGTTTTTTCCACATTTTCCTCTATTTCTTCGCTCCTTTTAGTCTTCTAAAATAAATGGACTATCTAACACTGAAATAATTTTTCAAATCGGACCAGTACTTCCTGAGATTAACACATTCAAACAAACAAACTCTTCCGCTTTATAATATTAGTATAGATTCCCGGTCGCACCGAATCGCGCGGAGTGAGTGCGAAGCGGGCTCGCGACCACTTTCCCATGCAAAAGTCGAACTGTAACTCGAATTCTTAGCTGAAGCACTTGTCGGTTTTACGAGCGTAGAGCGATTTAATCCACTTAAAACCCCGAGCACAAACTCGGAGCCGACAAAGCTCTCAGCCGTTCTCATTTAAAAATGGAAATAAACCTTCGGCCATCTTTGACTCGACGCGCGACCGCCGGCTGAATTCTAAGTGCGCTTCTCCACCGGCCACTAGCTACAGATTCTTTTCGGCTTGATGGATAGCATCCTGTTTGCGCGAGAAGATGTTTCATTTACTTCTATTGTCAGCACCTCGATAGACCCAGCCATCACGTTGAAAAGCCACTCGAAGCCGTTCGAAAATAACATTAAATTACTCGCAGTCTTTGGCGTCATTATCTCAACACATTTAATATTCCGACGTAATAAAGCTGTCGGAGTTTCACTTTATCGAAACATCAATCGTCAACCTGCATGAATATAATAACGCCACTAATCTTGAAAGCTTTTCACATATTAAACACGACTGTTAGCGAGGATTTGCACCTGCTCGCCACCTTTCGAGTATACCCAATCATTTTATTTGCATTAATTCCTAACATTCTAAACTTAGTATGCATTATAATTCCGAGGAGCCAATGTCGATGATGTTCTCGTGAACTCCTCTCAAATTATTTATGTATTCATGTTTTATGGGTACCTAATAATTTAATTCGTGAAATGACTGCTAAGGAGAAGATAACAAATTGCACATTAAAGAGCGCTTCGGTATAATTAGGTCGCTTCAAAATTTTTCTGTTTTATAAAATACCGCTCCTAAATAATGCTTAATTTTTCTCTACAAAGTTACAGCTATAATTTGGACTCCAGAATTTAATTGCCTCTAAATATCTTGCTTTTTTGGGGTTCAGCGGAAATTGCGTGGAAGGAAGCCACTTCCAGACAAAATAGGTCTCTAGGTGCAAGATAATTACACTTTTTATCACATTCCGGAGGTTGGGATTTAAATGGGCGAAGTAATTAGCAAAAAGTACCGTTCAAACTTTATACATTCTTCTTACCTTCACGAAATTCAGTTTTTACTGTGTTATAATTAGGCTAATGTTAAAAAGAATTGATTTCTTTTGGTATTACAATTTTGTTTGGAAATCTTTTCAGTCATGCAATCGAAAATTATTTATTTGCAGAATATACTTATTCTTCAGTTAAAATATTTTTCAGTTTATTTCACAGGAGGGTGCAACTTCTCATGGCCCGTCTGAGCCATGCCAATTTGCATCGCTAATTGAAAAATTTTACTATCATTCAATATTAATATTAGTACATAATATTATATATTATTATCTACATTATATAATTGTAGGAAGTTAAAAACCAACCAAAATATTCCAACGATTTACCACAGAGGAATTACACAGTCAGAATCGTTATTAACGCCATCAGCTATAGCTTGCTTTACCCGTATACGTTTTATATGGAAGTGTTAGTCTATGTATAATTGGTCTATGGTTTTAATAAAAACAACTTTTGTCCACAGGACGGCGACCGCGGCTATTTGGAGGGGCTCGCGTCACGGTACGCCGATCTGTTCTCGACTCACTACGGCGACGTGCTGGACCATCTGGAGGAGCTGAGGCGACATGAGTGGGAGGAGATGTCCCCCCGGATGAGGGTGCTGGGGGGTCCAGGCACGCCGCAGACCCCCCCGTCCGCGAGCCCGGGTTCCCTCGCCCTTAACAACCTGACCACGTCACACTCGCAACCCATATACGTGCCTGGAAAATACTCGGTGAGAAGATAGAATTTTTTAATTAAAGAAATAGGACAAAACTACTTATCGTTGGCGGCAATTTGGAAGCTTAGAATTTTGTTTAACTGTAATAGATCAATATTATTACTCTCAATGATATAAACTCTTCAATTAGTGCTAATGTTTGGGATTTTACCTTAAAATTTATAAACAATCATGCATACATCCCATGATGCATATTGATCCTCATCAAACATAATATAAATTACAATCATTATAAACATTATAATTATTATATTCTGTCAAATAAACCGTGGAAAATGCATCATCCAATTTTATAAGGATAAAAACTGAAGACTAAAAAAACACTCCTTCGTTCGGTCGTCTAAAACTAAGCTGAAATTGATCACAATCCCAGAAACCGTAATAAACCAACTTTAAAACTCATTACCATAATATCGCGATTATCATAACATTAAAATACTCATTGCTTAATATTGAATTCTCTGAGTTGTAGATAAAATTAATTTCCCTGAGAGATCGTTAATTTGCAGAATTTATTTGTCTTACTTCATTCAAATTAAGATAGGGTTGCTTTCATCATAAATTAAGAAGTTATCGCTAAGTAACAATAATAATGGATTGAATTTATTGTTTTGTTTGTTGATAAATACTAGGATATAGGTACGGTGAAAGTAAGATAGCGAAATGGCGAAATGTACTGGTGAAATCTGTTAATAAATGATAGCAGATTTATTTATTTCCTGCGTTATTTCATGAGATTGATTTAGTTCCCTTAAACGCACTGTTGTCCATATCACTTAGCTATCGTTTATTGCAATTTTTTTTTTCATGCTGTTAAAATTTTCTGTTTAGGAATATTAGATTAATCCTTCAAGCCCCATACGAGCACCGGTGAACGTGACAACAATAGAATACAATAGCGTTTCCAAGAATCCCTGATCACAGGATTAAGATTGCAACTAATGACTTATGTAATGCTAAGTACTCACCGTTTTGCTCGATCGAGCAATAACGTCGAGCAAAACCCGCGGCTCGGGCTTTCGTCCACACATTTATTCTAAATCGATATATTCAATTCCATCGACCCGGCTCGATGCGAGCCTTCGAGCTTTGTGTTTTGCGGTGCACACAGTAATTATTACTCGATTTGGTGTAAAACTATCGAGCAAAACCATATGTGAGTGCATAACAGGAATTATTTTAGCAATCTTACCGTATTATTTTGTACAATAATAATAAAATATATCGTATTTCGTTTACAATATAACAATTCATTCCGTTTAAATTCAACCTAACAGTGAGCGTTTTCTCCGCAGCCCTCAAGTTGTCTCACCGACAAGGAGGAGGACGAGATTTACGGTTTCGGATACGGCGTCTTCGGGAAACAGATGTTGCATCGTCAGCAACAACAGAAACAATTGTTGCTGGCCCAGCCCAACCAGCCGCTCATACACAACCAGCAACATAACTATCAGAGGTATGTTTGTTATTTTTTTTTTACTTCACATTGCAAGAATATGTTAAACAAACATTCTAAGAGTGAGTGTGTGCTATTTCATCTGAATGAATTTAAAATAAGTACTTTATGCCCGTTTTCACCAACATCACCTAAAATTTAGGTGTCCCTTAAGCCAATATAAGGGGCACCTAACGTCAGTTCTGTTTTCGCCGTTATAATTCAGGGAGTGGATTGACAACCCCATAACTCTTAGGTGACGTATATTTATTATTTTGAATAAACAACCTATTATGCGATTCATCCGTCAAACCATTAGGTGATCCTTATAATTTACGGAATGAATTGACGACCCCGCACACTTAGGTGACGTATGTGGCGACGACGACGACGACGTTAAGTTACGGTTGCCTTGACAATGAATCTTTATATAATGGCCGTCTAATATTTTACTTGTAAAATAGCGAACTCCCATAAATCATATTTATCACAAACCTTCCTCTTTAATCACTATAATATATATATTAAAGAAAATCGCAGTTAAAGGGAACAAAGGGACATGAGGACAGAAAAACGACTTTGTTTTATACTATGTAGTGATATACGTCACCTAAGAGTTACGGGGTTGTCAATTCATTCCCTAAATTATAATGGTTTAGGTGTCACTTAAACGTTGGTGAAAACAAAACATGCGTTAGGTACCCCTTATATTGGCTTAAGGGACACCTAAATTTTAGGTGTTGTTGGTGAAAACGGGCATCACACATGTTCTTATTTAGTAAAACGATAAAAAAATGAATGATAAAAAACCCATCACGAAATCTGCTCTGCTATAAAATTCTCGGATGGAGCCAATTAAAATTGATTGAAAGGTACCGATTTATTTGCTAATTAAATTATCTGAATGATAAAGTGATTTGCCTAATCTTCTTGTCATTTCCTTTCATAGCCCAATAAAATGTTACTTTTAAAGCTGGACTATCTACAAACTCTTAAGCAAGTTTACTTATAGATAAGGTTTTGCTCTGCATGTTTAGCGCTTAATCTAAATTGAAATCAGCCGTTCGATTGGCGACAGGATTTCTGAACGAAACGTAGAAACTCGGCCGTTTGTGAAATATCCGTATCCGTATACGAAATTACTTTTAGGATAGTGGGAGCCATATATCATTTACGACTACTTAGCGAATGTTTTTAGATATTCCGTCTCTACCTGAGGATTTAAATTTCGAGAAATGTTTTCGGAAAAGGGTTTCTCATTTGAATATTTCTACATGCTTCCGTGTAACTTAATAGTGAGTTGAGGTAAAGTGTTGCAACATAGTTTTAAACCGAATTTTGCTTCTGCTTTCAAAATGTCTGAGAAATTAGAATTAATTTTCTTACATTCTGTGTTTCTTTGAGTCTTTAAACTTGTCTCAAAAATACATCAAAATCATAATAAAGGCATTTACCTAACTAAACCACTGATTACAATATATGAGTTACTTTGTAAAAACGTGTTTAAATTTAAGTTCATCCTAAATAAATCAATGACAGTCAAGTCGCAATGCCACACTGAGATCTTCTCTCAGCATCAGGCTAGCTAAATACGTCTTAAACCAGTAAATAATTTATCCACATTCCAAGAAACGATATTTCCGGGGCGATTATTTTGCGAGAGACTTAACATCGGTGTAGCCTTTCAGTGCTTTGAGCTAGATAAAATCAATCGTAGGACCTATCTTTAATTTATAGTTCCGAGATATTGAATTGTAGAAACCCGAACGCTGAATTATCGCTAAATATCAGGTATAACTCGTACTGGAGTTTACTGAGGGTTTTCATTTAGCATTTAACGGCTAGGTGCTCTGGTATATCAGACACTAGATTTAGGTCGTGTGAATTTGTTTTATCGGTCTAGAAATTTCTGAGCTTGATTTTGGAGCAACCTTCTTCGCTTGGTTTGTGCTAGCTTATTAAAGCTCTTAATTACCCTGCCATAACTTTAATATAATTATACCAAATGAAATGTAGATTTTTTACGTTGCTGAGGTATCAATAACTTATAACTTTTATCGAATCAATAATAATGACTACAATTAATTATAGTTCATGTTCTTCTATTTTTTTAATGTTTAACTTAACCTTTGCTTTACTATGTGTTCTATATTCGTAGTGCGTATTTACTCAGAGCATCTAAAGTAGTTATTTATTTTAATTGCAGACCTCAAGAAAGTGGTGCTTTGCGACAGCAATAGCACAATAACTTCAATAAACTCGAAACTTAAATCAGCTGCAAAGAAGTCGGCTTTTAACTTCGTGTATTTAAATTCCGAGCTAGGTTCAGAAAATTGTTTCACTAGGTATAGTTTAAGCGATTGTTTCACTCTGATTGTTGTCATTACCTACTATTTATCTAGCGTTGTTTGGAAGTATCTATGGTTTGATTTTTTTAGCAGCACAATGTACCATCGAGGAAATTGATTCCTAGGCAGTTGACAGACTAACGTCAATTGGTCGGATCATGTCAATTCAATGTTAATTTTAATCCGTTGGCTGAGTTTGACGTAATGCGACCTACATACGTCCCCCATCTGCCTTTTTTTTTTTTTTTTTTTTTTTTTTTTTTTTTTTTTTTTTAACGTTGGGAAATGCTTGATGCATTCCTGGCGGCCTGGGGGGCCGTCTGGATATGTGGGACTCCTCGGGTGCTTCAGCAAGGAGGAGCACCCTTGGTTACCCACCAAAACCCAACGGTGCCTCCTCTCCGCGTGTCGCTGGGCCGCTGGACCCGCCTGAGGCGATAACTGCAGCAGCCCAGACAGTGGCATCTGCTGTGCCAGCAGAACCATCCGCGCGGCTTCTGCCGCTTTCTCCGGGAGAGCGATCCGGGGCTTCGGACGCTCTTCTACCGAAAGAGCTCGTGGAATAGGCGACGGATTCCCCAGTCCGTCACCCGAGCCCTATTATGGCGGGAGTTGACGCTCGTGTTGAGCGCGTCTTCTGCCTCCACGCCTTTTCCTTATCAGGTCGGCTGCTTCATCAGCCTCCCGATTTCTCTCAGCGGCCTCCTTCTGCGTCATTATGGACTCGCAGAAAGTGGAGACTGCCTGCCAGGCTTCTCTCGACCGGGCCAATGATCTTATTATGACCGGGAGAGTCAGGTCTGGTCCTATAATGGCGCAGAGCTTTGTTCGCTGTGCGACCCAGGCTGGGCAGGCAACGAGCGTGTGCTCTGCCGTGTCGTCCTCGTCCGCGCAATGGTGGCACTGAGGCGTTGGCTCCCGTCTGGCCGTATGGTGCAGGTAGTGGCCGAAACACCCATGTCCTGTCAGCATCTGCACCATCCGATAGGAAAGAGAGCCGTGACGCTGCGCCACCCAATCCTCCAGTACTGGACGAATTGCTGAGACAATTCTGTGACCGGCAGTTGGCGATGCCATTTGGTCCTGCCAGGTGCGCATGGTCAACATTCGCGCCTGGCGACGCCAACGGGCTGCCTGTTCTGGTGGCACCCGTTCCCCTCTTTCTTTAGCTCCTGCAGTGTGGAAATAGATTTCCGCCTGCGCACGGGCTTCCAGGTCCCATGGAGGGGTACCGGCTAATGCGAACGCCGCTTCGGTGGCCACCGTCCGGTAACCGCGAATCATCCGCAGGGCCATTGTACGCTGCGGACTTCTCAATAATGCTCTTCTCTGAGCATTGAGATGATCTGCCCAGACAGGAGCTCCATAGAGGGCCATGGATTGAAGGACCCCCGTGTAAAGTCTCCTGCAGGCGGAGCCTGGACCCCCCAAGTTAGGCAGGAGGCGTCCAAGAACCATGGCCGTCTTTTTTAGCTTGGGTGCCAATCGGCGGAAGTGGGGTGTGAAGGACCACCTGGAGTCTAGGACCAAACCTAGGTACTTCATCTCCCTGCCAATTGGTACCCTGACCTCACCTATGTGGATGGTTGTGTCAGCGGGAGGCCGTCTACGAGGACCGTGGAAGAAAATGGCCTCGGACTTTTCAACGGCCACACGCAAACCCTGCGCTTCGATTCGCGCAATAACTTGGGACGCGCCCACCCTCGCCAGGCGAATCGCCTGTCCCCCATCTGCCTAGGAATCAACTTATCTGATAGTACTTACCTAGTAATACGAGTTTACAGTACATTATGAAGTTAAATAACTAACACAAATAAGTTTTTCCAAGACTTACGTCTGCAAGTTGCAACCGTTTCAGTTACGACTTTTATGTTATATATACGAGCATGGGCGTATATAAGGGGGGTGTCCTGGGGATCCGGACCCCCCCCCCCCCCATTACTATCTATCTTACTTGTCCAATCGACAGTAATATAATATGTACCTCGCTGATTAAAATCGGTGCGGTACATGTATTTTAAAAAATATTTTTGATTTCCTAAACACGCTATTTGCTGCTGCGGAATCCTCCATGGGCGATTCCAACTCGCACTTGGCCGCTTGTTTACGTGGAGGGACAAGTATCAGTTCGAGCAGGCAGATAGAAATTTCTTAGTACAAATGAACCTTAAATATATCAAGTAATTTTTTTCGATCAACTAAAACGTATAAGGTAATAAAATTCGAACTCCAACATCCACATTCCATCACATCGACGCTGTCGGACACTGCTTTACATTTACATCTACAGCTTAACATTCAACACGTCATAAATTTGTAACAGGTACAGGGCCTAGGGGGCCTATTCTCAGGACTCGAATGTCACTTCGAGCGCCTTCTTTACTTGCACGCACACATGCTATCGTCTATCACACACTTGCGCACACGCGTGAATGCCTGTGATTTCAACCTCGAAAAGCAAAAAAAAAAAATATTTTAATTCAGAATTAATTTTATACAAACTAGATAACTCAGCGAACTTTGTGTCACTTTCCTTCTGTTATCTGGACCTCCACAAATATTTCAAAACTAAAACCACCGAAATCTGTTCAGTCATTCTCAAGTTCTAGCGAGACTAACAAAATTTTAAATTCATTTTATTTCCATAGAATATATTTTCTGTACTGCGGCCTGGTATCTACCACCAGTTCGTGAACCACCCCGACGAGAAGATCCGAACGTAAAAACTCATACGAGGTGGTATTTACCAAAGAGATGCAAAATTCTCTTCAATCAATGATCGAAGTGACGTTATAGGCATGAGAATAGGGTCCCAACTCCCAGGTAACAGGTACTAGTGGTATCACCCACGCTCTGGCGAGTATACTCCGGTACCACACTAATTAGCATGGTACATGTTCCCAACTCGCTAGTTCGCCTAATGAATTACCTCGTAAAGTCGATCGCGTGATTTCGTCCAAGTACGGTCTACATGTAAATTGGCATTTAACTTTTTAGAGGTATCATGTTTTGTATCGGCTTAGGAAATTCCTTCACGCCGACAGTAGAAACGAAATTAATTTCGCTTCGAGTAGCTATTTGATTTAAAACGAACACTTTATTTATCTGCTTACCAGCTCTAGATTTACAAGCGTATACGGTAGAATTTGTACGAAGCTTGAAAAATACTGTGCTTTTACAAATACTAATTTGTTTTCGATATTCAATGTTTTTCTGGCATTACAATTGCGAAACAAGATTATGAATATTATAAATATCCTAGCTTATTTTTTGCGATTAAAATTAAAATAAGAATATTAAGATACTGGAATATTATTGTCAAAAAGATAAGCCGATACAAGTGTATAAATTTTTATTTCATCAAAAGCACTTAAACCGTCATAATCTGTGGGAAACATCGAGCGTTTTTTATATTAAAACGTTTTTATCAAACGGCTTTTCATTGCTTTATAAAACGGGTATCCTTTTAAATATTTTGCAACACGAAAAACATTAAATTAGCATTACGATATGGATCCCGTGCGATATCATATTTTGTAGTCTTACTCTCTTATTTTGTAATGTACAGTCTTTTTAATACTTCGTATTTTGTAGGAGTATAATTATTGTATTTATGTAGACATTTATAAAATCTATTTATTTTATATATTACAGTCAAGGTTTTTGCTTCATTCATATTCAGATATTAACCAAAAATACACTCGAGGGCCTGCAGCGGCTTCTGAATCTCTCAAACGGCAGACCCGCCTATTTATATCATATAAGCACATATTGCTTGTAGTAAAATTTAAACTGTGTAATGGTGTCGGGCTAGCAATGTAACAACCTCAAGGTAACAACAGTAGACATGAGAAAGAATCGACATACTGACAGATTTTATCGACAAAATGGCAGATTTCCATTGTCTAACTGTCACTTTGTCTTATCTAACTGTTACTTTGTCTATTCTTCCGTAGAAAGAAACCGTCTCTATGATGACCATGCTACGGCTGCTAGTGTATCCTCGAGTGACAGCTGCTTTGCATCCACGCTTCTATATGGGAACAACAACCTTGTAGGTCTCAAATATATAGTCAAGTGTCAATCGAGAGAATGTTTTCTTAAGAGAATACTGTTTTTACAAGACAATACGTTTAAGTAGGCGATAAGTAGGACCGTTTGTTCTACAGTAAATAAATAGTCGTATCGGGAGTACCCGATCTTAACGATGTCTTGGACCGAAGTGGGTGTCAACTGAAGCTTATGCAGTTCACACATACGATCAGTATATTGCCTCAATACTAGATTCACCTTTATGTACTTGACATAAGGTCCTCTCGGAGGTAGAATAGCTGTGAACGCTAGTATCTGCTCGCTATTATGCCCAATAGTTTATGTTCACAGGAACTCAATATGCTTTCTGGAGTTATTGCTATAGAGTATAGATATGCTTTGTTGCAGATTTGGCTAAATCAAAATAATTTGGATACATGAAAACCAATTTGCAGAGTATCAATAATAAACAGACGAACATTTTGAACTTGAGAAAACTTAAACATGAAAAAAGTAAACGCGTTCCATAACCGAATTTTTCGAAAATAAACTTGCAACATCTTGGTTAAAGACTCTCCACTCTCAAAACGTCTTAACTTTCAATTTGACATAGGATTTTGAGTAATTATGTTACACGAGTAGGTACATACAAAACTTTAGCCCAATGCAGTTCTAATATAATTATCACCGTGAATAATATTATACATAGAATTTATTGTCCTCAGAATTCTGGATTCTTGATCATTCGTGAATACGCACGTGTAACTTTTTTTAAGGAATAAAGATTATAGATAATATTATCTATAAACATCCAAAAAAGATTAAATTATTACTTAAATCTTTGAATTAATTTTGCCTTTAAGGGCAAAAATATATTTTGCTAAACGATCGTTAACACTGCAGTGTCCAATCAAATCTAAAACAATTGACTGCGCAAACTTCCAGTGAAATCGAATTGTCTTCGTCCCACTAATGCTGACGCGTATTAAGTTCGACGTATCCGAGTCAATTAACACTAGCCTAACTGGCTGAGATAGCGACTTGCAGATATGAGAAATGTACATTTTAGATAAAGTATGGATCGAGTGAATTTATTTTGTTTGTTTTACATGAAATGGATTTGCTAAGTGCGTTACTACTGAAATACTGTGCAATGCAACAAAAATTATATACTATTGTTTATAATAGCGCATTTTCGCCACCTTTCTAAAGCATCGTAGAATTGCAGTTCGTTTCGTTTCAATGTAAATAATTTCCTTATTTTCTGGGAAGGATGTTCATGATTTTGGCAATGTTTGCTCAACTAAAATGTCTGTTTAAAATGATCCGATTCCTAAAGGGTTGGTGGTCCATACTTACTTACTAGTAGTAGTATTATAAATGCGAAAGTGTGTCAGTCTGTTACCTCTTCACGCCCAAACCCCTGAACGGATTTTGCTGAAATTTGGTAAGGGTATACTTTGAGTCCCGAGAAAAGACATAGGATACATTTTATCCTGGGAATATGTACGGTTCCTTCGTGACGCAACGGTGTTGCAGGCGTCATCTAGATCGTAATAATGAGTCAATTGTCGTGTCAAACAGCTATCATATGTCACGAAATAGCTTCCACATGTCACGATATATGTCTGACACGAAATTTGACACGATGGACCCTACGGCTACATAGCGCCATACAACCCTCATTGACGGAGATAGGTGTTAAGATTTAAGAACTAACCGTCAATGGAATTACGCTATTATGTAACTGACTGCAATGTCTAAATAAGGCAAGCGACACACTGTGCGCTAATGTGTTCCGGACACATTAGTGCACTCAATAAATAGAACTCGAAGGAAATAGGTGCCGGCACGAAATGAGTAATGTCCTCACTAATAATCTACACCGCACTAAATTGTCACTAAAATATGTTTTGTGTCTTTACAGTGTTCACCATTCATCATTACAGCTACTTGTTCAATTTAAATACTTATTTAATTAGTAAATTTAGTTTATTAGAAAAAAAACAAAGTTCGAAGATCCACGCACGTAGCGCACGCGAAGGGTTATGGTAGGGTTTTGAACGAAACGACCAAAAAGACAAAATATTAAGAGGTACTAAAATCTTTGTTTACTTTAAATAATGAACGAGCGTGACAGTAAAATTAACTCTATTATCTCATCTATACTAATATTATAAATGCGAAAGTATCTCTGTCTGTCTGTTTGTCTGTCTGTCTCGCTTTCACGCCAAAACTACTGAACCGATTGTAATGAAATGTAGTACACAGATAGTCTAAAGCCTGAGAAAGGACATAGGCTACTTTTTAACTGGAAAAAAGGGTTGCAAGGGGGTGAAAATGCGTAAATTTGTTAAAAATAAGTTAGTTCCAAAAATTCATAACAGATGGCGCTAAGAGTCGCCTACATCGCGCTATCGCTTGCTCATAAGTCTTTCTATAAGAGGTGGTACCATGTTAAGTCACGTGTTTCGATTCTTTCAATAATATTGTGGTAATACACGTTATTAAATAACTCACTACTTTATCTATGCAGTGAGGCCAGTGACGTAACCTTAAACCTACCAATGATAAACTATAGTTTATGGGTAAAGCTAAAGTTGTGTAATGGGGGGCTAAATAAGCTTTAAATTTGGTATAAATAAAGTTTAATTTAAAAAAATGGAATATTATGTGCACACTGCACAGCTGTTTTTGGGTATTTTGATTTAAGGGGTACCAGGGTTTTAAAAAGCTTTTAAATTTGACACCAATTTTGTTGACACCGCGCGCTATAAACGGAAGTCTACGCGGACGAAGTCGCGGGCAATAGCTAATATATACATAAAATATGCAATAAAATTAACACTATTTCTTTTTATTTAAAACAATACATTGCAAGTTGCGAGTATGAAAATAAAAAAAACAACAATGCAACTCTTGAATTTTGGCAAGTTGCCAAATATACGGAGCAATTAATGGTTTTAGCGTTGATTCAACTATTCAATTCATTACTCTGCCTTGACGCTAGACATACTACCTATCTATTTATATATTCTAAAGCACAGCTTGTATTCCAACTAGCTTAAGATTAATTATTTTTTTCATAAATTTTTCATATTGTTAAAGAGTTATCTAACTTGGGAATTTTAGGATGGCTTTACAAACACGCTATCATAATATAATTTATAATATATTATTTATATTTTTAAACACACTAATACGATCATTTAAGTATAATAATTGTTGCACCCTAGATTTTTGTTTGAAAACAAATTCTCCTCCTCGCGTCGTGTTCCTCATTGCTGAATGCTGAGGGTCGTGATTTCCTTTTTTGAGTTTAGTGACGACCACATTAATAATAGCTCCCACACCGGTTTCGGTGACGGTGGCCGGTTTCATTGAAATTTGAAACCAAGCCAACTACGCAGGAGTGATTTTATAGTGCCCAACAAGAGCATTCTCTATTCCATTACTCTCATAACCCAGTGGGACGGCAGACCGACACGACCGGCGAGAAATCAGGCGCAGGACCGACTTTTTACATGCCCATCCGACACATGGATCATCTTACTTGTCAAACAATCAGGTGATCAGCCTTGTCCTAACCAAACTTGGAAATATCATGTTTCCAACGCGGGAATCGAACCCACGACCTCCGAGTCAAGACCCGCGCTGTATACCACTAGACCACGGCGGCGATTACATTACGCCATCTGTGGCGATCCTTGGCAGAATGGAGAGCATTATGAAGGCCGGTATCTAGAGTAGTGCGCACTTGGCCAGACCATCTAATAGGCCTTCGGCCTCTTGGGCGGCGACCGTCAACTTTTCCTTTCTTGTGATGTGACCAAAGAAATCCAAAACTCTTACGTAGGCAAATTAACTTGTTTTTATATTTAAGTCACTAAGGATGGAGAAGTTGGTATGAAAGGTGGTCCATGGTATTTGGAGCATTTTGCGCCAGCACCACATCTCAAAGGCGTCAATTCAATCGCGATCCGCTTTTGTAAATACGGTTTGAAAACAAATAATGTAGCATGAACTCTTTGAGTTCCAATAATTTAGTGTTTTACCTCTTCAACAGTGAATAACTAGAAATAACCGTGATTTACTATAAAAAGTTCTGTGCTTGGTGCTTGCATACATTCCGTTATCAGTGTGGAACGGCCCTTACTCGGGATTTATCTTGGTGCCTGCATAAATGCGCAATGCTTCGTTACGTTCGTGTTGCTATCTATTTTCTTGTTGTGTTTTGTTCGACGGTTTAAATTGGGACCGGTTATCGTTGCTTGTTTTATATGCTATTAGACAGCGATTTCATTCTCTGCATCACATAATATAGTTCCGTATTGCTATTTTCGTAACTTTGTAGCAACGAGTTTTGAGAATATATTTCTGAAATTTGTGCAGTTTACAGGTAGGTACTAAAGTTTAAATTACTGCAGTAATGGTACATAAATAGTCAAACATTTTCAGAATTTATTTACAGCATAATGAACAACCGAATATATTCAAACCGTCGGCTCGAAAATTACTGCTCATTTCGCACAAATATTCTTCATAAAAACGCAATCGGCACCTGAATGCGTACAAAAAATCCGATTACCCCAAATTGCTCTTACATGTTAGGCAAACTGTGAAGCACTTTTCGTCGATTAAAACACTCTAATTGAATATGGAAATAAAATAAATGTTTAAGTTCCCGGCGCTTTATGTACGTATTAGCACGTCGATTTTCGATGTTATTGCTCACGTAAATTTATATTCGTCCAACTAAATTGGTCCGAAATCAATATTCATTGCGTCGTTGCACGCTTCCGATACGACGGCGGTCCTGTTGATTTATAGTTCATTGTGGACTCGCCTTTACATCCCAACTTTATTGGACGCTAATAGGTCGAAGTTTGATTTTAATAGTTTGCGGTAGACGAGATAGTTTGCATAAAATACTCTCCGCATATTAATGCGGTTGCGAGGCACACCACTACTTGCATGCGAGTGCATCTAATTTTCTTTACGCTTGGAAACAGACGACCCAAGTCCTGGTATCGCGCAACACTAATCCAGACTGTTTAGTACACTTGGCTTGTTTCGCCCCAAATCTTGCATCTCTGGAGGACGCTTCGCATGTCTTGAGAGGCCACGAACTTTGCTTTAGATAAAGGGTTGTTTTCAGCTAGATGTATATGGCGGATCATGCTGTGTTTTGCCGTGTATATCTACTAACAAACCACGATACAAGAGATTATTAGTTTGTATAACATATTATTATATTAACCCGGCGTAAATGAGGTGAAATTTTTTTTACACCAGCTATGAGGTGGATATGACATACCCGAATTCAACTGTCGATTTTGATAATTTTAGATCATTATACTTAATGCTTATCACTGTAATAATTAATTAACATAAAACAAATAAATTATTACAATAAAACAACCACGCCCAATTATAAAAAAGTAGCTTTGTTGCTATTAGTACAAAGTAGTATTTTTTACGCACCAATCAACTATATTTGGGAACTAAGATTGAAAATATAAAAAATTAACAAATTGAAATCAACATTGTAATTAAAATTAAACAATAAATCTCTCTCTTACTCATACTAATCTTGCAAATACGAAAGTATCTGTCAGTTTGTATGTCTGTCTGTTACCTCTTCACGCCCAAACTACTGAACTTAATTTCAGCAAAACCTGGTGAAATTTGATATGAAGATACTTTGTACCCCAGAAAGGGACATAATATGATATTTTTCATCCTAGAAGTAGGTACGGTTCCCGCGCTATAAACAAATTTAGGCGCAACGGACTTGCAGTCGTCATCTAGTAGAATATAGCCTTAACTGAACGTAAAATCAATTAATACGACTAGAGGACAAGCCTAATTGACAAACGATATGATATTGCAGAATTTACAAACCAAAAAAAAAAAAAACTAATTATAATTTGTTATTAAATGTATAAAATCAAAAAATAACCGAAACACAAAATAGTGACACCGACTATGAGGTCGGGTATCACATACCCGCAATGCGTTTGCGCACTTGTAGATTACATCGCCAACGGCGCAATGTTGTCATTGACGCTTAAAAATCACTCCCCGTACCACTCCCTCCAGCTACTGAGCCAACCAAGTTCCAGAAATCGCACATTTGAGAAATATTAAGTGTATTATAGACCACCGGGTATGACATACCCGACGTCACTCACGCCGGGTTAAACTATCTTGTTATCGACCTATTCGAATGCTGCGTAGGATCCTTCAATAAAGTATAACTACGAAAATACATACATTATTATTATTATTCAAATTGTTATTAATACTTTTTGATAGATATGCCAACCATCATCAAGTATTCGTCCTGCTCATTGCTAATTAGTGTTTTCATAATTAAATACGGATTAAAATCATATCATGAATCCATATTTGCTCATTAAAATTTGTTTATTCATAGTTATTATCGAGAAATGTCATGGACTGATTTAAAATCAATTAATAAAATCGTCAATATATTAACGACGTTTTAATAAAATGGTTACAGGAAAACTACAATCTTCAAACGATAAAATTAAATACCTTATTACCTAATTATTTAAAAAATTTCACCTGCACAATATTTTTAAAAGCAAACTACAGAATATAATATTTTCGGAATTTTATCTCATTATAGTTTTAACCATAAAATAACTGCTATTGTATATTTTTTCAGGGTTTTTTTACTTTAAATAATACAAAAAAATTTTGTTCTCTAAAACTTGTAATTTGATAAAATCCATTATCAAAAAAGATCTTTCTAGTAGTATTCTCTAACTCTATCAATTCCTACCAGAGAGAAATCTCACAGCTAAGAAATTCATGGACCAAGTTAATAATATATTCAAACAGTAGGTATTACCTTTGAGAGATTGTTTAATTTTTTGAAATGTAAATTCTTGAGGAAAGAACGCGAATAAAGACGGAAAGCCAATTTTAAATATTAAATTCTTCAACTTGTTTTAAAACTATGAAGACAATATTATCTTTTGAAGATTTACCGTTTGTTATTTGTTCCAGCTGTCTAAGTCCCAGATCGGCGTATTTCTACGAATTCCCTCCTAGTGGTAAGTAAAAAACATCTAAAACAATTTCCAACTTGTTTATATTTCCCTCAACTTTTTGTTTATCACAGTTTTCCGTTTAAGATGAAGGTAATTTAGAAAATTTGATAAAAATATAGTAGGTATTATTATTTAACAAAATTCAAATTTTCAAAGTCAACAAAAGTCCAATATCAATAATATCGTCTATTACCACAAGCCTGTTTTAAAAAGTGCACTGCTGGTTCGTTGAACTCTACTGTCCCCTACAATTATAAAAAATATGAAGTTGAAAAATGTACTTCTGTTTAAAAGCCATTATCTACTCATTTACAATAATCTCAACATTAAAAGCTCTTTTATCTTTAAGTCATCCATTTGTAACCAGAACTTCAGTTGCTGGCTTTTTAATGACTTCATATTGAAAGATTTCTTATACATTACTCTGCTACTTCATAATGATAATAATGAACAATAAACTAATGTTTAATGATTAAAAACAACAATAATAATAATGGGACTCGAATCGAAGATGAAGTACCATAATATTATATACCAAGTATCCCATCAGCTGTTTAAGCAATTTAATATACATCTTATATCTTTAAACGAGCAATTCTTGTATATATATATATATATATATACAATTGGAATCTCGGAATCGGCTCCAACAATTTTCATGAAATTTAGTATATAGGGGGTTTCGGGGGGGATAAATCGATCTAGCTAGGAATCATTTTTAGAAAATGACATTTTATTCGTTTTAATAATAAACACTTTTCTTGCACTTATTCCACTTTGTGTGTCTTTGTTGTATCTTTCCAATACAGTGTATTTAATAATTTTGTAATAGATATACTAAAATATAGTGGAATAAGTGCAAGAAAAGTGTTTATTATTAAATTGAACATGAATTTCCATCAAGAAGTGACAGTACATCCAATATCATATCATTTTATTCGTGTTTAATCTAGTATACACTAATTATCGAAATATATTTTTAGATAACTGCCTCGGCACTGCCAAGAAGAAAGTAACCACGTTTTCAAGACTGCTACGCGGACTGAAGTCGCATAGGAAAGAGAAACATGGATCTTGTTCGCCCAAACACTCTCACAGCCCAAGACAGATCCTTCCGCCTCAAAGGGTAAGACTTTTATAATATATTTTTATAGAGTATAATAAATATAATAATTAAGTATAACAAACAATGCCATTTTAGCAAAGAAGAAATTACATTTTATGCTATTCAAAAAATAACTAATAAAATACAATCTGTTGACTAAGAATATAAAGTTGTTAAATCTCAATGAAACTTCTACTAAACATTTAAAAAAAAGTGACTGAATGAAGACAGTACTAGTTTTTGCATGGACCTCCAACATAGTGGAACGTTGGCATGCAATAACAAAACCAAAGGGCCAACGAGACGCAGCCTTTAAACATTTTTGACTGACTGACGTGTGTGATCGAGCCTCAATTACCAATCCCTTCTGCGAAAAGGCAATTACGATAATTAGAGGTATAATGGTACAATACCTTTTTGAGTTATCAATGCAGAATGGATTAGTGTAATCGAAGCTTTAGTGCTTGAAATAGACGTAGCAAATAATAAACTAAGTATAAAAATGACCAAGGCAATGTATGTTTATCGCTAAAATTAGGATTAATATGTGTGTCTTTTATACAGTACTAATGTAAATGTTTTCTACTGTTGTATAAAGGTTTTAAATTTTATGTGATAATTCTAGGGTACGGTTTAAAGGTTCAATCAATTTATTAATCGCAACAATATCCACTTACATAGGTACAATCTGAGAAATTGATACATAAACAGATTGCGGACCTACGAAATTTTGTCGTGTTATCTCAAATCTTGGCATAGCCTGACTAAATAATCTAGGTCCGCCATCAGTCAAGAATCAATTTCTCATGGTACACTCTTTAATCTAGCTATACCTACATACCCATAACGTCTCGAATCTCGCCAAAACACAACGCGATTTCGTGTAACCAAATCTCAGCGTACATTGAAGAATGCCTCCCATTTTTTCATACACCCTCTTCCCCCATCCGCCATTGTGCTCGGCGCGACGCCGGTCTTTCTTTGACATGCACTTGCTGCAATTAGTATGACGCGTCGTGCAATTCATGTGTTTATGCATAGCGTGAGTTACCATTTTCCGAGATAATATGAGACTAGTCTTTATATTGCAACGCTTTAACTCCTATTGAATAAGTCTTGTGACGTCATCAGATCTATGACATCAATTTAATTTTTACTACTGAAATTATGTTTGAAATACATGTATTTTTGGCAAGATCACTTCATTTATTACTCATCTAAGTATAAAATGAAGTGATTATTGTCAAAACAAATTCATTCCAAATTCAATAATTTTTCAAAACTTAATCAATTGGATCACCTACTCTTGAGTAAAAACCGGCCAAGTGCCTGTCGTGCCACGCGCAATATAGGGTTCCATAGTATCGCTAGTTTTTGATATTTTTTGTATGGTCAATGAATGTACATTTATAACGTGTTTTATACTACTAACAACATCATCTTTGTTACGTTCAAAGGAATTTGAACGAAAAGTTCCCCTATACTTCGCCGAATACATTTTTTTTAGTTGATCGACTATAACTCAAAAACTTATGAAGTCTTCGTAGCCGTGATAGTTTTCCTTTTAAATTCAGCATATTTTCTACTCCCGTGAATTTTTTCACATTTTCAGAAGCAACCGTTTAGCTGGTAGAAGGGGGGGGCACTGAACTCTAATGATTTTTCCCACTTTAAAACTTAATATTTCACAAACGGATCCCTAAATCGGAAAATAATCTATGAAAACTCATAATATTTTAAAAAAAAACCTATCCAACGACACCCCACACGATGGGCTGGACGCGAAAAAAAAATTTCATCCCCACTTGATATGTATGGAAGGTTCCATAAAAAAAAATTTTTTTTTAAGATTTCATGTACCATTTTGTCGCCATCATTAATATGTGCATTCATGCCAAATTACAGCTTTGTAGGTCCTATAGTCTCTGAGCAAAACCGCGGACAGACAGACAGACAGACGGACAGACCGAAACTATAAGGGTTCCTTATTGACTATGGAACCCTAAAAAGGCAGAAAATAATAACAAATGATTAATTTTGCTTAGCTCTTAGCCTAGGTTAGGTTTAGGTAGCTCGTAGCTTTATGTTGTACCAAATTAAAGTTATCGTAATAGCTGATACAGCAGCTTATATATTATATCATTATACAATATATTATGTATAAAGCTGCTGTAACATAATTATGTTGCATCCTTCAATATTCACTTATTTACTGATATTAATATCAGCTATAATTCACAATAATATTATTTAGATCGTAAAATCCAAGTACACTTCGCCAAAGTCAATACTATCAGCGATACTAATACAAATACGATGTTATTACCGAGCAAATTACACATTAAATCCTTAATATCCCGTGTAAGTAGATTTTATGGTCACCCGAGTATACGTATAACTAAAATTATAGTATCCGCTGTTTGAGTACTCAGTTAATATGTAGTTTACAGTGCATTGTTTATGCTAATACTCACATGACAGGGCTTTATTTTGTCTCCACACTCATGTTTTGATAACGGCCAGCTCCACCATTATACGAGCGTTTGTGGTACAGCAAGTGATATTACACTTTACAACTTACATGATCTCGATTTGTTTACAGTTTTAATAGGGTACACGTTTTACGGTGCTATTAAAAGCTAAATAGGCTATAATATGTTAAATACTAAACTTAATCTATCTAAACTTAGTCTATCCGGTTCAAGGTATGTAAAGTAACTTTGTAAGTCTTGATTTAGTATTAAATCTTAAGCTTCCTAGAATCCTAAATGAAAATGCTTAAATTAAGCAAGTATAATGTTTAATGAAACCAGCAAAAACTGAGGTAATTTGTAAGTAGACTTTCTGAGTTCGCTTGCTTCTGTACGATAAATAGTAAGTACGTTACAGAAAATAGAACTTTCAAGGCCTATTTCACAATCTTTTAATAAGAGTTAAGAAGGTCAATAGGCTTTTGGTGCTTACTTCAAATTTAGCTGCAGAAGCAAAACATGCTTTTAAGCCAGAAACTGATTAGAAAAATTTCAAACTATGCTTTGAAATGAGATTATACGTATTCTTATAAGTTACAAAACTACCGAGACGATTAAATATCGGAAATAATAGGCGTTTTGGCGTCTACAAAATGGTTGTGAATATGCAGGCCTCCATTTTTCCTCGTCCACACATTTATTAATCTCGACGGGGTTGAGAAATGATGGCTGCCAAAGCTAAGTCGGTTCAGTCAAGACGGCGCCCTGAGTTATGGCATTTGTTGAGAGAAGGGATAAAGGCCATTAGGGCGCAGCATAATCCTTATCGGGCGACTTGCACTTAGGATTACTTCTGTTGGAACTCGCTTTTTTCGGCTGTCCAGCTGTGATTAGGAGATTAAGAGATTTCGCGCCGGGACGACTCAGGAGCCGACGGGCGACGACGTATTAACGATAATGTATTTTATGTGAAGGTGGAGGCAGAAAAAGAAAATTGAAGATATATGGAGTAGACAAATGAAATAGAAAATAATTTTAATGTTATATATTATTATATACTTACATATTTTTTTTTGAAAAACATTCAAGCTGAAACAAATTACGAATGGAAAAAAATATTATAATTTTTTAACAAAAAATTGAACCTGTCTTCCAATGTAAAAACAATATTCTTAAAATGACCTAAAAAGAATGAAATAATTCTTATTCTTCATAAGTGCCTTTTTCAAAATTCGACTAAATCTCAACGAATTCTGTACTCAATTTTCATTAGTTTGAAGTCGGTACCAGCCCAGAACTGAGATACTTGACATAGAATTTAGCCAGTACCGACTTCAAAAGAATGAATGAATTGAGTAGGTACAGAATTCGTTGAAATTTAGTCGAATTTTGAAAAAGGCACTCATGAAGAATAAGAATTATTTCATCCTTTTTAGATCATTTTAAGAATATTGTTTTTACGCTGGAAGTCGGGTTCAATTTTTTGTTGAAAAATAATTTTACTCTTTTTAGTTATCTACAAGACAAGGCTTTATGCGTAGATAGCCACTACGAATATTAACTATCCATAATAAATTACTGTAAGCTAAATTGTGGTAAATTCTTGCAGTTATCTAAGCGATGCTGCAATTTCGCAACTTTTATCTTTAAAGGTTCAGTGCCTTTGGACCAAGAGACGCCTTCGTATGAAATTTCTTTTAATTGTAACATACGTTTACATATGTTACTAGAAACAACATTTTAACCAATATGAGTGTTTTAATAAATTTCAAGTTATTCCCTCGATTACTCATAGATTCCATCATCAGCTCATCACTTTCGTAATTGGTGTACAAAATTAAGATAATATCCTATTTAACAAAATAAGAATTTTGAAAATCGGTCCACAAACAGCGAAATAATCATCAAAAACATCTGCTTCGTTGCAAAATATCACGAAAAGTACCAATAATTGGGTTATAATGTGATGATGCATGGCATAATTATAGTTGTGATGATGATGATGATTATTTAAATTGATATATTAGCTTATGCTTTCAGTTGTTTAAACAACGCCGAAATCCCCGAACCTGTATCTATAAGGATTCAAAAGTTCTGTTCGGTATCTTCGGATCCAGGGTATAACCTGGTGCAAAGTCTTACTTTTTGGTAGTATTTACCTCGAATGCTTCAGAAAAAATTGAAATCACTATACAAATTTCAAGGAGTCCCCTCGATTCCTCATGGATCCCATCATCAGATCACCACTTTTATGAACCTGGTACCAAATTCGGATTCAACCCTGTACAACAACAAAAGAATCGTGAAAATCGGTCCACAAACGGCGAAGTTATGGTTGAACATACAAATATATATATATATGTCGCAGGGAAAAGAGGATATCAGGGATTTCACGATATCCCTAGGGATATCACGAACCCGGCAGATGCTGAATATTCTTGTTTGTTACGTCTTCTTACTAAAAATATCTAGTGATATGTCATTTCACTAACCTAAATCTAGTGAAACGTCAGAAAAGCGGAACCGCCCAGTAAAAATCAAGCCACGCATTTCTCTCGCTTGCTCTAGTATACACACGGGTACTTTGATAGGATCATCTAACATCTGAATCTGACAAGTAAGATGTTAGATGATCCATGTGTCGGATGGGCATGTAAAAAGTCGGTCCTGCGCCTGATCTCTCGCCGGTCGTGTCGGTCTTCCGTCCCACCGGGTTATGAGAGTAAAGGAATATAGAGATTGCTCTTGTGTACTGCGCACACACTTGGGCACTATAAAATTACTCTTGGCCTGGTTTCAATGAAACCGGCCACCGTCACCAAAACCAGATGGGAGTTATTATTATTACTATCACACGTGTAACGCAACTATTGCAGATCTGAGGGGGCATTACCATATCTCTGAATCATACAGTTGAAACCAACTGAGGGTACTTCACCAGATACTTCAGACCTTTGATTTTTGACGTCAAATGAAGCGGCCGACCAAGTTGAATATTTTTTGTAAAGGTGGCATGTCGATCTCTAGTTTGGTTAGGCTCTTGTACAGGCACAGGTACTACAGGTACTCCAACTCTTCGATTATCCTAGTTTTTACGGTTCCGTACCCAAAGGGTTAGTCTGTCTGTCTGTCTCCAGGCTAGACGAGCCGCGCCAGCTCGAGCGACGCATTTGTTTCACTCCCACTAGTACCCGTGTCACGTGTGGGAACTAGAGCGAGCGAGAGAAATGAGTGGCTCGATTTTTATTCGGCAGTATCCGCGTTTCTGACATTTCACTAGATTTAGTTTAGTGAAATGACATATCACTATATATTTTTAGTAAGAAGACGTTACAAACAAGAATATTCGGCATCTACCGGGAGTTCGTGATATCCCTAGGGATATCGTGAAATCCCTGATATCCTCTTTTCCCTGCGACATATATACAGACGAACATATAACCTCCTCCTTTTTGGAAGTCGGTTAAAAATACTAAATAATGTTTCAATATTACTGCTGAATCAAAATGAAAAAGCGATAAATAAAAGTAAATCTTTGAAAGCCGAAATCGAGACAAAGAATATAAATATTTAAATGACATAACTGGCGGTCTGTAAAAGTATGATTGTTGTATCTTGGAACCCGTCTTGGCACCTCGCCGTAATGTCTTGCAGGATATTGTGCTACTATTATAGCATTATGGCTTTGTAGATCCACGATATCGGCAATAAAACTTTATATTGGCTCAGCGCTGGCTTCGGTGTTTTGTAAGCCATAAATACATATCTATGTTCTATGTTACACCTATTAAATGTCCTATAGTCTATCTACAAATTTAAATGCAGATTAATTCAAAAACATCGTGACTTTACTATATTTCAAAAATAATAATATCTATGTCTAGATGTGAATTATTTCTCTTTGAACTTTGAACACAATATTATACTCTAGTAACGACTACATGTTCTTTGACTTCAAAGCTTTTATTAACTAAAACAATAATGATGATGCAAAAGTTTATAACACTGTTACAGAGCAGTCAGAGAACTGTATGTGTCCTGCCTCAGCGCATCTGGACAGAATTAAATTGCATGCAAGTTTAAATAAAGTTATCTAATATGAAACTCGTATTAAAATACGGCAACTACAAAAGTTATACGCCGCGTATTTATCACGTTTACTGTGGTAATATTTTCAAAGCTATGTTCCTGACATAGATTACTTTCTTTGTGCTACGTGTGAGTCTGGGTTAATGCTTTGAGCGAAATGCTATTTTGTATTTGAATTGCTATTTTTATGTGATATAAAATGAGAAAATTTATCACACTTTACAGATAACGATCACTAAATTAAGTTTGTTTATTTGATGAACGAGTCACTGGTTCACTATGTTATAAGTGTAATAAAGTACTTCATTTTATGTTTCCTATTTTTACTGTCCCTTTATTTCATTGACTTGATCCATCTTTTAGTTTGCCTTACTAAGATTTTGTTATTTCAGTATTAAGTGCGTTTCGCTGCTCTAATTGTGTATGTGTCAGTTTTCGGGCGTTTCAATTATATGCAGCTAAAACGTATCTTCGATCCAGCAATTGGTCGCAATAAATGCAGTATGAATATCTGATACTGGCGATATTGATATTCAGCTGTCAATCTGCACTCAGGCAGAAATTCAATCACAGAACATGTAATTGTCGGAATAAAATAAATTTGCACGCTAGCGATAGAATATGCACTAATTAAGGTGTTTTTAAATAATTAAATTTAATTATGAACATTGAAAGCTCTGACTTGGGTAGATACTTAATTATTATTATTATTGCAATAACATTTTTAATTTTCAAAACCAATTAGCTCAATTTAATCTAAGCAGAGAAAATATTTTTCAAAATTAAAATTTGCATCTAAGCCTTAGTCCAGGTTTCTTCAAAACATTTCGCGTTATACATATTCTCCAAAACATTTCATGTTTAATTCACACAAACCACTATCAAAACGTAGCACACAAAGAAAATCATGAATTCCCTATTAATCATAATCAGTAAAAAGAGGATCTACATCACAATGAGTAACAATTTATCATACACACAAAGCTGCCCCATTAACTTCGCACTTGATAAGGACTGAATACCTCGCGACACTCCGGAACTGTATTTGAAATTTATAGTCCAGTAAAGTCCATACATTGTCTATATTCAATACCTTTTTCGGCTCCCTCGTTCCATTTTCGTATGCCATTATTCGGTAATCGATGAAAAGAAAATGTATGTCATAGGGACTCGAATACCTCGGGTACCTTTTATTTTCTACTCATGCTGCTTTGTGATCTAATCAGCGAACGTCATCATCGACTAGTAAGACATTGATATCAATTCTTTTTGTATTAGGCTGTGTTTTTTCCGCTTCATTTGTTTGTACAAAGACGCTTAACTATGGAATAAATCTACTTTTTTGATTTGAAAATCGTTCTAAATTGAACTCGACTACATTCAGCTTTAATACCAAATGTTTGTTAGAATATAAGTAGATCAAAAAGCTAATTTAGAAAGCTTTAAAACTTTGAGCTTATTACAAAAGCTTTCTGTATGAACTTTCAATAGGTAAATGCCCGTTCACTTTGCATTAAATGTTAAATTTTTTTTGCAACTTTTTGCATATCACAACATTGAATCAGGGTTTGAACCCTGATATTTTGGTATCGAGTCGGCAGAAAAGTTGTAACTTTGTACTATTTGTTGATAAAGAAATGTCTGCTCCGTTTGATAAATGATTGAAATTTTTCTTTACAAACTTGGGCGATGATTTACCAAACTTATTCAGAGTTGTGACGTTTATGTAACTATAAGATCTCTGATCTTGGCTGAATATATTTGCATATTTGTGTTATGCAGAACGAAGCAGTACATAAAACATTAGTTTGGATTAAAATGTTTACAATAGTTATTTCTAAAGTACTTCTCGTACCTAATAGGAAATTGGGTCAAAATATTAATTATGTTTGTGATTGATACTGTACGATAATAGAATGTAAACAAAGTTCATTAATCGATGGGAAGTCAATTTGACTGGTGTTAGCCATTAAACATTCTCTGTTCAATAGGCGGAGCATGTTTACATTGTACCCTCAATAACCGACCGAAATGTAAGCAATCATATTGATAGGCTGATTTTCATTTGTATATTTTTTTCTTAGTTACTAGTATTGCGTTTAAAAAAGTTGTTGGGATAGTTTAAAGGCTCAAGTTGTGTGATCCAAGAACAGGCACCAACATGTAATAATACTGGCGTTAGAAATAATCTATTTGTCACCATGGCGATTCCAATTTCCAAAACTTCGTATAGTGAAACTGTACACTTTAGTTGTAAGTAATAATAATAATTTCCTTCAGGTGGATACTCCGGACAGCGTACTCCAAAGTGGTTTAGGCCTTGGCCCGGGGCCAGATACGGCTCTGAGGTCCATGGTTGACCCGCGAGACTATGACCGCCTCCGCTTCTTTCAAATGAGTGCCGCCCAACCAAACACCTTCGAAGAGACGATACATAGGGTGAGCCCGCGTTTTCCTGCAACGCAATGTTTTAAGAGACTCGTTCAGGGATAAGGCTTAGGATTCTGCTTCGTTATCATTTCTCATTTCTAATGTCAATGCTTTGGTTTTATCTGTGTAAGTTTAAATGTATTTAATATATTTAAATCAGAAGCTTAATAGTCTTTTGGTGCTTTTGGTTACACAAGATTTCTTGTGAACTAATATTATTACGATTTTTAATTTTTATTCCCATAACATTAGGATGTACCTATTATGTAATAAGTAGTTGGCATTTGATGCTTTCAATTATTGTTCTTCGTTTTGTACTTCTAAAAAATATTTGCAAAGCGTAGCATATTTCATAACACATAATAATATTATTGATATCTCTTAAAACATTTGCAGGAAAACTACCTGTTACACTCTGGCTGACAAAATGCTAATTCATAACATCATTTATTTCGCTTCAAATATCTTGTAGACTCGCTTCTTATTCATCATTTGTCAACAGAGCGGTAACAGAAATCAAAATTCAAAATTTCTCATTTGCCTTTTTGGTTTATCTACATTTGGTATGCTCAAAGAACAGGAGGTGGTTTCACTATAAGTCTAATTTTATTATTACGCTAATTATAGCGCATTATATTTTCATTCAATTACTTATAAATCAATTTTGATTTTACCATCGCAATAAATTCGTGTTTTGATAAAATCAAAATTTCCATTTTTACCTGATTGATTGATCATCAGGTAATCATCCACATATCTATTTTGTATGCGATGCACTCGTTGCAGACTGATTTGTGTAATATTTAAAAGAACACGAAAATCTGTCAAAATAAAACGACGCATGCGATTAGGATATGTGGACCTGCCTAAGGATGCCTAATTGACAGTTCATTATTAGTTGGGCATCAAATATCGCGTTGTTTATCGCGATGGCGCCCCTGGCCACGCATGGATGCACCCTGTCGCATTTGTTTGCACGAACCTGCACGTGACGGAAACGCATGTAGCATGACTGTATGACAAATAATTCGTAATTTGACTAATTTATCACTGTTTAAGTGTATCAAACACGCCATTTTTAGTCGCAACCAAAATTCTCTTTCATTGTTTACTCGTTTCTTATTCATAGAGAATAATTATAAATTCTTTAAAATATCAGATTCATTAGTCGCATGGTTATCCGTGCACCGTCTAGCGATTTCGCTTTTAGACGTTTGCTTAGTAAATGTATTTTTGTTGCAGTTAAAAGTTCAAGAAGCAATGAAAAAGAAGGACAAAATAGCGCGAGAGCAAGAGGAGGTAATTTATTCCTTTACTCCAATCTTTTATTTGCGAAAGTTCTTGATTTATTTCACCCGCGATAAATTAATAAAAAAAGTTCTGCGAAGTTTATAAATAATTTAATTACACTAAAGTACGCTGCGAAGTACGATGAATTATTTAAAAATACATTTTGAATCCGTTGTTAGCTTTCGTATCCGACTTAATTGCATTTGCTCGAAAATCTCGTCGACCCGTCTGTCGACTTTACGGCCAACTTTCTCAGAGCTTCAGCGTAGGCTTGCAGGCTAAATTATGAGAAATAGTAGACAATTTAATAGAAATTTGAAAGCATGAATGGGTAAGCCTATTATTATGGTATTATGCTACTGCTATTGTTCTAAGCACAAACATAAAGGATTATAGTTTCTGCGGAGGCCTTTAGGCATGTTAACTATAATAATGGTATTACTCATAATATTATTTTTCATCATTAAATATCTTGTAAAATATTACATTGTTCCACTTGTAGTAACTCCTTTAGTCAGCACTTGAAGCTAGAAGGAATACATTTTCAATTCACTCACACACAGCAAACGCACGCAAATAAAATAATCTGATACAGTGAGAATCGAACCCTTAATCTTGCGACTTGGACTTGCAAAGCCGAGCCCCCAGCTAATCGTGCCCTAATCTCGAGCTAAGCCTATTAGAGGCACTTGTATTGCTTCTTTACTAAACTTTGGAAGCCCTTTACAGAGTTAATGGATGCAATATCTGTATGCTAGTACATGTATTAGTTGGTAATTATTAATATTATGTAGCTTCAATCTTTCATAGAAAGATGATACGTAAAAAAATTACACAGGTAAAGTCGTTTTAAAATAATGTGAAAACAAAAGAAAGAAAATATTCTTAATGTTTATGTGTCTCATAAAGTACAACTAGTTAGTGAAATATCTAAAGAGCTATATTGTGAGCTAATGGCTGGGAAATAAAAATGCATAAATTAGTTTAACGTTCAATACTTTTCTACTTAGGGGAAGCGGTCTTTTATTATAGCACCAGAATATTTATCGCCTTTCCGCGACCGAAGCGAGAGGTTTTTGCCAAAAAATCCTGTAACGTTTTTTGCTGTTAATGCATTTAAGTTCTGTACGAAGTATTTGGAATACAAAATCGTGTTACGATGGAATTATTGCGTCGTATTCAACACAAGTAACTCCATAAAACGTTTTTAGTGGGTTTCTATCTTTGCCAAAATTTATTCGTCGTTCATAACCATCAGCCGGAGCATCCTTTTTGACCCACCACGTCGTTTTAATAACATAGCATCTTTTAGATCCACGACTATTGGCCAATCTTCTACGTTTGCTTAAACAATTTGTTTGTTTCAGATTCTAAGGGATTTACGACATGGAGTCATGAATATGGGAAGAGACGGTGTCCGGGGGCCATTTATCGGTATGTTTTATGATAGAAGTAATCACAACAACGTAAGCTAATTAGTTACAAAATCGATGTTACATGATGCTATTGTGTCTAGTGAATTTTGTTGCTAAACGATCTTTACTCGCTTCATTTACTATAACAAATATTTAAACGTCGATAACATCAAATTGGCTCTCGATAATGGAAGCATTGATTTCGAGAGTCCTTTGTAATAAGTTTTTTTGATGAAAGAATATTTTTTGTTGTAATTGTTTTGTTTGTGGCTAAGCAAGCAGACATTTCGACGATTTTGTTTTCTGTGATTGAATTGATATTTCGTTTCATGTTTTACTTTCGAAATGTCTGAAATTTCATTTGCAAAGGGGAATATTAAGCATGTTGCTTGCTCGATGTTTAAAACGTTTCATTTATTGGAATACTGTGCGGCATGCTTATTCCAGTACCCGTCGATACACACCGGTCGATAATACGGTCGCTTTCGATGTGCATCATTCATAATCATGTTTTTGTTTTATTTTGAAACTTCATGGACGAGTACAATTTCATTCGCACAGCAGAAGCTGGTCATAAATGAAATCGGTCGTCAGTCCTAGTGATATCATCGCAATCATGAAGACATACATTTAATTTGCGTCAAAGTGCTAAAATGCATGTTGTTTTAAGATATTTTGCATAAAACACGCACGGCTTTCCGATGTTCGTACACAGCTTAGCTGCAGTGTTGTCAGTGAAACCGCCAGTGTTTGGGATGGGATTAACGGTAAACTTTTTTTGCAATTACGCTAGCACGTGTATTTTTATTTGCACATTTCGAACACAACCACACTAGTCTAATCGAGAGCTCGTTTGCAGACGACACGTACATGTACGACGACGACGCGAGAGGCCTGTCCGGGCGCGGACACTGGTACGATGAACCTCCGTACGAGAGCGACCCCGAGGACTTCCTAATGGGTGGAGGGACACCGGCGGCGTCGTTTCAGAACGGCCGAGTTTGCTTTACTCTAAATCTAAGAAACGAGACGAGAGGTGAAGGCGTTATATCATTACGGAGCGCCGGCGACATAAGCCTAGCGAGGGCCCCTCGGAGAGGATTAATAATTCCACAAAGCGGGCCGTACCCTACTACTGTGATACCCTTGCGAACGTCGAGAGATAGGGAAAGCGGAGATTACGCTGCATCTGACATTCAATCGATAGGATCGAGGTTATCGGGCATATCGTTAGAATCCAGCCGATCCGAACGGGATTCCAGAAGAGGCTATCGACAAATGTCGGGTTATCGGATAGGAATAGATCCGTTATCGCCGGCGTCTTCGGATTACGAAGATCAAGAGAGCGAAACAGACTCGCAGCATATAGCCACAGTGCATAAGGTAATTTTGCTGTACTTGTATTTTTTTTACCAATAAATTAGCTTTCACAAGATTCATCTAGATTTTGATTTAACAGCCCTTTTCACACTTAATTTTTGTTACATTTCAGTCCGCAGAAGAATGTGAGGGCGTATCAAATTTAGCCGGAAAAGTGAGGGGTTTAAGACAAGATGTACAAAGGAAAATTTCAAGATTAAGACAAGAAAGGGGTCCCGACGGTATCGATCGACGTACGAGCGGCGACCAAGCGTTTCCGTGTTCCAATAGTTCTTTTGAAAGTCTTCCCAGCGGCTCAGGCAGTAGTGAGTGGATTTATTAAGTTACTTGTCTGTGTTGATAATATATAAACGTTTGTAAATATGTTTTGTCTTTCTTTTCTGTGTACCATAGCGCCCGTAATATAGGTAGAACTCTTGTAATACATTAGATTTAAATTTCCTACTAATTCTTCAATGCTTGTAACTTAACAGCGACTCCTTGTATGACGTAACCGCAGGTACAGGTCACTTCCTTGTATCGTTGGTCAGACAAGGTGCAATCTAAACCTATAAGTCAGCAAATATTTATGTACAGGCACCCAAGCATTGGTTCGCGCTGGTAGTAATCACTCATCTCTCTCGGCAGAAGAAAACATAGAATTAAGTCCGGCCGGGCGGAGCTTACTGGTACCGCAAATGCTGTGTCGGGCGCGGGCACTCATCGATTACACGCCTAATATTTACGAGAAAGACGCCTTGAGATACAAGGTACGTTATTTAATCTACCGTTCCGCCGTTTCTCTCCGCCGCGGAGTCACTAATAATATATCATTTGTCGACAGAAAGGAGACATCATCGAAGTTATCAACATGAACGCATCCGGGATCTGGCGCGGCGTTCTAAATAATAAAGTAGGAAATTTCAAATTCGCGAACGTCGAAGTTTTGTCCGAGAGGGACACTATGAGATCTAGAACGTCTAAATGGTGCAAGAGTCGAGAGAGGCTCTGGGAGACGAGACCGAGAACCGTAGAGGAATTGTTGAGAAGAATAGATCTGCCAGAATACATGGTCGCTTTCTCGAGAAACGGCTACGAGGACATAGAATTGTTCAAAGAAATTGAGCCGTCAGATCTAGATTACTTGGGAATTATGACCCCCGACCACCGCACCCGAATATTGGCCGCTGTACAACTGCTGCACCAGCTCGAATGTAAGTAATAATGATACTACTAAAATAAATTCAACTCTCTCGTTAAGTTGAACGAAGAGTCATATGAAGAGGAATTAACTGCTCATTATTCATGGTCCTTAAATACCTATATGTTTTGATTTCTTTCTCTTGAATTAGATCGCTCATTATGCCGCTACAATAAATGCCGCATAAAACTTTATTGTTTTAATTAAAATGTGAATGATTCATAAAAACTTTACGGTCAAGACAATAATTATAGTATTATTGAGTTCATTACGGTAATAATGTTCGCTGTAATCGTCTTCCGGTGCAGGTGGCGAAGGAGAAGGAGAAGGCGGGGGCTCAAGTTCAGAAGGCGGAGATTCCCCGTTCGGTCGCCGGCAGTTCCCTCGTGATTCTGGGTGCTACGAGGCTGGCGTGGGCGTCGGCGGAGTCCGAGTGCGGACCTCCCCGCTCGTCCACCGAACCGACGAGCCGTCCCACCGACCGCCGGACCCGGCACCCACGGCGAAACGCTCCATCCGTCGACGCCAGCCCGACGACGCGGAATGCGACAGAATCGAGAGATACCCTGGCACGGTGGCCGAGAAAAGCGTGATCAGGAGCGGAGGTCTGCCGGGCGGTGCTCGCGACGACACCTGCGAGTCGGATCACAAGCTGAACGTGGTGAAGTTCGTCGCGGGCGGGGAGCCGTGTGCCTCCGAAAAGAGTAGCGACTCGGGGGTGAGCAGTTCCTCGTTGAGCTCGGCACACCCGCATCGTCCCTGAGCTAGGCCCTCCGCGCCCGCGCTCGCATAGACGCTGGCGCGGGTGCGCGCGCACTCTGCGCACACGCCCGCTCACCTTGACTCTGAATCTTCTGAAACTCCCGATCTTTAGTAACTATCAAATACTTTCTAATTAGTAAACCTCTATAGTACCTCCATGCTCAATCGAAGAAATAAATTCTTTTTATATCTAACTTTATGTAGCGTTTAAATGTTTAAAACGCATAGTGACTACATTATTACCTACTCGAAATATTTGACATTATACATCATGTGTACAATAAAATTTCAAATATTTTAAATAACTTCATAAAATTGTGTAGAAATGTAATTTTCATAATTTTTGTCTGATACTACCACTTTGTCAGTTCTTGCGCGAAAAGCGCGGATTTAAACTACTTCACTAACTGAATATAATTTGTTGGTACTGGTTTAGGTCTACAGCTTCTTTTGATAGTAATACCACGGAGCTTACATAGAGGACAGGATACAAAAAGGCTTCCCATTATCATGTCTGTCACCGCTTTTAATAGTTTCAAGGGTTCTATCGGTCTAATAGTAAAATGTTAGGACTAAAATATCATATTGCGTAGTTCCTTTCAATGTTATTATTTGTTATTTGTGTCATGACTCATGATTGATCGTAACATTTTCCAATTTGTTAATGATTTTGGTTTTACTTCGAATAATTTAACAGAAACGTATCATAACAGTGTTCGTTACATAATCGCTTAAGTAATTTCTGAAAAGTTTTACAGATCGTAATCAAGACTGAATTAAAGTAATCATTTCACAACTGACCCGACTGGTGCTTATAAGGCTTTTATGTAAATTAAATTTCGATGACTTTATTGTTTATTCCTTTGCAATTGCTTGTGTTCTGCTGTATTTAATCGAATAATGTTCAATCGATCTGTTCTCTAGACTTAGGGACGAGTTTAAGCAGTTTTTGGATAATATCTACTATTGTGTTTAGTGCAAAGGTTCTAGACTGTTCTTATACTAGATGTATTGCAGTGTTACTTAAATTTAGCTTTGTATCATTCCGTTCTTTTCTAGCATATCACGTTAAATGACGATTAATACTTTAGTTGCTTTGATAATTTATACTCTGTTCATGATTATTATTAATTTATACAATACTTTAATATAGATTGCCGGAGAATCAGCAATTTGAAATAGAATAATACGATATTAATATATTATCTTTGCTTGAAATATTATAATATCGAACAGAGTATAAATATACTTAGTTATATAAAATGTTATTTTAGGGCAATAAACCAGTAACGTCTGGTGCGTTTAACGCGCGTTATCGATAGCAATAATTGTATATACTTTAATAGATAGGCTAATTATTGTATGTTAAATTAAATTTGTAATTTTTTAAGAGAGCTTTATACGGTATGCCGTATGTAAATAGGTGTGAGATTCAAAATTTCACCTAGATCTTCCTTAAAATTAGAATTGCAATTTTAGCCTGACTCGGTGTATGTCTATTCGCGTTCTAATACGGATCAATAGTAAAATACAATGTTCTTTCAACATTCAACTTTTAATTGCAGATTATGTTGAACCACAGTAATAAGTTAAGAGCCCATTGTCCTTTTTTTGCGATGACACAATAATTCCCCGTTTTTGCGGGCTTTAAGGCGACGCCTTGATAATTTGGCTGTAGCGATGCCGATTTTTCTCAGCAATGACTAAAGCTAAGAAACTAAAGTTCATTGTCAGTATTCATCATGTCTTTATCTTTGAATTGCCCATAGCATAACACGATTGGACAACTTTTATAACACAGAATTATCAATCGAAAAGACCTCTGTAAAAAAAGGGATTCCTATTTTTCCAACAGAGGAGAGTGATTTAAGGTTCCAAAATTTGTACATAAATTGGTTGAAGCATACACTTTAATATGTGCATAGCTTATATGAAATGTATTTATGGTTTTTAAATTACGCCACAAAAACCATTTTATCGCTTACGCCCTTCCCATTTTTTGCTGTTCCATTGCTTGTTTTCTATGAGAGGCCGGCCCGGCCTCTCATAGAAAACAAGCAATCTAAAACATATCCAACACGGTTTCTTACTTTAACGCGGCGTCACCTTAAAGCAATAAAACAGATTTTAGACGCAATTTCACTTGAACATCGTACGTGATGTCGTGTCACGTACGTCGTGTAGGTGGTCCCGAAATTTCTTCACTCCATTGGACCACCTCCATAATGCGGGTTGCCAAAAAGTTGCACATTGCTGTATTGTTCGCTAAGGGTCTGGCTGCACTGCGATTTTTTAACGCGCGGATTTTTTCTCGCGATTCTGTAACACATTCGCACTGCCGAAGAAAAAATTATAATATAAATAAATACGCGAGAATAAATATCGCGGGATGAAAATTCGCAGTGCGGACGGGGCCTAAAAGTTTTTCTGTTAGACCTTCTATTTGATTACGTTATATTTACGGCCTATTTTTGGCCTAATAATGTGGCTCAAGGGGATGAGGATTTTCAGGACCAGGAACGCAACTTATAGCACTAACTGTGTGTCAGTAACTGATTTTGCGTAACAGTGCTATCGCTTACCATCAGCTGACGCATCTGCTTCCTTCCTGGTTCATAAAACTCTTCAGAACTGCAATTAGTAACTTGTGTTCCCTACAATAGTTTCAATGTTAGTAGCGTTAAATTCTTATGAGCTCGTAATTTTTGATAATCAGTGTTTCTTGTACGAACTGTTGTTATGTAGTAGTAGATTCGTATCAACGTTCAGTAATCAGTTCCCTAGCTTTTGTATGGCCACAGTCACGGAGTGCCAAGCGAAGTGGACGGACAGGTAGTTCACTCTTGTAAATTTTGTAAAAACACCTTTTGACTAAAATTATGAACTAGTCCGAAATTGTACATAGATAGCTGTTTGTTACCTGTATATTGTAGATAGAATATTCTTTTGACAATTATTGTATATTCAATAAAAACATTTATTAATTATTGTTAAAATTATTTATGATTTACGTTCTAAACGCTCATTAGATAATTCGATTTGTGAGATTTATTTGTACATTTTACGATTTTGTTTTTAATTAATTTAACCATAAATGACAGTAACGTACTTTTTGTAGCCATATTTATATTTTTTTAAAATATTACGTGTAAGTTTAAAACTCCACAAATGGATTCTAAATAAAAATAAATCCGAAAATAAATGTGTGCAAGTTGTTTCATTTCATACCAAAAACTTCCTGCAATAATAATTGATATTATAAACCTATTAATATTATAATAACGGGAAAACAATAATAATTATTATTATGGTTATTCAAGAGCCGTCAGTATGGAATATAATGTTCCTGGAACAATGATTGACTGCAAATACCCCATTTGGAGTAATTTTATACACGACTATTGTACACGGCCAGCTTTACAAAAAAGACGAAGGCGCATACTTTTGGGAAATTATAAAATGAATCACCACATATTTTTCTTACGAGAGCATAATATTTCAGTAAAATATGATGCTCATTTAGTTAAGCATAAAGTATGAAACATTATCGCATACTTCATAAAAAAGAAAGTTTAATTAAAGTTAACTTGCACCTTGTAATTAAGTAATCGGTTTGTCCTGAGTCTCCGTTTATCTGAATTTCGGCATCCCAATTAAGATATGCACAAAAGTAAGCTCAGGGGCCGTTAAACAAGTTTATTTACACTTTTATGGCTAATTTATACTGTACCCTTTGTAAAGGTGTGTTTACACTAATGAAATTTATTCTACGAAACCACTTGCTGTTAAGGGTGGGTAGTGTTAAATAGTATCAATTTTCTCGTAGGCTTAACGAAAATGTTTACTTTCATGTAGATCAGTCTAAACTTATTTGTTTGTCGAGTAATTTACCTTGATTCTAATATCAGGCACGAGAATCAATAGGAATTAGTTAATAGAAATTTGCTATTTCCTATAAATTTTCTACTTGTTGCGTGATGCAATGCAGGTAACCATAGACATAAAAAGTGTGGCCAAAAATTTAAAATGTATCTTTATGTACTTTTAATATTATAAAGCTGAAGAGTTTTTTTGTTTGAATGCGCTAATCTTAGGAGCTAGTGATCCGATTTGAAAAAATATTTCAGTGTTAGATAGCTCATTTATCGAGGAAGGCTATAGACTATATTATAATAATTAATAATATGATCACACTAAGACTAATAGAACCGAAGAAACAGAGGAAAATGTGGGAAAACAGAAAAAAATATTTGAAAGTGCTTATTTCACGAACTTTACAATATATAATATTTTGGTGTATCAAAAATAGGTCTTTAATTTTGTAGCAACAATAATAGAAGTTAAGGACCAACATAAAGTACTAAAAGCTTGCTCAAGTAATTCACTGCAGGTCAAAAACCATAAAAGTTGAAATAATCATGCCTCCTAAACAAAAGCAAACATGTCTCCAATATGAAACCCCCATAATGAGTTACGCATTTATGTTACACATATTTGTAAAGGTATGCGTGGGACATCTTCACGCGAAACTCAACCTTCAAATTTTTACCATACAGAACATATCCGCCCGTCGCGAAATGATGACTTGTCTTCAAGTAATTGTGCATGCGTTCATTTTTCAATATCTCCGTATATAAATCTTAGTAATTGAAATTCACCATGGAACTCTTGTCGTAAATTTTTTATTAGCTCTGCAGTATCATAAATACTGATCAGAATGAAACTGGATTTAGGTCCTAAGGTATTGTAGCAGTACCTACACGTTCGTTCGCCGATCGAAACAAAGAAAACAACGTGCTCCGAAAGGAACACCCGCCGTTTTTGTATACGTCCGTCATGGAAGATTGAAACAGAGAAGAAAATCGTTCTGCAAAGAACGTACGTTCGCAATAACGAAAGAAACCGTCCGTGTAATAATACCGGACGTGACCCAGCCCTGAAAAGGACTTTTTCTAATAAGAATTCTTCGCAACACAACACTACGCGTCTTCACATCGTGCCTACATCGAGAGAGGAATCTTCACAACATAGCTGCAGTCTTCATGGCACTGCGCGAGTTGCAGATCTTCACAAAATGGCGGCACAACTACTATTATTACCGGCGCGGCGCACAGTGGTCCGAAATCGCTAAATAGTGGACATTCGCAAAAAAGTTCGATTTTGGTGTGTAAAAAAATACCATCCGATAGACTTTAAGAAGAGTAACAATAAATCCCTATTAAGTTTTTTATAAAAATGTATATTTAAGGTGAAAAAAAAATAATTACGAAAATGTTGTATGGGAAAGAATATTTAAATAGATTTTTCGCAAAAACTACTTGGTCATTCTGGTTCATTCTTGAAACAAGTAAAGTTCTAGTGGTATTTAAGGTTTAGAAAAAAAATTACGAAAATTTACGTGCAGCCTTTTGCAGTAGAGGGGTTCAAAATTTTGAAATAATTTTACTAACTTTTTAGGTGTGGAAAAAATACTATTCGAAAGATTTCCTAAAGAGTAACAATAAATCCTTTATAAGTTTTTTATAAAAATGTATTTTTAAGGTGAAAAAAAAATTATTAATAAAATGATGTATGGGAAAGAATCTATAAATAGATTTTTTGCAAAAACTACTTGGTCATTCTGGTTAATTTTTGAAACAAGTAAAGTTCTAGTGGTATATAAGGTTTAGAAAAAAAAATACGAAAATTTACGTGCAGCCTTTTGCAGTAGAGGGGTTCAAAATTTTGAAATAATTTTACTAGCTTTTTAGGTGTGGAAAAAATACTATTCGATAGATTTCCTAAAGAGTAACAATAAATCCTTTATAAGTTTTGTACAAAAATGATTTTTTAAGGCGAAAAAAAATAATCACGAAAATTGTATAAGTAAAATATTATATTATATAAAACGAGTCCTTAAAAAGCAACAATACTTACTTATATTATTTACAAACATGGATAGCAAAAACAAAATTAAACTACAATTAACTACTGACTAAACTATTGTAATTAAAATAAAATAAAAAATGTTATATAATAACTCAAACATTTCAAATGAAACTTATAAATAAACAATAATAAATAATAAGCAATTAAACAAACGCGCTTTACAAACATAGTGGATCTCCAATGCTATCATCGCCTTGTAATGACACAACTTCACTTTCTTCGTAATCTTCTGACAAAAGAGGTCTTTCAAGCAACAGGTCGACTGTGTCTGGATGAAATTCTTGGTGTTTACTTTTAGACAACTTTGGACGAATGTGAGACAAATATGGATCAGAGCTTATTAAAAAGTTGTGCAACAAATCTTCATTAGTTTCTGCTCTACTCGTCTTTCTAGTATGCATCTCTCTAGTATTTCTAAATTCTTTATTCCTTGCCTCTGAAGCTTCTTCACTCAAATAGCCAATTGGAATAAAGCCAAAATGCTTACAAATATCAGCACCATGTATAAGGAGTTTGTGAACACTTGCAGGCATGTAGTACCACGGATAAAGCTTTACATACAGCTCTGCTGTTTCCCTAGAATAATTTCGAAAGTGATCTATATTAATAAGCTTCCCAGAAGAAACTGTCTGCAATACAACGTATAATCTCTTTATTAATTCCAAATCTATTTTCGTTATTTCAGATGCTGTCCTAAAGTCCTGAAAAAATCTTCTAGCAGTGTTACCATCGTTAGTAGTTCCATATCCTTGTTTGACAATATCAATCAATATTCCAGTTTGCTCTTTAAAATCATGTTGTGTGGCATCCTTTTTTGCTTTTTTAAGAATTTTGTTTCCATCTCGTGCTGACCACATTTTAAAGTCCATATTATACGATATATGTAAAATGCATTCCATGCATCGAATCCACATGTGAAGAGACGATAAACCATATTGAAGTATATTTTGTCTTAAAGGTTTATTCAAAATCACATCGAGCTTATTCATTTCACTTGGCTTTGATAAGCATATACTGCATGTTGATGAAGATGGAGTATCAGACACAATCGTTACTATTTTTCCGTTTATCATAGTCATATGTAGCTCATGAAAAATTTTTATGCCTTTATATTCTGTTGGCACTAAATCACTTATTTCATCATTCATACATTTTTCCTCCCTTTTAACGAGTTCATTGGATTCTTTTATAAACTCAAACTTAACTGGTCGACAATAACTTGTGGACAAAGGATTGGGGTTTTCCCATAGTAATATATTACCATTAGACTCTAATCTTAATGGTACAAGGCTTGTCATGAAAACTGATGAATCGTCAAAGTTGGCCATAAAAGTCTGTTGCCGTTGCTTATAATTACTTTGAGAAGAGGAACCATCAAAACCCCACTTACTAATAAGCTTTAAATCGCTACAATTTGATGAATCAAATGGAACGTTTTCTATATTCAGTATCCGTTTTGCAGTCAAATCCAAAAGTGCCTGTAATTTAATTTTTGCACTTTGTTCCGTAATAGTTATATCTTGCTTTGGCGGATAACAATTTTGCTTTGACTTAAGGAGCTTGTAATATGACGGTAAAACTGCAACACTGTTATGAAATAATGTCGACCTTAAAGTTACATACTGCCATTTTGATAAATGTAGTGAAGTAGAAAGAGCCAACGCAAGATCATCCTGAATAGGGTTTATCTTTTCCTTACTGAACAAAATCTTTTTAACAATCTGAACATCTTCAGGTTTTTTCAAAAGGTGGCCAATGATCAGAGCAAGATCATTCTTGCTATTTACTTTTAACTTTTCAATTAGACAATAAACTAGTTCCTCTTCAGATTTATCACACAGAGGGTCGGAGCGTCTCTTTTTCTGTTTGTTACTCAAATCACTAAATGCTTTTCTCAACCTTATTTCACTTCTCGCAACCCCGCTCCATGAAGTAGAAGGCTGCGATGCAGATATCATCTATTCTATACTAATATCATCTATTGAAACATCAGTTAAATCAGTATTTATATCAGTATTGGCTTCAGCATTTTCATCTGTATGTTCTTCCGAAAAAATGTCTGCTAAATTCACTGATGAACACTCAGGCCATGCGATATAAGTTTCAAGCCAGTCTATATATTTTTTTAAAAACGTTTTTCACACCTCGACGATTCCTTCCATTTTCTATTTATTCTAGAAACAAAATTTCCACAAAAATGTTGTAAAATTTGAGTATGTTCAGATGATATCTCAGTGGGAATATTGTTGAGGATATACTGATGCAGTATTTTTGCATCTCTTCCATTTCCTCGTATAAACATATACAAATCTAAATAAGTCACCAAGCCAGACATTATTTACCACACAAAACGCGTACTGTTATAATGCAACACATTAAACACACGAAAGCAAACTTTGGACTGTAAAGTGTCTCGTATGAATAAAGAATTCAAAATGGGGTATTTCTTTAAAGCAACCCCCTGATATATCCCGGTTCCGGTAGAGGGGATATAATAGAAACAGTTATAAAAAACAGCAGTGATTAGGGAGTAATGAGTAGGCTTATCAATTAAGCAGGTAAACAAACCCAAAAACAATAGACATAACGTAACACTAATTGTTATTGTATAAAAACAACATTAGAAAAAAACAACTTTAAACCACAATAACAAAAGAATTATGTTATTTATGTTAGTGATCCCGCTATTGTTCTTGGGTTTATTTACCTGCTTAATGGTTAAGCCTGCCAATTATGTCCCAATTCCTAAGCCATATGGATGATAATATAGTAATTTTTGTTTATTACTGCTTCTTTTTTTTTTGTTTTTTCAGTTATACTTTATTTTGTCTTATATAATCTCAACTAAAATAAAGCAAGAGCAATAAAAAATAGCAAAGAGATCAATAAAAAGTAAGAACATAATTTTTAAAAATTTGAACCCCCCTACTACTGCAAGAGGCTGCACGTAAATTTGCGCATTTTTTTTTTCTAAACCTTAAATACCACTAGAACTTCACTTGTTTCAAAAATGATCCAGTATGGCCCAGTAGTTTTTGCAAAAAAATCGATTTGTAGATTTATTCTCATACAGAATTTTCATAATTATTTTTTTTTTCACCTTAAAAAATACATTTTTGTAAAAAACTTATTAAGGATTTATTGTTACTCTTTAAAAGATTTATCGAATGGTATTTTTTCCATACCTAAAAAGTCAGTAAAATTATTTCAAAATTTTGAACCCCTCTACTGCAAAAGGCTGCACGTAAATTTCCCTAAATTTTTTTCTGAACCTTATATATCACTAGAACTTTACTTGTTTCAGAAATGAACCAGAATGACCTAGTAGTTTTTGCAAAAAATCTATTTATAGATTCTTTCCCATACAACATTTTCGTAATTATTTTTTTTCACCTTAAAAAATACATTTTTATAAAAAACTTAATAAGGATTTATTGTTACTCCTCTTAAAATCTATCGAATGGTATTTTTGTCCACACCAAAATCGAACTTTTTCGCGAATGTCCACTATTTAGCGATTTCGGACCACTGTGCGGCGCCGAGCGACAGAGTGACGACGTCGGTATGAAATTCGCGCGCGGACTGAATTCGCCGCGGCACGCGAGCCTATATTTATACTCGCGCGATACCAGCGCCACGTATCGCGGGACGGCCAGTTTCCCGCGCGGCTAATTTTTCCAACTTGTAAATATTTCTTATTCGATTTTTTTCTCTTTCTTGTTTTGTAAATATTTTTGTCTCTCTCTTTACATCTCTGTCTAATCTAGTTAACCAATCACAAATAACCTTTTTACCTTTGTACAGACTTGTAATAATAATAATTAACTCAAATTTTTGTATATAAACAGCACAGATTGTTCAATAAAGCACTTCAGTTCACCACAGTAAATCGAGTTTTACTCTTTACTCCTCCGACCTCTAGTGAACTCTTAGAGAGACCAACCGGTCCTCTAAACTGGTGACCCCGAAGAACAACAAGCACCTACAAGAACGAAACTCTGCCCGGGAAATCTCTGCTCGACGAAATTCTCCCCGACAAAACGCTGCACGACGAAACGCTGCTCGAACGAAACACTGCACCACGAAACGCTGCTCGACGGAATTCTGCTACAAATTTCTCCACACAATGGAATCCAGAGGCGAATCCCTGCCCGAAACCTCGGCTCTCACCAGCAACCCGGCAACGTCACCGTCATCACAGGAAATCGCCGGCATCGCACTCTCCATGAGAATACCGCCTTTCTGGAGGGACAAACCTCGGCTCTGGTTTGTCACTTTCGAAGCAGCCACCAGCAGCCTACAGAAGAACCAAAGCCAGCTCTCCCAGATGGTCATCGCTCGTCTGGAGAAGGAGGACATCGAACAGATCGCCGACCTACTATACAACCCGCCAGAAACCAACGAGTACCAAGCTCTGAAGGACCGGCTCATCTCGGCATATGAAGAATCTGACAGTCGGCAATTCCAAACGCTGCTGTCAGATATGGAATTGGGAGACCAGAAACCGTCACAATTACTCAGAAGAATGCGAAACCTGGCTCGCAACAAGGTCCCCGATTCCACCCTTCAACTCATGTGGGCAAATCTCCTCCCCGCAAATATTCGCTCCGTCCTGGCTGTCAGCGAGACTTTCCAGTCGAAGACCACACTCGACGAACAAGCAGCACTAGCCGACAAGATCATCGAGCAGTCAACTGCAAATACTGTAAATAGCATTTCATCATCATCTCACCGTGTAAATAGCTCCGCATCACCATCATCGAACTTCGAGTGCCTTCTCATTGAAGAAATACGCAAACTATCGTTAGAGGTCGCCGAACTGAAAAAACAACAGTTCAATAATAATAATTACTATCGAAGAGAAAATTATTATCATCACCCAAGGTCAAGACACAGATTCCGGCAACGATCAACTTCGCGTCCACGGTCTACATCACCATCACCATTTTGCTACTACCACAGCAAATTCGGGAAAGAAGCGCGAAAATGTACACAGCCGTGTACGTTCAACAACCCGGAAAACTAGACAGAACGTTGGCAGCGGCGGAATCCGGCGTTCACAACAAACAATACCGCCTATTCGTCACGGACAAGACAACGAATCTCACTTTTTTGGTAGACACGGATGCCAATATATCCGTCATACCGAAAAAGAAAGGCCTTCATCTCCAGCCGCTACCTTTTCAACTCTACGCCGCCAACAACACCGTAATACCGACATACGGCGAAAAAACACTAGAGCTCAACATCGGACTTCGCCGACCGTACAAATGGAAGTTTATCGTCGCAGCAGTATCGAAACCAATCCTCGGTGCCGACTTCCTGCAACACCACGAACTCATCGTCGACCTGAAAAACAGAAGACTCATCGACGGAAGAACCAGTCTACATATTAACGCTCCTGGACGCTACACGGACGTACCTACTGTCCGTAGTGTCGACAGCACGCAGTCGTATCACGACATACTAGCAGACTTCCCCGGAATCACACGATTGTCAGCGATGAACATCACGCCGAAACACAGCGTCGAACATTACATCGAAACGTCTGGGCCACCGCTACACTGTCGCGCTCGACCGCTACAACCACATCGCTACAATCAAGTAAAAAAAGAATTCGAGAATATGATGCAACAAGGTCTCTGTCGCCCCAGCAAGAGCGCCTGGTCTTCTCCGCTTCACGTCGTACCAAAAAAGAACGGCGACATAAGGGTGTGCGGCGACTACCGACGACTCAACATAAGGTGAAGTATATTTAGCTTTACGTGTGCACAAACATGAGCTTTATTTTTAACCGACTTCCAAAAAACGAGGAGGTTATATGTTCGGCTGTGGATATTATTATTATTATATTTTTTTGTATGTTCAACGATTACTCCGCCGTTTGTGAACCGATTTTCGAAATTTTTATTTTGTTGTATTAGGTTTCACTCCAATTTGGTACCATGTTCACAAAAGTGATGACCTGATGATGGGATCCATGAGTAATCGAGGGAACTCCTCGAAATTTATATGAAAACGTATGGTGATTTTGGTTTTATGAGAAGCATCCTAAGCATAATATGCTACCAAAATGCAAGATTTTGCACCGAGGTATACTATGGTTCCGAAGCTACTAAAAGAACTCCGGATTCCTTATAGATACAAGTTTGGGAGTTTAGGCGCTGTTTTAAGAACTGAAAGCATATGCTACTATGCAAATTACATTCATCATCATCATCATCATCATCATCATTACCACGTCAGGGTCACCAATGTCACCAAATTCAACCTTATCTCCAGAGCATAAGGCACACATTTGACATTACTCCTGAGAAGTTAAAGTTGCTTCGATAATGTAACATTCTGTTTCACTTCGCCGAGATATTCTGGAAAACAACCTAATTTCAACCTTTTGCATTGCGTTTAGCGTTCATAGTATAGTAACGCATCACATCGCATATCTGCCAGGGCTGTCAAGCAAGCGGCGCGGCGGCGCGGGCGCGGGTCGGGTACTATGCACAGAATACAAATTACTCACGGAGGTACTATGTGCGCTGCGTGTGTGACAAGTCGAGCGAGTGCCAACCTACTGAAACTGTAGTCCGGTGACCGGCTACTTAGCACGTCACACGTGTTCACTTCGATTTTTTTTATGTATTGTTTAAAATTATCTGCAGGCTGCAGCTGATATTATAATATTTTGTAAGTGTGACTGTAATAAAATACGTAGAATAATATACAGGTGTATTATTCTACGTATAGTACGCGTTTGCTTAGTAGGTAACTAAAAAGAGTGAAATTATTATTTTTAACAAAAAATTAAAACCGACTTCCAAGGTAAAACAATAATAACATCCTTATAATATGAACTAAAAAGCATTAAATAATTATTCCTATCTAATAGTGCCTTTTTCCGAATTCGGTTAAAACTCAACTATTTCTGTACTCAATCTTCATAATTTTGAAGTCGGCGCCAGTTCCAAAAGTTTCAAATATTCTGTCAGAGAACAGAAGATTCATCTGGTACCGACTTCAAAATTATGAAGATTGAGTACAGAAATAGTTGAGTTCTCGTTGCGGGTTCCAAGACAGATTTAGCATGTCCCTCGGGCTCCCTGAGATCATATCAAAGGGTTTTCGTGGTTGGATACCGCTGTCCATCCTGGCGACACAGGAGATACTAAAGTCTACACAAATTTTCACATAACTTCACAATAACTTTGGCTACTTACTATCCGCAAAATGCTTGGTTCTCGTGGGATTTCCCGAAGTCACATCATATATAAAAGCTAGAATTTGTAGTAAAGGAAGATTCCGAGAGCACGTACCGCTCGAAGAAGTCAAACTGCAATTCCCCGCGGCGACGACACTCCAACTTCCAGAATTTCTGAAACTTATCTCTCAAATTCAAACATTTGAAAATTATTTTGATCCACGAAATCAATACTTTATATTTTTGTGATAAGTCCTCCAGAGAGATAGGGTGAAGTGGATTTTTAGTTATATATAAAATATATATAAACTTTAATTAAAGAAAACATTCAGAAATAAACGGTTATTTTCTTTGAATTATTCGGTTGATATTATAAAGGCATCGAGTTGTATTAAATATTATAGTCCCGCAGTTAAAATTACCATGCCATATTTTTATATTAAGCAGTTATTAATATTAAGAAGATAAAAATTAAAAGCAATGTATGGAGTTAATAGAGCCTACCTAATTTATAATTTGAACGAGCTTGTTAGCCTTTGCAATTTTCATCTTTATTATAAGCGATACAATACCAGTTCACTGTTAAAGTGACACATTATGTAAATTCATGTATAAAAATACCTCAGCATTTTTACCTTTCATTATTTTACCTCATCAATGGAAAGGCTCCAAAATCCGCCCTCACGAGTGGTGAATAAAATTTCGGCTTTCTAAAATAAACTAGGATTTTCCCATATTCGTACTCAATCAGAGCGAACGGTATTTCAGATATAGAATTTTTGATTGTTACCCTACTTCTTTGTATGCTCAGCTTTATATTTGCAAAAAACAAACAGCGGGAGTTTCTGGGTCAGGATAATAACGGGTCCTTGCACCGACTGGGAAAATATTTGTTGAGGTCAGGACTCATTGCATTTGTAGACTTTATGGTCTACTCGCTTTTTACATAAAATTCTGGAGCTAATTATGTCAAGAAGCTCGCTGAGCTGATAATAGATTGTAGACTAATTAGATGAAAGAAATTATACTCAGATTTCCTGGTAGGAATCGACGAAGGAAATAAAGAATTTACATACAGTCAATGATATTATATAAAAAACTTAAAGCAGATATATTACTACCGCGCGCGTTGTGAAGATTCAAATACGACCCAATTGGGTCGTCTTATTTATAATTTATTGTGTACAGGAAATATAACAATATAACAGTTTATACAGAAAGACGACACAAAGGATCTGCTTATTTCTAAAAGAAATCTCTTCCAGCAGCCCTACGGAGAGAGATAGGATTAAAACAGCAGATAGGACGTGCACGAATAAGATTACATTAAATTATACAATAACATATGCTCGTTAAAAGTAAAACTAATACTATACTTACAGAAACGACAAAAGATAATATTATAAAAAAATGACAAAACAAATCTAATTTATAAAACTCAAAGGTGACTGACTGACATGGTGATCTATCAACGCACAGCCCAAACCACTGGACGGATCGGGCTGAAATTTGGCAGGCAGAGATGAAGATGTTATGACGTAGGCATCCGCTAAGAAAGGATTTTGATCAATTCTACCCTCAAGGGGTTAAAATAGGGGATGAAAGTTTGTATATAATAATACTTCTTAACGCGAGCGAAGCCGCGGGCAATAGCTCGTAAATAATAAATATCAATGTTATTCAAAATGATATATAATAATTTAACTATGATAAATAAATACTATATGTATATATAATAACGGTACTTAAATGTATAAAGATTCAAAATATTCTCTTTCAATCGACGTTTAAAGACAGCAATGGTGGGACTGTTACGGATGGTGTGAGGAAGGGAGTTCCACAATCTAACAGCATAAACAGTAAAGGAATAGGAGTAGAAATTGGAACGATGGGAGGGGAGGGAAAGGTTTGACCGGACGTTGGACCTGCATGGAAGATCGGGAGGGCGAGAGAAGTTGAAGCGGTCAAGGAGGTATGGAGGAGAGAGATACAGGATGTTGTAAAGCATAGAAAGGATATGGGAGTTGCAACGGAGACGTATAGGTAGCCACTTGAGTTTGGAGCGGTAGGCCGAGATGTGATCATACTTTCTCAGACCAAATATGAAACGGATACAGAGGTTCTGTAAGCGCTCCAACCTCGGTAACTGCTCTTCAGTGACGTCAAGATAGAAGGAATCGGCGTAATCGAGGATGGGAAATATGAGTGCTTGGACAAGGAAAATTTTGGTCTGTATGGGTAAAAAGTTTTGGAGGCACCTCAACGTGTGCAGTGAGTATGTGAACTTTCCTGCTCACTTCAGTGACTTGATGATTCCACGATAGATTACAGTCTAGAAATATGCCTAGGTTTTTGGTCATCTTTTATTTAGTCTGTCTCTTTTATGTAAATGGTATTTCGTATCTTTTGTTTCACTTATCTGTCAAAGTCCAATTTTGAATTTGAAAATTGTTTGGAAGATATTTAAGCCGGAAAATAGTATGAACGTAACAGATCTGTATAAGTAGAATATCATTGCATACAGTAATCTAGTACCTACTAACAATAAAGTACTCGTAATGTTTCTTTGCATCGAATAGGCCTTAAAAGTATTGGACCAAATTAGATTAATTTTGGTGCAAATGTAGACCATGACAGGACTCTATACTGTACTGACTCGGCGAAACATGACGTAGCGGTCATTGACTCCCTGTCAAAAACTTGTCATTTTCTATAATATAAACTGCGATTGACAATGAAGTGTCAGATGTTCCTAGTCCATTGTCAATCGCGTTTTATATAGAAAACTAGATGACGCCCGCAACTCCGTTGCGCCAAAACTCGTTTATCGCGCAGGAACCGTACATTTTCCCGGGACAAAAAGTATCCTATGTCCTTTCCTGGGAGTCAAAGTATCTCCATGCCAAATTTCAGAAAAATCGGTTCAGTGGTTTGGGCGTGAAGAGGTAACAGACAGACAGACAGACAGACAGACGGACAGACAGACAGACAGACACACTTTCGCATTTATAATATTAGTATGGATTAGTATGGATGACAAGTTTTTTGACAGGGAGTCAATGACCGCTACCGCCATGTTTCGCCGAGTACAGTAAAGTAGAGCTAATTTTATTGTGACAAAAACAGATCTTAGAGTAGATACTGCGTCACTTTAAAAAATTGAAGTACATAATATTTTTATGCGTTTATTATGCAAGCAAGTCAGTTAAGGGATTTTTCGTGTATTAATAAACAAAAACCTGTCTTAAAACCCAAACTCAGATCGATTTTGTTATCAGTGCAAAATCAGAAACGCAACGAACGGCAGATTTTTATCTTAAAGTAATTTATTTGCTACATGATTATGTTATGATTGAAATTAAAACAAAACTGAATTCTTGGAATATGGTATGATTGACAACGTGTATGATGTTGGATTTTATATTTTTGTTATGAGTTTATTTACTGTTGGTGTAGCCTTTTATGAAGTTGTTAATTAAAATATTGTGTTGTGTCGATGTCACTTTTTTATGAAACTTGTTTTTTAAGTACCACTTATATTTACACTTTAACCGATTAAGGACCACTTGCTTGATTCAGATTAAATATTTTTTGTAGAAAGAGACAACATGATATTTAACACCGACTTACATTTAAGGCCGTCCCTCGAGCAAACGACCTTGACCATACATTTGCCGCGTCGCGTTGCCGAGATCGCACCAAAACCCTATTTTTTTTACCTATCTTAGTTCAAAATTGTCCTAAAAATTAAAACGGGGAATATGTAGTTTATGATATTGTCGATCTATTGGCGTGTGTTTCAAATAAAAGTAATTTGTAAATGCTAAGGAGATGCTGAACGTATGCTTGAATTTTAATAAATTGGTTTTACTTTGGAAACTGATAGCAATCAACAAAACTACTGTACCCTAAAACGGAACCTTAACCAGCTGATTTTTTGTTTCTTTGTAGGTTCATAGTTATATTATAAATTATTTAAGAGTAACCTTGTCCTACAAATAAAACAATCCATATTTTAGGACCATCAAGTCGAAGTATGAAATCCTTTCTATCCCTGTTAGCTACCACTTTCAAGATTTTTCGAAAATAAAAAAGTTGTTTGTCTTATCAAAATGAAGCTACTCACAAAAAATTTGCTTGTTAGTAATCACAAAAACAATTGCTCTAGGGCTTCCAACTTCCGTACCTGCTATAAAAATTTAAAGCAACATTGATAATATTATGTATCTATTTAATAACGTAGTTTGTATGATTTAGTGCAACATAACCTCAAATTGTAAATAATGCACACCGTAAAAAAGGTTAATTACTTTTAACATAATATTAACATTTTAATGGCGACTGGTATTTAAACTCTCACATGATCTTATTTCCTACGACACAAGGATCATTATATGATACTCCAAGGTAGAATAACTGTGAACGGTCTGTACTGACGACGCGGGCGACCGTTCTGTTTACATGAGGAGACGGCGAAGTAATTAACTTTTATATTTTCATGCGACCACCGACATTGTTTTCCTCAGATTTTACTATTAACGACCCTTTAGTATTTACGGAGGTGAGCAACATGAGAGTAAGCAACATCGGCATGAGCTGTTGATATAAAGTGGGAGTGGATGGTTCATACCAACTTCCCAACCAAGGCAAGAATCGCCACAGAATGGGTACCCAAAGATGGAGGACGCCGCGCCGCCGGCCTCGAAAAAGATGGTAATATGAGCTAGTTACACACAAGTATCGCAACTAGGACGTGAGAAATACAAGCCTTGAGAGAAAAAAGATGCCTTTGCCCAACAACTCATAAAAAATAGACATCAAAGTTTTTAGTTTATGCCCTCCAAAAAAAAAAAGGTTCATCTTTGTAAAAAAAAAACTTTTTAAGGGAGATCGCAGACGGCACACTTTTTGTGTGATTGAGTCTGCGGCGATTCGATCACACAAAAAGTGCCTAATAATTATAGGTCTACCAGAATCTGATTGCAATTTTTGACAGCAGATTTTCAAAAAATATCCTTAATCATTGGATAAACTTTTATATTTTCATGTTTCACACACAAAATAAGCCGCTAAAGGAATAAAAAAGGATGAAAATGTTTTATTCCTATTACTCCGGTATTGCTAGAGTCAATTTATTTTCTCACTTTTTGCCATCAGATTCTGGTAGACCTATATTATATTATACAACTGTGTTTACGTTATAATGAAGAAAAGTTAAAAAGACTTACTTTTCATAAAAGAATCCTTTTATGTTCCACAGCGATTAATTTATCCGATCTTCTAAGTATTTAAACTTTAATTTAAGGCAAAGTGTTTCAAAGTGACATTGTTTTCTAAACTTTATTGCTTTGAAACAAAGGAACGCCATATTTTGCTACCAATCCGTTTGTTAAACTCCGATAGGATAAGGGGCCGTGCATAAATTGCGTGAGTCTGTGTGAAGATTTCTGACCCCCTTTCCCCCTATTGTAAGGTATATTGATACTTACCTTGACTTGTCATCATCCCCACCTGATCTCACGTGAATTAGCATAAAAATAAAATATGTATAAAAATGCATTACAAATATTGTCTTGAAAATCTAAAATACAGCCAATTAGATAGATACTACTATTATTGAGTTAGCAGTGAGTCATCTTTTTTTAGCGGGCGGGCCCACTAGGGTACTCATTCCCACTACTGTTATAGCCGGTACCAACCACGAAAACCTTTTGATATAATCTCAGGGAGACTGAGGGACATGCTAAAGCTGTCTTGGTAATTAATTAGAAGCGAATAAGACGGGTAGGAAGTATTCCAATTTCCCTACTCATACAAAGCGGGAGACAGCATAAAGTTGCAATGATCAAAAGGCAAAAGTCAAATTACTTAAGGGGAGGCACCACAGAATTAACGTTAATAATAATAATTGTAACTACTAAGCTATAGCTAAGTGCATGAATATTGGATTTTTTTGGGTTAGACTGTTGCCAATATTAATTGTGACAAAAGTGTGTGTGTGTGTGTGTGTGTGTGTGTGTGTGTGTGTGTGTGTGTGTGTGTGTGTGTGTGTGTGTTGTTATTTTGTGTTACAGTAAGTCATCAGTAAATACTTAAAAATCTAAACTCACCTAACTACAAAAATAATCAAACATTTATTCTGAGAAACACTTTCCCCTACATGAGATTTGCCTGGACCTGGACCCCCTTATACCTTACGTAATTTGTGATGCCCCCTAAAGTATAAAGTTAAACAGTACTTTTACTAAGATGGTAGTACTTGGCAGACAAAAGCGTCTAATATAGCACATTCGAGTTAGTGTACCTAAGTTTTATTAGTACTCAAGAGTTTCTTGTTCTCATAAAAGTTTATACACACTTACATCCACACCAATTTCATTAATGCGAAATCCTGTTATCTATTAAGTTTAACCTTAGATGATTACCATTATTATAGATATATGACAGTACCTCAGAGGTAATTTGTGTCAAGTCCATTTTTTATGAATTTTGCTTTTTTAATGATTTGTGTCTAATTTGTTCAGACGGATTTAGTGGTAAATTGCGTCAAGTCCTTACTTCTACAGATAAAAAAATACTCAGAAATAAATTATGTTAAGTGACAATACTAACACAGGGTAAAATAATTTATATCCCACATAACACTTTGGAATTGTGAATTTTTTACTCTATGGTACAATTTTAAGTTAAGTCCCACATGACACATTTTACCTCTAAGTATTTTATGGCACTTGAATTTTTAATGCATTAATGCTAATTAAATAAAAACAACAACAAGGATAAATACCTTAAATATTACATCCTTTTAAAATAAAATAAATGTTTAACATACTGGGTCGTATGTATATGTTACGCTCAAAGACCGAAATCGCTCAATGAGCGAAAAAATGGCTCACAACGCATTGTGGTCACAGTGAAATAGCAGCGAATTTCGCGTCGTGGCTCTAATGAAAACGGCCACGACGCGTTCTGGCAATCACAAAAAGGCCATAACGCGAAATTCCTGTCGTGGCTGATATGCTATTCGTTTTTCTTGATTTGTTCTTGATTGATTAATCATCCATAGGTATGAAAGATTATATTTGAATTACCACGCGTACTACAAAATATTTTTTCTTTTACAAAATCACTGCAAATAAATTTGTGAAATATCCATAGTTCCATAATATCCGTACTAATATTATTACTGTCTGTCTGGCGCAAAGTGCTATTGTTATTGTTTTTTTTAATATAAGGTAATCTGATCTTAATAAATAATAAGTATTTAGTTTTATTTTTATTTATATATTATTTAAATATAATACTACTAGTTGATGCCCGCAACTATGTTGCGCCAGACATACAGACAGTAATAATAATAGTACGGATAGTATGGAAGTATGGATATTTTATAAATAACTAGCGACCCGCCCCGGCGTCGCACGGGTATAAAATATATAGCCAGTGAAAAAATGATCAAAATCGATATCCTATGACCCTTCACGTGGTCTATTTCTTATCTGTGCCAAATAACATAAAAATTGCTCCAGTAGTTCGCGAGATAAGCCCTTTCAAATAATTTTCCCCGTTTTTTCCAGATTTTCCTCTATTTCTTCGCTCCTATTAGTCTTAGCGCGATAAAATATAGCCTATAACCATCCTCGATAAATGGGCTATCTAACACTAAAAGAATCATTAAAATCTGTTGCGTAGTTTTAAAGATTAAAGGGAACAAAGGGACATGAGGGAAAAAAGCCACTTTGTTTTATAATAAGTATAGATAATGATAAACACGTTATGCAGTGATTTAGTAAAAGAAAAAATATTTTGTACCTAGTACACGTGGTAACTCAAATATAATCTTCCATACCTATGGACAATTAATCAATCAAGAACAGATCAAGAAAAACGAATAGCATATCAGCCACGATACGAATTTCGCGTTATGGACTTTTTGCGATTGCCAGAACGCGTCGTGGCTGTTTCACTGTGACCACAGTAGAAAAGAGAGGACGGGCTCTTAAGAGTCCGTATACGAAATTTACCGATTTCGCTGATTTAACAGACGTGATTTAACAGTTAAAATACAGTTTTCCTGTTTTAATGCACAACATGTAAGATCATTTCAATTATAACCTAATGTTGGAGCTAGATTTTTTTAAAAGTATTTTTAAATAATCCAACTCAAACCCGCGACAGTTTTGTGATTTTTGCTGTAAAAGGTTTAGAATATCACCTGTTTATGGATTGTATTGACGTCTTAACGGTATGAAAAAAGACAATGTACTGTTGAGAAAGTCGTCTATAAAATGTTGGAATTACTTTTTACCACTTTAATATTGTGAAATAGTTGAGTAAAAAAATATGTAACTCGGCAAAATTTTAGAGAAAATGGGCAAAGAATTGCTGTTAATTTCGGCAAAATGGAGCAACAAATTCATAGAAAGAAAACAACAGAAATAATCTATAGATACAATTCTATCCAATTCGAGAAAAAAGAAAAAAAAAAAACAAATTGTGCCAAAAACATGATTCAAAACAACCTAAATCTCACATTATATTACTCGCCGCAAGGTTCGAGTCGGCTTTCCACGCTTAAATATATTTTAAATCGAATAATTAATTTATATTTTTTTAAGTCTAATAAGGGGAGAAAACCTAATAATATTTGTGTAGCGAACCTTTGCAATTTCGTATTCATCGGCAAAATTTCGTATACGGACACTTAATGCTAATGCATTCCAATGCATAAATTGAATTAAATGTAACATTATATTCAATTCAAACACTATTCGTTCAAAATATTAAACTAGAAGAAATACTTAAATCATTGATATTTATTTTAACAAGTTGTTTCTTTAGCAGTATAATATGAATTTTCTAATATCAAAACAATGAACATAAGGCCCTATTAACGCGTGATGATCTTGCGATGAAGACCTGTATCATCCTGTATAAAGTCAAACCAGTGCAGCACCACGTTTGGAGTAAACGATCAAACCGGTACCCGATACACACAACGACAAAGTAACGCGAACTACAGATGGTTCAGAATTATTATACCTCCAACATAATCTTTACTCTCTCAGCATAAGAATAATTTTTGAAATGTACAAATGATATTGGTTTCGTTATTCTCTGTTATTATATTCGATACGCAGTCAATAACTGCAATTGGATCCTAAGCCAAATTGCTTCAAAGAATTTCCACTGAAATCGAACAGCCACGATCTATTTACCGGATTATTACTTTATGTTTATTCTGCTTTATGTTATAATGTAATAAAATTTTGTAAGAATAATACTCAATTATTGAAATTAAATCTTACAGAATATAGAAAGTCTACGCTAATCTTTATTCATTATTATTAAGGAAAAGAGTCAATTAATGAATATTTAATAATTTATTGATTGCATTTAATACGTAGCACTAAAAGGATTAATTTCGGTAAAAATCTTAAATTAATCATTATTATAATACAAACGTAGAAATAAGAATAGGACTGACATTCAACGACACTACTTAACTACCACTACCAAATCGTTCGATTTTCGGAAAATTTCTCCTTCTGCTTATAAATTTCAAGCAATGAAGCTCATAAAAATCACCATTTGACCATAATTGCCTTCAAAAAATTTTGTTCAACATGTACTCTTTCTTGGCATACTATAAATATGCTATTTCATTCTAAAAAAGCTTAGTAAATAGCTTGGTTAACACTCTAGCACAGATTCGGAAGTCTTAAGGACTGTAAGGCGCAAATTAAAGGCATCTAAGGTAATTGCGTAGCTCGCAGGTGGTCTCAAGGAATTTTACTCCACCGAGTCCCATAATTTCAGCTTAACTCGCAACTCCTGTATCAGCAAATTACTGTACATAATAATATAATCTAACAATATTATATACGGAGGACGTTATTGTAAGAAATGTGTTGCATTACAAGGATATCAATTTATCAGAGAATAAAATATTATACTGGTCATTATTACTTTAAACTATGATCACAGCATAATATTATGAAACTACTGTTTCAAAGTTAAAAAAAAAAACCTTATTGTGAACTAAAAAAAAATTACCATGGAACACTAATTCATCTATATTCTTCCCCGTAATCAACTCGATGTTCGCAAAATTTCACCAAAACCGATCAAGTTCTTTCGGAGGCTGTTCGATGCAAACAAACCTTCCCTCTTTATTACCTAATTAAGAAAAAAGTAGTTCTAGGTAGGTGAAGCAATATAAACTAGTTATCGAATGTCGAATTCGATACGAAAAAAGTGGCTAGTAAATATATTATTATTTAAATTATCCAATATTTACATTGCGGTTTGTGAACCCCTTGCAAGTTGCAAGTATTGACTTGCTCTAACGGATGCAAAAACCCTCGTCTGTGGTTTAGTTGCATCCTTCTTATTTGAAAAGAAATCAGATATTCATGACTTATGTTACATACCTCGCAAAATACATAATATGGGCTGCGCAAAGCTTAAGATCGCTTGGCAAAACTAAAAAGGGCAATATCTAATGACTTGTCCGATCACAGATATTACAATCACTTCTCGTCAAAGAAAATTGTGAAAATTTTAGGGAAGCTTTACATTTTTGACATGCGACCTTAATAATAATTCACGACGTATACCTAGTATTTATTGAAAACCCGGAACATTCAAACTCAAACTCAAACTCAAAATTTTTTATTCAGAATAAATTTTTGCAAATATTTTCTGAAAGTCTACATGATGCCTACCACATGTTCTTATGACTTATTGACTTAATAAGGGAAGATAATAATTCCAATTAACGAAAGCAGGCAATTTTTTGGATGAATAAGACGTCGTAGTCAACCATAATATCTAATGCAGACTTTAATACAAACAAAATACAAAATATAACGCTAAGCAATAAAAAGGAGCAAATAAAAAGAAATTATTACGCACAATTAAAGATTGAAATTAAAAATCAGAAACATCTGTGTCCGACGGAGGAATTACCGCCACAATGTATGGAACGTTAACAATAAACGCTTCTCTTTTTACACCGGAACAGCGCCGAGTTGTGAAAAACACAAACAATAAAAGAAGGAAGATACGGGGACGTTTCGCGCCCTGGCCATAAAATTAAATGGAAAAGGGGCGCAAACGCCCCGCCAACTTTCGGCCGGGTCAGTACGGTAACGCGCGGACTTATGAAAAATCGCGCAAGTTAAAACGCCTTCTCAGATAACTTGTTAGTTATTGCTTTTTTGTAAGGCTACCTGCAGCGAACCTCCTCGGCTCGGAATTAATGTTCGAAGATTTAAACTCGTAATAACTTCAGTGGCAGTTACTTTGTTCGTAATCTCAAACGTTTGTCAATATTCTGTTTGCATAAACTTCGTTTTGTTGGACGTAAATTAATTCTTGGCATGTTTTATTGTGCAGCATTTTTGAACACGTTGTGTCGGTACTTTAAAAAGTTTCATACTAAATAATTTTTAAAGAGTATCTCATCTTAAAGTCTTTAGGCAAAATATAAAAGAATAATACCGTAACAAATATAATTTTCTTCGCGGTCAGTAGTTATTTCGTTATATTCACTGGCTTCGCTAGATATATTGGCTAGCGAATAATCCCAGTTTACGGTTGGGTGACACAATCAAACATTGAAAGGCCAGATCGGAGATCTCGAGGGGATCGATTAACACTACAGGCTGGAGTGTCCGGAACCCTGTCGAGTGACACGGCCACGGATATTAACCACTCCATAGCTAATTGTTCCCAGTTCAATTATCGAACAACTGTCAACAGGGCATTGGAGCCGACGACATCGACGTAAAACTAACAGTGATTCTATTTAATTTGTCACAATGTCTGTAACGTAATGCAGGTCGTAATGTTGGTATTAGATGGACCAATACGATTACGAACTTGCATATCATATACATATTGCTAAGTACTGACATACGGTTTTGCGCGATAGTTTTACTCCAAATCGAGCAATAACCACCGTGTGGACCGCCAAAACTGACAGCTCAAAGGCTCGCTTCGAGCCGGCTCGATGGAATTAAATATGTCAAATATGTCATTTCCTTCGATTTGGAGTAAAACTATCGAGCAAAACCGTATGTGAGTACTTAGCATATGATTGCATTGCATCGTCTATGATTGCTCATGATAGACGTCGATTGTTTATGGCTGGCTAGACAGCCATCTAAGCCTTTAGGCTTATCTTTGCAGTCTTTTAAATCTAGTTTTACATGAATTTTCATTCCATGATGCTGATAATTTTACAAAAGAGGTAAAAAAGCATATGGGCGAAATGCCCATTGATTATTTGTTATTGAAAAAGCTAGTGGCAATTATGGTTATCTAACAATTATGTACCTACCGGAAGACATTTTGTGCAACCTCAAATAAACGAAGTAGAGAAAACTATATTATAGGATGAAATTCCAAATACTTTACGGATTTAGGTATTAGATGTATTAACTACTGGGCAAATAGGGGTGCACAGGTTTAAATGCGAGGGTGCGAACTGTCGGCGCCCTTAAGAAAGTTCGTTTGTGAAACTGCAACTGTTTTAATTTTGTTGCTTTATATTATACATATATAAAAGCTATTATTTATACATATTATTATACTATACAGAATACATTCGTCCTAGTAAATGAAAAAGGTATACCTTACTAATAACAAGATCAATGTGTGTATAAGTACGTTATGGCTAGGTATACATTGCTCTATCCTTATGTGTCAAGTCATTTTTCTAACGTATCAGATGATAAAACATTCTACACTACAACGTCTCTATTGTAAATCTTTTCATTTGTAAGAGGAATAAAAAATAAGTAGATGTACTTACTACTTAAGTATAGGATTTTTCTTGGTGAAACTAACACTAAGTCTAAGAAGAATTCCTTTTTCTTATAAGTTTTACCATAGGGAGAAGTTTAAATAAAGGAAGTAAACTATGCTAATTAAATCGTTGTTCTTAAACCGAGTTTTGAGATAATAAGTAAAGTCGAGTTAACTGAGGGAGCTAATCCAGAAACACGAAGCATGGACGAATGAATCCTTGAATATTTGTCTCTGTTATTTGAAGCACAATTTTAACGCTGAAGTTAAAATATTAAATATTCAATATTTATTATTTATTTGGTACACATCCATACAAATTTTATAAGCACCAGTTTGATGAGTCTATCAGTCTTTATATTTAGTGCGTAAGCTACTGAACGGATTTAGATGAAAAAGCAATTTTTTTTTTTCGAAATTGTCTACTTACAGTTCGTGCACGATAAACAAACTAAAGCGCAATCAAGTTGTGGTTTCACGTAATTTTGTGGTTCTAGTTTAGTGATAACGATACAAAATTAATTCACTGATGATGTCATCCATTTACTAATATTATAATATCCTTATACTTATATTATAAATACGAAAGTATGTCTGTCTATCTGTTACCTCTTCACACCCAAGCCGCTGAACTGGTTTTGCTAGAATTTGCTATGGAGATACTTTGAATTTCGGAAAAAAACAAAGGATACTTTTTATCTCGGAAAAAATTACGGTTCCTGCGCGATGAACTAGTATTAGCGCAACGGATTTACAGGCGTCATGTAGGCCCGTATTTTTGGTCAGTACTCAAGATGCATCTCGGTCTCAAGACACGGTTCAGGCTCTGTGATTGGTTGGCTGTCAAAATTTGGACCAATCACAGAGCCGAACTGCGTCTTGAGACCGGGTCGCATCTTAAGTACTGACCAAAAATACGGGCCCTCGTATTTTATAAGTTACTGCAAATTTTCAAATACCTACCGAATACCCACACTTAGGGCCTGTTTCACCGCTTCCTGATAAGGCTATCCACTACTTTACTTGACACATAGAGTATGGCGAATCTGTCAAATAAGCCTATCAGGAAGCGGTGAAACAGGCCCTTACTATCGAAGAAAGCTATGATTAAACTCGATAACAATCTTCGCTTTTCCGAATTAATACAAATATAAACATTCGATACGTTGATGGCTTTGTTGAATAATTCCGTGGTTCGTCGTAAATCGTAATATTGAATATTCTATTTTTGTGTTACTCACAGGTGTCTGAACAGCTGTTTAACGCCTTGTGCATTAATTATGTATGTGCTTTTATATAAATATTTATATCTGTCTTCTTCTTTTCTACAATTATATAGATAAAAAATATTTGAGTTTTTAATCAATAAACTTTTTTAATCAAACTAACAGTTATGTTGGGATTTTCAAACAACGTTTGAGTATTGTAAGTCCGGACATTATATTAAGGGTAAAATCAGACTCATCGCACCTGTAGCTATAACACTTACACCGTTCTGAATCAATTACTCTATGACATGAAAAAGAACACACTGTTAGGCCGTCTTTCCACCAGAGCTGAGCGGAGCTGTGTTGCGAGGAAATAATGTGTTTTTGAAAACCAATAGAATCGCTTTATTGACATGACTTTGCCATGACACGCTCAGCGCGGTGATGCTATTGGTTCTCGAAAACACATTCCTCGCGACACAGCTCCGCTCAGCTCTGGTGGAAACGCAGCCTTACATTTCGTCCACCAACAATGCAAATGTGAAATATCAAATAAGTGCCTTGATTTGCATCTTCTTTAAACTTTACTAAAAATTAACAAAAATCCACACCACCATTATAGAGCAAAAGTACGTGTCTTTCTACTAGCTATAACTATCTTGTCTAGTATTACCTCTTCACGCCCAAACCGCTGATCCAATTTAGTTTAAATTTAGCATGAGTTTAGTTTTTTTTACTTTGAGTCTCGAGATCTTTCTCGGAACTTAAGTATGTCTAGGATGCTTTTTATCCCGGAAAAATGTTATCGCGCAACATAATTGTAGTCTGGTATTATATAAATATCATGTAACATGGTTAATTGTTAAATGTTAGCTAATTCATTACTGCTGAAACAATAAAAAATGCTCAAGATTTTTTTTTTTTGTGAAATGACATACGGCAGCAGGTAGGTTGTAAAATAACACACCCGTCACATTAGCAGAGCGGAGTCACGCGAGAGTATTATGTTGCACGACCCTAATCGAATACTTTATTGTTTATCGACAGTTAGATAAGGGGCGTTCACAAAGTACGCAGGGAGAAGGGGGTATCTTGTTGTTAGATTAGTTTTTAAAACAAAATTATTATTACCTTTTATATTAACCTACTTGGTACCTAAAATATGGGCTTGGTACCTAAAATATGACTTTAAAGATCCCGAAATTGGACGGTTCCCGTAAAATATGATAACGAATAATTTCAACTAAACAAAGCTGCGGGACACCTAGCATTACAATATGTCAATATAAAATAGTATTGCAATAAAATACCAATTACAATTATTAGTAATATTATGTACTAGAATTTGATTATAACAGTGCGTTGAACTGACACGTTCATTTTGCCCGTCACGTTACTCGTTACACGTGACGCGCATCAATTCTATTATAAATTTAATAATACTCGTCTATTTAACAATGCATGGATTTTAAATTCGGCCTACGTGACGAGTGATTGTTAAAATTAACAATTTATCATACTCAATTAGATGTTTTGCCATTTCATGTGGATAATTGTGATTGAATAATATATACATTTTATTTATGATTGTTAAATATTCACAGTATTAATTAAGTGATTTTGATAAAGTTGTATGTACTAAACATAGCGGGAGGCAGATCACCATACCAATAATTGCAATAATTACCAGCTTTGTGAGGTGTTTCAGAGTGCTTTAACTTTCAGATATTTTTTATATTTCTTCTTATAAAATCTCTTCCAAAGTATTTCAATATATTACTCCTTTAGAAAGAAGTTTATGCACTGACTTCGAAGCAGTTACACTTATCGATAAGCGTTTGAATAAGTTTTTTCTTTCAAACTTAGAATAAACTTAAACGGTTTTTCTAGCGCTGCAGTTAATCCATTAATCTGGAATTCTTTTAAAATATAAAAAAGGGAACATTGATTGACCTCTACATTATAAACATCATTATATTAGTTTTGTAAGAGTATGAGAGAAGCGCACATGGGGGAAAAAGTTTTTTTTTTAACCGAATATTATAAAATATTATATGTGTGTCTGTTACCTATTCACACCTAAACTCTATAAAATTACTATGAGTTTGCGTGTAGGTGTCTTAACACGCTAGTCTGCAAATACGTGGCCGAAAATCGGCACGATTACGCCTGCAATGCGCTACGCATACAATATAATGCTACGTAATTTCGGCATGATGTGTCATCGGTAATTTAAAAAACATTATAGGCGTAATCATACCGAACTTCGGTCGTGTTTTTTCGGCCTAGTGTGTTTAAACACTTAAAAGGTACTAACAGACTACTTGAGTCTCGGGTAAAACGTAGGATAGCTTTAATGTACTTGAAGCAAGGTAGTATTAGGAACACCTAGAATACCTCCTTAGATGATAAAACGTATCATTTTGTCTTGATCAAACAATATGGCGAGAGCATTATTGTATAAGCAAGCAAACAACAAGCTTTCAAACTCTAATGAGGGCGTGAGTGCAATTTCTTGTTCCGAGTATGGAGGATCGCATATGACAGTTTCTTGGGGCCGGGCGATGAACCCAAACCCTGGATTAAAATATTTGTACATTTTTGTGTCAATGCCTTAGGAGGTGTTTTATTTGGTTGGAAACGTGAACAAAATGCTCGCTTGTTGTCGTGGGCTTAGGTTTTGAGCTTTACTTTTTTGGATATAAATGTATATACAAGACGAATATACTTATGGTTCTTTTATATTTGATACGCTTTTGTAATTTGCATAAAATTTTAGTGCAAAAACTTAAATAGGTGTAATAAAATGTAGATTTTAAAGAATCGTTAGCCAACGACGTATTTTGTCTTGTTGCAGCTAGAGTATCCTTTTACTATGCTTTTCACTTGCATCAAGCAATCATTCTGCTATTATTCTATTTTTCTAATTAGGTCAATTTACTAATTGGGAAAAACTATTCGCACCCGAGAACTATAAATATTACATATCGACGGTGAAAAGGAAGTAGGGCGTAGTAAGCGACATTTTTGTCAAAAATGAGTTTTAAATGTCATCTTACTTAAAATTTCCCGCTCTTTCGAATGCGCTCACTCTCATAGCTCTACGATGAGTTTTTTTGGCGTTTATGCCCTAGCAAAAAAAAAAGCATTTTCCTAGTAGTATTTTTTGTAACCGACAAAAATTCAGGTCAGTTTGTGTGTAAAGGTGCTTGTACCCCTGCAAAAAATATTTGTCTACAGCTTTCGGCTGCTTATATCTTTTAAACAATTCCCTCAAAAATTAGAAACGTCGTTTATAGCCTTCTTCCATTTCGTAATTGATCATAGCTTTGGCGCTTGTACCGTATTACCCTATATATCCAAAATTTATTTACATTTTACTCTGTCGGTTATACCCTACAACCTTTTGCAACCATATTTCCATAGACTCACGCAATGCCAGTCGCCAGATGTTGATTATTCTTCTTTTCCTTCACTTTCAAACGACATTGTGTGTCACATGTGTGTCACTTAAGTCTTATAATTCTAGTTTTTGTGAAAGTCTACTGTTACTTGTGTTCTATTAACTAATAAACGACCATAACACGACCTGTAAATGTACGTTATCCTTCTTTTCCTATAACAGTTATGAATCGTCTAGTCTCGTATACCCTTTTACTTTGCGATGTAAGAAATCAGAATGTTGTTTAGGCTTCTTATCCTCTAATATTTTTTTTTTGTCATTTGTCTCTTATGCCATATTACCTCATTCAAAATTTTAAAGTAATTGTTACAAGCGACAAAAAACACTTTACATAGCACCAAATCATTAAAACTAACAATAACGGTAAGAGGCCCATTTTTTTATCATTTTATAACTGTTTAAATAAACACGATACGTCAATAAATAACAGAGATACGTCAGTTTTTCTTAAACTCAAAACTTTAAACGACTCTCCTGAACATTTCACTTTTTGGCGCTTATACCCTATTACCTTTTGACCGTCGATATAAAATTCTCGTGTCACAATGTTACTTACCGTACGTCTCCGAAACGGCTTTACTGATTTTTACCAAATTTTATATGCATATTCAGTAGGTCTGAGAATCGGCTACTGGCTACGTTTTATATTGATAAGTGCATTTGTTGAATAAATTATAGTAAACAAGCTGTGCCCCGCGGTGTTACCCGCGATTAATTAGGTGTGATTAGGTAAACTAAATTGTGTTGTAATAAGTAAATAGTATTAGAGACAAAATAAATTGAGTTTGATCATCGGAAACTTCAATTTTGATGACTGAGAGATGGAAGTTTGATAGAAGACACTGTTTTGTGATAAACAGCACTTCTAGGATTTGGTAGAAGATGGGACGAAAATTAAATGAAAATGAAATCTGTATGTTTAAGTTCTAATAAATTCACTTTTATAATAAATAACTTAGTTTGTTCCTAAAAAGGAGAATTAAAACTCAGCACTAACGACGCGACACTGTTTCGTTAAAAGCAACACTTTCAGGAGGAGAATGGGGGGTGGTTTGGGGGAGTAGGAGTTGTCCATGGGCGACCATTGCTCGTTTGCCCCCTTATTTAATAAAAAAAAAATTAAAAAAATGAACATAACACCTCCTCCGTTACGAAAGTCGGTTAAAAATGTAGCCTATGTGATAATCCAGGATGTCAGTTACCTCCTTGTAAAATTTTGTCGAAATCTAGCCGTTTAAGCGTGAAGAAGTAACAAACATACAAACTCACAAACTTACATACTTTCGCCTTTATAATATTAGTAAGATTATTACAACTCAAGACTGAAGACTGACGGCGACAATTATTGTTTGTGCGACGTTGCAATGGTGCCACCTGGGGGCACGGCAGTGCCCCAGCCAAGCTTTTTAGCAAAGGCACAGCCGTATCATACTTTTCTCGAAGCGGTTCGCGGCTATTTCACACCCCCTTTATCTTCGATGTTAACAAGCTAGGGATTTAAAATTTCGGTCATATACACATATTATGAACATAATAATCGACTCAGAACTCAGAGGTATTTACGTTACGTTGTCCACCTATAGCACTAACGAAGCCTCAAAGAAAAAATATATTAAAGGAGGTAGGGAATGGGTGCTAAGCTAAGTACAAAAAATTTATAAAGTGACCTGAAAAGAAAAAAAAAACCTTCAAAAAAGAAATTAAATCCCACCAAAACATGAAATGTAAAAGGAGCCAAGCAAAATATTGCATAGCTATTCAATACTTCTGTCGTAAAAAGTTTTCAGATCACATTCAAGCCAAGCCTTCAACTTATTTTGTAATTTAAATCAATAATTAGTAATTGTATCAATAGATTTCTTTATTTTATAATTATTATAGTGGCTTGGCAATGAGCACAATATAAACAAATATAAAACTGCATATTGGGAGGAGTTCATACTTACACAGACGGCAAACGTAAAGTGTTTTATTATATAATGACGCATGTGGCTGATGGTATCCAATAAATCCAATTAGTAGCTGATCATTTCTCTAGTGCTCATTGCCAAGCCACTATAATAATTATAAAATAAAGAAATCTATTGATATAATTACTGAATATTGATTTAAATTACAAAATAAGTTGAAGGCTTGGCTTGAATGTGATCTGAAAACTTTTCACGACAAAAGTATTGAATAGCTATGCAATATTTTGCTTGGCTTCTTTTACATTTCATGTTTTGGTGGAATACTTATTTAGTTACTTCATTTAAATAATATGGGCGAAACACTTTATATAGCAAAACAACGTTTGCCGGGATAGCTAGTATTATTATAGATTTTTGCGGTATGATTTCCGTTGATCCTGCCAACACAAAATTTACAGTAATGCGCACTATGAAAATCCAGACAGATTTTCATAGTGTGCATTACTGTAAATTTTCTCCACTCGTTTCCAGCCTTCCATCATACAAAATGTAAACCTTATACTTGTCGTTATTTTATCAACGAGCCTGTATTACGTGTGTACGCATTTTTGCCATGTTTTCTCGGAGATAATATGCCCGTGTAGGATCTTCCTTAGGCCGATACGTCACGTATAAAAATAATGAACATCGTGCGCGTTCTTTTCCCGCAACATCTCGTTCCACGCAGACATAATATTACTAGGTCGTAAAAGCCAAGAGTTTTGATGAAAAATCCTCTGTGGAATTAATATCAATGTTTTAAGTAGAAATATGATAATTAAGTATGAACAAAGTGTTGATAATCCTGCTACTATGGACTATCTGTGGTTTGTTATAATTATTATTATTTTATGGTATTAGGATTTCACATTAGTTTTTTTACGAATTAGATTAATTTAACATGGAGATCAACTACGATAACTTGGCGCGCCCCTCCAAATGACTGTTTCAATGTGTGTAGTCATATTCTTATGAAAGTGTTTGTATGTAGTAAGTATTCAACCAATCACAGTACACGTAATATTTCAGTAAATGTCACTTATTACCAAGATTTGTTGATCAACTAATCATAGCTAGCCTACCGCGCAAGACAACGCACTTCAAACGTTTTGACAACGCACTTCAAAGGTTTTCAATTTTGGAGGGGCCGCGCCATATTATCGTAGTTGATCTCTACTCATTGCATTGAACAAATTCGAAGCGAACGCAAATTGACAACACTAATATTTTATGCTTGTTTGATTGCAATGAAAAAATAGCCTATTACAAATACCTAAGTAAGGAATAAAAATGTAAATGACGACTTAATTATTTCATTGTCCTATTTTTGACTCCTTTTTGGTTTCCCGACAACCAGTTCGGTGGTTAACCGAAAAAGGGAATTTGCCGGTAAAAGTGGTCGTCCTGTAACGTATGGGGCGGCTTAGGCCGGCCTGACTGATTTATGTCCTGTAGATCCCCAATTTACAGGACACCGAGATCTAGAGATAAGGACTCCTGAATTATACGTGTTACTAATCGATCATTGCTTAATGCCGACATACACTGTAACAAACGATCCAGACTTATATTATAAATGCAGATGTATGTCTGTCTGTCTTCCTCTTCGTCTACCTCTTCAATAATGGCGCAACATCTCTAGCATAGTAATCTAGCACTAAAATTAGTATAAATACAAAAGTGTACCTCTTCACGGACTAATCGCTGAACAGATTTTGCTTTTCGAATGGAGATACTTTTTTTCTGCTAACATTGATATTACAAAATATATTTCAATTGGCGACATAGAAATAATGTTTGACGGAAAGCCATTAATTGATGCGATGATTTTTTACTTTGATTATGACTGATCACTGATCATAATAGTGGTTATAAAGTGACGTTACTAAAACCTAACTCTCATGTTCTTAAGGGCTCCATTCCACCGCGGCGCACGGAGAGACTACGCACGTGCGTCAAGCTTCGCTTTGTAAGAAACTACCAGTATATTATGTGACTGTGTCCACTGCAACGATACGCTACGCACGAATTGACTCAAGTCAAAGAAATAAATCCGAGCACGTCCACGCGTGCGCGTGGCCGTGCACAGCGTGCGCCGCGGTGGAATGGAGCCTTAACAAGCAAAACCCTTGATTTAATAAGGACTAAAAAGTTTGTAATTGGTAGCTATAAAACTGTATGGGCTGAGTTCGAGTTTCGCCGGACGATCTTAAAGCTCTACTGTAATTAAACGGCTAATATGTAGATGTAACGCGGACAGGGCAGGACTAGGGGCGCATTGTTTATTCAGTTCGAGTCCCGTTAATCCGTATCGACCTGTCTCCGGCGGTGTTAAAAATCAATAGACGTCTGCCCACTGGCTAGTTGTAATGATATTCTAGAAAGTAAACAAAGAAATACGTTGAGTAGTACATATAGAATGAAATGGAGAAAAAACTTAAGAATTAAATTTAGATATAATATGTAAAGGGTTTATTCGGGTTTTTCATTACAAAAAGAAGCCTTTTGGTTTTAATTTACATTGATGTCATTGATGTTCAAATATAATTATCATCAACTTTAATAGAGGAAATATTCATATCAAATATCCTATACGAGTATCCTATATTTTCATATTTAAATTGCATGGGATTCTAAAACTAATAGGCTTTTTGACGCTGCGTATAGTTATAAAGTTCCTTAAAACATTATTATTTTCCAAGAAAATTTCCACGTAAACTTAACCACGGAAATGAACAAGTTTATGACTAGTTTTATGATGTTATCATCCACTTGATCCAATCAAGTAGCAACCCTTAATAGATAACAGTAATTGTCACGACATAAATTTTATGACTGGCAGACAGCTTACTTAATGGTGAGTGTTGTAGGCGCCGGCCCGGAAATCAAAACATGGGAATATGTCTGTTATATTTTAATCATAGTTAATATTTACGATTACGATTAGTAGATATAGGAAATAGCCCTAAAAATAATAATTAATATGGTTTTAAATTAAGGTGATTCTTAAGCTACTGTGATTGCTTTTTAACAATTTCATCTTGTTTGGAACGTTTTTGTCATTATTTTAAGGACACTAACGTACTTTTTCTTATGAGTTGTGCTGCACTTAATTATTTGGTCAGAATACTATTGTTTATTTTTGTGAAATAATACAGAAGTTATAAATTGAAATCTTTCTATTGACACTCGTAGGTAAATAAGTATTTTATCACCAAACCGCAGTATTTTTGGTACATTTTCATTGGAGTTGTCATCGGGGCCGGTTTATGCAGGACTGACCCATGTTATAATAACTATGCAAATCGCTTCGATAACGTCCCCAATAGGGCCCAGTCTAAATTGAATTTGTATCTCTAATTAAAGCCTTTCGTCGCTTTCGATTATACAGAATCCACGAGGGGTGTTTTTTTATTTTTTTATTATACATGTAAATATTATGTCCATGCCCCAAATTAAAAAGATTTGGTGAAATTGGACCAGCAAATTAGAATCAGTAAATTTCGCTTCACTTCTTCTTCGCTGCTTTCCGAACCGGTGGAAGTATAATGTTGTAGGACAGCTCTGAGAATGTCAATGACTCGTCAATTTAGAAATATATCATAACATTTCATTTAATTTTATTCATTTATGTCGTATTTAATTTCTACTACAGCTAAAGTATGTTTGCAACTGATCATTACGGTTTTCTTGAATAAAATGATGCTATACTCTACTCGGCAAAACATGGCGGTAGTGGTTATTGACTCCCTGTCAAAAACTTGTCATTTTCTATATAAACCGCGTGTAATATGAAGCAAGATGTTGTCAATCGCGGTTTATATAGAAAATGACAAGTTTTTGACAGGGAGTCAATGACCGCTACCGCCAGTATATTACTATCTTTGCAACTACCTCGTAACTGTGCTACGTGGCACGTGCGTGCTACGAAGCAAGTAAAGTTTAAAATATTTTAAAATAGTATTGTAATATTTTAAAAATAGTAAATTATTATCTTCTTATACAAATCATTTTAGATTAAATAATATTATCATTGTATAATCTTTAAAATCTGTATCAAACAAGCCAAACTTTTTGGTCCAAATAAATATGGACGTTAGAAAAAATTGGTTTTGTAAAAATTGATAACACCGGCCGGGCTACGCTCACAAACGGCTGAACTTAGCAAAAATCGAGAAAAACCGTTATTGGTCTATTTTTGTTTTCATATTTTCGATTCGAACGCCAATGTTGACTTTTGATTTTAGATTTAAACTATTTCGACCCGCGGCTTTGAGTTCGAAATTCAAAAGTCCGAAGCGGCTTTCCATGGGTATTTCAGTTTTAGGGTTCCGTCGGAATGAAAAAATAAAGCCTTATTTTCGTAATTCCATTGAGTACTCATCATACTTATTAGTTTTAGGTGAAATTCAAGTTAATTTTAATTACATAAAGCTTATTATGCAACTAACGTTTTAACAATAATAATTTATGTACTTTGTTATAACTTAACATCACGATTTACCAACCAAGCTTTATAAATCTAAAATATATTTTTTTTTTCACCTTATTATTTACTCCGTAATCTTCTTTTTATTTTGTAAGATTATTTACTCCGTAAGTTTTTATTTTTTATTTTACTATTTTAGATAAAATAATAACTGGATTATTGAGGGATAAAACGGTTTGTGGGCTTATAGTATTTACTTTATTGCGTCTGCACAATGGAGATGGATTTTAGTGTTGCTAGCAATACCCATCGTGCTTCCCCCTATCCCTAACTTTTGATACACACTGCTTGATATATACGTAGTCAAATTAGTACAATTTATGTAATGGTAATATTTAGTGATAAGTTTATCGTATATTTTATCACACATTACACTTCCATATAATGGGTGATAAAATAAACGAGGACGTAAGTGGATGAAGTGTATACCTAACATTTTATAATATTAGAGCAATTAATCTTTTTTCCCTAATTATTTCAACAAACCTTGTAACTTACCATCATTACTCATCGTCTATATAATATAATATTCTTTAAGGCTATACATAAAGTCCTAAAGCCTCCATTTATGAAAAAAACTAACATTATCAAATTGTTGCCTACTTCATATTTTTTTGCTTAATACACTTTTTTACTTAATTGAATTAAATCCGCTAAAATATTAATATCTGCAGGGCAATCGCGTTATTTTTAAACGTTTCAATTCAGGTTTACATCTGCTTTGATTGTGGTTCAGTTACGGTTTGGTTCCGCTGCGTCTGAACAAATTTCAGTATCGTGCTAACGTTCCAACCGTAACTCAACCTTAGATGGAACTCGAACGAAGCGCAACGTTTGACCTTTAGACAGACATTGCAGCGGACCAATCAGCGCCCTTCTGATTTAGTTTTGATTGGCATAAATATGAACAAATTTTTTCCGATGCGCTAATTGGTCAATTGACAAATGGTTTATTTACATATGGATAAATATGACACGGGTGAAGTTGTGTTGGTAGAACTTATGAGTGTGAATGATTATTACTTGGAGTTTTTAATTTACGTAGTTGAATTCATAGTATTGTTTTACTTTAAAATGTATTTTACAAACGCCATATAAGTGTTGAATAGTGACTTGTAAGTTGTGACTTGTGACAAAAGTAGAAAACAGTTAGGTACGTAAAGAAGTAATTAGTTATGTCGAAATTCAATTCACTTTATAACAAACTAAAATAGTCCGTAGTGTTATTTTACAGCTTTGAAGTAAAACATAAGCTTATATTTTAATTAGATTATAGCGTTATATTTTTCCATCGATTTTCGTCAATTTAACACATCAAAATAAGAAACGTTTCAGAAACGTGCGAGTAGAAGTAGCATTGTATCAACTTTTTGTTTTGACAGCGTTTGCGCTCGGGCTGAGGTTCAGTAACGTCTCAACTGGCTGTCAAAACGTTAGCGCGATACCGAATCGTTCCAAAAGTCGATCAACGTCCGAGTTTCATTTGCGGTTCAGTTGATAAAATTTAGCGTGATTGCCCTGCAGTTCATGTTCATTCGCCAAACGAGCGAGCCGTGTGTATCGCAAACGATACGCACATTCCTATGCGATTATACTAATGCCTCTTTGATTAAAATGCATCGCAGTGCTCTTTTTAATATTGAATTTTACACTCAACTCACTCTAGTCGTTCGCTGCAGTACAAATGGATCCTTTTGTACCAATACAGTGATAACATTTTTTGTTTCCTTTTATTTTAAATAAATAATGTTGGAAACCTCTATTATGTTGGTTGTGCTAGTCGGTATTAGAAGTCTACATTTTTATTCATCTAAACAAAATTTGTACCCCCTTAGTCATCAAAATATTTCTAGAAATAATTACATAATACATTCTACAGGTCTTTTATATCACTGGTGACTTTTCCAATGCGTCGGATAAAGGCAACCAAACTTTGAAATATAGTTATTAACTGTGTGAATATTAATTAACCTTTTGGCTAATGTAAAATTTTATTTGAGGGGTTTCTAATATTTTCTTTCTAATTTATGCACACCTACTGCGATGGATCGAACGATCGATCGCAAATGAGTGACCATACCAGCCAAAACCACTTAACAACATTTGCTTACGATATCTTCTGTATTTGCCGTAGATTCCTTAAGTACACACGGACGCCGACTTTTATTTTCACAATCTAAACTGATAATATCGGGGCGGATTGTCTGTTCTGTCGATTCTGTCGATACTGTCTGCTGTTGATTACGTACAGGATTGACGTGCCGCTGCGATAGCGTTTCGATATTCGACCGGTACGACGTACACGAAATTACTGTGACGTCACATATTTCCTTCCATATTTGTTTAATTTAGTTAACGTATTCGTAAAGGGTAAACGTACTTTCTGTTACATGTTATTTTTTAGCTTACAGCTACTGTAGCTTTTAGCTACTGCTAAAAGCTCGTTTCATAGCTTTGTTGCATGTTGCAGCTGAAACTCATTTTTAAAATTTCTAAGAGTTTTTTATACAATTTAACGATCACACTCGTGACTTGAGGAAATATTCTTATGATTAGTTTAATTTAGTAAGAATTTTCTAACTTTCATTTTCTTTTCAGAAAATGTGTACACAGAACTCAAAAATATGGAATGAGCTTTCGTAAATTAGGTTATTGTACTTGAGCTAGCAGCCCTAGTCATCAGCCTACGTGCACCTAAATACAGCACCTAAACGTAAATCAAAGCCGCGACAATACCTCGATTTGCATCCACCATGCCAAATGGGTCTTCAAACGGAATTGGAATGAAATCTTGTACTCTTTGTCGCCTACGTCAAGTGTGGCTATGAAGTAATACATTGGGACAGTGGCGGTAGCGACAACGCATGGGACTTTTAAGGGACCTATCAGACAGAGAGCGCGGTCACACGGTCAAGCGTTCAAGCGGTCAGTTTTGTGTTCTTTGTGTTTTATTACGCTATATATAGATACCCACACAGGGGGCGTTCTGACCGCGTCAAAATTGCTCCTGTGTGACTGACCGCTCGAACGCAGAATGAGAACGCAGAACGCTTGAACGCGTGACCGCTCTCTGTCTGATAGGTCTCACGGTTAACTGCAAAAGCCAATTGAAAATAGTTTTGACTTTGACCGTACTATCTCTTATAATCTACATATAAAAGTAATGAAAAGTAGGGTAATCCTTAAACTTTTTATTTAGCTTTGAGCTACTCAATACTCATATTATTTTTTAATAAAAAATATCTTTAAAGTTTATTTATTAAATCCATATATCATGATTCATGTCTGGGTCTATGTTCTTTATTCTTTAATAAAGAAGGCAATCATATAGCCCGTTTTTCACTGAATGACAATATGAAACCTACTCCCAACCGCCTTATCTTTCGGTACCAAAAAGCTTGCGGTACAGTTACAAAGTTCGTGGCCACAATGTAATGCTTATTTACGAACACATATTTGACTTTAAGTGTAGGCTGAAAGTTGCCAGCACAATACAGAGCGGGATTGTAAAAACAATAATTAAGGCTTACTACACTGTTAAAGTTATAATAAGACGCTTTTATTTGAATTAAACATAATAATTATGTACAATTAGAAATAACATTGTTGCAATTTAGTTTCTAAGCTATATGTGATCTATGGGAACAAGTTTGAATCTTGTAAGTTGTGACATGTTAAGTTGTAAATGTAAAAACTATTTAAAAAATAAAATTTGTAGAATTTGAATACAGGAAAGTGCGTAACTTAATATTGTGTATCAGTGGCGAAGCGTCCATATAACCCGATTCCCATCGGCTTCCCTTAGGGCTTAGAAAAATCGAATATATGGGCCAACGACATATTTATCTAATAAATATTTTACATACCTACTTAAAAAACTTTGAATTCACAATGTTATAAGCAATAAATTTTTCTCTCACTTGAAATACATAGTTTGAATTAATAACTATCGCCTACAAATTTTAAAAGGCAATGCAATGTGCGGGCGCAGAGAATCAAATAAGCCGCAGGATTAGCGGCTTATTTCTCCATACAACGACAGTTCATAGTAAGCATCTGTCCTTTTCATTCCTGTGAACTGGTCGTCATGTTCTGTCTCGTTCTAGCACGCGCGATATATACTTGGAAATAACTCGATGCCCGACGAGTTATTACGGAGAAAGGTTAATTAGCAACGCACAAGTGCAAGCGAGATAGATGAGTCATGAAGTAATACATTTTTATTTTGCTGGTTTTTAGATTGACATATTAATATGGCGGATAGTGTGTTTATAAACAACATGTCGTTTGTTTTGTTTTGTCGAATTTAAATTTTGTTTTAGCGTTAGAACTTAGAAGAGTGTCGTGAATTAAATTAATTTATATTGTGACTTGTGAATTGTGAGTCGTACGACGTAATCGTGTAGTTCGGAAAATATGGCATTAATTCAGAAAGACTGTTGTCTGACAGATTATATTTTGCTGTCGAAGGAAACTTTGTTTTCCAAACTTAGTTTTGAAAATTAAAAGCATGTCATTCAATTATAAATTACCAAAATTGGTAAGTAGATTTTTTACTCCGGCTTCCCTTCTCAAAATATTCACCCCTCGCCACTGTTGTGTATTAATCTTCATATTATATCTTGTTTGTGATAAGTGCATGACATTCAAGGCTGAAATGGTCCAAAGGTTTAAATCTTAAAAAAGCAATATAAAATTTTTAGTAATAGGTCTAGCTCTATTTTTAGATCGCTGGAAGCAACTGGAGGGCGTGTACTACTACAACATTGCGCTCTGTGCTTTGCCGTTTCATTTTGCGAAGCAATCTTGAAGTTATGTGCGACCTGGTATTAAGTTAATAACCTTTATAATTATTATCGGATTACTGAGAACTTTTTAGCTACAACAGCACAAAGGATAGCTTATATTGCCGTAGAATTTAAAATTAAATTATAGTATTACGTGGAAATCGAGGCAGGAGCGAAGGTGAAAATAAATCCGCCTGATATATGAGACCCGGATCGCGCGCGTTGACATTTTTGAGGTTACATTTTTAGGTTTTCACCCGGTTTTCCTGTCTCGATTGTACCTACCTAGTAAAGCAATACGTACAATGAAGAATAATTTTGCAATGTGCAATAACTAGTAAACTACCTTTTTACTAATAAAAAGATTTTCATGTGCCTGATCCATTTCGTGTTTCGTCGTTATTATCTGTTGCGTTAGAAAAGTTTCTTGATAAAATTGCATAATTATAACGTACTAGACTAGATGACCCCGCAACTCCGTTGCGCCAAAACTCGGTTATCGCGCGGGAACCGTACGTTTTCCCGAGACAAAAAGTATCTTATGTCCTTTCCCGGGGCTCAAAGTATGTCCATGCCAAATTTCATAAAAATCGGTTCAGCGGATTGGGCGTGAAGAGGTAACAGACAGACAGACGGACAGACGGACAGACAGACAGGCACACTTTCGCATTTATAATACATATTAGTATGGATGTCATACAGTTTATTTTTTTAAGTAAGCTAAGGAGAGTATCGTTAACCATCATCAATATAAGTATTGTACTATCGCGTCGAACAAATTGATTCATAGTCAGTTAACAGACAGTTTACGTCTATTGGTCGAATGATGTCAATTCAATGTTAGCTGTGGCCTGTGATCTGACGGATGGGTTTGACACAATGCGACCAAATTACATAGGTCTGCCATCTACATAAGAATCAACTTCTCTGATAGTACATACGATTCCAGACGTATTATAATATTCATTTGTCGACATAGGTGCTATTAAATTTGTATCCTAGTAAAATTGGATAGCACGCAGTCAGAAGACATTAAGGGGGTAGTGTGACCGGCGGAAAATTGAACTCGCCGCGGTATGCTTTATTCATGGCATCGGTGTATGCACGCCGTTGTTCCCACCACGATAAGCCAGATATACGCCGGAATCATACACACCGTTATACCCCTTAGAACTAAAGCATACAGCCCAAAGTTCCGTACGCAGTTTGCACCGCAGTGACGGACTTATGTTGACTTTTACAAATTGTTATTTGAATTTCGAGTGTCAGATGTAATGTGTGGAAACATGCATTTTGGCGGCGTATTGTTAATATTTCATTAATGCGTTATCAACATAAAGAGCGTTTATTATTTTAAAGTTAACTGACCGGTTCATTTATTATTCCAAAAAGTAAGTGTTTGGCGAAAAATCGCAGATCCGAATAAAAAAATTGGATGAATCATTGCCATGATAGGTTTGGGCTCAATTTTACCAACGATTGTTGAAGTTAATGCTCGAATTAGTATCACATTATCTATTTCTTTTTTCATATGAATAAAAGAGAAGACATGTCATATTTTTAACAAGCTTTTAACACTAACAGATGTTGGTGGAATTGGGCTTTAGCATGACGTTCGACAATCAAGCAGTGGTCCATATAAATACTAAGAGCCGAAAGTTGTAACACAATAATTACTGCGTTGCGGCTCCGCACCGCCAAAATCGGCGTCAAATCATTCAAAACTCACAATAATAAAAAGCTAAAGAACTCCGCCAATTCAGCGTTGTGGTGCCGCAACGCGGTTATGTGTTTCGGCCCTTAAGGCTGATTCACTGGGATACAATGCTGATCCAGGTCAGATTCTAAAGATGGTGACGGCTACAACCATATCAACATAGTCAATTACAATACGTAGTAGACCAACTCGCAACAAAACTGAATCAGACGCACACATACACATGTTTTTCTACTGTGTGTGAGTTAGGCTGTATTTCCACCAGAGATGTGTTGCGAAGAATGTGTTTTTAAGAATCGCTGCGCTGAGCGAGGTCACGGCAAGCTCACGTCTATGAAGCGATTCTATTGGTTCTCAAAAACATATTGGTGGAAATCTCTGGTGGAAACGCAGCCTTACACTCTTATATTGCTACCACTGTATGCAGCATTCAGATGAATAACAGAAGCTCTACTTAAAATTAAACCATTAAAAGGTTAAGTGAATCCAAATAAATAAATTCGCGTTTACGAGACGCGTACAGAGCGGAGCGGATGTTTCTACACAATTAATTTTAATTAATTCGAATAGTTCGCGCTTCGTCTGGGCTAATGGCTCGAATGCTCCACGACTATAAATATGTTTATGTGCTTTCAGACGCAGATAGACATACAGAAGATGGATTTCATAAACACAATGTGATATGTGGCAGAAACTAGTAAAGTTCAATGGAATTTACTAAACATATTAAATTTAGCAAAACAAAGGGTAATTTCCGACAGAGTTACAACAAATAAAAGGAGAAATTAAATAATATGTATGTTATGTGAAATATCCATTTGAGTATGGTGTATATCAATAATCACATCATAGTAAACGTGTCACATAGAACCTCCATGAATTGACTGATATAACATAATATTAACCACTATAAATATAGCGGTTAGTAGTTAGTTATGAAATGCAATTTTAACCCTAAAATATAGCAATGGTTTCGCATAAATAGCCGCTTATATAACCCCCGATATGTTCTGAATCACTTTATTGTTTTTACCAAACGTTAACCTTCCGCTGTTATTAGGGCTGAACATAAAATATTACAAGTTTCTTTACCTTACTGGGTGAAATTTGGTCAAACATTTTTTGCTCTTTGGGTTATTGAAGGATAATGCTATGAATGGGAATAGGGTTGTAAATCTTCGATGCATGTACTTATGCCCAGATGATTTTTTTTTACAGGAGTAAAATAGATAAATCTGTGCGCAAGTGATAATTATTATGGTTGGTTTAAAAAAATCTCAAAATCCGATAGTCCTTTTCTTGCTCTATCAAATTTCAGTTTCAATTCATTTCTATCTTAGTTGATTTCCTTTACTAATGGTTGAAAATCATATAAACATTAAACTCGTATTTCGTCTTCTTTGATTCATAAAATATACGCCCGCATTAAAATCATTCTGTAAATCATAACGCAGACATACCACTGTTTTCTCTGCCATTTTAGCGAGCCTGTATAGAATTCTTCCGTAAATAGGGGAATAGCGATTTTTCTGTTAAATTAAATGTCAATTGGTTCGGTCGGCCATCGCGCATGCAGCCCACGTACCACGGCGGGCGAACTCCTAATACGTTGTTCACTGATGGAGTGCCGTCCAACACTTTGTTGAGAGTGAAATAAATTTGTTGTATAAGGATTAAATGCACCGATAAGCTTTAAAGGAAATCCTAATTTAAAGAATGGTGATACTAATTGTAATGCTGGAAACATTATAAAATATAAGATGTGATTTCGTCGTTGCTACCCTTTAGACATGTCGATCAGAAAAAGCGTATCACCTGAAAGGGGGCACTTTGGGCTTTTTTTAGTACTTATTTTTTATTTTATTGGATATTCTGCATCTTTTTCTTTGAAGATAAATATAGGTACGTCATAACGACCTAAGTACCTTCCTAGCATGCAAACCAATGGTAGGCCTCATGTAGACGTTCTAAAAGTGTTAACTTTGTTATCCTATTTAGAAATAAATCTTTTGATTTTGATTTTGAGTGCTGTTTTCGAAATTGAAATTAATGAACTACGAAATGTTGCTTTCAAATAAAAAAAGTTATTCAATTTGATTATGAAAGTGTTAACCAATGACAAACTTATCAAATACAAACAATTAAACGGAACAAAAGAAACCAAGTAAATACCTCTATCAATACGCATCTTTACGCGCCTAGCAACGAGTAAAAGTGGGAAAGACCCTAAAACTTTGATTAGATTTCCACGTCCATATTAACGTAATTTGATTTACGTCCTACATTAACTATGTTCTTTTGCTTTACACATCGTCGGAGGGAAAAGGAAATGAATTGTCAATAAAATTCTAGTGAATCAAGCCATAATAGTCAGGGAGTACAGTACCGTAGTCAACCAAGTTTTGTTGATTACAGAATCCTAAAACGGAACCCTTACCAGATGATTTTTTGTATATTGGTAGGTTAATAGTTATATAATTTAGGAGTAACATTGTCCTACAAATAGAACAATCCATATTTTAGGACCATCAAATTAAAATATGAAATCCTTTCTATCTCTGTCAGCTACCACTTTCAAGATTTTTCGCAGATAAAAAAGTTGTTTTTCTTATCAAAATGAAGCTACTTACAAAAAATTAGCTTTGTAAGTAATAAAAAAATGTTCTAGGGCTCCCTCACTATAAAGTAGGCTTAGTAAATAATTCGTTAGCAGTATTCCAACTATTCATGGTTAAATATAACAAGAAATACTTGTTATATTTAACCACGAATCTTCGAATTCTAAGCCGTTCTTGTGGTTTAGGCTTAATTAGTAACTTGAGTAACTCTACTTACAACTCTACAGCCTGGTTACACACGTGTAAGGAACCTTTATCAGTATGCTTTTACAATTTAATGCATACTATTATACATATTTTTAACCTTCCTATTAAATCGCTCTATCTCTTAATGAACTTATGAAGTCTGTTAGAGCATTAGCATAAAATCTAAGCATCATATTTACATTATTACATGAACAGACAATAAACAACTTTGTTTTAGTAAAGTCGATTTACGTTAAAAATAATATTCGAGAGGCGGAAAAATTGTCTCGTTATATTTTAATCGGTCGGTAAGTATGATATTCCGCTCACCACCGAACATCGCTCGTGTCATCGCAGACTTATCGCTTTTAAGCGAACGCTGCGCCTGTCACCGCCCGTCCCTCGTGAAGGGCGAGTTTAAAAATGGAATAATCCTTTTTAAATGCTTTTTATTTTGACGTCTGTTAATTGTTTGCTTTTAAAAACGAGAACCTTTATGACAACTCGGGCAACGTGCTTGTTATTTTTTGTATTTTTTATCTGTGAGCTAAAGAGTACAGATTAGAATAGCCCGGATACTATCAAATCCAACTTGTATTATGAAAAATGCATTGGTTAAGATATGGGATTGACTTGTATACTTTGTTATGCACTTTACAATATAAATTTAAAAAATAGACAAAATGTAACTAATCCATACTAATATTATAAAGGCGAAAGTGTGTTTGTCTGTCTGTCTGTTACCTCTTCACGCCCAAACCGCTGAACCGATTTTGCTGAAATTTGACATCGAGATACTTTGAGTGCCGGGAAAGGACATAGGATACTTTTTGTCCCGGAAAAATGTATGGTTCCCGAGCGATAAACGAGTTTTGGCGCAATGGAGTTGCGGGCGTCATCTAGTATACTAATAGTCAAGCAGGCTGTAACAAATAGCCGGTTTGCGCCAGATTCATAAATTTAAGCAGAATAACGTTAAAGTAAAAGAAAAAAACAAAAACAAGTGCACCATAAATATTATTTACAGAAGTTTGTGCGAGAATACGAGTACCAAGATGGTAGGCGGGTAGTTTTAAATAAAAAAACTGTCTAGGCTCAATAAAAACTCTGCTTGTGCATTTAAAGTTGTTCAGCTTCAGTTAAAAGTTTATAACAAGGTATGTAACTTCCTGATTTCATGTGAAACCTTTTATTTTCTTTATAATTTAAACTTCACAACATTCTGTTTCGATGTTTGTTTGCTGGTTTTAATTTATGGATTTAATTTTAACTATAGTCTTACTCAACGAGTAGTTTTAAATGGTTTTAATACAGAATGATAAAAATACAATGTAAATCTATACTAATATTATAATTATATTATAATTATTGGGAAGAGTTTGTTTGTTTGCTTGTTTGTTTGAACGTGCTAATCTCAGGAACTACTGATCTGATTTGAAAAACTCTTTCAGTGTTAGATAGTCCATTTATCGAGGAAGGCTATGGGCTATATTTTATCACGCTAGTACTAATAGGAGCGAAGAAATAGAGGAAATTGTGGAAAAAACAGTGTAAATTATTTGAAAGGGCTTATTTGAACATACTGGAACAATTTTTATGTCATTTGGCACACATGAAGAATAGACCACGTAAAAAGACATAGGTTTCTTTTTTTGCGGAAAAATGTACGGTTTCAGTGACATCCCTAAATTACGCGGGCGAAGCCGCGCGGAACATCTAGTGATAAATAATTTGTTTGTAGATTGGTAAGATAACCTTCGGAACTACTCTACATGATACCAATCGCCCTTTTACAAACTAGGCGTGAGGAACCGATACCTATGTAGGAAAGACGCATATTAATATCATATCTTCTTATATATAAAAATGGATTTTCAAATGTGTTAGTCGCGCTAAAACTCGAAAACGGCTGAAAGGATTGGGCTGATTTTAGTCTTAAAATATTTAATAGTCCAGGGAAGGTTTTAAAGTGACACGAAGTTCACCAGGACAACTAGTATTATAATAAATAATAATATTACAGTAAGGAATATAATCACCTACGAGACTTAAATAACTGGCATAAAGCGCGTATCTTTTTCAATTTATCACTTACATCCAATGCAATAAGCCAGCCAATTAAAACAATGGAAATATGTCGTCGAGCGTTGTATTTAAAAATAGGCTAATAAATCGGATGGGTTTTCGGAGGATTTGCGTAAAGCCAGTTCATAAATAACGGTTAGTGAAGTCGTCAAAAGGGTGCCAGCGCTCCGGGCGAGTGTCATGTGAACCCACCATCAATCTCCAGGCGCGCCGCACGCGTTTTGAGGGACAGGACGCGGCCATAGCAGAAGCGGAAAGCGGAGGAGACAGTGAAAATACTAATACAAGATCATTCAGAAAACAGAGAGACAAAAAGTCTTTACAATCTAAAATTAAATAAGTGTAACAAATAAAATAATTAATTGCTAATGATATAAAGAAATAATACATAATATTGTTTTTAATACTTAAAAAAAATGGTTGCGAACATTTAAGTATTTAACTCAAATGCTATTGTAGTTACGGAAAATCTAAGAAACCTTCTTATTACGAGTATCTTCAAAATGTTACTACAATATAAAAATTCAGCCAACCGATACAAATTTTTAAGCGCGTAATTTTTCAGGTTTAACATAAAAGGATTTACTGCTCACGATTGCATTTACATCGACTGCTCCGATATCTTTTTATTGTTATCACAATACAGAAGTCGTTTCACGCTTCGTTCGTTTCTTTGTTCGGGTCTAAGGGCTGAAACAGCTTTGTCTCTTCTAGACTTGCAATCCATTACTGTTCGTTCTCAGGAAGTGGGGACCGCGTGATTCTTCTACACCCAGGACTTAGCATATTTACGCAACTGATAAATGCGCACCCTTTTTCCTCGCTATCGTTGTGACGTGAATGAAACTGTTGCATTTTTCTTTAAAGATAACAAAGATAACATAAAAAGCTTTCAAGTTTAAATTATTCTTTGCTTCCATTGTGTGGGTTTTTTTTTTTCTCTTTTGACGTTTAAAAATCTCCGTTGATGGGAACGTTGATACGTAGATAGACGTGAAGATAGGGGTGATAGGGTAGCGATAACCCTTCGAATATTGAGTTAAAAAATTACAAAATACAATGTAGGCGCATTGTATTAATAAAAGTATAGATTCAGTAGAGTAAAAGGAAGCAAAAGGAAATTTAATATACAAATATTTGTACCATCTGCCTATTACGTGAAAATTAACTTTTTTGTGACGACAAAATTGTTTTCCTTGCAAGCGCCTATTGTGAAACATTAATCATTTTCTCATTTTTATTAACGAAACATTCTCGAAACCTCATTTTCTTTTCTTATGGTTCGACAAATACAATAAAGCAGTTTAAAGTAATCGTAGGGGTGTCCTTTATGGGGGCCTTTTCCGAATGGATTTTTTAATGTGCCAATAATGTAGGGAGTTGTTTTGCTAAAGCCACCATTAGTTCGCTTAATAACCGCTCCGGGCAGCCCTGGGGGAATCCCTTTGTTACAGAAAATATCGCTAAGCCTCAATTCCATATAACGCTATAGAGTTATCGCTTGAAAAAGTGACAAAAATAGTACTGACTTGGCTTTGAAATTGTTGTATTTTATTGTAATTAAACGCTTTTATTTAATAATTTGTATTATGCTATGTATGTCCGAACATAAATACAACACCCGAGTGAAATTTTGGAATTCAACTTTGAAGTAGGTATATTTAACCGATCGAGCTGAAATTTTGTAAAGTTTAAGTTGAATAAAGAAGTCGACAACTTTATAAATATTAAATAATATGTCATTCGTATCTAAATAAAAAAATGAAATAATTCAAATAAAATTATTAAAATTATTCATTACTCTATCTACGACTTATATTGTTATACATTTTGGGTATCATTAAATATGACATCAACATTTTTGAACTACAGTGATTAAAAAGCTCGCTCTACATGTTACCCCACCCTTACATCAGCCACTTTATTAAATTACCGTAATATATAACTCTACTTATTGTCAACTGAATTGGTTATTAGAACGTAATAAACCCTTGTTTAAACGCATTATAATCGAGATCATATTATAAGAGATCTAAATTATAGCTTTCGGTAATAAGTCGCATAATTCTATTTGTGATAATGGAATTTTTATCACAGGGGATGAAAATCTCTTTAGCGATGAATAAAAACTGTTTTATGAAGATTATGTTCTACGTACCTACTTAGTATATTATGATATAGACAAAATATAATTTACTCCAATTTTATACTTAAAAAAAATCTTTTCACCATGGTATGAACTAGTTTATTACGAGACGAGGGTTACAGAGTTTGGGAAATGATCGTTCACAATCGAGCATCTTACTTTTATGGGCACCATTAGCATGTTTTTTAATCTAGGACATATACATTAGACCGTAGACGTGATTACAATTTACACTTTTGTCTGCGTGTACAACATTTATTAAACATGGATTATAAAGCTTTATTATTATAAAGCTTATAAAAACATTATGTAGCATACATCTATAATCTAATACATAAAATTCTCGTGTCACAGTTTTCGTTGCCATACTCCTCCGATACGGCTTGACCGATTCTCATGAAATTTTGTGAAAATATTGAGTAGGTCTAAGAATCGGCCAGCATCTATTTTTCATACCAAAAATTATTTATATGGAAAAACAACGTTTGCCGGGACAGCTAGTATTTTATAAGTGTCACGTAGATTTGAAACGCTGATAATGAAAAGGAATAATTATAAATTAAACTTTAGATGAATGTGTTTTCGACCCTAAGCTCTTGTTTACTTTTATTTTTTACGTGCCTATTGTAAACAAACATTATTTAGTTTACGGAAGAGTAACAACAGTACATCAGTAAGCGCGGATTTACTACAGTAATCCGAGAAGACTGGTTTTAATCTCATTACCGTATTAAGGTAGCAATGAGCATTTAGGTTATTCGTAACTGTTTCAAATGAAAATGTTTTACGAAAATAGCACACTAACGGTACATTCGTTATTTTCACTTGTATGATGCGCTTGCTTTACTAAGTACGTCCTATCTTTAGAATAGCCGACGTGTGTATAGCACGATACAATTTGGATACTGGAGAGTGGAGGTATAATAATTACAACATTTTTTAATTTAAAGTGTCAAAAAAATTCAAATAGTAGGACAACTACGTTGTGTTTTAGGACTCAAAGTTCGTAACACTTATAGGTGTGTTAAATAAAATTAATAGAAATAAACTTAAAAATATATTAAAAAATAAATTAAAAGAAAGACTATAGAGAATAGGGGCCGTGGTTCATCGCTCACAATATGTAACCCTGTTGTGCCTATATGTACTTTACTATCCTGGGGCTCCGGTAGGTAAGTAGTAGACTGGTATGTTGAAAGTAGACTGGATGCAGAGCAGGCAGGTAGGGTTCAGGTAGGCAAGAAGGTTGTAGGTAGGTAGATTGTCGGCAGGTAGGTAGCCAGGACTCGCAGCGGCCACAGAGCCCGGGGAGGTGAGCTCGTAGTAAAATACCCGACGCAGTAATCCCCGTCGCGGTGATCTCCGTCGCGGTGATCTCTGACGCAATGATTACCGTCCCGGTGATCCCTCAAATCAGCATCCAGACATTTTCATAATTGCATAATTGCCCAGATTCTGACTTTGACTGCGACATCAAATCTTTATAACTACTAGCCAGGCAAGATTGTAAAGTACAATTATTGCATGCTAGTAATTATTGATGAGGCAGTCAAAGAACACAAAATAAGTTAGCAAATACAGAAAAATAAATAATAACCATAATAACAAAATTGAGGATGAATTTTAGAGAAGAAAATAATTATGGTATGTCATGAGTTATTAATTAATGTAAAGAAAATTCACAACAAAATAAATATTTACAAGAAATGACATCTCAATGCAAGAAATGTTTATATTTTGTTACCTAAATTCTTATAGTCGGGGCATTTTAGTAGGCCACATTTGACATCTGTCAGATTAATCTCCATAGTGAGGTGAGCTGCGTAAAAACATCGACCAAAACAAATAAATCGATACGGACTTGAAATAAAATATTTGAATTTTATACGTTTGAAACACCCTCCTGTCCCATTATTACTTTTTCTTTTGCAAATTCAAGGAGCAAAATAAGACAAGTACATAATTTAGAAAAAAAATATGCATTTATTCGCTTGAATTATAAAAACTGTTAAATGTAGTATTATCATTATTCATTTCACATAAATATGTGTTACTTTTCACAACGTGGTTATTAATTTATGGGGATATTTCGTTACAAGTAATCAATGCATCGATACTATTTATTCGCTTTTGATTTTTAGGGTAACTTCCCTAGAGTTTAAAAAGAAAAAAGGTCAGCTGACGTAACATTGTGACGTCGTGCAATTATTAAGATCAGAATTTGTTTATTACGTTTAGAATTGTTTATCAGTAAAAGCAAATCGTTAAATACTCCGTATTGGTCATATTTACAATAAATATGTAATCGTAATTGAAAAAAGTAAATCAATTGTGCAGTTATAACAAAACGAAAATATTTATTTTTTATGTACGTCGCTATAAGGTTACCTGGTACAATTTTGATGAACTGTCAAATGTGGCCTATTAAAATGTCCCGACTATAAGAATGATCATATTTATGAATATCATATATACTCATATTATCTAAAGTAAACATAATATGAGTATGCAACACTTACCCAAGTGGGGATATAATACAATTTAATATACAAATTATAATTGCAAAAAGAGAATTAATTAATTTTTAGTAATTCGTCTACACGAAGCAAATTGCAATCCGCTCGCAGAAGAAATGTTATGTCAAACACAAAACTATCCGTGTTGGTGTCTCCAGCCAGTATTTGACAAAATCAAAATATATAGAATATATTATTTGACAAAATCAAAATACATAGAACCTCATTGGTATGTTTTTACAGGCAACATAACAAATCGTTACAAGTTACTATTATCTTACTAATATACTAAATCATTAACACTGCTTTTCAGCGTGTAAAGGTAACATATAGACATACACACTTTCGCATATAACATTAGTATGTATGTAATAACATCCAAATGGTTATGAACAAAACAAATAGTACCCACGTACAACTAATATACGTCTACCCCCGCTACCAAATTGCGGTTCCTACATCGAAGGGGAGCTTTGAGAATTTTCATATTTACAATTGTAATGCTCGTGTGATATCATAAAGAACTGGTTTCTTTTGATCTATAATTCTTATTCTCGTATATTGTTTATTAAAGAATCCTATATGTGCTGTTCGTGCTTTTTTGGAAGAAATTTTTACTTTTTGAAAGTATTTACTTAAGGAAAGAATTTATGTAATCACGATGTGGCTAGTTAATTAACTGTAGACTTTGTAATATTTTATTCTTAAAAGAATTTGTAGAAATTCTTTTAGAATGATTAGGTATTTCAGTGGTTCCAAATATAAATTGTTTGATTTTTCTATTAGCAATTTCGCCCACTCCACCCACTGGCTTAACTGTTACAAGTTCTAAAATTAGCAAATACTCTATTACTCTTGTTACAAGTTACAACCGTTTTATTTAGACTTTTTGAGGTACGGCATTCTTCGATAAATAATAATCCCTTTTAAACTTATATTACTAAATTTATGTATCCATTGCCTAGTACGCAGCGTGGCGTACCCAAGGTTCGTAGTCTTTGTATATTATCATATTATAAGTTTTAATGTACTATCAGAGAAGTTTATTCATAGACAGATGGTGGACCTACCTGGGAGAGCCATGTTTCGGCACGAATGGGCCGGCTCGACCGGAGAAATACCACGTTCTCACAGAAAATCGGCGTGAAACAGCGCTTGCGCTGTGTTTCCGGAGGCCCAATCCCCTACCTTATTCCCTTCCCTACCCTTCCCTAATCCCTTCCCTTCCCATCCCTACCCTCCCCTATTACCCTATTCCCTCTTAAAAGGCCAGCAATGCACCTGCAGCTCTTCTGATGTTGCGAGTGTCCATAGGCGACGGAAGTTGCTTTCCATCAGGTGACCCGTTTGCTCGTTTGCCCCCTTATTTCATTAAAAAAAAAACGTATTTTGGTCGCGTGAAGTCAAACTCAGTCGACAGATGACGACTTACTTTAAGTTGACATATTCCGACCAAATGTCGTAGGTCCATTAACAGCCTATGAATCAATTTCTTCGATGGTACAAGACAAAGACGAACAGGAGAATGGTTCCAGGGAATAAGATTCATCCTTGTATTCCTTACCAAAGGAACCCATGAAAACACCTATAATATACCTCCTATAACTACCATCTGTCCTTCCAATCCAAACCAAAGAACTCTCTCTCTCTCTTTTACAACTCAGCAAATTTAAGTCCTATTCCATACCAAAGACACACACATTTCACAATCATCTTTAGAATTCGTCATTACAATAGAAAATTAATTTGACACGACATTCCGGTATATTCGGCGATTGGTATAGTCGGTAGTGCTCACTCATGCTCGGTATAATGATCACCTCCATCAGCTATTCTCAAAGTGTGCTCTGCGGAACCCCAGAAACCCCTAGCTAAGACGTTTTCTTTATATTATGTGTCTTCTTCATAGAGTCGACGATAAAAAGTATAAATGTCATATTATGTCAATTCCGTATACGTAGGTAAGATCTAAGGTTCGTATTAAAAATACGATCCATCCATCAATCCGTGGGTTAGACGATCAAAATATTTTCGTCAATCCTTACCGGATTGATGGATCAGATTGATGAAAATTTGACTGTGTAACCTACGACATACATTTTAATCAGCGCAAAGCCTTTTCAGGGGCTCCGTAAGAGCACTGTAATAGTGGAATCTCCCCAGGCAGCATGGAGTCACTTTACAAAAAAACTTTACACTTTACAACTTTCCAACAAACAAACAAAAAAACTTTACTTTACAACAAAAAGCAAATTCATACCACCATGTTTCACACATGATTTTTTCTTTTCGAATGTTCATTAGACAATAAGCAGCTAATATTAAAGAATGCACTAACTTTTTCTTTAATTTTGGGGTCCTCTCAATAACTTAGCTTCTTAAAAGTTCTCCGTCTGCAAAAAATTTGAGAACCGCTGACGTACATCGTCAGTCCATGCACGTCGCGAGGGAAGACTCACCCTAGCTGTATGACGGTAGGTATTTGTTGACACTTTTGATGAGTAGAGACCAACTAAATGAACTTACTGAATGTTCAACTATTTAAAATTAGGGTCAGCTCAGATCACAACGTGACGCGTAGATGACGTGAGATGCATTTCTAAACTTGTATTGAATTGACAGACTTCAATTGCGTGAGACGTCATGAAAGTTACATTGAAATCTGTCAATTTAATATAGTATAATTTAGTAATTCATCTCACGACATCTACACGTCACGTTGCGGTATGACCTTTACGGATCCTATAAGTTAACAGATTTGATAAAGATTCTACTTTTTAACCGACTTCCAAAAAGGAGGAGGTCATATGTTCGGCTGTGGACATTTTTTTTATTTTTTTGTTATAAGATGTTAAGGATTGCACAAACCTACGCGACCAAAGCGACTGCGAAGCGGTAGCGTCTACCGCGCGGCGGACGCTGCCCATGTAATCTTATGGCGCTGTGCACACCTGCACGACCGCGACGCGGGATGTTCGCGTCGGCAAGCGAAACGTGCGCGTCAAGTTGTCAGACGCGTGTTTTGAAGTGTACATAACTAGACTTCTTTTTTAAAACCTTTTTTATATTATTTTCTACAACTCTTTAGTTTATGATTTTTTGATTTGTATATGTTTTGATAGATTGTGTCATGATATTAACGTTTGACGGTTCGCACCGTAGTCGCGCAGGTGTGCACGGCCAGTTTCGCGTTGCAGACGCTCCCGTATCGCGTCCGCGTCCGCTGTCACTGACGCTTAGGTTTGTTTTAAGCTTTAAGCTTTATTCTTAATTTTAGGCATCTTATAGCTTGTTTGACCTTAAGTGAAAAACGGTAAAGATGAAGCTCAAAACTCTAACGTTTAGTTACATTGATAGAAAAACATTTTACTCCGCTCTATAACGATTTCCGATTACAATGACAAAAAAATGTCATGAAGCGCTTTACCACGCTATTTATTATAATTTTGTTGCATCCTACGTTGCATCCTAAGGATTTCGCGTTTTGTGACATTTCGTTATGAACTATTAAAATAACATTTTAAGTTCCTCATCCCGTCACAATTAACTATAAGTATTAATACTGTTTCCCCTAAGTATTTCCGCGCTATTTCTTCTCTTATTGCCTGGGGTCGGACCACGCAATTTTATTGGCACCTATTGTATACCAACTTGTATACTCCGCGACACTTTCCCTTTATGAATGTTACGGTTTAACTCCCCCCAAATGGAATTGTTGTTGAGAAGTTAAAAGAAGGATGACGTTTTTTGTTATTTTGATGAGGTTTCCCGCTTTACGAGCGCCAAAATGGTGTTATGGCTGTAAAACACAAATGTACACAAATAACAAGATATAATTGAGGGTAGGGAAATCTCAAATATCATGTTTAACTGAGTGACATGAATAGCATTCTCGTCTTGTGTGATTAAGTTATTAGTTCCTGCAAATCATATATATTATGGAGTAGAGTAATTATTATCCTTCGATCGCAGATTCTTGGAAATCTATTGTTATTCTATTGTTATCGCGGTCACCGGTGTCCTTATGGGTCTTAATGGGTTAATGGAATAATTAAGAGTCAAAACGTAAATATTTACCTCATAACTACAGTGTACATTGTACGTATGCATCTGCAAAAAAGAAATAAAACCGTCTTCAAAATTGTACGTAATTGAGAATTAAAACTACCTATCTCAAAAATTACTAAACCGATTTTGATGAAACTTGCACTATTCTCTAAGTTGAACAGTACCTAATACAACAAAAATACAATAACTGAAATCGGAATAATAGTTCCAGAGATATGCGAACACAACCACAAAAACATACATACATGCTTACATACACGCACTTGTGAAATTAGGCATATTTGTTCAGACGCTGTTAATTATGGACTAACAATACGAAAATTGGGCAGTTCTGGAAATATTACATACATACGCGTCGAATTGATAACCTCCTTTTTTTGAAGTCGGTTAAAAAAAACACAAAAAGCTGGAATTGAGTGAAAACAAAAAAATTGAAATTAAAAGTTAAACAGGCACCAAAAAACCTTTCCTCTTAAAATATTCAATACCCAATCACACCATAAAGATTAGCTACAAATTCTTTTAATTTTCCGCCACCGTATTTCCATATCGAGCGGGGCGAGACGCATTTTTTAATAAGTTTCATGCAAATCATGCCCTAGACTTAATGCCGGTTTGATCATCTACAGAAATTGAAAAGGCTCCATACGTCAAGTGAGGTTAAACTTGACGAAGGTCGCTTCACGAGTACCCTACTTATGGATTTTGATATGGACACTGATAAACCTTTCTGAATAAAGTCATTTCGCCACATGTTATCGAGTCGGGGAAATCTTATATTACTTTATTGACATTTTTGAATTTGGAACGTCTTATTGCATGTGTTGCGTAGGTTACAGTCAAAATATTTGTGTGGGTGTTCTTAATTTAAATTTATTTTCAAGGTATAATGAACACTAGCCCCCTTACTAATAAACGTTGTATAAGCTTTGAATTATAGTTATACAGTGTTTTGTTCCTGTCACACAAGTGACATTTTTAATTGGATCGAAGAAGACAAAACACTGTATAACTATTCAAAGCTTATACAGCGTTTATTAGTAAGGGGGTAGATGTTTTAGGGTTTCGTACCCAAAGGGTAAAAACGGGACTCAAAAATTGTCTATTTCTCTCTGTCTCCAGGCTGTATTTCAGGAACCGCTATTGCAAGACTCCTCTAATTTTAACTCCGCTATCACCCGCTGCCCGCTGATTTCGAAACTGAAGCCTCAGAGTCTGTTTGATGCATAAAATAGACAAGTTTTCTTATTATAACAAGTTTTAAATACAAACTAGCTATGTGACCGAGCTTTGCGCGGTATTCGATAAAACACGAATAAAATGACATTTTCTAAAAATGATTCCTAGCTAGATCGATTTGTCGCCCCCGAAACCCCCCATATACTAAATTTCATGAAAATCGTTGGAGCCGATTCCGAGATTCCAATTATATAAGGTGCATAAATAATCTCGGGGTAATCTCGTAAAGGTTTTGGAAGAGTGAGCTATTGTGTCGTTGTTTCAACTTTAGAAGACGAATTTGTATATATGTTTACCCATAAATCTAACATTTTAGTTATAATAAACATATTTCCATGTGAATTGTATCTTTTTTAGTTCAATAGTATTTACGGATTCTGGTATAACTACCCCTTTAAAATATAACCCAATTTTTTGACTTTTCATGGGTAATTTCGAAAACTCAAGGGGTAATTTCGAATAACAGCGAAACACGACCTAATCTAAAAATACATTTAAGGCATACATTTATTTTTATTCTATTTTACCCCATACAAAAACATTGTGCAAACAAGCCATAGAAGACACCAAACTAAGTTTTAGACTGCAAAATTTTCGGGGACGCAGATGTCCTTAACATTTGGAGCAAAAAAGTAAATAGATAAGAATAATAAAAAACCGGCCAAGTGCGAGTTGGACTCGCCACTGAAGGGTTCCGCAGCAGCAATAAGGTTTATTTCTATAAAATTAAAAGATTTTTGATTTATTTTTATATTTTAGTTGATTTAATGAAAGTTAAATTAAGGTTTACCATTTATGACGTATAAAAAAAACTACTCGATAGATCTCGTTCAAATCAATTTTCGTTGGTAGTTTTTATAGTAATGTACATCATATATTTTTTTAGAATTATCATGCCCCTACTTTAGAAGTTAGAAGGGGGGACACACATTTTACCACTTTGGAAGAGTCTCTCTCGCAAACTGTTCAGATTAGAAAAAAATGATATTAGAAACCTGAATATGATTTTTGAAAACCTATCCATAGATACCCTATACGCATAGGTTAGACGAAAAAAAATTTTTTTTGTTTCAGTTGTACTTATGGGGACCCCTAAAATTTTTAATATTTTTTCCATTTTTGTATCGAAATCTTAATGCGGTTTACAGACTACATCTACTTACCAAGTTTCAATAGTATAGCTCTTATAGTTTCGGGGAAAAATGGCTATAACATACGGACGGACTGACAGACGGACAGACAGACAGACAGACAGACAGACATGACGAATCTATAAGGGTACCGTTTTTTGCCATTTTGACTACGGAACCCTAAAAAGCCAACACTAGATATTATTGTATTTATTTAATACCCAGCAAAACTTAGAAGTAACGAAATAAAATAGGAACAAATTTTTTGTTAAAAATAAAATAATTTGTACTCGGTCTCGTAAATAGCTAAATCAAAATTAAAACTAAATTAAAAAAAGGAAGTAGTTTTCAATTGCAGAGGAAAGGCGCGTCTTAGCTCTGCATTTAAAAACCACGTCAGCAATCACCACCCGAGCAGTTGACACCTGCAAATAATAAAACTGGCTTCTTCACTTAAATTATTTTTATATAGTCATACAGGTTCCCTAGAACATTTTTTTTTTAATTACAATTAAGCTAATTTTTTGTGAGTAGCTTCATTTTGATAAGACGAACAACAATTTCCCCTGCGTAAATTCTTGAAAGTGGTAGCTAACAGAGATAGAACTATTAACCTATCAATATACAAAAATCAGCTGGTTAGGGTTGTGTTTAGGGTTCCGTAGTCAACCAAGTTTTGTTGACTAATGAACTAAAACGATTAAAACGGAACCGTAACGAGCTGATTTTTTGTATATTGATAGGTTAATAGTTATCAAATTCAAGAGTAACCTTGTCCTACAAATAGAACAATCCATATTTTATGACCATCAAATAGAAATATTAAATCCTTTCTATCTCTGTTAGCTACCACTTTCGAGAATTTACGCAAAGGTAATTGTTATTCGTCTTATCAAAATGAAGCTACTCACGAAACACTTGCTGGATAGTAATAAAAAAAAAATGTTTTTAGGAACCCGGACTATAGGTAATCTTTAAAACTGTTTTTTTTATATTAACAACAATAAAAATTGATTCTACACTATTCAAAAATACGTTTTAAACCTCTCAATGTCGAAAATCGACATGATTTGTACTAGTCGAGTCAAGTTGTTTTCCAATTGCCCTTTAACATTTGAATCAAAAAGTACTCGACTAAAAGACTATTACGGAGCGGATATCATCGAGTCGCAGATGTTATCGCGATTCCAATACAGAAGCGGAGTTACGAGCGCGATTGATCTTATTGACAGCGATACGCGATAAAGCGAAGCGATAATATAAAACATTCAATTAACTGTATCTTATTATGTCATTTTATTAACTTATGTAAAGGTAGTACTACTTAGTATCAGAAAAATTTGCGTATAGGCAAATAAGTGTGAACCTTAGTCTGGTTTCTGGAAAAGGTCAGATCAGGTCAGGTTATGTCAATCCCATCAGACAGAACTGATCGCGACTGACATTGGCTTGACATAAGCCGACCAAATAACTTAAACTGTCCATCAGGTGCTGTATATAAATTATTTATCTGGTGGTACTATTTATCAAGATGTTTCCCGCAAAAATAATTAATTCTTAATCTCGAATGTTGCTTGCGATCGTCCACGAGCCATGCGAATAAGGCTGCTTGAAAACGTCTTCGAATTTGAACGAATTCGAATGCGTCATAGTCAATAACGTTAATCAAGCTGTATCTAGACAAAGTCAACAGTAAAAGCCATCGGCCCATACAGGACCTAAGTCTTAAAGACTCTAAATTACAGTCATTAAATGGAGATGCCCATGTAATGGGAATCATCAACAAAGTAAGCTTTTTAATTCTAATTTGTATCACTTTGCGCGTATAAAAGGTCTCTAAATGAATTTCAATTATGAGACCTATTCAGAGGTCGTAATTACACTTTATGTTTATTTAATTAAATGGTAAATGAGCGATGGAAAAAAGGAACTTGTTAATTTTGATAAAAGTCATTAAAACGATTCTCACTTATCCGTTACTTTCTGTGTTTTAGGTTTGGTTTAAGCATTGAGATGTATTTAAGGTTATGCAGTAAGTACCTACTTAAACACTTTTTAAATCACACATGATTGTACAGCAAATTTTGTTAATATCATCTCAAATCCATACTTACTAATGTTATAAATGCGAAAGTGTGTCTGTCTGTCTGTTACCTCTTCACGCCCAAGCCGCTGAACCGATTTTGCTGAAATTTGGTATGGGGATACTTTGAGTCCCGGGAAAGGACATAGGAAATTTTTTATGCCGGAAAAATGTACTCTTGTGTCTCGCTCGATAAACGAATTTTGGCGCAACGGAGTACTTGAGTAATTCATATAACATCGAACCCTTAATCATTGTCACATAACAATGAGTTATTATATCAAATCCAACACATTTTTGACTTCAAACTTAGCTCCCGAAATCATCGAGCGTGACTTATATATTATGAAATTCGGTTGTATATTATACTATTATATTATAGTATTCGGTATTATACTAGATGGTGCCTGCAACTACGTTGCGCCAAAACTCGTTTATCGCGCGGGGACCGTACATTTTTGCGGAACAAAAAGTATCTTATGTGTTTCCCGGGACTCAAAGTACCCCCATGCCAAATTTCAGCAAAATTGGTTCAGCGGTTTGGGCATGAAGAAGTAACAGACAGACAGACACACTTTCGCATATTTTATAATATAAATATGGATTTACTTGTCGGCATATATATTTTGGTATTATTTAATCCTAAAGAACATAAGAAGAGTAACGTTTCAGCTCAGTGGTAAATAGAAAAATGGCTGTGACGTGGAATCATTAGCGAGGCGACCCTCCGACCTGGCCCTCGGGACACGTGATAACGTCCCTCACTGCACAGCGATTCGATGGATTTCGTTGGGCCATGAACGAGGCGGTTTTGCGTTTTATAAGCTATATAGTATAGAGAAACTACGATAACAGGGCGCGCCCCTCCAAAATTCAAAACCTTTGAAGTGCGTTGTCAAAACGTTTGAAGTGCGTTGTCTTGCGCGGTCGGCTAGTTATGATTAGTTGACCAATAAATCTTGGTAATAAGTGACATTAAGAGCTACCGCACACCTGAGACACGACTGTCTTAAGACAGACTATCGCCTAATAAAATGCACTAGATGCGCACATTTGAGACAAGACGTCTCATAGACAAAGTTGTCTAATGCGCCCCGCGACAAATCTGACTAACGACTGTCGGCTTCCCTTTGAAGTGTATGCGAGCGCGCACATCTACGATAAAACTGTCTAACCACAATAGACATAACTACCAGTAGTTCGACTCAAGGCTCGGAAACCTGGTTTATCCTCGCGATCTTATTAGTTAGAAACGCCATACATTTCCAAAAGAGCGTTTTCAAGAGTGTTTGGCATATTGGCTATTAGATGGTGCACTAGAAAGGGATAGAAGATATCACTCCACTAGTTACTTTCCGCGAGAAATTAACCAGGTAATTTCAGAAGCAATACCGCTCGCATCTCTATTTCGCTCCGAACGAACACTTATCCAAAAACCTGGTTATAGAGCGTTTTAACCTGGTTAAAAACATAAAATATGTAAAAATTGAAAGCCAAGTTCCATGCAAACATTATTCTTGTCTATGGACTTAGCCGTAAAAAGGATGGAGATCTAAATGAGTGCCAAGTTCCATGGAAAATCGAAATATGTATGTATAGTAACCAACATTACATCAGTCATTTCATAAAGTTATTGAACATTTTAATTGTGATGAAAACTAGCCAAGTAGAATCTAATCTAGTTTAAGATCTCAAATTATTTAAATAACATTAATTGTTATAGATATTCAATAAAGCAAAGAAATAGACTCTATTATTTGTTCATAATGTTATTTGGTTCCTATACATACATATTTCCATGGAACTTGGCACTCATTTAGATCTCCATCCTTTTTACGGCTAAGTCCATAGACAAGAATAATGTTTGTATGGAACTTGGCTTTCAATTTTTACATATTTTATGTTTTTGGTGGGATATATTTAACGGACCGCCACAGTAGGAATTAAATATAACACCGTGTTAGGTGATTTAATGCTCGAAAGCTCTAACAGGCCATTAACTGATTTAACAAGGCATTATTTATTTAACATTGCTTGATGAAACTAGGTCTTAAGTTCGTAGTGACAAGTTAACAGCCCTAGCGATTTTCGTCATATACGTCAAATTTAAGAATTTCTAACTTCTAAGTCGGCATACTCTATAATTCTGTGTACTCTGTCCGGGCGTTTTCTACTGCTTAATATTATACAATTTTATGCCCTGCGTCATCGTAGTCAAGATAGTTTTGACTTGGTGTGCGCCACATGATAGACACAACTGTTTGAATTGTGTCGTAAGACTGACTTGTCTATGTGAAACAAGACTGTCTAACTACAGTCGTGTCTCCGATGTGCGGTCGCACTAAGTGAAATATTACGATTACTGGTTGATTGGTTGAATACTTACTATAGGTCTAACAGAATCTGATGGCAAAAAGTGAGAAAATGAATTGACTCTAGCAATACCGGGGTAATTGGAATAAACATTTTGATCATTTTTTCTTCTTATATAGCGGCTGATGATGTGTTAAACATCCATACTAATATTATAAATGGGAAACTGTGTCTGTCTGTCTGTCTGTCTCTTGTCTTCACGCTCAAACCGCTGAACCGATTTTGCTGAAATTTGGCATGGAGATACTTTGAGTCCCGGGAAAGGACATAGGATACTTTTTGTCCCGGAAAAATGTACGGTTCCCACGCGATAAACGAGTTTTGGCGCAACGGAGTTGCGGGCATCATCTAGTGCAAATATAAAAATTTATCCAATGATCAAGGATATTTTTTGAAAATTTGCTGTCAAAAATTGCCATTAGATTATGGTAGACCTATACATACAAACTCTTTCATAAGGATGTGACTACACACATTGAAACAGTAATTTGGAGGGGCGCGCCATGTTATCGTAGTTTATCTCTACTAAGTAGATGATGACCGCAACTCCGTTGCGCCAAAACTCGTTTATCGCAAACCAAACTTGTTTAGCAAATAAAACATTACACACACTACAACACTGAACACAGGAGACTTTAATTGACAAGGCTATACATACGAATTGTACTCTTTTATATTTTATGGTTGAAGTCTTTTGTCAAATAGAAAATAGATTTCGTTTTTTCATTGAATCTTTTAATATGAATAAATATTAAATAGTGTGATAATATTTGTCTAACAACATCTCAATGTCTAACAGTATTTCTGTTAGACAATTATTACACGGCCAGTCTGTCATAATTTGACTTTGTTAATCTGAGACTGTCGCAGAAACTAATGCCTTAAAATAATAAAGTCAATATTTTGACAAAAGATTATCAATAGAAAAGTGTGGAAATTTGAAACTTATAAATTTTTTTTTATTTGAGGTCGGATTTCGACCATTGGGCGATCTCTAGTTATTATTTTCTTGTTTTTTAGTATCAAATAGATTCAATTTGGTTATCGCCATGTGATTAATTAATCCTAGGGGACATATTTTGCCCCAGTTCGCCATTTCCATGGCCCACAAAGTCTTTACTTTGAACAAATGACACGAATTATGTTGACTGAGTGTGTAAATAATTCAAATGTATAGTTTAAAAAATTAATCCAGAAAAATGTAACTACAAATTAAAATTTTTGAAACAACGAATATTCATTCGTATGTCGCTGTTATTTCGCTACTTTTAGTCGTAAAAGAATTACCAGTTAAATGTTCTCTAAATTCTGTTACCCAAAAACATTAACAGAATATTAAAGAGCGGTAAAACGGTGGACTGTGGAACTAGTCTTATCTGGGAGCTGGTAATCCCCTCGTAAAGGGAATACCACTATAAATATGTTGTCATTTTATAAAGTCTCCCCTGTCCTCATCTGTGATAAATGTTACCTGGACAGAGAATATATTTGGGGAGGTTCATTCTATTGTATTTTATATTAATGTCACTATCTTATCATCGCAATGGATTATGTGGTGTTCATTGCGATATTATGTCTAGTATAGCCCGGTCACACACACACATCGAATCTTATAACTTCTATCGACCTGTGTAATATACTTAGTTAATTATTTATGTGCAGTATAAAACAAGCAGCAGTGAAATTTTATATAAGTATTCTGTGATCAGTCTATATAAATTAAATTATTTTACCAAAATATAACAATTGATTTTATTGCCTAAGGCGTATTATAAACGGTTCTCTTGTTAAATAATCTTTCAAGATCAAAAGAAAATTATGATTGTAAAACATAAAAGCCATTTTATTTTCAAAAGAAGTAAGATTGATTTTTAAACAATATACTTTCTAAAGGACTTTTCCAGAGTGAACCTCAGGTGTATCCGTCATTTGGTATTGTCCTCGGGGCTCCTTATCCACAAGTCTAGCTATTCTAGTTTAGTCAGGGTCGACACAATAGGGTTCACTAAAGAAGCAGACACAAAACATTCTCCTAGAAAATGTATATAAAGTTGTTTCCGCACTGGCGACCCTGCAGACGTCACGTGTCCGTCCATTTTTTCAATCGTCGCGTCTGTCTTTTCATCTAGTATTTTACAAAATTGGTAGTCTATTAATATTTATTCTATTGGCCGCAAGAAACTTTAACGATCACCTAAATTTAATTGAATGAATAGGAAAATGTGCGGAGATTATGTCAAAAGATACGAAATCATTAAATCTCTGAGCGCAGCCGAAAGCCTCTTAGAAATACAATAGGCTAAGATTGCAGTCCAAGCTTTGACTTTAGATCATGCGTTGACACAGCCTAGCAATAGCTCTAATCGTACAGTGCGCACGGCGCCTAAGCACACACGATTGTTAACTTCTGGTCACACCTCAACCCTCGGGGGACGAGGGGACGAATTGATGGTGGAATAACTTGCATCAGCCCCCTCCTGCAGCGTAAACACTATTTACGACCTGACAATATTATTTATTCCACCTAATTCCTCTGGGATGCAAATAAAAAGTTTATGTATTTTGATGACCTTATCATTTCATTCATGTTGGTAATAAAGAAAAGCCATCGAAATCTATGAACTATAATAATATACTTTTACAATTGAACGTCACTGATAAAACCATATTTTAAGGTTATTTTTTCTATACCAAAATATTCAAAAATAAGCTAGAGTTTAAAGAGGAATTATTAAATCATTATAGTAGCTTTTTTGATCAATTTAGTAATCTCAAACACAAAAGCGTTATGTCTTGCCATGCAGAAAGAGAGAAAGTCAATCATCATTATCCTTTTTAGCGGGTTTTTGATGTTTTAGCTTTCCTGTAAAATTAGCATAGCAGTACATAATTTTCCTATAGCTCTAAGGTACAGAACTGTTTTCCTCCTAGATTCAGAAGCATCTACTACGCAGTAAAGTGTAAACAATGTAAGCCGGAAAAGTTTTCAAAACCAAAATTTGCATAAAATACCATCAACGCATCTACACGGCTGGCTTAAGCTAGATTGTTTAGAGCAAACTTTGTATAATATACTTTGGTACGAATTTCTCCTCATACTTTTAACCACTAAAATATTGTTTCTGGCAAACACGATACAGGCGAGTCAGCAAAGCCCTAGCACGCGGATATCTAGATGCTGGAACTTTCGTCGCATAAACTTTTATTATATCATTTTTCACTTGCTATCATCAAGTATGCGACGAAACAATATTTTATGCTTTCAGCAAGGCTGTTGCCAAGACTCATATTTTAGGAAATTTTGAACCTGTAATAAAGATTGCTTCACAATATTTTGTACAAAGCTCAGAATTATAAGCCTGTCTTAACAATAATCTTAGATACGATAGAACATTTATACACGTACTTCAAAAATTAATTACAAACTTTTCTAAATTGATCACTTTCAATACATCGGTAACCTAATGAATACTTTGAATTGCCTTCTAAATATCTTAATTTTTCATCATAATGACGTCCAAAGTTTCAACCAACTGGCTACCATTTACATCCACATACATTTATATTATGTAACGAAAACTCGTCCCAAGTGACAAAACTAATGAGTCTTTCCATTTTCCACATGTCTTCGTGGCGCGTGTAGCGGTGTAGTTTCCCACAGCGGTATAATCCGTCGCCAGCACCCTGTATCGAGCCAATATCACGTCGGTGCTAGCGCGCTCGCTCAACTCGGGATCGGCCTTCTTTCTATGCTTTGTCTATTTAAGGTTATACAGGGTGTAACAAAACAAAGTGCTAATACTTTAGAGTTTGTATGTGTCCCTTTACAAAGAGTTCGTAATTAAAGTAGCAGCACTGAAAATGTATTTTTTGTGATTTGTATGTGCAATCACTGCAGAGTCATAAGTTTGCATCTACAAACTTTAAAAAATAGTTATTTAAAGTATTTTACCGCTGCTATTTTCACAGTAAACTCTGTAGATCTCTCATAAGTCCCTAAACTATTAGGCCGCGTTTCCACTGACGCGTAGCGGAGAGTGGAGAGGAGCTTAGCGGTGCCCGAATTGATCAATCGTGCTATTCCGGCGGAATGACAGCGAAGTGGAGGGAAGATATTTGAGCATGGTGATTGGTCAAGCTCCTCTCCGCTCTGCTTCGCGTCCGTGTAAACGCGTCCTTAAGGCTTGGTTTTATAATTATTACACTCTGTTTAAGGTTATATTAATAGAATATAATTAGTGAAGTTCCCAGAGCGTAAAAATCGTGCAAACCTCCAATTTTTGCAATAGTGGATGAAAACTGAAAAGAAGAAAAGGAATGTGTAGCTGATAGCATAAATAATAAAGTTTACCTATTGAAAAGTTGTGCTTTTGATTTTTAAATTATTCTCTTCCACTTCAAGTAAACTCATAAACTGTAAAATTTTGAAGAAAATCTGCATAAGTATTTCTTTCTTTTAAATATACTTATAGCAAAATAATAAAATATATTATTATATTTTTATTTGTATCGTTGCTTATATTCCAAAGAAAGAAAATAAGTTGAAAAAATATATAATTTAGATTTAAAATTAATATTTTTGTATGTAGATGGGCATACCTACAAATGTGCTTGTTGTGTGCCTCGCTAGGTAAATGGCGTTCCTATTTTTCTTTGGTTTTAAACAGGAAGTTTAAAATTATTTTTTAGGCTTAACAAAGCCTTCTTTTTATAAATGTGTATAACTTTTTGGCTTTTACTTTATTAAATTTTCTGAAAATGTAGCACAAACTTGTCACGGATATTTCGAAGAAAATCTGTATTTTATTTCTTTTGGTTAGGTTTTTACAGAATAAAATTGATTTTTTATTTACTTTTTTTCATTTATTATATTTACCAAAACATACTTAAAGGGGAAAATACAAATAAGGTTAAGAACTGATATTTTTTGTATTCAGGTAAGCATTTTCCAAACATAGGTCGCAGCATGCGTCTTTAGTACGTACGTGAGATTTGTAGTACCCAATTTTTTTTCTGGCTTTAAGTAGGAAGTTAAAATATATTTCAAAGACTAGAAGAAGTCTTTCATTTGTCGATGCATTTAATATTTTAGCTCTCACTTAAATAAATTATCAGCAGATATAGAAAGATATTTTCGGTCTATTTTACACATTTTTGGAGATATTTAAACGTTTTCAAGTACTTAAAAGTTATCATTTCTCTAAAAATTTAATACGCACAACTAGTAACACACTTTTTAACACACTTTTCGTTACAACCCTTAAATCCACCCAAACCCTTTTATCTTGGTCACGACGAGCGTTAATCTGTAAAAACTTTGCAAAAACCTTATAGTTGTATTTAGCATAGCAAAGCAAACTTTCTTTTTTAAAAATTGTGTATTTGGTTAATTTTTTAACGTAAACAATCGGATAAGATTAATTAAATAACAGGAACAAGATTTTTTTTTCTGGACCGGTTTTATATGGTGAAATATTAATTTTTGTTTAAGTAACTAAAAAATTAAAAGCACAAAAAAATGTTTGGTAAACTTTGCAAGTTATAGTGTAAAAAAGAAAATGACACCTCAAAAACAAAAATCCATTCACTATTACAATTTTCGGAGGTTAAAACCTCTGGCGACTCCACTAAATATAACTCCAATAAATATACCTTGGCAGCACATCAATAAATATACTTTGTAAAAAGCATTTGAACTTCTGAAATGTTCGATATTGTTATTTGTTGGGATATTGGCCAAATAAGAATGACGAGTGCCATAAAGACGTGGCACTCAGGTTATAAACCCTAATTTCTCGTGTTGCCAATACTATAATCGATTTACATTTTACTCGCAACTTAATGTATTAAAGTTATAACAGCAAATTCAGACAGTACAGACCTTTACGTAACCTTCATGTAATACCAAATATAGATATCGAATCATAAAATTATAGAGAAAATTGCGACGTAATTTTCTGACGATTTAAGATACCAATGACGTAAAACCCAATTAGGTCACAATATAAGAACGTCATAATAGAGCTCCATAGCGGATGAAAGGAACGTCCTACTTGTGAAACTGTAATTACATGATTGATCACACTTGCCATAAATAGGTACTCGTAATTATACTTCCTCTATTATAATAGAGGAAGTATAATTACGAGTATTTATAAGTTATTGAAATAATACAGAGTGTTCAGATGGTACGAAATTGCTTATTTTATTTTTATTCAAATAATTATGTGGGACGATATTGTATATTTATAATATAATTATTATTATACATATATTCTTGAACCTGTTACCCGAAATAAAAATAAAAATATCAAAATCGGTCCAGCCGTTTAGGAGAAGTTGAATCCATAACAGAAGATTAATATGACGTAAAGAAAATTAACTACTGTCTACTAGATAACGCTCGGTAAAACTTTTCCCTATTTCTTCCTGACTTTTAATTAGGATTTTGTACAAATTATTTCACATAAACAAAGAGTAAAACTAGCTCTTCTTAATATCCCTATTTTTTTTTTTAATTATTATAATTCCTAAGGCCTGCCTAGATATTATCATTGATGAAATTAACGTTCAATATCATCAATGATACCTAGTAAGGCACTGCACACTAGCCTTAAAGGTATATAACGACAAATAAATCTAATTATATTATTTTGTCTCAATCAAATCGCGGATTGTTGCCAACAAAGTCAACGGGGCTCGCTAGTGAATAATAACGAAACATAAATTCAAAAGCAAGTCTGATGAATTGATGCATTTCAAGAATTTATCGGCATCCATTCTTCATTTTCGAAGATCTTTTATTTTGAATCGAGAATGCGGGTCACATTTTACACATCGGTTTTAACAAGATACCTACTTAAGAGCCCGGGTTACCCTCGAAATTCTCATACATACGTAATACCAAAATCCTTTTGTCATACGAAAATATTTAACATGTTTGAGTTATTTTTCAGCTTAGCCCTAGATAGCTAACCTCCGTCGAATCGACGGGCAGCGCAAACTAATATCGCCATATTTTTTTAATGTCGCGTCCGAATATTTTGTTTCGTCTATTTAACTCATTTGCCGGTGAGGTCGTTACAGTGGCACACTCGTCGTACAGGTAAGTGCCATAGTTTTCGGTATATGCAAACTTTGCCCGTCGTTTCGGCGGGTGGTTAGCTTTACCGTTAGTTTTTCTACTGAAATGCGTGTATTTATTTTTGACGTAACCTGTGTTTTTTTTAGATTTTCACCATGTTTTCGTTAATTTACGATGGTATAAATAATTTATTAAACCAAGAGAGTTGTCGTCGTCGCAGTTGTCATCGGGCCAAGCTTCTTTCAACTTCAATAGAGAACGAAGAAGAGTCTTTTCAAAATTCTTCAAGACAAAAACGGAAAAGAAAAACATGTGGAAAAATGCTACTACAAGAAAAGCGCATGACCAAAAGTATATTTTGCTATAATTGTAAGGTAGCAATATGAGGTAAACAAAAAGTAAATTTTTGTATTACATGTGCCAAAGAAAAGTAGTTTATTTTATTTTTTATAACGTTTTATATTTCTATGTGCCATATAATGCCAAAAAACTGATTGTTTTGTTTTGAGTATCATTTTGTTTTCTTTAAGAAAAGTTTGATTGAAAATGTTCCGATTTTTTCAGAGGTCTAAAAAAATTTTTAGTTTCAAAAGTAAATAGAAAATGTAAATATGCAAAGTGTTGTTTTATTGCTAAGTTCATCATATATCTGTAAAAAAAATCCAGATCCAAAAAGTGGTAAAATCTCAATAAAAATACTATTTTTTTTTAATACCCGTCGTTTCGACGGATGGTTAGTTTAAACAGAGTCTCCCAGAAGGTTAGCTATCTAGGGTTAAAATAGTAATTACCTAGGTTCCTGAACAAAAATTAACTTCAAAATATTTAAACACTAAAAAAAAATTTTTTTGTGTATAAATGTTTTTTACTAAATTTACTACTTACTAAATATTTAAATACTAAAAAATATTTTTTAGAGTTGAAATATTTTGTAGTAAATTTAATATTTATGTTTATATTTTTTAGTATTATACTCTATTTTTTAGTGTTTAAATATTTAGTAGTAAATTTAGTAAAAAAAATTATACACAAAAATTTAATTTTTGTTCAGGAACCTAGGTAATTACTATTTTAAGCTGAAAAATAACTCAAACATGTTAAATATTTTCGTATGAGAAAATGATTTTGGTATTACGTATGTATGAGAATTTCGAGGGTAACCCGGGCTCTTAAGTTTTTTTTATTTCGAAAGTATTGCTAATTAAAATATGGTATGTAGATATCAGATAAACTAATTCATAGTAGAAGTAGACTACTTAGTCAGGTTATATCCAGCCTAAGCTTTTGAGTAATCCAGCATGCTACTACAAGAATGTATCTCTCAATATTTTGTCAGTTATTGTAACCGTCTTCCATATTGACAGATTAAAATATTAACTATTCACTTAATACAATATATTTTAATGGCATACATCTTAACCCCAAAAAATAATACTGCCGATATACCCGCTTCCTTTTTTAGAAATTGATTATATATTATTTTTAGCTCGGTGATTTTTCAATTCGACAGGTGAATACAACTTGTCAGTTAAAGCTTAATCAGGCTGATATATTTATTTAAAAGCATCAAAGACAAATAAAATACGACGGTCAGGGACCTTCGCCATAAATAACCGATGCGGACCGTCAACTGGATTTATTGTATGAACTTGAATGCAGTTTGGCGTTAAAATGGTGCAGTATACAGAGTGCAACAAAACTGAGTGACAATACTTTAGGGTGTGTATGTGTTCCTTGTACAGTTTGAGTGAAATGAACAATTTTTTTTTGTGATTTGTACCGCAAGCGCCGAGCATTAGGTATTTTCCCATACACTTAAAAGTTTAAAAAAAGTTACTCTTTCAGTGCTGCTACTTTCGCAGCGAACTCTGTACAGAGGACTCATAAATAAAAAGCGCTAGTGAGTAGATAAACTCATGTTCATGAAATGTTGTGTTATCTTAAGATTATTAAATTATAATTTTGTTATATTAAGTACATAATATTATTAAAGTATGATTTAATTTTTCATCCTCTCTTGAAGATGTAGTATCATCAAACAAGATGATTACATTTCATGCCCACAATTTCATTAATGGATTTGAGGTGTACGTGTAGTCTAATAAGTAGGTACTATCAGAGAAATAAGAAATTAATTATAAACGGGTCCGGTCTTCGTTATTTGATCGGATTTTCTTAAATCCATATTTCAAAAAACCGACCAATTCACTTATATTTAAAACTAGCGACCCGCACCTGCGTCGCACGGGTAAAAAATATATAGTCACTGAAAAAATGATTGAAATCGATAGCCTAATGATCCTTCATGTGGTCTACTTCTTGTCTGTGCCAAATAACAAAAATTGCTCCAGTAGTTCGCGAGATATTTCAAATAAACAATTTATTTCTACGATAGTTACTATACCAAAGAAATTATTTCTCTAGTAGTAAGTTAGTAACTATCGTATCGTTTATATTACGAATACGTCCGAATATAGGGTCATTAAGTGATAAGTAAGGAAGTAGGTAAAAGTATAATAAAAACAATGATGTGCAATATTTTTATTATAATGCATTGTGGGGTATTCGTGGGCGTAGGGTCAGCTTGCTTATGGCTCCCTGCGGACCTCCAGGCTGGTCATAACCTCTGAAGAAGATACTAAAATATGTAGAAAATAGTATCTTTTCCCAAAACTTTCGTAGGAAGGCGAATATGTACTATCAGAGAAGTAGATTCATAGGCAGATTGTGAACCTGCATTTTGGTCGCGTTACATCAAACTCAGCCGACAGCACAGCTGCTGGGAACAAATTATCGGACGCATCCATAAGTCGTGGCTGATGGATGCGGCTCAACATTGTGCACGGTTCATCCGCAGACGTCAAAGACTTCCTATAATATGTCAATGGCAGACGTCCGCGGATTCAAAAACATCCGACCAGCCAGATTCTGTTCAGACGTCCGAACGCTCAAGGTCGCGGCCGCGACTTATGTCAGACAATGTGCACAGTTTAATGTATTTTGTATTGATCAGATAGAAACAAGCCGCATCCGATGAAAACGCCCGCGGACGTTCGTCTGACAATTTGTTCCCAGCTAATATTGAATTGACATAATCCGATCAAATGACGTAGGTCCGTCACTTAGCCCGGGCTAGTTAGACGCAAAAAATCGTAATCTCGGAATAATTCGCATAGAGCTGAAAATTGGTAGAGACGTTAAATACACCATTATAAATAAAACCTCAAAAGTCCCCGGCGATCCTCCTTGGGCTAAAATTTTTATTCAAGGTCAAAGGTATGAAAATGAGGTTTTTTCCGGTTTTTTTTTCAAACGGTACATTCTATCATAAAAATAGGTAGGACAAGATTGTAGATCGTAAAATTCTCTACAAAAAATATTATAATACTTTTTTCCTACGGCTCACCGCTTGTACGTTATATGAAGGTTTCGAATTAAAAAAAAAATCTATTGTTACTTAAAATACACATATTTCATCACCACCTATGAGGTAACGTACTCGGCGCATTTTTTTTAACGTAGTTTCCCCTGTAGGTATACTCCACGAACCATGTATGTCATGTATGTTATTGATGGTATAACCGGTACTATTGACGGCGGAATTATGTTGTTTTTTTCTAATTTATTGCTATTGTAATAGATGGTTGTCTACTTCAATAACAATTTCTTCATCTTCATAATATTCGTCCTCTTGTAAAATTTCTGGATGATCAATGATGATTGATGAATCAATTGTCTCGTCATCAATATTTTCATCACTTGTCATCATCACAACACTTCAATATTGGAGCAAGTCTGACCTTGACAATTGATGCATACAGGTGAGCAAAATAAGCCTACTTTTCGACAACCACAATTATTCTTACTGCAATCACCTTAATGTATTCTTACTTTTAATCTGTAAAACTACGCAACGGATTTTGATGATTCTTTCAGTGCCTATTTATCGAGGAAGGCTATAGGCTATATTTTATCACGCTAAGACTAATAGGAGCGAAGAAATATAGGAAAATGTGGAAAAAACGGGGAAAATTATTTGAACGGGCTAACTTGAACGTGCTAATCTCAGGAACTAGTGGTCCGATTTGAAAAATTATTTCAGTGCTAGATAGCCCATTTATTGAGGAAGGCTACATGCTACATTTTATCACGCTAAGACTAACAGGAGAATGTAGAAAAAACGGGGAAATTATTTGAAAGGGCTTATCTCGGAAACTACTGGAGAAATTTTATGTTACTTAGCACAGATAAGAAGTAGACCACGTGAAGAATCATAGGACCCTGTCGATTTTAATCATTTTTTCAGTGGCTATATATTTTATACCCAAGCGACGCCGGGGCGGGTCGCTAGTATAATATAAATCTGAAAACCACGATTAAATTCCTTGATGATGAAATTAATTATTTCACACTTTCCATAAGTTGCGTAATTGGGACACAATTACAGTTGTGTACAATTGTGCAGTAGGCACACTTTTCACGAAGACCTTAGAAATAACTATTATTTTGATTTTAATTATAGAAACAAGAATAATTTAGTAGCGTTTACTACTTAACAAAAAATTATATCGCCCACAAATCTGTAACACCCACTTTTCCAATATGATAAAACCATAGCCTCATTAGCCCTCATTAAAAGAGTAAGGTATTATTTGGCTTTACGATTATACAATTATACTAATGAATACCTCAATATTTGAAAATAAATATAATTTGAATATCTTTATTACAAAATATTTAAAAAAAAATTAACTTTCGAGCTGTGAGGCGCTTCGATTTTTGTCGCAAACGCACCGGTTTCGCAAAGACCTTTTTTTAACTTTATAATATTATTATCTAGCAAATATTATGCTTTTTTAAAACGTATTCTTCCAACTCATTTTAATCATATTTTGTTGATTCCGATATTACAACCTTTTTCTTTTAATTTTAGGCCTTTTCTTCGTAAATGAACGATTTTTAGCAACTAGCGTAGACTCTTTTTAATAACCTATCTTTGCTATTTAAACTGTTAGTTTTCTTATTAAAATCAGTATACACATCTATAAAGATATACAAAACTTTTTTTAAATAACTGATTCCGTATTAACAATCCAATTTTGTGGGACTTTGCAATAATTGTTTGAATACGCGCGCCTTCAAATTTCTGCTGCCTTGGCGCAGATGATTGTTAAAAAAATTAATTGTGGCGAAGCAAATTTACAGAAGGTGTGGGTTTAAAGGTAATTAGGAATGGTTCTATACATGGTATAAGTTATACGCTTATAATTCACACAGAAGTATTTCAGAAATAACCTTTAAGCAGCCCTCGTATGTATAGTATAGACGTTCCGCGTGGCTCCGCCCGCGTAACTTAGCAATTTCACGGAAACTGTACACTTTCCCACAAAAAAAAATTGCCTTTGTTCCTCAGCATGGTTTACTCTATTTCTGTGCCAAATAACACAAAAATTGATCCAGTATTTCGTGAGATAAGCACTTTCAATTTTTTTTCCCTGTTTTTTTTCACATTTTCTTCAGTTTCTTCGCTTTTGTTAGTTGCAGCGTGATGTTATATAGCGGAAGGTCTTCTTCGATAAATAGACCATCTAACGCAAAAATAATTTTTCAATTCGAATCAGTACTTCCTGAGATAAGTGCGTTCAAACAAAAAATAAACAAATTCTTTAGCTTCATAACATAAGCGAGATTTGATTTTTCTAAAATGTTAAGCCTGCTTTTTATGATGAATGGTAAGTCGTATGGAATAAAAGTGTTATAATATTTTTTGTAGAGAATTCTATGATCTACAACCTTGTCATACCTATTTTTATGATAGAATGTACCGTTCGAAAAAAAAACGGAAAAAACTTCATTTTCATACCTTTGACCTTGAATAAAATTTTCAGCACAAGGAGGATCGCCGGGGATTTATTTGTAATGGTGTATTTAGCGTCTCCACAAATTTTCAGCTCTATGCGAATTATTCCGAGGTCGAATGTTTAATTTTCCTGGAGTAACTGCCTGTGAACCAATTTCATCGATGGTACATACAATTCCTATTCTATGCAACATAAAATCTGTTAAACAAAAAAATAACAGGTTGCACTCCAGAAGTGCCAGCAGAATTTAAAACAAAACAGCAGAAGCAGGAGAGTGAACGACATTATTTTGTTTCCTATTAGCGACCCGCCCCGGCGTCGCGCGGGTATAAAATATATAGCTACTGAAAAAATTATGCCTATAGCCTTTCTCAATAAATGGGATATGAACTGAAAGAATTTTTCAAATCGGACCAGTAGTTTCTGAGATTAGCGCATTCAAGTTAGCCCTTTCCAATAATTTTTCCCGTTTTTTCCACATTTTCCTCTATTTCTTCGCTCCTATTAGTCTTAGCGTGATAAAATATAGCCTATAACCTTCCTCGATAAATGGGCTATCTAACACTAAAAGAATCGTCAAAATCCGTTGCGCAGTTTTAAGGATTAAAGGGAACAAAGGGACATGAGGGAAAAAAAGCGACTTTGTTTTATAATAAGTATAGAAGATATAAATATCTAACACTGAAAGAGTTTTTCAAATCGGACCGTAGTTTCTGAGATTAGCGCATTCAAGTTAGCCCTTTCAAATAATTTTCCCCGTTTTTTCCACATTTTCCTCTATTTCTTCGCTCCTATTAGTCTTAGCGTGATAAATAGCCTATAACCTTCCTCGATAAATGGGCTATCTAACAATGAAAGAATCATCAAAATCCGTTGCGTAGTTTTAAGGATTAAGGGAACAAAGGGACGTGAGGGAAAAAAAGCGACTTTGTTTTATAATAAGTATAGATGCCCATTGATGATCTACTACTACTGAAAATCCGTAAAGCAGCCGGGAAGCTGTATTACGAATTTTCAGTCACGTGCCCAACACAAATTTAATATTTCTCTCCAAAAAAGCGCACAACGCCGCTTACAGAAGGTTTTCATGTCTTAATACAAAATCAAGTTGACGCAAATTAAATCGGACGAAATAAAAACGAACAACGTTATACAAATATTATTATGTATAATGAGATACAATTGGTTGTAATGTTATACAATGACAGCCTTCGTCACCTCACCCGAATCTCGCATTCATTGAATTAGGCGGTGAGCGCTGATTGTCTACTGAGTACTCGCTGTAATGTGGTTCGTTCTTAGGAATCCTCTCGTAAGGTAGGTTAATACTAAGCACTTTATATAATAAACTAGCTTTTGCCCGCGGCTTCTCTCGCGTTAAGAAGTGTTATTGTTTATTAGATATCAAAGTCTCAGCCCGATCGGTTTAAAATTGACAAACTTTCATACAAACTTTCATCCCCTATTTTATCCCCTTGGGTGTATCAAATCAAAATCATCATATATCAAAATCCTTACTTAGCGGATGCCTACGTCATAACATCTACCCGTATGCCAAATTTCAGCCCGATCCGTTCAGTGGTTTGGGCTGTGTGTTGATAGATTACCATGTCAGTTAATCACCTTTGAGTTTTATATATTAAAAAAAATCTACACTAAAATAAAGAGATCTGTTTGTAGGAGGTAATCTCTGAAACTACTGGTCCGATTGCAAAAATTTTAACACCGATAGAAAGCCGGTGTGTTCCTGATTAACATAGGCTATATTTTATGTATAAAAAAAAGTTTTTTTTCTGTAACTATGTCGTTTTCAGAATTCCACGCGGGCGAAGCCGTGGGTGAAAGCTAATACTCATAGAATATTTTCAGATTTTTTTGGATGCTCATAAATCTTAATTGCATTGCCGTTGTGATTCTATAATGTTTTGATTCTTTGTAATTCTGTAGTCTACAGAATTACAAAATTATATTAGTTTCAACCAAAAATCGTAATAGTTGACATATTTTGTTTAAGTTAGAGGGGATTTAATTTAATTGCGATTTATCGTTTGCCATCGATCGAAACGATGTTTCGTAAATACTATAGTTCTTATAGTATAACTACTCTGAAGTTTCCTGATTCAATATCGTAGTCACATTCGTAGTCATGGGTAGCGCAAAACTGACCATTGTGCACTTTGTGCCGACGTTTTTGCACAAAAAAGGTAAAAAAATGCAAGTCCCGGAGTCGAGGTCAAAGTATAGTTACAGTTTCGGTCCTTTTTCTGTGCCATAGGTTGAAATATTTTATGTTCCACTCCGGTTTGAAATAGAAAAGCTAGTGTCCTCGCTAAAAGAATACACGTCCAGTTACAAAGAACCCGTATTTGAAAAAGGGAAACCTAACCAACGTTTAAATTTTTCGTCGCAGTATTCAGTTTTGGCCATTTTCCGATATCACAGTACCTCACAGGTTATAGGGGCTCTATTGAAAAATTACTTAAAAAAACTTTTATGATACACACCTGTTCGTGTAAGAAATTAATTTTCAATTACTTACCTGTATAAAAAATAAATAATGTATACTTACCTACTTCTTAAAAATAGTAGCTCAAAAAATAGAAAATAATGAATTAAGTAATCAAATCGTAAACCTATAGTTAACACGTTTAATGCGAATCACAAAGTCTTTATTAAACGAGTTCGAACCTTTTTTTATGGAGCGTGGCATACCTAAAGTTATTTTCGTGTACACCTATGAAACATACGTCAATCGACAGAGAAAATAATTACAAACAACAAATACTCTTTGACAAAATGTCGTAAATGATATACTTTATGAAATATTTCAAATAAACAACGATATTAACTAAGGTGTTATTTAATTTACATTTTCAAACAAAATTAGCTCAGAAAGTATATAATTTACAACATTTGGTCAGATATTAATTATTATTAGTAAATATCTTCTCCATCGATTAGTGTATCTTATATCTTTAAACGAGCAATTCTTGTATATATAATCTTATATATAAAATTCTCGTGTCACAATGTTAGTCCACGAACTCCTCCGAAACGACTTTACTGATTATTACCAAATTTTATATGCATATTCAGTAGGTCTGAGAATCGGCTACTCGGTACTTTATATATTGATAAGTGCATTTGTTGAATAAATAATAGTAAATTATTACAACCTGAGACTGACGGCGACCATTGTTTGTGCGACGGGATAGCGATCGACGTTGCCATGGTGACAAACTTATTTAGTCACTTCAATAAAATAATTACTTTAGTATGGCAAAGAAACGTTTGCCGGGACAGCTAGTATAAATATTTAATTGGAATCTCGGAATCGGCTTCAACGATTTTCATGAAATTTTGTATATAGGGGATTTCGAGGGCGATAAATCGATCTAGCTAGGAATCATTTTTAGAAAATGTCTTTTTATTCGTGTTTTATCGAATACCGAGCGAAGCTCGGTCAAATAGCTAGTGTTTCATTATATGTGTACACCAAAATACGACATTTTATATGTACTTGTAAGCTTAGGTATGCCAATAAGGTTCATTGTTCTTTATATTCTACTCACCCTATAAAAATTTAGTTTACATCAAAACATCACGCATTAAAACGGTTTCAGCTGCTTTATTTATTTTGTCTATATCACTATCCCATTACGTGGATTAACTAAAGCTGTGCAATGTAAATGTTAACTCTTTACTCATAGGACCAACCGCATATAAAATGCAGCCATATATAAGGCGAACGACCCAGTTCGTACTGCAGTAATCAATCAAGCGGCTGTCCAAACTGTGAATACAATTATGAACTTAGGCCGTGTCGTGTGTACCATCATGTTCTGGGCCTAAAGTGATTAATTAGTACACGAGCAATCCAGATAAGCCGGGCCTTAAATAAAATATACAGTAATTATAAACCTCAATCTTGTATTTAGTTTGCACTGGTGCTCAAATAAGCACATTAAGTTCAATTCAAATAGATTAGGATTAAGGTTTCTGAAATTAATTTTGTTAGTTACTATAATTCGATAGTTTAGGAGACAAAAAGGGTATGTTCAAAATGCCTCAAATGTGTATAAAATATACTGAAGAATCATGTATAGAAGGCTGCTGGAAAGTAAACGAAATGTCAGAAAAATAATATCTGCAACATGAATATAGGTAATATTCGCGTAAATATGAGGATATTATTATATTAAAACCTCAAACTTATAATATTTTTTTTTAGTCTATTTTGAAATAATTTTAAACCATTACAGGATTGCCAACTCGAGTGGTGCCTGATATTTCGGTACGGTACCAGAAAAACATGAATCAAAAGGGTTCTTATTGTAAACAGAAGCTTGTAACCTGCTCATGCGATACTCTGCCGTGTAAATAATTTACAAATGACATTTACGACGTCATCATCATAACATCAAAGCTTCAGTTTACAACCCCAGGTATTTATTAAGCGAAACGAACCTATTTACGATTCTTGCGACTTGTAATTCGTTCTAAATTGTTTTGCCTCGATGTTCCGGTGAAAATTATTTTTATGTCGTCAGAGTAAGGGCCATATTGGAGGCAGAATAATCCTGAACCGACTGTAACTCACGCACAAACGCTATCCTATACGATTTCATTACAATAAATCTCTCGAGTCGAGTTATAAAGTTTTGCTTCGATCGAGAATATCGGCCGCTTTACACGCTCCAGCCGAGTCCGAAGTATACTGTCGGACGACCTAATATTCCGAAATTTTAAAGATTATATTTATAGATTTTTTTAGCTTATATTTTGCTACGTATGCGTATCGGTATGTAACTCTTACATGTCACGTTATCTTATTGTCGGTTCTAGTTTCCGAGATAACCGCCCTTAAAGTAAACGTATTATCTGATATATTTAAACGAGCAATTCTCGTATATATATAAATATATAATTGGAATCTCGGAATCGGCTCCAACGATTTTCATGAAATCTAAATATATAAAACTCAAAGGTGACTGACTGACATGGTGAATGGTGATCTATCAACGCACAGCCCAAACCACTGGACGGATCGGGCTGAAATTTGGCATGCAGGTAGATGTTACGACGTAGGCATCCGCTAAGAAAGGATTTTGATCAATTCTACCCCCAAGGGGTTAAAATAGGGGATGAAAGAGTGTATATAATAAAACTTCTAAACGCGAGCGAAGCCGCGGGCAAAAGCTCGTTTAGTATATAGGGGGTTTCGGGGGGCGATAAATCGATCTAGCTAGGAATCATTTTTAGAAAATGTCATTTTATTCGTGTTTTATCGAATACCGCGCAAAGCTCGGTTAAAGTGAACGTATTAAAAGTTAAAGTATTTTATTGACTGAAATCATGTTTTTACAGAATAAGTAAATCGCATTGACTAATCTAGTGAATAATAATTAGTAGATCATATTTTGTAATTATTAATATCTTATTACTTTTGATTTTTACGTCTCTTTTCTTTAATTTACTTGCAAGACGAATCGTGTATTTAGGGCTTAAGTGAGGAGATAATGTTCCGCGGTCAGGCCATTCTTTACGTTCAATTAACTGGCAGACGAATTTAGTCCTTTATTTTCTTTAAATAGAATTTAATTTTGCGAGAAGCATTTTCTTGGTAAATTGTATTCTGAATATCACTGGTGATATGTAATTGAAACATTACTTAAGTATGATAAGTTTTATCCTGAAATTACTGTGATTTAAGATTGAGATATGAATTAAGGAATATTGTCTCAACAGTATATTTTGTATTCTTGCTCCTTTGCGCTTATTTATATTTCTTTGGCACTATTTCGAACCTAAACAACTGGTATCTATCATTAGCTATGTCCACACTAAGCGCTTCCGTCTTCAATTTTTCATTCAACTTTCGTTTTGGCGCATTCAATAATTGAATGCGTCAAAGAACGCAACGCCAACTGTCATTATTAATAACAAAGCGAAAGTTTTGGACGGTCAGAGGGCATGCGTCGCGACTCGCGGGCATGCCTCACGTTCGCTGTTGACTGCGCTATAACGCATGCCCTTGACGAACAGAAAAAGGCACAGTGTGGACAAAGTTATTGGATACGTCTTGACTCTTGGTCGAGAGAGTGACACTGGATAAATCGCAGTCGGTTTTATTAGAAACTATTCGAGCAAATTAGGTTCAGCGGTTGGGGCGTGAAGACTGAAGAGGTAATAGACAGACAGACACACTTTCGTATTTATAATATAAGTATGGATATCCATCCATACTTATTAATACGAAAGTGTCATCCGTCAAAGCATTTTTTGGTTCCCATTTTCCAGCAAACCTGTACACTGAAGGGGTATTTAGTAACATTTGTTATGCACGTCAAGCCCCATTAGCAAACGAAAAATTGAGCGTAAGCAGCATATTTATAGTATCGTAAAGTTTTTACGATCTAAACCGTAATCCTAAGCTTAAATTATTGCGATTGCTGGGGCAACTGAAAATCATAAAATTTCACAAAGGTCAGCGTTTCGAAGTTTAGATCTTACAATTGTTTGAGCAATTACTATAAAATGAATACGACTGTAACATATTTTTGAGTCATTAACTTCCGGCTATTACGACAAATCCAATTTAGTTTGTAAATCGTTTGTTACTTATTTAGGTTAGTCACACCTAAAAACAAAACATTTTGGTGATGCATGAAAGCTGTAAAACTTAAAATTAGCTGCTAAAAATAGCTGAATGAGAGTGTATCAAGTGAAATATTTCTTGCCTGTTTTTTTAATTCAAACGTTAGCAGCGCTGATTGCTAAGAGTTAGTAAATAGTATTTGCGGTACGTGTTTCCTCTCCAACTGGTGGTATTACCGCACTTAGTACAATAGGCGGTCGCTGTATTGTTACTGTCACGGTTTCATACATCACGTTTGACAGGAACACTAGAGCATCTGCCAATACTTGTAATGGCGTCATGCCTGTTACGCTGATCCCGAATAAAGCGGTTTATACCGGAATAAACTAGTATGAGCTGGATACGCAATATCTGTTTCTTTGGTATGGCCATAACCATTAACCATACTAAACATTAAAATGTATCAAGGGATTTTTTTTTTAATTATGGTGCTTAGTAATGATGTGATCTAAAAATTTTCAGCCACTTAAACACTATTAACGTACACTTTTTCCAGTACATTTATTAATTATTATTATTATTAATTTTTCCTCCAAGAACCTATATTAGACATAAACTACGATAACATGGCGCGCCCCTCAAAAATTCAAAACGTTTGAAGTGCGTTGTCTTGCGCGGTCGGCTAGTTATGATTAGTTGACAATGACATAAGATACAGTGAAATATTACAAGTAGTGGTTGATTGGTTAAACACTTACAACTACATACAAACTCTTTCATAAGGATATGACGTGACATTGAAACAGTAATTTGGAGGGGCACGCCATGTTATTGTAGTTTATCTTTACTTGTGTATAGTACCTACTTGTACTATACACAAGTAACGTCAATCACATATAATTGCAGCCTTTGTTGTTAAAATACATAACTTACAAAGCTGTATCATATACTATAATATTCGTAGATCGAGTCTCGCAAAATCAAACGAAAGGCAAACCTGACTCTGATTGTTTGATACAAAAGCCTACAATACGGCTAAACGTGACCTTATTGCTAATGGATTTCAAGAATTGGGAAATTATGTGTATGCAAGAAAAATGCGAAAATTTATCAGTAAGTCAAATACAACATTTTTCATGGGTATTTTATGTTTTATGTTTTGTGTATCTACTAGGTTTGTTACTCGTAATTTCGATCGCAGAAATTCGATTATCGAGTGGAATTAATATAATAGGTATATTCGGTTATCAAAACAATCCTAATCCTTTCTACAAGTCAAAGTATCGAACCGTACCGATACTGAGAAATCGTCACACTTTCGCATTCAAGTCTAATCAAAAACTCTCAGAAACCATGTTTAGCCCTTCTGACAACGTTTCCGTACATCGTCTTTCAAACGCCGAAAGTCAATACAAATTATTCGACGAGGGCTAAATTTCTTTCAATCTCACGCTACATTCTCTCTCTCACCTTTAAGGCGACGCCTTGATAATTTGGCTGTAGCGATATCAATTTTTCTCAGCAATGACTAAAGATAAGAAATTAAAGTTCATTGTCAGTATTCACCATGTCTTTGAATTACCCATAGCATAACACGATTGGTCAACTTTCATAACACAGACTAATCAATCAAAAATACCTCTGTTAAAAAAAGGGATTCCTATTTTGCCAACAGAGGAGAGTGATGTAAGCTTTCAAATTTTGTACAAAGAATGGTTCAAGCATACACTTTAATTTACCCATAGCTTATAGGTATGAAATGTATTTATGGCTTTTAAATTACGCGACAAAAACCATTTTGTCGCTTACGCCCTTTTCATTTTTTGCTGCTGCATTGCTTGTTTAAAGAAAACAAGCAATCTAAAACGTTTTTTACTTTAACGCGGCGTCATCTTAATCTATTTAAACGACACATCTCTAACATATTCCATTTGTCGCTTAACACTTTCTTTAATACGCCAACGCGCTGACACATTTATATTCCCGGCTTCTTTTCATTAAAGAGTCACTGGTTCTGTCGACGAGTTTTTTATTGGTTCCAATAAACTCTTAATGTCCCTAATAGACGAATTCAAAAGGTTGAGTAAATCAACACAATATAAACAGGAGCTTTGAGTAAATTGTTACTATGAGTAAATGAAGAAGTTTTGTTTTGGTGCTTGCTACTACTATATTTTCTACTGACCAGACTACTTTTGAATTAATTTTGTATGACGATAGCACGGACGTAAAAAAATACAGACGGAGCATTACACTATAAAGAGGAGAAGCATGCAAGGTACGACAATTTCGTTTATTGTACACGTGACCGACACTCACACACGCAACTAGGTACTACAACACACACGCACACATCCTACACGGGCGCCCATAATAGTTATGTTCACTCGGGATTAGACAAGGTTACGTGCATTTTTTTTTTAAGTCCATGGACGATAGATTAATAATAATTGTGTCATAAACAAGCATAAGGTTGCTATCCAAAAAAAGTACATTATATCCACGGGATACCGCCTGTTACGTCCAACTAGCTTTTTACGAAGAAGTAGATTCTTATGTGTTTTGTTGGTTTTCCTCATCAACTGTACATTATATAAGTGCTAAAGAAAATCGAATAATTTGTATTGTAACTTTGCTAATTTTACAGCTGTCAAAATGAAGGGTTATTTGAGACAGCAATTTATTTTATTTTATTATATTATGGACAAGCTCCCCAGCGTCATGAATATGTGCATACAAATCACAAAAAAAGTTACTCTAGTTAGCGCTGCTTTACAGTAAACTCTTTAAGGTTGCTCTTTCGAAAAAAGCTTGCAGATGAAACAACTTTTCATCGGCATTAACAGAGAAATTATATCTGAAAAAAATAATTAGTAATCTACATGCTATGATACGTGATTTGGTTTTGCCATATTTTTTCTATCGGTATCACATAATAAAGAAATAAAAAACCAAATCACCTCCAAATCGTTGAATGAAACCACTTTACTCCTTCATTATTTATCAGAAGAAAATATAAAAAATATCTACTGCTTTGCAATACATAAGTTAATAATTTGTTTTTTTTCTTTTTTGAAATATGTATTATATTAAGCCTTAAAAAGGTTTTTCTCCTATTTCGCCCTATCATGGACGCGGCGAGCGTCGTAACCGCCACCGTACAAGGCGCGCTGTTATGAATGTCACATGGTACATGACCGAGCTTCGCTCGGTATTAAAAAAATTCAAAAAACACACATAAAATGACATTTTATGAAAATGATTCCTAGCTAGATCGATTTATCGCCCCCGAAACCCCCTATATACTAAATTTCATGAAAATCGTTGGAGCCAATTCCGAGATTCCAATTATATATTTATATTTATACAAGAATTGCTCGTTTAAAGATATAAGATTTACGTCGATATTCGCACTGACAGACAATCGACCTGCTAATTTAGGGAGAGAGGGCGCGCCTTAACGCGACTCATACACACCCTAAAGTCACAGATTTCTTTTAATTACTAAACGTATTATCACTTTATTTTGTTACACACTGTATAAAGATTTAATCAAGATATAGATTTTCAATATCTCTTCCAATCTTTCCTTTTCACGTGGGAGAGCCATGCTTCGACACGAATGGGCCGGCTCGACCGGAGGAATACCACGTTCTCACAGAAAACCGGCGTGAAACAGCGCTTGCGCTGTGTTTCGCCGAGTGAGTGAGTTTACCGGAGGCCCGATCCCCTACCCTATTCCCATCCCTACCCTCCCCTATTCCCTTCTCTTCCCATCCCTACCCTCTCCTATTACTCCTATTACCCTATTCCCCCTTAAAAGGCCGGTAACGCACCTGCAGCTCTTCTGATGCTGCGAGTGTCCATGGACGACGGAAGTTGCTTTCCATCAGGTGACCCGTTTGCTTGTTTGCCCCTTTGTTTCATAAAAAAACGATAATTCACCTTCTACTAGTATCTTGTCTTTTCTTCAATTAAAGTCAGAAACTGTGTGCCTCTGTTGACTTTCTCACGGCTGTCGGCTGAGTGGTGAGACTAGTGCCGCTAATTCGCTGTGACGTCGTAATGAAGCTCTCGTTAGCGCCTCCGCCTATTAAGGCCATCGACCACACATGACCAATATTGCACAACAAACATTGAAGGAATTGATAGACAGTAAGTGCGCTATTATCTTTTGCAGATTAGTTGTAGTAGTACATCTTGAAAATGTTGCAGATTGAATTGCTTAAATATTATTATCTATTGTACCCACAACATTATTTGTCATTTTTTTACTTTATTATGTGTGAGAAACATCGAGGATATAGCTTATCTCTAAAGTTTATTCATATTATATTTTCCAAAAGATTTCTACCATTACAAGATTATTTCTGCTGTCGCTTTCTGGGTGCTTCTCGAGTTTTGATTAACTGCTGGGATTAGTAATTTGAGCACTTATTTTACTTAAACTTACTTGAACTTCAATTTCGGCTACCACATTCTGGTAGAGTATTTTAGTGACGTGATAATCAGCTCTTACCGCTTCGGGATGTAACAATCAGTCATAATCTCTCCGAATTAGTTCATTGTCGCTTCTCATGTCGCACGCCAAAACACAATCAATACAGTCATGTAATATGACTTTGAAGGCGCTATTGTCGTGTAATAGGACAGACGATGGACACGCCCGTATGTTGTGCTCCAATATTGACAATCCAATAATATTAAACTACCCGCATCTACCAATTGATATATTCATATTTTGATAGCATAATCAGTAAACAATTAAACGGTCAGTGATATACGCGTGAAATATTAATACGTGGGAGAGCCATGCTTCGGCAAGAATGGGCCGGCTCGACCGGAGAGATACCACGTTCTCACAGAAAACCGGCGCGAAATAGCGCTTGCGCTGTGTTTCGCTGAGTGAGTGAGTTTACCGGAGGCCCGATCCCCTATTCCCTTCCCTTCTCTCCCCTATTCCCTTCCCTTCCCATCCCTATCCTCCCCTATTACCCTATTCCCTCTTAAAAGGCCGACAACGCACCTGCAGCTTTTTTGATGCTGCGAGTGTCCATAGACGACGGAAGTTGCTTTCCATCAGGTGACCCGTTTGCTCGTTTGCCCCCTTATTTCATTAAAAAAAATAGCAAAGTTTTGGCAAAAATGGAGAATTTTTGAGCACTGACCAGACATTAGCTTGAAAAAAACTTGTAGCACACTTACTGCTTGTTATAAGATGCAAGTAGCACTCGGATCACTATACAATCGATACGATCTTTTGCAATTTATTATTATCCATCAATGAATAGTGACGCTGTTCGGAACGTGAGACGTTCGCGTAGGGAACACTAAAAAGTCGTATTCTAATATTATGATAGAATTTCACTATAGACAACTTCTTTGCTTGAGTAATTGAGTATACCTGCACAAGAATATCCACAAAAACCGTGATGTATGATAATAACTTCTATGAAAATTGCAGTGAAACCTATCAATCGCATAGAGCGAATTGCGGCCATGTTCGTATCAGGTGACACGTATATTGGTCCCCGAGCCGCAATTCACGAAAGTATGAAAATGAACTCTCGATGTCCATCAATCATTTTCAAACAAAATTAAACGTCATGCTCTCCTGTCCGCGCCGCACAGAGTGGACACTCACAGAGACAAATTTTTGTGAGCTTGAGTACAGGACAACTACAGGTGCATAAGAGTTATGACGGTTTAGCTGAAGTACATACTTCTGTATAATACCTATGCTTACTTTCGAATGTATGACTAGAGAACTTAAATGGCTATAGCATAGTTATGCGAAAAAATTTGTTCCTATATGTGAAAAAGGGACCAGAATAAAAAATCATACTCATTGATTTAAAAAAAAATCTGATCATCATTTGGTGCGTGCTTTTGTGCGTCATTTTGTCGACTAGTTAGAAAGTTTCATTGTCGAATATAGCTCGTATCGCAGTGGAGGTAAAGGTTCTTTAAAAGAATAATTTCGCAATTAAAAGAATAAAGTAATTTCAAGATGGCGCATCTTACATTACTCTGTGCTGCGCCGGCCAAGCGTTGCACTCATTAATACAACATTTGCCGGAGACGAAATTCTTTCCTTGCCCGACGTTATTAATACTACATCAGTGTAATTATTTTATCCTCCCCAAGACAGGATCAAATTACATTTGCGAATTGTTGGCGAAATATCCTCCGAAATTATGAAAATTGTGCTGTTTCTAGCATTGTATTTGTAAGATGTTAATGAAAAAAAATGTGAACAAAAAAGTGATTTGCTTGATACTAAACGGCAACTTTTGAGAAAAGACCAGAGAAAATACAGACCAGTAGAATTATAATTATAAATAACACACTAAGGTTGGGTTGCACCAACTTACTTTAACTATAACTGTAACTTTAACTATCACTTTAACTATAACTAAAGTGCACAATGTCAAATCTTTGGTTAAAGCTAACCTAACCTAACCATAGCCGCTCATAGGTATATCTAAATTTTTAGTGAAAATTTACTATGTTTTACAGTGTTATATTTTTTTTTTGTCGATTTTACGGATAATTAAATTTTTTATACCCTCAATCCCGTTGCCTGTAGCTTCAACAAAAAAATAAACGCAACAGACATCTGTGAATTTCTCCGGTCAAAGTTAAGGTTAAAATTAAAGCTAAAGGACGCCATATTTAACTATAACCATGACTTTAGTCTTATCTTTAACTTTAACCGCGCCTCTGGTGCCTTATTTATAAAAAATATATATACACAGTGAATAGTGGTCTTTGTCTGGTATATTAGAAACGTCACATGATAAATACATTGGATTTTAAGCAGTTGTACCACAGTATAGCAATATTGAATACCCCTAGTTATACTTAGTTACTTTAATACACTACCAAAGAAAGTTACGAATTCTACTCGCATTATAATATCGTTTCTCAGGATTATTCTCTTTGGGTCTGGGACTGATGGAGGATCAGCTCAGGTCAAGTGGTCTGATTCGACTCAGACATCTTGAAATTCCTTAACATTTAGTAGCTCAATACAGGTATTTGTATCTAGTTTTTTTATTTGAAGACGTGTCACGTGAGAGGAATGTAGAGACTAGAAATCAAAAAGTTTATCTAGAATTATTTTTTAATAACACAGAGCTTCCATAACCTTCCATCAAGCTATTAGGAACCCAATGAAATAATTTGATGGTTTCTTACTCTCCCACAATAAACAATAATTATTTTACCGTCAACGAACAAACAAAAGTCGGTAAATATTATTGGTACTATAAAAGGCAATTAAGTATTTTACCAATATTTGTAGATAAGATAATAATAGAGGGCTCGGCGATATTGAAGTGAAATATTAGCAATATTAAATAGAGGGCATCACAGTTGGATTGATAAGCCGCACGCTCTGTATTTCATCACGACCAAAGATTACGCTATTTGAATATAATGTAGAGACGTAACTTCAAACATTTTTGGACTACGATCGAACTGCAGGGTTTAGCTGCGCAAAACTTTTAATACGGTTGATTTTATATTTAAACAAGACCATCTAAAAAATGATGTAATTTTTTACTTGACAATATGCATTACATACTTTTTTTTATGAAATAAGGGGGCAAACGAGCAAACGGGTCACATGATGGAAAGCAACTTCCGTCGCCCATGGACACTCGCAGCATCAGAAGAGCTGCAGGTGCGTTGCCGGCCTTTTAAGAGAGAATAGGGCAATACGGGAGGGTAGGGATGGGAAGCGAAAGGAATAGGGAAGGGTAGGGAAGGGAATAGGGTAGAGGATTGGGCCTCCGGCAAACTTACTCACTCGGCGAAACACAACGCAAGCGCTGTTTCACGCCGGTTTTCTGTGAGAACGTGGTATTTCTCCGGTCAAGCCGGCCCATTCGTGCCAAAGCATGGCTCTCCCACGTATAAATTAAGATATATATTATATTATAAAAATATATTATATTATTACATATTCATTATACTTTACATAATATTATTTTGCTTAAAAAGCACTTTTGCTTACCAAGCAAAGTAGCTTCTGCTAGATTTTGGCAGAGAGATAATTTTCGAATAGACATTAGACACGTCGTCTTTTTAATAATATTTTTTTGCTAATTCATAAAATTTAACCCATCAAGCCCCATAAGGACACCGTTGACCGCGATAACAATAGAATAACAATAGATTTCCAAGAATCTGAGATCGAAGGATTAATTCAATATAATTAAGATTAAAGACTTCTCAGCTATTGCGGATTACCATGGACGACGCCCGACAGGAATCGCATTCCATATTATAACACATTGTTTACTCATTTGCCTCCTATCAAAAAATGTCACGGGTCATGTTAACGCGATATTTGGCTTTGTCATCTCTGTACCCCCCTGTTTAATCATCACCGCCACGTGTCCACGTGCTGGGGTGGGAATTGGGACTCGCACGTTTAACTTGTAATAAACAAATGCTATCGACGACATACATAAGAATCACTCGCAACTGGTGACAATGTCTGATGTATGCAATACACATTGCTCAACTCAACAACAAAAGCATACAAAAGTTACCAAACATTTTAGTATTTAATAAAACATATTAAAAAAAACATGATATACATAAATATTAAAAAAAGCTAATAAGTAAAACTAAAGTCAGTCAAAGGGGTACGAAGATTTTGGCCGACCTACTTGTCCGCCATTTTGTTTTTTTTATAAATCGCGTTCATGAATAATTCTTTGAAAAATGAATAGCTAACATCAATACAAACAAAAAATAATCTTGGACAAAACCGCGTAAAGTGTCACATTTCGAAGATATGAGCTGCCAAAGTTTTACCATTGGAAATAAATATTTTAGATATTGCAACTCTAAGGCATGGTTAAACCAATTGGTTTCTCTTCTATGAAACAGTAGGCACTCTGTAACACGCCGTCGCGTGATGACAAAGTGCAATCTAGCTCAAACAATAATTTTTATCAACTACATACCTAATGAGAAACTCGCGTCGGCGTGTTACAGAGTGGCTACTGTTTCATAGACGAGAAATCACTTGGAATAACCATGCCTTAGAGTTGCAATATCTTAAATATTTATTTCCAATGGTAAAACTTTGGCAGCTCATATCTTCGAAATGTGACATTTTACGCGGTTTTGTCCAAGATTATTTTTTGTTTGTATTGATGTTAGTTATCCATTTTTCAAAGAATTATTCGTGAATGCGATTTAAAAAAAAATCAAAATGGCGGACATGTTGGTCGGCCAGGCTCCATACAAAAATCTTCATACCCCTTTGAGATTTTTTTTAAAGCCAACTTTAGCTAACCAAGTAAACATCTTTTATTTTCAAACATAAGTCATAACTTAAGGTAAGTTAACTAAGTCAATAATATGTTATATGTATCGTTAATATAAATGAACCGGCAATGTATTAGCGACCATCGATGACAATATTGACAATGAATGTATCGACGTGCGCGTGCGCCTGACAAATAGCTCGGCCCAATAAATCTCCGGGGACAATATTAGGGGCAAATGGGGCAAAATTAACTCGGCGGTGAGCAGCTGGCCCCACTGAATAGACATTTTGGTTCCGTGAAATCGCCGATGACGTGTTAACGACAATGACTCTCTATTCATTAAATTAATCTTTTTTCTATTACGTGATTTTTAAGGTATTACTTTGATTGATTGACTTTATCACCAATTGCACCTCAAAAGAAATGATAATCCGGAGGCAGATGGCAGATCTGCTTTCGTTGATTCTTCTAATGTTAGTCGTGATTTGATGTCCCGGACTTAATGAATCTGACCAAATTACAAAGGTTTAACCATGATTTTTCCATAGGTAGGTATGCTAGTCTAAATCTTCACTATGTTAGGGCTATCAGTGTTTTGAAGCCTATAATTTTTGTACGTTTGAAATTTCCTCATATGCGTACGAATCAATTATTTTGAATCTAACATTTAAGGCTTAGGCAAAATTCGACTCTATTTAATATAAGTCCCGGGAATCTTGTGAATTCTTGTGATCGTTTCATCAGCAAACGTACATGTTGACATTGACACATTGAATATTGGATCCGAAAGTTTAGTGCCGCGATGTGATACAAAGGCGTAACGGAATAGAAATTGTTTGATCAGGGAAATGTTTGTTCAACGGCCTTGCAACATTCCGATTGTATTGGATTATGAATAATTTTGTTTGTACCCACATGTTTGTTTTGGCGTGTTCGTAAAATATGTCATCGATGAATTAAGATTTTTTAACGATGATAAGCTTTGTTCATAAACTATCGTTTATAACCCACACTGTATTTTTTTGCTGAGATAAAAGTAAGATAGTTTGTGTCTCAAAATCCAATAAGTATAATATTTTTATTACTTTTTATTTGCATAGGTTCAAGAGGTGACATACCGACATAATATAGTAAAACATACCGACATAATAAAGGGTTTTCCAATAAGAGGTGTTATTTTGATATTCAAAGAAAAATGCCATTTTTTATTATAAATCATCAGATGTTTATTTCATTACAAAGAGGAAGGTATGCCGTTAATAGTGGAAAATAACATCAGGCAAATGACCACCAACGCCACGCTTACAGGACAAAATCCTTTTCATAAAATTTTCCATAACTAAATCGCAAAGTGGCTGCTCTATGTCCTCGATAGCCTCACGAATTCCATCTTTGAAGTCTTAAATCGATACTGGGCTGTTGGCGTAGACCTTCTCCTTCACGTGGCGCCAAAGAAAGAAGTCGCAAGGTGTTAAATCACAAGATCTCGGTGGCCAATTGTGATCACCTCTTCGAGAGATAACACGGTCCGGAAACTTTTCCCTTAAAAGATCAATGGTTTCGTTGCTTGTGTGGCACGTAGCGCCGTCTTGTTGAAAGTGAACGTTGTCCAGATCAATACCATCCAATTCCGGCCATAAAAAATCGTTAATCATCTCTTGATAGCGCAATCCATTCACCGTAACTGTTGCGCCAGCCTCATTTTCGAAAAAATAAGGTCCAATGACTCCGCCGGACCATAAACCGCACCAAACAGTCACACGTTGAGGATAGAGAGGCTTTTCAACAATAACTCTTGGGTTTTCTGAGCCCCAGATGCGACAATTTTGCTTGTTGACGAAGCCACCGAGGTGGAAATGGGCCTCATCACTGAAGATGATTTTTCGATGGAATTCCGGATCATTTTCATGCATTTCAACGACCCAATCAGCAAAGTCACGACGTTGTTGATGATCGGCCGGCTTGAGTTCTTGTGTTAACTGGACTTTATAAGCCTTAAGACCCAAATCTTTATACAAAATACGGTGTAATGACGTTTGTGGAATACCTAATTCCAAAGAACGACGAGGAATGGACAAACCTGGGTTTTCTTCAACACTTTCGGCTACAGCAGCAATATTCTTATCACTAACTTGTCCCAACAGCTCGAATTTTTCCACCAATTTCTGTATTGCGGTCCGACAAGGTGCTTCACGACGACCCAAAAATGTTCGAGTTTTACGAACCGTCTCTGCCAAAATTTCACCATTTTTATAGTGAATTTTAATAATTTCAATGCGTTGTTGAAGCGTGTATCGTACCATTTTTATTAATGGCGTAGTTTCTACTTGTCAAATGCCAAGAAATGACAGCTTCAAAAGTGACATCTACCGAAATAGCGGGCTATTCAAAATAACACCTCTTATTGGAAAACCCTTTATAATAAAACAGAAATAAATCTTTAAAATTTATAAACGAGTGTTGGTGATGATGATATTACTTTGAAAAATGTATTTTAATATTGTAAGATCATAAATAATAAACTAGCAACAATAATATGTGGCTTATTATGTAAATAAAAAGGAGAATCTAAGGTACCAACGCTAACAACAATTTCGCTATTTGTTGTTTGGCAAATGGCAACTACCTTATATTTTACCCCAAATATCAACATTACCTTTATCACCAGTCTCTTAGGTCTATAATGAAGGCCTAAGCCTGCCCGTAAGATCAGAATGCGGAGACGTTAGGGCCAAATGGGAATCCAGGTCATTACCGCCTTATGATCCGTTCTAGTGTTCTCAATACACATTTTTGGCACCTTATGATTATACTTGAATATAAAAGTGCTAGAATTTCCTACATTATAGTAAGGTTCTAGTATTTATAGTTACTACTAGATGATGCCCGCAACCCCGTTTCGTCAAAATTCATTTATCGCGCGGGAACCGTACATTTTTCCGGGATAAAACTATCATATGTCCTTTCCCGGGACTTAAAGTATCCTCATGCCAAATTTCAGCAAAATCAATTAAGCTGTTTGAGCGTGAAGAGGTAACAGACAGACAGACTCACTTTCGCATTTATAATATAAGTAAATATTGCTATGGATAACAATGTTAGGTAATGATGGTAGGTCAACACGAAGGACGTTGTAAAAGAATAATCATTGCTTAAAATCTATTCAGAAATATATCAATTAAGTACATATTATTTTATTTTATGTATGTTTTGGGACTAACCATAATGTAGACGGTACATATTGAGCCTTTGTGGCTTTCATTATAAAAGAATAATAATATTATGTTCGATACCCAATGTTATTATGAAATAGATACGGTGAACTCTAACATTTGTTGAGAAATTTATTTTACTTTTCATAGAAATATATGAATATATGAAAGTACCTAGAATCTAGATATTAAAAAACTAATTTCATTCGGTCATTCCACTTTTGCTATCTAATTTCATTCAGATGTTTAGTTTTAGTGTTATTCTCAGTCGCCACTGTTTTATTTTCAATTAAGAAATACGAAACTCCTTATAACATTTTTAATAACAGTAACTGCTTTGAAACATTGTAGTTTTTAGCTTTAAATAAAATAACAGGGTTTTTATTTGTTCTACTCTAAAGTCTGTTAATACAATGTACCTAATATATTCATTTAATCCTTACATTTCGATGATACTATTGGCAAAATTATATACTTAGTACCTGGCATTTGTTATTTTGATTAAAACAATAAAAGTAGATTTAAACAGTTTTATTAATTGAAAAGCGGTAATCTGTGTATAAAATATTATATTAATAATACTGCCAAAAATATAAACAGAATACATGGAACCTAATAAAGAATAAACGAAGCAGATGCATCGCGAGTAAAATATTCAAGCGCTTACCAAATATTTAATAGCAACATAGGGCTGCGCGACTGCAGCGTCGAAGTGTTCACTAGCACGGCAAGCGCACGGAATTCGTGAATTAATAATATATTCCAGCATACCTAAAATAATTTAAATGTATGTTAATAAGAGTAATGAATGAACATTTTGCACAAACGTGATATTTGTAATAGTATTTTTTCATCATAATACTATCCCAAATTTTATATTTGTCTGTTACATACGAGTAAGTACACTTATTTAAAAAAATTGTCCGATTGTATTTATCTGACATACTAAAAGGGTCACATAACAGTTAAATACAAGAAGTGGATAAGTTAATATTATCTTTACTATTGTTAGTTACCAGTTGGTATTGGCGAATTAATGAATTATATTATAAGCGCCCACTAAATATTTAATAGCAACAAGGCTGAACTGCGATGTTGAAATGGTTGCGACTCGCGAGCCGCTGGGAGCATATTATGGAATTCAATTATATAGCTGAAACAACATTAAATACAACTTTCTATGTTCTGAAGGCTCCGTGGTATCGTCCTTTTTAAATGTTAACGACATCGTTCGAAAATATTTACATTGAAGACGCTTCAGTTGTTTCAAAGTTGTTTTAGTTTCATAAACGTAGTGAAATTGGATAAAATATGAGAGTTCAAGAACCTCGGAATATAGTTTTTAATGTAAAATATCATACGCCAAGCTGCAGTAGCAAAGATTGTACAATGAAATATAATATTTTGTCGAAGACAGTTTCTGATTGTTGTTTATTATCCACTAGATGACGCCCGCAACTTCGTTTATCGCGAAGGAACCGTACATTTTTTCGGGATAAAAAGTATCCTATGTCCTTTCCCGGGACTCAAAGTATCTCCATGCCAAATTTCAGCCAAATTGGTTCAGCGGTTTGAGCGTGAAGAGGTAACAGACAGACAGACAGACAGACAGACAGACAGACAGACAGACAGACAGACAGACGGACAGACAGACAGACACACTTTCGCATTTATAATATTAGTATGGAAGTATATATACCTATGTTTACAATGTCAATGATAATATTATTTTACTAGGCATTATTGTTTACCAATTATTGGTCTTGTAGTGTTTAATTTATTAAGAACGTAACACAAGTATTTTTATGAGCCAACCAACTTATACTGTAGCTATAAATTCAGTGTTGCAATAGTAACAAACCATTGAAGATACACAATTTGTTAAAACAAATACCACGCAATAACGCCGGGCAGATCACATATGGAAATTTTTCTATGTAGCGCATCAGTGATTTCATTTGCCACTACTGCCACATGAAAAATCATTTTATAGCCAATTTGATTATATTGCCGACCGTTTTATCATTTAGCTAAATTGCTTTCGAATATTGTTTGTTATTGCTTATTGAAAATTCGCCATTTTGAAAGCGTACGCAGTATACGTATTCACTGTAATTTAACGCCAATTACGAAATTTAAACTACGACCGCTACACCCTATAGCAGCGGCTTTCAAACTTTATGGCGAAACCTTTTTTAACGAACGGAAGAATTGAAAAATTTTGCGGACCTCCAAAAAGAATGTTATGTCTTTAAATGAATTGTCTCTGCTGGTGCTTGATAGCATTTCTAAAAACCTCCTCCTCTTTGGAAGTCGGTGAAAAACTATTAAAATAAGTATACACTATACAGTATCAATCGCGGAGGCCTTTCCGTAGTCCCAAGGCTCCGAAAAACACACTTTGGGAATGGCTGCTTTATATGTTCAGGAGATAAACAATAAAACTATGTGATTAGAAAATAAAAGGAAACCACAGAGCAAATCTGCAACCTCTCCTCAATCTTACAATATGTGTGTTGAAATACGTTGATCTGATAACAATTCTGACCAATATTCTAATCTCAATTTTATTGCTATTTACCACTCCTATTCGTACTATAATATGTCTATCCTCTGTCTATCGGGCGAAGAGGAGCCAGGAAGACTTCCTACAGGGCTACAACAGCCAGAGGAACTGCTCCTATCCGAACACATCCAACCCGAACAGAGTTTGGAACAAACCTCCTCAGCGTGCAGGCCCTCGGACATAGAGGACGAGACAACAGTTCAAATTTACCCTGGCTGCCGTGAAGCTCTTCGACAAGCTTTCATCCAAAGTGGAAACCACGAGTCCACATTGTCCATAATGCTGTCTCTCTCTCCGATAGCACCATAAAGTAGTACAATTCCACATACATGCTATATTGGAAATTTTGTAAGCAAGCAAAGAATCATGGCCAAATTTGTATAGGAGATGGACTCGACTTTTATTTTTGATGTCCCAAAATAAACTATAGTTAGATTTGGTTGTTCTTATGCTCTGAACATAATTCCGTTTGAGAATTATGTATAAATAGCCACGGTTTTTTACAATAATTAATAATGTTTACAATTATTTTGAGGTTAGACTTAAGAATTACCTTTTTCCCGACTGCGATGTAGCCTACCAGTGTATATTCGGCGATCTCGTTTCTAATTATTTAAACTTTTCCTATAGTATTTAAACCAAAAAAGTAGAACGAATGCGAATGATCGCCGGCTGTCAGTACATATGAAAGACAACAACGAAAATAAAATATTGATCTTCTTTTGTGGCTCTTTAATGACACATTTCTAATGTTTTTCGATGCCTTAAAATATTAGGGAATTTTTGCTACTAATGGCATATCGGGACGCCACCTAAGGTGGGCCTTTTATCATCTGGTACGATTTGGCCATTGTTCTTTGAATAGTGTATAATATAAAGTCCATTCATTTTATGCAACTATGCATAATATGTAGCTAACACAATAACATCTACAGAACAAATATGTTGAATCTAAGACAAATCTCATTCACCAGCAACATTAATAAAACAAATTGGCTGCAGCAACACAACAGAAATAGAGTAATTGTGGAAATAGAAAACCTCGCACAAACACTTCCCCACGAATCTTCCTCGATTCGAGAGTTAACACATGCATTGAGAACTTCAGTACCCTCAGGCCTCAACGCGCCAGATAAGATTGAATTTCTTGTACGTTTCAGGATAATACGGCATTGTGATATGAAATTGGATTTCATTTGAATTGATGTTCGCTTATACGAGCTAACTAGATGGTACGAAGTCTAGAAATAACTTATCTACTAAAAGTGAAAATTCATACTTGGGTATTGGATTAATTTTTGCTTTCAATGTAACAGTTTGTTAGACTAGTAGTGATTGGTTATCAACCGACTTCCAAAAAACGAGGAGGTTATATTATGTTCGGCTGTGGATATATATATATATATATATTTTAATTTTTATTTTATTTTTGTATGTTCAACGATTACTCCGCCGTTTGTGAACCGATTTTCGAATTTTTTGTTTTGTTGTATTAGGTTTTACTCCAATTTGGTACCATGTTCACAAAAGTGGTGACCTGATGATGGGATCCATGAGTAATCGAGGGAACTCCTCGAAATTTATATGGAAACATATGGTGAATTTGGTTTTATGAGAAGCATCCTAAGCATATGCTACCAAAACGTAAGATTTTGCACCGAGTTATACTATGGTTCCGAAGATACTAAGAGAACTCCGGATTCCTTATAGATACAAATTTGGGGGTTTAGGCGCTGTTTTAAGAACTGAAAGCATATGCTACTATGCAAATTACATTCATCATCATCATCATCATCATTACCACATCAGGGTCACCAATGTCACCAAAATTGAACATAACAAATTCAACCTTAAGTCCAGAGCATAAGGCACACATTTGACATTACTTCTGAGAAGTAAGCTGCTTCGATAATACAAGTAACATGCCTATCTCACAACAACACATGAAAACAACCTAATTTCAACCTTTTGCATTGTGTTTAGCGTTCATAGTACAATAACTGTGTGCGGTCTCGCTTGCTACAATCTGCTAGGGCTGTCAAGCGAGCGGCGCGGCGGCGCGGCGTGGGGCCGCGTACCTACCAGACCGGGCGGCGTATTTACATAGGCTATAACCGTTTGAATCACGAGCCAGACTCTAATAGATGAGCTTTTGTTTATGCATATTACTCTACAATTATACCTATTCTATCTCAGTAAAAAAATTGACTCAAATGGATTACCTTTTTGCCTTGATATTTTCAAATAAAATGCACTTACAAAACCTAGTCGAGTCGAGAGAGGCTCACCGCCATAATATTTGTTTATCGCGAGCGTGTCATACAGCATACTTTTTATAAATTAATAAGACTGACTGTTACCAACTACGTTTGTCGTTTATCAAAAAATTTATATTCAAAATGATGAAGATTGAGTACAAAAATAGTTGAGTTTTAGCCGAATTCGGAAAAAGGCACTATTAGATAGGAATAATTATTTAATACTTTTTAGTTCATATTATAAGGATGTTATTATTGTTTTTACCTTGGAAGTCGGTTTTAATTTTTTGTTAAAAATAATAATTTATGTATTACTAGACGCCCGCAACTTAGTTGCACCAAAATTTGTTTTTGACGGGGGGACGCGGGGACCGTACATTTTTTCGGGATAAAAATATCCTATGTCTATTCTCGGGATTCAAAGTATCTCCATACCAAATTTCAGCAAAATCGGTTTAGCGGTTTGGGCGTGAAGAGGTAACAGATTACAGACAGACAGACAGACAGACACACTTTCGCATTTATAATATTAATAGTATGGAAATATCAGTATGGATGTTAACTCTTTACGCTCAACCCGCTAAGCAGATTTAGATTCAATTTTGTAAAGAGATACTGAAACTACCCGGAAAAGACGTATTATTCTATCTGTTAGTCGCAAAAATGTCGAATAATACAGCAAATTGATATTATCCGAAAATGCTAGAATGTACAGAAGTTTGAAAGCCGGTTTCATTTTATTTTCATTATAAAATACCACTTGTATTTTTATTCAATAAGACTAGAAAACTCCGAGGAAAATCACACACAATTCCCTCCATACTCGTATGAAGCATCTGTGACTTTGTATAAAGTACTGCGTCAGCTTAAAGTATATCTTCGAATGCTTACTATGTTACCGTTGCTCCACAAGCTAAGAAGACAATGAAGTTCTTATTTCTGGATTCAATTTAATTTGTTTTAAAATAAATGAAACCTTTTAGTTTTCAAAAACTATAATAGTAAGATGTCTGTAAGATGCAGGCAACTTACAAGGTACGAGTACATGCATTTCTCGCAGAAAGAGTATATTTGGCCACGATAAAACTGTTCTACGTCGCATCTCGAGATTATTTAAAGTAACAAGCGTGTATTTAAATCACAATATTTATCTTATATATAAATTCTCGTGTCACAATGTTCGTTCCCGTACTCCTCCGAAACGGCTTGACCGATTCTCATGAAATTTTGTTAGCATATTGAGTAGGGCTGAGAATCGGCCAACATCTATTTTTCTTACCAAAAATTATTTATATGGCAAAACAACGTTTGCCGGGACAGCTAGTAATTTTATAATAAACTAGCGACCCGCCCCGGCGTCGCACGGGTATAAAATATAAAAGCCACTGAAAAATTTATTTAAATCGATAGCTTATGATCCTTCACGTGATCTATTTCTTATCTGTGCCAAATAACATAAAAATTGCTCCAGTAGTTCGCGAGATAAGCCCTTTCAAATAATTTCCCCCGTTTTTTCCACATTCTCCTATTAGTCTTAAAGTGATAAAATATAGCCTATAGCCTTCCTCAGTAAATGGGCTATCTAACACTGCAAAAAATTTTCAAATCGGACTAGTAGTTCCTGAGATTAGCGCATTCAAGTTAGCCATTTCAGATAATTTTCGCCGTTTTTTTTCCGCATTTTCCTCTATTTCTTCGCTCTTATTAGTTTTAGCGTGATAAAATATAGCCTATAGCGTTCCTCGATAAATGGGCTATCTAACACTGAAAGAATCATCAAAATCCGTTGCGTAGTTTTAAAGACACGTCGGAGTGACATGTTAAAAGGAATTTTCACAATATTTCACGTGGAACAGGCACAAAGATACAAAACGGCGGGCGAGCAATCGAGGCGGCACGTGCATCGCATGTCTAATATTTGAGAGCGGATTGAATGAAAGTATTGTTCGGGGACAGATAAAAAATAACGAGCGCCGAAAGAGGTGAAGGAATACAATGCTGAATGCCTTTCAAACCCAAGAACAGTTGTCTCTTCAGTCAAATTGAATAAGTTTCCTGCAGCGCAATGTTATTGGGCATTCCGGCGAGAATTTCGCAGACTTAAATCTAATATCGAGCGAAATATATTGTCAAATTCTGTTCTTCATTATCTATACACGCTTTTGTTTATATGGAGTGACACGCTTAATATCAAGTGGATTACAATGTTGCTTACATCATTTTAAAGAGTAATCGTGAGAAAAAGGGTTGTAGGCAATATCCAAACATTTAGATTTGGAAGGTGTACAAAAATAATATAAAATATACAAAATGCACATCAACAAGCCAAAGAGGCTGCTTAAACCGATATTTCCATATAAATTCATGAATTAAATTTAAAATTCATTGCGGCGAAACTTTAGTAAGTGCGGTGAGACCTGTAAATTTGGTGTGTTAATTACAAAAACATGGCTCCGAGGACGTAATCTAGGTGAGAGTGCACGCAGAGTGCCAAGTTTGTTGGTAATGAGGGCACCCCATATACTATCTCGCCTCATAATGTAGAGTTATTACATTTTATTATACCCCTCTAGCCTTTTGGTTAAACTTTCAGGTCGGTGTAACGATGTCTATATTTTACTACTTCTATTAATTTCACTGATATACACACACACACACACACAAATTTACAAGGCTGCTTTGGCAAGTGGTTAATATCAGAGTATATCCGGCAAATTGTAGGATTTCGCTTACAATATGAAATATTAGTATGGATGTACAATCGTACATCCATACTAATATTACAAATGCGAAAGTGTGTCTATCTGTCTGTTACCTCTTCACGCCCAAACCGCTGAGCCGATTGGGCTGAAATTTGGCATGGATATACTTTGAGTCCCGGGAAAGGACATAGGATACTTTTTATCCCGAAAAAATGTACGTTTCCCGCGCGATAAAATTTTTGCGCAACGGAGTTGCGGGCATCATCTCATTTTTAATTAAATATATCAAGTAGTATCTAATATTAGACTTGTAAATAAACATCAAATGAGTCATTAATATTCTGAAACTTAAGGCCTGTATTCACTTTGATTAGTGCAAGTGCAAGTGACTAGTAATTGAGGCAGTGGAGTGCAGGTGTGTAGTGCAAGTAGTGTCCAATTCTTGTTTAGTGGCTCTTTAGTAACTTAATTTAGTAAATTCAGTAGTAGCCAACACGAATAGTCAATACGAGTGTCAAGTTTCAAAAATAAAACTGCCATTTTGACATGTGCTTCATTTTAATATTGGTTTTATTAAAAACTATTTGACCAGGAAGTATTTTTATATGTCCTTTCCCAGGACTCAAAGTATCTATATGCCAAATTTCAGCAAAATCGGTTCGCACTTCTGAAGTATAAACGTGAAGAGGTATTAGATAGACATACATACATTCGCATTTATAATATTATTAGTATATTAGTAAGTAATAAGTATGGATTAGTATTTAGTATGGAAGTAATTGATAGGGTGTCCTTTTGTACTTTTAATACACTTCACACGGCACACCACGTCAGTCTGGCCCATAAAGTTAATATACCTAGCGGAATAATAGTAACAATCTCGAGCTGTCAAACGAAACCAAAATTGGTTTTCATCTGTCACGCACTTGCACTCGCAAAAAATAGAACACGCTTTTAATCACGTTACTACGCAGCCGACTAGTCACTTGCACTAATCAGTCGCTGTCCACACCTACTTTCTACTAATCACTCATCAGCTGTACTAGTCACCTGCACTTAATCACTAATCAAAGTGAATACAGAACTAATCACGTTACTACGCAGCCGGATAATCACTTGCACTAAACAGTCGCTGTCCACACTTACTTTTTCCTAATAACTAATCACCTGCCCTAATCACTTGCACTTATTACTAATGAAAGTGAATACGGGCCATTATTACTAATGAAAGTGAATACGGGCCTTTACTAATCACCTGCCCTAATCACTTGCACTTATTACTAATTAAAGTGAATACGGGCCTTTATAACACAAATATCCTGTAAGTTTCCATAACTTGTATTAGCCATAAATCTCGCTTGGCAAATTGCAGTATCGAAAACAAAAAGAAATCTTTACAAATTGGCAACGGCGTGCGTTCTCTTGGCATTTCACCGGCGTCGTCATAGTATAGAGCGTGTCAAAACATGATGATATATAAACGAACTCCATGGCTCCATGCCAACCTGGTACATTCTCACAGAGCGCAATCTAAATTTCCTTTTAAAATTACAAAATGTTGAATAGAATAGGGCAAAAACTTCGACAATTTTTTTTTAATCAAATCTATCGAATCCGATAGACGTTGTCTTATACACTCGCCTTTATTAAAAACTTTTTAAAATAATCAAATACAATCTGGATCATACCAATAATTTAAAAATCATTAACAAATTCGTAATCTAAACGCTTTTCGAATTCACTTGAACACACGAAAAATCAAAACGGTCTTCAGTCGCCATGTTCCTAACTTCGGAATCACTCAGGGCCGGACGCGCACTAAGTTCAATAAGGAGTCAATTTTGCACCGAAAGGCTTTTATTAGATAATGACACGGTCAGTGGACGTTTCAGGGGCGTATTTATGCCGCCATCCGGTCCACCCGGGCCCACTTCCGTGCGACTGACTCCGCCCCGGCTCGCTTCCGTCGCTAAACGACGACAAATGTCCTTTAAATTCTATATGTTAAACATCGGATGTCATGTACATATATCTTGTACATCCTGTGAGAAAATAAATTGTAATTAGATTTGTTTCAGTTTAAAATGTTTAATTGTAAAATAAGAAAGTGAGTACCGTTGTTCGTTAAACCATTACTTTATGATTTTAAAGGCACCCATTTACGAAAAGGATCTTAGGCTGACCAAAACTTGTTCATTCCATCCACCCCTACCTCAACTAAAATATTATTCAAAGTATTCCAATCCAGTTTCAATTAAAACCCAACTTCCCGCAAATAGTTACACTAAAAATTCAACAAATCGATATCCCGCAAAAACCCGAATGTAAATAACGGATCTCGAAAGTTCCATTTCTTCACTTAAATGAATAAAACTCTGGCGGCAATTTAAAGTTGGAGACTCCATAGCCGAGTCACCTGGGGAGCCAACTTAAATCGATTCGTTTATCGATGCTTTACGAGCGATTAACCTTATATCGCTGTTTTATTACGTCATTTACACAGCATAGTTCGAACTAGTTCAATTACTGAACTTTGTCATAAAACGACTATGCAATGTTAAGTATAAGAATTTCCACAATCGATGCGTCAACATTTTTTTGTCACTCTGCAAATATTTTATCATATTGGAAGTAAATCAAAATAACGAGGCCTATTATACGAAATTTGAAATTTTATAAAAAGTGTTTTGTCTCGATTCGCCTTTTGGACTTTAGTGACATAGTTTACAGATCATAGATCTTGCAACACTTGGATGTATTTGCCATGGGGGCATTTTTTTTTATAAAATAAGGAGGCTAACGAGCAAACGGGTCACCTGATGGAAAGCAAGTACCGTCTCCCATGGACACTCGCAACATTAGGAGAGCTGCAGGTGCGTTGCTGGCCTTGTAATGGGCGTTGGGCATGGATTTTAAGTCACTGTCCGCCATAACAAACATCAACGCAGCGATGGCTCTGGCTTCAGAGAGATGTCCATCCTACTATTATTATTTTACCTTATTTTAATACTAAAACATAATCCAAATCCAATAATAAAGTAAATGTATGACTGGCACAATGGAGTCAAAAGGAACACGATACAACACACACATAGAAATAACCAATAACAGTATAATACGATACGGCTTTATATCAGAAAGTGAACTTTGGATTGAGGTCGGATGAGATGTGTTCAATTTGTCATAGTTACCCTCCAAGTTATCCGTTATTGATGATCCAACATCGTAATTTGCCAGTCACTAACTCCACCATAGTTACCCTTTTGAAGATGGCGCTCCATACATACAGATATTATGTATTCGGTCAACTTGAACAAAAATCGTCAAAAAGAGGGACAAATTGAGAAGAATTATAATTTAATTCGCCATATTATATCATGACACTACAGTTTTAACTATATTATGTTCATAGAGTAGAGTGTGAACGTTACATAGTGCAATATGTATATTGATGATTCAGGCTTATTATTTGATTACATATTGTAATTACGAGCATATTTATCGAGTATAATATTAATTATGTTAACAGTTGTGTTCTTGAATGTTATTATTATTTCCTTTTTCTGCAAATAAAACCGTAAAATACAGATCGTGTGATATCAGTATGATGAACCTTAAATTCTGTTCGTGTTATATACTGAAAGCTAATATACTATGCAATAGTGGTTTAAGTGAACACTAAAATACTAGTTGTATATCTAAAGCACTGGTCGTGTAATTAACTAAACCCTGTCGACGCATCACTACATCGACATCACACGCACACACGCAGAATGGCCCACGTAGGCCTGCGCCCGAGCAGCGCGTCGTGCGGCGCGCCCCTCGCTTACTCGATATTGGATACTTAGGTGGGATTTCACCAAATACACATAAAACTTAGCTTTATAAAACTTAGTTTCCATTGAACGCGTTCATTCTGCGACGTAAATCGCGTTTTGTTTCGATTGGATTTCACTACCTTCTTTTGATCGCGATTATTAAATCTAAGTTTACGTGACGTCACGCAATTATTTTACATGTTTTCAGTATTTTAAAGCCTTTTCACGTTAATTTAACTTCAAAATAGAAAGAAACAATACTCAAACTTACAAACGCATGTGTCAAAACTGTCATATTGACATTTCTTTTGTCTATGTTTTTCGTTCTGCCATGACAGGGCTTGAACGGGTTTTATGACGTTGAACTTCGGACTTTGGGTGTTCAGAAGATAAAACTCGGATTTGCTGTGAACGCGTTCCGTTTACGCTGGTGAAATGCATTTCGATGTTATAATCGCGTTTATACGTTTTGAGCCGGTTCAGAGTGCTTTGAACGCGTTCCATTTCTTTGGTGAAATCGCCCCTAATATGTAAATCATAATAATATTGTCACAATAAACCGTATTGAGTCAACATCATTTTTCATTCATCGCCATCACTTAAGGCACCTTCCAGTGGACGGCTCCAGGCTCCAGCCCCAACAAACCCTAAAATACTGTTGGTGTGATTTAGTCGTTATTTTGTTGTATTTAACCTATGGAGTGGGACAATTAATCAGAGTTAATTCTATTAGCTAGGGGCAGTTGTTTATCGGAGCCCGACGGCGGTCATTTGTCAGGCCGGCTATTACCTTTCATGTCAAATATGGGATTGGCAGTTTCTTATTATAGCCCATTATTTTACCGCCGATTTTGTATTTCGGGCCTTATGATGTTGGCATAAAGGTCCGCCAAGGTCTGGTCGCATAGTAAAGTTAGAATGCGTAAAATTGCATACGTTTTGACCGTGTAGTTTATCCAGCTATCAGCTGGCAACGCACCTGTAACTCTTCTGATGTTGCAAGTGGGTGATGGTAGTTTCTTACCATCAGGCGACCCATTAGCTTGTGTGCCTTCTAATTTTATAAAGAAAAGTTGCATATTGGGACGTTACATGTATTTTGGTTCTGGTTCACCAGTTCGATTTAGATAAAATCTGTAAAAAATTGTAACATTATTTTTGTACGAATAGAAGTTTCACGAGTATAAAGTAACACCGTAAGCTAGCCTCGTCTTTTCTTTATTTTAAAACTTAAAAAAACTAACAACGCAATAATATCGTGTAAGTGATATCCATATCCATACTTACATAGTAATATTATAAATACGAAAGTGTGTCTATCTGTCTGTCTGTCTGTCTGTCTGTCTGTCTGTTACCTCTTCACGCCCAAACCGCTGAACCGTTTTTGCTGAAATTTGGCATGGAGATACCTTAAGTCCCGGGAAAGGACATAGGATACTTTTTATCCCGGAAAAATGTACGGTTCCCGCACGATAATAAAATTTTGGCGCAACGGAGTTGCGGGCATCATCTAGTTTCATAATAAACCCGTGCATTCGGATCGTGTCGCTAGGCGACAGCTGTCCCTACAGCGAATTCAAATTATGAAGCGAATTCTTTCTCTTGTTTTGATTTATTTTTAATTTTTATATTTTGGTCACTGTCAGTTTCACTCGGCGTGTTTTTTGTCTTGAAAATTCGAGTTTTATTTTCGAAGCTGCCATGTTATCCGACAAATAATAAAAAATCTTTACCACGGTGTAAAAATGTGTATTATCAGTGAACTAAACTAAATATCTTTTAAATATTACTGTAGTTTAAAATATGTTAACCAGCATTATAATAACTCTTACGACAAAGGAAACTTAGTCTAATGTTTGATCATATACTTAACCCTAAAATAATTAAATTTTCAAAATACCTTCTAGCAACAAATTTACTAAACAACTCAGACTAGACAGACTAAAAACTTTCTAAAACTAGTCTAAAAAATCCTTTTCGTTAGATTAATCCAATATCACAGATCTCTTCTGTATGCAACGATGAAAAACTCTAGTTACCAAAAAGCAACGTGTTGGGGTTTTTGCAAAACGACTGTCTGGTTACTTTTTGTGTCAAAAATTTCACTTTGAAATATCTAAAGAGCTATGCTCGAAAGAAGGGTTACAACTTTCGAGCATACATTAATTTAGATACATTTTTGAGGATTTTTTGACGTGGTGAGATTTCGTAAGATTTTCCCCAGCTCCCCATCCCCCCACGAATCTCACGCGAGATTTTCAAAATTTATGTTTTGGCTCAAACCTAAAATATCTCACGTAATTAATAGAAGCCCCCTTATCTATTTCCTTTCTCACAGTAAGTTTGTAGCTGTTAAAATCTGGTCAAGGGAATTTACTCGATCAATTCAATGTTACTTTATAATATAAAAAAACCGGTTACACTTCAATAATTCCGGCAGAAGTGTAAACTCGAACAACAGAAAGGGAGGGTATATTACCTCCTTACTAGGGTTGCTGAGGATTCCTCTTCCGCTTCCTCATAATGAGGAAGTTCCGCAATATTTTGGGTTCCTCAACCGTTACCACATCCTCAGAAATAAAAATAAAAACTTCCTCTTCCGCTATCGCTTCCTCAAAATTTAAAAGGAATTTATGAGGAATTTCACTGCGCATGCGCGTCTTGTTTGATATCCAATCATGGCAACATACACGCCAGAGCGCGAGAATTGTATCATTGTGTCTAAACACACTAGGCAGAATTACGCCGGCGTAATTTACGTGGCCGAAATTACGTTCAGCCGCTTACATCTGATGCGACACACTATACTTACTTACGCGAAGAGCCGAAATTTCACGGCGTAATTTCCGTTGCCGAACGCGCGCGTAAGTAAGTATTTAAAATTCTCAGATATAATGTGTGCGTTAACGCTTTGGAGATAGGGTTGGATTTGCTATGTTCGGTTTTGATAATTCCGTCGCGTATAGTGTGTTACTATACAAAAACTTACCGCCGAATCGCTGCCGAACTTTACGCTCGACTCGGCTCGACGGAAATTCGGCATGGTGTGTCTGTCGCGTTCCGCCCATATTTTGTATGGATTTAAAACGCGGCGTAAACGCGGCGGAATTTACGTTGGCGTAATTCAGCCTAGTGTGCTTAGACCCTTTCACTCATCTTTTTTTGTGTGCGTGTACCGAGTGCGAGTTTTTTGTTTCACATTCGATCGTGAACGCGTTTGGCGTTTACTAAGATTTGGTATGGGATTACTCACTGGGCTGGGCTCACTCCCGTGAGCAGATGGCGCTGTACAAATCCCATACAAAATCTTAGTAAACGCCAAACGCGTTCACGATCGAATGTGAAACAAAAAATTTACACGAGGCACACGAACTCCTCCTTAACTGCTGGACCGATTTTGATGATTATTTATTGTGTGTGTTTCGATAATGGTTTAGATTCATAGTTTGGTCTACTGGAAAATGCCCTTTTAATTATTTTTCGTCTATTGTTATGTACAGATAGGACAAAGGCTTTTGGGTTGGGTCCGCTAGTATTTAAAATTTGGTATCATCCTATTCCTCATCCGCTTCCTCTTCCTCCTCCTCTTCCTCATAATCACTTCCTCAACAACCCTACTCCTTACTTCCTTTTTAACGCTGCGCCGGCGACTTACTCTTCTTCCGTTGAACGAATATTCTAACGTAAAAGTGCATAATGTTGTTAAAAAGTTTTTGCTTCTTTTTAATTATTATTTTCCAAACAGAATTTCCTAATAGAGGCTAGATAGAACTACAAAAGGTCTAATTCCATAGAAAACTACATACACACGTCAAACGAATAGTAACAGTAGAATATTCAATAGGGTTTTTATTTCCGCTAGTTCACCGTAATAATGCTATGCAAATACGTTGCGCCACACGTCGTCCTTATGACTATGGGGATAAGGTTGAAATGTGATAAGCCGCAGGTGTCCGCGACTGTACACAGGACCTTATAACGAGGTCGTGGCTGTGCATAATTAGCGTGTACGTGCACTAGTCATTTCCCAGTACATATTAGAAATGTCGGGCATGGTCTACACAGATGTTTCAGGTAACATCATCAATAGAAAGTATCAATGTTTCCAGGAACTATTTTTACGTATTACGTACATCTTATTTGATAACTTTCGTTAAGCTGCATGCAATATGCTGGTATTAGCATCGTGGCCAGTGAGACCTTTTTAACCGACTTCCAAAAAACGAGGAGGTTATATGTTCGGCTGTGGATATTTTTTTTTTTTTTATTTATTTTTTTTATTTTTGTATGTTCAACGATTACTCCGCCGTTTGTGAACCGATTTTCGAAATTTTTGTTTTGTTGTATTAGGTTTCACTCCAATTTGGTACCATGTTCACAAAAGTGGTGACCTGATGATGGGATCCATGAGTAATCGAGGGAACTCCTCGAAATTTATATGGAAACATATGGTGATTTTGGTTTTATGTGAAGTGTACTAAGAATATGCTACCAAAAAGTCAAATATTGGGTCAAAGTATACCATGGTTTCGAAGATACTGAGAGAACTCCTGACTCCTTATAGATATACGTTCGGGAGTTTCAGCGTTGTTTTAAGAACAGAAAGCATATGCTACTATGCAATTCATATTCATCATCATAATCATCATCATCATCATCATCATCGTCATCATCATCATTAAGGTCACCAATGTCTCATGGCACAGAATTAATAATAGTACAAGGGATAGGTATGGATATACTAATAATAATAATTATGTACTGTATAACAACACCTGTTTGTTTAATACATGGCGGTCGGCGCCGCAGAGGCGACGGCGTCGCCGCGCCGCCGCGCCGCCGCGCCGCGTGGCGCGTGGCGGCAGACAACAGATCGAATACTTTACTAATTACTTTATAAAATTTAAATAGACAAATAGAATTAAAATAAAGTTATTTCAAAAAGAGCATTTACACAAAACAAAGTCATTAAGTGTCTTTTTAATCAGTTATACTTATTAATCGATAGATGGCGCACTAAGTATCGATTTGAATTCTTGATTAAGCGCTTATTCCACTTATCCTAGCTAGGAAGTCCTAGCTAGGGTCCTAAAAAATTTAGTCAAGTGGAATAACATTTAGAAGCTAGGATCCTAGCTAGGATCCTAAATCGGAAAAAATTTAGTCAAGTGGAATAACATTTAGAAAGCTAGGATCCTAGCTAGGACTTCCTAGCTAGGATAAGTGGAATAAGCGCTTTACAAGAACAGAGCTGTCAATAATTATGATAATATTAAATATTATGAGTAGCTACGCTACATCCTATACAAGTTTATACAATTTTTTATCTGATAGATCCTTCGATCGTGGAAAAACGAGACACAATAGCCTTTCTATTGTTATCTCAATCGCCGGTGACCGCTTGGGGCTTGAAGCATTAAAATTGTTAAATTACTTAGCACAATATGTTCACTTCACTGATAATATATGATTTTGTGAGTGTGAGTTGTGACTCTTGACAAATACGTAAAATATACGCGAAGGTTTACCTACTAGTGTAACTAAAAAGAGTGAAATTATTATTATTTTTAACAAAAAATTAAAACCGACTTCCAAGGTAAAAACAATAATAACATTAATATGAACTAAAAAGTATTAAATAATTTTTACTATCTAATGGTGCCTTTTTCCGAATTCGGCTAAACCTCAACTATTTCTGTATTCAATCTTCATAATTTTGAAGTCGGTGCCAGTTCCAAAAGTTTCAAATATTCTGTCAGAGGACTGAAGATTCAGCTATCTGGTACCGACTTCAAAATAATGAAGATTGAATACAGAAATAGTTGAGGTTTAGCCGAATTCGGAAAAAGGCACCATTAGATAGTAAAAATTATTTAATACTTTTTAGTTCATATTAATGTTATTATTGTTTTTACCTTGGAAGTCGGTTTTAATTTTTTGTTAAAAATAATAATTCAGCTGACAGTTAGAAAAATACTCATACCCGGTTTTACTTGCTTGTTTTAGATAGCATGTTTGCGTGTAAGATGTGTGAGATAGCCTCAATTCCAAGCTATATTCTAGGTATTAGAATCGGGGCCCAGTTGCACGTGAACGTTCGTTAAAATATATAATATTTCATTTAGATAATTCTGGAGCTTTTAAATTCCATGATATAATCGAATTTAAGATTTCTTATAAAAATACGTGTAAATATATTTACAAAATTACTTTGACTATCTAAAATACTTCCACAAAGTTCAGTTTAGTTAGTCATAAACTTCGTTAGAAACGCATACTTTTGTATGCACCGTACCTTATACTTAGCGTCGCAATGATGAAAAATGTATTAACTTCTTCAAACCGTATCCCGGCGCACGGGATTATGTACCTTTATCATTCGAAAGGAATCTAACTTTGCAGTTCATTTTATTTACTTTTTTTAATAAACTTTTTACTCGACTGCCGTGGAAAAGGAAGTGAAATTATTTTGGCAATTTTAATCATAACATCTAAACTACTGATCTGATCTGGATGACAAATTGTTACTATAAAAACGATTAGTTACACAATTACTAAAACTATTTATTTTAGTTCTTTAAAATTTGCTTTGTTAGCCCTGACTGTGAAATTTAAAAAAATATATTTTCTAATGATGTCCGTGTACGTGCCAAGTTTACTATCATCAAGTTCAATAAGCTTTTTGATAGTTGTTTTTTTTTTCTTTTTAGTGCTTTCGCGCAGAAGACTAAGTTTAATACGATTCTAAACGCTACAATAGTCTATAGTCATAATCACAGCACAATATCCAAATGTAAAACAATTTGATTGCGTGTTACTACCACATCACTTATGATATAATTAAAAGATAAGCAGACAGGTGGCCCCACAATAACTACTAGGCATTATCGTGTTTTATATTGCTTAATTAACTCAGTATAGTGTTAGTTTATTGACCCCTAGCGCCATGTGCAGTAAGAAAGCCGAAATATTGTTCCTAATGAGGGTAGCACATTAATGTCAACGTTATAGGTGGACGGAGGCCTCTAACAGTATTGTACCCTCAATATTAATTTGTGAAAATGTTATTGGATATTAATTTACGATTATGTTTCGTATTGGAAAGTAGGAAGTAGGGTTAATAGCATGATGTAAAAGTAGTATATTGGAAATTAAAATTAAAAATAAGCTAACCTCCGACACTGAAATGATGAAGAACACTTCCAGTAATTTCTGATTTTGAACAAAAAAAAATATTTTGTTCATTACAGTCTGCATTTGTGTGCACACTAAAAATATTTAGTAAATTATTTTTGGACACTTGACGATGCAATTGTGATAAGGTTACATGTGTATACTTACGTATATTTACGGTAGAGCAATATAGGGCTTATGAGCTCTATATTGCCATGTATTTTTCGTATTGTCAGCCTACCTATGGGTAGGCTGACAATACAAAAAATACATAAATATCATCGTGTAACTGCTTACGTAATTATACTGCCAAACTGTGTTCTACTTTCTAATACAAGTACTACTAAAAAAAGTATCGATAGACAGACTAACATAAATTGATCGTTATCTCGAGTCACTGTTAATATACAGGGTGTAACAAAAATAAGTGATAATACTTTAGGATGTGTACGTGTTCCTTGTAGAGAGTACACTGTAGTAGCGTTAAAAGACCAATTTTTTCCACTTTTGTATGGAGAAACTCATGACGCTCGGGGCCTTGCCCATACAAAAGTGAAAAAAATCACCTTACAGAGCTGCTACTTTCACAGTGAACTCTGTATAAGGTACACGTACACACCCTAAAGTATTATCACTTATTTTTGTTACACACTGTAGATCTGTACATAACTTGATCAAATTACGTATTTCTCCTATGTGTCTATGAATCAATTTCTCTGATAATACACCAAATGAATTATGAATCACTGCCGATTATTCATTATTCAACCGTATATCTTAGTTAATGAATTTCATGAAATCACAGCACACGGCGTTACCTCGAGTCCCCATAAATCTCGCAGGCTCAAAGTAAGTGGCCATAAACGTGATAAAATATCTATTTAGCTTTTTCTCCGCGCCATTTTTCCGCTATTACCGACGGAATGTTCGTTTCCGCGCAAATATGCTTAGCTATTTACGCTGAGCCTGAAAGAACAGAGTTGAATAACGCGGAAAACATTAAACTGGTTTTTTTGTATCTGGTTTAGGGTATCAAGATACCGAAAAAGTTGGTTAGTATAAACTCAAAGATAAAAAATGTGAGTATTAGGTTACATATTATTATTTGACGACCTCTGTGGCTCAATGGGTAGTGTGTGGGGCAGCTCAAGCCGGGGGTCGCGGGTTCAAATCCCACCGACGGAATAAAAAGGTTTCAATGTTACCGGGTCTGGACGTGTATTAAATATGTGTATGATAAAATAATAAAAATCTTAAATTTATGTATTATCAAAGTATTAAATATATTTCCTTTGTCTGGTACCTGTAAAACAAGTCTTTCAGGTACTTAGCACGGGGCCAGATTGACGTGGTGTGATGTGAAGCGTCCATAGATATTATTTTTATTATCATACTTAAATTAATTTTTGTCTCGGCAAATATGCCGCTGAATGATTCAGGAACGGGCATGTGCCAAGTACCTGATTCAAGTTGTGTGAGGGAAGACTCATGATTGTGGAGTACTAAAGGATGACGATGGATTTAGAAAGCGACGAACGATGGAGCAGGTGTCAATTACGATGGATTTTTGTAAGTGGATGTATATATTTTTCTTTAGATTGAGTGATTTCAAAGCAGCTATGAGAGTTTTAGGAATGACGCCAGTTGAGGATATGACGATGGGTATGATTTTCACGGTATCCTGGCGCCACATTTGCTTTATTTCGTCTGCGAGAGGTATGTATTTTTGAATTTTTTCATATATTTTTGTTTCAGGTTGTTGGTGTTCGGGACAGCTATATCTATGAGGTAGGTGACTATTTGAGATTTTATTGTTAGGCATATTATATCAGGTCTATTACTTTGTATGGTTCGGTTGGTGATTATATCTTATTATTATATTATATATTATTATATATTATATATTATTATTATTATTATTATTATTATTATTATTATTATTATTATTATTATTATTATTATTATTGTCATGCTGGGCAGGTGGATGGCTCGAGGTATAATTAAATAACTTCCATTTTTAGTAACTTTATTATTAGTTGGCATTTATACACAGCGAGTTGCACACCGGGAACAGGAAGAAGACATTTGAGGTTATCGACAATAGAGCGCGGTGTTGCCACATTATAATATTCTGACATCTCCCTTCGCAAAAGAAAAACAATATTTCTTACAATTTGACATTAAAATTACTTCTAAACTTATTTCCAGGACTGAACCGTAAGTACACATTTATTTGCCTTATGAAAAACATTGCTTATATAAAAATAAAAAAAATAACACTTCAATTTGACTTTGACATTAAGTTGACAACTGACATAACATGACAAATATTAATGACAACTGACATTTGACAAGTAGTTTCAGGAAAATAATATTTATATAACCTATAAAATTACAATGAACTTAGAATTTAGATACATAAACTTACAATATGCTTATACTTAATTTCTTAAATGTTTTTTTTTACATTACATTCAGACAATATTCTTATTCATCATATAAATGATGGGGTCTAATAATAGGGCGACCAAATGACGAGTATTTTATATTAGTGTTATTATTTGTTTGTGTATTTGTATTTTGATAATTTGTGTTGTTTGTTTTCGTTTCAGGTTGAAGAATACAATCAGATTGAGAAGACATTGGAGACAACTGTAATGGAGATTGAACTTGGCTGGGAGATTGAGTTTTGGTATCATATTGTGGACTGGAAGACTGTGACAAAGAATATTTCGGTTTCAAAATGTGATGACGATTACGACGAAAAGTACCTTCAGGAGATTGTATAGTGTAGCTACGTGGTTGTGGACCAGACTGTATTACAATACCGGGTGACCATGTGCTACTAGGATGTTTCTTATAGTAAATTTTATCTCCTATGTTGAGAGGTGTAAGTTGTTTAGTGTGCTGATTATAATAAATGTTGTGTTTTACCTTTTCCTTTTTTATTTTTTCCTCTATCAGTGTAGTATCAACAGTTTCCGGCTGTAATTGACTATCAGTACTAGGAAGTTGAGAACGGAGTGTTCTATTCATTAAAAGTTGTGAAGGTGAAAATCCTATATCTTTAGGAGTGTTACGGTAAGAGAGAAGTGCAAGATATGGGTCTGAATTATCAGCCTTACATTTTCTAAGCATGTTCTTTACAATGGCAACTGATCTTTCAGCCATGCCGTTCGATCTACTAAGGTAGGGACTTGATGTGATATGTTGTATATGCCAAAGAGTAGTAAAATCTTTGAATTCTTGGCTGTTAAATGGTGGACCATTATCTGAGACTAGTATTGAAGGAATACCATGTCTGGCGAAAATAGATTTCATGTGTGTAATTATGTGTTTTGCCGAAGTGCCTGAGTGTAACAATGCAATTTCAATATATTTTGAAAAATAATCTACGACAATTAAATACTTGGTACCATCTATTTCAAACAAATCTGTGCCCACTTTATTCCAGGGAAGTAGTTTAAACTCATGATTTATCATTGGTTCTTTAGAGTTGCTTCTACGATAAGTAAGACAAACATTACATAGGTTAACATATTTTTCTATGTCCGAGGTGATGTTTGGCCAAAAAACTTTATTTTTTGCTAATTTAATACAACTGTTAATGCCTTGGTGGCCTTGATGAATAATTTTCAAAATATTTTCTCTCATTGACTCTGGTATTATAATGCAATTAGACTTGAAGACTATGTTATCAATAACATGAATTTGATCTTTGAAAGGGAAAAATACTCTGACTGACTGACTAAGAGATTTTTTATGTTCTGGCCAACCGTTATAATAATAGTGCATAACTTGACTTAAGGTTTGATCTTTAAGAGTTGCATTTTCTAATTCTTTTAACATATCAGGACTAACAGACAAAGTTGACTTGACAAGGTTAATATGTAAATCTATATCTTTTTCTAGGCATGTGAGTGCATTATCTGGTAAAGCAGCTCGTGATAAAGTATCAGCAACAAATAAGTATTTACCTGGTTTATAAACTACTTGTAACTCATAAGGTTGTAATCTAAGCATGATTCTTTGAAGTCTTGGTGGAATATCATAGAGAGCTTTTTTGTATAATGTTATTAAAGGTTTGTGGTCGGTTTCTACCGTTACCTGTCTGCCATAAATATAATGATGAAATTTAGTGCAACCAAACAATACAGCTAGTAGTTCCTTTTCAATCTGGCTGTAGTTTTGCTGGCTTTTGGTCAATGTAGCTGAAGCATAGGCAATTGGTTGACTACCATGTGACAGGACTGCTCCTAAGGCGTCTTTTGAAGAATCTACAGACAGAAGTAATTGTTTGTTAGGGTCATAATAAGTAAGAACAGGTGCTGTGCTAATTAGTTTTTTAAGGTTATGAAATTCCTTTTCATGATCATTTGTCCATATCCAAACTGTGTCTTTTTGAAGTAATTTTCTTAAGTGTGTGGTTTCTTTTGTTAAGTTTTTTATGAATGGACCTAGATAGTTCACCATCCCTAAAAATCTTTGAAGCTCTGTGACTGAAATTGGACTTTGCATTTTGCATATGGCTTCGACTTTACTATCATCAACACTTACTCCCTGACTGCTAAATATATGTCCTAAGTACTTTACTTTTGATTGGCAAATGACTGACTTTTCTCTATTAAATCTAAGATTTATTTCTCGGGCTCTTTGTAGGACTTTTTGTAAATTTTTATTATGTTCATTTATATCTTTGCCATAGACTAAAAAATCATCCATCATTATTTTAACACCGGGAAGATCACCAAATCTTTTCACCATTTCACTATGAAATATCTCGGGCGCTGCATTTATACCAAATGGTAAGCGTGTGAACTTATATCGACCATATGGTGTAATAAAAGTACAAAGCTTAGACGACTTTTCATTTAATTTTAGCATCCAGAATTCCTTATTCGCGTCGAGTGTACTAAAATATTTTGCATTAGACAAGTCAGACTTAATCTCATCTAAAGTAGGAAACTGATAATGAGGTCTCATGATGGCTTGATTTAATTTTCGAGGATCTATACATAGGCGTAACCTTTTATTCTTTTTTGTGGTTAAAACAATTGAACTTACCCATTCAGTTGGCTCTTCGACACGTTGTATGACTCCACTCTTCTCCAGTGATGCTAGTCCATCCTTGAGAGGCTTTTGGAGTTGCAGCGGTATGCGTCTGCATGCATCAATGGAAGGTTTTGCATCTGGCTTTAAGGTAAGGTTTACCTCAAAATCTCGAATGCAACCTAGTCCTTGGAACAAGTCACTGTTGCTATTAATAATAAACTCAGATCCACAGGTTTGATGAGAAAAACTAACAGTATTTACTTTCTTTAGAAGGTTGAGCATCTTACATGTTTTCCTGCCTAAAGTATTTTGACAATTGATATCAAGTATGTAGAAGTTAATTAAATGGTTTGTATTTTTATATATGACATTGATATTGCATTGCCCTACAGTTGGTAATAGTTCTCCACTAAATGTAGAAAGTTTGTATAGACTTGGTTGAATGTTGTTAGTATTTAAGTTAAGGTATGTAAAAGTGTTGTAAGATATTATGTTAGCATCGGCCCCAGAATCCATTAAAAATTCTACATTTTTATTATTTATTATAAACTCTACTGTCCATTTACTATCATCATCTAAATTATTACTATTGACAGTGCCTATAAATAAATTATTACCATCTAATGTTGATGAAGACTCGTTGCTTTGAAGGACTTCTTGTGTGACCACTTTGACGGACTTGTTAAATCTGCACATGACAGCAAAATGGTTAAACTTGTTACATATCTTGCATTTGATTCCTGCGGCCGGACATCTGAATCTATGCACTTGTCCACAGCGTGTGCATGTTTCTTTGTTTGTTTGACAATACTGTTGTGGCTGCTTGCTTGCTGATCTATGTCTTGGTTGACTGTTGTACCTTGGTTGAGATGATTGTCTAGGCCTGGCTGGATATCTTGTTAATTGTCTTCTGTTTACTTCACCTATGACATATGATGAAGAGTTTTCTAGCATTTTGGCTTGTTGTCTGGACATCTCTTGGTGTTTGGCAAATTCTATTGTTTTTTCCAGTGTAGACGGTTTTTCTTGTATAATTTTTTCTTTAATGAATTGGTTTCTAGAATTCAAGTTCCAGCTGAAGATATCTCGTAGGAGGTTGTCTTGAAGTTCCCCGAAGTCGCATTGGTTGGCTATATTTTTTAAGTCGGTGATGTACTGCTCGATAGACTCGTCCTCACCTTGTCGTCTGTTAAACAGCTTGTGTCTCTCGATAGTAACATTTATTTGTGGTAAAAAATGTTTCTCAAATTTGTCAATTAGCTCTTGAAATTTTACTGTGTCGATGTCTAGGGAAAATGAGTAAAAAATAGTTAAGGCGTCTCTGCCGACATGATGTAGCAAGATGGCTACCTTACGTGCATCTTTGACTTCCTCGAGCATGTTTGCTCGTAGGTATATTTTAAGCTGTGTTAGCCAGTTTTTCCACTCCAGCGGCATGTTGTTGGAGTTAACATTTAAAGGTTTTAGGCCTGGCCCAGCTAATTGTTTAGAGTTTTCGTCCGACATATTGGAATGTAATTGCGCGGTAACTCACCGGCTTGGCTATTTTGTCTTCGATTTTGGATATCGTTGTCTTGAATTCTTGACTCTTCACTTCTGACTCTTGACTTCTGACACCATGTCATGCTGGGCAGGTGGATGGCTCGAGGTATAATTAAATAACTTCCATTTTTAGTAACTTTATTATTAGTTGGCATTTATACACAGCGAGTTGCACACCGGGAACAGGAAGAAGACATTTGAGGTTATCGACAATAGAGCGCGGTGTTGCCACATTATAATATCCTGACAATTATTATTATTTTTATTATTATTATTATTATTATTATTATTATATTTATTTTAAGTTTTGTTTCGGTTTTCACCGGCAGAATGGAGCAGGTACGGGCATTTGCCAAGTATCCTGTTCATGAAGTGTGAATTTAGTTGCTATGAGAATATGTTGTTATTATTATTATTATTATTATTATTATTATTATTATTATTATTATTATTATTATTATTTACCCAAAGTCTTACCTGATAGATTAGAGCCATACCTGATACCACACATTGAAATTAGGACTTTAGAGTAATAAAAACTTCTAGGGTGAAAATTTTGTTAACCAGGACATAATGTTGAGTTACGCTACGTAACATATTTATGTTGTTGCAAGCCATTTCAGAGGACTTCGGAAACAAATACCAAAACGAGAATTTTATATACTTATTTAAAGATATTAAAGATTTATATGAAATCAAAAGACTATTCTTATAAGGCGTAGACTACGCTACGAGATCTCGTAGACAGCGCTACGTCGTAGCAGTACTCGTAGAAGTAAAGTGCTCACACAGAAAAAGCTCCACCCTATGTAAATAAGCCGAGGAAGTTAAATTGACATTGTTTAACAAACTTTAATGGTTGTCATCCTAACTTTCATCATTAATTAACTTTAAATATGTTCGAATTTTCTCAATTAGGTCGAGCTGCGGACTTGTGGTCAATATTGTGCAAATGAGGGTGAATTGTGAATTTTTCGACGTAAAAACTCTCAACTGACAACCACATACATTTCACGGTTGTAAGAGCTGGCGCCCACTACGACTTTTTGTCGCGCGATTATTTTACCGACCGATCAAAATTCAAATAAAATGTCACTTTATGAAATAGGCCATAGGTTTCATTTTCTACCGACATTTGTCTAGCGACCCATGCCGCCGCTGCTTGTCAATGGCGTAAAGCAAAATGAAATCTATAGCTTATGTCATAAAATGGCGTTTTATTTGAATTTTTACAGGTCGGTAAAATAATCGCGCGACATAAAGTCGTAGTGCGCGCCAGCTCCCGTTAAATTAGTTTTATTATTTTCAAACGACAGAAAAATATTACTGCTCATTTAGACTCTCACTTGGACATATTTTAGACTTGTCTTCATTTTTACGCTACGTAATGAACTGGACGAATTAAATCAGGTATCACCAGATTTTATTCACAATCATAGTTACTAGTTTTGTAATCATTTTATATATTTTTAATTCCTTTTTTTTTCCATATTTAATATTTTTAGACCTCAAGCAGGGTGATTTTTTCTAGAAGGAATTGATGCCCTAAAACATCTTTGTACACATTTTCTAGCAGCTTTCCTAGAAAGTACTATGTTAGCTCCACACAAGCTGTTGAACGCGAACTATGTGCAATTAATAAAACTCGCACAATAACTCTACGACCATCGAGAAACTTCTATGCGCTAGAAAATTTCGTATTAAATATTAATAAGTTCCAGATCAACTACTGAATGCAAATTTGTTGTACTTAGTCATTTTTCGATCGTATGTTGCTCGTAGAAATTACGTTGTATGTTGCTCGATTTATTTGCGAAAGCGCGACATTGCGTTTTGGTCGCTACACAAAAAAAGTGAAAATAAAAAGCGGAATTTAAATAAAGCGTACACAAAATTCCTTGTGATTTCGTGGTTAATAAAACCTAATATAATAATCCCAAAATGATACAATACGCTTGTAGCAAAAACGTTCACCAATAATATACAATATTATAATGCATTTTCCAGTAAACAGCGTGGTTTATTTAATTAAAAGTCCTTTTGTTTATCTTGACATGTTAAAACAGCGTTAAACCCCGAACAGGGGTGTGGAATCATTACAGTACTCCAATTACGAATATCCAATTAAAGCGGTATTGACGGCAAGTGTTTGTCAATTAATTTCGTGGATATAAAAATTGTTTTTAAATATGGAACTTGTTTGAAACGATAAATAATAAATTGAATCGAAAATAGTGTACATAATAAAACGAGATTTAATTTTGGGTATTTTTTATACAGCAGATACGTTGATTCGTAGGCAGATTGCGGACCTAAGTAATTTGGTCGCGTTAAGTCAAACCCATCCGACCGATCTTTAACTCTCGTTACTCATAGCTTTGTCCACACTGTGCATTTTTCTGTTCGTCAAGGCATGCGTTATAGTGCAGTGCACAGTGAACGTGAGGCATACTCGCGACGCATGCCCTCTGACCGTATCCAAAAACAAAAATGACAATATTGGCGTTGCGTTCGTTGACGCATTCAATTATGAAATGCGCCAAAACGAAAGTTGAACGAAAGAACATGACGAAAATTGATGACGAAAGCGCATAGTGTGGACATAGCTAATCAGAGTTGATTGACAGAGAATGAAAAAGATAATATAATAAAAATAAACTATATTAGCGTCTAAATGCCAAACTGCCTTCATCCCATCCTATACGGATCATCGAAATAAACACACTTAAAATCAAATATACATGAACGTTAAGTAACAAGACAGATTACGAATAAATTAAGGTTGTATTAATATAAATTTAATAATAAAGCATCTTAACTAACCTCTGAATCACGTAAATAATTTTGTTACTTACTACGGTATTAAAGTATGTAACTTCGAAGAGGATGTGGTTGAAATTCCCGAAAGCTTTCTATGGACTACCTTGGTGAAGTTATGTACAACTATACTTTACAGCCTTGTTTCTCAACCTGTGGGTCACGGCACCCTGGAGCGTCACTGAGCTTCTGTTAGGAGGTCACCAGGGGCCGAAAAAGTTTTTCTTCTGTAGAAAAAATAATAATAAAAATATTAATAAATTCAGTAGTCGAATTTAAAAAAAGGATATTCATTAATAAACATATGATAAAAGCAAAGGCTGGGAGATCGCGAAATATTTTTCAAACCTCACATCATAAAAAGGTTGAAAAGCACTGCCATACAGTGTAACTTCGGAAATTACGCCTTCGCCATCCATCGGCCCCGGGAGAGCATGTTTCTTGAACATAACTTTCCCAGTTCACGAAGACCAATAGCATTTACTAAGAATTGTTACTATGAAGTTCGTGCTCCTATTAATGGTACATGTATCTGATATAACACGTTATGCAGTTAGTTTAGGTAGCTTGCGTTCGGAAAATATAAAGGTAGGCTTATAATAATACTAGCGACCCGCCCCGGCATCGCACGGGTATAAAATATATAGCCACTGAAAAATGATTAAAATCGATAGCCTATGATCCTTCACGTGGTCTACTTCTTATCTGTGCAAATGCAAAAAAAAGCCTTCCTCGATAAATGGGCTATCTAACACTGAAAGAATCATCAAAATCCGTTGCGTAGTTTTAAAGATTAAAGGGAACAAAGGGACATGAGGGAAAAAGAGCGACTTTGTTTTATAATAAGTATATAATAATATTATAGAATTATATATTTTTTCTCAGTGATACTAATATTCAGGGTGTAACAAAACAAAGTGATAATACCTTAGGGTGTGTACTGTGTATTTTAATTTCGCTGTGAACTTTGTGCAGGGGACTAATACACACCCTTAAGTAATATTTATTTGTGTCGTTACACCATGTAGATAGAAGACAATGAGAATATAATGTAAGGTATACAATATTACGCATAATAATTGGATGACATGACAAGTTCAAGTCCTGTATATGAGCTAACATATTAAGATTTCGTGAAAAAAATGTACTACATAGGTAGTTGTAAACGCGCGTAATTAAAATGAACAATGAGTGCTTGTCAACAGAACGCGATAAGGACGTGGATGACATTGTCGTGGATGACTACATGATAATTACAAATTTTGATAAAATTTACAAAAAAACCTCCTTAGAACCTAAACTTGTATACATTTTGTACGCGGTAATCTTTTTTGCTGGCAAAAAGATACAATTTGCTTCAATTTGCCTATCACGCACTAGTCAAACAAAAATCGCTTTTTCCAGTTGCCACCGGTTAAAACTGGTTTAAACTGCCACTTCGGGACGAACTCTAATCTATCAGCTTACAATCCACGCGTCCAACGTACAACGATTTGGTGTAAATCTATTTTTGTTTATTTTGTCTCAGTCAATGTCTAAAATTAGTTAAACTAGCTGATGCCGAGCTTTGTGAGGGCTCGCGTGGTTCTTATGCATGGTAATAATCTTTAAGGCAGTTTTTTTAATATTTTAATTGTAACCGAATCTTGACAGACCGATGATAACATATAAACATTCATAAAAATTACTGTGTTAAAGCACAAATCAATAGGCGTCATAGTTTTTCCGTAAAGTGTGCCACAAAAGTGCTCAGGTTGTAGGATATACAAGGGCTGGCTTCGCTCGCCCTGAAAAAGAAAAAATAAGTAGTCGTTTACTAATAAGCTTTACCTAACTTCTGAACCATCTACATCTACAAGAAAAAAGTACTTTATTTATGGTCGGTTTTTGAAGATTTTGACTGTAGTTTATGTTTTACTCACTAACGCCTTTGATTAGCCAACGTAATAAATAATTCTAGCCAATTAAGAACGCTGTTAAATAGAAAAACATTTGTTAAAAAAATACACCTCTAAAACCGGGCTTTAGACTATCTTAATATAATATTTTTGAGAAAGCCATAAGTTTACACATATAGATAAAAATGAATATTAAATGTTGTTAGTCGCGCTAAAACTCAATAATGGTTGAACCGATTTAGCTAATTTTAATCTTTAAATGTTCTTATAAGTCCAGGGAAGGTATATTCGAAGAGAAGTGACTAAAAGTTCACATGGTCATATTCTATTCTACTATATAATGTATAAAACAGTTTTATACATTATATAGTAGAATAGAATTTTACATTACTTCTTCGCCCCCTTCTCAGTATATTTAGGGTGGATTACACCAACTTAGATTAACAAGAACTTGAACTAAAACAAAATGTAAAATAAACTGTCAAATCTCTGGTTAAAGTCAATAATGGGCGCCATATTTGACGATAGCACTAATCTCTCAATTAATTTAAAAGTTAAAGTTAAATTAAATAAAACGCTAAAGTTAAAGTTAAATTTGACATAAGGCTCACAGTCTTGCCATGCTGGTCAATGCTTGTTGCTAAATACTTGCTGTCAATTTGTATGGATAATTCATTTGTTACAGTCACAACCCCATTAAACCTCGCAACAGAAATCTTTCAAATTATGTGGTCATTGTTATAGTTAAAGTTAACCTTAGCTATAGCTAAGTTGAGGTTATAACCTCAACTTTGATCATGACTGTAACTTTAACAACGCCTATGGTGGCTGGTGCAACCCATCCGACAGCTACAAGTTTACACCGTAACCGATAGAAATGAGTGAAATACGCTTAGTAACCCTCCGCACGCCTTCTGCAATATCAGTATAAGCACGCCGCAGTCATCCATCTCAATTCCATGGAGCAGCGTGTATCGACGGGGTTAACCAAATATGTATGTGCACCATAAATATTCCCATATGATACCCGACTGCTGGATTAATAGGTTATTGATAACATGATAACATATTCTTGAGAAATGTTTTTATTCGTCATAAAGTCTCAATAAACTTTGACGAAAATAAACGCAGCTTTACATGTGACGAATTTCCGGCCAATTTTGCCGGTTTGGATTTAGTAACAGTTTTTTCAAAGCAGCTGTAAAACATAAAGCTTATGTATTTTCCTGGTTTCTGGGACTTTGATTGAGTTTATTTAAATACTAGTGCTAAAAACTAGCATATCAATAACGCTGTTAAATTGACCTTCTGTCGAAAACATGTACATGTACATGTGCTACGAACCCTCTATGACGTAGAGCGTAGATTACTAAAACAAAAAAAAATTTAGCGTTTTGTTTCTTTTTAAATCGCATAAAAATTGTAATAGATAGTCTAATCATAATATTATTAAGGCTTTCTAGACAAAGTAGACATGTTTTATGTTTTGTTTCACATGTTTTTCAGTGTAAAAATGTAGGATATAATATTTAAATAAATTATATTTAAAAAATAAGCAACACGCTTAAGTTAAAATAAAATAACTAATAACCAAATCCATAATATCATAATATTAAATTAAATTATGTAAACTGTAAAATTAATAAATTTTAAACTTAATAACATCTTTTCCAGATCCACGTTACCGTAATGTGATATTTAAAATGTTGTTTGCTTTGATGAAGTAAATACGAAAACAGGAGGGGTTGCTTTTCAATTGCATATTATTTTGCGCACCTACAAGAAAATTGTTGCCACTAAAAATACTCTAAAACTCAATCTCACAACACCCTAACAACGCGAAGTTATAAGAACAAGACCACAGATACGAGAGCCAAGGAAAGCGAGTACCTTTCTTGATGATAAAAAAATATTATGAAGTAATTCAAAACGTGAGTGGAAGTAACATGAAAAAACTTCCCGTTTTTTTGCATAAATGGAGGCCTTAGGGCAGGAAAAATTATTTGAAATAGATAAACTCTGGATTATTTATGTATAGCAAGATATATTAGCTACATTATGAAGTTACAAGTTTTATGAAAATAATAAGGGAAACAATGAGTTATTGTCCATATGTTACGAAATGTAACTTGTTCGATTCTTCGGCTGACGTATTCAATTTTAAGTTCAGATTACTGTTTTATTTTGAAACACCGCGAACCGCGAGTGTGGAGGGTTTCGCGGCTTCGTATTTGTTCGAATCGTGTTCACGGCGCGAATCGCGGCCGCAATTCGCGCCGCGAGTGTAGAACCCGCAATATATTTTGTCAAATGCGTGTACCGTCAACTGAGCCGCCCGCTACCTCATCCGCTCCCGCACCTGCCTCCGCTTGTATTATGTGAGCAGCAAAATTACAGATACTTAAAAATATATAATATCACGACAAGAGCTGAAACTCTAGAATAACATTCTTCTAGAAATGTTTGTGTGAACTAGATCACCCGCTACCGCGTCCGCCTCCGCGCCCGCTTCCGCTTGTGTTATGTGTGCAACAGGATTATAGACGCTCAATAAAATACACATCGCGACAGGAGCCGAAACACTGGAATTGAATTGTGCCAGCACAGTGGTGTCTTACATAAATTTCCTCGTAAATGTCACTCATATTTTGCATTCATTGTGTTATTATCAATTTCTTTTTTAAAGTATCCGCTAGGGACTAGACTGGTTTAAATATGGGAAATATTTTATTTTTACTACATAGATGCTTTTCAAATACTGACGGTGATATATTAAAGACTAAGCCACTGAGTGGATTAATGTAATAAATATCATAAAACTTCACTACGCAAACAAACAATTAAACTGTATTATAAAACAAACCACTAAAAGCGTTAAAAGCAAATCAAAAGCGATATCATCTAAGTAATATTCATGTGGTATAGAGTAATAAAAAGAGAGAACGCGGAATACAATTCATAAGAGGTTATTAGAGGTATCAGGTTGATAAATGTGTGCTTGGTGTTAACTCCCTGATTTATGTGTTATATATTTTATTCCCATAAAAGATTCCTTTACATATGAGTTACGATCTAAGGTTAGAGAAAGGAACTTGATTTTTATTGAATTTATGGGTTCTTTAATATTCGTAACTTATGAAACTCTTAAATGGTTAGTTATTATTTAAATTTTAAGCATTATATTATGTGTTTGATATTAAAATATAAAGGAGTTAAACATGATATATTCACAATTCTACGAATCTATGTGTGTAACAAAAATAAGTGATAATACTTTAGGGTGTGTAACTGTGTACGTGTTCTTTGTAGAGAGCTGAGTTCACTGTGAAAGTAGCAATGAAAATTTTGTTTCACTTTTATGTAAAAGTCAAGGCAAAGGCCCAAGCGTCACGAGTATCTCCATACAAAAGTGAAACAAAATTTTGGTCTTTCAGCGCTGTTACTTTCACAGTGAACTCTCTACAAGGAACACGTACACACCCTAAGCTATTATCACTTATTTTTGTTACACCCTGTATAGAGGAAATATAGATGCCAATGTGTTTCAAGTTTCTACAATTTTTTGGCTAGATTCTAATCTATCTTTCTGATCTATCAGAAAAAGAAAAATACAAACGTATATTTTTTGATAAAACAAATAAAGAGTCGATTGTGAGAAAAGCTGAATGATTGTTATTGATCTTCGATCGTGGATTCTTGGAAATCTATTGTTATTCTATTGTGTCTCGCTCACCGTTGAGCTTATGGCGCTTGATGGGTTAATATTACTATGCTCCTTTATATTTTGCTAGAATTTACGGGTTTCGAGGTTTTCGTAAAGTTTATATCTGTATATACCTATCTGTATTAGTATATATTCCTTGTTTTAATTTTATTATCTAAGTCGCAAGGTTTTTATAAAAAAATATAATTTACAACAAGAAACTAAAAATTATGAAGTGTGATCACTGATTTCTATAGATTTGTTAACTTGACAAAGAAATAACATTTTATAATTTTATAAAAAAATTGTCATATCGAGTCAAAGATAAAGAATTCAAGCCAAATATCAAGATTCATAATCGTAATAATAACAAAAATTCCACATATTCCTTCCCTTGTTTCCCGGACCTCATAACTCACTTTCTATTACATTATAATAAACTAGCGAAAAGGGACCAAACTATTTGCGAACCAAAATATTAATATAGAGCCTAATTTTATTACTTCATTCAATGATAAAAATGCTTGAAAATATTTCTTTTCGATATCGGATAGATGTTTTATTTTCATTACAATATCAGAAGTTCCTAATCAAAGAATATACTTACAGAGTGCATATTGATACAAAACCAATAATGCGTGTGTTCAATAGTTCTTCGTAGCTTAGTAGTAGTAGCTTAGCTTAGGTGCTTAGGTGCATTGACATTTCGAAAAAGTATTGTTCCCGTACAGTAGAGCCATTTACTACTGTAAACCTAATCTATTATAGAATAACTACCGTATAAACTCTTCTTTTGGTTACGCTGGTTAACACTAGTTAAACAAAAACAGTAGAACGAGTTTCAGTACATAATATATCAATATTCAGTATGTAGTGTGTGGTCCGGACATCGTGATAATATCGTTCGAGGTATCCCTTATTAGTAACGTGATAGCTTACACCGCTAGGTCGAGTTTATCCCTTCATCCCAATATACCCTTTATGATCAGTATTACTTTTATTTATGATGTTAGCGGTGTTAAAATTTATTTGATGTTTCATGTTATATTTTAGTAACATTTTGTTTGATAAAATTTTGTATATAAATATTATTTAGGTTTATAGAATTACTAGCTGACCCGGCAAACGTTGTTTTGCCATATAAATAATTTTTGGTATGAAAAATAGATGTTGGCCGATTCTCAGACCTACTCAATATGCTCACAAAATTTCATGAGAATCAGTCAAGCCGTTTCGGAGGAGTACGGGAACTAACATTGTGACACGAGAATTTTATATTATATAAGATGTATTCTTTTTTTTTCACTTTTCTGTATTCTGACAATTTTATTATGAGAAATACCGAATACACATAAGCAGTAGATTAAATGATGCCGTGAGGACTTAAACAATTTTTAAAAATAAAGAAAAAAATAGTTCTCATTTTACCTGAGAACGCACAACGTATTTATCACTTTTTTGCCAAAACCATGCCAATGCACTCCAATAATAAATCCTGACCATGATCCGTAGAAACACGAACAATAAAGCACAAAATGATAATGGCGGGACAATTAAAAATAGCCGTCGTTTCGCTCCAACCACAGTTGCGAATAATTTCAAAAGCTTATTTAAACATTTTATATGCACACTCGTTAGTAAATGTGGGATATTAAGGATGATTTTCGAATAAACATTGTGGCCGAATCTAGTAAACTGTGCTCGCTGAGTTAATGCGGGCGCGCACGCGATTATGGCCATTATACACGGTCAAGTGTGACGTGTATTTGCATTTTTATTACGGTTTCGACGGCGCTCGTATGCTTCAGTTAATATTATGTACAATATTTTATTTTATTTATTTGAGCGAGGATCGGGCATACGGGTAATTAAAAGCGTGGAAGGCACTGATACTGGCTTTATTTATGCCTTTCAACGCTGAACGTTGGAGTGAAACGATCAGATTTTTGTGTACTAAGCTCGTAAATGGTTAATTGTACCAGATAAAAAAGGTTTTAAATACGGCCTGTTACTCGAAATAAACTTTTTAACAGCAAGAATACACCGCAACTTTCATAAAAAAGTATCAAAGCATTTTACAAGTGTAAAAAAATTAGGTACCATGATAATTTTAAAAAAGTATTAGAAAAACTTTTGGTCTGTCTTCAAGCTACTGTTTATTTTGATTTTATTATTTTGAATTTTTAGAATTTTCATATTTTGTAATTTATAATAAATATGTTGTAGTACGTCTACCTTAGGGTTCACACTCATCTTAATTAATAACGAATGTTCTGTGATCTTTCTACCATTCTTGAAGAGAACTTCTCTAGCAGAGTTGTGCACTTTGGAACGACAGAAGAATTGTACATTATCCTAGATTTTATGAAACAAAACCCGTACAATTTTACAAAATTTTGTGTAATATTTTCATATTATGACAAACGGGTTAATAGTTCTTACTAAAATTCAAACAATGCTGATTGTTCCGCCTCAACAAACAGTTGGTACTCACGTACTGGCGCGGGCAGGGTTGCCGGCGACCGGATAAGTGAATTGCACCACTTGTACGTGCTAGTTTCACACTCTACAGGGCGGGGAGGTCAAATACCCTCATTTTCCGCTTGGTGATAAAATGCGCCGAAATAATCAATACGTTTTTAACCAAAAAAGTGAGAAGACGGAATGTGAGGAAATCCATATTACTTACTAATATTATAAATGCGAAAGTGTGTTTGTCTGTCTGTGTATCTGTCTGTCTGTCTGTTTGTCTGTTACCTCTTCACGCTCAAACCGCTGAGCTGATTTTGCTGTTTGGCATGGAGATACATCGAGTCCCGGGAAAGGACATAGGATAGTTTTTAACCCGTAAAAATGTACGGCTAAATAATATTAATAAAGAAGGCCCTATATTGTACAAGCATAATGGTGTTGTTAAACTACTGTTAGCTGACCCGTTTAAAGTATTTTAATGGTGTTGTTAAACTACTGTTGGCTGATCAGTTCAACGTCTTTCGTGGTGACGATGCCAATTTAATGTAACTTTAATGTATCAACCTTTTTAGATATTCTCTACTTAGCTTATTTAATCGTAAACCAGCGACTCAAATTCAGTCATATAGCTTCTGACACAAAGTTGTATGTTATGATGTACTTTACTTGCTCTAATATCCGAGCCTAGGCTTAGATTTCATTAAACAAAAACCAGATTTATTTTACTTAATTAAAAAGATAAAACCGACTTCAAATTTTTGTACATACATACATACATACATACATACACTTTTGAAATTTGGCACATTTGTTCAGAAGCTGTCATAGATTAACAAAAACTGGGAATATTATATACATACGCGTCGAATTGATAACCTCCTTTTTTTGAAGTCAGTTAAAAATGTATCAGTAGCTGCACTGTTCTATGCGGGCGTGTCCTACCTGACTTCGCAACTTCAACACTTGTACATCATTCCAACTTCTCAGGAGTTAGCCGACATGTCTTTTATTAGTCGAAGGTTCAAGTTGATTCTAATTCACCAGTCTGAATGTCTTCGACTGTAACGAAGTTTCACGTGCAACTTCTATGAACTTTATGCACGTGGGTTGTATGAACGACTGATAAGAGTAAAGCTTCGATTAAATAAACTTAAATTTAGCTTTTTAGTCTTGACTTATTACTTATACTTTTTACAGTATTGAAATTCTATGAAGCTATAAATACATTCACTCTCTGGAAAATCACGTATTTTAATAATGATAATTAATAACATTTATGTTATTTATTTCTATTGAATCTGGAAAAACGTTGTCTTGTCAGTATATTAATTAATAACGTTATGCACTTTAGAGTCGATGTGCTTAGCACTGAGCCACAGAGTCTGAGGTCATTGTTGGCCTGCCCAAGGAAACCGTGCATCGTATGCAACCGTGCATTTTACGTCGCATTGCAGCTTTTTATTCAAACAGGCTTTACATCATGCTTCACTCTTATAATAATAATAATATAATAATAATATCTATGGACGCTTCACATCACATCAATCTGGCCCGAGCTAAGTACCTACCTGAAGGACTTGTGTCACAGGTACCAGACAACGGAAATATATTTAATACCTTATATCGTACACATATTTAATACACATCCAAACCCGCGAACATTGAAAACGTTTTGTTCCGTCTGCAGCCTTCGAACCCGCGACCCCCGGCTTGAGCTGCCACACACTCATCCAATTGAGCCACAAAGGTCATCTTAGATACAAATTACCTTACTACTCCAGGACCTAGGCCATCATAAATCAAATTAGCCTAAAATTCCTGATATTTCAGAACCAATCATTTCCAATTCATAATTCAATCGGTCTACGTCGGAGTGAGAACGTAATAATTTCGCCTTTTTCGAACTTAAAACGTTCGCTAACGACGAATTGGAAGTTTCGGCAATTCCGAAACCCGTTTACCGGCAATCCGAAATCGATTTAATCACAGGAATCATGCGAAGTTCCAACAAAGTTTGTTTAAACTTGGAATTGGGACAAATTGAAGTTACACGCCCTGCGGCCAAATATTAATGGTGGGACCCTTTGGATATTTTGTGTGATATCATATTGGGCGCACGTTCCATCTAATAGTTCTTTGGGTTGGCTTAAATAAACAGTCATGTTTGTATTTTGGTTTAAAGTGATAGGTTTCATTTGAATTTTAAATAGACATTTTGCAATGTTAAGTCATTTCTACTGTTACATTCTAGTTACATTCAATGAAAATCTACAAATCATCCACATCCAACATTTTTCTTTGGAAAATAATAAAGTAAAAAAATGCAACCCATGGAGCTTATATCCATGATGAAACCTTTACTTATAGATCAAAGATTGATTTGGCGAAAAGAGGAAAGGGCATAATATTATGATGATAAATTCGGCGTATAGCTTAATTTTGATATAAGTGGTACATTAAAACTCCTTCTTAAGCTTTACAAAGAATCAACCAAAAATTTTGATAGCGTTGCAGATCAGTTTAAAACCCCTGAAATCAATCACATAATATCGGAAAACTTACTAACTTTAGGTAGCTGTAAAAAATAATTATTAACGTTCAAGACCCATTAATAAAATTTCCACAGCTGTTTGGACGCTGCGTCGAAACAATCATATTCACATTCAAATCAACCCTCTCTAACGCAATCGGTTAATGAACCCAACAACAAATCTATACATATTATAATAAAATCGTAGGAAAGTCAATTCTGTACATTGAATATTTTTTTTAAATAATACTTGGGGCGTGATCTACAATCGATATGGAAGCTAAAAATACATTTTTTTGAATTTTTGTCTGTTTGTCTGTTTGTATGTCCGGGCTAAGCTCAGAAAGTAGTGGATGGATTTACTTCAAATTTTGCAGGAATATTACTTAGAGGTCAGGTCAACACATAGGCTATATTATATTATAACGTTATCACCTAGGGTGGGGGGAGGGGCTCAAATTTCAATATTTTCAATTTTTTGGTCATAACACTAAAACAGTGCGTTGTAGAGAAAAAAAAGCTCATTTCACACAAATATGTCCCCCCCCCCCCCTTTGAAAATCTGTTGCGAAATAGTATCGTGGCGTTCGTATTGCGTCTTATTTCTCCCTTTTAGGAACAAACTAACTCATCTGTACATATAATAAAGTCGTAGGAAAGTCAATTCTGTACATTGAATTTTTGAAAAATAATACTTGGGACGTGACCTACTATGCTAACGCGAACGAAGTAGCGGGCACTAGCTAGTAGTCAATAACGTAAATCCACGTCGGTAAGAAGCACAGATTTATGTTGTACCGTGTCAGATATTAAATAGCTTAATCCGTCCGTTGGTCCGGACGCCGGACACGAATTAAAGCGACAGGTGGGATTTATTGTCTAGTTGTTGAATGTGACCAGCGGAATAGTCCGGATTCGGAATCCATTTTAAATCGCCCGTCGGATTTGCGGACCCGTGGGACGGTTTAGGAACTTTAGTGTACATTTTTGTTGCTTCGTATGAATGAGGAAAAGTGTCCTATTACATTTTGTATTTATCATTTAAATTAAAATATAATATAGTTGTTTTAGTTGGTCTCTCATACGTCATATTGGCATCTCATTATTTATTTGGTAAGAGGCTCTATCGTTAAAGATTTATTTTCACGAACAGTACATTATTAATGTCAGTTTACCACTGATGATGATGACGAATATAAGTAAGGTGAGCGATGGTCTTTCAAACATTTACACACCAATGATATACCAGGGATGCATATAAGATGAACATAAGTAACGTTACAAAAGTGCGATCGTCCTGAATTTACATTTAATGAAAAAAACTCAAGTCGGAGATACTGAACCTCTATATTGGTGCTTGATTTGCATCTTTATGAAAACTTCACCTTCACCCGAATGACGCTAAAGTTTCAAAGTTAATTCCAATTCTTTAAACTGAAACGTTGTGACGATATTTTAATTTTAAATTAAAGATACGGTGCTAAGCATTTTTATGTATAAGCAAAGTTTGCTTATTAATTAATAACTAGATGACGCCCGCAACTCCGTTGCGCCAAAATTCGTTTATCGCGTGGGAACCGTAAATTTTTCCGGGATAAAAACTATCCTCCTATGTCCTTTCCCGGGACTCAAAGTATCTCCATGCCAAATTTCAGCAAAATCGGTTCAGTGGTTTGAGCGTGAAGAAGTAACAGACAGACAGACAGACACACTTTCGCATTAATTATAATATTAGTATGGATCTCGCGGGAACCTTACATTTTTTCGGCATAAAAAGTATCCTATGTCCTTTTCCGGGGCTCAAACTATCTCCATATCAAATTTCAGCAAAATTGGTTCAGTGGTTTGAGCATGAAGAGGTAACAGACAGACTAAGCTACTATAATTAGTGAGCTATCAGCTGTCTGTCTGTCTATTACCTCTTCACGCACAGACGTACACATACATATTAGTAGAAGTATGGATAAATGATATTCTGTGATAAAATAATTTTATACTTCACTCGGCGTATAATATTAAAAGTCTGATTGATGATCATAGATATGGCACGCTAACTAGACACGGCTAAGACAAACAAAACAATCCAAGGACGCGCATCTTATTAGCCTGTCCTCACCTGCTTCTAATTGGGGGGACGCAAAACGGATTAAAGTCCAAATCTGGTTAGTCAACATTCACAAACTCAGCCTCTCTTAGTTAATTTCTCTCTTGCGTGAATAGAAGCTTTATAAGGCACTTAACAGACGAGCTAATTCGAAATGCAATGAGGAATTTCGGCGCTCCATTGTTTTATTAGAGGCTTATTAACTTACTAACTGCGTGCCGTGGATTCACCAACTAATGATTAAATTTACAATGCTATAATAACATTATTGTTATATTGTATTAAAGTTTAAAATTGTGTATGGTGTGTATTACTTACTTTTTTACTTTTGTATGTGCAAACCCACGACGCTTGGGCGCTAGCCCATGCAAATCACAGAAAAAATTGCTCTTTCAGAGCTGCTACATTCACAGTAAATTATAAATAGGAGACACAATACACATTACACACCCTAAAGTATTATCAATTTGTTTTGTTACACCCTGTATTATGTAAATGACATATTAATGAAAACAAACAGTTTCGTGTAATCCGTCTATCTGCCGGTCGCACGCCGTTAGCCACTAATTTGATGGCACTGATGACCTAATGATTCGAGACACTAGCATAATCCCGGCTTAGGATTACGACAGATAGCCTGGACACAGCCTGGACATGGATAGCCTGGAATGGACACTAAATAGCTGTTTGTGCAGGTAACAACGCTAATAGAGATAATGAACGTAAGGTATTGTGAGGGAAAGCAAAACTGAAATACGTACGTTATACAGGAACGAAAATTCCTCGGGTCATTGTCAGATAGGTATGGTCAAAGATCGAAGACTTTTAACATCTATTTCAAATGTAATTTGTAATTATAATTATAAGCATTTAGCACTTTAACTGCCGCACTCAGAGACGAATATTTTAACGTTTTGACATAAGCCCAATACAGTAACTATTTATAGTTGGGGAGGGGAAGAGGGGATTTCGGGAGTAGCTCGAGCGTGTCAGACTAAGCTTGCATAGGCTTCCGACATGTGTCTAGTATCATGGTATAGAAATCAGATTTCTCACGTGGTGGGTAATTTTTTATATTTTTTTATATAGAAATGTCGTCGGATCTGTCATATTAAGATAGGGAATGTTTAGTATACCCCAAATAAGCTTCCATATAAAGCACTGACGATTCAAAGGTTAGGTAAGCGTGTAGGGACATTTTAAACTATAAAAAAATAAAGCTTCATATTTTCTTAACTAAGCTTGGCAGATATTTTATTTTGCTCTAAACTAAATGATTTAGTCCTTGTTGTTTATAATATATTTATAATTTACTTAAATAAGCAATTTTCTGAATATATTTTCTTTTTCAAAACTTTAAAATGGCTGCAGTTTCTGAACCCACCGCTAAAATAAAAAAACGCTCTTATTATTTTTTTATCAACTTTACCTAATGTACAAAACCTACTAGGTGTCCATGACGCTCGAGTGACTACATAAATAGCACCCTCCCCTTCTCTACTATTAGTAATCTGTGCCCATAATATAATATTATCTGTCATACATTTTTGTTAATAAATCGAAGTTTCATCATCTTTAAACGTGTGAATGTGGCAGCAAGAGTTCTGAATACTTCATGTTAATCCTAATTGATATAATATTGGTATTTTTGCTACCCAATACTGTAGTTTGTGTTACGTCAGGCCTGTTAAGAGGGCGACTAATGCAAAAAATCAAACATCGTCCTTCTCTCTTTACACTCATATTTACTTTCATATGCCAGGTGAAAAAGGACGACGCGGATTCATCGCCAAATTATTTTTTTCTCAATAACGCGATAAATATACAATGTTTTAAAAATCCGCTAGGTCGATCTCTCAATGATAGAATGTTATACAATGTGTTAAAATATTAACTTAGTTCAATGCACGGTTATGGCAATAAATGAAAATTCGTGAAAATCAGTTGCATCTTTGTGATTTTTTTCTATCGAGAAAATTTTAAGATATCGTGTTTTTGCTCAGATTGAACTCTTGGAAATATAATGTAGTATTTAATTTTAGAAAATGAAACAATTTGGGGCTTATTTTCAAGTATAAAAATGAATTATAAAATCGTCAATTTTGGGTTAGTCGCCCACTTAATGATTGATAACTTTCATGATAACATAACAAGTTTAGATAATATTGTTAATGCTGAAATCATTTCACATACAATAATTACCAACAGACATGCTATTACGTCATTTATTGAAACAAATTAATTAAGTCCAAATCCGTAGGATTAATATTATTGAATGAAGCTACGAAGGCTTAACCGCAAAGTAAACAACACTATGTCGCATTAATCCATTTCATTACTGCCAGTTTACATTGTAATTATAACTTTATTTGATTATAATATGGTCTAAAATCAAAACTAAATATTTATCGTATACAATTTAGGTTCTATTACCGTTGTTTTCATTCATAATAATTAATAGTGAAGTCAATATTTGTGTTCGTAATTTATATACCGTGATTAGTGTAATTAACTAAGTAGAATGTTCATATTGTAATTATGAATACTAAATAATAATAATAATAATAATATTTGCAATGTGTAAAACTACTGTCTGTCCTCACTCATTTGTTAAAATATCCTCTAGTCGCGCAGAATCCTTACAATAAAAGTGAGATTAAATTTTTGCCGGGAACCTAAGTATCCCCGTCACAAATGCTGTTTAAATCGTAGAGAAAAGGTTAAGTGGTAACAGACAGACAAACATACCGCTAGAGTGTAGAGTTAGATAAAGAGAAACACATACATATACATTTTCACATTTATAATACTATTAGTATCTATATTGTATATACTATTAGTATCTATATTGTTAAATAAAATAAGTGTGGAAGTATAGATATTTAGAACTAATCAACAAATGCCTTTCATCCGCAGTACAGTGTATTGGACTTGCAATCAGGTGAAACTGCGGGATGGATTACAAGTGGTAATCGGATAATTTCAGCCAAAATCTGCAACGCGAGTGCCGGCGAATAATTACGTCGATTCACTAACGGGCCGGCCACGAAGTACGCGTGTGCGACGGCATGTGACGTTAAAACGCTTCCTTTTAAATGATTATGTCAATTGATGTTTTTAAAATGAGTGTAAGAAGCAAACAAATTTTTGCTAAAAGGCCATAAGTGCGAGTTTCTTACACCAGTTCTTCCGGCGAGAAGAAACGGCGATATTATGCCTCATGTAGACATTTTAAAAGTGTTAGTTTTTAACCGATTTATAAAATAAACTTCACTGTGTATGAGATGAGCAGCTCATCGTACAAAACAACCAAATAAATGAAATTGAAAATTTCAGGACTAAGCACTTATATTAGTTTATTTCACAATCTGTCGCACGCAGTTACAGTCATGAAAGCAATCTACAGAGCTTTTATAAATCTACAGTTTTAATTAGTAAAATTGAAATCTATATAAACTCGACATAATATTTTGTATATTATGATACAACTGGGTACATCTAAATAGTTCGAAAAAAATTACCGTTTATCATTTGAAAAGCAAGAGTTTTCTTTTTTAGGGTTCCGTACCCAAAAGGTAAAAACGGGACCCTATTCATGAGACTTCGATGTCTGTCCGTCTGTCTGTCTCCAGGCTGTATTTCAAGAACAGCTATAGCTAGAGTTCTGAAATTTTCACAGACTGTGTATTTCCGGTGCCGCTATAAGAATACTAAAATAAAGATAAAATTAAGATTTAAGGGGGGCTCCCATACAACGAACGTGATTTTTTTGGCCTTTTTTGCTCGTTATCAATAATGATAATAGGCAGGCACTTGAAACTTTCACGAAGGCCTTAAATATAATTTTACTTTAATAATTAATAATAAAATTTAAATAAAATAAAAAATTAAGGGGGGTTCCCATACAAAAAACACAATTTTTGGCCTATTTTTGCTCTATAACGGTACGGAACCCTTCGTGCGCGAGTCCGACTCGCACTTGGCCGATTATTTTTTAATATTTAATTCACAAGTTAAATTATTGTAATATCGAAGGTAATTTTGCAAAGCTCTCGCACTAGATGCTATCGCAGACCGCTGAGTTCGTGGCCACTCATCCAGTCGCCTCCATTAAAATCGGCCATGTTGCCTAATCATTGGGCACATATTGTAATGCACTCGTACTAATTAGAATCTCTATATTCTTTGGCCAATTTAGGCTAATAGAATCTAGTATTCCTAATAAGAGTATTGATTAACAATTAAGAGCTTAGCCTAGTTTACGTATCTAGAACAGAACCGTATATTTAGGTTTCGTTACCTACGAAATATATTTGTGTAAGCTTTTGAGCTACCTAAAGCTAAAAGTGAAAAGTTTTCAAAGCATATGCTAAAGAAAAAAGCTTTCTATAATTCCGAACGAGCACGTTCTCCACATAAAATATTATTCTTATACATTTTTAAAATACAATTTTAAGAGAGCTCCCAGCGGTTTATTTTAGAAATATTAAGTTGATTTTTCCAAAGAAAATATCCAATCTTTATTCAAACCACAAAGATGCTTCTACTTGAAAGATAGTATTTTTATATATTCATAAGAGGGAAAATACGCATTTAAAAATTTTATCTAAACTGTCACCCGTGGAATATGTAATTTAAGTTTGAACGTAAAACCCCCGGGAAAAATTCATGACTGCTTGATAGCGTTTACTTTGACGATCGCGTACCTTCGTATAATGAACTGGAAGTTATTTATACATTATTTTACTTTATAGAAAAATGCAGTTGAGATTTAAAATAATATAAATTCTAACATTTCAAAGTCATTGACATTGTAAGCTGACGAGGGGAAACGCCGCTATGAGATGAATTTTTTAACCGACTTCCAAAAAAGAGGAGGTTAAATGTTCGGCTGTGGATTTTTTTAAATAACTAAGCGCCTCAAAACTGAACTTTATTTACTTTACAAAACCTCAGGGCTGCCTAATCCAATTTAGAATGGGTCACTTAAAAAGCTTCGTCTCGTCACGTTACGATGTAAACTAAACCTTTTGCAATAATTACTTACTACGAAATTCGCTTTATCTAACCATCTTATCAATATTAGCTACTCGTGGCGAATCTGGGGCTAAAACCTCGTACACCCTACCGAAACACTTTTTCAGAATGGTTCACATAATTTATGTTTTAACCTAAGGCCTTAACTGCGTACAATGCAAAAAAACCGTTAAGTAGGTATACACTCATAGACTTACTACTTTATTAAAATTAGCGTGATGCTAATAAACAGGAGTGTGCAGATACCCAACAGTGTGTTGTAAAATATTTTATACCTATCTTAAATGAGCATGCCCAGGTATTACAACAAACAAGAAAGTACGTAATTAATGAAACTCTAAGCTTATGAAACTAAAACTATTAGTAACAAAGTAAATAGTGTTTGCTGCGAGGAAAACATTAAAAAAGCCAGTTTAGTAAGAAACTTCGCTGATTACGGCTTAATGTTTCGCCTGGAACTTGCTGGCTTATCTCGACACTGTTGCATACAAACTCCTTACCTAATTTCTATTTTATATACGTACGTACGGTTTTGTTGGGATTTCCAGTGAGCAAGTTCATGTTCAGCTTTTACGTTCCATACGTATAGATTTACCCCTTTTATAATAATTATAAAAGGGGTAAATCTATACGTATATGTATATTATACTTCCGCACATTGGAAAAGTCACATAACAGATCGAAAAACTGTTAATGTGTTCGTCAAAACGATGAATAGTTACAAAATATGCTGAAGTGGACAGAAACAATATTAAATTTTAGAAAAAATCAAAAATATCAATTATACATTTCAAAATGTTTTGTGTTGTTTTAAAATTGTTTGCAATGCCATACAGCTTCATTATTTCAAGCTGTCTAAGTATAATAATATGACAAATACATATTATATTCATTATTATTCATAGCTTTAAATTGGCTATCGCCATTATAGACATGAATAGCTAGGGGTAACAACTAGTTTTAAGCAAAATTTAGGTACAATTTAGCTCTAAATTTGATTAAATATTAATAACACGCCTGATGAAGCACCCTCGTCGTACTAAAACTAATTAATTACTTATACTAATACCTACGTAGAACGTACTAAGTCTTAATGAAACTCCAAGTGATTTAGTATAGGTATAAATCAGTAGAACAGGTTTTTACATTTCAAATAAACTCAATAGAATAATATAAAAACAACGGCAAAACAGCAGAGGATAGTAGTAATGTTAAATAGCAAATTTTGTTTTCTTTCTTCTTTAATTGACAAAGTCTGACAAGTCTACTTTCCGATCTTAGGGCCGGGACACAAAAAGACGGCATCGCCTCATCTTCAATTTCTACGTGAGTTTCTACGGCACGACGTCGCACGACGCCGTGCCGTGGTTTTTTATGACGCGCGTCGTGGATTCCCACGACACGGCGCCGTGCCGTGTTTTTGTGTCCCGGCCCTTACGGATTTTTATTAATTTTTTTACACATCCCAAAAAACGTAGTAACCCCGCTTAAATAGCAGCTGTTAATCACAGTATTATGACTTTTATTTCATCGAGCCTCATGTAGTACGGGACCCCTAGAACATTTTTTTTTTTTACTATCAAGCTATTTTTTTGTGAGTAGCTTAATTTTGATAAGACGAACAACATTTTTATTTGCGAAAAATCTCGAAAGTGGTAGCTAACAGAGATAGAAAGGATTTCATATTTTGATCTGATGGTCCTAAAATATGGACTGTTTTATTTGTAGGACAATGTTACTCTCAAATTATATAACTAATAAGTAATAACCAATCAATATATATATATATATATATATATATATATATATATATATATATATATATATATATATATATAAACAGCTTGTTAGGGTTCTGTTTTAGGGTTCAGTAGTCAATATTGATAGGTTAATAGTTATATTTATAATTTAAGAGTAACATTGTCCTACAAATAAAACAATCCGTATTTTAGGACCATCAAATCAAAGTATGAAATCCTTTCTATTTCTGTTAGCTACCACTTTCAAGATTTTTCGCAGATAAAAATATTATTCGTCTTATGAAAATGAAGCTATTCACAAAAAATTTGCTTGATAGTAAAAAAAAAAATATTCTAGGGCTCCCGTACTAAAAGTAATGTTTACACCAAACATTACCTCGACCCTGGGTACAAATTTCCTTGACAATTAAACGTGAGCATTAATTAAATTGACCCTACCGCCTTCGGTACCCGAGCCCTGCATTAATTCCCTTTTGCTTATTCAGTGGATTAATACCGTATATGATACCGAAGATAGATTTTAATGAAACAGCAAAAACTGTACAGATACTTGGATTATTATGTAGGTACTATCAGCGTTGCCACACGTCCCGATTTTGGCGGGACGTCTCGATCTTTTTATCAAAATCAGGCTCAGTCCCGCTTTTCGGGAAAAAGCCCGAAGGTACGTGCAGCGTGCTGAGAAAGAAAGGTGCGTACCTAATGAAGATAAGAGTGTGGGAGGTAGAGGGGTGGATTTTCTTTGGCTACATAAACTCGTCAATCTATTGTCACATAAACGTTATTTTAACGCAAAAAAGATAAAAAATTAGAAAAACTTTTGATTTTACACCTTTCTTTACTTTGTCCCGCTTTTGATTTAAGAATCCCGCTTTATCACTCAAAAAGTTCCAAAGTCCCGACTTGGCTCAGAAAAAATCTGGCAACGCTGGTACGTATGCTCTGATCTCAATTTCATAGCAGGATAAGTAAGTTGTTAGATATGTTATAAGATTTAGCATAATGCATCGTAAGCACCATGACACTGCGATACGTTATGTCAAATTCCATACAATTTTGAAATCAGTCTGACAGACTATTAGTATGGGTTTACATACATGACTTATGGCCTGACTTCACTTTGATTTTTATTATCTCCTAATTACTAATCACTCTGCACTAATCACCTGTACACGCACTAATCAAAGTGAATACAGGTCCTTACGACAAGTAGGGGTTTGTCTGAACTTTGATGAAGATCTTGAAGACCCTTTCTAGTTATGATGATCACTTGGTATTTTGAGGTTTTAATGTCGATGAGTATTGCAAGATATAAAAACCATTCCTTATAATAATATAATTGTATAATTTGATCACAAAAAACTAACGAACATCAAAATCATTTGATTATAATATGATCTTAGGAGCACAGCTGTTAGTAGTGGTAGGAACACAAGAGGTTATTATGTCATCTCAAGCATTCCTATTCATCATCATTAATCTATTCCATCCATACAAAATCATGATAAACCACTATCAATTTGTGACCGATGCCCATAGATAGGCAAAAATACTAGGTATGCTAGCTTCACTCGCGACAACTATTTTCCAGAGCATAAGGAGAAAAATTCATCAGTTGTTTCATTATACTCTAGGATAACGACTACCACTCGAACATTTTTTAATTAGTGGTTCGTAGACGTGCATCGGCTTATCCACTGAACAAGAGATAATTTATTTTTTCCGTACAAAACTAGTACGCGAACGTAATTGGTTCTATTTTTAATATAGAATGGAACTTTTTCTCCTAATATTTAATTTTATTTATTTATTTCTTCACAAAGGTAACAATTATTACAAAAACAGACTCAGTATCACAAATCACAATACGAGCAAATAAGTAAGTGCTCCACACGGCGCGTTGCGTCAGCGTTTCGTCGACGCAGCGCTGCCGTTTGACGCATAGCCGGCCATACGGGCGCTGCGTCATCGCAGCGTTAAATACGAAGCAGTCCGTCAACAGTCAACACCCCCTGCCTCTTCGTCTCAGCAGAGGTCTCGGGGGCTGTTGTCCGTCATAATTATGTGCGTTGCGACGACGCAGCGCGCCGTGTGTACACCTTGGTTATTCGTATGTAAAGTATACAATTAATAACCAAGTAAACAACACGTAAATAAGTAAAAAGTCTACTTTAAAACCTAATGATAAGTAAACGAGGTGAGTGAAGTAATTCAAAAATAGCTTCGAATCGCATTAAATTTCAAAATTGAATTGAAGGCAATCAATCGCATTTATTCCGTTCGCAGAATCTCACGAATTTCGCTAATTCACTAAAAAATATGAAAAAGGAGCCCGCCGTCACACCGGAAAAATATCATCGCTGATTAGATTCGAGAGCTGAAATTATTTCGATTCATTTCGAAATTTAATAACGTCAAGTCGATAAATAAATCTTATCGGTGGAGACTCGAGAATTTTCCGAAGCGTATAAGAGACGCGTAATTTATCAGAATAACGAGCGTTTTCGAATCTGCTTTGGGTGACAGTGGGTTCATTTATATTTTTTTCTTATCCAATTCGGCTCGATCGTGTGTCGGCATTATTCACGCGTCAGGCAGCGTCAGACTCGGCGTTATCGCTGACTTATCTTGACGCGCGAGGAACTGTTTGTCACAGAGGTATTTTATATGGGAATTTGTTAGCCGACTTCCAAAAAGGAGGAGGTTATACGTTCGTCTGTTTGTATGTTCAACCATAACTTCGCCGTTTATGGGCCGATTTTCATGATTCTTTTGTTGTTGTACAGGGTTGAATCCGAGGTTGGTACCATGTTCACAAAAGTGGTGATCTGATGATGGGATCTATGAGGAATCGAGGGGACTCCTTGAAATTTATATGGGAACATATGGTGATTTCGATTTTTTCTGAAGTATTTCAGGCATATACTACCAAAAAGTAAGATTTTGCACCAGAATATACTCTGGTTCTGAAGGTACCCAACAGAACTTTTGAATCCTTATAGATACCAGTTTGAGGATTTTGGCTTTATTTAAACTACTCTAAGCAAATCCTACATTATTTGTGCTGAACATAGGCTAAATTGTATTTTGGAAAAAATAGGGTTTCGTAAGATATTTGGGTTTTTCGGACGCCAGATGAAAAAATCAACCAGAAAAGTTACTTATTTTGCGTACGCTGCAGAAACTATAAAAGATAGAACCATAAAATCTTCTAAGTATTGTAGATCTTATAAATATCTACAAAAAAATCTGCGACACACTATACTTATCTATGTCGAGTGAGGCACAATAACCATTTTTTTATTTAAAAATCTTGAATTTTTTTGGACAACTATTAAACGCGTTTATTTTACTCATGCCATTTATCCTTATCAAAATAAATTATTTCATCACTAAGTACAGCTTATGTAGATAAAATTTGGTCTCTGAATGATTAAAATTGGACGTTTGGTTTTGAAATTATGGCGAAATTAAAATATTACGATAATGGGCGTCACTAAGCGGAATGCGCTTGCGGGAAGACAATATGTGCAGTGTGCACTATACACCCTTCGGATAATGACTGCGTCCGCGTCGTCGATGTCAGTGTCGGAGTCTGTGAATTGACCTGGGAATCATTTTGCTGACCGAGTCTTTCCTTGGTAGGCTTTTTGCAGCCGTAACCGACATCCACGCGGGCAGAGCCGCAGGCGACCGCTAGTAATATGTACAACTCTAAGACAACAAGCTATAATATTATAGCCTTGTCGTCTCATATTATGTACCTAGCTAAAAAGGGTAAAATTATTATTTTTAGACAAAAAATTAAAACCGACTTCCAAGATAAAAACAAAAGTAATACTTATTCTTAATCTAAAAAGAATCAAATAATTCTTATTCCTTATTATAGTGGCGTCTTCAGACTTCGCCTAAACCTCAACTATTTCTGTACTCAATCTTCATGCTTTTGAAGTCGGTACCAGCTTACCTTAGCGTAATTGCTATGTCAAGGATCTCAGAACTTTTCCGGGCTGGTACCTACTTCAAAAGTACGAAGATTGAGTACAGAAATAGTTGAGGTTTAGGTGAAGTCTGAAGACGCCACTATAATAAGGAATAAGAATTATTTGATTCTTTTTAGATTAAGAATAAGTATTACTTTTGTTTTTATCTTGGAAGTCGGTTTTAATTTTTTGTTAAAAAATAATAATTCTAAGACTGACTCGTGTACGGACATTTTAGTAGTATCACAGTACCATCAAGGAAATTGATTCATAGATACCTGCGTTATTTGGTTGCATTATGTCATTTCAAAATTAGTCGTGATCTGTCGGCCCGTCCGTTAACTGCATTAATTTCTTCGATGGCACATAGTATGGATCAAAATGTGTTTAATATTTATTTTAAGTTATATTCTTGTTTTTTTAACTAATCCAAAAAATTTAATGTATGTAATTACTAACCAATGGGCCAAATAGTAGTCTGCAATAAAGATATTTGTATTTGTATTTTGTAAAATTCGCAAAAAAATGTAGTTCAATAGAAATCGCCTGTATTTTAAACCTTAACAAGCTATTCTCGGAAAGTTAACAAAATATTATGTAATTGTACAACTGGCGTAAAAACTAATATAAACAAATAAAACACAATATTACTTGCTCTTTACACTATATTCCGAATTTTAAAATTTTCGAAAATTAGGAATATAGTGGAAAAAGTGCAAGTAATATTGTGTTTTATTTGCGTATAAAATGAATTTCTACCAAGAACCGACAGTACAATCAATTACATATTAAGTATATTGTAAAAACTATTTTCAGAGGGCGTATGATATTATAATGCATCACAAATACCAAAAATTTTTGATGACTTACTAACTGTTTATCCAGCCAAATCTCGTGACTCGAAGGGGATTCAGTTCCAATTATTATAATCTTTCAAAAGCCATGAAAATTACTTTATGAATCGGTGAGTGTTCGCACCAAAGCGGATGATCTTACCTTTCGGATTTAGGATATAATTATCATACATTTCTGAATCCCTTTTATATTTTTAGATATTTCTATTGTTAGAAGATTTAAGTGATTATATTAGTAAAGACTTATTAAATATTATACTCAATAATTCCGGTTACAAAGAAAAAGTTGTTTGTAAAGGAAACATAAACTTTCTTAAGTTAAAATATTCGAACCAACTATTATTTCAGCTTGTAGTAAATTCAAAGAAAATTTATAAATGAAACAGTGCTCATAGTCATTTTAACAAGTATTAATTACACAATAATATTACAGTTAGTCAAAGAAGAGCAAATTAGCGTCAATAAGGTATTTTTAGATATACTTACTATGTGACTATTTAACATGAATTATTTATTGTTGTGATGTTTATAAATTTTACTGTGATCAAATGATTGCGTTCATATTGAAATTAATATGTTGTGGTAAAAGGGAAATGAGTTTGTAATTACTCATTGTTTGTGGTGTATGTTTGGTATACAATAGCTGCTGTAGCTTTTTATTCATTTATATTTAATATAAATTCATAAAAAAATACTACTCAATAATATAAATCCTTTCCTGGACTTACACGAATATTTCAAAATTCCTGAAAGTCCAGGAAAATTCTAAATTTAGCCAAATCGGTTCAGCCGTTTAGAATTTTAGCAAGACAAACAACATATTTATAATTAATTTTTATTTCATTTCCTAATCTACAATATACATACAATAATACATAAGTACAAAAATAATACATATCCTGACTTTTTTTTCATTCCAAGTAAAAACAAATATTCCCACCGTTATAACGTCTACAACATAAAACCTGAATTTTACAGTACATATCACACCCAATCGTCAGAATAATGGTAATCCAAGAGATATTTCATGCTCTTGATTCCTAAGCATCATCATAGCAGTGCACCTATATTTCTTATGAGATAAGGTTGAATTTGGCGCTCAATTCAGCTAAGTAAGCCATAATTAGGAATTCATGTATGTCTTACACGATTTCCATGAATTTATTGTTATTATATAAAGGCAATTAGAGACGATGCCAGTCGCGGACTATTAAGAACAGACGCTTTCGAGCCCTTTAATTAATTGTTAAGCCTGAACCTCCGTTAAATAACGTTCAACGTTTTCTCCCAATGATGTATTAGGTAGTACATCATAAAAATGGCTTATTTTAGATGTTTCTCCATCCTTTCCTCCGTCATTTTACCAGCAGTTGGCGAAAATGTTTGTATTTAGAGTCATAAAAACGCAGTTACAGATGTTTTGACGCGTAGATTTATTTATAAAAATTAGAATATCGTCGGTATAAAAAATAATACGAAGGACGACGTTAAAGTCCGCTTTTTATGTTATTTTAATAAAGTAATAAACAGTGTCAGACACCAGCTGGCCGGAGTCAGCTTGCACGGGCGATGCTTATAAGAAACCCTGTTAACAGAATTCACTATATGAAAATATGATTTATTATTTTCATTTTACATTGCTCTGTTATGATTTTAAAATTTCAGCTCTTTCTCCGCGCTGCACAAATATCGCTTGTATTTTATATTTTGCGACCGCGGACATGTAGACTTTTGCAAGTTACTTGCAACTTGCAAGATGCAAGTTCCAAAGATTTGTTGTTAAGAGGAAGATGAGTGGGAAGATATTCAAAGAAATCGATTTATGGGTAGATGTTGAGTCTGCATCATATTATTATGATCTGTCTGTCAATTCAACTTCAGCCGCGGCCAGCTGTTGGACGAACACAACTCAACTAAATTACGTGTATCGGCATAATATGAATTTTCTCTGATAGTATTAAATATATTCACTAAGTTCGGGCTAACGAAGTTAGAGGCACAGTATTTTCGCACGGCTTTAAATTTTGCTGCAGGTTTTATTTCCTCCAATAAGCAACATTGCGGCTGTAATTACTGGAATGAAGAATGAATTTCGTAAGGCAATCTACGCCATAGCTGCGTGCGATGATATTATTGAAGTAAAAACTTCTGTGGCGTCTTTAGCTTTATTTTTTGAGATGAGTAAAATGTTAACTTGCATCGAAACATGTTATCTGGCCGAAATTATACCCAGTATCCTTTCTAACATGTTATGCGCGCTCTCTCCACGTTGGCCTGATCCTGACAAGCGTTAACGAAGGTGGATAGGGGCAAGTAAAGCAGCTGGACACTTGCCCAAGCAACTGGCATATATGCAAGCAGATCTTCACAGATATCGCCCGTATTTTATATTTTAACCTCTGTTGAGGTAACCTCCTTTCAGACATGACTTATGAAGTTGAATGGTTGACGCTAATGCCGTACCTGTGTTGCGTTCAGTTTTGCGATTTCTTATTAAAGTATTCCTAAGCTTTCTTCAAGTGTTGTTACATCCGAATGAAAAAAGGTATGTTTTTGCATTTTAATGAAATGGAAAATAAAAGTAGAACGCTCTCTCATCTCTGGTAAACAATTTCCGCCTTTCGTGTACACTTGACATTCACTGTCTTACAAAATATAGCTAAATATATTGTTTGTTATCTGGCAGAAAAATATTATGTATAAATATAAAATAAAATTATTATTCTTAAGCAATAAGCTGAACTAAGAAAATAATATTATCAAACAAAGACTAAACATTTCTAACAAGTACTTCTATGAAAATATAGTACTTTTTATTTCTAGTTGAGTATTTTAAAACAAACGGTAGTGAATTGAATATAAATGAGCAGTTTACTCTTTTGTCGTTCCGGTATTAAGCACAGCGAGTTTCATTTCGATCCCATATTGTATTGAATGTTTGGAAAATAATGACGTCATTTGTTCAAGTAAATAGAAAAGGCACCGTATCTATCGGGATCTACAGAACACCTCTTCTATAAACCTAACTGCAAATCGACAAATCGAAAACGTAACATGTGGTGTTCCACGCAAATCGATTTGGTACTCTATTTCCAAGTCTTAAAGTATAATTTTCGATGCAATTCGGGTTTATGTAAGTAAAAATCTAAGGGAAAATGCATGTGTTACGACGAAGCTTTATTACAATTTAAGGGATGTAACAAATTGTAAAACGTGCAAACGTGAATTCACCACACGTCTCCACTTTGTATGTAGCTTTCGCCCCCCAGAAACGTCTAATACGGGTTAAAGTACAATCACTTATTCAATATGAAGAGTTTTTAATTGTACTTCTTTTCGAACTTTTAATTAATTCTGTGATGCCTTTTCTGACAGTTCGTTAATTTTTATCAAAAACTTAATTTTGTCTGTAAACTCTTTTTTTGGCGGGGTAAGAAAGAAACAAACTGGAAAGGCTTTGATCGTGCCTTAAAATTAGACTAACTATAACATTATTGTAAACTGAATTTTTAAGTTATTTTATTACTAGATGACGCCCGAACTCCGTCGCGCCAAAACTCGTTTAAAGCGCGCAAACCGTACATTTTTCCGAGATAAAAAGTAACCTATGTCCTTTCCCGGGACTCCGAGTATCTTCATAATAAATTTCAACAAAATCGGTTCAGCGGTTTGGGTGTGAAGAGGTAACAGACGGACAGACAGACACACTTTCGCATTTATAATAATAGTATGGAAGTATGGATTATACTTTCCCACGGCTGCTTCCAGACTTTACAGTTACATAGTAACAACTGTAACCGAAAAGAGTTTTACTAATAACAGAATTCGATAAACTTTTTCAATCAGCAGGCCAAGTAGTACACCGAAGGTCGAAGGATAAAAAAAGTAAGTCGTTTAAAAAGTTATCGCTCAAGAGAACCCGTTGATTGATAAACTTTTCTCGTTTGCATCATTTTTGGATGAATTTTAAAATTAAACAAAGTATATTTTCGCGCTAAACTCGATTACAATCGCCAGTTTCCGAATTTCTCAAAATTAAATTGCTTACTTTTGTTTATTTCACTTTTTGTTTTATATTTTTATTCAGTGTATTTTTTTAATTATATTTTTTAAAAGTATAATATTTCACTTTAATGAAGCTTTTATTCAGTCTTTATTGACAAATGAACAACCTTAGATACTATAGGTTCTTTAAAAGATTTATTATCACCTATCAGTAGTTTAGTTGTACTAAATATATTAAACCATAGTACTCAAAATATTATCACTAAAGTTTTGATACAAAACCTAAGCTATAACACGAATTGGGGTACTGTTTATTCATTTTAATTAACCTGATCGTGATTTTTAAACGCAAACAATATAAAAAGGGTTATTCGAAGATTATTTAATCCTCATTTTATGGTGGCTTAACGGCCTTTTTAAGTAATCCCTTTTACCCAAAACCTGTATTAAACGTTTAATATTCCATCGTGAAACTTACTGAACCGTCCCAGCCCATAGCAAGATGGAATCCTTTAGGGAAAGTGTTAGAAAAATATATAAAAGATATTATTATAAAAGTGCGTTCAGAATGGAAAATTTTGACTAAAGTACAAATAAATATGTTTGATGTTACAAAAGTGATTTAAAAAGAAGGTAAGAATATATTATTTTGAGATCATCTGTATAATATAACGCTCTGGCATTATAATATTATAGATGATCTCAATAAATCGCCGTTGAAACTGATTAGGAATTTGACCTACTATAAGATATTATGTTACAATACAAAATTAAAATAATATAAGTATAACATAACTGCACGTAACGTATTGGAATACCTGACATTTTACTTTTGTATAACTTTTATTAAAGTCTCGCCTCGTTTAGTTTCGGTGTCATCAGACCCTAAAACGTAATTTAAACTGCTAAGTTTCAATGTGGAAGGCCCTTTAGTTTGATAGAGCTCATCGTTAGAATATAGTATGAAAATCATACGGTAGAGTGACCTACGCCTTGAAATCAAAATAGATTAACACAGAGACAGGACAAGTACGTGCGATGGGCTGCAGCGTTGTTTTGGTAGTTGTGGCTATCCGAAATAACGTTTAGGGTCAGTTAAAATTAAAAATGACGCGTTAGTGGGATGGGGTGCTCTTTTAAATGAGCTACTAAAAACTTTTTTTAATAAACAAGACAACACTCATTAAATCAACCTACTCGCCAATGGCGTTGTTGAGCTTTTTTTTAAATACATCGCATTTACACTTCACAATATTGCATTATGAAGTGACACCAAAGTATGCGCGTGCCCGATTCACATCTATACTGTACTCGGCGAAACATTGCGTAGCGGTCATTGACTCCCTGTCAAAAACTTGTCATTTTCTATATAAACCGCGATTGACAATGGAGTGTCAAATGTTGTCAATCGTGGCTTTGACCGCTATCGCCATGTTTCGCCGAGAACAGTATAGTATGAAAATACATCTTCTTATTAGGTCTTTCCCATAATAATATTACGTAAGATCTGTCTTAGTCTACGTTAGTACGTCTCTCTTAGTACATTTGCTCCAATAACTTTTATCTTGGGTTGTCTGTTTAGGAAATCAATTTACGTATTTTTTTAATACTTATTATGGTAGTTCTTTGGTCATACTGGTCTACCGGGGGTTTGCATCTAGCTCTTTTAGCTTCTGAGAGACTCAATGCCTTCTGGTGTTTAATGCCTTAGTATGAAAATGGTATACTGTGTATTATTTATACTGTGGTTATCCCGTCTGAGTCTCCTGGGTGTCCGACTCTCCGGATATTTTACGGTATTTTAACAATTTTAACGAGCTGTCATATTTACTTCAATGCACTGCTTTAAGGATAGACTAGAGTCATATTAAAATGTGACTTTCTTTGTTAGTTTAACCCAAATGTACGTTAAAGACGCACGAAAAAATGTTGTATATTTTAAATTCAGATCAGAACTACATGACTTATTAAATTCTTCATATAATAATATCTATTTAAGTAAATTGTATTGAAATTACTGGCCGGTACTATATACGTCATATCGGTGAGTTATCCATTATTATGTGAGGTTCTCTACATACATTAACTTAAAAAATTTGGAAGGCATTTTTTCTCTTGTATGTTTAACTGTTTGTAAACTAAGTACTTAATATGATAATATACTATTATTACTTATTACTAAGACTAAAAATAACAAATTAGTATATTTCCTCATTTCACTATATTAATATAAATCCATACTGTCTGCCTGTCTGCTTGTGAGGTAACAAAATCACTTCACGCTCAAACCGCTATACTGATTTTGCAGAAATTCGGTATGAAGATACTTTGAGACCTGGGAAAGGACAAAGGATACTTTTTATCTCATAAAAACCAATGGCTTTCGCGCGATAAGCTCATTTTGGCGCAAAGAAGTTGCGGGCGTCATCTAGTTATATTGTAAAATACATTTATATTAATACTAGCTGTTGCCCACGACTTCGTCCGTGTTAACATAGTATACCTATATAGACTTTCATTTAAACTTTCAACCCCTTTTTTTCTCCGGAGGGGGAAATGCATTACGCATACCACCCAGGCGCAGGGGGCGACACGAGCGGTGACGTGGGACTCCCGTAGCTAATGAGACCACGGTATACCCACTAAACCCCCCCCCCCCCCCCCCCGTCTTCCGCCACGCCGCCTTTAGACGGGGCCACGGGAACGATACACACATCCGCGACCCCGCCAGCGGCCCGAAGACTTCACGATGGGCGCGCAACACGTGCGCCCTCCTCCTCGGCCCCCACCAGGGCTGAAGCAGACGCCCCCCGAGTCTGCTACTTGGAGGCCATGTGGCAGATCAGGTCTGTGACTCTGCCACCGACCACACCTCTGCGGCCCCACCAATGCCGTTCAAACGGAACGGTCCCGCCAGCTCGCAGGGGGGTAGGGAGAGCGGCAACCTACCACAATGCCTCTCCCCCACGATCCGTCCTCGGCCGCAGAGGATAGGGCAAGCGGCGCACCGTAACACCTACTTGCCTCTTCCTCTGCGGCCCCACCTCGTGCGCATCCGCAGCGGACTCCTCCAGCCCGCTGGGAGCGCCCTCCTCGGGCCAGGCGGCGACACCGGCCGGCCCTGGTTGCCTCTTTGCTTCACCGCGGTTACTAGAGCCCCACCGCCACGACAAGGCGGGCAACCATCGGGGGGAAAAAACTTTCAACCCCTATTTCACTCCCTTGGGGCTAGAAGTTTCAAAAATGCTTAAACACGTATCCAATCATTTTTAATCAGAAGCCCAAACATAAGATTTCATGTTTCTAACTCAAGAAATAACGGACTTTCATTGAAACTTTCAACCCCAATTTCACCCCGTTGGGGGTAGAATTTCCAAAAACGCTTAAATACGTATCCATTCCTTTTTAATCAGTAACCCAAAATTAAAATTTCATGTTCCTATCTTAAGAAATGACGGACTTTCACTTGCCTCTTCCTCTGCGGCCCCACCTCGGTGCGCATCCGCAGCGGACTCCTCCAGTCCGCTGGGAGCGCCCTCCTCGGGCCAGGCGGCGACACCGGCCGGCCCTGGTTGCCTCTTTGCTTCACCGCGGTTGTCCAAGCCGCGGTTACTAGAGCCCCACCGCCACGACAAGGCGGGCAACCATCGGGGGGAAAACTTTCAACCCCTATTTCACTCCCTTGGGGCTAGAAGTTTCAAAAATGCTTAAACACGTATCCAATCATTTTTAATCAGAAGCCCAAACATAAAATTTCATGTTTCTAACTCAAGAAATAACGGACTTTCATTGAAACTTTCAACCCCTATTTCACCCCATTCGGGGTAAAATTTTCAAAATTCCTTCCTTAGTGGGTTACTTATTAAACACAACCTTTTTTTTTTTTTTTTTTTTTTAATGAGGGGAAATACTTTACGTATCCCCCACCCCCCGGGGGAAGGGGCGGGGGTATGTGGGACTCCCTAAAGAGGTCTACCCACTAAAACCCCCCAGCCCTCCGTCATGCGCCTATAGTGCGGGAGGGACGGGTACTGCAGAGCATTTCAACTCCGCCCCTTCCCGTGCGCAGCCGCAACCGGCATCCTCTTCTAGCGACTTTGGCCGCTGACCTCACCGAGAGCCCCCCGGGCTATAGGGGGGCTGTCTTCTCGGGACCCTTTATGCGGACGGGATCCCCCGATCGCCGCCCGCGGGTCTAGGCATCCGTCTCCATGACAGCGGAGGCGGGCGGAGCCCCAGCGCCTTTAGGCTTCGGCTTTCGTCGAGCCTTTTTGGACGGAGCCTTCTCTTCTCCGGGGGCCGGCTTTTTCGCTGCAGACGGACATCCGCTGCCGCCCAGCACGTGCCCCCTTTCGACCCTGCCAGCGGCTTCACACAGGGCGCAGTTTGGTTCTGCGGCCCCGCACTCCGCCGCCTTGTGTCCTGGTTTCCCGCACCGGAAACAAGTCCGACTACGGTCCACCGGGCACCGGCACTTGGCAGCCACGTGGCCGGTGTCCTGGCAGCGGAAGCAACGCGTTGGCCTCGCGGCCAACAACGTCACCCTCGCCGACACCCAACCAACACGCAACCGCCCAGAGCTCGAAAGCTTCTTGGCGGCCGCGACTGGGAGGCGGACCCAGCACGATCCGTCCCCCCGTGGCCCCTCTCTTATTGGCCCCGCCCGGACATCGCCGGTCAGGCACTCTCCTGCTCGTGCGACCGCTTCCACGACTTCAGCGGTCATCACGGAGTCGTCAAGGCCGGCGATGCGCATCTCCGCGCATGCGGCTGGCCGCCCAACTTTCACCTCCGCAGGCAGGACACTCTTAAGCCTCGCGGCGAAGGCGTCCGCCTTCTCTCTTGCGCCCTCACCAGCTATGGTGAGAAGGCGCCCTCCGGTTCGGGCCCGGCGGAAGCGGACTTGTGGAATGTCAAGATCCACAATGTTCACCGCCCGCCGGGCATCCTCAATGGCCTTGGCGTAGGTCAGACCCGCCTTCACAGCCGACTCTTCTATTGTAAGAGCGACGGCCGCAGTGGCGGGGACCCGAAGCCTGGGCTTTTTCTTCTTCTTCGGGACGGCTGTAGATTGTGTAGCCGCCCCTTTCGTCCTCTTGCGCTTTGGACCCACTGTGGTCCATGGCGTCTCAGCATGGGGGGAGCTGGTGTTCACTCCCCCTTGCATCGCCTCCTGAGCGGCCATTGTGGGCCGCTTCTTCTTTTTCCTGGCCTTTTTAGGCCTGGGCGCCGTGGAAGCAGCAGGGGCCTCTAGAGGGGCCGATGCAGCAACTGACGGTTGCGACTTCTTCTTTTTAGCCGGTTTCCCTTTCGCCTTCTGCAGAGGGTGTCCCGGCATTTCTTCCTCGATCGGCCTTATGTCCGACGCCAGCGAGGGTCTCCGTCTCGGCTCGGGCAGGAGACGATCCTCCAACCCAGCAAGCCTGGCGTTGAGCATATTGCCAAAGGTCTCCACGTTTGCACGGGAGACTTCGGCCAATAGCTCACGCATGTCACCACCAGTTGGCCGGGAGGTCTGTCTGCGCAACTCGTCAAGCTCCTGGCGTAACTTCGCCACTTGCTCTTCGAGCCGCGCATTCTGAGCCTCCAGCCTCTTGATCTCCTCCGATGAGGAACGATCTTTCATCTCTTCGAAGACCATTTTAATGGTCGCCACAGACTCTTTAAGGTACCTTACGTAGGTACCCTTAAGATTGGATGACTTCGTGGCGACCATTTCAATGGTCTTCAGCGAAGTCTCCACCGTTCTCATGAGGTCAACGCCTGTCCGCTCCATAGCCTCTTCTCGCGAAGGAGAAGAAACGGGAAGTCCGGATTGGGAGCGGGCGGAGCTGATGGACTCTCGCGTTTTCCTCGCCTCCCGCGCTGCCTCAGCGACCTCTTCCTCGGCCTGTAAACGAAGGGCCTCTTCCTTCTCCAGATTAAAGTTGGCCTGTGCCTTCGCCAAACCGGTATATTTGCCGGTCGTCGGCGGGCGGCCACGTCCTCTCTTTGGTTTGGGCGCCGCCCCTTTGCTGAAGGGCGGTGTCATGTCATCATCCGATCGCCTCTTTCGGCGTCTCCTGTCCAGGAATGCGGGCAGGCCCCCGGAATCCAGCGACATGCCAGACATTTCGCTGGAGTCCGAGAGCCAGTCCTCGCTGTCTAGGCCAGGAGTGTCTCGTCCGGGAATTCGAGTAGGGGGCGGCATCATCGCATCGCGTGTCATCAGGACATGCGGAAGATCTTTGCCACCCCTCAACTCCTTGTCAGTCCGTGGCTCCGCCGCCGGCGCGGTAATGGGCGCCGGCTTCGGGCTGTCGCGCTTTTTCGCGCCGTCATCGCCTCCTAGGGCCGCCAAAATAGCCCTCTGGCTCGCCGCTTTTGCGGCCTCCGACTCACTCAACGCAATTTGTGCCGCCCCCGTATACGCGCGGCAGACATCCCCTTTCGGGGATGTGCGGGATTCTCCGGCCCCTGAGGGACCGGGACCCGCCCGGGGAGTATTTTTCAAGTTGCGCTCTGCCATCTTAATCTCTCCGACACCCCGGGTCGCGGGCCCGTTCTTCATACTGCGGGCGCAGCCAAACACACACAACAAGCACGCACACAAACACACGCCATACCGGCGTTCAGCCACCCCTCCCGTGTCGCCGTGAAAAGCTCACGATGGCACGGGGGAGGTGCCCAGGGACACGACGTGGACGGACCGGTATCGCCCCCATTAAACACAACCCTACTCACTAAATTTCGTGGCTGTAACTTTAACAGTTTTTGCTCAGCGATGATGAATCAGTCAGTCAGTCAGGACATGTAATTTTATAAGTATAGATCAATACGCCGTGTGAGGGGCGAAGACGTCCAAAAATTCCCAACGAGATTTCCCTAGCGAAATCATTCACGTTCTGCCGAAAATATAACGTTCGTATATTTTACGTGGTTTTTAATTAAATTCCCTTTATTAAATCCTTTTTACGGCGTATAAAGTTGCTCGTATATTAAAGTAGTATGTAGGCTTTACAAAATATGATGTGGATTTTTAACCGACTTCAAAAAAAGGAGGTTATCAATTTGACGCGTATGTATGTAATATTTCCAGAACTGCCCAGTTCTTGTATATGTTAGTCTATATTATCTGCGTCTCAACAAATGTGCCAAATTTCAAAAGTGTATGTATGTATGTATGTATGTATGTATGTATGTATGTATGTATGTGTGTATGTTTCATGTTTGTGTTCGCATATCTCATTCCGTTCATGTCCGATTTCAGTAATTCTATTTTTGTTGTACTAGGTATTGTTTAACTTAGGGAACAGTGCAAGTTTCATCAAAATCGGTTTAGTAGTTTTAGAGATAGGGAGTTTTTATTCTCAATTACGTACAATCTTGAAGTCGGTTTTATCTTTTTAATAAAATACAGTTATTTATACTTGCAAGGTTTTGTTTTCTTTAACAAAAATATAAGTAAGTGAGAAATCCCGAAATAAATATAGCCATTAGCCACAAAGGAATATGTTATATGGTGCGTTAGCCAACAAACTTATGTTCGCCTCGGCAAAGAAATAACACACTCGAGTAATATTTATTTATCTAATATTTCCCCGAGTAGCATTATAAAGCAAAGGCATTGTTTGGTGAAATGTTTCCAAAGCAATTTATCTGCAAATCACCTGGGGGCATTCCGGGTCATCAATCTTAAGCCCTTGAGGCTAGTTCCTCGGCCCAGTCTTGGTGGATCACGGAAATATATTTAAGAAGACGCTTTTTAGTTAAGAACATTCAGCCTTCACTAGTATTAAGACGTCATAATAATATCTACGAAACTTTAGTATCGAGACATAATATTATAATCCTTAAGTAACTAAAGGATCTAAATTATTATGGCATTTAAATTATATTGTCATAGTATAGACACAATAGATATAACTACCAGTACTTCGACTTCGAAGAGACGGACGGGTTTCAATATGATCTGTCAAATTCGTCGTGTTTCGCCAGGATAAGTTAAAGGCTGGCGCGCTGGCTGGTATAATTTATTTTTAAAAAGAAGATTTTGAAATTGAATTCTGACAGTTTTCTTTGCATGTGCCAAAATATAAACGACAACTAAATTTGTAGGTAACGACCCTAGCGACGACTTTTGTCATAATACGTCAAACATAATTTTTTTTACATCAGTTCTAAGTCGGCATACTCTATCATTCTGTCTACTCTGGTATAGACGTCTGCTACATGAATATCGGCCAAATGATGTAACATGTGTGCAGCCACACTTGACATTTTGATATACCTAGAGAACGTAAGTGTGAAACAACTGTCCCTTGATCGACACTTTTTTTAGAAAATGGCGTTAGTTTTAACTTTTCTAAAACCCCAAAAGTACCGAAAAGAGCTGAAATTTAATACATCTAAGTTAAAGAGTAACATTGATTTAATTTAAAGCTATCGAAGTTCAAATAAATAGACATATTAAAGTACAACAAAAATCATACAGTCCACAATATGTAATTTTTTACACGGCGTCATCATCACAACATAAAACGTAATCCAGAAATCACAATACAAATATTATTACGATTTTAATTAGGTACTGAAGTACCTATCCCTATCACAAGATTTCTGTGTAATTTTAATTTTTTATTCGTGGTCAAAAATATAGCCAAAATAAGTAATTAGTCCTTCAATTAAACATACTAAATATTGTCTATACATAATGTCATGATAACCTCTATTCACTTCTTGATTTTTTTCTCTGTAGACGAATCATCTTCTTAAATGTATATCTGTGTGATCATATCCCACCTTTATTGCCCAGCTGAGTCGGATTCGTTAGCTCAGTAAATAAGTTATTGAGAACTCGAACAGTTTTGTGAAAATAAATGGACATAACAAGCTTTGGAAATTGATAACATATTAAAGTATCTCGGACGATTCATTTTTTGTTACTTTACTTGGCTGGATATCGGATTTTCCCATTGAAAGGTTCCCTTAGAAAAAATATGTTTAGTTTTTTGATAATAAATAATGGTTAATATCTATTTCCACAATTACTTTATTATTATTGACGACCTCTGTGGCTCAGTTGGTGGGCTATATTGGTAGCTCAAGCCGGGGGTCACGGGTTCGAATCCCGCCGACGGAACAAAAAGTTTTCAAAGTTCCTGGGTCATGGATGTATATTAAATATGTGTATAATATGATAAAAATCTTAAATATTATATGTATAGTATAAAAGTATTAAATATATTTCCGTTGTCTGGTACCTGTAGGCTGTAACACAAGTCCATCAGGTACTTACCACGGGGGTCAGACTGACGTGGTGTTTTTTTTTTTATGAACTAAGGGGGCAAACGAGCAAACGGGTCACCTGATGGAAAGCAACTTCCGTCGCCCATGGACACTCGCAGCATCAGAAGAGCTGCAGGTGCGTTGCCGACCTTTTAAGAGGGAATAGGGTAAAGGGGAGGGTAGGGATGGGAAGGGAATAAGGGAGGGTAGGGAAGGGAATAGGGTAGGGGATTGGGCCTCCGGTAAACTCACTCACTCGGCGAAACACAGCGCAAGCGCTGTTTCACGCCGGTTTTCTGTGAGAACGTGATATTTCTCCTGTCGAGCCGACCCATTCGTGCCGAAGCATGGCTCTGCCACGTATAAGGTGGTGGTACGGTGAACGTACGGTGTGAAGCGTCCATAGATAATATTATTATTATTATCGGGGATAAAAAATGTTTGTTACATCAACCGAACAACTCGATTATAGACCGTTCAAGAGCGAGTCGGTGTCGTGCACGTTTGGTTATATAGGTACCATTGGATAGTAATACTTACTAATCGAAAAAAACGCAATTATGGAAATGGAACCCTGAAAAATAAACTGCTTAATTTCTATGTATTAAATATTGAACTAGCTACTTGACCGAGCTTTGCTCGGTATTGGATAAAACATGAATAAAACGACATTTTCTAAAAATTATTCCTAGCTATTCTATTTATCGCCCCCGGAACCTCCTATGTACTAAATTTCATGATAATCGTTGGAGCCGAGATTCCAATTTATATATGTCACCGTAAGATTGTAAACACCGCGAGATTGTAATATGGCGAAGTGATGGATTGTAAACAACCAGTTTTCCGGTGATTTTAAATTAATTATTTCGTATTTAAAATAACTTCAATTGCCTGAATATTTGATGTATAACATTGAATAAAATTTTGATATATTTAAAGTGCAGTTTGAATTATGAATTTGGTTAATTTTAATAACCGAACATTCAATCAGCACTTTAAATATATCTAAATTTTATTTTATGTTATCACTTCGCCATATTACATTGTAATATGACGAAGTGATGGATTGTAAAAAAACAATTTTCCGGTGATTTTAAATTAATTATTTCGTATTTAAAATAACTTCAATGCCAAATGATAAGAGATGTATAACATAAAATAAAATTTAGATATATTTAAATTGCTGGCGGTGTTTACAATCTTACGGTGACATACATATATACAAGAATTACCCTTTTAAAGATATAAGATTTTGCTTTTGCATAAAAATTTATTTCCTGGAAAAATCTTTAATAATTTGCAGCTCTCTTACTTTAACAAGATGATAGAATATTTCTTCCATTTTATATAGGTACACCGATATTTCTAGGAATCGGTGGATAGTAAGCTCTGATTGTACAGAATAATTTTCTTTAATGATAATAGGATTTTTATATCAAACACATTCAAATTATATTTTGAAAGGCTTCTAAAATTTTAAACATCGAAATACACCAGTTCATGAAAATTCTAAATTTAAATGTGCGACAAATTTTAACATTCTATTCCATGTTCGAAAATAAACAAAACCGCTTTTTGGTCCCATAAATCTTTAGAAGACAAACTGCGTTAAAAAACGTTCAAAACCTGACGTCACGAGCGGCGAATGAAGTGCAGGCAATTTGATGTGAAGCGAAATGAAAAAAAAAATCTCATGTTTTACATATCACTTTAATGCACTGTGAATGACGGACATGTGAAAATAATATTTGGTTAACTTTCTACATACGGCCCCAACGCACACTATATACAGTTTAAGCAATTTTTTTATTGAAATGCGCGGTTCCCGCCTGTGAACAGGGTTTCGACGCGACGAAATTGACGTATTTGGCTCAAACTGAAAGGTAACCAACCCTATTGGAATAATCCAATCCAAAAGGACATAAATCCTATATGAACATTTTGGTAAGATTTGGCTCGCACATATAGTTAGTTAGCCATGGACAGGGGTCCAAGTCAGATATTTATAAATATAAATTTACGAATAGAAAAATTACTCTAAAAATACACCCTCTGAATTTTTTAACACACTAAGTTTCACTCAAAATTTAGTATAATTATTATAATATTATGTTGTAGCCTAATGTATATCGTCTGCTGATTAGTTTTTATATCCAACTAGACTAGATGATCCGGTGAACTTCCCTGGACTTCCACGAATATTTCAAGACTAAAATTGGCAAAATTGGTTTAGCTGTTCTCATTTTCTAGTGAGACTAACAAAGTTGAAAATTCATTTTATTTATACTTAGAAAAATATAGCAAAACTTTCAACAAAACTATGAGCTTCAAATCGACTATAGTGTGCATTTGCTCTTATGTTTCGACGTTCTGTCACTAGCACACTCTAACTTAAAAGTTTAAACCATGACTATTGTTTAAATGTTTCACAAAAAATGCTGCACTCTCTCCCAGCGCTTTTATTTAAATTTTCCTTTAAATGTCTGTTTGATGCACAATTTCAGTATTTGAATAACTACTGTGGGTAATGGGTGTCACTTGGTTGTACTTTTGCTGATTCTTTTATTTATATTACTTTAATTTTGATAGAGTTTTTGGATACTAAAACACACTTATTTTATACTCAATTACGTAATCTGTTGCGCCTAAATTAGTTTATCGCACTGGAACCGATAATTTTACCGGGATAAAAAGTGTCCTATTTCCTTTTTCAGGACTTAAAGTATCTCCGTAATTCTTTCCCTTTCTTTTTATTCCTAAAAAATGCACGGTTCCCGCACGATAAACGCATTTTGGCGCTACGGGGATGTGGGCAATCTAGTTTTACTACAGTATGCTTTTTTAAGAATTGAGGGTCCGTGGCCTAATGGGTGCATAATACGGACGCTCGTACGGTGAAAGAAAATATCGTAAGGAAACCGGTTGGTCCCAGACGTATTGACTAGTTCTTTCCTCTGGACTAGGCCGACTATGTTGCTAGAATGCCGTATGTGCTTCATGGGCAACCATACGGTCATTTAAATCTTGTCCCAGGAACTACAGTATTTGAGGAATGGTTACTTCGCTTTGAAAATAAATCATCCACAATGGATGTATATTGTATAGCCTAGTTTTTTAAGAATACCTATACTACGGAAGTTATTTTAAGCACCATAAGATTTTAACAAGTTTTAGTATTCAAAGCACGAACATAAGTTACAATTTAAGCGCATAATATAAATTCTATTCCGACTTACGGACCTAAAACAATAAATGTTATCCCATAAAACACCGTTTACTGTCCAATAGCTGCTGTACTCTTTTCATACAATATTTATGCTACGGCCTAGGGGTGGACATTACTAGAAAATGTACCCAATTTTTGGGGTTCCGTACCCAAAGGGTAAAAACGGGACCCTATTCATGAGACTGCGATGTCTGTCCGTCTGTCTGTCTGTCTCCAGGCTGTATCTCAAGAACCGCTATAGCTAGAGTTCTGAAATTTTCACAGATTGTGTATTTCCGGTGCCTCTATAATAACAAATACTAAAATAAAAATAAAATTGATATTTAAGGGGGGCTCGCATGCAACAAACGTGATTTTTTTGCTCGTAATCAATAATGATAAGAGATAGGCACTTGAAACTTTCACGAAGGCCTTAAATATATGTGTTATTTAATAATTCATAATAATATTTAAAAATAATAAAAATTAAGGGGGCACCCATACAAAAAACACAATTTTTAGTCTATGTTTGCTCTATAACGGTACGGAACCCTTCGTGCGCGAGTCCGACTCATACTTGGCCGATTTTTAGTCTTGATGCCATTTTCTTAGGGTTTTAAAAACCAAACAATGTAGCCTACTTAAGCAGGCGATTATTTTTTTGCCTATTTGCTACATTCTTGATGTTTGGTTAAGGCAATTTTCTACAGACACAAAATTAAACAAGAGAAATTAATCTTTTATGCCAATTAACAATTATTATATTTGAGTGAGTTCCGTCAGATATTACCTTTATATACCTATCACTATTTACCAAAGACCTCTATTTATTATGTCAATGCCATTTACACATGATCGTCTTTTATAATATAGCTGGTATATTGTATTCATAGAGAAATATAATGTTACAGATTGTACTCACCAAACTTCGTCACAACATTATTTTTCAAAAAAAATTCAGTAAATTTTCAAACAAATAGAAAAGTTAAGAAATATTTCTATTTGTAGATTCGTCTGATTGCCACCCCTAAAACAAATAAAAGCAATATTCACATCGTTTTTACTACGCTTAAATTATTTATGTGACTCCCAAAGAATGGTAAAAAGCAGGTATACGGCCAAAACACAGATTTATTGCCACTGTCCAGGCCTACTTTGTGTATAGTAATAAAGGCAATACTGAGTATGTATATGAGTGAAGTTGTACTTTTATACAATACTAGCTGTTGCCCGCGACTTCGTCCGCGTGGACTTTAGTTTATAGTTGTTACCGTACATCGATTGAATAGTTAACGCGCAAATTATATTATGTCCCACATGTGTATTATAAAATATTGTCCCACACAATATACTTTTATGATATTCTTATAGATGTTCCGCGCAGCTTCGCCCGCCTAATTTAGGAATGTAACGGAAACCGTACATTTTTTCGCAAAAAAAGGAAACCTTTTTCCTTTCACGTGGTCTATTCTTTATGTGTTCCAAATAACATAAAAATTGCTCCAGTACGTTCAAATTAACCCTTTCAAATAATTTCCCCCGATTTTTTCACACTTTCCTCTATTTCTTCGCTCCTATTAATCTTAGCGTGATAAAATATAGCCTATAGCCTTCCTCGATAAATAGGCTATCTAACACTCAAATAATTTTTCAAATCGGATCAGTAGTTCCTGAGATTAGCGCGTTCAAACAAACAAACAAACTCTTCCCAATTATAATATTAGTATAGATGAGTCCTAATGATTTTCCTAATAGGATAGGGTTGCCAGCTAACAAACGCAACATCATTAATTATTATGCTAGCTAAAAGCCGAGCTTTGTCAGGGCTCGCATTGTCACACCTTGACTGATACCTACATAATATAAAAAACATTGACTGACTGTTGGTAACACATAACAATATTATAATTATTATAAATAAAAATTACTATGTAAGCAGAAATCAATAGGTGTGCCGTGTGATAGTTTTTCCGTAAAGTGTACCGCAAAATGTACGGATTGTGTAATATAATATGGTACTATGGTAATTTTATTATGGACTTCTACCCATGGGCACCAGCAGAAACAATTTCCAAAGCGTGCAGATATTTAGTTTTCTTACATTTCTTTCCTTTTTAGGGTTCCGTAGCCAAAATGGCAAAAAACAGAACCCTTATAAATTCGTCATGTCTGTCTGTCTGTCTGTCTGTCCGTCCGTATGTCACAGCCACTTTTCTCCGAAACTATAAGAGCTATACTATTGAAACTTGGTAGGTAGATGTAGTCTGTGAACCGCATTAAGATTTCGGTACAAAAATTGAAAAATTATTAAAAACTTTTAGGGGTCCCCATAGGTACAACTGAAACAAAAAAAATTTTTTTCGTCTAACCTACGCGTATAGGGTATCTATATGATTTTTGAAGACCTATCCATATAGGTCTTCAAAAATCATATTGAGGTTTCTAGGTTTCTAATATCATTTTCTTCTAATCTGATTAGTTTGCGAGAGAGACTCTTCCAAAGTGGTAAAATGTGTGTCCCCTCCCCTCTAACTTCTAAAGTAGGGGCATGATAATGAGATCTATCAAGTAGTTTTTTTTATACGCCATAAATGGTAAACATTAATTTAACTTTCATTAAATCAACTAAAATATAAAAATAAATCAAAAACCTTTTAATTTTATAGAAATAAACATTATTGGTGCTGCGGAACCCTTCAGTCCAACTCGCACTTGGCCGGTTTTTTACTTTTTACGAACAACAGTGACTGTCTATTTACGTCAACAGAATACAATTTAGTGCCGAAACATCACGAACTATCTTTGTACGGCATGGTATTAGGGTTACAGACTGCTTTTTATTTCAATAACTCCTGTTGATCTGAAAATTCCCAAGAGGTGCAAGTCCACTACTTGGCACCCCCTGCCAGCGCCCATGCTTCTACCAGTCACAGCTACTCGTAATGAAAAGTGTTAAGTGTGGCTTTGTACTATCAGAGAAGTTGATTTCTAGGCAGATGGGGGGATCTACGTAGTTTGGTCGCGTTACGTCAAACCCAGCCGACAATCACAATTAACATTGAATTGACGTGATCCTACCAAATGACGTTGGTCTGTCAACCGCCTAGGAATCAATTTCCGCGATGGTACATAAAATAAAATATACATATTAATATTATGTATTATGTACAATAGTCAATAGGACTATACTTTATGTTAAAACCGTTCCTATCAGCTAGAAAACAACAAAATAAAACAGGAAAATATTCGTTTAGCTGAGAAAATGCATCGACTAAATATATTTCCCTAAGTGGTTCTGTATTTTCTCTTATAATGAAGGAAATTTACTTCTCAGCTGCCGTCCGAAGATTTATTTGCCTTATCTTACCCCTTATTGTATTTAACTGCGCAACTATGTGCTAACTGGTTTAATAAGAAATCCTTTGAAGAATAATTCTCCAATTTACTGTAGAGTTAGCATAATTAAAGATTCTTAATGCTAACTTCATAACATTATTTATTTATGGAGCAATAATAATTACTAATGATAGGTACTACACCATAATAATTATTTCATAGTATGTAGCAAACATAAACATTCATACAAAAAAATCTGGAAATCTTTTTAAAAAGTTTAACAACTTAACAAAATCGACCTCATAGACTATTGGTATTCTAAACACACATTTTTAAAGGCGTGCTTAGAATCATACAAAATTAAAAAAAAAATATTATTTTGCAACAAAATAACATTACTTTCTTTAACTATCAGGTGCTAAATGAGATTCCATTGAAATGGCTTAAAAAGCGTTTTTCTGAGTCGTTGACTCCTAATGTTTCGTAGAAGAGCCACGAACGAGCGTCCATAATGTCTAAACTTTGTTGAGTGGCCGAGTTTTATTAAACCAGTGCTCGTTGAGACACCTAATGTGCATGATATTACTTTACGAAATAATTTTAAAAAATAAATAAAATAACGTTTCGAGAAAATAAAGTTTGTTATTTTAAAATGTTTTGCAATTTAAATGTTTCTCTAAATTTCGAGAACAGCTGGACTGGAAAAACCCTTAACCTTTTAACCTTACCTTAACCTTTTTCAGATGCAATTGCATCTGAAAGGGCTTTGAACATCTTTTGCCAGAAATATTATAAGGACCAAGACTATGGCTGTCTCATACTGGAAGTAAAATAAAAAAAAACGCATTAAATTGGATCGTATTATCTATAATATTGTTATCAAGGGTCAGTTATTTTTTCTTAAATTTATTTATTCGATAAATATCGCAGAAAATAAAACTTAAAAGAGAAATTGCAAACTCTACTGGAAAGAATATTAGCAATAAAGTACAATACACATAAAAATCGGCCGAGTGCTGCGTATCGACTTCGCGCTCCTGACTCGCGCACGAACTGTCCGTACCATTATAGAGCAAAAATAGGTAAAAAAACTGTTTTTTAACCGACTTCCAAAAAACGAGGAGGTTATATGTTCGGCTGTGGATATTTTTTTTTTTTTTTTTTTTTTTTTTTTTTTTATTTTTGTATGTTCAACGATTACTCCGCCGTTTGTGAACCGATTTTCGAAATTTTTGTTTTGTTGTATTAGGTTTCACTCCAATTTGGTACCATGTTCACAAAAGTGGTGACCTGATGATGGGATCCATGAGTAATCGAGGGAACTCCTCGAAATTTATATGGAAACATATGGTGATTTTGGTTTTATGTGAAGTGTACTAAGAATATGCTACCAAAAAGTCAAATATTGGGTCAAAGTATACCATGGTTTCGAAGATGCTGAGAGAACTCCTGACTCCTTATAGATACACGTTCGGGAGTTTCGGCGTTGTTTTAAGAACAGAAAGCATATGCTACTATGCAATTCATATTCATCATCATAATCATCATCATCATCATCATCGTCATCATCATCATTAAGGTCACCAATGTCTCATGGCACAGAATTAATAATAGTACAAGGCATAGGTATGGATATACTAATAATAATAATTATGTACTGTATAACAACACCTGTTTGTTTAATACATGGCGGTCGGCGCCGCAGAGGCGACGGCGTCGCCGCGCCGCCGCGCCGCGTGGCGCGTGGCGGCAGACAACAGATCGAATACTTTACTAATTACTTTATAAAATTTAAATAGACAAATAGAATTAAAATATAGTTATTTTAAAAAGAGCATTTACACAAAACAAAGTCATTAAGTGTCTTTTTAATCAGTTATACTTATTAATCGATAGATGGCGCACTAAGTATCGATTTGAATTCTTGATTAAGCGCTTATTCCACTTATCCTAGCTAGGAAGTCCTAGCTAGGGTCCTAAAAAATGTAGTCAAGTGGAATAACATTTAGAAGCTAGGATCCTAGCTAGGATCCTAAATCGGAAAAAATTTAGTCAAGTGGAATAACATTTAGAAAGCTAGGATCCTAGCTAGGACTTCCTAGCTAGGATAAGTGGAATAAGCGCTTTACAAGAACAGAGCTGTCAATAATTATGATAATATTAAATATTATGAGTAGCTACGCTACATCCTATGCAAGTTTATACAATTTTTTATCTGATAGATCCTTCGATCGTGGAAAAACGAGACACAATAGCCTTTCTATTGTTATCTCAATCGCCGGTGACCGCTTGGGGCTTGAAGCATTAAAATTGTTAAATTACTTAGCACAATATGTTCACTTCACTGATAATATATGATTTTGTGAGTGTGAGTTGTGACTCTTGACAAATTGTAATAAGATACGTAAAATATACGCGAAGGTTTACCTACTAGTGTAACTAAAAAGAGTGAAATTATTATTATTTTTAACAAAAAATTAAAACCGACTTCCAAGGTAAAAACAATAATAACATTAATATGAACTAAAAAGTATTAAATAATTTTTACTATCTAATGGTGCCTTTTTCCGAATTCGGCTAAACCTCAACTATTTCTGTATTCAATCTTCATAATTTTGAAGTCGGTGCCAGTTCCAAAAGTTTCAAATATTCTGTCAGAGGACTGAAGATTCAGCTATCTGGTACCGACTTCAAAATAATGAAGATTGAATACAGAAATAGTTGAGGTTTAGCCGAATTCGGAAAAAGGCACCATTAGATAGTAAAAATTATTTAATACTTTTTAGTTCATATTAATGTTATTATTGTTTTTACCTTGGAAGTCGGTTTTAATTTTTTGTTAAAAATAATTGTATGATAGCCCCCCACAATTATTCATTTTATTTAAATTTTATTACTAATTATTAAAGTATAAATACAACTGAGTATTTTATGAATATATCAAGCGCCTATTTATTGCCATTTGGGATATCGAGCAAAAAATAGCAAAAAAAAATTACGTTTGTTGTATGGGAGCAGCTCCCCTTAAATATTTAATATATTTTGTTTTTAATATTTGTTGTTATAGTGGCAACATATATACACAATCTGTGAAAATTTCAGAAATTAAGCTATAGCGGTTCTTGAGTTACAGCCCGGCCATAGACGTACAGACCTAGAATCTAGGGTCCCGTTTTTACCCTTTGGGTACGGAACCCTAAAAACTGAAGATTACTCCCATAAATGCACTCTACATGTTCAGAAACATCAGCTTTTATACATTTCCATTTTACAAGTGCATGTATAACACCGACTTAGCTATTAATATAACGTAAAATTCCTTGTAATGTGATACAATTTTAAATCTATTTTATTAAAGTAGGCAAAAACACGACACGTCTAGAGCTAAGCGACGAGGTCTATAGTCTGTTCCAAGTTTTTTTACCTTCAGTTCTACGAAAATGATTCTTATGTCGTTAGCTTAAGGTTCTTTGTGAGATTAAATAACTTCGAATACATTATAGGTGGAACTCGTGAGAATTTTAGCTGCTGCAACAACACTGGGAATGCTTAACTCTCCCTTGTTTTTGCTTTGTCCACCGCTAAATTAGCGATCCCAACTATGTTTTCGTTTGGAACGGCGATTATAAGGGTTATTACATATTCTTTGAGGTATTTTTAGATAGAATTTTTGAATGGCTGATGCGAAGACTAAAAATACTCATTTGCAAGTCACTTGGAAGTTTAACGTAGTAAAGATATATTATATAATAGTGTTGCTTGGTTGAAACATTGAAGTACCCTTAATATGACTTAAACTGGAATCGGCGCATGTTCACATTATGTTTATAGCTATGTCAATAACAAATAGCGATAGGTATCACACATTCCTCTCGTATCACTGATAATATCAGTGATACGAGTTTAATCACTGTTAATCCTAAGAGTCCAAATATTTCCAACTTAACAGAAGCTTCTAATTGTTATGGTGTGATCTCAATTTAAGATGCGTACCTATCCACGTATTTGTATTCCAAATTCCAAGACTTCGAATAAGTCGAACAATACTCGTAAACACAAAAGAAGGAAGTAATCAAGTCGATAATGAGAATTTAAATGACGTCTAATTACATCGAACACTAAATTTTTCATTACGTTCGTGACCTACTTAAATATCTTTGTTGTTAAGTAGATCGAAGTCCCGATGGCCTTTTCAGTAAATTTTAATCAAGATCCGATCCTCCTATATTCATAAAATTGGCTTCAGCCTTGAAAATTTAATCTCATTGAAATGTAATATCGTTTTACAACATATTTGGAGCGATTTAACGGCGCAGTTAAGCGAAACCGTTTCAGTCACCTTCACAACTAACGATAACGTTTCGTAAATACTAAATAAGTAATTTATTATTTACGAAACGTTTTTATAACGATGATGGGTCACAAAGTTTAAAAAAGCAAAAGCTTTTTGTGATGAGAAAAATCTCACCTCCGGGCGGAAAACGTCAACTTTCGTCCCACTGCGCTTACCGATGTTGTCGTTTTCCGCCTCCGTCGATGAGAAAAATCGTATATGCACCATGGGCAGTAAATAAGAAAGCCTCAGAATACATATTGTGATCTAAGTCATTTCATAATTTCCTGCCATAGACGCGTAATGTACTAATTTTTTTTAAATGTATTGACATATTCTTAACTTAAAATATATTTTGGTTATCCTAATTGTAGCATGTCATTTTACTTTTTTCAAAGATTGAATAAAGTAGTAAATAAGTTATTTCAAACCTAAAAAAACTACTTACTTAAAATGAAGAAAGAAAGCAATTCGAATTAACCACGCCAGTAAATAACCCAAGCGATAGAATTAAATGTTTTAACAGAGGAACTTCGCCGCAATTGAAACAAATCTTGTGAACTCCGGTGAGATTTGAGCTCTCTCCACCTATCCACTAAACAAACAAGGACGCCCACAAAAAACGTTTCTATGCAAATATGGGGAAATAAACCGCGTACAAGACGCCGCTACGTGGAATAAGAAGACCTGGAATAGACAGAAAATTGTGATTTTAGATAGGAATTTCTAGACAAAGGCTCTATTAGGCTTTCCGTCTAATAGATACTATAATATTCATGAAGAACAGAAAAATGCAACAAATTGTTGTCAAATAAGTCCAATAATACTATTATCATTTCTGACAGTTTTTCTTTAATTTTGAATTCACAAGGTATACATTGCGCAGGCGTAGAAGGTGATATTCACAATGCCCGGGCCTTGATACACCTATCGCGTAGAGTGGCGGGTCAGTGGCGAGACAGTGCCGAGAGGCCGATCAAATTAGCCGAAAGTTATCGCCACTCAGCTGGGTAGGTGTAATCAAATCCTTACGTTCTAAAACTCTCAACTCTGCGGTGCCCAAAGACCGTGCGGTAAGTTTCCGAACCTGAGTACTCCTTATTCTTTTACACCATGAGAGCCTGTCCACATCTCCACGTCACGACAGTGTCAAAGTGGAACGGTGCAGTAACGCGTGGCACGGTACGTTGACGGGACGTGCAAATGAAAACGTGGTGGTAAGTGGAGATGTAGACAGGCCCTAATTCGAAACTTTTTTGTTGTTACAGTTTTTCAAGTCTTCATGACTTCATTCCTGTCGTTTCCAGCAAGCACGTACCTCCCAAGTAATACCCACTCAGCCTCCCGCGAGATCGCATTTTCGGCGGCGTTTTATTCGCAACGCACGCTTGATTTCCACTAGCTATACATATTTATGACATCACCGTTTTTCTACCGAAAGGAGTTTTACCGTCTACATGGGTGACCATATTACCCTATGTTTTGTTTATACGGTACTTCCCGAGGAGTGCTCCCTGTAACTTTTATTGTCGGTATAAAATTTTTACTAACGGTGCGTCCACATTTGTATCATTTGCGCGATCAGATCTCCGATCAGATCTCCGCCGCGATCATCGCGCCGTATCATGATCGCTAGTGTGGACGCAAAATGATACGCGTATCATGATACAAAGTATTTTGATACGGCGCGATGATCGTGACGGAGATCTGATCGGAGATCTGATCGCGCAAATGATACAAATGTGGACGCACGCTTAGATTTAATGACGGAGCATTAAATGCTAAGATCTTTTATGCTTAAATAAAATATATTAAATGTAATTGTATGTCTCGCATGAAAAATAAAAGACGTTACATAAAAATAAATGTCTAAGATAAAGCTAATTTTATTTTTAAATTCGTCTCATATGTAAGCTGTAAGTATCGCATTAAAATAGATATAAAGTTATATTTTTACTGATCATTTATAAATATGACCTCTGTGGCTCAGTAGGTGGGCTGTCGGTAGCTCAAGCTGGGGGTCGCGGGTCCCGCCGACGGAACAAAAAAAGTTTTCAAAGTTCCTCATGGATGTGTATTAAATATGTGTATGATATAATAAAAATCTTAAATATATGTATTAAATATATTTCCGTTGTCTGGTACCTGTAACACAAGTCCTTCAGGTACTTACCACGGGGCCAGACTGACGTGGTGTTTTTTTTTTTTTTTTTTTTATTTTTATTTTTTTTTTTTTTTTTTATTTCACAAAATACAATATTTTATGTGTTGTTACAAAATATAATCTCGCCAAACTTTAATGTTTGAAGGCGAGAAGCGCTCATTTTACACGTACAAAACTTTTTTTTTTTTAGAGTAACATACAAGATTTTTACCAACATATTAGAACCAACAAAGCTAACATTACAAAGATTAAACATAATAATAATAATAATAATATTATGTATGATATATTAAATATTATACATAATATTATTATGCAACTATAACTACCTATAAGTACTTCCTATTATATTCATATGCGTAAACCAGTTAGACTGCAGATTAACAATATAAGCTTTTTTACTTAAAAAATTTTACACTTTAACGGATGGTAACAGGGAATATGCAGATTACCTAGGTAATGTGCACATTAACTTATTCTGCATTCTAACGGTAACATAATATGTATGTATATATATTTTTATCTATCTTATGTAACTTACAATTAGCTTATTATTTTAACTAGTTACTATCGATGAGACTAAACCAATATTATATGCATATGCATATTTGATTGCGCAAATATGCAATGCATAAAATTTGGTGTCTGTATTTATTATCAGCATTCCATAAGATACTTACGTAATTTTGTTTTAAGCGCACCTATACTTAATTTTATATCATGTCGTAGTATATCTATTTTATTAAATAATTTAGGTACTATAAATTTTAATGTCCTTTTACCGTAGTAGTTGCTAACTTTTGGCTGGAACAGTTTATTTTCAATAACCTTACGCGTATTGCACTTATTAATAATTTTTGTTTTATACTTATCTACGTAATAATGCTCTAATCCTAACATAAATTGAATTTTTTTATCAATAGGCAAAATCTCACAGATAGGAAATAACTTGTCATAATCGTTTTTACATTTTTTCTTAACATTATTGCTAACCAAATATTTTAATAGCCTTTTTTGTATATTTTTTATATCTTCTAAATATGTTTTAAAGGTTGTCCCGTATATAGAGAGTCCATAGCTTATTTGTGAATCAGCTAGTGCAAAGTACACCACTCTTAAGGTTTTCTTATCTAATATATTCTTGAGCTGATAAAATTTTCCTAGCAACGACCTCAACCTATTACAAACGTTATTTACATGTGATCTCCAGCTAAAGTGCTTATCAACAGTTAGTCCTAAATATTTTATTGTATCGACATACTCGAGCGCAGAACATTTACAATTAGATTTATTCGAGTGCATACACTCATAGGTATGTCCCACTATGGTGAGGTCCCTGTCGTTTACAGATTTAGCGCTCCTATTGTACGGCGAATGTATATGCATACATTTCGTTTTTAAGAGATTTAAAATAATGCCATTGTCATGTGCCCATTTACTAACATTCTCAAAGTCCTCCTGTACGCATTGCTGGGCCTCATTTATGTCTTTGGAAGCATACATGAGGCACATGTCGTCTGCATACATGAATTTCTTACATTTTACAATGACATTAGTTACGCTATTGACGTGCATAGTATAGCCTACTGGCCCATACACCGAGCCGGTGGGGACACCGAGCTCTACATCCGCCTCTGTTCCGGCCACACCAGATATTACAGTAGTTATTTTCCTATCTGATAAGTAGTTTTTTATCCACCTTTTTGTGGGCCCGCGTATTCCGCATTCATCCATGGCCTGTAGGAGAGTATCATGATCCAGAGTATCGAACGCTTTTTTATAATCGATAAACAGGACAATGACCTGTTTACCGGAGTCTAAACATTCGTTAATACAATTTGAAAATGCTGACAATGCAGATATAGTGTTGCGCCCTCTCCAGAAGCCATATTGTACGTCACTGAGTATACTATGCTGTTCTAAGAATGTAGTTATCTGCTCAACAATATTTTTTTCTGTAATTTTATCTACAACAGATAATATTGCTATAGGCCTATAGTTAGTGTACTCTAAGTGGCTTCCAGACTTATATATCGGACGAATTATTGCTTTTTTTAACTGATTAGGATAAGTACCATTTGACAGACAATTATTTATGAAATTAGCAAAGATAGGACTTAACTGTTTGTGCATTAATTTAATATCTTTTGCCCTAATTCTATCCAGACCAGGTGCTTTCTCATGAGACAACATTTTTATAATCTTTTCTATCTGTGTGGATGTTACTTTTTTATATCTAAAGCTTACCTCACTCGGCTTAACGTATTTGTTTCTATCTAAAAATTTATTATTACATATATGTTTAATCTGTTTGATTTTTTCCGTAAATGTCCTAGAAAAATTTGTACAAATTTGCTCCACACTATCTGTTTTCCCTAAATGTCTTAAAATTACTTCATCTAAACTAGATTTTTTACGACCCAACCACATATTTATGTTTGACCAGATTTTCCTAAAATCTCCATTACATTTTACGATTTCCGATTGTCTATACTTATTTTTTGCGATAGTTATTAATTTATTTACTTTATTTCTGTATTTTGTGTAGTCTAATCTCTTATTCATATTACTAGTATCGGCTTTCCATATTCTAAATAAGTAGTCTCTCCGTAATAACATAGAATACAACTCTTTATCTATCCATGGTTGTCTTATTTTTTTGTTTTTTATTTGAACAGTAACAGTGCTATCATTATATATTCGATTAAAGACAGAACAAATAGTCTGGTACAAATCTAAAGGACAAGCTATATTTAATAATTGTGACCAGTCGTATTCGACAAGCTTTTTTTGAACGAGTTTATCACATAATACATCGCGCACACTATTGTTTGTAACTACACAACATTGTTCGTTATCAGTTGCACGTAAGTTCATCAATAGCCCTGTTACATAATGGTCGCTGATGCGCGCCTCCAGGACGTAGGCGCACGAGTCGTCATCGCTGCGTCCCGCTCGCACCCACACGTGATCCAAGCACGACGTCTCGAGCCGGCCGTCCACGATCGCCTCGCGCGTTATCACTCCTGTCGGTATTGCACACTGCAGTCCTCGTTCACACAAGGTGTTTTTGTACCTTGATATTATTGGATTTGTTAAATCATTAAATATGTTTATATTCGTGTCTCCGATAATGATTACATTTTCTGATGCTGGAATCGACTTCACCAGGATATCTAATTGTTGTATAAAAATTAATTTGTTTTTGGCAGGTGGTCTATATACGGCGATTAGATGCGTTGTGCTGTTTCTATATTTAAGCCGTCCGTGAATCATTTCCACAGCTTCTACCTTCACTGTTTGAGCATCAAAATTTATTCCATTTTTGACGTAGATTAATATTCCTCCTCCTCTTCTGGTTTCTCTCGTGTATATATGTGTATTGTATCCTAGTATTTGATATAGTGGAAGGTCGTCCATCTTTATATTTATTTCGCTCAATATTATTATATCTATATTATAATTATATTTGTCTAGTAATAGGAGTAGTTCATTAAAGTGCTTTCTAAGTGAGCTTATATTGAGATGTATTATAATATGTGTATTCCATAATCTGTTTTGTTCTATGTCGTTATTTAGTGTAGATATATCATAGTATTTTTTAAAAGTGGTGCTACTTGGTATGCTAATTAAATTACTAAAAGTTGCCATTTTTTTTTTTAAAAATTTATGTAGCCAAGTGTGTACACACCTCATTTTTATGCTTGTTTACAATCCTCGAACTTGCATAGGTCTTCTGCCGATCTAATATTGTATATCTTTTTTTCTTCGTCATTTTTTTTAACCAATATATTGCCATTTTGTACCCAAATATACTGGAAGCCCTTAGGTTTTAGGTTATTTCTTACGCTCCACAGTAGTTGCCGCTTAATTTTTGGAAGATCTTCATTTATGTATATTCGTTTTTCGTTGCCATTACCATATACTTTGTGATTAGTTATTTTAGTTTCTTTCTTCACCATCAGCCAGCTATTGCGGGCTGTTTTAGAACGTAGCTTAACCAGCACAATTCGGGGTTTTGAGCCTTCTATTTTTTCTGATCCTACCCTCTTGGCATCTTCAACTTCCTGCGGGTCCAGATTTAGTTTCTTCGCCAGATTTTGAATTAGTATTTTTGTATTTTCCGATTCCTGTTTCTCTAATCCATGTATTTCAATGTTTTTTTCTTTGTTTTGCATCTCCAACTCCTGTACTCGTTCTTCCAAAGCTTTTGTACATTTCTCCAAGTAAATATTTCTGTTTTCTAACGCCTTGATTTTCTTTTGCGATTCTTCTTTATAGTCATGTAACGACTGATACATTTCAGCGTAGAACTCGACACTATTAGTAAGATCTTCAATTTTTTTCTCCACGCTAAAAATTACCGCTAACTTTTTGTTTATTTCAGCCAAAACCTTCTCGGCACTTTCTTCGTTGGGGTTGAGTGCTATTATTGGGTCTTCTAATTGCCTTTTGGGGCTGTTGGAGTTCTGACAGTTGTCGCACATTGCAGAGTGTAGGAACTTTTTATTTACACATTTTTTATGATAAACGGTATCACAATCACCCCTGCATTTGACTATGTCATCCTTGGTTAATGAAACAAAAAGTTTGCATTTCTTGCATTGCGCCATTTTCGATACTTTTAAGTTTCACTTTAAGTACAGTTGAGCTTTGTTAAGTATAATATAGTCGATAACACGCGTGACGCGACCGTGCGTTGAGCGCTCGCGCACCGGAGCGTCGCGTCCATAGTTATATATATAGTTATTATTATTATGTTATTATTATTATAAATATGTAAAGGATCATACTTTGTCTATAAGTAGGTAACTTATTTAAAGAGTAAAAGTAAAGTTATTTCCATTGAAATATTTACTTCTTATATCTCTAATATTACGGTACGTGTAATCACTCAGTAATTAAAAGTAACACAACAAGCCATAATTAAATTGGCATCCCAAATGCTGAGTCAGACCGAACTTAGTACTAACTCTATAGCGATCCTCTAACTCCAATTGATTGTGCAAACTTCTACTGACTTCGGTACGTCTTACTGCTGAAGAACATACGTTTTATATAGAAACATATACATTAGTTGCTGCAGATGCTACAGAACTCCCTTAAACGATCCAAAGAAATAACTCATGCATGGTATTATATTCTCATTCTTAAGCTCATGTGTCACATTATTTTTAGATTGATATTGTGGAACGGTTCCTTGGCCTTACACATACCTTCCAAAAACCGCGGATAATATCGTGAGCAAAAATGTATTACACAATCCTAAGGCCGAGATGTCACCGACAAAAATTCAAATAAAATGCCACTTTATGAGCTAGAATATAGGTTTCATTTTGCTCTATGCTACTACAAAGCAACGGCATCATGAGTCGCTAGACCAATATCAGTAGAAAATTAAATCTATGGCCTAGGTTATGACCTACGTCACCGACAAAAATTCAGACGTCACTTTATGAAGTGGCGTCTGAATTTTTGTCGGTGACGTCCCGCTGGAAAAATGGCCTAATAAAAAAAATATCACCAGTTTCGTTGAAGCAAAGGAAGGGCTCATTGAAACTATTGGGCACTACGAAAAGATTTTCAATGTGCCCAATAATTATGTGCCTAGACTCTAGAACTAGAACACTCTCTTTATTTACTCTCATAAGCCTGTGTTAAATCTAATTAATCTTATTTAAAACCTTCCAAAAAATAAATCAATATTTTTTGGAACGAAGTTCTTTATCGCGCGTTGCGAAAGGGGGCTAGACGGAAAAAGTTGTAACGACATGAGACAAAAGTGTCGGTATATTAACTTGAGCATTTTTTTTGCATAGTGCAATCGTTAGCAAAATATTCGAAGAGCAACAAAGCAAATTTTATTTTATTAAATAAAAAATATGTTATTCAATTTCTCTCATCGCGTTTTGGTTTAAAACAAAATATAAAATAACATAATATTATTATCTCTTAAATCAAAAACTTGAACATGAATTTAGTTGTTTTTCTTATTAGCCATTCCGACTTTATTTGCCTTTCCCCTTCGTAAAAGTTGTTTGTTACAAGAATGCAAGACACGGAAAATAAGGAACATATGAGTATGCGAATTCATAAAAATAAATGGTTACGGTAAATGTTTTTATACGGTAACATCGGAACTAGGCTTCTGAACGTAACAAACCGATGTTTTTCGTGTTCAGGTAATAATATTATGAATAAGTAATGTTAGTAATACAATATTGTAAGTAACTCAACGTTGGCATATTTGTTTATTGCACAGGAAACGTACTTTTTGGCGGCGGAAATGTCTGCGGGGCTAAAATGGTCACATTTAGCAATTCCTCTCAATCAATTCAGCAAATGAATTGTCAAAACTGTCAAAGTGACAAATGTCAAATCAGTACAAAAATACAGAAATGAATTGCAAGCAGAGTTGCATTTTGCGATTTTAGAAAAATGAATCATATTATGATTCATATCATGATTCTTCAAAGTGACCATTTTAGCCCCGCTATTCCAAAGCCTCTGAGGGTGGAACGTGTGGAGGAAACATACAGATAAACGGAACGACATATTTTTGGTAGGTGTATGATATGACGTATGTTCAACTAGTGACGCGCGCAACCCCGTTGCGCCAAAATTCGTTTAATAATTTAATTAAATAAGGGGGCAAACGAGCAAACGGGTCACCTGATGGTAAGCAACTACCGTCGCCCATGGACACTCGCAACATCAGAAGAGCTGCAGGTGCGTTGCCGGCCTTTTAAGAGGGAATACGCTCTTTTCTTGAAGGTTTGCAGGTCGTATATAGGTCCGGAAATACTGCTGGTGACAGTTCGTTCCAGAGTTTTACAGTGCGCGGCAGAAAGTTACGCGAAAAACGCACTGTGGAAGACTGCCACTCATCAAGGTGATAAAGTATCCATACTAATATTACTAATATAATATTATAAATGCGAAAGTCTGTCTGTCTGTCTGTCTGTCTGTCTGTCTGTCTGTCCGTCCGTCCGTCCGTCCGTCCGTCCGTCCGTCCGTCCGTCCGTCCGTCCGTCCGTCTGTCTGTCTGTCTGTCTGTCTGTCTGTTACCTCTTCACGCCTAAACTGCTGAACCGATTTTGCTGAAATTTGGTATGGGGATACTTTGAGTCCCGGGAAAGGACATAGGATACTTTTTATCCCGGAAAAATGTACGGTTCCCGCGCGATAAACGAATTTTGGCGCCACGAAGTTGCGGGCGTCATCTAGTTTATTATAATATAATATGTCCTTTTTCGGAACTCAAAATGTCTCCACACCTTTCAGTCAAACCCCAAATCAGTTTGGCGCTTTTGGGCGTAGAGAGGTAACAGACAGACACACTTTTGCATTTATAATGTTATTAGTATGGAAGTATGGATGACCAAGCTTCATTATTGCATACTAATTAGTTGAATCTGTTAATTTAATGTCTGAGCTTCACTAACTTGAGTATCTGAGACACAACGACGTAATCATTATTTCATAATCATTTTATGAACAACAATTATACGGCGCTCAATTCCATTAAGTTCGCTGCAGTGAGCCCTCAATGCTAATTACAAATTATTCAACGACTATTAATTACAACCCGTATTTATTTGTAATTGCATTCGTATTTATACAATTTCATTTGTAAAATTATATTTTAACGAGCTCCAAATTATACAATTTATGTAATTATACGATAACTATGCGAAAGCTCATTTCGTTATGTAACTAATAATAGGCACTCCCCGTTCTCTTTCTGTTGGCCTATTCAATTCATATTACAGTATAAGTCAAAAACAATAATTATTAATGCTATTAATAATTATTATCCTAGTATGTAATGGATTTCTATCCTCACTTAATTCAAGAGAGGCCCGAATTCTACTAGACATATATTTTGATTTTATCGTAAGTAGTATTTAAGTATCATAATTATGTTGTGATTTTATATTTTGTTTCATAGGGTCTAAACACACTAGGCTGAATTACGCCGGCGTAAATTCCGCCGCGTTTACGCCGCGTTTAAATTGCATACAAAATACGGGCCGAATACTAGGGATGACACACTATTACGTCGCGTTTTGTATGCCTTTGACATTTGCGGCGGAAATTACGCCGGCGTAATTCAGCCTAGTGTGTTTAGGCACATAAAGGTGGCATAGTCGGTCACCGACAAAACCCCTTTAATAAATAGATTTTAAAAAACAATTATCCTAAATATTATGTGTTCTGCTCACAGACATAGATCAAGTCTATGTCTGTGGTTCTGCTGCTATAACACAACATGCATTGCCGTTTTAGGCCTCGTCTAATCTTATTTTGGTGTGAACTGAGTCTTATAATGTTTATTTTCTGCTCATACTCTGTACGTTCTAAATCTTGAGAATGAGAAACACATAAGTCCAGTCGCTTCATGTCCATCTTGTTACGTAATTTATACCCTTTAATTCCGACATTGTCATCCGGTCTACCTTTCTTTGTCCCAGTATATACAGGCATGGGATGGGTCAAAGATTGTAATTGTTAGATGTGTCGCATGGTATAACTGACCAATAGACCTGGCAAAATGCTTAAGTCTTTGCCTTTTTTAGATTCTTTAATCTGTTATTCTAATACATAAATTATTAATTTTTAAAATCTTCAGTTTAACCGGCGACCATCATTACACATAGCGACATCTTATACGGCCTTTAATGATGAGATGCAACAAAATTTCAGGTATTGTTTTTTATCAGGATCATCATATTTTATAACAATCTTCGTGTCGCAGTTAAAAGTTAAGTTTCACCTTCGTTCTTTTACATACGAATAAATTCTTCTCGGATTATCAGATAAGTGGTAACCTTTTCCTATGATTAAAATATTGGCATCTACTACTATATTTTATACATTGCGTATTTCGTCAGTCAACAGCGATTCCTGCCACATCTACGAATTTAAATCTTCTCTGGGGGTAATCTTCCGAAAATTAATTACGAGCAACGCCTTCAGGGAACTACGTATTACACAAATTACTCGACCTCCTCGCCTTAGGACATATTTTACTGGAATTTACAGTTGCGCCATACTAAGGGATTCGTATTACGATTAAATGTTACGTAACACTCATTACACTGTATTGTAGTTTATTGAGTTACTGTGTTGACTTTGAGATGTGTTTCTCTTCAAATATAATCCTTTTAAAATCATAATAATACCCTAGTGGCTTGTACATCACGTTTGCAATGAGTCATTTAAATCCGAAATAAATGTTAAAATTGTTTACTTACAAAAACTTATGCTAGATATATCGTAGCTTTTTTAGGGTTCCGTAGCCAACATGGCAAAAAACGGAACCCTTATAGATTCGTCATGTCTGTCTGTCTGTCTGTCTGTCCGCCCGTATGTCACAGCCACTTTTCTCCGAAACTATAAGAGCTACACTATTGAAACTTGGTAAGTAGATGTAGTCTGTGAACCGCATTAAGATTTTGATACAAAAATTGAAAAATTATTAAAAAATTTAGAGGTCCCCATAGGTACAGCTGAAACAAAAAAAAAATTTTTTTCGTCTAACCTACGCGTATAGGGTATCTATGGATAGATCTTCAAAAATCATATTGAGGTTTCTAATATCATTTTTTTTCTAATCTAAATAGTTTGTGAGAGAGACTCTTCCAAAGTGGTAAAATGTGTCCCCCTCCCCTCTAACTTCTAAAGTAGGGGCACGATAATTCTAAAAAAAATATATGATGTACATGTTACTATAAAAACTACCAACGGAAATTGGTTTGAACGGGATATATTAAGTAGTTTTTTTTATACGTCATAAATGGTAAACCTTAATTTAACTTTCATTAAATCAACTAAAATATAAAAATAAATCAAAAACCTTTTCATTTTATAGAAATAAACCTTATTGCTGCTGCGGAACCCTTCAGTGGCGAGTCCAACTCGCGCTTGGCCGGTTTTATTTATTTGTGGGAATATGCGTGGAGGCCGCAAAGGAATAGATCTTGCGACCGAGCGAGATGGTATGCTCGGTCAGGCCGAAGCCGCGTGATTAATATCAGCTGTTGCATAAGAAAACTTCGATAGCACGATGCAGGATTACGGTACTAATTGTGGGTATCGCCACATTTTAACAGCTGATTACAAAGAATTCGTAGAAATGTTATCTAAGTTAAAACACGCATTACAAAAAATATTACTAACTCTTACCTAAAAGTTTATTGCTTCAGTAAAAATAATACGAAGCGTAACATTCGAATATTGATGAAATGTACCGGAAAGTTCCGAAGCACTGGAACTATTTCAGTTAAAGTTTTAATAATTCACTTGATTTAATGTAATTTCACGGAGAAACCGCAAGTGAGCTTACTTGTGCGGTGGTGATGCTCGCGGTATGGATGCCAAGTTTGACGCTGTTTTTAAATAAAAATTCGTATACTTTTATAGACATAATGTTGACAAGAGTAAAAGTGTTTTTGACGTGACAACGTCTTATAATTCGATACGGGGTGCGCGCCCGAAAAACTTGACAGTTCATGCGGCGTTACCTCTGAGGCGTTCCTTATCCCCTCGTCTGTCGGACGCCATCTAATGGCGTATTTAAAAAACAGGCGCATCTGTTGGACACCAATAGACGGCGTTTTTTTCCCCCGTATTTTAATGTCATGATTTTGCGTTTTAAACATATTCTATCCTGCTCAAACTTGTACAAAGTACTGGAGATACGACAAGGGTCTTTTACCTTTAAATTATTATAATTACCGTGTTTAAGGTGAAAATTGTGTTTTTATAATGAACGGGTAAGTAATAAACAGTTTTTAATTCATATCTTATGTTATAGACGATGATTTTAGGTACAAATTTATATTTTTATAAAACGTCGCCCGCAATTTGGCGCGCATTCTCCCTACATTTTGACTTGTATGTATTAAAACAATACTTTAACAAGAGCCAAAGTAACCAAATAAGTAACTAAATACGTAATTATATACGTAAAGAGTATTTAAGTTCTTGGAATTAAAGTATCAAAACAGACTGTTTTTTTGTGTTACGCTCGGGTCGCCCTAAGAAGGCAAGAGATTGTAAAGCTTGTATTATAAAAAAAATTGTATGAAAACGTGTTGGTTTTTAATAAAATATTGTAAAACTGTATATTCTTTTGTAAATGAAATAAAATAATTTTGAATGAATGGTTTATTTTTTAAATAACATACGAAATATTGGCGTGTATTGACTTTCACCTACTTACACCTTAGGATTTCCAAAATATTGTAGGGTAAAATAATATTAAATTATATAAATTATGTTAGTGTATATCATACAGATTCTAACGTTAGGTAGTTATCGTCATTTTAATGCGACGAGGCGCTATTTCCAGTCCTAGGCCGAAATCTGTCTGACAGTTACGCCCGAAGATGACATTTTAAATTTTGACGTATGAGGGGATAAGGCTTGAAGTGCAAACGAGAGCGCGGAACGAGCGACAAGGAAGCACAATCGGCCTTTGCGTTCGGCAGCGTTCGACATCCGTCTCTCTCCTAAGTCCTACTTGAGTGAGCGATGCTTATATTTTAAAGAAAGCGAAAAGTAAGTATTGCCGCCGCGTGGACGCGATCCTGGAACTTGGCGCTGTGATATCTAGCTTGTCGCGCTGGGCCAACAAGACGCTCGAAGTTGGTAGTGAGGTGACACTTGTAGTAATTATTGTTTTTACGTAACATTTTTAAATTTTTATTTTTTTTTATAAAATGTAGAGGTCCGATAGCAGTAAAAAATACAATAAAAGTACTTTGGTGATATATTCAAATAGAACTTTGTTCTTTGCATAGGTCGATTTGAAAGAAATACATCGAAATAAGCTTAGGTTACAGTCGAAGAGTTTGTTTTTATTTATAGAGATTCGGAAGCGAGGGTTAAGGGGTTAAGAATAGTTGAACGTGACAACGTCATACGTTGTCACGTTTAACTATCGTCAGTAAACCGACTTTACAGACAACCGATTTTTTTACCTCCAAGCTAAACAAACCGGTGCTATTATAAAATTGCTAAGAGTACAAAAAATATGTAACGTATAAATATATTGCATATTACGGGATCATACAAATAATAACTATATTTTAAAAAGATAAAACCGACTTCAAAATTGTACGTAATTGAGAATTAAAATTCCCTATCTCAAAAACTACTGAACCGATTTTGATGAAACTTGCATTATTCCCTAAGTTGAACAATACCTAGTATAATAAAAAAGAATAATTTAGATCGGACTTGTAGTTCCGGAGATATGCGTGCACAAACATAAAAACATACATACATACATACATACATACATACATACACTTTTGAAATTTGGCACATTTGTTCAGAAGCTGTTATAGATTAACATATACAAAAACTAGGCAGTTCTGGAAATATTACATACATACGCGTCGAATTGATAACCTCCTTTTTTTGAAGTCGGTTAAAAATAACAGTACGAACATTGCACTGTTACGTACTATTATTTTGACCTTTGATCTGAAAGCTTTTTGTTTATAAACAGGTATAAGTTTTCCTCGTATATTTTAATTTCACAATTTCACTTTGTACCTACTATTTAGATACAAAAAATCCTACCTAAAATAAGCTTGATATTATTGATTTAATATAATATTATTATGGTCAGGCCAGAGGTATCCAAATCAATGACATGAACGCAAACACCACCTCTCTAGGCCCCTTCAGAGAGCATGTATAGTTTCTTGGAGGCTTTCGGCAAAAGGGTATGTGGTCAAATATACACAAGAGTACCTGAGGTGTACCTGGAGAGTGGAGAGCCAATCGGTTAAATATTTACGTACCGGAGTGGATCGGAGATGCTTTTAATGTGCTTGGCTCGGGCGTACATATTTAATGACGATGTAATCACTGCTGGATTCCGACGAGACAATTAATAATGCGCGTAATCAGAGCGGTAATGTAAAGCATTATATTATTAGCGGTTGATAATAAAGTAATGTATTAGAATAATAATTATTGTCACAAAGACCTTATATTACGGTGGAATTGTCGGTTGTTTTTTAAGGTTTTTTTGGAAGCAAGATGCATAGCAAAGCGAATTATCAAGCCACCTTGGTGCGATAATGATGATGATATTATTTAATTTTGTAGACGTGCTATACACGACTGTATTAAAAAAATATCGTCTTTACATAATAATTATATGTATTTAAACAACATGAGGTGCTTTCATACTCCTGGCTTCAAGGCGTCATGCATTTTGAATCCCGTAAATAGTAACAGTTGTCACTTATTTTTCCAGTCACCTTCATCACGCGACGAGCCGATGCGATAAATCAAACGTCCAGTCGCAAGGGACCATAAATACCCCGTCTGACGGTCTGCGAGACCCGAGGTAATGAGATGAGGGAGTGGGCCTGCAGTGACAGGTTATGCATATATCATACACGTTACCGAGCAAAAGTTGAATTGGGCGTATTGGGAGTATGTATGTTGTAAGTATTTTTAATATCCATACTAATATTATAAATGCGAAAGTGTGTCTGTCTGTCTGTCTGTCTGTCTGTCTGTCTGTCTGTCTGTCTCTGTCTGTCTGTCTGTCTGTTACCTTTTCATGCACAAACCGCTGAACCGATTTTGCTGAAATTTGGTATGGAGATACTTTGAGTCCCGGGAAAGAACATAGGCTACTTTTTATCCCGGAAAAATATACTGTTTCCGCGCGATAAACGAGTTTTGGCGCAACGGAGTTGCGGGCATCAACTAGTAAAAATTATATATTTTAAGGTTCCAATTCTGATCTTGTTTTGTCGCTTATGGTTTCATACAATAGTTAACGTGTTATATGTACGAGTATATTACACTTTTTGCGTACAACTAAACTTATGAGTTTTTCTCACTTTATTTGATAGGTCCTAGGGCAGTATTATTCTAGAATAAGAAACAAGAATAAATAAACGAGAGCCAAACCATAGCCAAACAAATTATTTTAAAAACGTTACGAAAAAAGAAATTCGCATCGTTTCTAAATAATAATCACGAAGGCTATCCGTAACATTATTATTCGAGACTGTGACAAAGCTATCTAAAAAGTTAATTAATTTTGTATGTAAATTGAGTAAAATTTTATAATGGAGCTACGGGCGGAGATAATGAGATTGTAGAGTTCGCGTAACTTACTAATTCGCCATTCAAATTATTTTCACGAAAAAATTTTACAATGTCACTATCATTTTAATTAAATATTTGTTTCCCACTGTCCTTTTTCGGGATAAAAAGCTGCTTGCTTAAACTGCCTATTAAAATCAATTCAATAGTTTTTTTGTGTGAAAGTATCAAATGTGATTGATATTTTGTGACGTGGGAGAGCCATGCTTCGGCACGAATGGGCCGGCTCGACCGGAGAAATACCGGCGTGAAACAGCGCTTGCGCTGTGTTTCGCCGAGTGAGTGAGTTTACCGGAGGCCCAATCCCCCACCCCTTTCCCTTCCCTACCCTCCCCTATTACCCTATTCCCTCTTAAAAGGCCGGCAACGCACCTGCAGCTCTTCTGATGCTGCGAGTGTCTATGGGCGACGGAAGTTGCTTTCCATCAGGTGACCCGTTTGCTCGTTTACCCCTTATTTCATTTTAAAAAATTAAATAATATATTTTTAAACCTTATGTCTCTGTAACTATAATTTGCTAAGTTACTAAAAAATTAATGAATGTTGCCTGTCTGCCTGAATATTATAACTATCTACTGAATTTCCTTAAAAAAATGTGAAATATACTTGAGACGGTACCTACATCGAAGATATTTTTACGATTCATAACACATATCCCAAAATTCATACGCCTGCTAAAAATATCAAACATAAAAATTCCTTAACCAGTTTACGACGCGGCGGTTTTGACCCCACCATAATTTTTTATATGTATCGTTTCATTTCCGTTATACATACGAATGTGAGGAGAACGCGCTCGTTACACGTCATTAAGCGATACTTTACAGCAGACGGTCCTTGAGACCGCCTCCCCTGCCTGTAGTATCGGCTCAGATATAGCCACTGGAAGGGTTAACTAAAATCTTGTGTGTTATACAAAAGTTTTAAGGAATAGAGGGTAAACCTAAACTGTTGATAGTTTTTGAATTTTGTAGAGAGAGTTCGTTATAGAATGAAAGTAAGTAATTAGGTTTAAAATACTCGTGGAATAATAATAGATATTTACAATGTTTGACGATTACGAATTGCTATAAAAATGCTTAGCATATAAAGCTTTACAATCGCTAGATGAAATAACTACTGGCTTAGATGCACTCTTAGTAAATTTTTTGTCAAGCATTAGTTAATACTACCACATTTTACAACAACAGTATATATTATAATCGACAAGGTTCAATCAGTTCACTGTAACTTTTAAAACTAATATTGCTTTCTAAAGTGTCACTTGATAGTTGATAGACATTAGACAGCTGTTGATCGAGACACTTTTACAATGTCACCCATGTGGCACAAGATTTAACTATTCCAGTGCTCTATATCCGCAGTGCAGGTTCACTAACGCAATTTTTGTAACTAAACGTATGGCACATTAAATAAAATTCGCTCCGAGCTAATTCATGCAAATCGTATGTCGCCCTTTATTAATTAAGCCCAACTCCTAAATTCAGATCCAATTAAGCTTCGGCCACGTTTTTAACGTGAATTTTTAATAAATTAAAAGGTTCTTAATATATTTTATTCCGAAACACTGTAATAAAAATACGCATATTACTTCAGCTGTAATAAAATAAGTTCTTTCAGATTTTTGAATAAGTCATAACAATAATTGTTAAAAATGCAGCCTAGCCTTGATGGAACGGCTATTTAGAAGACTTTCCACCGTCATGAAATAATATTAAACATGGCCGGCTTCCAAAGGACGTACATACATAATTATGAACGTTTATAAGTAAGTTTTCTGAGTGTTGAAGCTCTATCAATGCACGCCCTAAGACCTTTGTTATCAAGATTAATGTGTGACAATATCCCATGTAATTAAAATATATACCTACAATGAAACACAAAATACTTATTCAATTCGCTTTCGCATCTGGACAATGAAAGTTGTACAATGTATTTAGTTAGTTCACAACACTGTCATCAAACTTATTATGTTTATAAATAACTAGCGGCCTGTTACGTGCTTCGCTACGTATAAAGTGAAATAATATAAAAATCAGTTAGAACATCGATTTATTTCTTTAAAAAATATATTACTTAATTGCTAGCTATTTAAAACTTAATCCAAAACATTTGGATAAACAATTTTTTTTCCATTTTGATTGTAAATCTGTAGTACCGACTCTGGAACAGGCAACAACAGGCAAAAGTGTGACAGTGCACTTGCATGTTACTTGTATTATCAAAGCAACTTACTTCTCAGAACTAATGTCAAATGTGTGCCTTACGCTTTGGAGTTAAGGTTGAATTTGTTATGTTCAATTTTAGTGACATTGGTGACCCTGACGTGGTAATGATGATGAATGTAATTTGCATAGTAGCATATGCTTTCAGTTCTTAAAACAGCGCCTAAACCCCCAAACTTGTATCTATAAGGAATCCGGAGTTCTCTTAGTATCTTCGGAACCATAGAATACCTTGGTGCAAAATCTTGCGTTTTGGTAGCATATGCTTAGGATGTTTCTCATAAAACCAAAATCAGCATATTATGTTTCCATATAAATTTTGAGGAGTTCCCTCGATTACTCATGGCTCCTATCATCAGATCACCACTTTTGTGAACATGGTACCAAAATTGGAGTGAAACCTAATATAACAGAACAAAAATTTTGAAAATCGGTGACAAACGGCGGAATAATCGTTGAACATTAAAAAAAATATGTATATCCACACTCCACAGCCGGACATATAACCTCCTCCTTTTTGGAAGTCGGTTAAAAATGCGTTATGCTGATGAAAAAACCAATGTCGTAGTTCACGAATAATTTATCGTCTTGTATTAGAAATAATTGCACAACGTTGATCCAATTCATGATTTTCATCACCAATAAAATAAATTACTTAGCAAAAATTATTGATGATCAGCGTCGGGGTACGGCAATAACGAACCAACGAACCAACTTGATGATAAATCTGGCCCTGAATCTGTTAAACATGTATGCAATTTTAGGTTGTTAGATAAGAATTTTTATAAACCATCATTACTTTATGATTAAGATTGTTAAAAACATGGGACAATTTCCAGTTAAAAAATTATAATTTCACTATTTTAAGATAGTTATAATAAAGCTTTCTGTAAATACTTATGTGTTCTGCTGACTTTGGATCCAGGATACACCCTCATAATACGAAAACTCATAATCAGCTGACTTCACTACCACTATAGAATTTCTTGAAAAACTCGAAGCATAATATTATACTACTGTATATAGTATATATACTTAGAGTTTATCAAGCAATGCTGAAAATGACATGTTCAAACACCTATCTCTAATAATTAGGCTCTAGAGTTCTAGGTTCTTTCGTTTTATTATAATTTATAGCACTAATTCCGCATGGGAACTCATCATAAAAAATATTCATAAACTACTTAAAACTACATTAATAGATCTGTTTGTTCCAATTTTGAAAGACTCTCCTATACAATATAGGTACTTACCTACATATTTCATAGATCCCGTGATCAAATTGCTATCAGTAACCGCAAAACTAAGGGTCAATCCATATCCATACTAATATTATAAATGCGAAAGTGTATCTGTCTGTTTGTCTGTCTACCTGTCTGTCTGCTACCTCTTCACGCTCAAACCGCTGAACCGATTCTGCTGAAATTTGGCATGGGGATATTTTGAGTCCCAGGAAAGGACATAGGATAGTTTTTATCCCGAAAAAATGTACGGTTCCCGTACGAGAAACTAATTTTGGCGCAAAGGAGTTGCGGGCGTTATCTGGTTTATACTAAGTCAAAGCGCATCGAAATGACTCACTAATTTTGAAAAAAAAAAATTCAAACTTAAGATTTGAATTTGTTAAACATAACAATAACTTTAAGTTTGAATTTGTTATGGTCAATATTAGTGAGTCAGAGCGTAACGCACACAGTCACGTGATACTGGTGACCCTGATGTGGTAGTGATGATGATGGTGACGATGATGATGAATGTAATTTGCATAGTAGCATATGCTTTCAGTTCTTAAGAGCCCGGGTAACCCTCGAAATTCTCATACATACGTAATACCAAAATCATTTTGTCATACGAAAATATTTAACATGTTTGAGTTATTTTTCAGCTTAAAATAGTAATTACCTAGATTCCTGAACAAAAATTAACTTCAAAATATTTAAACACTAAAAATTTTTTTTTTGTGTAAATTTTTTTTTTTACTAAATTTACTACTAAATATTTAAACACTAAAAAATAGAGTAAAACACTAAAAAATATATAAATAAATAGTAAATTTACTACAAAATATTTCAACTCTAAAAAATATTTTTTAGTATTAAAATATTTTGTAGTAAATTTACTAATTATTTATAAATTTTTGAGTGTTTTAGTCTATTTTTAGTGTTTAAACATTTAGTACTAAATTTAGTAAAAAAAAATTATACACAAAAAAATTTTTTTTAGTGTTTAAATATTTTGAAGTTAATTTTTGTTCAGGAATCTAGGTAATTACTATTTTATGCTGAAAAATAACTCAAACATGTTAAATATTTTCGTATGACAAAATGATTTTGGTATTACGTATGTATGAGAATTTCCAGGGTTACCCGGGCTCTTAAGGCAGCGCACAGTGGAAAATTTGGGTCCGTATCGGATCAAAAATCTGTAACTTCAAGGTTTTTCATCGTATTGTATTGAGATTTGGCACATGTATACAGTGATATACAAAGATTTTAAAAATAATCAATTTTTGTACTTTTTTTCAATGTATACATATTTATTTTAGGTAAAAAATAAAGAAAAGAGAAAAAAAGTAATATTACGAGTAGTTATATGTTTATTTTTTATAAACAAGTACTAATATGAGTAAAATTAAGAAAACTTAAATACTTATTTACTTATCACACAAGCATAATAAAATACATAAAATTTTAAAATCGTATAGTACCTATCTATACCTCACACCAAACTAATTGATCTCAAATTAGACAAATCTTATAATATTATTGGTTTTTTAAAACTAGGTTTTAGTTACTGATAATGTTATATCTAATTGTTATTATCCTCGCTATTCCTAACTAAAATTACTTCCGGTGTAAATGTAGGATCACCTTCAGGTACCACCTTCAAAAGACTTAGTGCCTCTTCATCAAGATCCTTCACATTTCTCACATAAGGTTTTCTTAAACTTGAAATGAATGGATCTGAAGTATATAGAAGCGTTTTAAATACGTCTTCATTTGTAGCTATACGGAAACATTTTCTGGCATGGTGCAGGCGCATATTTCTGTAGTCTTTATTGCGCGACTCTTGTGCATCTTCCGACAGTTGCCCAATAGGAAGAACAGAAAAATGTTTGATCACGTTTTCTCCGTGTATAAGTAATTTGTGCACGGAGGATGGCATGTCACCATCCAACCAATCATAGTTACTAACATAAATTCGCGCAGTTTCTAAAGCACAAACTCCAAATTTTTCGGGACCGATCATCATTCCAGAAGATAGAGCTTGTAAAATAATATACAAGCGTTTAATCAATGTTTCATCAACACCTGCTATGTTCGCCGAGCAAGTGTAATTGTAAAAGAACCTTCGTGCTGTATTTCCATCACTTGAGTTTCCACTTAATTGACGAGGTTTGTCGATAATTAATCCTAGCTCTTCCCTGAAACGTTTTTGAACAAATTCCTTCTTTTCTTTCTTCAATTTCTTTTTTTTTCTGTTGTAGCAGACCAAGTCTTAAAGTCAAGATTATAGCAAATGTGTAATACCATTTCCATGCTGCGAATCCAGGCATATTGTGCTTTAGTTAGATCCAAATCAATAAAAGCACTCAATGCTTCTGTATCAGATAAAATCTTCACTTGGTTTGACTCTTTCCACGTAGTCGAGAAAACTTTTTTCTTTTCGCTCTCAGAGTTTCTTAGCTCTTCAACAAGACGAGCCTCTGCATACTCACCTAAGGCCCGCAGTCCTTGCAAAAATGCGTTACAAATGTGCTCAAACCCATATTCTTCTAGTAAAAAAATGTTTTTCCTTTTCTTTGTTGATTCTGAGGAGTCTCCATAAGCAATGCACGGTCTTCCTTGTTCACCAGAAGTTGATGGCAGTGAATGTGCTTCAGACTCCGGAAACTGTACTGAATATCCTGACTCCAGCCAGCTTGTATTATTCAGAATAAATTGGTCCTTTTTCCGTGATGCTTTAGCCCAGCGCTTATTGAAAGAAGGCAGAATATGTCTTTGAATGTCACCAATTACAAAACACAAGTTGTTTTCAGAAACGTTTAATGTTTGCTGTAGAACTATGGACAACGATTCTAAGGTTCTGCCACGCTCGATATAGGGAATGATGAAATCACCCTTAGTACAGTTGAAAGTTGACATTTTAATGGAAATAACCAATTTAAATAAGTGTCACTTAATATGAAATACACGCTGAAGTGTACAATTTGAAGATATTTGCTTCCCCTTATATACTGGTTTTTCAGATATTAAATACGTACTAATGTCAATGTTATGCATATTTACTCACGCAGGATTAGTGCAAAATAGATAATAAGCTATTGCTATCAAAATATTGTGGTTAATATTGTTTTTGTAAAGTATGTCAGCAGTAACCGCAAAAGATACCGAATTATCTACTCTGACCTCTATCACATTTTTTTCCCATAACTTCCAGGACCGCAAACTTCCGCAGCAGATTTTTTTAATTTTTCATTTATGAATAGTAAGGCTATCAAATAACACATAAACTTGCGCGTGGGGAGCCGTGGGTAAATATGAAAACCTTCGACGAAAAAAAAAGAAAGTGAAAAATAGGGTATGTCAATTTTTAAGTACTTACTCAAAAATAAAAAGCATATTAAAAAAAGTTAATAGCTCATTAATAAGAACATATAATATCCTTTTTAAAAATGTATAAAACCGCATGCATGTGCTAAATACTTTTTTCACAATATTCATTTGAATTATGTGTATGCAAACATTTGAATGAGCCATCCGCTACTTCAACTTACTTCAACCTATGAAAAAAAAATATTTATGCAGTTTTAGTGCAAAAAAATGTCTGATTAGGATTATTTGGTTATTAGAGTATCGAATGCAATAAATATTTCATTCAAATTGTGATATTTTTAAAAACCATTTATGATATGCTCTAGTTCTACCATTTTCCATAGTGCAGCGCCCCAACCCCCAAACTTGTATATAAGGAGTTCGGAGTTCTGTTCAGCACCCTCGAATCATGGTATATCTTGGTGCAGAATCTTAATTTTGGTAACATATGCCTGGAATACTTCATATAAAAGCAAAATCGGCATATGTTTTCATTTAAATTTTGAGGAGTTCTCTCGATTACTCCTGGATCCACTCGACCGATTATGTGCAAACTTCACATAAACCATTTACTAAATAGTCCGAACAAACCCTGAAAATTTGGTTTGGATAGGTGAGCCCGTTCTTGAGTTATAAAGTGACAACGAAAATTGCCACTTATTTTTATATATTAAGATAGAAATAAAGCGACATCATAAAAATGTCTAGTATAGAAAATGCACAAGGGAAAGAAAAAGTTCTTGGAAGGTGAAAAAGTTTATGACGAATTTTCGTATGCGAGACGAACCTAGAGACACTTTAAATCCATACTAATATTATAAGTGCGAAAGTATGTCTGTCTGTCTGTCTGTTACCTCTTCAGGCCCAAACCGCTGAACCAATTTTGCTGAAATTTGGCAGCGAGATACTTTGAGTCCCGGAAAAGAACATTGGCTATTTTGTATCCTGGAAAAATGTACGGTTCCCGCGCGATAAACGATTTTCGGCGCAACGGAGTTGCGGGCGTCACATTGTCTAAAATAAGTACACATTAAATTTCTGATGTGGCGATTCATCGCAAGAATAATACATTTCTGCGGGATTCAAACTATACTACGCCCTTTCCTAGTGCTCAAATAATCTCTAAATTTAATTAAAATCGATTTAGCGGTTAACATTTACGTCAAGAAGTAAAACAGAAATTTTTAATTTTAATAATAATATGCTTGAAAAATAACCTTTATATAATATTATGTAAAATAGTGACTTTAAACCACTGGGCATAAAACACAGTAATCGCAGTTAAAATTTTCACCTTTAAAGGCTTTGTTGTGTATTAAGTACGGCGAAATTTGTACTAAAACTAGTGTTTTATGAGCTATACTTTTTTGTAGCACAATTCCGTTTTAGCTTTGATACTGTTTATATTATTTTATGTCAAGAAATAAAAAAGCCATTGTGCAAACAACACGATATCATACTATATTATGGCGTAAATAAAAAAACACAGTATATTTACTCAATTAAAGAAATTACAGTGTAATAAGAAAGTGTTTTTACTACATTGTAACTTTCGTTGCGTTTTAGTGTAAGCAGAAAATAGCGTTTCAGGTGTAAGAATTAGCTTTAGCATTAATTTGTTTTCTCTTTGAGTTGACGTATATTTGTAAGAGAAAAACCTATTATTTCTTTAATATTTTTTAAATATCATAAAAAAGTAAAATAATGTGCAATTATACATATTAAATAGCGGCATCACTGGCTAATGATCAGCACATATTATGTCATATATATTGTACTATCTATGATCAGCACTGTTACTGTGACTAGCATCAAAAAGCTATATTTGTAAACATATTCCAGACCCACCCAAAAATAACTACTCATAGCTACTGCCGCGGTAATGTATTCTGCACTTACGACTTATGGCTGCACCGAGAATTAACACTTAACCAGTAAATTATTTAATTAAACCTTTACTAGAAAACGTATAAATTAAATGTAAAAAACTTCACAAGCAAATTCTTAAGTAATTATTAAATTTGTCTGAGTACAGTTAAATTGAAGACACCGAAGAGTTTTGCATGTGACAAAAGGGCAAATGTTCGGGGAACTTCGCTGTCTTGTCAGGCGGGCCTTAAATTAATATGAATCTCTAATTTGAGCGTCACACGTGTTGCGAACTTGCAACTTTCCAGACTATGCCAAATTGGATAAACATGTACGCTGTTAGGCTCCCCAACTGTGAAATACGTGGCCGAACTCGCCAAACAATCGTCAGCGGTCGCGGCAAAAAATTTAGTAAACAAACTCTGCAGCTCGCTTGATTTAATTTTATTTGATTTCTAACGAAGGTTGTCTTTTTTCTTCATAGTGAATTTTCGTTAAATTTTTTGTGTGTAGACAAAATGTGACTTTTTTTTAAACTGCATAAATTATGAAAACTTCATTTTATTTGAATATAAATCTATTTATAACAGGCACTGTTTACTGTATCAGATAGAGATTCACGTAGAAAAGAAAGCTGACTCCATGCTAGGTAATTATTTACCAAACCAAACCAAACTAAATTATGGATTACTATAGAATTAAATGTTAAATCTATAAGCCCAGATGAGTTTTCTAGACGGGGAAGCAGATTTTTAATACGTGCGATTGAAAATGCAATAGAATCCCGTGTAGTGCGTTATAGCACAGCGCGTTTGCAAATGAACGCGACTATAATACTAATAAAGATTGCATTGTTGCTGCAATGCCGAGAAACGTTAAAGAAACAGATTTAATCCAATATTATTATCATTATTATTGTAAGCTTATTTGTATTCTAGAAATGTGGAATTCATTTATATGCAAAAAGAATTCACATTTTACAAATCTTATTGGCGTACTCCACTGGTATTCGTTCTTTATCATTACAGAATATGGGAAAAAGTACCAAGTACATAGCTAGAAAAGTTTATTTTACAACTTTAAGCACTGCCTTATTTGACTAACGTGGGGCCCGTAGCACGTGCTACGAGCTACGATAACATTATTTTAATGGCAAATGTCCATGTCATAATGTCTTCAAATGTCCAGCTCGGTGAAGGTTGCCCAATAGCGGGATCTCCTACTACGAGTATACAAGTTATCACAAAATTAAATGATAATACTTTAGGATTTCTATGTGTCCCTTATCAAGAGCTCACTGTGAAAGTAGCAGCGCTGAAAGAGCTTTTTTGTGATTTGTGTGAGCAAACGCCCGAGCGTCATGAATTTCCCCATACAAAAGTAAAAAAAAAGGTTATTCGTTCAGTGCTGCTACTTTCACAGTAAACTTTATACTCGGGACTCATACACAGTACAACCCTAAAATATTACTACTTTCTTTTGTAATATTCTGTGTAGCTGGCCAGACTTGACATAAACTTATTTTCTGGAAACTAAAAAAACTAAACTTGTTTTTTACCTGCGATCATAATGTAACCAAGCGAATCTAATCTTCAGACGCGTTTTAATTTTCTTTTAGATGTAACATTTTAGAGGGATTTAAATAAAATCAGCGGGTAATTAAAAGCATCGCCGTGGAAAGTCAAGCTGCAGCTTAAATCAATTAGGTCCAGGCCAGGTCAGGCCACATTGCATCATTGCGTTGCGTTGTCGCAATGGAATACGCAATGTAGATATCAACTACGATAACATGGCGCGCCCCTCCAAAATTCAAAACTTTTGAAGTGCGCTGTCAAAACGTTTGAAGTGCGTTGTCTTGCGCGGTAGGCTAGTTATGATTAGTTGACCAACAAATCTTGGTAATAAGTGACATTAACTGAAATATTACGTGTACTGTGATTGGTTGAATACTTACTACATACAAACTCTTTCATAAGGATGTGACTACACACATTTAAACAGTCAATTGGAGGGGCGCGCCATGTTATCGTAGTTGATCTCTACGTCACATTTGCGTTGCGTTGACACGTCATTTAAACTAGATGGTGACGGTGCAGCGCGCTTTTCTAGTTTTTACCCTTTCTCGTTTCTACATCTTCATTTCTCGTCCGTCGTTCCTTAAAAACATTCCAGACGACAATGCAATCGCATCGTTGAGCATACCTATCACAAAATACATTGTGTTGTGTAAAACGCTGATGAATAACCTCATGCCGCAACGCAATGAAGTAACGTGGCCTCGCTCTCAGACTTGCAATAAATCTGTTTTAGAGCCAAGACGAATCACGTTAAGATCGCACTGAAAAATTTACTAATTCTAAAGTAATGTTGGTTCGCGAGCTACAATTTATTCTCATTAGCTAGCGAGGATTGCTCAAAACAATCATAATAATATTATGATAGAACACTACTACTACATAATAATGTAAGTTGAAAGCATACCTCTATCACGTTTATAGTTCAGAAAATTTTTGGGCTTATTTATAAGCTACAGGTTACGAAGAAACTATTAAATAGTTTCTTTATTACTAAATTTTAGTAATCTGCGCCTCAGGTTCAGCAAAAGTTGTATGTAGTTTTTTTTTTTAGATGAATCAATTATTGATTTTTAGAGCATCAACCAATAAGAACTCGTTTGATCTTACATTTATATTTATTAGTTGAACGATTATTGTACAAAAACTGTGTTGAAACAATATGAAAACTAACGTTGAATTAAAATGACAGCAAAAATAATTCCACAAATTGTACTCGGTCTGTTTCACAGGCACAGACAAACGTTTAGATGAATTTGCCTGCATTGTGCAATTGTCACGATTGTGATATTTTGCTCGTCACAATCTTATTCATTGTGCTCGAAAAGATAACCCTTTTACTGCTGCTACTTTGTATGAAATTATTTCTAAGAGTAAATTCCTTTATAGTAACAAAGCCCGATTAAAATTAACTTGCTATTAATCATCCCTACTAATATTATAAATGCGAAAGTATGTCTGCCTGTCTGTCTATCTGTTACCTCTTCACGCCTAAACCGCTGAACCGATATTGCTGGAATTTGGCATGGAGATATTTTGAGTCCCGGTATTTCCAACTAATTTCTTACGACTATCTACAATAAGTAGACGTTATCAGCACCTTCGTTTGCCGGTTGGAAACCATGCCTTACTATGATCAAGTTTTTCCGTAACTGAAAGACCGACACACTTTTGAATTTTTTTTTTTTTTTTATAAATAACAAACGAGCAAACGGGTCACCTCATGGTAAGCAACTACCGTCGTCCATGGACACTCGCAACATCAGAAGAGCTGCAGGTGCATTGCCGGTCTTTTAAGAGGGAATACACTCTTTTCTTGAAGGTTTGCAGGTGACAGTTCATTCCAGAGTTTTACAGTGCGCGGCAGAAAGTTACGCGAAAAAACGTGTGGAAGACTGCCACTCATCAAGGTGATGAGGATGGTATGTTTTTCGCGTGGGACGATGGCGAAAAGTTGCAGGTGGTATGATTCCGAACAATTTCTCAGAGCATTTCTCGTGATACAACGTATTCTATATTTTTTTTATTTATTTATTTTATGTTTTTTCTTTATTTTTGTCGATTATACATAATATGTATGGTTTAAACAGCTAATTTGTAGCTAAGCTGCTGTATGGTTTATCTTGTGCTTCCAAACAAAGGATTTTTTGCACTGAACTTTTTTAACAGTAAAATTTTCCAAATGAGATTGGCCGTAAGAAAGTAAAATACAGTAAGAAGGCTGAGTTATGTTACGCAGGTGCAGGCAGGCTCCACTAATTAAGACAATCTCTTAATTGGATACTTGTCCCCTACAATTAAAGGTTATGTATTGTTTCACATAAGCGACATGTATTTTGCATAATATTTTATGCTCCAAAAATATTATATTTTAATATTTATATAATAAAAATCTAGTATTCTTAACTTCACTACTATTTCAACATCAAAATTGAAATATGGAAAATAAAATATAATAATGATCTATACTTATTATAAAACAAAGTCGCTTTTTTCCCTCATGTCCCTTTGTTCCCTTTAATCTTTAAAACTACGCAACGGATTTTGATGATTCTTTCAGTGTCAGATAGCCCATTTATCGAGGCCTTCCTCCTTAATAGACTATTATATTTTATCACGCTAAGACTAATAGGAGCGAATAAATAAAGGAAAATGGGGAAAAAACGGGGAAAATTATTTGCCAACTTGAGCGCGCTAATCTCAGGAACTACTGGTCCGATTTGAAAAATTATTTCAGTGTTAGATAGCCCATTTATTGAGGAAGTCTATAGGCGATATTTTATCATACTAAGACTAATAGGAGAATGTGAAAAAAAACGGGGGAAATTATTTGAAAGGGCTTATCTCGCGAACTACTGTATGTGTATCATAAAAAATATTATTAAAAACTTTATCATCTAACTTTACTGGACCAATTTTTATGTTATTTGGCACAGATAAGAAGTAGACCACATGAAGGATCATAGGCTATCCATTTTAATCATTTTTTCAGTGGCTATATATTTTATACCCGTGCGACGCCGGGGCGGGTCGCTAGTTTATACAATAAAATAAATGATGACAAGTATGTAACAAACAAAACTCTATCAACTGCAACTAATAACAAAATATTTAAATGTTTAGTTCCGAAGTGAATTGAATTACGTAAATTTTTAAAATTTTCCTTTCCGCCATGAGGGAAAACATATAACATTTACCGCTAACATTCGCACTTTACATCACCATTATTCATTTCCCTCGACATTAACAAGTACAAGTAGCAATTATAAATGAAACAAAAGAAATTCACAGAAAAATAACGTAACATTTTTGACAAGATTCCGTGATCAAATTATAATTTTATTCGAACAAGGAAAAGTGAAAAACATGTGTTAATTACCTACAATTTTTTCGCCACGAATAATAGTGGAGTTCCCATGAAAACTTTTTTATATGCTTTTACTTGTACCTTTTGTGCAGAGAATTCCGAAAAAGGTCCCTTTTGTCGAGATTGAATATTTGAAAGCTACACAAAGATGAAAGCGATATCCGTTGTTTGTTTTTAAAAGCTGACAAATTCCTAACAATCGTATATCAATACAGACTTGGTCTATTGTCACCTTCTATTTGGAATCGATTTATACGACGCTTTGACATGTAAAAGGAAACATAACAGGGTATTTGTCGCCGGCAGACGGCGCCCGCCACCGATAGCCTCTATGTAGAGGGGGCTACACACTGAGTGATCGCTGTCGAAAATGTTTCGAGTGTTTTTTTTACAGTTGCACTGAAAGAAATTTCATGATAACTTCATGATAACCTAAATTTTGTGAAGATTTTATTAAAAACTCTTTATTAAGGCACTATATCGAAAGTAATTTTACCGCAAGGGCAATTTTATACTTAATTTGTATGACTATAAAGTCGTGAATACGCTGCGGCCAGAAGCTATCGGCTCGCTCGGAAAACATGCGAAAAAACATAATTATAATCATTTAAAAAATAAGTAGGAGCATTTAAGCAAAATGCTTCTATACGATTTTGAGTTGCAAAGGTGTCTATCAATTAGACTAATTTCTTACAGTACATCTATTTTCGTTTAAAAATAATCTTCAAATTTCGTATTTTTAAGAGGTCATTTCGAAAATTAAATGTATCGAGGCAAAATCCATTAATCGTGTTTCTAGTTCTTCTCAAACCCAGATAAGGCTATGAAGATATGTATATCTCATTACCAGATTTGTAACATTTCTGAGGGTCCTATAGTATTACGTCAAAAAGGACAGTTTTTTCAATACAGCGCCTTAAAGAGTTGATAGAAGATGTATGGAAAATGAAATAATTAAATTGTCTTACAGCCAAAAGGCTACACTGTCCTAGAGCAGCCTATATTTTGTTAACGTTCGCATAACAACATTAATTTGTTACTCGTTAGTCTTTTTTTATTAGTAGCCATGCTGAGACTTAAGTTTATTTGACCTTGCCACCGTGATTTTGTGTGCAAAGTGCAAACCGTGAAGAACAGTAATACTGTACTGAAAAGTACAGTGTAATTGAAGGCTACAGGAAATATCACATTTTGTTTTTCTGAACTCTAGTGGTTTCTAATCACATAATAAAAAAAAGTAAGCAAATGGCGCCCAAAAAGACGTTGTTGCCGATGGCCGAAGCCTGAGAATTTTCATTCCCTGTTCTTTGCCTGTACCCTTCAATTATTACAGTCCTTCAGGGTTCTGTCACTACAAGAATGAACAAGGTCCTTTAAATGTATATGAATATTGTATGAACTGGCCCGTGGGAGACGCTCCGCGGATAAACGCCTGTTTTAGAACGTAAAAGTTGGAATTTTTCAGTGCACATCGAGACACCTTAATGCGCACTATATTCTATTTGATGTCAGGTAAAAATGTTAACCTTCTTTTACTTACCTTATTTAAAAAACAAAGCTCAAAAGCTATTTTGCGCACGGAAGCTTTTTGTGTTACAAACATTTTCATACTAAAAATAACACGTATGTTATTTGAGCATACATTTTTATAATCTTGAAAAGATGAAAGGGAAAATTACTGCAGATGTTTTCCAGATAGTTTAATCTGTAATATGCAGGTAAACTGTATATAAATCGGTAATTTTTTTACATTACTATAATTTTCATTTTATCTCATCAGTGGCTCAATTAGCCAATATTTGTCAGTATTTCATTATTAGAAAACTTCAAGACAGAAAAAGCTTTAACAACCACTTCTCTAAACCACCAGTTAGCGTTGACCAAGATACCAAAACGCGTACAATTTCCCATATCTCCTCTTTTCCTATCCCCTCCTGTATTCCATTTTCGTTCCGGCCTGTCACTGAGGATGATGTTAAGAAACATATCACAGCTATAACATCCACTGCTGTAGGGAATGATGACCTTAGCCCCCGTATAATTTCCCTCTCAATTCCTGAACTCTTGCCAATTCTCACTCATATTTTTAATCACTCCTTGTCAACGAGTTCTTTCCCATCGGCATGGAAACATGCCAATGTAATTCCTTTACCTAAAACCCCTAATCCCTCTTCCTTATCCCAATTTAGACCAATCTCTATTTTGCCCTACTTATCCAAAGTCCTTGAAAACATTGTACATAAACAGCTTTCCCAGTTCCTTACCTCTAATAATTTGCTCTCCTCCTTTCAATCCGGCTTCCGCCCTGGTCACAGTACTGTTACAGCACTGCTGAAAGCTACTGACGATTTACGTCTAGCTATGGAAGAAAAATGTATAACCATCCTAGTTCTACTAGACTTTAGCAGTGCTTTTAATTCAGTTGACTTTGACATCCTCCTTTCTGTCCTTCGTTCCCTCAATATATCCTCCACAGTGATAGACTGGTTCGACTCCTATCTTCGGGGGCGCTCGCAGCGGGTCCGCCATGGTGAGGCTACCTCTGATTGGTGTGATCTTGATGCGGGGGTTCCACAGGGTGGTGTTCTTTCTCCTCTCCTTTTTACGATTTTTATAAACACAGTCACCTTAATAATTTTATCATGTAACTTTCATCTCTACGCAGACGACTTGCAAATATACCGTCGTTCTCATGTTGATGATATTAGTGCAGCGGTCAGGGACATCAATACAGATCTACAGCGAATAGCAGACTGGGCAAAATCGTTTGGTCTCTTAGTCAATCCGCACAAATCTCAGGCAATTATTGTCGGCAGCAGGTACATGACACAAAGATTAAATGATGTGCCCAGAGTTATTTATAATGATACTCCGATTGCTTACACACATTCTGCAAAAAACCTCGGAATAATTATCTGTCCTGGCAGCCTCAAGTCAATCAGGTGAGTAGAAAGATATTTCATTCGATACACATGCTTAAGCGCCTTCAGAACTTTTTGCCCTTAAAAACTAAAATTTCCCTAGTCCAGTCACTCATTTTCCCTATCCTTGATTATGCTGACGCCTGCTACTTAGATGTTACTGAAGAGTTACTGACAAAGTTAGAACGTCTGCAGAATCTCTGCATTCGTTTTGTCTTTGGTCTTAAAAAGTATGACCATGTCTCTGCTTTTCGGTCACAGCTAAGGTGGCTTCCGATTCGTCTTCGGCGAAATATCCATATTCTCTCCCTCCTTTATAATATCCTTTATAACCCTTTGTCTCCCTCTTACCTCGTAGAGCGTTTTAACTTTTCACGATCCTTAGATGTCCCTTGTAGACCTAATGTTAGAACAAACCTTTCCCTCCCCTCCCATCGCACCAACTTCTTTTCCTACTCCTTTACTGTTCATGCAGTCAGATTGTGGAATTCCCTACCCCACACCATCCGTGATAGTGCTACTATTACTGCCTTTAAAAGACGCTTGAAGGAGTACTACCTTAATTATGAATCCAGCCATGATTATTAAATATACATATAGTATGTATTTATTTATAATATTTATTATTTATAGTATAGTATGTATTATATTATTATTTATTATAGTATTTTATTATTATTATTTTAATTTAGTATTTTATTGTACATATAATAATGTTGTATAACATAGTAGGTAATAATTTGTAATATATTTCATTTCTGTGCACGCCCTATCTGATGTTTTGATCAAATTTCTCTTCTTAGGACTGCTGGAAGAAATCTCTTTAGAGATAAGCACTAAGCAGTACCTGTTGTGTCGTCTTTCTTTATAAGTATATCTTGTTAAATGTTTTTGTGTACAATAAATGGTTAAATAAATAAATAAAAAAGACACTCAAATAGCCAGAGTGGTCAATTTCTTGGAGATATTGCCCAGTCCATTTCTCTCAATGCGTAATCTGACCCTTTAGCTAAAACCTTTTCGTTATCGCTTCGTTATAGAATCGCCGATTAAAATTTATGGAGTTGATATAATCGTTCGTTATATTATGACGTTGACGTTCGACTCGTGTAATGTCAATTCCAGACAATTTAATGATATTTTTGTTTCGAACTTTGTTATCGTATAGACGAAAAGGACCCTGCGGAATTGAAACATTAATTAATAACGATGTTATTCGACACAAAGTGAGAACAAGAGGGCAAAGTATTAGTTACTTTGTTTTGATACAAAATATTTTTCAATACTTCAATCATTTCTCGTGGAATTAATTGATCGCGATGCTGTGGTTACTTCAAACGAACTTTTGTAATTAATTTCTTTGGAAGTTCGCATTTTAACGAATCGTTATTTAGGCTATCGCGACGTATACGAGATGTATGTGTAGTATTTTGTGAACATTTTGTTTGAGTTCCTTCAAGGTTTTACTTAAGGAGGAAAGATTTTATGTAATGCTTTTCTGCGACCACGGTTGAGTTAATCTATGTGATATTTATACTGTGGTAGCTATTTTTAACTGGGTATTAAGTATATTGTATTTGTTAGTTTCTACAGTAAGTATTATTATTTAGTTAGCAAGTATACAGATGTTTGGCACAAGACATCGTCTTATATATCGTAGCTACGATGCTTTGCGTAATTCGAACCATGTCATCTCCATTCTACATTTTGATCAGCGATTATAAAAAGAAGCGATAAAAAAAATTTAATTAAAAATCAAAAAACCCGACTGCAAAAAATGTTAACTGAAAAGAACGAAACAAGACCTAATTCTGCCGGAGGCATCGAATCCATGATTGATACGACTCTTGCTTACGAGTTTCATGCCAGGATACCTAAATAGAAGGTTACATAGAAAAATGTAGAAGAAAGTGGATAATAAAATGCAGTCGGAGGCATGTCGCACCAAGTTTAACATTAATTCATAAATCATAAAATATTATGCCTCCGACTGCATTTTATTATCCACTTTCTTCTTCTACATTTTTCTATGTAACCTTCTATTTATCCTGGCATGAAACTCGTAAGCAAGAGTCGTATCAATTAAATCATGGATTCGATGCCTCCGGCAGAATTAGGTCTTGTTTCGTTCTTTTTAGTTAACATTTTTTGCAGTCGGGTTTTTTGATTTTTAATTAATTTATTTTATTTGCAACTTTTTAGTTGTAGTCATCCAACCATTCTAAATTGAAAAACTACCGTACCGTATAACCATATAATATCGTAGGTACACTTAGAAAACTGTACCTACAATGCAAACGCATTGTAGGTACATAATATATAATAGGTATGTAGGTTTGGTACTGTTTCAATGTATGTTTCTAGTTTTAAGTACCAAATCATTGTTTTTTTTGATACTTTGTCATAGAATTTTCATCTTGTTTCAGTAATGTCAGTTAATTTTTAATTAATATTGGATTTATCCATGCAGGCGGATTTTGGTTCTAATTTATTTTATTACTAGGTCGGTGCTGCAAAAAGCATATATACAAGAAAGACTCGGTCAGCAAAATTATTCCGACACTAACATGAAACATCGACGACGCAGTCATTATACGCAGGCTTGCACCCTGCACAGATGTCTTCCTCACGCACGCGCACCCGCCTTGGCGACGCCAACTATCGTAATATTTTAATTTCGCCATAATTTCAAAACCAAATGTCCAATTTTATTCATTCAAGACCAAATATTATCTACATAAACTGTACTTAGTAATGTAATAATTTATTTTGATAAGGATTAAAAGAATGAGTAAAATAAACGCGTTTAAATGTAGTTATTAAAATGTAAATGTAAATTTCAAGATTTTTAAATAAAAAAATGGTTATTGTGCCTCACTCGACATAGATAAGTATAGTGTGTCGCGAACTTTTTTGTAGATATTTGTAAGTTCTACAATCAGTTAAAATTGTATGGTTCTATCTTTTATAGTTTAGGCAGTGTACGTAAAATAAGTAACTTTTCTGGTTGATTTTTTTACACCTTACGTCCGAAGAACCCAAATATCTTACGGTACCCAGTTTTTTTCCAAAATAAAATTCAGCCTATGTTCAGCAAAAATAATGTAGAATTCCAATGGTAAAAGAATTTTTCAAATCGGTCCAATAGTTTCGGAGCCAAACAAACAAAAAATCAAATCTTTCCTCTTTATAATATTAGTGTAGATTTGATGTTCTATTTAATATTAAAACTGCAAGTTATATACATATTTAGAATCAGTGTTTAAAATCCTTTATTTTGATACCCCACTCGATATGCTTGGTAGAATTTTTATTTTTTTTGCCTCACAATATGGCGTCAAACATCTGCCATTTTGGTTTTTTTTTAATATCACCTATCTAAGAACACTTGGGTCATTAAGACAAATCTAACGATACCTCAAATGTGAAAATCCGTTAAGCGGTTTTAAAGATACAAGGTAAGGAAGAATATTACAAACATACAAGATACGCGCTAAACACATATGACATAGCCCTCCCGGCAGTCGGGTAATAACTTATTGGCTACGAGTTTTGTTTTGTATCATAGTAAACTTAACATCAAATCCAAAATGCCCGTATCTCATGTATAACGACCTCGAAGTTGTATGTTTGACATCGAGTTGGTCTGCCAACTTGGACAAGCTCGATTCGCAGTTACCCACTGCAACACTCCACTGACTTCCCACTCCGTCTCCATAAATTTTATAACTGAATAAACCCGATGCTTTCGTTGTTAACTCGCATTTATAATTTTCTTTTATTCATATAAGTAATTTAATAATTAATGTGTCAGACAGACAGACACACACACAGACAAACACGTCAAACTTTTAACACCCCTCTTTTTTGTCGGAGGTTAATAAATTTGACAGATCTTTCTACAAAAGCTAGTTACGGACGAAATGTAACTAGCTTTTGTAGAAAGGTTAGGGCAGTATCTAATTAACGGTAGCCTCCAACCAAGATTTAGGAGATTTAATCTCGACTTTAATAATTACACTATAAATTAAAATAACAATTTAAACATGTTGCGTGGCGTCTGCGACATTGTTTATGCATGCCCGTGCTGGCTGGGGCTTCAGACACCCTTTTAATCTCAAAAGTATATTGTTACGGAGCAATTTAGATCTCATATGAGGGGAACCGAGATCACAGCGAGGTGAAAGGGTTATAAGTGTCGGAATGTGAAAAAAAATCATAAATACTAAAAGATAGCGTCTTCAATTTTTACATAAAGTTTTTTTTTTTATACGCGAGCGAAAAACACTGTAACCTTTTTTACGAAAAATGTGGAAACGTACGTAGGAGCATGAAATTTCGCACTGAGATAGTTTATATGGAGAAGGAGTGCATATTTTGAAATTATACTTTTATCATGAATTTTTTTAACAAATAAAACATTACACACACTACATACTAATTCCGACCATTGGGTGATCTCTAGTAATTAGTATTGCTTAAAACTGCTATTCATTTTCTGTTGAGCAGTTTGCAAGATTTGATAAAGTGATCCCAGAAGATATAATTATTTTTTGTCGCTGGTTGATTCATAAATTGAAATTGAATGCGAATTTGATATGAAATTATTTAATATTTGTTATGAAAATATTATTTAAGGATTTTGTATCAAATTTACAAACACAACCATCGTCGCAATTGCAACTTGTTTTTAAATGGATTTTAAAATTTTAACATTTTTTCGATAATTGCTTTACACACAGAGCCTGTTCGTTTTGTAAATAATAATGGTGGGTTAGCTGGGATGCAATGAAAAATTCAACCAAAAAGAATTGGAATCCAATAAAAATACATTTAAAAGGGAATGGGTAGGAATACAGTTACAAACTCAATTTGTGTCGCAATCATAAAAATTGATAGCGACCAAAAAACACATAACGTTCACAGTTAATACTCCAGTTTTTTTCTACACGTTATCGAAAAACAAAGGCAGTCATCAGCAGAGACGAGTGATATCAAATTCAATTTGAGAGGTGCGGATTGAGGAGGGTCCGATGATGGGACGACACGCGTCAGTCCTGAATCCTGATACTTAGCACGTCATCATTCAATTTCACGTTCTAATATGGGCAAAATTATTCTGAAATAAATAATTATTAAAAGTTATCCCACGATTTTGAGTAACACAATTTTAGTAATTCTTTGAAATATATCTGCGAAATTGATTTCATAGGCAGGAGGCGATCTACATTAATTGGTCTGTTAATAATTATTTAACATACAGCTACATTTATTACTATCTTCTCAGCGTTTCATGATAAAAAATACAGTACTTAATAAGACTGTACTAAAAGACTTACTATTTAATTTCAATGAGCCGTGGCATGAAAACATTAACAAAGTATACAAGATGGCTGGATGGATGGATTATAAAGTAATATAAGAATATATAAGTCTACAATTAGATCTTCCTACAGAATGTATGTAATCCAGCCGCACCTTAACTCAAAAACATAGTGTTTTTAAAACCAGATGGAAAAAAAACATCAGAAATCACATGCTCTACTAACCTTTGTAATTGCAGACTTTATTCATTTCTGCGTTTATTATATTCATGAATGAATATTCAAATTGAATGGACTCCATAGTTTGTTCAACTGTATATAACTTTTTATTTATTTATAATATTTTATTTATACTTTATTCCTATGATATTTTGAGTACTAAAGTAATATTAAAATGGATATCTCAAGTACTTATTTCACACTATGCGAATAATGTATGTCCTACTCAGACTTTAAAATGATTGTAAAACACGAACTTTCGTATACATTATTAAGTCATCGACATATCGACGGGATAATTAATATTATTACTAAAAAAACTCGAAATCAATTTTCGTAATTATTCTATACTTAATTGACTATTAACTAAGTAACCACAAATTAACAAGATTTTGCGCCGATAAATATTATTATTTGTCTTTTCAGTGTCTCAAAGAAAAACTGTTTTATCAAGATTCAAAAGAAAATTTCATGTGAAACGAACACAATAATATCAGTTGAAACATATTTAACATTAAACGAGAACTTTAAATTATTAACTTGATAAAATTCTAGATTAAAAATTCTTTTCGCATGGAATGTACCTCACGTCTACTGAATTTATAATGCACTTAGACTGCTAGATAATGTATATTGCACTGCACATTATTAACTTTCATAAACGTAAAAAAATTTAATCATAAAAATAAATTGTGTGCGGAAAACTCTGGATCATATTTAAAGCTGACTAAGAAGCTAAAATTAAGTTTATTGTATAGTTCTTACAGTAATTTACCGAATATGCGCTTGCTAGATGATGCATAAGCTAAGGAATTTTTAGAAAATTGGTTAGAAACAAACACTTTCCAAACTGTCTTACATGATCTCTACCACCGATTTAGGAATAAGCCTAAGGAGGTAAGCATAAGCAGCGTAATAATCTTGTCCGCAACCTTTAAATGGTATGAACAAAAAATGTGTCACAAATATTTTTTACACTGTAAATAATAATTGTTGTGCGAGAAATAAGACTAAAACAACAACTCATTTAGGAAAACCTGACTTATAGTAACGACGTATGAATAAACTAAACTCTTTTTAAAGTCTTAATCTGTTTATGAAACAAACAAAATATAAACTTAACAGTTAGTAGTTGTAAGAGTAGGTAATTTAACCGTTTTAATAGTTATGAACATTTGCACCATTCGGGCACAGACTAAGAGGAAATTCTAATTAAGTTAACTAAGTTGAGCGTGGACGAACTTAAGCTTGGACAGTAATAGTATATCACTTTTAGTCTTTATAACACAAAATAAACTTACAGAATTTTATTTTGCTTTTTGTATCTTAGGTGGGATTTCTAAAACTCTGAAAATTGAGGATTTTTAAGCAACCTAAAAATACTGTTTTTCCAAATTACTCTCAGATGTTTTGAGAGATCTCAGATCACTATGCAGTTCCTCTACGAGAGTTCATTACATTATAATGCCAAAGCATAGTGATGTGTTTATTGTACAATCTTGAGATTGTAAACTAAACACATCACGCATAATAAAAGCATGGCTTTTAGATATAAAAGACAAAAAAAACGATTCTTCATACTCAGTTATCATGAAAGCCTTTATAAAGAATACCACAAAAGTGTTAGTTACAATCAACTTACCCATACTAACGAGTAGCAATAAAACATGCCTATACGGTGCGGTGTAATTTCTTTATCTCCCAACGCCAGCCAGCATTTGTCGCTCTCATCATAAAGGGGGTTATGAATTATTATTGCCGAGTGAGCGCTGAAAAGTTTCTGTGCTGAGCGACTTGAGTTAAGATCGTCATTTGTTTTATTTATATTAAAGCGAATGGAATGTTTTACCTTTTCAGGGAGTGATAGCGTGAAATGTCGTCATGTTGATTTTATGACATAGATAATGGTTCCTAAGAGTCTCAAAGGACTAATATTACTATTTGATATCAATATGGCATTGTAATTTTGTGTACTCAGAAGTAGCAATGAGTAAAATGTTTGAAAACATTTTTAAAAGCATAAGAAAACTAACTGAAATATAAGTGCGGCCCACATATATTCAGGCACAAAAAATTACAACTTCAAGAAAGGCTTACAGCTCTCAGACGGCTGAGGTATGCCCGAAAAAAATTAATGATTGCAAAGAGAAAAAACTTAGAAGGAACGGGCTTCGTCTTTCCGAGTTATAAAAGGTAAGAAAGAGCTGCATTTAGTGAATGCCCATTCACAGGCGGGCTTCAGCGACCGCGCTCTCTGAGTGCTTTACGAATGCAACTCTCTTTAAAGGCGTTTTCTACTTTTTTCGACAATCAGACTTTTTAAAATATACCAAACGTTTGAAGGAAACTTTATATAATTTCTTAGCTGATCGCTCGCTCATCGGTTTTAGCTGAGCTGAAATCTGGATGAAAAATATAGCTCGCCTTGCGATTCTTGTTTCATTTAAGAGTCCGTATACGAAATTTTTCCGATTTTGCCGAAATTACAAAGGTTCGCTACAGAAATATTATTAGGTTGTTTCCCCTTATTAGACATAAAAAAAAATATATATAATAATTATTACATTTAAAATATATTTAAGCGCGGAAAGCCGACTCGAACTTGCGGCGACCTAAACCTCACATTATATTTAATGTGAGATTTAGGTTGTTTTGAATCGTGTTTTTTTGGCATAATTTGTTTTTTTTTTTTTCTTTTTTCTCGAATTGGATAGAATTTTATCTATTTAACAGCAATTCTTTGCCCATTTTCTCTAAAATTTTGCCGAGTTACATATTTTTTTTACTCAACTAGTAATTCCAACATTTTATAGACGACTTTCTCAACAGTACATTGTATTTTTTTCATACCGTTAAGGCGTCAATACAATCCATAAACAAGTGATATTCTAAACCTTTTACAGCGAAAATCACAAAACTGCCGCGGGTTTGAGTTGGATTATTTAAAAATACTTTAAAAAATAAAAAATCTAGCTCCAACATTAGATTACATTTGAAATGATGTTACATATTGTGGATTAAAACTTATAGAAATACTGTATTTTAACTGTTAAATCACGTCTGTAAAATCAGCGAAATCGGCAAATTTCGTATACGGACCCTTAAGCCTCTAGTTTTAGATGTAAAGGATTACTTAAACACAGCTTTCGTATATAATATTCTTTGATATCTGCAATACGCGTAAACACATACTTTATCTTACTATCCTGATCTAAAGAAACCTTTGGTATGATACGGGCAATCGCTACTAATCCACACTCAGAGTAGAACATTAATTACTTAATTGTAATTAATTCAAAAATTTGACAATAGCCCCATACATTATCTGTCAAACTCTTCATTAAATTGAAGGTTAATCATAGTTCATAATTAAATGTCTCTGAGTTCGGCCTTTGAATTGGCGACATTTTAATACGAAAGTATTATTAAGTACTTTCGTAAGTTTTTTATAATTATTTTATATCCAAACTAAGATGGTGGTAACAACTAAGTCTTAAACTGCATCCGACCGTCTTAAGAGCCTTCACTCGAGGTTTTAGTAAAATTCACATCAAAGCCTTTCCGAGCCGTTGCTCGAATTTTCTATTATACTTGTTCAAAGGTGAATTTACATTAGCTAGTTGCTATTTGATTCAAAGACCCGAAACCACTAAAGACTAGTAGCCTTAATAAATTTTACGAAGCCTAAGTAATAAAACTGTTTCACTGAAAAAAAGGTTTTATGGAACATTCTTAAAATTATTTCTTTCATCCTAAATTCTTGGAGCAACGGCCTTATTACATTATCGTTACTCAAAGTGTTATTTGGGCATTCAACATTGAATATACGTTGAGTGATTTGTTCTACTTAGCACCAACTATTTTTCCTAATTTACTTGCAAGAAATATAGTTTTTTGGAAACCTTCGATTTTCATATATTGTTCCATACCATAGAAAAAAGTAACTTATATACGGTGGAATTGAGAAATGTCCTGCTTTTTATAAATCGGTTAAAAACGAGTTTATAGAAAAAGCAATTGAGTAAGCTGAACGACATTATGTATAAGATTAAGTAAGTACCACGGTACGCTGCATAAAATATTTATTAGCAAGTGATTATTTTTGAGTTTTTCTAGACTTCATCCGCTATTTTCTTTTACTTTATAACGTCTATCAAGTCCAGCCAAGTTCTAGACAAAGCTGGAATAATACCTTCAAAACGCGCGGTCTCAGACAATCCACAAATTATTTCCGTTTTGACAGATTTAATGGCGGAATTAAGTCGCATCCTGCAAAATGATTCTTAAGGTGTTGGATTTCTTTTGAATATTCGTCTTCTTAGATTTTAATTCAATGGTAATGAAATAATTACTTGCTCGTATTACTTAGACTTAAATGAGTTATAGTAAGACCCCTCATCACCATGGGTTACTATTGATTACAAAGCCGTCTAATTTTAATACAAATTCAGATTTAAACCATTATTAACTCTACTACAATAAACGTGCATTTTGATTGCGATGACGGGCAACCATAGACAAAGATATGCCTTTCTACTTCAGATATCATAATCTGTATTCCGCATCATTGGGAAAATGTTAAGGCTACATAAGATAAAGACTTGAACATAAAACAAAACGTATCGGTGAAAGGATGAGCGAGTCATGAATTTTTGCGTGTGCATCCATACTAATATTATAAATTATGCGAAAGTGTGTCTGTCTGTCTGTCTATCTGTCTGTCTGTCTGTTGCCTCTTCACGCCCAAACTGCTGGACCGATTTTGCTGAAATATTGTATGGAGATACCTTGAGTCCCGGGAAAGGACATAGGATACTTTTCATGCCGGAGAAATGTGCGGTTCCCGCGTGATAAACTAATTTTGGCGCACCGGAGTTGCGGGCATCATCTAGTACTTAGTTAAATACATTTGTATAAAAAGTTTTAAATAAAAAGAAGTATCCAGATTGGCGATACCGGTTCGGATCGAATTCCGATAGTTTTCAAAAAGAAATTCTCGGATGGTGGAATTAGATTTGCGAAACTGAGACGTGCCTTCACTAAGAACGAATGAGGATACTTCCGAATACATGTTAAATATACCGTCACATGTTTTAAAGTTGAGCTAAGTTTAAGTTTTATTTCAGAAATTTACTGTGTGTAGGTAAGGGTAGTTTATTTTCGATGGATTTGTCCATTTTGATTGACACAACAAAGATTTAACACAATAATAATAGTGCGTAGAGATAAACTACGATAACATGGCGCGCCCTCCAAAATTCAAAACGTTTGAACTTTTGAAGTGCCTTGTTAAAACGTTTGAAGTGCGTTGTCTTGCGCGGTCGGCTAGTTATGATTAGTTGACCAACAAATCTTGGTAATATGTGACATTAAGTGAAATATCGGTACCGGTTGAATACTTACTACATACAAACTCTTTCATAAGGATGTGACTACACACATTGAAGCAGTAATTTGGAGGGGCGCGCCATGTTATCGTAGTTTATCTCTAACATATTAAAGTGTTTGTCATCTAAAGGTGCACATGTTTCGAATTGTATAAAAAGTTAAGTTTTCATGCCTTAAATAATAATAAGTAGGTTTCTGGCCTACTCAAGCATACTCATCTGCACGTCTCAAGTAGTGCAGCTTACAACTGTAAATAGAAACTGCAACTTAAACTTAACAACTCAAAGGAGTATCATATACCTTGTAGGTGCAAGTAGACACTTGAAATATTCACAAAATCCTGAATTATATCTGCACTTAAATACAAAAAACACAATTTTTGCTCTATAATGGCACGGAGCCTTTCGTGTGCGAGTCCAACTCTTATCCGATTTTTTTAATATGACTCGTCGTTCTCATAGTAAATTTACATTTGACACAAATACATTCGACTTTATCAAGATAAAAATTACTTAAAAATTGGCGCAAACCTAAGGTAAAAAGTAAAAAAGAAGCGGTACAAGTTTTAAAAACTGTAACACGTTTTAACATGAACAAAAAAATCCATACGTCTTATAATAATTACTAGCTATTTGACCGAGCTTTGCTCGGTATTCGATAAAACACGAATAAAATAACATTTTCTAAAAATGATTCCTAGCTAGATCGATTTATCGCCCCCGAAACCCCCTATATACTAAATTTCATGAAAATCGTTGGAGCCGTTTCCGAGATTCCAATTATATATTTATGTAATATATATACAAGAATTGCTCGTGTAAAGATATAAGATAAATCTGAAAGTGTATCTGTGTCTCTGTAATCTCTCGTATTAATTGAAATGAAATTATTCAATGGAGATAGTTTAAGGCACGGGAAAGCATCATAGTTTTTATCAAATCCTCTAGTTTCTTGAATATAAAAAACAACTTTTGTCAGCATTTAAACTTATTTTTTGAATCACGTACTTATTATAATATATTACTAGTTGTGCTCCGTGGTGTTACCCGTGGTTTATTAGGGAAAATAAATCGTGATATTTTCCCGTAGCAAAAATCCTGTTTATGCCTAATCTAACTTAATAAAACTTGTTATTAAAATTACCCCAGCCGTTTAGAAGTGAATATAAGTAACAAATATAATAAAAACTCACAAATTAGTGGGATTTTAATAAAATAGGTCATCAAGCACAAAAAAATTGACGACTCACCGCAATCGGTAAGACTAATTAAAAAATCGATCCTCTAAAACCATTATCATATTATAACTACCGCTTGCTGTCGCCTGTGGCCCGTATACGCCGTCATCCAATTACGTTTCAGCTGACGTGTTTGCTACGTGCGTAATCTCTGTTAATTTCTGCAGGACCTTTAGCCAAGACGTTTTTCTTATCGCTTCTCTTTGGAATCGCCGATCAAAATGTATGGAATTGACATGACACGAGTCGAATGTCGAGTGTCGACTTTATAATATTATGGGAACGTTCTTGATCGGCGATTCTATAAATAAGCGATTAAGAAAACGTCTTGGCTAGGGGCTCAGATCGTTTATATATGAGAGTCAATTGAGTCACCGGCTGGCTGATCCAGATAAGAGCTGGATTGATGCTTGGTTTGTGAGGGTTTTTGACAGGAATTTATCTACATGCTAGCGCTTCTGATTGGCTTACGTCAAATTATATGATTAATAACCAGCTATAAATCTTTGGGCGCTGAAATCATATGGCGGGATCGAAAGTAATAATTTCATCTCATTAGTGACTTGCAGCTCTCAAAGTAAGCTCGCCCATATAAAGGAAGATTTCCTTCGAGTCGTGACAATTACTTTTATGTCTCGACGTATTTATATGAGCAGCTGTACACGACATACCTGTCGTTGATATTTTTACACCTTATGTGAAGGTTCCTGTTCTTTTGAGGTTTTGTATCTTAAATAATATCACATCACACTACATGCTTCAGTGAGCTCATCCTCAAGAAAATTTCACGTCAGCGTCGTCACTCCATTCTTATCTACAAAAGGTTCGACAGAGATTTCCCAACGTGAGCTACCTCAAAAAAGTCAACGCCATACGCCCTATACAATATAAAGGGTGTTGTAATAATTTAATCTTAGAAAAAGGTTAGAGTTTCCGCTACACTTTTTGACTTCAAAAATGAATATTTTATCTGCCATGAATTAAATATTATTATCTTCATTTACTTTTTTTTATGCAATAAGGGGGCAAACGCGCAAACGGGTCACCTGATGGAAAGCAACGTCCGTCGCCCATGGACACTCGCAGCATCAGAAGAGCTGCAGGTGCGTTGCCGGCCTTTTAAGGGGTAATAGGGGAGGGTAGGGAAGGAAATAGGGAAGGGTAGGGAAGGGAAAAGGGTAGGGGATTGGGCCTCCGGTAAACTCACTCACTCGTCGAAACACAGCGCAAGCGCTGTTTCACGCCGGTTTTCTGTGAGGACGTGGTATTTCTCCGGTCGAGCCGGCCCATTCGTGCCGAAGCATGGCTCTATTTATAACTCTACCTTAACTATCAATATTTTAATCTTATTATTCTGTTTCGGCACTATAGGTCTACTGTAAGTATTTAAAAGTTATATGCTACAAATTACAATCTACACAAAAAAAACTCCACAAGTTTTCTTTTTTTCGGATCCTATTTACGATTCCTTACATAAAACATTTCCACGAGTCTTTAAAATATCTATTAAGGTAAAACGTTTCTTGCGACAAAGTTTTATGGTTTGTAAAATATTGAGGGTATAAATAAAACAGCTGTCATGTATAGCACGTCCTCGCGCGCCGTATTTTATCTCGGATTCTCTTATTCGGGAAATAAAAAATGGACGGCGGAAAAATTCAAACGCGTACAGTTTAAAACAAAAGTCCCTGTTCTAGTGTTGGTACCGTTAATTGGAACGTTCCTGTGACGTCACGTGATGCCATCGCCCGCGGCTGTCTGCGTTGTATGTGAATAATAGAAACGATATTTCAAGTTATTCATTCCAAAGAATCTAGTATAAAAATTTATCCGTGGTAGTACGTTTCGCAAAATTTAATAATGAGACTATACTACAAATAATATAAAATATAGATGTTGCTCACAATTTCCTTGCACCAAAATTATTTTATCGCGCGGGAACCGTACCTTATAGGGATAAAAACTAGCCTATCTTTATAACTTAATCCTGAAGAAGTAGCAGATAAATGAATTGATTTTTTATCTATGATCTATGATTACAATAAATTAATCCTTCGATCGCGGATTCTTGGACATCTATTGTTATTCTATTGTTGTCGCGGTCGCTGGTGTCCTTATTAAATTTCAAATCAGTATGATATATTTAATCTATACTAATATTATAAAGTGGTAAACTTTGTTTGTTTGTTTAATTGTAATGAATAGGCTCAAAAACTACTGGACCGATTTTAAAAATTCTTTCACCATTCGAAAGCTACATTATTTACGAGTAACATAGGCTACTTTTAATTTTGGAAAATATATGGTTCCGTAAGATATTTCAGTTTTTCTGAAACAACCAAAATATTTACTTATTTTTGCGTACGCTGCCTAAACTATAAAAGATAGAACAATACAATGTACTAAGTAAATGTAGATCTTATAAATATCTACAAAAATGTCCGCGACACACTATACCTATCTATGTCAAGTAAGGCACAACAAGCATTTTTTTATTTAAAAATCTTGATTTTTTTAGGACTACATTTAAACGCATTTATTTTACTCATGCTAATAATTCTAATCAAAATAAATTATTTCATCACTAAGTACAGTTTATGTAGATAATATTATTTGGTCTTTGAATGATTAAAATTGCACGTTTGGTTTAGAAGTTATGGCCAAATTAAAATATTGCGATTTACGCCCGTTTCGAAGTGGGCGCTACCAAGGCGGGGTGCGCTCGCGGGAACTTTAGATCTATGAGTATAGTATATATTATCTATAAGTAGTAGTAGTACTTAGTATTAGATCTATGAGTAAACAAACAAACAAAGTTTACCTCTTTATAATATTAGTATAGATTAAAAACTACTGAATCGATTTTAATCATTTATTCAGTGAGTGACATATTATATACCCGTGCCAAGCCGGGGCGGATCGCTAGTTTATCATAAAAAACGTTACAATAAAGCTAAACAAATGTGTTATCATTGCCTCTCAGATATTGTCTATAAACTACATAAAAACTAACAAACGTAAAGTATATCTTACCCTCAAAGAATCGGATATTATTTTTGTGGATAAGCTAACAGTATTTAACCCTTTCCACCCCATTTATAATACCGCCCCTTAAAGACACTCCGTCACGCCAAAGATCGCGAAAGTTTATTACAACTTGCCAACAGTTGTAGTTAAGAAAACCGTACAATAAATTTCGAGCAAAAAGTTAAAATAAGTTGTGAGTTATAACGCCATTTCGAGTTATTATGCCACTATGATTTACGTTTGTAACTTTAAACTAATATTTATTTGTATAGAAAACGATCCAGATGTTAGGGGAAATTAAATTTACACAGGAAAATTAAGTAAGAAGTTTGTTTAGGTTGCAATTTGTTAATTAAGTAAAATCAGACCCCCACACTTCAGTAAAATTTAAACACAAAAAAAAATGTTTTCGAACTGACAGAATACTAGCTAAAAGCTGAGTTTTATGAGGGCTCGCGTCGTCCTACTTTGACTGACCTATGATAACACATCTACATATAAAAATTACTATGTTAAAGCACAAAATATAAATAGGTCTGATAGTTTTTCTGTAAAGTGTACCACAAAATGTAAAGGTTGTGGGATATACTAGGGCTCGCTTCGCTCGCCCTGAGAAATTATAGAACAAGCTTTGGAATCCATACTTCCATATACTTACTGATATTATTATAAATGCGAAAGTGTGTCTGTTTGTCTTTCCGTCTGTCTGTCTGTCTGTCTGAACCGATTTTCCTGGGTACGGAGATACTTTAAGTCCCGGGAAAGGACGGAAAAATGTATGGTTCCCGCGCGATAAACGAGTTTTGGTGCTATTTTAATAAGATGAAAATAATCATATTTACAAAGACGAAACCGAATAGGCTGACAGTCGTACTTAAGGATGCGTAGGTATGTACGTAATAAGTACCTTATATTTTTTCCTCAGTATTTACTACCTTACTTTACGATGTAACTCATAATGAAAAGGATTGACCAGCATATTTACATAGGGAAAAATTATTACTCTTTTTACCGCTGTCGGTAATAAAGCAGTAATGTTAACTCTTAACGTTTCATTGATTTTATTGCTGCGTCTTCAGAATATCGCGCCATAAAGTTAAATGAAATGTAAATAAATAAAAAGTAGCGTATAATATTATTATGGTTTAATATCATGAAATTATACTGAACACATTAACTAGCTTTGTCCCGTGGCTTTATCTGGGTAAATTTGGTTTTCTAGATTCTTCCCAACTATTATCTTGACCTCCTTAGGGGGTTAAATTGAAAAAAAATTATGGATTCTTAAATAATGAGAAAAATACATCCAAAAATTTCAAGTTGTTTCGAACTTTAGAAAGCTACAATGACTGTGAAACAAATAAGAATTAAAAATATTTTTTGAAACACCATTCCTCATATTTTAAACATTGATTAAAAAAATATATTTCACTTCTAAATAAAAATAGTTAATGGCCTCATTACAATAATAATTATAATAATATTATTGTATGCGTATGCTCGATTGCTACAGAAGAAAATACAGAAACCGGATATCTGAATGATGAAAAGCGCTTAAAACTTCAGACTATACCTCGCTTAAATAACAATTTCACTTCTCATCGTCTCCCAACTTCGGCATGATGTCGTACTTTGGAAGTATTTTAATTCAAAAGAGCAAGTCTTAAGAAGTTAAACCCTCACCGGTTACCGACAGAACGCGAGATTTACATTTTTGCCAAAGCATGTTACGATTCAAAGATATATTTAAATCGACGATACGAGAAATATGAAATAGAAAAATATTACTGTATTAGGAATACGTTGAGTCAAGTTAAACAATGTAAACCTTAACCTAACCTAACCTTACCATTATAATTCCATATAGTAACAAATAAATTTAAAATAAACGAGAAGTATAAACTAGGTTCTATATTTTTTTAAACTTCAGAAATTATTTATTTATTCATTCACACTTACAATTTACACAGGCGGGCTAATAGTTCAAGCAAATTAGCTGAAAATTTGGCAAAATTAAAGTACAACTTTTATCTATCAGGATATGTAGGTTATAGAGTAAAGTTACATTTTTTCTACTCCCCCCCCCCCCTCTCCGGGGTGTGCCAAGATGTGTATGACAAAAGTGAATAGTATATTTTCTTTATAAAAAGGTATAATTTATTTTTAAACTCTTTTATTCACTGTTGCTATGCTATTTTTAATTGTCTTTCGTGCGGCCATTTAGAGAAATATGAGCATTCGTACTCGTTAAACGGTGTTACTTTAAACACCATAGACATTTTATATGTTTTCCAGTAATCTATAGGTATAGAACATCTTGGCGGTAAATTGTGAAATTATTAAAAAAACTAAACGATTACCAAAAAAATTAATAAATTATTAAAAACACTCGTTTTTGGTGACTGATTGCGCCGAAACTATAAGTGATATCGCTTTTGTTTATATGAGAGACTTATAGTAAATTTATCAAGGTTTATTTTGTTCATACATACTTTGTATCGAATACGGTTCCTTATTTCAGGTGAAAATACCACGTTTCGGGACATATTTGAGGGTGCGGGGAGGGGGGGGGGGGTGACGCACACCCCGGAGAGGGCGGGGGAGAGTAGAAAAAATTTAACTTTACTCTATAACCTACATATCCTGATAGATAAAAGTTGTACTTTAATTTTGCCAAATTTTCCATACATTTGAATTTAGTTGTCTTGAACTATAATTAATGCCTTGTGGCATTCTCTACCAACCAACCTTAGGGTGATACTGAGATGTTATAATACAGGCGTATTCGTGGTAATGAGATACAAAGGATTAACGATAAAATAAATGGATTTATATATAAATAATTAATAAAACTAATTATATATATAATTAATTAAAATAAACATACTTACATAAACAATAAAATTATATTAATCTTACTTAAATAATATTCATAAACTATAAAATATAATATACCTACATAATATAGTATGTCATTGCAAAGCTAATGTATAAAAATAAAAAAAGTATACTTATTGTCAAAATATATTTATAATTACCTTTTATACTTTTAGTAGGACAGGATCGTATGATTTCATATGACCAAAAAATAATGTACTTCATACACAAAACCATTCAAATCAGCAAGTGAAACAAAACACACTGTAACATGATTACGATACAAAAACGTGCCCACCGATGCAATCTCTTTAAACTCTTTTGGAGTAACCAGTGAATCGTACCAAATAAAAAAGGTCTAACACATGTGAAAGACGCTTGAAGTGAAATAAGGAAACCGGGCTTCGTATAAAATGTTTAACGTCTGGACCGTAACGCTTCTAGGACGCGCGGATCTATTCATCCTCTTTTCTCTCGTAGTATTTTATTCATGTTTTCCCACTGCATCGAAGCGGATGTGCAGAACGTGTGTTATTCCGAATTGACTGGAATTAGGTTACAATGGTAGAATAGTGGTATTACTACATACATAGGCCGAACATAGGTCAACATTATTGACCCTGTTAAACTTGCTTAGGAGAGCAATAGGCGCGAAGAACGAGGAATATAAAGAATAGTATCTAGAATGTTTCATTGCACTCCAAGCTTTAATACTGTCAATCTTTTGGTATGTTTGTCAATAGATGATCTGATAAACAATAATCGTAGAAGTCATACCCACAAAAATAAATCTATAAGACATGAGCTTATACTAGTCTATGTTTATGTCTTTTATGATACGTTATACGAAAGCTAATAATAATGTAAGCGTTAGCCAGTAGACTAGAGTAAACATTTTACTAACATCTAACGCTTAAATAAATACTCTTCAACACATTCGTCATCTGAAATGCAAGCCTGTCATAACGTTCTAATTATTTTCCACTTAGCCGCTGATATCTTAGGAAGTGCACACGATACAGTCTCGAGGAATTTTTAGCATTAATAGAACACTTAGCGCCGGAGCCAAAAGATCCTAGAACTTAAGCAATTAGCGAGGTCCCGTCAGACAGCAATTAACGACAAAACGCTATTTGAACGGGGAAAAGGTAGAAATAATTCAGGCAATAAAGGAGCGGGTGTTTCGTAGGCAAATTATTCATTGACTACTAATGACAGCTATATATTATCAGCTGCTAATGCGCGAGTCGGGAATTCTTTGATTTTAATTAAAGACACGTCTGGATTCAAGGCTTGTATTCACTTTGATTAGTGATAAGTGCAGGTGATTAGTGATTAGGAGAAAGTAAATGTGAACAGCGACTGATTAGTGCATCAAGTTGGCTGCGTAGTGCGTGATGATTAGAAGCGTGTTCTATTTTTTGCGAGTGCAAGCGCGACCACAAACCACGCGCACTTCCAAGTTTAAATATACCTATTTATAATAATATAATTATGTCTTTGTATCGTTAAATGAAAATTGAATTTTATAGCTTTTGAAAGCAATGTAGATTTTGGTGGTAAAATTGTATGTTCAATTATTGCTCCTTTAAAATTTTGAAATAAATTTTAAAATACAAGAAGGAAAACAAGTCTTGCAGTAATCTTGATTTATTAAGCCAAGGCCCATGTCTGATTAGAGAGTTTCTATCATTAATATTCATTAGCAAATCCAGGCCTGTTGCTGTATTTATTTTGACAGGATCAACATTACCAAACAGAAGATTACTGTCTCAATTATGGTATTTACTCTATTTTTATCACGAACTATTGTATACTAGATGATGCCTGCAACTCTGTTGCGCCAAAGTTCGTTTATCGTGCGGAAACCGTACATTTTCCAGCATAAAAAGTATCCTATGACCTTTCCCTGGACTCAAAGTATCTCCACGCCAAATTTCAGCAAAATCGGTTCAGCGGTTTGAGCGTGAAGAGGTAACAGACAGAAAGACAGACAGACAGACACACTTTCGCATTTATAATATTAGTATGGAAGTATGGATTAGTATGGATTTGTCTCACTTACTTGGGGGTGCACGTCATTGTAAATTAATAAACGTATTATAAAAGGAATTAAACCGAAGGCTGATCAAAAGAGCTTGTAATAAAGCTTGATATATTAATGTATTATTATTTTACTAAGACTTAATATAATAGACTCAGCCTAGATTAATATCAAGTCTAATAGACTAGACTAAAATACAGCCTCAACTGGCTTATATAAATTTCGTTTACGTAATCTCGAGCTTATACCGGATCTTAGCCAAATTGAGTACAAAATCTGATAATACGATTTAGACCTAAGATCACGTTGTGCTTTATCGTCATCTATATAAGCTTAGCTATTACAAATTTTTATGTCTAAAGGAAAAAGTTAAAACTTTCTTTAAGCACTTTTTAAAACTGAAAACTATTTTGAAGAAAAGAAATTCTAAAGAAAGAACAAGTTATACGAATTCAATTTCTATTTTAATTTCCTGTAACAAGACTAACTGCCGCACTCAGACATTTAATGATTAAACTTCAATTTAACCTATCAACCCCAATAAGGATACCGGCGACAGCGACAACAATAGAATAACAATAGATTTCCAAGAATCCACGATCGAAGGATTAATGAAGAGTAACACAGATGGTGTGTTTTAAGGGCTTATGTCAAAATCTTAATTTAATTACAGTTTTGTCGGATCGGGCACCTATTTTAACACTTATAACTTTGTGGTCGTTTCTGCAGTCGCAGATAATAATTTAAATATGCTGCTATGAGGGATAATATTAATATCTCAAAGTATGTTACCCGAAGGAAATAAACTGCAGATTTCCGTCAAATCACTTTAGCAAATGTATTAAAAGTTCCTTATATTTCACGTAGACATTTTCTTTCACATTGGCTTGCGACATCATCAGTATTAAATGCGATTTCTATATTCTATATACTTGTAAGTATATATTTTAAAATAAGTTACATCGTGGGACCCACTCGCGATTAAAAATCCATTTGGTTGTAATACCTCGATCGTGGGAATCGCAGACACAATAGATTTTCAATTATTATGCGACAGCCGGGTGCCAACTAGAAAACCAGAACATACCAGTTACTTTCCCACGAAATGATCCACAACTACCCTTAAACTCTACTTCACTAAGGGTCTGTTTCACCGCTTTCTGATATGGTGCCGGATAGGCTTATTTGACAGATTCTCCATATTCCATCTGTCAAGTTAAGTGGTGGATAGCCTCATCAGGAAGCGGTGAAACAGGCCCTTAATCGAAAACTTATTTTTTTTTAGTTTTTATTTATTTTTAAACCGAAACTCATATGCAAATATTGTAAACATCGACAAAACCAATATTTTATTAATATTTTAGTGTTCTGCAAAAATATGTGTTGCCGAACATTCTCGCTGGGGAAATGAAGCGATGTTGCCAATATCATCAGCGCTCACCGACTCGTGTTCCAAAAGTTATAGAAGAAAATATTATTGTCATGTTCATAAGTAGCAAACAGACAAACAGACATATTATTCGACTATGCAGTGTTGACAAAACTAAACTTATCAGCTCATTAAAAAACCTAGATAATCAATTATTTTCTTTTGAAATGGTCGGTTTAAATGGTATTAATGAAGGATACTCCAGTATTTAAAAAAAAGCAATATTTTTCCAGAAAAAAAACTAGTTGTCAAGTCAATTTGCGGACAGCCGTAGACATTTTATTTACATTTTTATTGGGAGAAACAATGGGTACGCGGCGAACCAAGGGAGTTATTGCTTCTCACTCACTTTCAGTGTCGATACGTCTTGTTTCAGTTAAAAATTCAGTCGACGAATTGAAGTAATAGGTACCTATGCGATACTTAGGCCCGTATTTTTGGTCAGTACTGATGCAACCCGGTCTCAAGACGCGATTCGGCTCTGTGATTGGTCCAAATTTTGACAGCCAACCAATCACAGAGCCTGAACCGTGTCTTGAGACCGAGATGCATCTTGAGTACTAACCAAAAATACGGGCCTTATAGTAGTGGTCATAATATAAAATTGTATTTTAATAATTATTGTTATACTTAGTATAATCTTAACACTTGATCGACAAACCAGGTTTGTGGGGAAACTTCTGTAAAACTACAGTAATCATAATAATATAGTCCTTAAACAAATAATAATGGCTTTTTGGTTTCAATTACAAAGAAACAAATTGGATTACATCTAAAAACGAAAATATAATATTATCATCTGAGCCACGTACTTCAAATTGTATTCTCAGCTCCATATTAAGCGAGAATCACGCTAAAATATTTCCATGCGAACATCTCCTGCTTAAATTTCACTTGCAGAATGCCGAGCAAAAACACGTCTTTTGCAATATAATATTACAAAGGGACGAAATGTTTTGAGCATTCGGATATAAAATCCTAAGCATTTTGTAACCTCGTACCATTCGTACCTGAGGAACAAAAGTCTCCGTCTCGGTGCACTGCTATTACGTCATTCTCATAAACGGTAACTTCTTTTTGTGACTAAGCAGTGGCGTAGCTACCGGGTGGCAAGACGGAACCCCGGGCCTGCCAAGATAAGGGAACTCTCTGATTTACTATCTATAAATTGTGGTTGTTTTTAGCGTTGTTTTTCCTTAGACATCTTTCAGAATAGACGTGAAACAATTAGGGCCAACCCACACGTACCACAACCACACGACATCGCAACGACAAAATGTCGTCGAGCAGTGGTTACGTGTGAATGGTGTCGCTGCAGCTTTTTGTACTTGCGTTGTGGTACCGACAAAATGCCGACGTGATTGCGTTGTCGCCAGTGATTGCGATGTGGTTGCGATGTGGTTACGTACGAAAGTCAATAAAACGTAGGGGGGGTAGAGCGCGGGCGGTGTGCGCGCATTGTCGTTGCATCGACGCAAATTGTGGTTGCGATGTAGTGGTTGCGTCTGACAAGTTATCTGACAAGTGGTCGACAACGACTGCAAAATATGGTATGTGTGAATGGTCCAGTAACCAGTTCATTTACAATACTTAAATATACGCTCGACCACGTGGTGTAGTTGCGGTGTGGTTGTGGTTGTCGTGTGGTTGTGGTACGTGTGGGTTGGCCCTTAGAATTTAAAGTACAAAATACAGGTTGTCAGGTTTCACCATCTATGGGCTCAGATATAACGCAAATAAAAGCGAATTTATGGTTTTCAATGCAGGCGCCGACAGGAGTCGCAGAAGTGTACCTCCTGTGACTCTTGGAGGTGTGCAGCTGAAAAGAGTCGACCGAGTTAAATATCTGGGTCACTGGGTCACCGCCTCTCTATCAGATACGGAGGATATAGAAAGGGAGCGTAGAGCGCTAAGTGTGCGCGGTAATATGCTGGCTCGTAGGTTCGCACGATGTAGCAGGGACGCAAAAATAACGCTCTTTAAAGCGTATTGTCAGTCATTCTACACGTGTAGCCTATGGGTCAGATATACGCAGCGCTCATATAGTACTCTCAAAGTCCAGTACAACAACATATTCAGGATGCTGTTTGGTCTGTCGCGCTACTGTAGCGCGTCATCTATCTTCGCTGAGGCACAAACAGACTGTTTTCAGACCATTATTAGAAAGAGATGTGCCTCGCTGGTCGCGTATGCAAAACAGTCCAAACAGAGTCCTGAATGTGTTGGGTAGCAGGTGGGATTCCGTGTTGCTGAAGCATTGGGTGCAGCTCCATGCTCCGATAGCACGGTTCCCATATATTTAATTGTTGAATGTAATGTAATTCCAATTTATTCTATATTTTTTACTAACACTAAATTAATACTTCAGTCGGAATTTCCAGGAATTGCTATTGTATTCTATTGTTGTCGCGATCACCGGTGCTCGCGCGGGGCCTGAAGGATTAAGGACCTATTGTTGAAACTAACACTATGGATGAAAATCTGAAATAAATTAATTGAATTTAATTAACACCGTTATCCTTAAAACGATTAAATGAGCCCGTCAAACTTTTTCTATGAGAACAATGCTAACTCAAAAAAATGCCGTCTTCATACACATACAAATTGCCCGGACCGGCAATTTGTATGGGTATGAAGACGGATTATAATGCTATGCCGTCAGATCAGAAGTATTAAGTTTGTCTTAATTCGTCTTAATTGCTGTCGTCGGATCCTCTGATCCGACGACTCACATAAAATTTGGACCAGTTGTATAAGACCCTTCATTATTTTTGCCACAGAGTCCTCGACTACCTAGCTACGCCACTGCGACTAAGGGGGAGACTTTCTTCTATTTTTTTTAACTGTCCAAATAAATGCAGGGTTGTTAGCTAGTATTGTCCCTCACGAAAGGACATTTCATAATAGACAACGATTTAAACATGAAATGAGAGGCATTTAGTCTGCTTTTCGAGAGCTTGAATATTTAAACATAATATTATGCACTTTAATTCGAATTTTGCTTGATAAATACTTTTCATAAAGTAAATACTACTATAACTGGTATGTAATGTAATAACTTTATATTTAAAATATATTAATTTAAATATTTACACAATTACAAATTTCAATATTTACAAATGACAAAAACATCAGAATGACAATGTCAAAATAAAACAACCTCATTTTACCATTATCTGCGCTAACAGCGCCAACATAAAGAAAATAACAACTTGTATAAAAATACCAAAAAGCTGCTAGTTAAATAAAGTAGCCCGAGCTAAGCAAATTTTGAAATCCTGTTTCTCTCACGGCGGTTCCGATTAAGCTCGTAAGACGGTCCTCATTACTCGAGGACGCGGCCATTGTTGCACGTGCAGGCAAATCCGGCTGAGAACTCTTGTCTTACTTTTTACGTCCAGCACAACGTAAGAGTTATTGAAGAAACTAGGTTCCGCGCGTCCGTTGTTTTCAGAATGTTTTGTACTAGGCTGTGCTTTTACATATTCGGAGGATGTTTGTGTGCGATTTGAATATTTTGTAATGTTTGTTTTCAACAAGTAAAATGACAAATATTACTCTTTTAATCAGTGATTTTTCATTATTTGAATTATCAATACATAATGTGAGTGATAATTGTCTAAAATGATTTCCATACGTAATCGAATAGAACTCAAACAGAGATTCGAACAAAATAACATTATATTAATATGTTATTGCAGACCACTTGATATGAAATCTCTTATTTCGCAAGACAATCGAAAACAAGAACGCTAATACGATACAACAAATAACAATATTTCGTACCACTAATAAAGAACAAATCAATTAGGTTATATTGTAAGGAAAAGTCGAGGAATTCTTTCATGATTGTGCCCTATTCTTACTGCTTTATTGAATAATGTAGTTTGTGTTTTATGTGAAGTTAGTATTTAACATATTATTATAGCACGAGTAAAATTATACTTATTTTTCGTCGAACCGTAGTAGGCACTATTTTCAGCAATCTTAAAATTTTGTGCGGTCTATACCCACATAATAATGTTATATTCAAACCAAGTATTTAGGTTAACAAATTTATTATTATGTAAAAAAAACTTAGTTTGCCCATAGTAAACTAGGTTATCAGAGCTATAAAATTTAATATTATACAAAATATAGAGATCAACTACGATAACATGGCGCGCCCCTCCAAATGACTGTTTCAATGTGTGTCACATCCTTATGAAAGAGTTTGTATGTAGTAAGTATTCAACCAATCACAGTACGCGTAATATTTGAGTTAATGTCACTTATTACCAAGATTTGTTGGTCAACTAATTATAATTATTAGCCTACCACGCAAGACAACGCACTTCAAACGTTTTGAATTTTGGAGGGTCGCGCCACGTAGTTGATCTCTATTAACATAGTTTATACTTTCCCTCTGCAAACGATTTTATTATGAAAAAAATTTTTATATGTAATTTTAATTCGCAGAACTCACCGTTTTTACCACCGGTTTGACAATGAACTAAAACAAAAGGCTTTCACTATGGGCACGAAATTTCGCATGAATATTATTTCACCTCTTAATTTCGAGCGAAAAAATAATTTGGAGTTTTTGCGAACGCGAGAATTCCGAATCCGGCGCTCGTTAGGACGATATATGCAAAGTCGACTGAAAAACGTTAAGAGCCGAAAAGAAAAACCCGTACACCCTCGAGCCTTCTTGAGTCTACGTTTACATACAAATGTCCGTTTTCCTCCGGCTATTGTCCTTTACATCCTAAGTGTTACCGTTACTTTTGATGCAGGTACGTTGTCATTATTTAAAGTGTTCTTCAAAAGCGGGGTTAGGAATTTTCACGCCTTCTCCATATACGGTCGAAGAGTGGCCACTCATTTTAGATGCATTTCAACAAATAAAGTTTCACGTATATCACATATAGGTAACAATCATTCTATCGAATAATGGCAACATTATATAAAACAAAGTCGCTTTTTTGCCTCATGTCCCTTTGTTTTCTTTAATCTTTAAAACTACGCAACGGATTTTGATGCGGCTTCCTTTAATAGATAGAGTGATTAAAGAGAAAGGTTTATAAGTATAATAACATTCATTAAATAGTGGAGAAATACTGATATTTTTAGGGTTTCTAATGTGATGTCGTAAATAATCACATATTTTCCGCTTGCATTGCAAACGCAGGCTGAACCCTACGAGATTTCGAAATAATGTACTAGTATTGTACACTATGAAAAGGTCTACAGAAAACTTCGCGATGGTATATATATCTATATCTTATGGATATCCCACAATAGCATTTTTTTTTATCATTTACTTTTAACTTTAAATAATGGCTAATTTTCGAAGCGATTTTAATCAATACGGCAATAATCCTTAATAATAATAATAATAATAATAATAATAATAATTTATTTGCCAGAGTGAAATGTACAATGCGGTCTTCATAATAAAATATAGGATCATATCACTCAACTAAATTAATAGTATGCAAATCACAAATGTCATTTCATTAATCTAAAAGGTGGAAAAAAGAAGTAGAAATATTACCATTACTAAATGTCACAATATGTCAATATGTCAATAATATAGAACTGTCAGAAATAAGTACCAGCGAAAAAGTCCTTTACTTCATAAAAACAATTATTTATGAGCCATTCATTTAGTTTTCTTTTAAAAGGAATTAAGCTCAGTTTTTCTAAATCTTTTGGCAAGTTATTATAGATTTTAATAGCCATAGAATAAGGACTTTTAAGAAACGTTGTGCTGCTACATTTGGGCATGATTAATTTATTGGGATAACGTTGTGATCTCTTTGCAACATTGTTATCCTTGTTTTGCATAAAATATTTTGGATGCTTTTTGACAAAGATGCACATGTCTCTAATGTACATACAAGGAAGCGTAAGTAATTTCAGTTTTTGGAATAAGGGTTTGCAACTTTCAAGCGGCCCTACACCACAAATCGCCCTAATACACTTCTTTTGCAATTTGAAAACTGAATCAAACTCCACAGAGTTGCCCCACATTATAAGACCGTAAGATAAGATTGACGACACGTATCCATGATATGCACAGAGAGCTGCTGATAATGACACGGTCTTTGCTAAGCGTCGAAGTGCATAGACGAATTTGTCAAGTTTGCTGCAAATATAGTCAACATGTGCTTTCCAGTTAGAGTGTTGGTCAAACATTAGTCCTAAAAATTTTAATGATTCTACTTCTTCTATAATAATATTCTCATAAGTGATTTTCTTGGGTATTTGCATTGCATTGTAATATTTAAATTGCATTATTTTCGTTTTATTAAGATTAACTTGCAAGTCATTTTTAACCAACCATGATATTATGTCAATGAGTGCGTTTCTTATTTCTTGCTCATAAATTAAAATATTTTCGCATTTGACCAAGATTGTAGTGTCATCAGCGAACAGAATTTTAAGATGTTTAGTTGCCGTTGTGACATCATTAATATACACCAGGAAAAGAAATGGACCAATCAGACTTCCTTGTGGAACTCCTATGTCTAAATATGCATACCTAGATTTGTAAGTTTTTTTAAAATTACCGACAATTTTTGTAATTATTGTACATACCTTCCGGTTGCTTAAATAGGATTTTATCCAGTCATAAGCCTTTCCTCTTATCCCATATTTTTCTAGTTTATCCAGTAGTATGTCATGATTAACTAGGTCAAAAGCCTTAGTCATATCTAAAAATATCCCCGTTATGGGTATTTTGTTATTTAAACTGTCATGAATTATTTTGCTTAAATAAAAACAGGCTTCTGTAGTAGAGCTATTGTCTCGAAAACCAAATTGTTCATTAGCCAGCAAGTGTTCTGAATTGAAAAAGTTTTTTATACGTTTTAGCATGATTTTTTCAAAGATCTTTGCTAAAACCGGAATTAAAGTTATTGGGCGGTAATTACTTATTTCAGTTTTGTCATCTTTTTTAAACAAAGGCCTAATAGTTGAAATTTTTAGTCGGCTAGGAAAGACACCTTGTTCTAGTGACTGGCTTATAATTTTGGAAAGTGGATAGCATAATTGTACTGCACACTTCTTAATAATGTCCGTTCGTATCTCGTCATAACCCACAGCATTTGTATTCTTTAAAGATAAAATTGTATTATACACTTCACGAGGATCTGTAGGATGTAAAAAAATTGTGTTTTTATTTATGTTGATTGGACAATTCTTTTTTTCGTTTATATTTTTTTCCTTTTTAGGCCTTATATTTCCTATATTGGTAAAATAGTCATTAAATATTTTGCAGATGTCATTAGGTTTAGTATACACATTCATGTCTTTCTTAATATACGCAATGTCATTATCTTCATTATTATTTCCTAAATTTTCATTAATTATCTTCCACCCTGCCCTGCATTTATTTTTTTGATTATTTATATATTTAGTGTTTTGTATTTGCTTTGATTTGTATATGCATTTTTTTAATAAATCATTATATTTTACTAGACGCTGTTTTGTATTGTAATTATTTATTTTTGAGATTCTTAATTTTAAATACATTTTTCTTTTTACCAAACATGATTTCTTTATACCCCTAGTTAGCCATAATGTTCGTTGCTTATTCTTGTTAATGCGTATTTTTATCAGTGGAAAACATAGTTTATAAAAAAGGACTATTTGATCGTGAAATGTATTGAATGTAACTTCCACATTTTCTTCCTCTCTTAACTCTGAAAAAGACAAGGCTGAAATACATTCCTTAAACTTACGAACATTATCAGCACTATAATCTCTTCTAAATTCCCAAGTGATGTTTGATTTTGGAACCTTTTTTACTTTAATAGTCAATGTCTGAGCAGTCTCATGATCAGATAGAGCCAGGTGATGAATATTTGACTTTGTCATTTTGAGATTGCTAACGATTAGGTCTATGCAGGATGATGATCTAGTAGGGCATGTTATGTGTGAAACTAAATTGTAGTTTTTAAGTAAACTTCGCAGTTGGCGTGTGTTTTTGTTATTTTTAAGAGTGTCTAGATTCCAATCACCACATAAAACTATACTTTTTTCTTTTCTTTTATTATTTACGTCATGAAGTAATTTATCTAAGTTTTTAAAGAATGAATATGTATCACTTTGTGGAGTTCGGTATATACATATGACATATAATTTATGATCCAGTAATTCTATTCCACAGCATTCAAATTCATTCGCTATTCCCATATTTTTAATCCATTTTATTTCCTTACAATTTATATAACTTTCTGTCAGTATGCATGAACCCCCTCTCTTAGCGTTTCTGCAGAAAGCAGCAGATAATTTATATCCATGCAACTTAAGTAAATTTTCGGAACCTTTCTTAATAAATGTCTCTGTTAGACAAATAACTTTTAAGTTAATTAAACTTTGTTTTTTTAAATCTAGTAAGGATAGGTAAAGTAACTCAGCTTTATTTATGGCCCCAGCAATATTTTGGTGAAGGATTGTTAAGGTCTCATCGAAAAAAAAAAAATCTTCATTGCTTGTTTGTTCCGTATTTAAATTCGATAACTTCGTATTATTACTATTGTTCATTATTTTGAAGTAGTATGGTATTGTACCTTTGACATTTTCTTTATACTTGTTTATTTTATCTATTACTTTAGGTGCAGAAACTTTGTCAACCTTTTTAAAATAGAAAGTTATTTTATTTCTTTGTAGGTCCTTAGTTGTATCTGATTTTTTTTTATTTTTTATATTCTTTATAATATTACTTGTGTCATAGAATGGCAAATAAGTATTTAGGTAGTCACTATAATCAATATTAAAATTTATTTGTTCTGAAATGTCTTGTATGTAATCATTATAATTTTTGTGAAACCTTTCCTTAGCTTTAATAAAGGTGGTATTTTTGTGCAATTTTAGGAGACACTGTATATGGTTATTGAGTGTCTCGACTCTGAGGTAATCATTTGATTGCACTTCTAGGACATAGACACGTGCTTTGCGAAGCTTATCTAAAGCGAGTGCTAAATTATTTAGAAAGCTACATGGATTTTTCTCATTTGTACCCACTCCTAATATAATGACATCTCTCTCTGTCATTGTATGTTTTAAGGATTCACAACTTTTAAGAGCTTCACTACATAGTGCATTAGGTTTTATAAAAGAAAATATGTTGTAACTGTTATTTTGTTTTTTATTCCTAGTATATCTTAATCTCTGAGATAAACCCATTACACTTTGTTCTCCTAATATATGTATGTAATTCCCTTTTTGAATTGACCTCCTTTGAATATTATACACTGATTTTTGTTCCCTTATGGATTCCTGATTTGTCCTATCTTTAATATAAATTTTTTGTTCAGAAGTGTTTTCATCTTCTTGAAAGTCTATTTTTCTTTTAGCAGAATAGCCAGTTATGTTAGGACGCTTTTTATTACTTTTTTTGATACTGCTAATTGGTGCAGAATGGATTTTACTCAATAGCTTTAGTTTATTTTCCAATTCTTGTATTTTTTTTAAAAGATTGCTATTTTCTAATAATAACTGTTCTATTTCCTTATGTGCTATGTCTAGTTGAAGTTGTACATCTTTAAATTTATCACGCAATTCTTGTAGTTCCTCATTCATTGTAACAGATAAATTTGGGAGGCTACAAATTTCTGGATCACGACTTAACGAAGTAAGTGAATTATAATACATCGAGTTGTCTAGATTTGCATCCTCGTAATTCAGACTATGCCTACGTCTCCTTACTGTCACATACTCATCATCGTGATTGGCCCCGAGTTCCATTCTTTATGGTGTAGGAAGAGCAACACGGTAAGCCACTATGATAAGCAGGAATGGTAAAAAGAAATAAAGAAATAAGAAACAAAATGTGTATATTTCTGGTGGTTTCACAAATTAAGCCTAGTCATTATACAGTTCAATAGAATGAAACTTAAGGAACATGCAAGTTAGAAATTTACTTATAATACTACCTTTGAAAGAATAATTATAATATTTTATTATTAGATTTAATATTATGTTGCACTGTTAAAATATACGAATACCTATAATATCATTAAAATTATAACAATAAATATAAATTGTCCGCAGTAATTATAGTATCAACTTATTAATTTCATTTGTATAAAATTATAATAAATAGTTAATTTTAATAAAACAATAAAAAATACAATGTCAATAGGTTCAATAATAATTTGTTAGTAAAGTCAATATGTTCAATAATATGTATAGGAATTAGTAATATTAATTAGTAATGTCAAAATTCATAAAATATAATTAAAGTGTAAAATAAAATGTAATAAGAATAAATATTTCATGTCAAATGTATAAAAATATTTAATTATATTAAATGTCAAGATAGTTTTGTTTTTTAAATAAAGTATTATCAGAAATTATATTCAAAATGGTTCGCAAAAAGGACTCATTTGAAAGTGATATACCTATTCAATACCCATGACAATTCACTTTGAGTTGAGTGTTTGCTATTTTATATAATATGTAATAAGTACTTTAAATACAAAATTTTATGCAGCACAATCTCTTGTCCAATTCTATGGTGAACGATATAATATAACAAACAACTAATGGCTAGCGTATTTTAGTAGGTAGGTACTTACTTCTGATTAACAAATTAACAGCTACTTTTGTTATTTTAAACTTACAGAGTATGTTACTTATTATATATTTAAATTTGAGAGTAAAAGTATGTGAAAGTATATATTTTCAATTGAAGAAGTTTGTTTTTTGTTCTGACACTTGGTTTATATGCTTCACTAAAGTCTATTCTTATCTTTTCAAATTCAAAACATGCTATTTAAATAGTTTTCATGCTAATTATAAGTTACAGTTATAGAACATTCCATTACAGATTAAATTAGATGTGAAAGTATAATGCAATATGTAGGTACAGGAAAAGCTAGTAAATATTATTCAAATATGAATATTTGTTCTCATGCTTATTTTCTTAATATTTTACAATAGTTTTACTTATTTCTCATGATCAGTTAGTTGTAGTTTAAATTGCATGCCTGTTACTATACAGTACCTGTAGTTTGCTTTGTATTTAAAGCACTATCTTACCTCAAGTTTATATATTACTTACTGTGTACTTTAAAGATAGAATGTCAAATTTACACAATATATTCTAGCACAAAATGGGAATAAAAACAAAAAATAAAAAAATGAGTCTTGGAGAAAGTTTTACAGTCTGTATTTTTCTTTCTTGAATTATTTGCTGTTCCTGATTCCTATGCACAAGTAAGACCTCTTCTGTAATGCCCAAGGGTAGCATAGGTTCCACAATATTAAATAGGGTAAGTTCTTCTTCAAAAAAACTTGAAAATTTGAGAAACTTCTTGTAATTTCAATAGGTATGTAGGTGTTGTCAGGTTCAGGTTCGATAGAAGTGCTTGATCTGTATTTTCGCATCAAAACAACTGTAGTGTAAATAATAATTCTGTTTGTTGTAAGGTTCAGTTTAATCCTTTAATAATTAATATCTATTGGATTCTTGGATGAACGTATACCAATTTAAAATGGCGATCAGCTGATTGGCGGTTTACAAGTCACGGTTCTTTTTCTTGAATTCGTCACTGAATCACAGAACTTTGCACTGTTGCAGTTTATATTTCAGTAAATCTGCACCGTAGTAATCGTTATTTGCACTTTTCCTTGTAGCACAACTAGTAATTTTATTTTAAAATCATAAAATATGCGGAGGCTATTTGAACTAATACGCAGTGTCGTACGCTTATTCAATTAAATACTTTAAATACATTATTATTGATTTAATAAAGATCTATAATTACGGCCCTTGCAGCACATGATTTAATCTTTTGATCGCGGACTCTTAGAAATCTATTGTTATTCTATTGTTGTCGCGGTCACCGGTGTCCTTATGGGGGTTCGTATGTTAAATGAATATTTTCGAAGATGCTACAGATTCTAAAATTGCGGGACGTAGCTTTTGCGGCGGTACCGAACAATGCGGGCTACGGGCAGTAATGAATATAATTAAAAAATCGGCCAAGTGCGAGTCGGACTCGCGCGCGAAGGGTCCCGTACCATTTTAGAGCAAAATCAGGCCAAAAATTGTGTTTTTTGTATGGGAGCCGCCCTTAATTTTTTATTTTATTTTAATATTATTATTAAATATTAAAGAAGACATATAACTAAGGACTTCGAGAAAAAATCAAGTACCTACCTATTGCCATTATTGATATAGAGCAAAAAAAAGCCAAAAAAATCACGTTTCTTGTATGGGAGCCCCCCTTAAATATTAATTTTCTTTTGTTTTTAGTATTTGTTGTTATAGTGGCAACAGATAATCTCTGAAAATTTCAACTCTCTAGCTGGTACCGTTATTGAGTTACAGCCTGGAGACAGACGGACAGACAGACAGACAGACAGACAGACAGACAGACAGACAGACGGACAGACAACGAAGTCTTAGTAATAGGGTCCCGTTTTTACCCTTTGGGTACGGAACCCTAAAAACTACTGAATCGATTTTAATAATTTCTTCAATGAGTGACATAGGCTATATGTACATATATTTTATACCCTTGTGAAGCCGGTCGCTAGTTAATTATATTATACTAGCTGTCCCGGCAAACGTTGCTTTGCCATAATATAAAGTATTTCGCCCATATTATTTTACTGAAGTGACTAAATAAGTATGTCGCCATGGCAACGTCGATCGCTATCCCGTCGCACAAACAATGGTCGCCGTCAGTCTCAGGTTGTAATAATTTACTATTATTTATTCAACAAATGCACTTATCAATAAATAAAGTGCCGAGCCGATTCTCAGACCTACTGAATATGCATATAAAATTTGGTAAAAATCAGTAAAGCCGTTTCGGAGGAGTTCGTGGACTAACATTGTGACACGAGAATTTTATATATAAGATTATTAAGGAAATACAAGCGAAGCATAAAAATTAATAAAAACTGAAACTGTAATCATGATGCTGATTATGCATCATCGCAGTGCGTCTAAACTTATTACGATGTGACCTAACCCTAACTCGAGAGGATTACGAATAAGTCAAGAATTCAAATTTTAACAACCTCATCTAATCCCGAAAAACGGTTTAAAATATATCGTGCAGCGACATTTTGTTTTGAAAAAGCTTTCACAAATCCATTATCTTGGACTTAATTCTCTTATCAAGTCATTATGGCACTTCGCTACGAGTTAACTGGCGCGAAGTGAAAATCCTTTAGATATAATACGCTATCATAATTTCATATTACTTTAATCCGGCAGGCATATACAAGTTTGAGAGTTTGGCGTCAGTCCAAGCGGCTTAGGCTTATTTACATATCAGATCCCGTGGCCTTGAAAATGTTATTATCGTTTAAGATTTAATCTGGTTTCATTTATATTATGCTAACCCGACTGTGGTGGGTGTAAGTAACAAGTAGAGGTCAAGTACATTATAATATGAACTTAACTTAATTTTCTTTCAATAACTATATTATACCTACCGGCATACTATAATTTTTCGGGCTTCGTTAATCACACGTGCACAATGTTCGCATTGGCCACTATTTATTCGAATAGACGTAAAACTCTAAAGATAAAATTGTACGTAAATACAGTCATATCTACCGAAGTATTTTCTACCATAATAGTTATATTATGATCCTCGCTGCATTTACCTAAAATAATAGAAAAGAACAAGCAAAGCGCTCACCTATAAACTTTGGACCGGAGGTCTCACCAACGTCGGGGCTTCGCTGGCCGGCTACAAAACTACACTCAGTTACAGTCACACACATTCGCTCACAGGAACTTTCACTTGAACACACAATGTTCACAAGTATTGATAAAGCACAATAAAGTCAGTAAGTCTCTAGCAAGGTTATTAAATTTATTATTTTGAATTATTGTTTCAGAGACAAACACGCGCGTAACCCTTCAGGCGGGCATTTTGTTTTTCTTGTATGCGCCCGTGCTGTGATTGATTAATGCGCGAGTACATGCGATAACGCAAATAAGTTGAATATGGAATAGGGACTGGGAAGATAAGCTCATGTCTATTACAATACCAATGTTGCCTTTTTGTCTCATATTTTATTCTTGACTTTCAGGTAATAGCAGTGCCACCTACCTAATAAATAAATATGAATTTTGAAGTAGGCAAACTCATATATCACAAGTCAAGGGTCCTAATTATAATTCTATTTAATTTCGGCTCTGCCCTTGTAATTAATTTTATGTGGCTTTACATTTAAACATAAACAGAGATTTTAATGAGATGAGCATAGCAGACTTAGGAAATGATAGATAGGGCAGTTTTTCAATATGTCTTGGGTCCTACCATAATTGTATGGAACGGCCGTACCAGTAGGTTGTGGAAATGGTAATAGTTTAAAGCCTTTTAACCTATTAGTATGGAAGTGGCTAACCGTACCTACTCGCACATACATTTTTTATAGTTAGCCTGCCGGTTTGGCAAGTACATTCCGTATAAGTACATTCCGTGTAAGTACATTTAAAGCTACCTGTGATTTTAAGCAACGATGCAATGTTGGCTAAATAAACAGCTATTATAGGACCCAAAAATTTGTCCTGCCAATAAATTTGTGCATGCAAGTCAAGTTGGCCGTCAGTAATATTAAATGAAATAGTGAAGTAAAAGAGTGAAATTTAACTTCTTCTTGTACCAAAAGAGTAGCCAGCAAATCTATTCCGGAAAAGTTGTTTGACGGTATACTATGTCATCGTCAGTATAGCGCTTAAAATGCCGTCTATCAGCTTCTTAAGTCTTTAGTCGAGACGCTGTTTGCTCCTAAAACGGATGTATATTAAAATGAGATGTTTATATAGATAAAGCCTTTGGATTATAGGCTTAGAGATGAAGTTTGGATGGTGAGATGAAACGTATTTAAAATCAAATGAAACTCAAGTAAAGATTTTCATCATAAATAATTTCAGGAACACTTTAAATTTCACATTTTATAAAAAATGTAGGTATATAAAAGTGGTTGAAGTAATATTAGACCACAGCATTCATAAATTACTTTTTTTTACTTTTGGTTAAGTGTACTCGCATCTTACTTTTAAATCAAACTTTAATATGGTTTATTTACTTCAACAGATACAAGATTACATTAAAAATACTCCCACACAACACAAAATAATAGGTTCTGTTTATTTCAACACCACACGAGCCTGTCAGTTTTAATCAAATGACATAACGAGATTGAAACCACATTCATCAACGCGGCTTATAAAGTTTTTTAATTAACGAAATTATTTTTAATTACATTAAAACGAAACGAAACCGTCGCCTAGTTCATTATCTGTCCGATTCCTTTTCTAAAAAAAAAGCTTTCAGTAGTTCTCGGCACACGTCGTGAAGGCCTCTCAAAAATTCATCGCCCGTCTGAACCCTCAATGGGTTTTAGTACACCACTACCTGCTTTCACATTATCTGACTAATAAGTCGTATAGCACAAAGTTGTTTAGAAACTTTTAATGAATTCGCTAGGGTTTTAGGAAAACATGGTTTTGGGTTTTTAATCTCAGATTTTGAGTTACGGAAATAAAACTTAACGTAGTTTTGTTGGTATATTGTAATGAACGTACCGTACGGAAAACCCAAAATGGCCTAGCACTAGCAGAGTGATTTTACCGTACAAAAACAGCGTTCGAAGTATAAATAACTAGCTGTTGCCCGCGACTTCGTCCGCGTGGACTTTAGTTTATAGCTGTTCCCGTACATCGATTGAATAGTTAACGCGCAAATCATAAAAGTATATTGTGTGGGACAATATACTTTTATGATATGATAGACGTTCCGCGCGACTTCGCCCGCCTAGTTTAGGAATGTAACGGAAACCGTACATTTTTCCGCAAAAAAAGAAACCTATTTCCTTTCACGTGGTCTATTCTTTATGTGTGCCAAATAACATAAAAATTACTCCAGTACGTTCAAATAAGCCCTTTCAAATAATTTCCCCCGTTTTTTCCACACTTTCCTCTATTTCTTCGCTCGAATTAGTTTTAGCGTGATAAAATATAGCCTATAGCCTTTTTCGATAAAAGGGCTATCTAACACTGAAAGAATTTTTCAAATCGGACAAGTAGTTCCTGAGATTAGCGCGTTCAAATGAGCCCTTTCATATAATTTCCCCCGTTTTTTCCACATTTTCCTCTATTTCATCGCTCTTTTTAGTGTTAGCGTAATAAAATATAATTTATACCCTTCCTTGATCAATGGCCTATTCAACAATAAAATAATTTTTTAAATCGGACCAGTAGTTCCTGAGATTAGCGCGTTCAAATAAGCCCTTTCAAATAATTTCCCCCCGTTTTTTCCACACTTTCTTCTATTTCTTCGCTCCTATTAATCTTAGCGTGATAAAATATAGCATATAGCCTTCCTCGATAAATAGGCTATCTAACACTGAAAGAATTTTTCAAATCGGACTAGTAGTTACTGAGATTAGCGCGTTCAAACAAACAAACAAACTCTTCCCAATTATAATATTAGTATAGATATGATGTCACTTAATTTAATAACTGTAGCTTATAACTTTTCCAAAATAAACGAGGTATTAAATATACCTACATACAAAGCACGCTTATAAACTCCAGACTCGCAAAGAAACGTTTTCAAATTAAGCATACAAATTTTAAGGACCCTCCAAATATTCACTACTCACGTCCCCTTATTTGTGTCGGTTATTAAAAATCTTAATTAATCCCGCTTAAACCGGAGATACGTCGCGTCAAAGCGTCCTATAGTAATATATTAAGCGCGTCGAAAATGAGTTTCTTTTTGCTTACGACGCCACAGATTTCATCCGAAATATGCGGCTCATACGGGCCCTCAAAAATTCAACGACACGCGGTCTCGCGGGCTTATTCTGGTTTCGCGTTAATAGAATTACTGGGGATATCAAATATGATGTACATTTTTGGATGTTATGTCTTTGATTCTTGTATCGTAGCTTGTTTTGATGTTTGAAGCATGTTTTGAATTGGTACAAGTAAGGTAAAGTTAAGATAGTATTTTACTAGTTGTAGGTCTTTTATTATTATCTAAGAAAAATAATTTATTCTTCGTTATAATATAATATAAAGAACAAAACGCAATTAATATTTGTAAAAAAACTTAAGTAGGTCCTCAAACAAACATTACAATTAAAATAATTGTTGTTTAATCTTAAACCTTCCCGTTTTAAGATTGACAGAACTTATAATTTTTATTTTTTCTAGAAAAAAAATTTAAGTTCGCAGAAGACCTAAAAATTTTATATTTTCTTTTTACATACAGCAACGACAATCTACATTCTGTACATAAAACACCGTCACACGTCTATTATTATACAGCGACATAAAATGGAATAAATAATCAGAATAAGACCACTCAGAGCCACGTTTTTGGAGACTCGGTCTCCCCAGACGATGCCTGATGAATATTTTACTTCATTATAACAGTCTGCCCTAGGTTTCTTTTGTAATATTAAATACGATGACGCAACAATCCACAGAAAACATCCATTGTATGAGCAAATTCTTTATTCGGGTATGTTATGTTTTCATTGTGATCCCTTCATTATAATACCTTTGTCACTAATTACACATAGGTTTTTCCAAAAAGGCAAAATAAATTGATATTTTCTTTCAATTTAAACTTCTATTGAATTTTTTTAAATACTCATTTGTGGCAACAAAGAAAACGCAGAGACAAAATCTAATTCTTGGAACTATGTCATATAACTACAAATGTGCAAGATGAAAAGAATTATCGTTTTTGGCATAGTAAAGATTATTAATGTAATTGAGCAGAGTCAGCGTCTCGGGCACCCTTTTCTCTTACATTTTGAGACTAAAAGCCTTGGGACTCGGTTTAAGTTACGAGCTAAAGCGTGAAATTTATCGATGTACAGTTTTAAATATTACCACAGGTAAACCAATAGTAAATAACAAACAACTATAGGTCTACCAAAATCTGATGGCAATTTTCGACAGAAAATTTTCAAAAAATATCCTAAATCATTGGATAAATTTTTATATTTGCATGTTCAATACACAGATTAGCTTGTAAAAGGATCAAAATGTTTTATTTCAATTACCCCGGTATTGCTAGAGACTAGAGTCAATTTATTTTCTCACTATTTGTCATCAGATTCTGGTACACCTATACCTATAGCAAATTTGTTATAGGTAGTTGTTTGAATGATTTAAATATAATATGTGCTACTTTGCGCAACATCAACAGCGCTACAGCTGTATCGTAACGTATATTTACTACATCGATTTTGATGAACGTTAAATCAACTGATAGGGTCATAGCGACAAAACCCAATTGCTCGTGCTATATAAAAAAGCTTAAATATTTAAAAATAAAATTCTTCAGACATAAAACATTCCTAAAGATATTCAATTAGATGACATCAACAATCCAGGAATTTTAGATTGTCACATTTACCAATTGATTTAGCTTCGTCTGTTAATGTGATATTGCTACTTCAAAGTAAAACGCTTTATCTTATGACTTATTACGCCAACTTAAGGCTGGAAAGGTAGGTACGCGTACGTAAATTTCATTTACCGCTAGAAAGTGCTGAGAGACGGGCTCCAACGCAAACTCCACTTAATTACGCACATAAATTGAAGTGCTCTTCCTCGATATACACATTACACATGTGGGTACAATATTCTAAGTTCTAGAAGGAACTAAGACGCTCCTATAGGACTTAGAACTTTGAAAAGTGACACTTTGGCTGGTAGGAACAAAATTACTAATGAAAAACAGTTTTGTCAAAAGCGTTTTTCCGTAGCGAGCTGATTGTTGTTGATGATGATGATGACGATGATGATTCTTTTTTAGTAGGTATATAAGCAAGAATACTGGCGATGTTTTTAGCTTTCAATTGAAATTTAGGATCCAAAGTGATTCTTTTTTGAGCTTCGATAATTGCACAGACAGACAGTCATAACTCTTAGCCCGTTTCTTTTTATGAGGTAAAAATAATACTACAACATGCTGACAAATTTAGACGATTTGCAATTCTGGGTTGCTATTCGAATATTGTTAAATTTTTATACATTTCGCAGTCACTTTTGGCTGTCCAAAACGTGCGTCGGGTTTATGCATAAAAATGTAAAAAACCTAAGCATTAATATTATATGTCCATTTGCGTTACATTTTGATGCGTCCGAATTTGCGGGCGAGTGCGATCAACCCAAAATTCACGCGCCGATGGAGCCTAGTATTAAAAAAGTCTAATATCAATAAAATACATAGTAAGCTCTATAATATAACTGAATTAGATTATTGCGCAGAAATATTTAGGTACCACCAGATTGTCTGGAACTTTGCTATGCCGAAAGTCAATATGTTATCAAAATTGGTCAGCCGTTAAAGCATGGAAAGACAACGGACCTACAGACAGATACACTTTCGCAATTAAAATATTAGAATGGTTATCTATACCAATATTATAAATGCGAAAGTGTCTGTCTGTCTGTCTGTTACCTCTTCACGCTCAAACCGCTGAACCAATTTTGCTGAAATTTGGTATGAAGATACTTTGAGTCCCGGGAAAGGACATAGGATACTTTTTGTCCCGAAAAAATGTACGGTTCCTGCGCGATAAACGAGTTTTGGCGCAACGGAGTTGCGGGCGTCATCTAGTAATATTATATTACTGCTCTAAAATTTACATGCAATACGGTACAGTTACGTAAGTATGATATTGTAACAAGCATTTTTAGAATGAGCATTTAAATTCTTGTCCATCGAAAACTTAATATACAAGTTTTCCAATCAAAAATTCATGATAACTCACAATTTTTAGACTGTTCACTTTACACAATGCCGACATACATCTCGATTCCTGTAATTTTTACCTGGAAATTAAGTGATAATTTTGGACAGACTGGGGCACTAGTAATTTGGCACAGGAATGAAAATGGGTCAGACCCTTGTGCCAAAATTGTCGAGATCTTCCTTTTCTTAATTAGCTTTAAGTAATTAGTCCTGGACGTCCTCTGAGTTTTGACATTCTGACTGCTTTATAACGGGCTTAGGAAAAGGTTAAATTGGCTAGCTCTAAAACTTGAGTAGATATTTTATTTTATTATAAACATTAGATATCCAGAAGTATAAAGCGAAATTAAAAGCAGATTTTTTAAAAAAATATTATGTTTGTATCATCCATACTGATATTATAATATATATTATATGCGAAAGTGTGTCTGTCTGTCCTTAAAGCAACATCGGACAACAATTGTAAAATCTTGAAATTGAACTCAAAATGAACTCAACAAGTTTAACCCTACAATGGAAGTTAGCTTGATAATAGTACCAAAACATGTAGTTAGACATCTAGACAAACATCGCATACTGTCTGAAAGTTTGTCGTTGCATAATTATCGGGGTCTTTGTCCGGCGGAGTTCGACAAAGCCGAGACATCCGCCACTCATCTCGAGTTTGGCAAGAGGTCTTCGTCAGCAAACGTTACGCCTCGTACACAGATGCACTGGCTTATAAGCAATAGGCTGGGATTAACCTGTTAATGAGACTGTGTTTTTAGTAACGCAAATGATAACGTGATGTCTTACAGCTAGAGAAAAAAAATAAGTTAGTCGTTTTTGGGTGCACTGTGGTCTGTATATAGTAATTACAAAATTGACAAAAATATTTACCACATTTACATGAATATAAGTATGTATTTTAAAGTAAGTATAGTATAGAGAATTTATTTGAAAATATGTTTTAGTGATAAAAATAAATGTCATTAGAACAATTTAAAAAGTATTGTTAACAATTTATCCTTCAATAGATACTTGTGCCATTACAGTTTATTTGGTAAATATGAATCATGGATATTATTAAATGCGTGTGGTTCTCGGAGATTGCGGAAAAGCTATTGCATAGCATTTTTATTCGCATACATCTAGTCGCACGCACACAAACACCGAAGTCTGGCAACGTCGTACCCCGAGCCACACCGAGCCGAAGTTTGCCGAACTGAAACGAAGTTAATACTATAAATATTATAAACGAATGTTAGGTGCTTTTTGTAACAGAATTTCTTAACTCGATCGCCGCGCTCAAAACCTGCGATAAAAGCTATAACACGGTCAAATTAACTAGACACACGGTTTGATGACGTCATTACGGAGCTCGCATGTTATTGCATTCCAGCGGTGCGTCAAGTTAATGTGACTGTGTTGTATGCAATAGCGTAATATGACTTTTTAAGATTCTTCATAGTCGTAGTATGAACGTGCACGACGCTCGTCCGTACGAGAGTCATCTAAACAGTGTAGGGTCCTCGACCTTCCCCAATATAAAGGAACTCTATTGTAACACTCTCCATCATACTTGGCTGTTTATTGATTACTAAAATAATAAGCTACTGATTTTTCCCTATACATGTCGCAGTCATCTGGTTTAATCTGCGATTCGATTGAATTTTTTTCAATTGAATGAGACCATTCAATTGAATGACTAAAGGACAACTCGTCAAGACGTTGACTGTAACATTTAACGTCTTGACTAAAGGTTATATAGTGAAGTCATTAAATGGGATGATAATTTTTTTTAAGTAGCCGTAGACGGGGTAGTTATAGGTAGATCCACGCTTTCATATTATTTTATTAGTTATTACAAATAAAGCACTTTATGTGTAATCGATACATAAAGTGCTTTATTTGTAATAACTTAATTTATTTTTTATTATTATTATTATAATGTAATCGATAAAATATCAACACAGTGCTATCACGTTCAGTGTCAGTATCAATTTGACGCCATATTTGTTTTAGTGACTAGTAGCGCCACAGTAGGAAGAAAATGAAATACGTTCAATTACCTGACTGATTTCATGTCCGCTATCTTCAAAACGCTATGCTACAAATCACTAACTAGTTGATCGTTGAGGGACGATCGTTCAATGGTGTCATTCAATGAATACGCTAGTCATTCAATCGAATCGCAGATTGAACCAGATGACTGCGACATATACATTCATTGGGATTTTGGTATTATTAAAAAATATTTCCGATTTTTTTTGTCACTTATTCCATCCATTCTAATATTATTGACGGTAAAGTGTGCTCGTCTGTTACCTTTTTACGCCAAAACTCTAAACAGTTTTTTTTTTTATTAAATAAGGGGGCAAACGAGTTAACGGGTCATCTGATGGTAAGCAACTACCGTCGCCCATGGACACTCGCAACATCAGAAGAGCTGCAGGTGCGTTGCCGGCCTTTTTAGAAGGAATACGCTCTCTTCTTGAAGGTTTGCAGGTCGTATAGATCCGGAAATTGGGATACTTTGAGCCCCGAAAAAGTACATAGCACACTTTGATCCCGGAAAATTTACAGTTCTCACGTGATAAACTAATTTTGGCACAACTGAGTTACAGGCGTCATCTAGCTCTCAATATTTATTTTGTATTATTCAGACAACATTGTAAATGTTACAATGTTACGCAATTCTTTCATTAACATGATGTCAAGCCCTAAAGAAAACATTATACGTAACGTAGCAATTACTGCGATGACATATTCAGGTAGAGTGTTTTATTATCCCAGGAGAGTTCTCGAGGGTTATGTATTTTGTTTGACGATTGTCAAAGTTAATATTGCTTTACTTTCTTTATAGGGTTCCGTACCCAAAGGGTAAAAACGGGACCCTGTTACTAAGACTTCGATGTCTGTCCGTCTGTCCGTCTGTCTGTCACCAGGCTGTAACTCAAGAACCGCTATAGATAGACTTCTGAAATTTTCACAGATTGTGTATATCTCTTGCCGCTATAACAACAAATACTATAAATTAAATAAATTAAATATTTAAGAGGGGCTTAATCAATAACGGCAATACATAGGCAATTGAAATGTTCATAAAATACTTAATTGTATTTGTATTTCAATAATTAATAATAAAATTCAAATAATTTAAATAATTAAGGGGGTTCCCATACAAAAATACAATTTGTAGCCTATTTCCGCTGTGTAGTGGTACGGAACCCTTCGTGCGCGATTACAACTCGTACTTGGCCGATTTTTATTATAATATTGATAAATACATAAATATCCTTGTTTGCCCGTTAAAAATATGTACAATCCATACAGATTTGTTCGTAGTTGCACAATATCTAGTCTTTGTTTTTGAGTTCTAAAGTTATACTGGACAAGTACCATCGAGGAAACTGATTCCTAGGCAGTTGACAGACTAACGTCATTTGGTCGGATCATGTTAATTTAATATTGATTGTGATGGATATGTCCCCCATCTGCCTAGGAATCAACTTCTTTGATAGTACAAAACGTAGTATCTATATTCATAATATTGTGGAACCAATGATGTGGGTGATGATGATGAAGGTGGCGTGTTCTGTCGAGGGTCACCAATGTGGGAACAATGTGTGGAGGCCAAAGGAAGATCTTCCGACCGAGCGAGGTGTTATGCTCGGTCAGACCGACGCCCACTTGATATATTTCAGCTGTCATATATATACCGACGCGCTTAGATAACTTCGATAGCGCGATGCAGGAATGTTAGGCGAATTGTGGGTACCGCCACAATGTTGGTATATTTTGATTGAAAAGGATAACTTATAAATTTTAATAACACTACAAAAGATGATAATGTTCGAACGATAAAACCTACTAACTAAATATGCTAACCTCCTAATGTAAGGACGAATGGTAGTAAAACAAAGAAGTTTATTGCTAATTGTATTTGGGGTTGAGTTAGTCCATGCCTTCGAGACTGTAGTCCGCACATCGACAGCCAATAACATGTAATTAACGTACAGTCCGTTAGACGTAGGTGATGGCCTAGTGCAGTAATGTTAGTATGCTTACGTACTTAAGGATAGTGGTCACTGGTCAGTTAATAATTGTATTTTGTTTATTATTGCACTAGCGATCCGCCCCGACGTCGCACGAGTATAAAAACGATTAAAATCGATAGCCTATGATCCTTCACGTGGTCTACTTCTTATCTGTGCCAAATAACATAAAAATTGCTCCAGTAGTTCGCGAGATAACTTTCAAATAATTTCCCCCGTTTTTTCCACATTCTCCTATTAGTCGTAGCGTGATAAAATATAGCCTATAGCCTTTCTCAATAAACGGGCTATCTAACACTGAAAGAATTTTTCAAATCAGACGAGTAGTTCCTGAGATTAGCGCATTCAAGTTAGCCCTTTCAAATAATTTTCCCCGTTTTTTCCACATTTTCCTCTATTTCTTCGCTCCTATTAGTCTTAGCGTGATAAAATATAGCCTATAGCCTTCCTCGATAAATGGGCTATCTAACACTGAAAGAATCATCAAAATCCGTTGCGTAGTTTTAAAGATTAAAGGTAACAAAGGGACATGAGGGAAAAAAGCGACTTTATTTTATAATAAGTATAGATTAAGAGCCCGGGTTACCCTCGAAATTCTCATACATACGTAATACCAAAATAATTTTGTCATACGAAAATATTTAACATGTTTGAGTTATTTTTCAGCTATTTAACACTAAAAAATTATTTTTTTGTGTAAATTTTTTTTTACTAAATTTACTACTAAATATTTAAACACTAAAAAATATATAAATAAATAGTAAATTTACTACTAAATATTTCAACTCTAAAAAATATTTTTTAGTATTAAAATATTTTGTAGTTATTTTTTAGTTGTAGTTTTGTAGCAGCTGGGAAAGAAAAAACACTGACAAATAATAAAGCAATTTATTCTTTAAAAATACTGAAAATTACGTAAAATTAATAATAGTAACCTCACTGGCACTATGAGATAATAGTCATAAATATATGCTGTGCATTATGTTAGGTCTGTGCAGGTAAAGTTAAAAACAAAGCAGCAGAACAGACGTTTTGTCGCTCGGTAAACAGAGAGAGACATCTTACTGCCTCGCCTATTCCGCGCCGGCGATCTACTCTTCCTCATCTTATGAATTTCAATCACATAGCCTGACGTGAGATCAACATTATCCCAAAACGTTCTGAAGTTCACAACGCCGTTAACATAGTTTTCACTTTAAAAAAGTTTCTGTACTTATCCTACCGTTTCTCTGCCCTACGTTCCTAGTGTAGGGCCTCTTAAGGGAGCAGTGGCTTCAGTCACGTCCACAAACGTCGGCGTCTCGCTTCCCAGTCACGATTTCAACTTATAACTCATTGTCTTCAGGCCCCGGGCCCTTAATTACTACATCTTTATATAAATTACACGCTATTTCTCCCTTTTTATACAACGCCTTTTTTCTTGGTGATAAAAATTGTGTTGTTTCTTCGTTATAACTTTTTTCTATTCTGTATAATATGTATGTGTTAGCGAAGCTTGAATGTAAGACTTTTTATTACTTTTATAATAGCATTAAAATTATACACAGAAATAATTCAACTATCGTGAATTTCAAGAAACGTGAATTTCTTGACACAAATAATAATTTTACAGAATCGGCATACGAGGTACTAGTCTTAAATTGCTGGCCAACTACTTACAGGACCGCATACAGATGGTAAAAATTGACAACCATGTTAGTAATGAGGCTGGTATTACGTATGGCGTACCGCAGGGCAGCGTCTTAGGGCCTACCCTCTTTACCTAATTTATATTAATTCCCTAACCAACATGAATTTGAGGAATGGGCGTATTGTCTCATATGCGGACGACACAGCACTGGTCTTTACTGGTGCTTCTTGGGAATCAACATTTGAGGCAGCTAGTGTTGGTCTGTCCAGAGTAGCTGATTGGTTGCGCCTGAATCTTCTCACACTAAACATTTCAAAAACAAATTACATATGTTTTAGCATAACTGAAAAATCGCAACCAAAGTTTAACTTATCCCTAGCCATTCATCATTGCGGACAAACTAACTATTAAAATAACTACTGTACTTGCAGTAGAGTAGCGAGAGTCAAGTGTGTAAAATATCTTGGAATTATGCTGGATCAGTCTCTACGATGGAATTCTCAAATTTTTTTTTTTTTTTTTTTTCGAAAGGGTCTAAGCTACTGGTCTGGTTAAGACCATGGTAGTTTAATCGTGGCTATAACTAGTCTGTTGCTAGTTGGTTTGGAGATAAACAATGAGGAGGAAAGCTTGGGGCGGTGCTAGTAAAGATAAATTTATAAACATCGAAAGAAGCCAACGTTGCTTGTTAAAAATAATGTATCGTAAGCCGTATCGGTTCCCTACTGAAGAACTCTACTCCTTGTGCAAACTTTTGTCTGTTAGAAAACTCTACGCGCTATCTCTTGTTCTTAGATGTCATAAATACTTACCTCTTGAATCCACAACCAATACCACACGACGAAAAAAAAGAAAAGTGGCAGCTACGAATAAGACAAACACAACCTTTGCTCAAAGACAATACAAATCAATCTCGGTTCACATATACAAAAAAGTAAATAAAATTCTTGACATCTACTAGGGATTTCGTCCCGGGAGTCTCGATTCTCGCGATCCCGGGAGTCTCGGCACTTTTGTCATCGAGACCGAGACCGAGACTTTGATAAAAATTCCCGGGCATTTCGAGACCACATGTTTTAGTAAAAAAATATTAAATATTCTTGAAAAACATAATTTATTTATATATTGTGCTTATAAATTCTGAACCACGCACTATGTGCCGCCTAGTGACACTGCCGCTTGCTGAACGCGTCCCGACATTGCCCGAGCGAGACCCGAACTTATGCCTTGCCCCGCGCGCGCACTCGACTCGTCGTTTTCACACCCGCTGGCCCCAGTTGCCCCTAGCGAGTGACGCGCGTCGGTCCGTTCTGTTTGCTTGTTGTAGGCTTGTGGCTGAAGTGGTGAACTGGTACGTGACAAACGATTTGTAAAAACGTAAGTACAAATTAATCTTTTTTAAACAGTGCCTAAGCAAAGAATGGTAACGTGGCCTGGTTCATTCCCGAGTTTAGGTACGAACGCGCGGACGTTCTCCTGAACACAAAGTCAGTAAATTTCCACGCGGCCGTTGCAAACAGTGATCAGTCAATGAACTTTCGCGCGTTGAAATTCGGTACATTTTGCTTGGTTCTTTTTGTAGGTGAATGAATTTGGATAAAATGCAGCAGCGAGCGAACTTACACTATCATTTCGGCGCGGCAAGATATCTACTTATTTGCTTAAGTGATTTTGCAGAGTGAAACTTCTGTAAACTTGTGTACTATTTAGTATTCTATGTATTTAATTTACCTTTAACTAAGTTTGTTTTTTAGCAAGCTAGCAAGTAGATAGTAGTAGGCTTTTATATGCGGGCGGTTGTTTGGATGGAATGTCGGACGCCTGGCCTTCGAACAAACCTGGCCTAAGTCTCAAGACTTAAGTACCTACCTACCTATTTATTTACCTTAGGTACCCTTTTTAATGCTGTTTTATTTTTTAGGTAAAAATGAAGAGAGCGGCAGCGACTACTTACAGTGAATATCAAAGTAAATCTAACGATCCTGCATCAGTTTGGCAACATTTTTTACGCGCTAGTGATGGAAATACAGCGAAATGCAAAACGTGCAACAGCGTAATGAAAACTTCAGGGGGAAACACTTCAGGTCTACATAAACACTTAAAAGCTGTCCACCCTACTCTATCGACTAAAAATGATAAAAAGGGGCAATCAGAGGCTTCCTGTAGCAACTCAAATTCAGATCCCAAGAAACCCCGTAAACTGACAGACTTTTTTTCTATGAATTCAATGGAAGATAGAGTGAGCAGGATGTGTGCTCTTGATGGAATACCTTTCAGAGTCTTCGGTAAGTCTAACGATATGCGACTACTTTTTGCTAATTCAAAACAACAGTTACCCAAATCAGTTGGAGCTATTTCGGAAATAGTAAAAAAACGCAATAACGTTGCAAAGTCGTCAATAAAGCAGGAAATTAATGCATTAAAATTGAAAGGCGAAAAGTTTAGCTGCACATTGGATGAATGGACGTCAACACGCAACAGACGCTATATGAATGTGAATATTCATAGTCCCGCATTGACAGGAGACCCTTTCAGAAATTTAGGACTTGTGAGAATACATGGATCTATGCCAGCAGAAAAATGTATCACACATTTGAAACAACAACTGTCCGATTTTGATTTATGTCTTGAGAATGAAATTGTGTGCTTAACTACAGACGCATGTAGCTTAATGTGCAAAGTTGGTAGAGAGGTTCCTTCTCTTCACCAAAGATGCATGGCGCATGGAATCCAGCTTGCCGTTACGGATGTGTTCTATCAGAAGAAAAATAAGCAGAATTTAAGAGAGACAGACATGACAGAAAACGAAGAAACTGGTCCTGTTGAAGAAAATAATGAGACGGTGCAACAAGACGAAGAAGATGATCAAAATATTGAAGATGATGCCGGCGGTTTTGAAGTGTTACAGTTTGAGGAGCAAGAAAGTAATGGGATACAATTTGTCCAAAATACACTACAGTTCTGTTATGAAGATATAATTAATAAAGTGAGGAAAGTAGCGAGGTTATTTCGAAAATCTCCGACAAAATCTGATGATATCCTCCAGAGACATGTCAAAAATGACATTGGTAAAGAATTGACACTCATTTTGGACTGCAAAACTCGGTGGAGCAGCCTAGCAGATATGTTGGCCCGTTTTTTACAAATCAAATCTGCAGTCAAGAAGAGTCTTATAGACATTAACTCAGACTTCAAATTCTCCGATTCAGAAATTGACATACTAGAACACATTTGTGAAAGTCTTCAAATAATGAAAATTACAGTTGAAGCCATCTGTAGACGCGAGGCAACTTTACTGACTGCTGACACAGCCCTCAAGTTCTGCTTCAGAAAACTGGAAACTCAATCAGATAATAATAATAGTTACAGCACGCAATTGATTGAAGCCTTAACAAAAAGGATTAAGCAGTTCCGTCTAAAAGAATCCAGTCTCCTTCAGTATCTTCATAATCCGACTACTTATTATCAATACTCCATAAACAACACGGATTTGTTCTCTACTTTATCTAACGAAGACATAAATGCATCCATCATCGAACTTTGTGAAAGACTGTCACTGACACCTTCTTCTACATCAACTACGGGACCTGCACCTGAAACTACGGAAGAAACTGAAGACGTACAAATGACAAGTTTGGAAACACCGATTATATCTCCGGAAGTAGAGTTAAATAGAGAGATAGAAATGGTTAAAACTAACACACAAAATCCTGTTTCTGCAACTCGAAACCTCTGCAGAGATGAATTTCAGATGATGATAAATGTTGAAAAGGTGTTACACGAAAATGGTGGTGAGAAGGGAAAATATCTTTCTCTTTGTTACAAGTATCTTCTTACTATACCTCCTACTAGTGTAGAAGCAGAACGTGCTTTTTCGATAACAGGATGCTTTTGTAACCGTCTGAGATCCCGCTTGTCAGATGATATGATATCTGCTCTAAGTGTTTTACGAACATACTATCTATCTGGAAAGCGACTTAACTGAGTGATTATGTCGCTCGGTATTGTAAAAAAAGATATTTAACACTTTTCAATTGGTTGATTTTTATGAGAAGATTTGTTTTAATTTGAATTTTGGTTTGTTTAAACAAACTTATTATATTAATGAATAAGTCGTGAGATTCTAGTGCAATAATTAAATAATTTTCGTTTTGTTTTGCTTAAATGTTTGGTCAGGTCAAACGACATTTATAAGTTTATGCATAACTTAATCACCCAAACTAAAGGAAAGGGTATATTTTTATTATTTTACCTAGATAAAACGACTACCTATACCTACTAGATATAAGATTTTTACCAAAGTTCCTAATTAAAAAAGACTAAACATTAGAATTAATAACAAGAAAGTCTGAATTACTTGAAATATTGCTTTCTTATTTTTTTGTTTTATTTGATATATTCTATTGTAATGTTTGGTTTCGTTGGTTGGATTCAGATCGATTAAAGAGTTGATTTGGAATAAATGTGATTTATAAACAGTTACAATCGTAATTATCATTTACTTCACAGCTCACTTCACTACCGCTCACTTCAGTTTCACTACTACCCTCACCTAATTTATCTCATAGCTTATCATACTAAACTAAGTCATTCATTTCATACTACTATTTCTTTTATTTTTCAATAATTCGTACTTCCATTTCTTTTATTTTCACCAAAATAAGTCTAGTTCACCTTCCAATAAAGGATTAAAATCACCAACTTCTTGCGCACCTCCATCTGTAACGTAAAAAGCTATTCAAATATAAAAAACACGTGGGTCTCGAATTTCCCGGGAGTCCCGGGACTAAATGCAGAGGTCCGAGACTGTTCCCGGGACTGAAAAAGCTTCCGAGACCGAAACCCCTAACATCTACTTGGTTTCCTATCAAACCTGTAAAAAAATGGTACAGACATGGCTACTTACTAAAACGTATAAAGAAACTGAAGCACTACTCAAATACCTATTGATCTAATTTTTTCTCATTTAACACACACACACAGAGACACACACATACACACACACACACACACACACACACACAAACACAAACACACATAAAATTTAATATTATTATAACTTGTTTTTTTTTTTTGTAAATCTATTATCTATGTATTTCTTTCCTGAAATGTATTTTACACTAAAATAGTTATGGAAGGGCGAGTTCACCTGACACAAGTGTCTCAAGTCACTTACTAGGTGGATCTCATCGCTTTTGTATATGGAACAAAATTGTGAAATAAGGAAATATATTATTTATTTATTATTTATTTATTACATAAGAAACACATCAAAAACGTAAAGGAAAGCCCAAAGGTCTTAAATATTTTCAACATTTAATTTAAAATAACGACTAGTAGAGTTTATTAAACACATTTTTGTTTCACCATGGAAAGTAACTTATACTTTCTTTCATACTATGGTTCTATCAGCTAAGTTGATAGATAGGCAGATGGCGGACGCATTATGTCAAATCCAGATCACAAATAATATTGTTACGGATACGGGAAGTTGTTTACGTGTTACGAATACGGGCAGTTGTTTACCTGCGCGCGACAGTTGCGCGTACCTTCTAGAAAAGCCCGACCCTTGTTTATGTGATTGCGTGTTTACGTAAACAATCCAAAATAGAACGCTCCAGAATTCGACGCGGGCCATATAAAAGGTAAACAAGCCGGCAGTCAGTTCAGTTCGATCCGAGCGATCATCAAGGCGATTTCAAAGTGAAAACAAGTGATCAATAGTGAGTGATTGTGATAGTGAACCGACAACTCGGCTACGACCTAGGATAGTGATAGTGCTCAGTGATTTGGATCTAGTGCTTAGTGTTTGGACTTAGTGATTTGTTGTGAGCTAGTGTTTGTGAATAAAGTCTTCAAAAGAGTCACCAGGTCTTTCTCTCCGAATCCTCGAACCCTAACACGTAACAACTGGTGTCGGAAGTGAGATTTGGAAGATGCCATTGACTCCAAGAGAGGACTTCGAGGGAAGTGTCAGAACAAGGGCGCAACGGGCTGCGGAGGCCACTTCCACTGGGGACCAAGCTCCGCCCATCTGAGGGACAGGCCCCGCCCACTGGCTCCGCCCACCGGGACCCGCCCACTGGCCACGCCCCCCAGGCTCCGCCCACTTTGGGCGTGGTCACGCCCACTGGCTCCGCCCACCGGGACCCGCCCACTGGCCACGCCCCCCAGACTCCGCACACATTGGGCGTGGCCACGCCTACTGGCCACGCCTACTGGCCACGCCCACCAGACTACTCAGGCCACGCCCACTGGCCCCGCCCACCGGGCTCCGTCTACTGGCTCCAGCCACCAGGCATCGCCCGTAGTTTCTACGGCCCCTCAAATGACTCCTCAATTGGAAAGCATAATTAAGTTAATTCAGGCTTTGCAAGATTCTCAAAGGGCAATGATGGAGGCACAAGACCGCAAGCTGGGCGCTTTGCAAGAGTCACAAGACCGCAAGCTCGGCGCTATGCAAGAGTCACAAGAGCAACAAAAGGACCTTCAAGAAAAGGCGCTTCTGGCTATAAAGGATGTCAGTGACACGGTGACAAAGCTTCGTAAAGATGTCGACGTAATGGACGAACGAGTTACGGGGTTAGGATTGGATGTAGAAAATGTGAAAACCGGCCTCACTGAACTTCAGAAGAAAGTAGTGCGCCTGGAAACCACAGAAGTGGCGGTGTCTAGTGGAACTACCGGAGTGGTGCAAGTGGTACAAGGACCAAGAGTTAAAGTGCCACCATACGACGGTACTACTTCATGGAACGCTTATCGTCAGCAATTCCAGACGGTTGCTTCTGCCAACGGATGGACTGACGAACAATGCCTGACCGCTCTCACTGTTGCGCTCAGAGGGCAAGCTTTGTCGGTCCTAGAAGCACATACAGGGAAGGGGTTCCAAGACCTGATGGAGGCCCTTGAATCCAGATACGGGGAGCGACACCTGGAGCACGTGTTCCGTGCTCAACTTCGTGACAGAGTCCAACGCTCAGGAAAGGGACTACAGCAATGGGCGTTGGAAATTGAAAAACTTGTCAAGAAGGCACACCCAGGAGCCGATTCCAAGATGATCGACACGAATATTGTGCAAGCATTTGTCGACGGAATCAGGGACCTCGAGGTCAGAGCTGCAGTGAGGCTACGTCACCACACCTCGCTAAAGGAAGCATTGGCGCATGCTTTGGAGGTCGAAGCTGTTCGCCATGAGATACAGCAGACCCATAAGATCCGCAAGGTCTCCGAAGTAAAGGCTCCTGCAAGGAAAATTTTTGAAGCCATGTGCTATAAGTGCGGGAAGAGGGGCCATCTTCAGCTCAACTGCCCGCAGAAGGAGACCCAGATGTCAAGGATGAAAAGGCTCGAGCAACAAGTAGAGGAGCTTAAGAAGCAGGGGGCTTCAGCCAGGACTAAGAGGCGTGTACTGGCTGACGCGGAGGAAGCCCCAATAACCGTTGTCTCCCAAGCGAGCAGCAACTACGGATTAGTGACTGAGCTACTCGACGACTGCAAGAGTAATCTGACTTATTCGCAGAGCATGAAAGCTAAGAAGTTTTTACAACGCCACGCGAATATCTTCTCCAGTCAGGAAGGCGACCTTGGAAGAACGTCGATGGTTCAGCACAGGATAGATACCGGAAGCGAGAACCCAATTCGTCAACGAGCAAGACGGATACCTATTGCAAAGGAAAAAGAAGTTGAAGGCCTTTTGGAGGACATGAGAAGGCATAAGATTATTGAACCGTCTGCAAGTCCGTGGTGCTCACCTGTTGTGTTGGTGAAGAAGAAAGATGGCAGCACAAGATTTTGTGTGGACTACAGGCGTCTCAATGATGTCACTAAGAAGGACAGCTATCCATTACCTCGAATCGACGATACTCTGGATACCTTGAGTGGCATGAAATGGTTCTCGACCCTGGACCTGAAATCTGGATACTGGCAGGTGGAAATTCATCCAAAAGACAAGGAGAAGACAGCTTTCTCCACAGGTAAAGGTTTATGGCAGTTTAACGTCATGCCCTTTGGATTGTGTAACGCACCTGCCACATTTGAGCGACTCATGGAGCGTGTACTGGCAGGTTTAGTTGGAGAGGCTTGCTTAGTCTACTTGGACGACGTCATCATTGTTGGCCGCGACTTCGAGGACCATTTGCGAAACTTAGAACGAGTTTTCGCTAAAATAGAGGGGGCCAAGTTAAAGTTGAATCCGAAAAAGTGTCGTTTATTCAGGAGTAAGGTCAATTATCTCGGCCATGTCATCTCCAGTGATGGAATCCAGACGGACCGGAGAAACTGGAAGCAGTTCAAAATTGGCCAACCCCTAAGAACAAAACCGAAGTGCGGGCATTTCTCGGCCTATGCTCCTACTACAGGCGTTTTGTTAAGGGATTCTCAGAGATAGCCAAGCCATTACATCGGCTGACGGAAGATAAACGACAGTTTTTGTGGGACGAGACTTCTGAAGATTCTTTTCAGAAACTGAAGAAACATCTGTGTGAAACACCAATCCTGGGGTATTCACAACCTGAAGGTCAGTTTATAGTCGACACTGACGCAAGCAACACGGCCATTAGAGGGGTGCTATCTCAAAAACAGGGCGAAAGAGAAGTTGTAATTGCATATTTCAGCAAATCTTTATCTAAGCCAGAGAGAAACTACTGTGTGACAAGAAGAGAACTCTTGGCTGTTGTAAAGACGCTACAACATTTCAGCAAATATCTCATCGGCAGACAGTTTTTACTGCGAACTGATCACGCAGCGTTGAAGTGGCTACTGCAATTCAAGAATCCAGAAGGCCAAGTAGCTCGATGGATTGAACAACTCCAGGAGTACGACTTCAAGACGGAACACCGCAGCGGAAAGGCGCATGGGAATGCCGACGCACTTTCACGAAGGCCGTGTTCAGAAGACTGCAAACACTGTGTTAAGCAGGAATCTAAGGAAGTGACATTAAAGTTAACGAAAACAAGTCCTTTAGGTCCATGGGAGAATGATGCTATGAGGGAGGCTCAAGAAACAGATGACGACCTACGGCACATCATCACATGGAAGAAACGAGGTGACGAAAAACCAATCTGGAGTGAGGTTGCACCCACTGGCGCTGCCACTAAGGCGTACTGGGCGCAATGGGACAGTCTGATACTTCAAAATGGAATACTTTACCGAAAATGGGAGAAGACTAACGGCAGAGAGTTCCATCTTCAGATAGTTGTCCCAAGAACGAGAGTACCGGATGTTCTCCGTGAAATGCATGATGGCGTATCAGGAGGTCATCTAGGTGTCAAGAGGACGTTAACAAAAGTGAGAGAAAGGTTCTACTGGTTGCATTGCCGAGATGATGTGCAGGATTGGTGCCGCAAATGTACAACTTGCGCTGCAGTCAAGGGACCACAGACAAGGAGCCGTGGGAACTTGCGCTTGTATAACGTTGGCGCACCGTGGGAACGAATTGCAGTTGACGTAGCTGGGCCATTTCCTGTAACGGAATCGGGAAACAAGTATTTTATGGTTGTCATGGACTACTTCACAAAATGGCCCGAAGTGTTCGCCATACCAAACCAGGAAGCTACAACAGTTGCTTCTAAGCTGGTCGAGGAAGTGATATCTCGCTTTGGTGTGCCTCTCGAAATCCATTCCGATCAGGGCAGGAACTTCGAATCGCAGGTCTTCCAGGAAGTGTGCAGAATTTTGGGAATGCATAAGACGAGGACCACCGCGTACCATCCACAATCTGATGGAATGGTCGAAAGATTTAACCAGACCCTTGAGAGGCATTTGGCGAAATTAGTAGATGACAAACAAAAAGATTGGGACAAGTATATACCGCTCTTCCTTCTGTTGTACCGTACCGCCGAGCATGAAAGCATAAAAGCTACCCCGGCGTATGTCAATTATGGTAGGGAACTAAGAGTTCCAGTAGACCTTTTGACAGGAGGGTCACCGGAGGAACCAAAGACCGTACCAGACTATGTCTGCGATTTAAGGGAAAAGATGCACTACATACACGCCATGGTTCGAGAAAATGGGTTACAGTCAAGTGAGAACATGAAGACCAGATACGACCGGAAAGCGAACACGAGCGGCTTCGAAGAAGGGTCACTGGTATGGCTGCATAACCCAACTCGCCGAAAAGGGAAATCTCCAAAGTTGCAGACCAAGTGGGACGGCCCATATAAAGTGGTTACCCGATTGAATGATGTGACTTACAGGATTCAAAAGCCACCAAGAGGCACATTCAAAGTGGTACACATAGACCGTTTGGCACGTTATCATGGCAGTAACAACGATGCTCGGGACGAGCATCTCTAAGAGGGGAGTAGTGTTACGGATACGGGAAGTTGTTTACGTGTTACGAATACGGGCAGTTGTTTACCTGCACGCGACAGTTGCGCGTACCTTCTAGAAAAGCCCGACCCTTGTTTATGTGATTGCGCGTTTACGTAAACAATCCAAAATAGAACGCTCCAGAATTCGACGCGGGCCATATAAAAGGTAAACAAGCCGGCAGTCAGTTCAGTTCGATCCGAGCGATCATCAAGGCGATTTCAAAGTGAAAACAAGTGATCAATAGTGAGTGATTGTGATAGTGAACCGACAACTCGGCTACGACCTAGGACAGTGATAGTGCTCAGTGATTTGGATCTAGTGCTTAGTGTTTGGACTTAGTGATTTGTTGTGATCTAGTGTTTGTGAATAAAGTCTTCAAGAGAGTCACCAGGTCTTTCTCTCCGAATCCTCGAACCCTAACACGTAACAATATTGAATTGACATAATCCGACCAAATGACGTAATCTATATATGTCTGTCAACTGCCTATGATACAATTTCTTCGATGGTACATTATACCCAGGCTCACATAGATTTCCTTACATTCAAATCACATTGCAACGTCACGATGCAATGCATTTTTAAATGAGCTATTAAGATTCGGAATAGGCAGCCGAACGACGCGCCGCAAGTGGCAAATCCAGTTAAGTGTGTTTCTTCATGTACAGCAAATAAAGTTCAGTTTTGAATGGCTCACTTAAGATGTATTCGACTTGTCATATTGCAATTCACTAACTAACCCTTAAACTGCACCTGTATCAAGGTAATATAAGTCCAGTTAAAGCAAATAGGTACCATAAATATTATGCATAAGACATTTTACTACCTGCTCTAGCGCTAATACTTAAGTATCGTATCGCAGTTAAATTTTACTATACCTATAAATATTTCAGTTAGTGCCAGTAATAAATTGAAAGTTTTACGGTAGTTAATTAGACGATAAAGCTGGGCATAAAACTTGTAATGTAATATTTTGCAGGTGTTATAATAAACAAAATTTTAAAAAATCAAAAAAGTACATGAAATTAAAGGTCAAGACGTAAAAGATTTCAAAATAATGTATTTTTCTATAAAATTGAGCAGACAGTATTTGTGAAATAAAATATAATATTGCAGAAAATCATGCAAAAGACGAACAAAATAAAAAAACAATTCAAGATAGCATCTACCGTAATTTGAATATGAGAGATTGCAAAGAACTTTTGCAGAACTAGCATGATAAAGTAGAACTTCATTCTGTTTGAACAGCCGGGGGAAAATCTCGGGAATTCAAGAGAATAATTTATAAAAACCGCGATAGCGTGACACGACGCCCGACACCGCGTCCCGAACACCTTGAAATAGAAAAATTCCGTATAATTCGTAATGTCACACTACTCGCCCTAGAGCGGAAAACCTCCGCACGGAATCCTACGAAAACTCCAGTAAGTCAAGTCTATAAGCCTGCGGTTACCTCAGCTAGGACATCTATAATATTAAAATGGATCTGTTTAAGAGACCCGAGGGTATGGCCGGGTGGGTGACGTCTCCAAATATTACCATTTAAACAAGTTTTATGTAAATCGCCCCGGGCTTCGGCGAACTTATTTTCGGGTGAAATTTTAAGTTGCGTTTTTCTTGGCGAGCTCAAACACGGAAAGTCGAATGATTTCCAGACGGATTAAACGAAATTAACCTTCGTTCAGAATTCATGGGCTCCCCGAGTATTTATAAGCGATTAGTCTTTCATTTGTTTTTGGTAATTTAAATAGACTTTGGTGGTTTTAATTTAAATTTGAATAAAATAAACAAATTGAATAGTGCTTATTTAAATATCGCTTACTTCCATTTAATCAAAATATTTAAGACTAAAAATGATTAAAAGGTTTATTAATATCACATTCAATTTTTGTTAACGGTTATTGAACTAAATACAAGCAAAACATAATATTTATTAAATTGTAAAAGACCTTTTTTTACTTTTTTATTTTTTCTTCACTGTTTCATTTTAAATATCTTTCAATATTATTGCATGCTTTGAATAAAAAGGTGGAAGTTCAAATAATTGCGCATGAATATTCTTAACTACCGCGAAGACGCTTTCAGACTTGTCTAAACGGAACTCGGAGTTTGTCTAGAAACTCGAACCACTTTTTCATTAAACAGGCTAATGGTTTTCTACAGTATCTTTAAGTTGTAAAACTAAAGTATACTTCAAAAGGTTAATTCCTACAGCAGTTCGCAACAAAGGAACATTCTCAATATTTCTGAAACTATCCGTTCTTATTAGTTTGCCAATGCAATTAAGGAGTGAATTTCCAACGTCTCTCATTTACAGCGCAGTATCGTTTGCCACTTAGAGCTGTCGTTTCTTCACTTGGATATTTCGTGAGTGTATTTTGAGACACTGCTATTAATTTTAGATTTAAGTTGGAGATAATTAAACTGTACTTGTAATTTCATCGTCGTAATAATACGTTAACGGCTTTTAAATAGTAATTAATTTGTATTTTATTTTAACGCTCTCCGTGTTATACTGTAGACGTGCTACGCCGTAGATATGCTACGCCGTAGATGTGCTACGCACTTTTTAAAATAATTTAAATTTTGCTATTTTTTTAACGACGAATAATGGGTTTTCGACTTCAAGACAAAAACAGGAGTAAAGTAATTGAAGACATGAGTGGGTAAAGTGGGAAACTAACAATTTGAAAACTGACGGTTTTTAAAGACCGGAAAATTATTTAAAATCAAAATAATGTGGATTATTTGTAAAGCTAGATTAGCTAGATGATGAAGTAGATAAGTTACAAGGTTTTTTCAACTTATAAGGCAAAAAATGAATAATTGCTTTTATGTTCTAAAATGTTATCAACCCATTTCAACCACCCATGTCTTCAATTATTATAGTTTAATGATCTTATTTTTATAAACCAATTATTTAATACATTCTATAACTTTCAAAATATTTTTTTAACATAATATTTAGGATTTTTTTTAAATCTTTAACGCAAAAACAACAGATGTAATCTCTCCTATTATTTAAGCTAAATAAGTACTTTTGATTCCTATAATATACGGCGGAATCACATTTAAATCGCACAACAATATTTGGTCATAAATTTTTTTATTATAAAATAAGCATTTAAATACTAATTAACCGTTCCTAAAACCTCATGATAGTGATGTCTGATAGTAATCAACACGCCGCAACGCACATCAAAAACACGTAAATTCGATCCCGTAAAGCTATCAAACTCCAAAGATTAGGCACTGACTGAGCTAAGCCACAATACAAACATATACAGTAGAATATTTTCTATAACCTACATGAACCGGGCGCACGCGCACATCGGCATAATTTAAGATTTCTTTATAAAGCGGAACAATGCAGTTTAACGTTGCACACATGTAAAACTTATTTCTGTGTTGTCTCAGTTTAGTTTCAAGAGAATAGCTAAGTTACTGTACTGTACATAATGTATATATTGTGTCTTACACTCGGCGGCCATAAAAACTTGCTGCGTAAAATAACTTTAATGCGAATCGCGAAAAGTTTTAGTGGTACGCAGTAAATGTGGAAATTTCTTTTAGAAGTGATCCACACGGAAAACATGATTGTGTGACAATGTTATGGGGCCGCTTAGATGCTGACGATCGCACTCAAAGTGATATAATGTTTATGAATATGGAGTTATGATACAATCTTTGTATAATTAAATTATAAAGATTGTAAGAAAACTCCATAAATTTTCTATTAAACTCTATATTCATTTATCTCAAGCTAGATGTTGCCCGCAACTCCGCTGTGCCAAATCTCGTTCATCACGCGGGAACCGTACATTTTTCTGAGACAAAAAGTATCCTATGTCCCGGGACTCAAAATATCTCCATACCACGTTTCAGCAAAATCGGTTCAGCGGTTTGGGCATGAAGAGGTAACAGACAGACAGACAGACACACTTTCGCATTTTTTATATTTGTATGGATTAAAATATAGTTAATAAATTATCATCAAATGTATACGAGTGCGTCCCTAAGTTTACTGAGAATCCTAATAAACTTGTTCTGACTCATCTGACGATTTTGCGTACAATATAATAATATTGTACGCAAAATCAAAATAGTATTCTATGAGTCATCTTTGTCACAATATTTTTTACAAGAATTTTTTTCTAGAAATGAACAACAAATACTAACTACTATGAATATCAATTGTTTTGCTTTTGTAAGGCTTGCTTTTTTAAGTATGAGTCATTTTTGTCTGACCATATATTTAAAAATAGTTGAGACATTTTAGCTTTCGTTTCTATCAGACATGAAATCAGTTTTATGCTGCATTTTTTATAAAGTTGAACCTATATTTCTTTTGTCTCATCATATTTTGTCGTATAAAATACACAATATACAAGATATTATTCTGGCATTGTGCGTAGGTAAATGTGTGAGGTACTCCAGTGTGTGAGCAACATAAAACTGTACCTATCTAATAAGCCCAGCTACGAAACGCGAAGTATTCTGGAAGAGTTCGATATAATATTTAGTAATCTGAACATATCGCATGGATTCAATAACCATAATTGTATTATTTGAATAAAAGTAATGGTGACCTACTAAAAATAAAAGATATATAGTTACAATAGAACAGGTTCTCATGCCTTTGTACACTATAATATAATGTTTAATTATAAGTTTAATTTTGCGTTATTTATATTCCATATTATATTGTATCAATTAACGTGTTGCGAAAAATTTATTATTTTGAAATCCTTTTAAGGAAAAGAATGGAGCTATTCCTTTTTTTCGTAAATAAATCAGTATTATAGTTTAATCTACATTATTAAAATTGACTGTAATATTCTAATATTATTAAAAATTACAAAATATATCGAACGTTTAAATAATACTCCCCCAAGACTTAAGACTGCGCGTCGGAGCCGTGAATATGTAAGGAGCGCGGACATAAATTCCGAGGCACAACTGAAGCCAGCTGTTCCCTTGTTTTGGGAAATAAATACGGATTAGACGCCACTGCAAACTCTACAAACGTAAATTATTGATATAACAAAAGGCTTTACCTTAAGGCTCCTTTATCCCACATTTTTGATCCTACGGTTTGTGAGAAAAATTTGAAAATACCGTTTAATGTTCCTGTGAATATACCCTTATTTATGATAGCAACCGTGGAAACAGTTATACAACTAAGAGTGTTGTGCATATTTACGAAATATACTGTAAAAATATTTAACATGATAACAACAAAAAAGTTTCATTAAGTAGCTTTAAGTCAGGAACAGAAATTCAATGTTATTGGAATGTATTTAGTTGATCTTGATGCGTCCTATTCATAAATGTTTTAAGACTACGTTCATTCTTAATTGACTTGAAACTTTTGTAACTGCAATTAAACTTATTAACTTATTATTAAATACATTATATTTACATTTCATATCTTTAGTTTTATTTTTCGTAATTGCACATTGATGATGTAAAAAGAAAATTTTCTCTGAATGTTTCTGAACGTTCAATGTATAACCGTCTTCCTGAGAAAGTTAATTGATAGTATTAAGTATGCAGTGCTAGAATATATTTTAATTACATTTTACATTTACCGTTATTTATTTAGATTAAGTCTGTCTTAGTTATTTAATGTCTTTACTTAATACTTAGGCAGTTGAAATCGATCTGCGGGAAACGAAAGTTCGGTCCGTTATAATATTCTTTGTTTTTCACTTAAAAAAAAGAGAACACAATATTTATTTTCATAACTATCATGGCAGTCTGGGAATGTATCAAACTGAGCTCATTGCACTCATCAAAATCTACTGCACCGGATTGCCCTGTAGTAAAGTATGTAGCTGTTAACTAAACAAACATTATGTCATAGTAGTTATTTGAAAACTGTTAAAATAAATAAATTTCAAAATGTAAAATATTAGATAGTTACTTAATATTTCTTGATATTTACGAAACTTCAACTTCAAGACGTAAAATGTACCTTGTAGACAGCAAACAAGAATAATATTATTCATCGTAGATTTCACAGCAAAGGCAAGGTTAATTAGATAATGTTTAGTATTCAATGCTGTCTAGTAATTTAAAACGTTAGACCCCAGAACACCTCGGATGCATATTAAATCACAGCGTCTTCACAAAGACCATCCTATCCTAGATGCGAACTCAGGATTTAAGGCTAATAAATACTAGATGGGAGTAAGATATTTACTAAGTTTTAAATATCCGTTAAGATAAGGAAAAATTACGGTTTATGTTTGAAAAGTCGTGTAAAAACTTCTTCGAAGTTCTTTGGCAAACGTTTAATTTTTTCATATTGTAAGTGAAGCTAAGTACCATTTTAGAGAATAATCAGCGTCATTTTTAAGAGTTTTTAGCCAAAAATCACATAAAACAGCCGTATAATTATTAACAAATAAGTTCAGTCAATCATTTCAATCAAGGCTACTTACGCAACTTTCATAAATACAAAAAAAATACGTATGGCACTCGGGAACTGCCGCGGTAATGCTATTGCATACCATTTTTTATCAACTTATGCAAATAAAATTTGCATATACCTAATCGCACGCACACAAACACGTTAAAAAATGCACGACAACGCAGCACCGCTGTGCTGGTTGGAGTGGGGGGTGTTAGGTTTTTACGTTACGTAATTTCTTGATCCGGTCTCCGCGCATATAACTCACGATAAAAGCTATACAATAGCATAAAAATTAGAGAAGTCAACATGTTAACAATAGACGCAGGTTTAACTTCACAGGTATGCCTGGTGTCCAAACTATTTACTTTATAATGTTAACAAAATAATTATACAAGTTCTAATATACGTAAGTTAGTAAAATCTATGAATCCTCCACTAAAATAGATCTATGTTAAGACAACCCTCCATCTTATAGAATTACATAAGAAAATGGCGTCGATGGGATTAGAGTCAAGCTCTAGGGTAAACTTTGGGTAAACTACGTAGGCTTCAGTGCAAATCCACTGTAAACTCGGAGTTTATCATATTAATCAATACAAATGAGCCTTAAACAAGTTAATACTATCTGTTTAAATGGTAAATTACATAACGATGTTGTCATCACAGACAAGAAAAGCAACTGTTTCTATCTTTTATAATTACCTGTTTGGTATCGATCATGCTAAAAGTTTATTAAGCATCCGCTGCAATTTTTATCGGATTCCTAAAACTACAATACTTCTAAGCCATGATCTACAGCGGTAACCTACCACGAAAACTCCTAATTTTATAATCTCAGGGACCCTTAATTGACCTGAGACTTAGGCCCGTATAAATAGTCAGTACTTAAGATGCGACCCGGTCTCAAGACGCGGTTCGGCTCTGTGATTAGTCCAAATTTTGACAGCCAACCAATCACAGAGCCTGAACCGAGTCTTGAGACCGAGATACATCTTGAGTACTGACTATTTATACGGGCCTTATACTTGTTCAGTATAAAATAAGATAGGAGAAAGTATCCTGATTTCCCCTTCCAAGCACAACCTCATATTAGGTACAAGTATATAGTGTATGCTAGTTACCTAACTATACAATATACACGTTACACAAACCCATACAACACAATTAACACCCGCATGCTCATACTTGCTTTGATTACATGCAACTATTAACAAAAAATTAAAACCGACTTCCAAGGTAAAAACAATAATAACATTAATATGAACTAAAAAGTATTAAATAATTTTTACTATCTAATGGTGCCTTTTTCCGAATTCGGCTAAACCTCAACTATTTCTGTATTCAATCTTCATTATTTTGAAGTCGGTACCAGATAGCTGAATCTTCAGTCCTCTGACAGAATATTTGAAACTTTTGGAACTGGCACCGACTTCAAAATTATGAAGATTGAATACAGAAATAGTTGAGGTTTAGCCGAATTCGGAAAAAGGCACCATTAGATAGTAAAAATTATTTAATACTTTTTAGTTCATATTAATGTTATTATTGTTTTTACCTTGGAAGTCGGTTTTAATTTTTTGTTAAAAATAATAATAATTTCACTCTTTTTAGTTACACTAGTAGGTAAACCTTCGCGTATATTTTACGTATCTTATTACAATTTGTCAAGAGTCACAACTCACACTCACAAAATCATATATTATCAGTGAAGTGAACATATTGTGCTAAGTAATTTAACAATTTTAATGCTTCAAGCCCCAAGCGGTCACCGGCGATTGAGATAACAATAGAAAGGCTATTGTGTCTCGTTTTTCCACGATCGAAGGATCTATCAGATAAAAAATTGTATAAACTTGCATAGGATGTAGCGTAGCTACTCATAATATTTAATATTATCATAATTATTGACAGCTCTGTTCTTGTAAAGCGCTTATTCCACTTATCCTAGCTAGGAAGTCCTAGCTAGGATCCTAGCTTTCTAAATGTTATTCCACTTGACTAAATTTTTTCCGATTTAGGATCCTAGCTAGGATCCTAGCTTCTAAATGTTATTCCACTTGACTACATTTTTTAGGACCCTAGCTAGGACTTCCTAGCTAGGATAAGTGGAATAAGCGCTTAATCAAGAATTCAAATCGATACTTAGTGCGCCATCTATCGATTAATAAGTATAACTGATTAAAAAGACACTTAATGACTTTGTTTTGTGTAAATGCTCTTTTTAAAATAACTATATTTTAATTCTATTTGTCTATTTAAATTTTATAAAGTAATTAGTAAAGTATTCGATCTGTTGTCTGCCGCCACGCGCCACGCGGCGCGGCGGCGCGGCGACGCCGTCGCCTCTGCGGCGCCGACCGCCATGTATTAAACAAACAGGTGTTGTTATACAGTACATAATTATTATTATTAGTATATCCATACCTATGCCTTGTACTATTATTAATTCTGTGCCATGAGACATTGGTGACCTTAATGATGATGATGACGATGATGATGATGATGATGATTATGATGATGAATATGAATTGCATAGTAGCATATGCTTTCTGTTCTTAAAACAACGCCGAAACTCCCGAACGTGTATCTATAAGGAGTCAGGAGTTCTCTCAGCATCTTCGAAACCATGGTATACTTTGACCCAATATTTGACTTTTTGGTAGCATATTCTTAGTACACTTCACATAAAACCAAAATCACCATATGTTTCCATATAAATTTCGAGGAGTTCCCTCGATTACTCATGGATCCCATCATCAGGTCACCACTTTTGTGAACATGGTACCAAATTGGAGTGAAACCTAATACAACAAAACAAAAATTTCGAAAATCGGTTCACAAACGGCGGAGTAATCGTTGAACATACAAAAATAAAAAAAAAAAAAAAAAAAAAAAAAAAAAAAAATATCCACAGCCGAACATATAACCTCCTCGTTTTTTGGAAGTCGGTTAAAAATATTCAACGCTCGCCCCGCTCTACAAACAAGATCCTCAAGATTAAACTTTAAACAATCTTGAAATATGACGCTAATATTTTTTCCAGCAGCTTTTACATTTGATAACATTAAAGTAAAGCCAAATTAATACAGAATAAATATTATACTTATTTGCGAAATAGTTTTAATTTTGGTTCGCTTTCAATTAAGTTGTTTCGATAGTAAATATTAATTTAGAAGTTGGTACAAGTCAACTTTAACATAGATGTCAACTGCTAGGAAATCAATTCTCGGGATTTATTATGTACTAGCGACCCGCCCCGGCGTCGCACGGGTATAAAATATAAAGACACTGAAAAAATGATTAAGATCGATAACCTATGATCCTTCACGTGGTCTACTTCTTATCTGTGCCAAATAACATAAAAATTGCTCCAGTAGTTCGCGAGATAAGCCCTTTGAAATAATTTCCCCGTTTTCCCATATTCTCCCATTAGTCGTAGCGTGATAAAATATAGCCTACAGCCTTCCTCAATAAATGGGCTATCTAACACTGAAAGAATTTTTCAAATCGGACCAGTAGTTCCTGATATTAGCGCGTGCAAGTTAGCCCTTTCAAATAATTTTCCCCGTTTTTTCCACATTTTCCTCTATTTGTTCACTCCTATTAGTCTTAGCGTGATAAAATATAGCCTATAGCCTTCCTCAATAAATGGGCTATTTAACACTGAAAGAATTATCAAAATCCGTTGCGTAGTTTTAAAGATTAAAGGGAACAAAGGGACATGAGGGAAAAAAGTGACTTTGTTTTATAATATTATGTAATAGATATTCAGAGGCAGTAAGTACACCGTTATGATCACTTGTATTTTTGTCCATCATGGGTCGCGTGGAGAGGACGCTTAAAATATGTCAACTATCTAATATTATAATATTACTGCAATGTTTTTACGCCAGAGACAGCACTAGTATATACCAGTTTTGTTCGACGATGATACAGTCGGATTGCTTACTATTTGTGCTAGTAGCGCCCTCTGCTCTTTTGCGTAATATTTCCCATTATGTAAAGCTATCGCAACCTTTCTGTCACTTTTTATTATTGCCTTAATCTTGTTAATGTAAGGCCACCGTCACAACAAGCTATTCGTTTTAATTAACTTGGACAACTTGTCCTTCTGGCAAATGTTTGTTTTAATTACGCGTTGTTACTTCAGTTTTATTTGTGTTATCATCATCATTATCAGTAGCAACAAAGTTTTATTTGCAATGAAATTTAAGAGGTTGGCTGCACCCGAGAACAAATTTTTGTACTTAACCCATTAATGCCCAAGCGGCACCGGGCTGTCGCATAACAATTGAAAATCTATTGTGTCTGCGATTCCCACGATCGAGGTATCACAACTATTTTAATGCTGGGCAAAAGTGTTGATTAAACACTCCCCCACATTTAACAGGGGTTTTATGACAGGTAGAAGAAAGGCCGCACTTTAAGATAGTTGATGCCATTAAGAATTATCTTAAATCCCCATAAGATTTAAGGAAAAAAGAGTAGTTGCTCTTATGTCGTAGAATGTTAGCTGTTCAAAATTGAAGACTTGAGTGGATGAAGTAGGTACTTCATCCACTCAAGTCTTCAATCTTGAACTTTATACCCTCAACAAACCACATATCAACCTACGTAGCATACCAAAATGATATCGTGGTTGACGCTCCGTCAGTCACGACGAAGTTGGTCGTAATTAGTGGCAAGTGTAACCGTCTCCCTGACTAAGTGCAACTTGCGGCCACTCGATATTACTGTACATTGTGTAACTTGGTGTACAATTGACGTGGTTGCGGTTGTGATTTTATGCAGAAAGTTTCTCAATTGAATAACGTAGTAAGGTTTTACCGCCGCACACAGAAACGAGTATTAATAACTTAACTATAATTAAATTAATATCTTATATATAAAATTCTCTTGTCACAATGTTAGGCCGCGTACTCCTCCAAAACGGCTCTACTGATTTTAACCAAATTTTATATGCATATTCAGTGGGTCTGAGAATCAGCTACTGGTTACTTATTATATTGATAAGTGCATTTGTTTAATAAATAATAGTAAATTATTACAACTCGAGACTAACGGCGACCATTGTTTGCGCGACGCGGGTCACGGGGTAGCGATGGATGTTGCCATGGTGACATTCCTATTTAGTCACTTCAATAAAATAATACGGGCGATATACTTTATAATTATGACAAAGAAATGTTTGCCGGGACAGCTAGGCTTTTACGTAAGCCTCCATAATTTGTCGAACACTTCACTAAGTTAAAGTTTAATCAGTACCTAATCATCATTACGTAATGTCTCTGAATGCGGTCGTTATTTTACTATATTGGCACTCTGACACTGGCGTCCTGTATGGTTGTTTTTTTCGGAAGTAGGTTTTTTTTTTATTACGTGTGATTAAAAGAGAAGGAACTTTTGCAGTTTAATAATATATATAGGTATTTTATTATGACCGGTACCTGACTCATATTACATTGTCTAATTTGGTAAGTCTATTCTAGACTAAACTTTAACCTTAATTGAATTTTAAAGACGCACGCGCGTACTTAAAAAACTTAATAAACCCTAACAATTTCAATTGGAAAGATTTACAATACCTATGTACTATTCACTTACCCTGATTACACTTTCTTGTTCATAAAACAGTATGAAACTGGGGACGATATTGAAAGTTAAAATATAATCCGGCGCAATATTGGCCGCTGTAATAACTCACAAGCACGTTTTATATTGCCATACACTCAGAAATGCCACTCTATTTGTGTCACTTACGGGAAACGCTTTGTCTTATGCTCTTATTTGCTTTTTTATTTCATTATCAAGTAAAAATATTATGTTTTACTCATACAGTTTTTTTTTCATACTTCCTATATATACTCCTATATATACTATATATGAGTACAAACTTTTTGTTTATTCAAGCCATAATAAGTCATAGTATATAGAAATTATATGCCTTATGTCTTAAATATAAAGATCGGCATAGATAACATGCCAATACACGATTAACCTATAATAATATGCATGTGAGCATAAACTAATGATGTATCAATTATTATCCATGCGGAAGTATATTTGTTTGCCTGCCTGATGAAATTTGATACTATTCCTCTCGGGAAAGGACATAATATTATCTATATAAATAAAAATGAATTCTTAATTTTGTTAGTCTTGCTATAACTGGAGAATAACTGAACCGATTTTGCTAATTATAGTCTCAAATTAATCGTGAAAGTCCAGGAAAGGCTTACAAGTGACACGAAGTTCAACGGGTTCATCTAGTGAAGGATAGATATTAGATCCTGAGCGATAAACCAAGTCGGAGGTAAAATCTAGTATTGAAAATTCTTCACGTGAAATGAGTCAAGTTTAGAGAAGTTACAACAATGTACTGTATAACAATTACAAGCCCAAACGTCGTTTTATGTACAAAGTTGACACCACGTAAAAACTTGTACAGTGTTTCATCCCACAAGTGGGCCCCGGAGAAATAAGTTGAATGGTAGTTTCTTAACGAAATGATCACGTGTCGTCGTTACAGCTACAGAAGAATAAAAGCATGGAAGTGAAACGCTACACCATTTGCAGTTCATTTCACAAAACATCATAAGCGAAAACCCATAAAAGTGAAAACGAATGAAAAGTATTTGCTGGTTCATCATTCTCAAAGGTCATTCTAGTTTTTTAACCGACTTCCAAAAAACGAGGAGGTTATATGTTCGGCTGTGGATATTTTTTTTTTTTTGTATGTTCAACGATTACTCCACCGTTTGTGAACCGATTTTCGAAATTTTTGTTTTGTTGTATTAGGTTTTACTCCAATTTGTTACCATGTTCACAAAAGTGGTGACCTGATGATGGGATCCATGAGTATTCGAGGGAACTCCTCGAAATTTATATGGAAACATATAGTTTTATTAGAAGCATCCTAAGCATATGCTACCAAAACGCAAGATTCTGCACCAAGGTATACTATGGTTCCGAAAATACTAAGAGAACTCCGGATTCCTTATAGATACAAGTTTGGGGGCTTAGGCACTGTTTTAAGAACTGAAAGCATATGCTACTATACAAATTACATTCATCATCATCATCATTACCACGTCAGGGTCACCAATGTCACCAAAATTGAACATAACAAAATATTCAACCTCATTTCCAGAGCGTAAGGCACACATTTGACATTACTTCTGAGAAGTAAGTTGCTTCGATAATACAAGTAACATGCTAGAGTGCACAGCTGTCACACTTACCAATCGCGGCCACGGGCGGCCGTAGACTCCTCAAGCGATACTATGTATTACAGTAATAAAGATAAAGTTTACCGAAATTTTAGCAGCGGCGAGGCTTTCAGTGTCATATGATTTTAAACTTTATCTTCATTGTTGTAATAGATAGTATCGCTTGAGAAATCTACGGCCGCCCGTGGACGCTCCGGCCGGCGGCGTCGATTTATCAAGCGATACTATGTATTACAATTATGTAGATAAAGTTTAAAATCATATGACACTGAAACTGCTCGCCTCGCCTCTGCCATTTGGTGTGAATCGGCCCTAATCTACGTATAGTACGCGATGATTTTACTAGGTAACTAAAAAGAGTGAAATTATTATTTTTAACAAAAAATTAAAACCGATTTCCAAGGTAAAAACAATAATAACATCCTTATAATATGAACTAAAAAGTATTAAATAATTTTTCTTATCTCATGGTGCCTTTTTCCGAATTCGGCTAAAACTCAACTATTTCTGTACTCAATCTTCATAATTTTGAAGTCGGTGCCAGTTACAAGTGTTTCAAATGTTCTGACATCTGGATTCAGCTATATCTGGTACCGACTTCGAAATTATGAAGATTTTAAGTTCATATTATAAGGATGTTATTATTGTTTTTACCTTGGAAGTCAGTTTTAATTTTTTGTTAAAAATAATAGAGTTTAAAATTGAATCGATTGAATAAACTTACAACTAAACAAATCAAAAAATTATATATCTATTATTTACCATCGAATTAAGGCATCCATTAGACGGTAGGTTTTGCTGTCAGTTTTACCACAGTCATGACTGTGACTGATGGATAACCTACCGTGTAAGAGCGTGACTGACGGTTGCATGAAGCTGATTGATGAAAATCTGGATATTTTGATTTTTGCTTCATGCAACCATCAATCACGAATTTTGAGTGAGTTTTATCACATCTGACAAACTTGGAAAAAAATTAGAAACACCTTTGAAAATTTTGGCTTTGACTGACATAAAACTGAAGAGAATTGAGTGACCGTCTAATACCATTCGTCAGTCCATCAGTCACCATCAGACAAACATAATTCATGACTGACGGAATTGACTGACGCTTGCATGCCCGTGTAATGGATGTCTAAGAAATCTCCTCTTTTTGAAGTTGGTTAAAAATTGTAATTATAAAGATAATTTAGTCCCGGGACAGTACATAGTGTATTTTTATCTCGTCAATATGATCGGTTCATGCGATGAACGAACTTTGGCTAATCGAAATTATTGTAGTCTACGTCTTGTAATGTATTAAAGTTATAACTACAACGTCCTATAAAATTAAATTAAGAAATTTAAAAAAACCCCCGCCAAACAACTTTAAAAAGTAATGAAATAATATTTACTGCCTTTGAGTTCAAATAATTCCTAACTTGTGTAAAGTAATATTTTAGTCCATAATTGTTGTCACGGTGTGTCGGGGGACCGCCAAGTAAACTACAACATACAACCGCCAAGTCGCTGACTATCTCGATTCAGTTCGCTATGAATTGATTGTGAAATGAAATCAAACATCTACATTAGCGGTCCCCCGACACACCTTGACAACAATTATGGACTAAAATATTACTTTACACAAGTTAGGAATTATTTGAACTCAAAGGCAGTAAATATTATTTCATTACTTTTTAAAGTTGTTTGGCGGGGTTTTTTTTAAATTTCTTAATTTATTTTATTTCATACTTTTTAAACTTGTGTTGGCTATAGTGCAGAATAATTCCTAACAACAGAATCATAAGTATTCTCATGATTACCATCTATCAATGTCCTTTTTGATGAGGCTGTTAATATGAGCCCAAACATGAAACCTCCACTTTGAGTTCATACGAAGCTCGATAATAGCTCGCTGTAAATATTTACTGTTTGTCTACTTCTTACTGGTTGTCGCAATTAAAATGAGCCCAAACACGAAACCTCTGCACTAAGTTGGTGAGGAGTTGGATATCCTATTGATTACCAGGTGATGGTGCAGCACCAGGCCAACTTTCCATTATTATGTGTGTATACTTATATTGTATATTTACAAATGTCACGAACTAGAATGAAATATAAAACCCATCAAATGACTACAAGTTGCTAACGGCCTTTCATGAACCAGAGAAACCCTGATTGTCCAGCACTGAGCAGGCTGATGATGATGAACTATAGCTAAGAACACTCCCGAATATGTCAGCTTTCAAACGAAAAAAACTAGATCAAAATCGGTCCACCTGTTTGGATGCTACGATGCCACGGACATGGACCAGATAAACCCTGATTGTCCAGCACTGAGCATGCTGATGATGATGAACTATAGCTAAGAACACTCTCGATCATGTAAGCTTTCAAACAAAAAAACTACATCAAAATCGGTCCACCCGTTTGGATGCTACGATGCCACGGACAGATACACACACAGACAAACAGACAGACAGACAGACACGTCAAACTTATAACACTCCTCTTTTTTGTCGGGGGTTAAAAATTAAAACCCATGTTCTTATACCTAATATCTACCACAAGCTTTTAAGCGCTTTATGCTATAAGTCCTTACTCTGAGGTTATATCCATTTGTTCAGGAGGATTTTATTTACTCAATGGCAACAGATAATTCAATTTAACTCCAAATGGTCGCTGGGACGAACAAAGTATTTCTGGCTTTTGGTAAGTACAGAGTTGTACAAAAGTGGGTCACAGACACATTTTCCTGTCAGTTTGTCAGCGAGTGAGGAGGCTTTTAGATCATGAATATAATATATGATCACATGAAAATGTTATATGGAAATTTTATAATAGTATAAGAACTTAAGTTTAGTTTTACGAGTATTAGACAAGTTTTAATTTCATGGTCGTGATCCTTTCTTCTTTAATTGGAAAAATCAAAATATTCATTATATTTATTAACGGTGGTATGAATAAAAAATCTTAGTGAAGGTTTTAACAGTTTTCTAACTTAAGTGTTCGCTAAAGTTAAAAACCGTCTTATAGCACTCCATATGAATAAACGCTTTCTAAGCCTTCGCTAAGTAAAATACTTTTAAATGACGTTTTATAATATTTTCGTTGGTAATGTTGGTAGTGTGCCAATTTATTGTGTTCAATGTGTCAAAAATAGTGAGTATTTTGTAAAAAAAAACTTGAGAGGTGTCAAAGGACACCCGAATGGAACGGAGTTATTTCTTATGTTAAAAAAAATCTGTACATAATAATACTTAAAAAAATATTTAAAAAACGCCATCTATTGACGCACAGGAATACTACGCGCAACGCCCTCTGCCCCTAACATGCAGGTACTAATAAAAAAGTGTCGTTTTTAGTGTCGTTTTTTTCGGCCTAGCGGGGGCTAATTTATTATATTAAATAAAAAAGGGGTTTCACAACGCGCGAAAAGGAACTCCGTTCCAAAAAATATACTTTATGGATTTCATAAATTACGTCATAATTCTAGCGTTATAAATTGCGTCTTATATACTTTTTGTCGACGAGGGCGGCTAGAAATTCCTTCAGAAATTGCAATAATGTCAGAAATCGCGATAATACTCCATATTTCGACCATTTCAATCTCTTAAAATGGTCTTAAAGTAGGTCCAAGGCTTCACTAAAGTTTGCGAACTCCTATTTGACGTTTCCAGCCTAAATAACTGTTAGCAAACGTTTATTCATAACGATTATGCTTAAAATGTTCTTAAAATAGGTTTATAACAGACGCGCTATTTTTTGACAGCTGTCACCTTAAAAAGGTGTTAGAGCACTGTTAGAGAACCTTTATTCATATTAAATTTTACAACAGGCTTTTAAAGCTTTTAAAAATCCTCGCTAAGTTTTTATTCATACGACCGTAAGGGTACAACATGTTCTGCAAAATTTGGAGGCTTTTGAAAACCCAAAAGTCAGGGTCACAATTTTCAAAATTAATATTAATATATTTTTTTAATTTTTAACGCCTAAATTAAAATCTACTTTCATGTAATATTTAGTAATCAAAAGTACATACAACCTACTTATTGCTTGTTTAGTAAATAAATTTTCCTAGTGACAATTTTGTAATAGGAACAGCTGAACTTTTACGAGCAAACAATACCATTACTTGCTGTAGCTTTCTTATAAAACTAGTTCCAGAAGCAGCTGTTACAGTGTTACAGGTTCAATATCAAATTGTAACATGTAAAGCAGAGACATAATATAAGTATACACAGTAGTGTAACTTAACCAAGTTCTTAAAATCAATATTGTGCAACACAGAGACAAGTTAGTCGCGCCCGCGTCGACAATATATAAATATACACAGTAGTAAAACTCAGCCGTATCCTTGAATTCAAATTTGTGCAACACTGATACGAGTTTATTTCACCTGTATAGATAATCTTGAGAGCTACTCTACACCCTGTATTGTTGCTCTCTAACGTTATCTGAAATCGTGCTTATGTGTACGTGCGCCCAGAAAAAACAAACCAGTCTGGCAAACTGTGGGTTTCATCGTCCATGTGACCCATATATACTCTAAGCAGGGGAAGGATGCACCAGGGGATCTAAGTGGGTAAACCATGAACCCGAAGAATCCCGATTACCCCGATATTTCCAATCTGGATGCATAAAGCTCCTTAAAAGCATGCAGTTGATCTACTGTATAGTACTTATACTCTGGTTGTGGCATCTGTTGCCGTAATAGTTATCACTCAGGTAATAACGTCACGGATATTCGACGCACGTGCACACTTGCTTATTGCAGCGCAACTAATTCCCAAGTGCTAAAGATCGGATGTGTACTAATAATTATAACTGTTACTAGTATTCTTAACATAATGGACGCCTCATTTCTAATAACAGAAAGCTATTAGAGAAACAAGAAATTGGTTAATTGCGTAAGAACCGTACATTCTTCCATAACAATAACTATTCCATGTCATTTTCTGTCTCTCAAAGTATCCTCACTCCAATTTTATGAAAATCGGTTCAGCCGTTTCTAAGCTCGTGACAGACAGACACACTTTCGTATTTTTTAATATAACTACCTAAAGATTTTGTCGTGGTATCCATGAACTCTATAAACCATAAAATTACTAAAGATTATATAATCTCCGATAAAACGTTCCATCGAATATAGCGTCATAATATCGAAAATATGACGTGTTAAGAAGGGATATTAGCAAATAGTGTCCGGAGTTGGGTCAGAAAGTGTGGACACAGCACTCGAGCCGTCCCGCGGATTCCGTGGATCGTGGACACTCGAGTATTAGGTAATATTGACTCGTTGAAGTGGGGCTCTGATCTTCCTATTCTCGTCCACAATCATTTTCAAGAATATAGCGGATTAATCCAGACCTCATCCAATATAAATCGGATTATAGAAGATGATTGCACTAGAATATTCTATGTTATTGTATTTATACATAGATATGCCTTATTAAAGTTAACAAACTTCATTTTAGATTGCTTTAATAATGAATTTTGGAAAGTTTTTAGGCTCTGTTCAAGCGAAATTGAGATAAAAAACATCACCCCCAAAACGTGAACGCATTTAGTTAATTAATGTTATCAAAATACATTTTTAATTGAACATAAACATGTCATTTTGCCATAAAATAAACTTTTCCATTAATAACTTTTTAGATAACAAAGTGGAGTATTTACGAAACAGCAATATCTATAAACATTGGATCTACATAGTTCGCTTTAATTGTCCATTAGTTAACGAAACGACCAATTACGGGTCCATTAGCGTGAAAACATACGGACTTTGATACGCCAAAAATCTCTGCTGCATTTTGAATGTGGCTTGAATAATGCTGATGAAACTTTGTTTAAAAATTTGGTTCATATTTAAAACTAGAGATAATCACGTTAATGTGTTCTCGTTGTTAGGTGTCGCAGGTACTGAACTTTGATCACAAAAAATGTTTGAACTGGATGGAAATTCATTTTTTTTGTTTAAGTCTTCTTTCTGTTAGTTGTTTAGTCGACTTTGTAGTAAATAAAATATTATTTTACTAATATTCCACATTTACTGCATCTTATTTGCTTGCTTTATGGTCTGACCAGTTTATGCACAACCCTCGTAGCATGCTTTTGATACATAACGAGGGTCGCGCTTATACTGGACAAACTATGATAACACACTTTTATAAACTTGAACAAAACGCAGCCGCATCACCGGACATTTTACTCCCGTATGTCCACGTAGAGGCGTGAATCACCCTAATAGCAATTTCGACGCTAAAGAGGACGTTGCACTCTAGGCCTACTTACTGGATCCTAGTAAGTGACAGCCTCCATGTCAGCATCCACTTCATAATGCTAATGAATTTTAGTGGAGCGCTTAACGGACTTAGTAGTAAAGTTACTAGAACATTTTTGGTGACAAATACTTGACTCTTTATCACTAACTAGCCTTTGCCCGCTGCTTCGCTCGCGTTAAAAGGTATTATTATATACAATCCTTCATCCCCTATTTTATCCCCTTAGGGGTGGAATTCATCAACATCCTTTCTTAGGGGATGCCTACGTCATAACACCTACCTGCATGCCAAATTTCAGCCCGATGCGTCCAGTGGTTTGGGCTGTGCGTTGATAGATCACTATGTTAGTCAGTCACCTTTGAGTTATATAATTTATTAACAATTAACACTAACATTCATTTCTTCGATCGCGGATTCTTGGAAATCTATTGTTATTCTATTGTTGTCGCGGTCGCTGGTGTCCTTATGGGGATTGATAGGTTAACTTATTTAGTTACTAGCCTTAAGGTAAATTAGTTAATACTTTTAACTGTAACATTTAAGGTCTCAGGAAGGCCTTCAAATTCGGTCGGATTGAACGCAGGTCGACTTGACCGAACTCGTTTTGTGAACGGTCCGATCTGATTTGAACGGCCTGTATATTATATGGGGGCTCAAAAGTGGCTGCACTCTGCAGGCACCAGTTTTATTTCCACCTGATTTATTTCTCATTTTATTTTAAAAACAATTCTGCTACTTTTTAGGGTTCCGAAATCAACAAGGAACCCTTATAGTTTCGGTCTGTCCGTCCGTCTGTCCGTCTGTCTATCTGTATGTCCGCGGTTTTGCTCAGAGACTATAGGAATTTTAGACCAAATTACAGCTGTAATTTGGCATGAATTTATGATGCCGACAAACTGGTACATGAAATCTTTAAAAAAATATATGTTATCTTCCCTACACATCAAGCGTAGATGATTTTTTTTTCGCGTCCACCCCATCGTGTATGATGTCGTTGGATAGGTTTTTTAAAAATATTATGAGTATTCATAGATCATTTTCCGATTTAGGGATCCGTTTGTGAAATATCTTATATCTTTAAACGAGCAATTCTTGTATATATAAATATATAATTGGAATCTCGGAATCGGCTTCAACGATTTTCATGAAATTTAGTATATAGGGGGTTTCGGGGGCGATAAATCGATCTAGCCAGGAATAATTTTCATAAAATGTCATTTTATGTGTGTTTTTTGGATTTTTTGAATACCGAGCGAAGCTCGGTCATATAGCTAGTTAAGTTTTAAAGTGGAAAAAATCGTTAGAGTCCAGTGTCCCCCTCTTCTACCAGCTAAACGGTGGCTTCTAGAAATGTGAAAAAATTCACGGGAATAGGAAATATGCTGAATTTAAAAGGAAAACTATCACGGCTAAGAAGACTTCATTAGTTATTGAGTAATAGTCGATCAATTAAAAAAATATATTCGGCGAAGTCATTGGAACTTTTCGTTCAAATTCCTTTGAAAGTAACTGAGATGATGTTATTAGTAGTGTAATAACGTTGTAAATGTACATTTATTGACCATACAAAAATAAAAGAAAAACTAGCGGTACTACGGAACCCTATATTGCACGTGGCTCGACACGCACTTAGCCGGTTTTGTATTTAAGGAACATCCTTACTAATATTATAAATGCGAAAGTGTATTTTTGTCTGTTATCTGTTCACGCCTAAATCAGTGAAACGATGAAGATAAAATTTGGCATGAAGATGCTTCGAATTCCGTGAATTAATAAAAAGAGGGGTGCTCCGTGATGGATGGAAGTCCATAAGCTCTTTTTACCTACAAATTTCCATGCAAGCATAGTTGCGGTAAAGTCTAGTAATTAATAAATCAACCAGAACGGTTGTGAGAACGCAATTGTGATTCTGAGCGTGCAAGTTAGTCGGTGGAACATCTGGTACTGTGTTCCCAACTAGCTGCGTGCACTTCGGTGTTGTTTTATTCGCCTCAACAACAATAACTAGTTATTACTAGTTATTACTAGTTCCGTGAATGCCGTTTGTAAAATGGCCGCAGTTTGACTGTGACTTAGAGTTTTTTAACCCTTGAAGAGTCTTTTTTTAACCGGCTTCAAAAAAGGAGGTTATCAATTTGACGCGTATGTATGTAATATTTCCGGAACTGCCCAGTTTATGTATATATTTGGCTATATCAGCATCTGAACAAATGTGCCAAATTTCAAAAGTGTATATATGTATGTTTTATGTTTGTGTTCGCATATCTCCAGAACTACAAGTCCGATTTCAGTAATTCTTTTTTATTGTACTAGGTATGGTTCAACTTAGGGAACAGTGCAAGTTTCATCAAAATTGGTTCAGTAGTTTTGGAGATAGAGAGTTTTAATTCTCAATTACGTACAATTTTGAAGTCGGTTTTATATATTTTTAATTTTAAAGATCTATCCATTCCACAGCCATTGTAATGGCAAAAGTATTTGTCTGTCTGTTTTTTTCTTTAAGTTTAAGCCGTTAAACCGATGATAATTAGATGTTTGTCAAACATATAGCAGTCCTGAGAAAAGACATATGATGAACTAGTTGGATTTACGAAGATGAACACTGTATATGCTGACGTTTTAAATCAGTATGGATTTAAAACGTCAGCGTCAGCAATATTATAAATGCGAAAGTGTCAATCTGTCTGTCCGTCTGTCTGTCTGTCTGTCTGTCTGTTACCTCTTCACGCCCAATTCCCAAACTACTGAACCGATTTTGATGGGTATGGAGATACTTTAAGTCCCGGGAAAGGACATAGGATACTTTTTATCCCGGAAAAACGAGATTTGGCGCATCGGAGTTGCGGGCGTCATCTGGAAAAATATTTTTTTCCAAGGCATATCGGACAAAGACAATGTGAATTCTTACCCCATCTGTATACACATTTTAATACAAGCGACATACCTGCATGAGAATTAATCCCTAGGGCTTTAAGCAAAGAAGACATTCCTTTCTTAAATCAAATCATTCACATTTTGTACATTAAACTTCCAGTTTTACAAAACAATTTCTATCTAGCTTTAATAACAATGTCAATAATCTCTAATTAGCTCTCATTCGTTGAGTAAACCACTTCCCTGAAACTTATTGAAAGCAAAGTTAAGTAAGACAATAATTTCATCTGGACATCGGCTGTCGGTTTTATTTCTCTAACTCAGTTATTGTACACTCCACTAAGTGAAGTTTATCGGAAAGTCTAAATTGCTTTCATTGCATTTTGTATAAACATCCAAATATAGACTATACGTGTGATGAGTCATGGAAACAAATGATATAAAGACTTAAAATGGGACCTATTTATACCATTCCAAAAATACTAACAGATTAATATATAAACTCCTTCTTTTGTAAGTCGGTTAAAAATATACAGCGAGCGATATATAATATAGAGCTTTAGAATAAACCTTGAAAACCACATCTAATACTTTGTTGCCGGCAGTTATCTCAAAAGGATCTTTACTTGGTCAATATAAAAGTGCAAAGTATCAACGCTTAAAGAGTCGAGAACTCAAGATTCTTCAATTTTCTTGTCTAGAGAGCACTTACTGTTAGGCGCATTAGCATACGGTAGTTAAATACGCCGGGAAAACTCACTGTTGTGACATTTTCTCATATTTTCACTGCGAACTTTCCTTGGAAAGTAGTTTTAGAACAGTAGTTTGTATCTGTCGTTGTTATAGTGAGACATAACACGTCTATAACATTAGCAACTTACATTATATTAGGTGATTTTTTTATACGTCACGTCTATAACATTAGCAACTTACATTATATTACGTGATTTTTTTATACGTCACGTCTATAACATTAGCAACTTACATTATATTAGGTGCATTTTTTATACGTCACGTCTATAACATTAGCAACTTACATTATATTAGGTGATTTTTTTAAAACAGTATGTTTGTTTATTTCATACTTAGATTTTCTTAATCAAAGCTTAAAACGAATAAACGAAATGGAACGAACGAACGAAATTTATGAACGAGTTTGAGACTAGACTTATTTATATCTGAAAGTTGTCCTTCAAATATTGCACTATCAGAGTAATATAGAGAAAAAATATAATAAATAATATAGAAGACAGGCTACCTTTTATCACAGAAAATTTACGTTGAGTCGGTTTTCGTGCGCAAAGATAAGGCTTATAACTTATAAACTGTACGTATTATAACATGTTATACATATTTTACTGGTATGTAGCTTCGCAGGAATGTAGGGCAACGCTGTAAATAATAACTCTCAACTTCTCACTTAGACCCGTCAACCTTATTACGAAAGTTACTAAGACGACGGACGGTCATTCCTTAAGTTTTATCCCTCCTAACTTATTTAGTGAATCTCTCATAAACTTAGTGTTGGTTACTTACTCTCTATTTTAGATCCATTCGTTTTGAAAGAACTAATGAAGTTACAGAAGGTAATTATTATTTAAAGTGATTCGTACGGAAAATCTAAAAAAATACGTGTTACACTCGGAGACTGCCGCAATAATATATTCACCAGAATTTAAGTTATTATTAGATACTGTACCTTGTTTCTTCACCAGACCTGCAATATAGAGTCTACCCAAAATCACTCTGACATTGGCAACTCACTGAGGCCGCCATAAAAAAAGAAGAAGAAGAAGTTATAAATTATTAATTATTGCATAGCATTTTTATCGACTTATGCAATTATAATTCGCACTCACACGTACACCGTGCCGAAGTCGTAGCGTTGCTAACGCCGCACCAGTGCCGGTAGGAGTGGGGGTTGTTAGGTTTCTTCGGTACGGAAATTCTTGAATCGGTCACCGCACTCAAAGCCTACGATAAAAGCTATGCTATTGCATCAATGTAAAATATTGTTTTTAAACTATTGCTTAAAAAACATGATAATTGATTTTACATTGATTGTAAATAATTATATTAAGTGTTATACAGAAAGACCGATTAATTCAGTCGGATCAATCCGGCTGGATCAGCCTTCTTCGTGTTATATCCAGTTTCTACGTTTTTTTATTGATGAAATTAATCTATTTACTAGAGCTTTTGATTGAACAATGTCGAAACAACCAATCAATTATAGACTGTTAAATAAATAGCCACTGTTAAATTACACTTAATGTGTCCTAACCTACAAAATTTTTTGTTAGAAGTTAAATATGTTGAATGCAGTCTTGTTCTAAATTATCTAAAGAACATAACTGCATTCATAACTCAATATGTAATTTTTTGTTGGTTAGTACACTAATACTTAACAGTGTCCAAATAGAATCTCAAATCCTGGATACACACATACAGTGGTTTGTAAACCTGTTAGAGATTATCGAAGGAACATAATCTATTACGACTAATTATTCGGAACATTTAATCGTAACGTACATTTATCGTAACTTAATGAATAGAAAATAGGCGTAATTTCGCGTTAAACTCGAGTGAGTCTCGCTATTAGCGCGGCTTAACGACACCCCCGTCCCGGGGAAATTAACCCCGGATGAGCTACCCCCACTAATCTCACTCAACACATAAAACACATAATTGAAGGTTGACATGTTATAACTTTTAAAAGGTACCCGCGTAGTATAACTACAACATACAGTAGAATAACTTGAAAGTAAACTCTCTTGAGAAATTTTGGTAAGTATATTATAATTTCTAATATCTCGCGAAATTAACCACTATCCATACTTCCATACTAATATTATAAATGCGAAAGTGAGTTTGTCTGTCTGTCTGTCTGTCTGTCTGTTACCTCTTCACGCCCAAACCGCTGAACCGATTTTGCTGAAATTTGGCATGGATATACTTTAAGTCCCGGGAAAGGACATAGGCTACTTTTTATCCCGGAAAAATGTACGGTTCCTGCGCGATAAACGAGTTTTGGCGCAATGGAGTTGCGGGGGTCATCTAGTCTATAAATAAATCAGTAAGCTAAAAGCCGGGACACAAAAACACGATATGACGTCGTACGACGTCGCGTCGTAGAAACTCATGTAGAAATTCAAAGAATATGAGTTTCTACGACGCAACGTCGTACGATGTCGTGTCGTGTTTTTTTACGACGCGCGTCGTAGATTCCCACGACACGACGTCGTACGACATCGTACGACTTCGTACAACGTCGTGTCGTGTTTTTGTGTCCCGGCCCTGAGGCATACGTCGAAGTATTTCCCTCTTCTCTGCCTATGTGTGTAGTCGCATGGAAAAATGTTCGACCACCACCTCACATGTAATAATAATTCTAGCCAGTTCATCCAAAGTCCATTACAGAATTCCAAAAAAGTAATGCCTGATTTTACTAACTCGCTCGACACAGACAAGTTTTACGTGATTTGGTACTGCATTATTGCAGCTTCAAATTACCGAAAAAATGCTAGAACTTTATACGGACCCGTTTTCTGATGTTCAGTTACTAGTGACAAGTAAGTTTACCGTATGATATTAATTTTGTGGTAGCCATATTTTATCCCAAGTGCGCGACGCGGCCATTCGCGGTGAACCATTCGAATTCAGAACCGTGTTAGAGATCAACTACGATAACATGGCGCGCCCCTCCAAATTACTGTTTCAATATATGTAGTCATATCCTTATTCAACCAATGACAGTACACGTAATATTTCACTTAATGTCACTTATTACCAAGATTTGTTGGTCAACTAATCATAACTAGCCTACCGCGCAAGACAACGCACTTCAATCGTTTTGACAACGCACTTCAAACGTTTTGAATTTTGGAGGGGCGCGCCATGTTTTCGTAGTTGATCTGTACCGTTGTAATTTACTGTGAAATAGAGTAAATATCTGACACTACATAAGACACCTATTAATAAAATATTGTATTCATGCAAAATAAAACATAGCCATGAAATTATAATTATAGTAGTTGTATTAGAAAATACTGTAAAAAAAATTAATGTCTGGTAAAAAATTATAGATCAAATTACATGAGCCCTTCTAATTTTTAAGTTCTATAAGTTCCTGACTTCACTTAAACTGTTACTTGCACAATACTCTTACATTAATCATGGAGAGATTAAGGTACTAAATTTTTCAGAATTCACGTGTAATCAACTTACACCTAAAAAAATAATTTGAGACGACTAACAAAATTGGCGCTTAAAACTTACAGTGTACAAAAGACTAAATACCACATACCACATACAAAATGTTTTCCAATCAGTTTATACTCGTAGATACTCATTATGTCTGAACCCAAAGTAGGGGTCGGGTAAACAAATTATTTGGTTTGTAATAGAGGAGTATCGATTATTCAGGACGCTTCGAAGAAACTAACGACGCTCCCCTGAAAGACACATTACAGCTACGCTATTTGAATATCGTTACAAGTTTCCTTTATCTAAGTATCCAAATACTTGATACCACAGCTTATAGAATAAATTAGGAACAAAAATACGGCTGGGAAAAATAAATTGTAAACTTTGGCTGTTGTTATTGAATGAATTAAAATGAAAACGACGTTTGCGTTGACCGTATATACATTTTAACGAATTGCCAGTCAACACTCCAATAACTTACGTAAAAGTGCCCGTAAGAACAGAAGAAGAAGTTAGGAAGAATTCTAAAAGTTAATTCCGTTAGTAAAGACAATGATTATACAAAGTATGTCTTTCATATTTTAGATAGGTTCTACAAAACTACGACACAGAATAATATACAATATACAAAAAAATATACAATATACAAAGGAGTGGACCGCGTATGCCAAATAAAGCAATAACGCAAGGATAACATGACGTAATATTCCATCACTGGAGAAATATTTATCTTCATTACGAGGAACCCTAAATAAATTTCTTGTTTTCGCCCGGGGCGAAAATAAATCTTGCAAGATACAGGCCAAGGAGGACGCTTGCACGGTAACTAAAAATCAACATTGCCACAGCGACCCTTGTTTGTCCATTAGCTTGCCGCGACTTGTTCAAACACGTCGCGAATCGTTGCCAGATTTCATTGTGCTTTCGGTCATTCCGGGATTTTCCTCATATTTTACCTATTTGAGAAAACAAGCGGCTCAGACCATACAAGTACGGTATTTATAATAGTGGTGATATTTTTCGAAAACTGTTAGTACTCTGGGCTCTTAGATTCAAATTACTCTGGTACACGGGGTACACCTCTGTCACAATAGACATATCATTCTGTCTACTCTGCCTCTGTCTTTGAGTGTAATGTTTTGATGCCTTTGTCTATTAAAAGAAGAATAAAATGTTACCCATTTGTCAATCTAGTATCAACGTCACTTTATTGTGCACTGTTTTATTATTGATTTTATGTACCACAAAAATTTGTAAAAATCGTCGACGAAATGCATAAAGGGTTCCAATTAGTTGATACTGATCTTAGTGATCCCAGTGTTTTCTTTACAACACCCAACAAGTCCAGAAGATGTCCTGTTATGGTCACAATAGGTAACAAAATAATGTAACGCTTTTCAACGGACTGGAGATATTTAATATTTTACCAAACAATTCAGCGAGTATGATTGATGATGATGATGGTGTAAGCTGGTATCTTTTGAATTACCCGTTTATATAATATTTTAATATCTTTTTTTAAGGTGACTATAACGAAACATCTGTGGACTTACAACAACTCTTGGAAGCCGGAATGAACATTGCTAAATTTAAGATGGCAGAAACTTCTACAAAAGAAAGAGCATTTATTCTAGAAAGACTCAAAGAAGCAACACAAATATGTTGTCGTAAATACGATGTGCAATACTGGCCAGTTGCAACCTGCGTTGCGCTTAAAAATTCTATGGTCAAAACTGGACTTTTAGAAAGTGTAATAATGCATAAAATAATCCAATTTTTTTTTAATATTTGAGATAAAAAAATAAAAATTGGTTGCTCATTTACAAAACAATTTCAGGAAGAAGAATATATAGAAATAAAAGAAGATTCTGAAATTATTCTTACAAATAAAGACAAATATTACGATAAATGCAACGAAAAGAAAATATATGTCAATAATCCGTTTTTGACTGTAGACACCAAAATAGGGACTGAAATATCAATAAACTCAGATGAAATTTTAGCAATATGTACAGAAATTTTAGACACAGAATCTATTAAATGTGTTATTGTAAAAGGTGGCTTCTTATCAAACGTATGTGACTTTTGTACAAGAGTTGAAAATTATTCAAGACCGTTTATTACGCAAAAGGATTGGGAAATTGTCGACTTTGCCTTAGAATATGAGGTAAAAAAATTATATTGTTTTTCTTTTCGATTAAGGGCCTGTTTCACAGCTTTCTGATAAGTGCCGGATAGGCTATCCACAATTTAACTTGACACATAGAGTATGGAGCATCTGTCAAAGAAGTTGTGGATAGTTTATCCGGCACCTTATCAGGAAGTGGTGAAACAGGCCTTAAATAGCTTTAATTATGCACATGATAATTATATTATTACTATACTTGTGTGTACTTATTATTAAATTAATTTTCAGATAGACATGATTATTTTAAATTATGTAACCAACAGAGAAGTGGTAGAAGAAGTAAAAAAATATGTAGAGAACAAAAAGAGACCAATGATACTAAGTGGGATCGCTACAATGAAAGGGCTGAAGAATATAGACGACATTATGAAGGTATAGCAGTTGGTTCCCTACATAGTTAGTTAAGAGTTTTTTTTTCCATCGAACAACATAAGGTACATAATAATTACAATCCACCCTGAATTTAAAAATGGGAGATAAATTCCAAACGATTTACTAATAAAATTTTGATAATAACATGAATATCAAAATTACATTGGTATATCGTTTAACAATACTTTGAGAATACAATAATAACATATTGTATTCTCAAAGTATTGCCGGTAATACTCCAGCATACATAAATGGAGCAATATTTTTAGGAATCCGACGGAATCGTATTGTCAAGGGAGTTTTTACCGTACGAAGTGTCAGCGACATATCGATACAGATTGCCGTACATTCAGAAATGGCTGGCAGCTAAATGTTTCCAGGTAAATTTCAATCTCGAACACTCAATTTCAGTGAAAACAGATCATATTGACTGTCAATTTTCATACATGATATAAAGTATCAAAATAAAATAAACATAGTGAATTTCCAATACGTTTCTCAATTTTGGACGTAATCTTTTTTTAATACAATATGTTACTTATTTTCTTTAGGTCGGCAAGCCTTTATTTATTTGCGGTGGAGTTTTTGAAGAGGCACTTAGATTCGGAAAATTTCGGTATCCCCAAACATCAGATGTATGTAATGCAATACTGGATGGAGTCAGTGGCTTCATTCTCAAATCCTGTGCACCCTCTACAACGCTAACTGTTAAAATATTAAAGACCATCAACGAAATAAGCTGCTTCGTTGAACCCTTGATGACGAGTTTCTCTCATTTTATGAGGATTATCAAAGAGGTGAGTTGCTTGTAACGTTTTAGTATCAATTGGCATAGTGATGTCGCAAGCCAACAGCACTGTCCTATATTTAACTGACATCCTAAAATGGGGCAACCAGTCCTTTTTAACCGACTTCCAAAAAACGAGGAGGCTTATATGTTCGGCTGTGGATATTATTATTATTATTATTTTTTTGTATGTTCAACGATTACTCCGCCGTTTGTGAACCGATTTTCGAAATTTTTATTGTGTTGTATTAGGTTTCACTCCAATTTGGTACCATGTTCACAAAAGTGGTGACCTGATGATGGGATCCATGAGTAATCGAGGGAACTCCTCGAAATTTATATGGAAACATATGGTGATTTTGGTTTTATGAGAAGCATCCTAAGCATATGCTCCCAAAACGCAAGATTTTGCACCGAGGTATACTATGGTTCCGAAGCTACTAAGAGAACTCCGGATTCCTTATAGATACAAGTTTGGGAGTTTAGGCGCTGTTTTAAGAACTGAAAGCATATGCTACTATGCAAATTACATTCATCATCGTCATCATCATTACCACGTCAGGGTCACCAATGTCACCAAATTCAACCTTATCGCCAGAGCATAAGGCACACATTTGACATTACTCCTGAGAAGTTAAGTTGCTTCGATAATGTAACATTCTGTTCCACTTCGCCGAGATATTCTGGAAAACAACCTAATTTCAACCTTTTGCATTGCGATTAGCGTTCGTAGTATAATAACGCATCGCATCGCATATCTGCCAGGGCTGTCAAGCAAGCGCGCGGCGGCGCGGGCGCTGGCCGGGTACTATGCACAGAATACAAATACGGAGGTACTATGTGCGCTGCGTGTGCTTGTCGCACATGTCGAACGAGTGCCAGCTTATTGAAACTAGTCCGGTGACCGGCTACTTAGCACGTCACATGTGTTCACTTCGATTCTTTTTAATGATTGTTTAAAATTATCTGCAGGCTGCAGCTGATATTATAATATTTTGTAAATGTGACTGTAATAAGATACGTAGAATAATATACACGTGTATTATTCTACGTATAGTACGCGTTTGCTTAGTAGGTAACTAAAAAGAGTGAAATTATTATTTTTAACAAAAAATTAAAACCGACTTCCAAGGTAAAACAATAATAACATCCTTATAATATGAACTAAAAAGTATTAAATAATTATTCCTATCTAATAGTGCCTTTTTACGAATTCGGCTAAAACTCAACTATTTCTGTACTCAATCTTCATTATTTTGAAGTCGGTGCCAGTTCCAAAAGTTTCAAATATTCTGTCAGAGAACAGAAGATTCATCTGGTACCGACTTCAAAATGATGAAGATTGAGTACAGAAATAGTTGAGTTTTAGCCGAATTCGTAAAAAGGCACTATTAGATAGGAATAATTATTTAATACTTTTTAGTTCATATTATAAGGATGTTATTATTGTTTTACCTTGGAAGTCGGTTTTAATTTGTCAGAAGCGGCGACTAGTTGTGCCACCACGGTGTCTCAGTGAAATGTAGATCTTTGTCCATTTGGGTGTGATTTGGGTGTACAAGTTACAACTGAATTGTCCCGGTTTTAAAATCCTAAGCACTCCTAAGTCCTAATCTCCTTTTACCTGTTTGAGATTTTATATTCTCTTTCAAAGGTAAAAGTACCAGTCAACGCCGCAGAAGCTGCCGTCATAGCATGTGTCATGGCCGCCAGGCAGACCAACTCGCGTGTGATCATCCTACCTACAGTCAGCGGCGCGACAGTCAGAATTCTGAACTGGATTCGACCACCATGTTTGGTCATTGCTATCAGCTCTGATGTGCGGACGACTCGCAGACTACATATTTATAGAGGTGTAACTCCATTGCTGTTCTTTAGTAAGTATCTTTTTTATTCTTCCCAGTGAATTGCAGAACATAATTTCAGTATGACCGTTCCGGTCACGTCAATTGGTTTAAAAAATAGGCCTATTTCGCAAGAAAATTTATTTGATTTTGGTTAACTAGGAGCTAACAATGCTAGTGGTATAATTTTTAGTACTATACACATTACACAACAAATCCAAAGTACAGGAAGCTCGCAGACTGATGAACGATTACGTGGTTGGTCAAACGCATGATGTTGTGTCGTACATTCTGGCCTCGATTGGTATAAATCAAGCGATAAATCTACGGCACAGCTAGTTAATCGGGACTAATTGAATTTTCCCACGACGCTGCAGATATCAGTTATTAGCATTCAGTGTAGGATGTATCGGATTACGTTATAATATGTATGCTAAATAATACATGGATTAAGGATATTTATTGGATTGTTCCAAAAGATTATAATAGAATAACTTGGCCGTTGTGTACTAAGGACCGACGCACATAGCCATTAGCCGTACCGCACCGTGAACATTTTTTTTGTAAGTTCAGAATACTTTAAAAGCATAATTTCGTTATAATGCCGCATCGCGGTTTTTAGCCCTTATTTCCTCAAAATAACCATTGGTGAGCCATAATAACTCACGTTTTTGTTAGCATACTACGAAGTACGAGTATTGAATTGGATAATGTATCCTGTACCTTGATATCAAAATTTAAAGACAAGGTTTAATGATAAAAAAACATGAGAAATTTTCTGGATGGATAAAAATAGAATCTCACGTTATTTATTTTTTTCTAACGTCGATAAAAAGTATGTAGAGATCAACTACGATAACATGGCGCGCCCCTCCAAAATTCAAAACGTTTGAAGTGCGTTGTCAAAACGTTTGAAGTGCGTTGTCTTGCGCGGTAAGCTAGTTATGATTAGTTGACCAACAAATCTTGGTAATAAGTGGCATTAACAGAAATATTACGTGTACTGTGATTGGTTGAATACTTACTACATACAAACTCTTTCATAAGGATGTGACTACACACATTGAAACAGTCATTTGGAGAGGCGCGCCATGTTATCGTAGTTGATTTCTACTCGTAGTAGCATTACTACTACTAGTCGTGTTAAGTCCCGATTAATAAGTTTTTATTATTTTAGAATCTCACGTTTTAGGAAAGCGTCAAAGAAACTGGAAGGAGACTCTAGAAGACCAGCTTTTGTACGCCCTGGACTACGCCATCAAACACGACAGGGTGGAATACGATGACACCTACGTGTCACTGCAGAGACACAGTCAATTCAGCTCCTTCTGTGACACGATTGTCATCGACAAAGTCGCTTTGGGAAAGAAGAGAATAGAGTAAGAGCATATTTTTGTGTTACTTTTTACAGGGTCTACGTAGAAGTCATAGGTTGTGACTAAATAAGAGGGAAACAATATTCTAAGAATATTAAAAAATTTAGGGAAAGTTAAACTTTGGATATTTTTGGCAAAAATCTGATGGATCATTTGCATCATATGAAGGGTCCACTGCAATAATGATGAACGTCCAAAAAAATATCTTAACGAGTAATGCCATTCCGTCACTTGAAATAATATCTTTAAAGTGTATTTACAAAATTATTAAGATCGCTTGTAGTTCTGTGATAGTTATATTATTATATTTTTTTATATTTCGGCTACACGGCTCAAACGCTCAACGTCACAGGAGCTTACTTCAAAATAATCTTTAATTCCAAGTTTTGTTATACCGTTTAATAAAAACCCAATTATCTTAAAACTAACAACTTAGGTCTTAGGACATTCATCATTATTGCAGTGGAGCCTTCATAATATGCAATCTCGTTGTTATACCTGATAAGTACATTTTCTTTTTCAGATGTCCGGAAACTTACGAAGACACTACGGATTACGGATATTCAAATTTTGGCAACGAACATTAATTTTAAAATGATAATATTTCATTGTATTGGCTATTGAACTACAATATCTATTGAATTATTTTATTTCATAATAAAATATGATCCAAACAAGACAGTTAACGTGAATATGAAACAATCTTATGGCTTTAAACCAGCAATTTCATACCGTTTTAAACGATGCAACTTAATTTTCTCAGGTAACAAACTATTATCTAACTTATCTTGACTTTCGTCTTCAAAAAACCACTGAAAAAACTGCAATTAGTACCAACGTTCTTGCTAATTAACTTGATCAAGTTTCTTTATTTAACCCTCCTTTTATATTCAAACCACGTCTTTTCTTTAGAATTGAATGAATTTTATTTAGTGTTAGTCCCGTGCCAGACTTCGTTAGTTTAAATAATACTCGCTTACCATAATAATTATTTTAATTACGATTAAAATTTTGTGTTAATTGAGTTTTATTTTGTGGTCAAAGAATTCAATTACATAGATCATTGAACTTTGTCAGATTTGACATAGTTTAAAAAATAAAAAGAACATGCAACTGAGTAGGTATATTTAGAATGAAGTTGAGCAAATATGCTCATTTACTACTAACTATTGACAAATGGTTCAAAATAAACACAAATCAATGGTCCCTAAAACCGACGCATATTTGACAAACTAGCCATTACACAAATATAGGCGACAGTGTAGCAACAAAACATTGGCAATATCTAATTGACTCAGCAGCGCCAAGCCTGTTCAAAATCATTTAACCCCTGAATTTTCACGGTTATAGTCCTTATATCGTCGGTATAAGGGTTATATAGAGGTAAAATATAAGTGAACGGTCCGTAAATCTGTATTCAATTGTTTGGACCGCGGCCGCAGCGCAATCCTGCGGATTGTGGACGAATTCAATTTTCCCAACGCCAATATCAACAATAACTGTAGGATTAGCCAAGGACTGGGAAAACACTAAATAGTTGAGTGCTTTGAAAGTGGATATAAGGGATTTAAATTTATTTTTATTTTTACGTCCATTTTTACTTAAATTCAAGATTACGCAATACTTATTACGCCCTTAAAGTGGCGTCCACAAATTACGTGAGGTATTTTTTTTCTGACCCCCTGGTGAAATTTTGTGAGTTTTTACTCAACCCCCTTTCCCACCCACCAATCTAACATGAGATTTTTAAAAATGTGGGTTTTTTGACAGTCATCTTAGTCACAGGTTACACGGTCTTCTTCTTCTTCTTCTTCTTTGGCGTAAGCCTCCCCGTTTAGGAGTTGCCAGCGTCAGAGTTGAGGAGTAAAATATGTACAGTTATAACTTATAACCACTCTTAAAACATATAAATTTTCATCAATCTGAGCCATCAATCTGATTGACGGAATATTGACGGTTATAAAAATTTCATTTTAAAAATACAATCAATCTATCAATCCGTGGCGTACGCGATCAAATTTTCGTCAATCCGTACCGGATTGATGTATCAGATTTATGAAAATTTGACCGTGTAACCGGTGACTTAGATGTATAACGTCAAAGTATGAATGAAAATATTTTCTTTCGAACAAATTAGATTAGCGAATTATTTGAATCGTGTTACGATTACGCTTACGTACTATCTGGATGAAATGGACCAAAATAGTATTTTTTTTGTAACAATGACAAAAAAAACATGAGATTTTCCAAGACGCCCCTCTCTCCAACGTGAGATTTCTCGACTCGACCCCCTCCCATATACGTGAGGTGTTCAAGGGGTTGAACACCTCACGTATTTTGTGGACACCTCCTAACCTAAGCCCTAACTATCATGGAAACGCAGCGTATAACTAACTTTTAGGGTTCCGCTGTCTTTTTCCGTCAAGTGTCCGTGTAGTTGTGTTCCGTCCATTATGCCAGAAAAAGAAAAGTAGATCATGTCATTGTATACCTAATTTCGCTTTTCTGCTTATTAGATATATAAATATTTTTAATAGTAAGGGGGCTTAACACTACAACATTAAGACGTTGTTATGTATCTTGATTAGAATCAATATTTAATTTAACGCTGTCGAATAAACTTTGTTTTCACAAGATTTGTTTACTGTGCTAATATTGTGAGAGGGAAACACATTTAGCAATAACTACCGACTAGTTAGGGCTATTTGACGCAAATTTAACCATATTAACACGATATTTTCGATTTTATAATTTCGTAGTAATTACAAAAAAACACTTATAATTTCGCTCTGTCCGTTCGTCTTCCCATCGTAACAACGGTAATTAAGGCTGTCACAGACAGAGCAGGTAATGTAAAGATGTATATTATAGCACGATACATCTCGATACATCTTTCTTTTCTATAGATAAAATTACATGTCCTGACTGACTGACTGATTCATCATCGCTGAGCAAAAACTGTTAAAGTTACAGCCACGAAATTTAGTGAGAAGGGTTGTGTTTATTAAGTAGACACCCACTAAGGAAGGAATTTTGAAAATTTTACCCCGAAGGGGGTGAAATAGGGGTTGAAAGTCTGAATGAAAGTCCGTCATTTCTTAAGTTAGGAACATGAAATTGTATTTTTGGGTTACTGATTAAAAATGAATGGATACGTATCTAAGCGTTTTTGGAAATTCTACCCCTAAGGGGGTGAAATTGGGGTTGAAAGTTTCAATGGAAGTCCGTTATTTCTTGAGTTAGAAACATGAAATTTTATGTTTGGGCTACTGATTAAAAATGATTAGATACGTGTTTAAGCGTTTTTGAAACTTCTACCCCCAAGGGGGTGAAATAGGGGTTGAAAGTTTAAATGAAAGTCTATATAGGTATACTATGTTAACGCGGACGAAGTCGCGGGCAACAGCTAGTCTTTCTATAGAAATCGTCAGGAGACCGCACACAGCAGCTATAATGTACATTTTTACATTATCTGTTCTGTCTGTGACAGCCTTTATACATTTTCACTGTCTAATTTTTTTCCAGCTAGAGACTACAGATAGACCTTCTTTTTGGTAGATATTATAAAATGTCATATATAAATGTTTAAAGATTCAATGTTATACCACTGCCAAGTGCCAAAATGCATTAAAATCGGAACGGAACAAAAGAAACCTATGCAAACATTTTAACATAGACAAAGCTTGTAAAATATCTCAAAAGTCAAAACTAGGCTCAAATTCACTATACTGCGTTGATTGCATCCCCAATGCAATCATTAGAGGTTCCTTTGAGTGTTAGCAGGCGTCGCGCGTACGCCTAACGAGATTACGGCCTTGCCCGCCTATGGAACCTTCCAGAATATGTAATCCCATTATGTTTTACTCCACAGATAATAGACTAATTTATGCTATGAATACGCGATGATCTAGGCCTTTGACTGTGATTGGTCTAATGTCTGATGAATTATGTTGATATACAACATCATTTCATCTTTACTATAGACGGAATTGATTTGTCGTATAAGGTATTTTAAAGGTAATGTATAACATATCATCACATTTACTATTGAAATTCGCCTGAACTACACAAGTCCGCCATCTCCGTATGAATCAATTTTCCGATTATTACCTGCTTGCTTGGTATTGTAACTATATAAACTACATCTATACAGAGTGCTACAAAACTAAGTGATAATAATAATTTAAGATGTACGTATAATAATAAAAATAATATCTATGGACGCTTCACACCACGTCAGTCTGGCCCCGTGGTAAGTACCTGAAGGACTTGTGTTACAGGTACCGGACCGGACCGGACAACGGAAATATATTTAATACTTTTATACTATACATATATTTAAGATTTTTATTATATGATACACATATTTAATACACATCCATGACCCAGGAACTTCATAAACTTTTTGTTCCGTCGGCGGGATTCGAACCCGCGACCTCCGGCTTGAGCTACCGACGCGCTCACCACCGCGCCACGGAGGTCGTCATAATGACGTATGAGCTCCCTGTATAGAGTTCGCTGTGAAAATAGCAGAACTGAGAGAGCATTTTTTTGTGATTTGACTGGTCAAGCGCTCCGGCGTCATGAATATTCCCACACAAAAGTTAGAAAAAGTTACTCTTTCAGCGCTGCTATTTTCACAGTGAACTATACAGGGGGCTTTTACACACCCTAAAGTATTATCACTCAGCTTTGTTACACCCTGTATATTATAGCTTTATAATCTGCTTATAATGTTCAAGTTTTTCACAAGCCTTGCATCGAGAACGTCAACTTTAAGGGGCAAAATATGATTACACAAAAATATCGAAATGACAAAGCTAGGGGGTCGCTGAACAATTGACAGTGTAGTGTGCTCGACACGACAGCGATAGAGCACAACTCGATGAGACCACTCCACGTGACTCCACCATCCTTATTATACGCCGACACCTAAGATGGCGGTGGCCGAATTTTATACCATATTGCGCGCTCTGGTGATATTATGGCATTTTTATTAACTACTAAATGACGCCCGCAACTTCGTTGCGCCAAAATTTGTCTATCGCGCGGGAACCGTACATTTTTCCGGGATAAAAACTATCCTATGTCCTTTCTTGGGACTCAAAGTGTATCCATGCCAAATTTCAGCAAAATCCGTTCAGTGGCTCGAGCGTGAAGAGGTAACAGACAGACAGACAGACGGACAGACACACTTTCGCATCCATGCTAATATTATAAATGTGAAAGTGTGTCTGTCTGTCTGTCTGTTACCTCTTCACGCCTAAACCGCTGAACCGATTTTGCTGAAATTTGGTATGGGGATACTTTGAGTCCCGGAAAAGGACATAGGATACTTTTATCCCGGAAAAATGTACGGTTCCCGCGCGATAAACGAATTTTTTCGCAACGAAGTTGCGGGCGTCATCTACTTTATAATATTAGTATGGACTAGATGACTTTAAACTTTATATCACTTCCTATGTATAAATCTTCCCTGGACTTTCACGAATATTTCAAAACTAAAGTCATAGAGTCTGGTCTCTGGTAATATTCTGTTGAAATCTATGAATAGTGAAACTTTGTTCTAGCGATCTTGGTTTTCGATGTAACAAAAATTTCGAAGGTATATATACTCAAAATAGGCAAAGAAGCTTTGTACCTCGCATCAAAATTTTACAGCTAAGCTGCAGCTTTTATAATTACTATATTCTTTTTTAAAGCCCGTACTGTTGATTTTCAAGATAAAAGTGTGTTAGAAATAAAACACACGAATTGTTAATTCACGAATTGAATAGCGCGCTAGTTTTCAGTTAAACTAGCGGCTGAATGGCCCTCGAACGAAACAGGGTCAGCGGTGGGGAAATAATGAAACGGAATAGAGAAAATGGAGGGAAAAACAACAAAGTGATTTTTTTCGCGGGATGGAGCCGGCGAATGGCACTTTTGGAGCCGCGAGCTAAATGTAATGTTTACAAGTTAAATTAGACGTGGCCGGTAAAGTTATTATGGAAGGCTTCGCGAAATGAGACCAACTTCGACTATTCTTGAAATCTTTAAGAATAACAAGCGGTGGACGTGTTTTGAAAAGTATTTTAGAAGAACATACCTTTTCTTATTTTTTTTTTCAGAATTTTGTATGTAATTAGTAATCTAGAAGTTTAGTCCAGGCTTTCAAAAATTGTTTTGTGTTTCATATCGATTCATTAATTAATTTTTTAATTGAAATCTGTAAATTTTACTCAACTCGTTTCAAAATTAAAGTAGTCCTCAAGAATATCTGACCTTGTTAAAATTTTTAAACCAGAACAAAAATTAACGAAACAAAATATAGCAATCTAAACAGACGTATAAAGGCAACAAAGGGTTCAACTTTTTTGAATGTGCGGCTGTATTTAAACGCCCAAAGTTTTTTATTTGATGTAATTAGGCGCAAGTTTCGGGGCCAGCCTCTGTGTTAATGGGTTAGAACAGACCAACAAAAAATTCGCTTTGTATTTATTTTAAGCTTGAAATATTCGGCCGTTACGCCGCGCTCTTTGAAGAAAATTTCTGGATTGTTTTTGTATTTATTCAAGTAAACATGTTGAATTTATGAATCAGAATTTGAATCGTTAACGTTTTCTATTAACTTTTTATATAGGACTCGTAAAAATAGAAGTAATTTTAATAAAGCGATCTAGATCCTATGCCGTAACATTAGAAATAAGATCGAATCGACAGTTATGGAGTATGGACTTAGGGCCGGAACACAAAAACACGACACGACGTCGTACGGCGTCGTACGGCGCCGTACATCGCCGTACGGCGCCGTGCGGACCGGCGTCGTAAAAAACCCACGGCACGGCGCCGTACGGCGTCGTACGACGTCGTACCGTAGAAACTTATCTTGAATTTCTACGTGAGTTTCTACGGCACGACGACGTCGTGCCGTGTTTTTGTGTCCCGGCCCTTACGGCCGCAATCAAAGACATCTGTTAATCACTTGACTTAATATTTTTTAAAGATTTTTCAAAATAAGCCCATCCATTATCTATCAATTCCTTCATTAAATTTAAGTAATCATTTAATTGCTTCTGAGTGCGGCCATCATGTTATAGCATTTAATAATAATGAACATTTTAATCTCTCTTTACAGCAATGCGTAAACTCCAGACGGAGTTTTCCAAGAATCCTGAAACGCAGGTAATAACGACCATCCACAAAGGTGCTAGCGGATGCAATTACAGCGCGCGCCGGACCGAGTGTCGCTAGAATTCTACTCACTACGAGTGCTAATGTTGGGATTTAGCTGGATCATAGTAGTGCTTTAACATACAAATTAGAATTTTTGTGTTTGCCACATGAAATGGTAAACAGAACTGGTCTAACTATTTAACAATGAAAAATAATTCAGTAACCCATGTTGTCTTTGTGTTATAACTTATATATTGGGTAAGTGAATTGTGATGGCACTTAAATTTGTAAGTCTCTCCTTATTATTTGTTTATTATAAAGACGTCGTAGTGGCATTGATAATACTAATCTAAGCTGCATCTCTTCTGTCGCGAAACAAGATCCAGCCTCTGTTATAATATTACTCTTTTCTTTCAAATATTGCACCATGGCCGTATGCTCATTGCTCATGCTATTGCGATGGTATTAGATTATCCCAACGCCTTAAAAAGACATAATTTCTAACTTTCTTTGGCTCCTCTGGGTGACGCTGATGATGCGGTACAAAATAACGAGCTCAAGTGGTCTCATAAAATATTTGTAAGTTTAACATGCACACTATCAAAAGGAATTTGTGCTCCAAATCGCGCGCTCGGTGCAATGGAGATACGTTTTGGCGCGGCCCGCGGTCGCTTACGTGCCACCCGGCTTGACGGTAATATCGCCCAGTTGGAGTACACACAGCTCAAAATATTATTTGCAAGAAATCAGGTGGGATGAGGAAAGGGTTAAGATACGCGTGTGTGTTTACGCGGTGAATTTATCTGTATGTGTCTCATATATGTATGCCAGTCAGTGCGTAGACTGTGGCTCTATTAGGTATATATTAAGAGGATCAAAGCCTACATTTATACCACAAGTGCATAACCAGTGTATTGTGTAGCTAGGATGGCGGAAACCAACAAGTAACAATCCTTATGATCTCTGGGGCTCTACAGTATCTTTTGCATTCTTTTGACTCAAAAGTCGACGAATCTAATTCCCATGTTGGAAAAAATTATTTCCAACTTTTGTTAGAACGGAGCTGGTCATTTGATTGATTGACAAGGAATTGTTCCATGCACAGTATGGGCATGTAAAAAGTCAGTCCTGCGCCTGGTCTCTCTCCAGTCATGTCGCGTATAGGTACTCCACGCATTCTTGAACACTATAAATAACTCAAGCGTAGCCGGTTGGAAGCACGTTAACGAAACTGGCTGCCGTCACAAAAAAACCTTCAAATTGATCACTTTCATCCCCATCCTATCTGACCGTGTGTATCGGGTGTGAAGGCGAGGTTACATAAATTCAATTTGGGCACCTCAGAGAGCTGCGCAAATTGCCCGTCGGCCAACCCTTTGACGACCTCCCTGTCATCCGATCATTTTACAACATTTTAAATTACATCATTTGCATACCGAATGTGCTTGCATATTTTACACCCACTTATTGGTTATGAATTTCATGTGCGAGAATTTATTAGCTTCGTTTTTTGGTGCTCTTTTTATGTTTTCAATTTTTGATCATGTAAAAATATTTTTGGGAAAACCTATACTATTATAATTAACGAGTATGATACACATTGCAGATCTGTATGTTTTGGGTGTTCGAGAAGTTTCCTACCTTTTCTGGCTTTTTGATATTATTTAAATTCAACATACAATCAAGCACACAAATAAGTTAAAATAAATAAATATTCACTATCATAATTGCATTGAAATACGCAACAATCAACGACATAACAATTTAAATAGAAAAGAACGAAACTTTATTCCACATCATCAGTGGCGTACTCAATCCTGGCGGTGTTGGAGGCGCCGGCGCCGACGAAGCCGGACACGAGCACGTAGGGGTCGCCCACTCTCATGAAGCCCCTCTCCATCGCCCACGAAGTGCAGAACTTGATCCGATCCTTCATATCCTGCTCCCAGTCTGTTTTCGGGGTCTCTGAAATGTTTTTTTTATTAACTATAAATTGGTTACGAATTCTTTTAATGTAGTTACATCTAAGCAATTGATTAATGCAAAAATATTCAAACCATGATTTTCGCATTATAATAATCTGAATTTCAAAATAATAACTGTATTTTAAAAAGATAAAACCGACTTCAAAATTGAATGTAATTGAGAATTAAAACTACTGGACCGATTTTGATGAAACTTGCACTGTTCCCTAAGTTGAACAGTACCTAGTACAACAAAAAAAGAATTACTGAAATCGGACTTGTAGTTCCGGAGATATGCGAACACAAACATAAAAACATACATACATACATACATACACTTTTCAAATTTAGCACATTTGTTCAGACGCTGATATAGACTAACATATACAAAAACTGGGCAGTTCTGGAAATATTACATACATACGCGCCGAATTGATAACCTCCTTTTTTTTAAAGTCGGTTAATAAAATATCTATAATAACCTACAATGACTCAATTCAAGTTGGAGAATCAACTTATAAAAAGGTGTTAAAGTGGAACATTTTGTATACTTTTAAATTCCTATTTATTATATTCCTATACATACACAAACATGTAAATTTGTATAAGAACCCTTCGTGCGCAAATTCAACTCATTTATAAAAATCTTAAGTCTTTACATCTTACCAAGACGTTATTATACACAAATCTTTTCAAACCTTTTCAGAAGGTTGTTTTTTAAATTCGTAAATCTTTTCAAACGCTGATAATATAAAAATAATTTATTTTTACTACAGTCTAGTGAATTATCAACGCAATGAACACTGCCGATAAGGACATATAGACCATTTCAATTCGTTTAAGCAAAATGTAAACTTTCAGTATCCTTATCCTTTCTTATCTTATCTTATATCTTATAATAAAGGCGATAAAAAGATCTAGCTAGGAATCATTTTTAGAAAATGTCATTTTATTCGTGTTTTATCGAATACCGAGCAAAGCTGGCTCAAACAGCTAGTATGATTTATACGAAAATGTGTCTATCTGTCAGCTGTCTGTTATCTCTTCACGTTTAAACGGCTGAACCAATTTAGATGAAATTTGATGTGAAGATACTTTAAGATATGGGATAGGACGTAGGAGAGTTACTATTGCGTAAAAATAAACGGTTTTCGCGCAAAACACGAATTTCGACATTATCTAGTACTATGCTAACTATACAAACTATAGAGTGGCTATAATGCTTAGTTAAATCTAATCTAATATATAAAATTCTTCTGTCACGGGGTGCGTAATCGAACTCCTCCGAAACGGCTTGACCGATTCTCATGAAATTTTGTGAGCATATTGAGTAGGTCTGAGAATCGGCCAACATCTATTTTTCATACCAAAAATTATTTATATGGCAAAACAACGTTTGCCGGAACAGCTAGTCTAATATATAAAATTCTCGTGTCACGGTGTGCGTAATTGAACTCCTCTGAAACGGCTCGACCGATTTTCGTGAATCTTAGCGAGCATATCCGCTAGGGTTGAGAATCGGACAACATCTACTTTTTATATTGATAAGTGCGTTTGTTGAATAAATAATAGTAAGTTATTAGAACCTGAGACTGACGGCGACCATTGTTTGTGCGACGGGATAGCGATCGACGTTGCCATGGCGACATACTTATTTAGTCAATTCAATAAAATAATATGGGCGAAATACTTTATATGGCAAAACAACGGTTCAATGTGCTTATACCACATGTGCATTGACCAGCTCAGCGCGACCCTCGTAGCAACCTCGTAGCATAGTTTAAGTACGCTACGAGGGTCGCGCTTAAGCTGGTCATACCATACCTTCATAGACTAGTGGCATGATGGCCCTCCACAGATGCAGCTGTCGCGCTACAGCCGCGTATCTGGTGACAGCTATGATCGGACATCTTGGTTTGTACCTGAGAATGAAGATTAATATTTTGAAACGTATGTTTGTCAAAAGAAACGGTTACCAAAGTACCATACCACAAATATCAAAATGGCCAAAAATAAAATCTTATACCTATTAAATCGGAACATTTTACTATACAGTATATTGTTTAATCAATACCCGCGTAATGTTTATTCTACTGGAATTTAAATGGTGGATAACTGATTTTCCAATTTCTTGGATTTTTTGACCGAAGTATATATTTTATTCCCTAGAGCTTTTGATTAGCCAATGTGATGCTATTGCAAAAGTGTTCCTAATAAAAAAAAACCGCACTTGTATCTAACACAGTCGAGTTTCCGCACTGCGTTTTTTTGCCCTTCTGTTACACATTGAATCTGATCCGAGATCGAGAGTATCCGCACTTGCGATAAAAATTTCGCGGCTTTATATGAAAAACTTCGTGTGAAATGCGAATCAAATAAGGGACTGACGTTATTGTTACCCTTGCATGCCATGCTTGTTTAAATACCTGGATATAATCTGTGCAGTCCTCCCCGAAGTAGTCATCACAATGATGGCCGCTGCGAGCAGGCGCTGAGCCGCCAGCACCGCCGACAACGCCGTGCCTGTTGTCTGGTCGCATGGCATAGGAGTCTGTAAGCCATTTGAGCACTAGATGTAGTCTAAAACTTAGTGCGCAAAATCGAAAATATTGTGAAAACTGTAGCTTTTTGGACTAAAAGGAACCTTTGTACTTCCCCGTGATCAACTCCTATACATGCTAAATATGAAAATCAGACCAGTTGCTTTGGAGCCTTTTATTGCTAGAATAAAGACTTGTCCTCTATATAAGATATATACTTCTTTACTAATGCCTAGGACTATAAAATGTGAGAAATGTTCGAGCTCTGAAGGTTTGGTTTTTTTAGGGTTCCGTACCCAAAGGGTAACAACGGGACACTATTACTGAGACTTCGATGTCTATCCGTCTGTCTGTCTCCTTAAGCTGTCTCTCAAGAACCACTCCCATACAAAAAACAAAATTAAAGATTTTGCCTTCGCTCTATAACGGTACGGAACCCTTCGTTGCCTTATTATACAGTTAAACCTTTTATTTAGATCCTGTCAATATTCTATCGCATTATACCTTGTTCATCATTTCTAGGAACATCCGTTCGCTCCACACGCAAGACTCCGCTTCTTTGCACACTTCAGTGACAACCCTTATGGTGTCTACGGGGGACTGTCCTATGGCAGTTTCAGCTGACAGCACCAAACCGTCAGCACCATCCAGCACGCAGTTGGCTATATCACATAACTCCGACCTTAAAGGAGCTCGCTTCTTCCTCATGCTTTTTAATATGTGCGCATTTACCAGCACTGGTACGTTTGCCTGAAATAATACTTGATATATCTAGGCTTTACATCACGTCAGTCTGGATTCGTGGTAAATATCTCAAGATGTGTACTAATGAATGTGATTATTAATAAGTATTGGAAAGGTAAATTTGATATTTTGTATTATTCTGATCAGTGGAAAACTTATAAGAGGTTTATGTCTTTGTCGAATACAATGTAAGTGACATAACAGAACAAACACAAAAACCTTAGAATAGTTACACGCTATGAAATGTTTGTAATGAATGAATACTAAGAACCTACATTTCCTATAAGTCCGGTTTATTTTGAATCAAAGACACAAGAGAAGAATTAGTTAGGTATATACCTTATTTGCTCTGATGATCATGTTCTTCTGAGCGATCACTAATTTGTTGGGTGAAATATCAGATCCGAGTTCTTGACGTGTTATCATAACGCCGTATGAATTCTGAAACGTATTAATTTTTTTAAACTGCTGGATGAAAAATAAACCCATACTTAATATTATAAATGTGAAAGTTTGTCTGTTTGTATGTCTGTTACCTCTTCACGCTCAAACCGCTGAACCGATTTCGCTGAAATTTGGCATGGAGATACTTTGAGTCCCGGGAAAGGACATAGGATACTTGTTATCCCGAAAAAATGTACGGTTCCCGCGCGATAAACGAATTTTGGCGCAACGAAGTTGCGGGCGTCATCTAGTTATTTATAAATATAAAATAAAAAATACTCAGGTTTTTCTGCTGAGAACTTGTTATTAGTTATTATTAAGCCATAAGACGATGCAAGAATATTGCATCACCAAACTTACTTTGTTTCGATTGGATTTAAATCATAGTATTCATCACCACGCATGTATCTCATAGCAATCCTAGCTTTTTAAATTAAAGAAACTCGCACATTAGTACGGGAGCTCATAGCACAATTTTTTTTGTGATTACTTACAAGCAAATTTTTTGTGAGTAGCTACATTTTGATAAGACGGACACCATTTTTATTTTCGAAAAATCTCGAAAGTGGTAGCTAACAGAAAAAATCTGCAGGTTAGGGTTTCGTTTTAGGGTTCTGTAATCAATAAAACTTGGTTGACTACTGTACCCTAAAACGGAACCCTAACCAGCAAATTTTTTGTATATTGGTAGGTTAATAGTTATATAATTTAACAGAAACCTTGTCCTACAAATAAAACAATCCATATTTTAGGACCATCAAGTCAAAGTATGAAATTCTTTCTATCTCTGTTAGCTACTACTTTCGAGATTTATATCGAGATCGAAAATAAAAATGTTGTTCGTCTTATCAAAATGTTAAGTACTCACAAAAAATTAGCTTGTTAGTAATCACAAAAAAAAATTGTTCTAGGGCTACATGATAATAAAAATATTTACAAAATGTGTTTCGGCTTAAACTGAACCAAAAGTCTACCCGTTACACACGGGTAGACTTTTGGTTTGGTCTGATAGATCCTTTAATTTAAAAAAAAAAAACTCGCACATAATAATTACCGCAAGGATGTCGTCAAAGTTATGGAAGCCCTCAATAGTTTGAATGTTGGCGACAATGGCAATCCTCCTCCCCCTCTCGCCCATTAAGTGTCTCAGTTCTGTAATGGCATCGGTGGAGTTTACGAAAGGCGCGATAAGAATGTCCAACTGAAATGTACGAGCGTAGTTTATTTCATTAACGTTTTCCCCCTTCAACTACATTTTCCTGTTTGTGTGGTCGTTATAATTTGTACACTTTTATAGGGACGTCATTCAAGGAACTCGCTATTAAAAGATTGTCTATTGAAAAAGCCTTTTGCATTAACTTCAAAACATAATTTCATTGCTCGTAGCAGATTTTTCTGATACGTATAAATTTAACATTATCACGGATAATATTATGTTAAAACTAGATTTATTGAAGTGGTCACCTCGAAGACATTCCCTTTATTAATAAAAATTTTAAAACCGTGCATAGGTAATACAATATAATGTAACCACTACGATGTTTTGTACTTATCTGAAGTAAAAAAGGCGTTAGATAGGCAAAGACTGCAAATCATTGACTAGCGTATCCAATGAGTAAAACTTGTATTAGTAAGAGGTTAATACTAAACAAGGTTTGTACCTCACCTGATGGCGTATAGCTATTTCGATCAGTTCCTTATCTCTGTCGCTATAATTAGGCATATCTAGGACTGTATTCGAAACGAACAGGTCTTTGTTAGATCCAAGACGGCCACCGACAACGATTTTACAAGTGACCGTAGTTTTCGACACTACATCCACTAACAACATAATCTTTTCGTTATCTAGATATATTTTCGTCCCTTTGGTTACTTGATCGGCCAAATTCATGTAGTCAACATATACTATGTTCTCCGAGCAACGTTCTCTGTATGTCTCATCTGTGGTCAGCCTTAAATTTTCACCAGATTTTAACTCCACTTTTTCACCGAAGGTCTGTAAAATACGTGATGCGAGTCCAAAGATTTGAAACGCGCGAATACAAAAAAGTGGTTTGTTTACTGAATTGAGTCAAATTAATGAAGGTTCGACCCATGTCCTCGATTCTCACACTTTACGTTACCAAAATGTGGTTTAAATTAGAGTTTACAACACACGTCCTACTAAGGGCTCCGTTCCACCGCGGCGCACGGAGAGACTACGCGCGTGCGTCAAGCTTCGCTTTGTAAGAAAATATATGTGACTGGGCCACTGCAACCCACGGACACGCTACGCACGAATTGACGTAGTCAAAGATAAAAACGTGCGCCGCGTGGCCGTGCACGGCGTGAGCCGCGGTGGAATGGCGGCTTTATGTCAACTCAATATGTCGGCTGGACTCAAGCCCAACTTACGTAGGTCCGCCTATGAATCAACTTCTCTGATAGTACATTGGCGCCGCGCGGTATATAGCAATGAGAGGGCGAATTGACTCAAGTCAAAGAAATAAATCCGTGGTGGAATGGAGCCTTTAAGGTGATCGCACATTTGACGCGCCGCATTTTAGAATTCGTTGTATGAAAATATGATGATTGATGTGCCTCGCACATTCGTCCGCTCCGTACGCGCCCCATTTCGTGTACTATTCGGTGGTGCTGACAAATTTAATGTGCGATCATTTTCACAATTATTCTTTTCTTCCTCATAGTTTGATTGGTATTTAAGTATACAAATGATGGATGCATAATTAACTTACAGAGAGTATAGTCCCAGTTCTTATTTTTTTGCCATAAAGCATTCCTGCAATCGCCAAAGGACAATTTCGTCCGACAGATCGGCTGTAGTTCTTTGTAGCTTCTCGAATATTCTTTATCGTTTCTATATGCTCGTCGAGTTTTCCAAACACGAAGTTTATTAATGCTATATTCATACCGGCAGCTAACATTTTCTCTATAGAATCAATGTCCCGTGAAGATTTCCCTACGATTAAACTTGAGTTAGACCATTTGTCATTTTTATGAAAAAATTGCTTGCTTAAACGTTCTCATAATATTGCCAGATAAATGCTTAATGTTTTATAATAAAAATCCACATCCAGGATAAATTGGATGTTGTTAAGCGTTTGTGTATCTTTTTTTTTTAACGGGCTTTGGCCCACCACACATTCCCACCACTGTATCTCCTGTGTCGCCAGGATCGACAGCGGTATCCAACCACGAAAACCCTGTGATATGATCTCAGGGAGCCCGAGGGACATGCTAAAGCTGTCTTGGGACCCGCAACGAATTTAATCAGAAGAAGATAGGAGGAGTAGGAAGTGTACAGTTTCCCTCCCCATAAATAGCGGGAGACAGCACAAAGTTGCAATGACCGAAAGTCAAAGAACTAAAGGGAAAGCACCACGGGAATAATTAATATTAATTATGACTACTAAGCTAGATCTAAGTTAATGTTGGGATTTGTTGTGTTACACTGTTTCCAGTAATAATTATGACAAAAACGCTTAAAGGCCTTAACAAAGGCGCTAAAAGGAAGTTCCTTGCGTTGTCCACGAGATCATCGTAATATGGGACTTCAGATTTGCAAAGTATGTTGTTAAGCATTATAGATCTTTCGTTTTGCCAGAGGTTGCCATTTTGCCATTACTAGCCCGGACTTTTTAAACGCTCGCGATAAACCAAAAATAGCTAGATTGTTTGAACCCTTAAATGATTCAGTACGTTACCTAATGTCCGAATGGCAAACTCGCTGGGATAACTCCACAAAAGGTCGCCACCTTTATAACTTTTTTCCAGATATACGTCAACGGCTATCCGAACACTGGATGGATATTGATCATTGCGTATCTCAATTCCTGACCGGTCATGGTAATTTTAAAGCCAAACTCTATGGATTTAAATTAGTAGAATCACCCATGTGCGAGTGCTCGACCGAAGGCAACATGTTCGAACAAACCGCCCATCATGTTCTCTGGGAGTGTTTGTGTATCATCCCACAAAAAATACTTATTAAGTTATGAATGCAGTCATGTTCTTTAGATCATTTACAATAAGACTGCATTCATAACTCAACACCATTTTGTGGGTTAATACAAAAAAATATGCTTCACAGCGACCAATTCTACACAAACTTAGGACAAGGTGGGAAAACCAATAACTAGGGTCAATTTGTTGGGACGTATTTTTAAAAGAGCTGAGAGGGTCGAGGGACTTAAGTCTTTCAACATTGATAACTTATTTTATTTACTTAATATATAGTTCAATTTTGTACGGATAGTTTAAAAATGCATCCCATTGCATGGACGCGTCACACGATGGCTTATTGGCTATTGCAAATATTTGGACACAGTTTAGACAAGAAATATCCTTAGCTGAACTTAATTACTGTGATAAGGCACAAAGATTTAATCAAAAAGCTTATGGGCCGTTCAGATTCAGCCCTATCGGGCAGTAAAGTGGGCAGGTATTAGTGGGCAGCTCAGGAAGAATGTAAATAGTCGCTCTTGCTGCCACTCATCATGCCACTGCCGCTGCCTAACGAAGCAAGTATGTAGAGGGCTGAGCGTAAACACTCACTCGTGTCGTTACTGCCGCAGAAGTATTCAACGAACAGCGCGAGGAGCAGCGGCAGTGGCTGAATGTAAACGTCCATTACCAATACTCGCAACAATGGCTGTCAGTCTTTGACATGGTGCAGGAGCAGTGACGTCCAGGTGAAGAATGTGATCAAGCGTGGACGAAGCCTGGGACGCTGCCAACTGTTGTCCAGGCAAGTCCAAGGCATCATACTAAACGGCCAAATTAATTTCTTTAAATTAAAATGATTGGGCAGTCGGGTGTATTAAAGATCATGACTAATATTGACTTGATATAACCTGATAAAATAAAGAAGGTCCGCCAGCTGGTAATATTGGTGGAGTACATAGTTAGACAGGTGGATTCCAGCGTCAGATTTTTTTACATTAACATCTAGTGCATAATCTTCAAATAAATGATATCCAAGTTATATAATAGCAAAAGTAGATAAATTGTGGTAGGTACCTCGTCTAGTTTTACGTCGTAGTCCGTAGGCCACACCATTTTATTATCTGAAACGTAAATACAGCAGTAACGTACAGAGATCACAACTAAAACGTAGTGATTATATTCTCTTTGATTACAACAAATTCGGGAGTGACAGATTTTTAGACAGATTGACGTGACAAAACCATAAAACAATTCTGTTTTTTTGTGGCTGCCATACATGGTACGGTCTATCGGGGAGGTCCACCTGGTATGACTGCGCAGATAGACCGGAGTGTGTGTGGGAATTTAAAAAAACTCTGAAAATGGTACGGTTTCCACGCGATAAATTTATTTCGTCGTAACGAAGTTGCGGGAAGCATCTAGTACTATACAGGGTGTAACAAAAATAAGTGATAATACTTTAGGGTGTGCATGTGTTCCTTGTAGAGAGTTCACTGTGAAAGTAGCAGCGCTGAAAGACCAATTTTTTTTTCACTTTTGTATGGGAAAACTCGTGACGCTGGGGCGCTTGCCCATACAAAAGGGAAAAAAATTTTTGGTCTTTCAGCGCTGCTACTTTCACAGTGAACTCTCTACAAGGAACACATACACACCCTAAAGTATTATCACTTATTTTTTATACACCATGTATAATCAATTATAGAAAATAAAATAAATAATAAGGTAAAGATAACTAGACTAAGAAATCTCGAAAATCCAAAGAATAAAAAGATTAACTCTCATTTGAATGTATTCAAGTATCGAGGTAAGCCTAAGTATAAATAAACCACAGCTGTCTGGAACGATAAATAAACCCGACCAGAGTAAACAGAGGATTGTTTTATTTGTTGGAAAACCATTAGGGGATCAAAATAAGTCTTAGATAAAAATACGTACAAGTCGGACTTAAGGGACGCTTCACTTGATAAATGCGATTGTACTAAATTGTAGGAAAATGGGGCCCTCCGCCTAGGGCTTAGGGACTGATGTATTTATAATACGTGCCAATAAGAAGCTGCGGACTTTAGATGTTTAGAGCTTTGTAGAATCAAAATGAATGTTTCATTGTTGAATGTTGAATTCAAGGTCAAGAAAATTGAGGTCGTGATGAACTTAAGTATGCCATTTATGCAGGATTTTTATTCGCGCTTAAACCGATATATTTTAACAATGTTTATATTCTACAAAATTTAAAGATAGTCGTAGAAATTGTATTTTTATTTATTTAATTATAATATAATAAGCGCCACAAATAATTAATAAACAATTAAGTGTTTGATAAAGTTATAATAATAACATTAAAATAATAATAATTTAATATAATGTGTCTAATTTTACATTTTCTATTATATGAGCGGTGAATGGCGATCACTTATTTATATGATAATATTATATCCATACTTTCATAATTGGTATAGTGATAATAAATTATAAAAGCGAAGGTGTGTCTGTCTGTTACCTCTTCATGCTCAAACCGCTGAACCGATTTTACTAAAATTTGGTATGGAGACATTTCGAGTCCCGGTAAAGGACATTGGATAGTTTTTGTTCCAAAATATATACGATTTCCACCCGATAAACGGATTTCTGCGAAACTGAATTATGAGCGTCATCAGCTTGTTACTAACAGTTTAGGTAATATTATTCTACGAATAATAAAAACTAAGGAAATTGAATTTGGTTCTCGAGGTTCTTTTCGCATACAATTATACAAAATTCTTGGATGTATTCGGGTCTCCTTTTGCAAAGTTTTTTTGACACAGATTTTACTCTTCCTTAGTTTTTATTATTCGTAGTTAATATTGTTGAAATAGGCAACAAATAATAAAACATTTCAATGAAGGTTTGAACGAAGGTGTCTAACAAATTTTATAACAATAGACACTGAATTATGAGTTATGATATGACACAAAGTTTTGGAGCGGGACACAGAGCGGGATATTAATGAATTATGAAGATGATGTAACTTCACTGATCTGAAGAAGGCTTTGAGACTGCAACTTTTGAAGACCTATTGAATTAATGTAATTCAGATTTACATTCAGAACAAAAAATTTAACCACATTTTGTGCAATATAATAACGTGATTAAATTGCTAAATGTATACTTACAGATTGTAACAAAACTAAGTGATAACACTATAGGGTGTGTACGTGTTCCTTATACTTAGAGAGTTTACTGTGAAAGTAGCAGCGCTGAAAGACTAATATTTTTTTACTTTTGTATGGGCAAGCACCCCAGCGTCACAAGTTTCCCCATACAAAAGTTAAAAATATAATTGGTCTTTCAGCGCTGCTACTGTCACAGGTATGAGAGAACTCTCTACAAGGAACACGTACATACCACTTAGTCACTTATTTTTTATATCACTTAGTTTTGTTACACTCTGTATTAGGTAAGCACAGTTAGGTGGTATTTAAATGCATAGTTTAAAATATTAATAGTAATAAATAATAATGGTAATGAGATGATGCTTCATTGCTTTAAGCATTAACAGCTAAAACTGAACAAAAGGCTCCCGCGCAAAAAATCATTTCTGCTCCAACAAAGTTGCGTAAAACGTCTATAAAATATGTATAATATGCCTGTTATGTTATTTCTCTACTATCTCGGGCGTCATTTTAAGTCATTAACTTAGTTTAAAAATAAATGAAGTAGCAAGTGGACAGGACAAGCTCTTAGCAAGTTTTAATTACTTTACCCTCGGGTCTGTTGTCTTGAGTTCAACCACTTTTATTTCTCCCGAAGCTAGTTTACTCGTAATTTACCCGCATTATTGTAAATAAATTGCTAAACAATGAATAGAAGACCAATTAAATGGTATATTGCGAGATAATTTTGTTTTAAATAAAAACCCTGCAGGCTGCAGACGAAAAAATTCGAAAAAGGAATAACTTTTTTTTAATAACATTCCATACAAAGTGCAATGACATTTTCTTAGAAAACCGATCAAATCGAAAAGAGATCAAATGTCCATACGTTTTTCAGATGCATACGGAAAACATCTTTACAAGAGCACTCGAAAAAAATATACGAAACTCTCACAAAAAAGTTAGACACTTCCACATTCATGGGCCGCTGCCGTGAGCGTGTGCGCCAAAAAACGAAAACACGGCGACAAAAAAAGATCGCCAGGTTTTCGGAGTCGGCACGGCGAAGTATGTTCTTAAAAGATGCACTCTTTGTGGCACGCGCTCTTTGTGATACGCTATTTTGAGCCCTAAGTCCCGTCTGAGTGTCCTTACCCGGATAATATCTTATATTTTCCACCAGACGTTATTTTCATATTTTCCTCTTCATGATTCGTTGACGTGAAGCCCAGTCATATTATATTGTGTTTTAATACGGTCCTTAATATTCATACTCGTTTATGAAATACGTACTAAAAACCGGTGGGTTTACACACTAATAAGTTAAGTCTTCTTTATGGTATTCAGTACTTTTAACTTTACAATTATAGTGTTACGTAACGTAGACGTAATAAGCGTCGTCAAATATATTATAATAATATTATGTTGTAACTTATAACTACGTTGTATAACATTAGCTTGGACGTATCTCTGGAGTCTATGTGAACTTGGATTCGTTCTGAAATCAGTATTTCCAAACGAATCCAAGTTTATCACAGCGATAGGGAAGTATATACCTACAGGAGATCACAGTTGACACACGTCCCAACTCCTATCCCAAGAGATCTTGAACGCTATTAAAAGTTTACCAACTCCGTAACAGCGCCAACTTGTGTTGCTATCATTGCAAACGCCAAACGTTAATACGACACAAAATTGAAAATATTGCTGATTATAAGCTTTGTGAGAATACTAAAGAAAGCTGAACAAGTTCTGAAAAATACTAGGATAACTTTGAGCCTAGGACAAGCGACATGTCGTTAGAATGCACTATTTTTGTGCAAATTGTAGAGAACAGCACTGCCGTGCAATCACTAAAGCGCAGTAAGGCGCATTTTTGTGATTTTCCGTTTTTGATATATTCTAAATCTACATTTTTTTCTCTTTATTTCTGGCTTACTCACATTATCCTACGTTAAATGGAAGTATTTTATTTTTAACCATAAAGTTTTTTAAAAATGCAGTAACTATCCCATTTTACCGCCAAAAAGACATTATTGCAATATAAACCGCAGTAAATCCATTGCTGCAAGGATTTTTTTGTGATTCCAGATTAAAACGCAGTAAATACAAATAAAATACTGTTTTTTTAAATAGTTCCGTATACACACACAGTCACGTGAAAACCTAATTAAAATGCAGTATATCATATATGTTAACTCCATACAAACAGTTTTTACTGCATTTAATCAGTACTAGTGATTACTAATTAAAATGCAGTAAATGCAGGTATAATACTGCATTTTAAAAAGTTAATTGCTTTATCGATATAATCTATATTACTTACTAAAATTCAGTATTTTTATAGTATTCTTTGAAGGGGATTGTATTTATGTAATTCGTACATCTATCTTTTATAAAAAGATATAAGTACTTGCAAGTTGCAGGCTATTGTAAATCGTATTTTGATATTCAATTGTAATGATCGCTAATTAATATGGTGCCACCCCAACCATTGCCGATACAGCGAAATCTTACATTGACCTCACCATGCAATAATAATCATTATTTGCATGGTGAGGTCAATATCAGACCCCACCACATCAACAATGGTCAAAATGACGCCATATTAATCAACGATAAGTGTAATCGCTTAATTTTGGCCGGTTTTAATTTTTATTAATGACAATTGATAAGTTACAAAAATTATTTATTGATTGACATGTTATAGAAAATATGTAGTTGTATTGAGCAGGAGTTTTTGGATAGATTTTAACCACTAATATACCACTTATTTCTCAGTTCCACCATTTTATAGATTTTTGTGTTCCTTTCAGTGCCAATTATGGACTGATTAATTGTATAATGTAAGTGCTTAGTATTCCTAATTCACTTAAAAATTGTATTTTTTTAAATATAGTACACCTAGTAAATTTACAGTTTTAAGCATTATTTTAAAATAACGATGTTAACGTCCTCAGATAAGATAATAATTGTTAGTTTTTTTATGCAAAAATGCAGATTTTTTTATAAATTTTTAGCTTAGGAACGAAGTTCAAATGAAAAACGCATCCTATTTGATTGTTAAAAATAACATTTTCATAATTAAATTATTATGTTGTTTCATTTGTATGCACTACTGCTTTTATGTCCCAGAACACAAAACTAACTAAAGTACAGTAATGCACCTTTTTTACTGCGTTTTAATATGTAATTATCTCTTTTTTTCTGTGCAGTAAAGGGGCCCCAAAAATATTAATGCCTGTAAAAAATTATTCATGGGGTTTTCAGAGCATTCATTACGTCTTGGATTAAGTTTATGTTATTCCCTTTGAGATAAAGTCGACAAAGAACAAAACAAATACAAACAATACTTTAAATGCGTTTTTCTCCGAACCATGATTTTGCACTTACTGCACTTTAGTGATTGCACGGCAGAGCAGCTGACATCATGAAGATGTTTGTGTACCTTAACTTTTCCTTAACTATGTAAAATACGTTTCAACTGTGAATTTTAACTGTTTTATTAAATAAATTAAAAAGTAATAATTTGTAAAAGTACACGTAATTTATAAGTTAAGGATGTATAAGGTCAAATTCCTCAGACCAATAAAAAAAGAAAGACGGAGTATTTACAGGTAATGGGGTGAAGTCGCTGTCGATCAATGTGTGCGTCACGCCTAGCATAAATACGCTAGGCGTGCGCTTGTGTGCAAAAAAATAATGTTGCCAACTCAGGGTTTCAGATTGTCAAACTCCCATCCTGTTGCAGTCTTATTAAACTACTAAGTAATGACTACAAAAGTTGCTATCAAACTAGATTGTTAATCATCATTCATTAGTAATTACTGAAAAAAGTTAATACTAAATATTGTGGCGTTTTGTCCTTTTAGTCTAATAAAGAAAACAAAACGTCAACAGATATTACAATTTATTTAAATAATAATAAAAAGAAAATAACGGTCGGGCCCCACGTTGGGCGCCAGTGTGGCGTTTTGTCCTTTTGGTCTTATAAAGAAAACAAAACGTCAACAGATATTACAATTTATTTAAATAATAATAAAAAGAAAATAACGGTCGGAGATCTAAGTGCCTGATCTGGTTTTGGGAAGTTATTTTACTCTCCTGGTTTTACGGGGAACAAGGGCACCGGCGAGAGCAGGAACCATGTGGAGGTCCAGCCTGCGAGGAAACTGGAATGGCCCTGGGGAGTGTTCTGGACGGCAGCCTCTTCCAACACAGGTTCAAGGGGCTAGGAGACACGCTCTTCAGCCTCAATCCAAAGGTCGGACTCCTATCGGGGTGCAAGACGACACTTATATTATCAAAATATTAATTCCGAAGCCTGTAATTAAAGTTACTAGGACTTATTTATTAAAAACTCAAATACTGATTTAACTGATAATATTTAAATACGGTGTTAGAACGTAACGACTTCACGGAGACAAAGATAATGTGACGTGACCGCGCTCCAGCGAGTCCCGAGAGTGAATGTCGGAACAATGGCGCGCGCGACGGCCCGCGATTGGCCGTTGACCGGTTTCGTGCAGCTACGTAACGACCGCCCGTGGTGCGAGTACAGTGAGCGATACAAGTGTTTCGCGATAAATTAAAATAAAAAATTACATTTTTTTAGAAATTTATAACTGAAGTATTACAATAATTAAGGACCATGTACGTGCAACATTACAATATCTATATTTAATAAATTATGTGTTTCAACTAAGAACAGACAGACAGACAGACAGACATACATACAGACAAAAATTGTAAAGAATGTTGTTTGGTGTATGCAGTATGTATCGTATACAGATTAATATGCAAATAGTAAAAAAATCTTTCAATACTACAAACAGACACTCCAATTTTATTTATATTAATAGATTTAAAACGAATAACGAATTTTAGGTTAAAAATAAACATTTGTCAGGATAATACAGCACGTAATATTTTTCCCCTATTATGGGGAAAAATATCTTGCGACCAGCATGCAGCACTGGTTGAGGTTCTGTGTTCCGAGACTCCCGAGACAATTTTTAAAACTAATAAATTAAATTCGTTATTTCGGTGGTAATACATAAATATTCAACTAATTACTTGTGAAACGTAATCCTACAAGGTTTCTTTTGAGCACAAGAATTGTTTTTGCACCATTTAACGATGCAGGACGGCATATTTTGATATTTCTTGACACAGATGAAAACGACATGCGCCGTCACTCGTTGAAACCGGAATGGCGGGCGGCCGGCTTCCTATGGCCGTATCGGCTTCCTATTGCCTGCCTCACCGCGTAGCATGGATGGCTCTATCTATCTTTTTTTATTGGTCTGAGGTCAAATTCATAGTACATCCAATTAAATTATGAAAGTACTAAATATGTAAAAAATTGGACACCCAGACACTTATTATTAATTATAATGATTATTTTTAATAGATTGTTATGGAATTATTCGATATTTAGTTATTATTGAAAAAAATTGAGATGTAATTTGACCACCGCTAATAAATTGGTCAAAAAACACAATGGTCGTCATGGCAATGTTCGTTTCGCGTGCGCAAAGTTAAAAACCAGTGTCAGTGTTGTGTCATGTGCCAAAATCTGACAGAAGTTGATTTAATTTATATTACTGCACATGCGCGAAAGCTGCACATGCGCATTGAAAATGAAAGAAATATGTCTAATCTAACAGCTGTATCGCCATTACTTTTCGAAGGAAAGTTTTCATTAATTTCAATTTGAAATATTTAACCAGAATTACCGGTGAACCCACTTTTTGTGGGCTTAAAAAATCGCAAATCGTACAAAGAAACTGATAGCAGTTTTTCAGGCATTTCTCTTTGTTACAAAGTTCCCAATTCTGACGAATTCTCAAAAATTGTACCACTTCCGGCACGTTTACGTATGATACATGGAAATTTTAAAATGAATTATTTCACATAACTTGTCGGTAATGTATTGATTTTTTGGTATCAATCAATGCAGGATGTTTTATTCTACTACATATTTTGAATTTAGGTCAAAATCTTTGAATTTATAAACGTGAAACGTACGAAAATTGTACCACGTCCGGCAAAAATTACGTATGATTCATAGAAATTTTAAAATGAATTATTTCACATAAATTGTCGGTAAGGTATTGATTTTTTGGTATCAATCGATGCAGGATGTTTTATTCTACTTTATATTTCGAATTTAGGTCAAAATCTTTGAATTTATAAATGTTACATACATCCTTAAACAAACCTTTGTTGCGGAATAGCGCTCCCCTCATATTTATTTGCTCACAAAACAAAACAAAAAAAAAACATACATTCTAAATTTAAAATTTTCAAACTTCGAATCAAAACGTACAAATTCCGAACACATGAAACATGAATTATTCAATTCGAAATCAACATGTGAAATCATAAACGAACGCTCCTAAAAACGGTACAAATTGAAAAAACTTGAATATCTCCCGTCTCAGTTCTTTCTATTCGTATTATCAGGCTCTCCCGAGGGAGGAGCTATCCTTAAATTTCCGATGAAAACAAAGAATTCCTGAATACAGGTTCGTGGGAGCGAATCGAAATTTACATCCTAATTTCCCTAGCGTATACTGTAGTTTCTCTATTCGTCAAATATCAAATAATTATATCCGATTGAAACCGTGAGTAATGTGATAATGCTACGTTTATATTATTTCTAGACAACAGTTTTACCTAACTTCGAGTATAGTCAAGTAGCTGGAAAATAACAAAAATACTTAAATTAAATAAATTAATTAATTAATTAAATAAAACTTTATTGTCTCTTAACCTATCAATCAATCGACGACCTCTGTGGCGCAGTTGGTGGGCACTGCAGGGCTGTTGGTAGCTCAAGCCGGGGGTCGCGGGTTCGAATCCCGCCGACGGAACAAAAAAGTTTTCAAAGTTCCTGGGTCATGGATGTGTATTAAATATGTGTATGATATAATAAAAATCTTAAATATATGTATAGTATAAAAGTATTAAATATATTTCCGTTGTCTGGTACCCGTAACACAAGTCCTTCAGGTACTTAGCACAGGGCCAGATTGACGTGGTGTGAAGCGTACATAGATATTATTTATTTATTTAATCCCCAAACGGCCTAGCCAGCTGCCGCATAACAATTGAAAAATTTATTGTGTCTGCGATACCCACGATGGAGGTGCTACTGAATACAAATTTCGATAGGAACACAAATAATAAGTAACACAAACAGTACAGGTTCACAAGTGAACTGCCGCACTCAGAGTGGAACATATAGACCGGGAGATGGTGACGCAAAATTATTGGTCATTTGTACCAGCATGGCGGTTGTTCAGGGGTCTAATTACGTAAAGGCAAAAAGGAAAATGGTGGTCATAGCGCTCGCACTGGCGGCCCAAACGCGTGGCCGTTAATCGAACGCGTCGGATAAAATATAACGAGTGTCGAACGATTTGTTCCACAAAAATGCTTGTATTTTCAGATAATCAAAAAAAAAGTAGTAGGCGGTAGCGTAATACCATACTTCTCGGGTGCGACTTACAGCCCGCCATACCAACGCGAATACATTAATTTAAAAAAAAAAACAATTCAACCGTTTGTACCAGGCTTTTTTGCATAGCTAATCATCGTCGAGTAGCCATTCACGAAAATCACCTTACCATACTTTTCCGATCATTATTTTTCATTAATTCATTAATGACTAAGAATTTTGTGTCACCATCTCCCGGTCTAATACCTACTTAAAATATGTAAAAAATGCCTCATACATTATCTGCCAAACTCTTCATTAAATTTAAGGTTAATCATAATTAAATATCTCTGAATGCGGCGGGAAGTGCGCAACCTCTGCACTAAAAATACTTGTGTATACTGTAAAATAGCCTATCCGGCACTTATGAAGTGGTGGTGAAGGCCCCAGTCTTCTTACGGATTATTCACGCGCGTATTACTTCAAAGTGTGTCGTTGTCTGTTATGTGACATTTCAAATGTACCAGACAGATTGTGAAGCAGACGTTGTATATAATGAAGTAAACACGGCCATGGGCGCCGGTAGGGGGGTGCCAGGGGGTGCACTTGCACCCCTTGGGAATCTCGGGATCAACAGGAATTATTGAAATAAAAAGCATTTTGTAACCGTATCACCATGCCGTACAAGGATAGTTCGTAATGTTTCGGCGTAATGTTTTATGTTGACGTAAATTTATAGACAGTCACTGTTGTTCGTAAAAAGTGAAAAGAAAAGAACAGAAAGAAAACCCACGCGAAAAACATACCATCCTCATCACCTTGAGTGGCAGTCTTCCACCGTGCGTTTTCGCGTAACTTTCTGCCGCGCATTGTAAAACTCTGGAAAGAATTACTGTCACCAGTAGTATTTCCGGACCTATACGACCTGCAAACCTTCAAGAAGAGAGCGTATTCCTTCTTAAAAGGCCGGCAACGCGCTTGCAGCTCTTCTGATGTTGCGAGTGTCCATGGGCGACGGTAGTTGCTTACCATCAGGTGACCCGTTTGCTCGTTTGCCCCCTTATTTAATTTAAAAAAAAACTAAAATCTGCACCCCTTGGAAACTATTTCTGCCGGCGCCCATGAACACAGCACAAGTTTACGGCTTCTGATGCTACTATGCAGCACTTTAATTGTTGAGATCATGCTGCATGCATGAAAGGTGGCAGCACATGTCAAGTAAAAAATAATAATAGATAATCGAGTACAAGCAAAGACCTCAATGAGTACAAGTTTATTTAAATTGGCAACACCAGCAGCAGCTTCGTGTCACACGTTCATATACCCAATTATTTAATGATAGTTCCAAACTGTCAATGCACAATAAAAATCACTAATTGCGAGCGACGCCCTCCTGATTGCCATTACCGCAGCACTAGTGGTACTCGAGACGCGAATTCGTCACCTGTTGAAAAATAATTAGGCAAAAAGTCTAAAACAAAAAATCAGGTGGCGCAGCTTACAAGCCCTGTGTTAAACCATTCACCCCTGAAATTCGAGTCGGGATTTTTGAAGAATTCCGCTGTACATAAACTATTGCGGCCGCTGTTCGCAACCGTCGGTGCGTTCGGTGAAAATATTTTTTAAACTTCGCAAATTACTGACGAATGTACTTGGTTGTGGAAAAGCAGACTTTGTTTATAACTACAGATTCTTGCCTAAGTAAGAATAAATTTTATTATAGAATTTAAAAGTACGAATTATTATGATTAAAGTAATATCCAAGCGATTTTTTCACTAATTAGTAAGTATAGGAATATTATTCGTCTGTTTATATTTTTAAACGACTTCCAAAAAGGAGGAGGTTTCTCAATTCGACCGTAAATATGTTCTTTTTTTATGTTTGTTCGCGGATAACTCCGTCGTTTGTGGACCAATTTCCAAAATTCTTTTGCTGTTGTAAAGGATATAGTTGGAATTTGGTAACACTTTCATAAAATTGGTGATCTGATGATGAAATCCATGAGGAATCGAGGGAACTCCTTAAAATTTATATGGAAATATATGTTTCCATATAAATTTTAAGGAGTTCCCTGGAAATATATGTTTCCATATAAATTTTAAGGAGTTCCCTCGATTCCTCATGGATTTCATCATCAGATCACCAATTTTATGAAAGTGTTACCAAATTCCAACTATATCCTTTACAACAGCAAAAGAATTTTGGATTTGATTTTAACTTTTTCTGAAGGACTTTAAGTATATGCTACCAAAAAGTAAGATTTTGCACCAATGTATACCCTGGTTCCGAAGGTGCTGTACAGAACTCTTGACTCCTTATAGATAGATGTTCGGGGATTTCGGAGTTATTTAAACAACTAAAAGCAAATGCCAATACATCAATTTCATCAATCATCATCATCATCACCATAATTATGCCACGCACCATCATATTATGACCCTATTATATTATACATTATACATTAAAAAGAGAAAAATAATTATTTTTAAACAAAAAATTGAAACAGATTTCTACACTAAAAACTACGGTGAATAAACTAAAAAGTGTTAAATAATTCTAATTCTATATTAGTGGCTTTTTTAGGATTGGCCTAAGCCTCAACTATGTCTGTACTCAATCTTCATACTTTTGCAGTCGGTACCAGCCAGCTAACTTCTATGTCAAAAATCTCAGAAATTTTAGGAGCTGGTACCGACTTCAAAAGTATGAAGATTGAGTACAGACATAGTTGAGGCTTAGGCCAATCCTAAAAAAGCCACTAATATAGAATTAGAATTATTTAACACTTTTTAGTTCATTCACCGTAGTTCTTAGTGTGGAAGTTGGTTTCAATTTTTTGTTTAAAAATATTTTTTTTTGTATGTTCAACGATCACTTCGCCGTTTGTGGACTGATTTTCAAGATTTTTTCGCTATTGTATCAGGTTTAACCCAAATTTGGTACCATGTTCATAAAAAAGGTAACTTGATGATGGGATCCATAAGTAATCGAGGGAATTCTTTTCTATTTTTACCAAAACCCCATTTATCTGGATGATATTGTGATTTCGATTCATAATCCGAAGTATTTCAAATGGAAACTTATAGTGATTTTGGATAAATAATGAAGTATTCCAAGTAAATCTTACCAAAAAGTCAGATTTTGCACCAAGATAGGTATATCATGGTTCAAAGGTGGTGATCAGAACTCCGATCTCCTTATATATACATGTTTGGGGATTTCGATGTTGTTTAAATAATTGAAGGCATATGCTAATTACTTTATATTAATCATCATCATCGTCTTTACCCTTACATCTTGCAACATCACATTATGACTCTATTATTAGTATTATTAGTGTTTTTCATAGTTTGTGGACACTGGACAGGTTTCGAAAATTATTTTGTTGTTGTATAGGGTATAATATTTGAAAATTGCGAGACGTAGCTTTTACGGCGGTACCGGCCAATAGTTGCGTGTGTACGGTAAATTATACGGCTATTGCTGAACTAAAGATTTCCTTTGGTAGGATTGGTCCTTATGGCCCAAGGATGGATTTAAGATGTGGATCCACCGCGATTTTTGATTAAATTTTTTTAAAATTTTAGCAGCTTCTGCTCTGGAGGAAAATAGAGTCTCAATCTGTATAGAGGCATTAATTATGGTACTATTCCAAGTTCGGTACCATATTCGGATGACTTAAAAATGCTTAATTCATTTTAGGACTCATATTTGCACGATAAAGATGTTAAACAACGTAAAAAGAAGAAGTAAAAGCATTATTTAAACGCGCTAATCTTAGTATGAGTCAATAATTACTGGTCCGATTTGAAAAATTCTTTCAGTGTTAGATAGCCCATTTATCAAGAGAGGCTATAGGCTATATTTTATTACGCTAAGACTAATATAAGCGAAGAAATAGAGGAAAATGTGGAAAAACGAGGGAAATTATTTGAAAGGGCTTGTTTCACGAACTACTGGAGTATTTTTTTTGTTATTTGGCACAGATAAAAAATAGGAACGTGAAGGATCATAGGCTATTTATTGTGGACTAATTTGTCCGTGAAATATCTGCGAAGCAGCGCGGAACGTCTAGTAATATTATAAAGCTGAAGAGTTTGTTTGTTTGTTTGAACGCGCTAATCTCAGGAGCTTCTCATCCGATTTAAAAGAATCTTTCAGTGTTTGATAGCTTATTTATCGAGGAAGGCTAGAGCTTATATTTTATCACGCTAAGACCAATAGGAGCAAAGATACAGAGGAAAAGGTGAAAATAAAGCTGAAGAGTTTGTTGGTCACTTTGTTTGTTTGAACGCGCTAATCTCAAGAACTACTAGCCCGATTTGAAAAATTATTTCAGTGTTTGATAGTCTATTTATCGAGAAAGGCTATAAGCTATATTTTATCACGCTAAGACCAATAAGAGCAAAGATACAGAGGAAAATGTAAAAAAACGGGGAAAATTATTTGAAAGGGCTAATATTTCACAGGCTACTGGAGCAATTTTTATGTTATTTGACACGTGTATATAGTAGAATACGTAAGACATGGCTTATTAATTTGTGAAAAATATACGGTTTCCGTGAAATTTCATATTTACGCAGACGAAGCCGCGCGGAACCACTAGTATTATTATTATGTTTATTGCTCCATTCATCACCATGTCTTTGGCATGCAGAATAATGCGGCTATCAACCTTCTGATAAAATGAAACTCGACTTTATACCTAAATCCCACGCAGTTATTGACCTCATACCTTGTTAAAGCTACCCCCCCCCCCCCCCCCCCCCCCACCTGCATGAAATATTCAGGTGGCTCCACATCGTAAACCCATCTTAGGGATATAAAGATCAATCCTACCAAAGGAAATCTTTGGTTCAGCAAAATCCGTATTCCTCGTTTTTTTGTCTTGTACGCACACGACTACAATGCGGGTCACGGGTAGTAATATTATCGTCGACATGATGGGATCTATAAGCAATCAAGGGAAATTATTGATAAAAACACACATGACGGTTAAAAGGTTGTTTCTAGTAACTCAAGCATAATATGTTATAAATAACTGAAATTTCATATGAAGGTGTCTCTGGATCCAAAGGCCCATGAACAGAATTCCTGAACCTTTAAACATAAAACCTTGGCAGCATCGCTTAAATAACTGCAAGCATTTACCACAATTTCGCTTACAGTAATATAATTATTGAAATATATAATGCGCAGATAACCATTACTTTCGTAGTGGTTATCTACGCATAAAGTCTTGTGGTCGTGTAGATAACTAAAAAGAGTAAAATTATTATTTTTTAACAAAAAATTGAACCCGACTTCCAAGGTAAGTAATTAAAAACAATATTCTTAAAAAAGTCCAAAAAGTATGAAATAATTATAATTCATAATTAGTGCTTTTTTCAAAATTTGACTAAACCTCAACTTATTCTGTACTAAATTTTCATTTTTTTGAAGTCAGTACCGGCTAAGTTCTATGTCAAGTATCTCACTTCTAGGTACCGACTTCAAAAGAATAAAAATTTAGTACAGAATAAGTTGAGGTTTAGTCGAATTTTGAAAAAAGCACTAATTAAGAATAATAATTATTTCATACTTTTTGGACCTTTTTAAGAATATCGACGAGTGAAAGCGGAAGTGGCGTAACTTGTATTTTGGCCAAAATCACTTTTTAATTGATTGTTGTATAAAAAAAAATTCTGCGTCGAATGGTCTATATCTCGTCTTTCTACGATAAATTCTAGTAAAGATACGACCATGGATTTTTACCACCTTTTAGCACAGACCTTAAAAAAATTTGTCGTAACTAGACGAAAAACTGCATTTTTTGAATAAAAGATAGATATGACAATGCGTGAGAAATTAGAAAAAGATACGACACAGGTTTTTTAATTCTCTAGTTTGATTTAAATGAGTTACGACATTTTTGTCGCCTAAAATACAACATTTACAAAGATACGACAATTTATTTCATACTAATTTTATAGGTATGAGAAATTTATTACATTTCAAACACATAATTTTATTCTTAAACCTATACTTACAACCAATGAATATACTTAAGTAATGAGTACAGAGATAAGTAACGCCATATCATCTCCCTCCTGCCCCTGTATGACACCTTCAACGACGCACCATATACGCCGTTCTTAACGCCTTTTAGTAGATTGTTAGCGTCGATTTGAGAAAACGTGTTTGTGTGTATCAATGCACGTTTATTCTGAATGGAACTGAACACGCTTATTCTTAAATGAAGCTTAAAGACGTATAGTGAAATGTTGCATGTATGTGTCCACGTATATTTTTTCCCCTGAGCATTGCTCTGGACATCTACACACTTATTCTTGTATACATATTTTGTTGATTTTACATGTTTGTAAAGATAAAAGCCCGTATATTTTCTGTTAACAATAACGATTATCGACTCATTTTTTTATGTTTTGCTAATATTTTTTTTTTGTTGATGGTTCAATAAAAAATATTGTTGAGCTGTTAATTGTTGTTGTTAATAAATATTGAGCTCCTTCGGGTCTATGCGTGGACACACACATAATATAAAATGAAGTACAACCTTGCCTCTAGGTCCTTCAAGAGAGAGAGATGTCTCTGTCTGTAAGAGACTCGAGACTCCTTCCGGGAACCATGTACGGGACATGGTCTCTGGCCAAAGCTATTGAAGGCAATTTCATGCAAGCTACCATCCCTACAAGTAGAAAATGGATCGCTAGCCCACGATGCAAAATACAAAACCGATCTTCTGGGCAAGCTCTTTGCGTCAAGCTCGACCCTAGATGACGAGGGATAGAAAACGCCGACCATACCACGATGCACAAGCATCATGTCGGAGTTTCATCAGCGCTCAGTCCTGCGTTCCCTTGATATCCAAAAGCAGAGTCGGCCTGACGGAATCCCTCCTATTGTGTTAAAAAAGTGTGCTCCAGAGTTGGCTCCGGTCTTAACGCGTCTTTTTCAGTTCTCCTACTCTTCTGGCATTGTCCCGGCTTCTTAGAAGACAGCCTTGGTGTAAAAAGGTGACCGCTTAAATCCTTCCAGCTACAGACCAATCGCTATAACCTCCGTCAGCTCGAAGATTATGGAATCCATAATCAATACCCAGCTCTATCGATACTTGGGTGGCCAGGGACAAACAGTACGGGTTCCGAAAGAGTCGCTTGGCTGGTGATCTCTTGGCGTACCTAACTCGTCGTTGGGCTCAGGCGATTGAGTCGAAGGGAGAGGCACTGGCTGTTAGTTTGCACATTGCAAAGGCCTTTGATCGGGTTTGGCAAAAAGCGCTGCATTCAAAGCTTCCATCATATGGGCTCCCCGAGAATTTATGTAAATGGGTCACAAGTTTCTTAGCAGATCATGTTACAGACCAACCGGCTCCCCTGATATTTTTCTAGATATAGAGTCGAAACAAACTTGTGTCTAAAATAGAGAATTCACAGGAGAAAGTCTCTGAATGGGGTAGACGTTACTTATTCCAATTCAACCCCGCCAATACATAAGTCTGCGCGTTCACCACTAAAAAGTCACCAATGGTCATATTCGTTCATATTCTCCTCGTTTTCAGGGCACCCCTTTAACATTCTCCCCCAGCATTGAAATACTTGGCGTAAACATATCAAGCGAAGTCCAGTTCTGATGTCATCTAGAGGGTGAGGCCAAGTTAGCCTCGAAAAAACTTGGTGTCCTTAACAGAGCGAGACAGTATTTCAGTCCGGACCAACGACTATACATAACTCTGCAAGGCGCAGGTTCGGCCTCATATGGAATACTCTTCTCATGCCCAGAGGCAGGGGCGCCAAATACCAACTACTCCCTTTGGATCGTATACAATGAAGGGCCGCTCGCATTGTTGACTGCCATAGTGTTTCAAACAGGCTGGACTCCTTGAAAATACGCCAAGATGTAGCTTCACTCTGCATCCTCTATCGGCTTCATGATGTATCACGGGGAGTGCCCTGAGGGATTGTTCAGAACCATACCTCCTGCAATTTTTCGCCATCGTTCCACGCGAAAAATATACCATCCTCGTCACCTTGATGAGTGGCAGTCTTCCACCGTGCGTTTTTCACGTAACTTTCTGCCGCGTACTGTAAAATTGTGGAATGAACTGTCACCAGCAATATTTTCAGACCTATACGACCTGCAAACCTTTAAAAAGATAGCGTATTAGTACCGGGTAAGGCCGGCAACGCACCAGCAGCCCTTCTCATGTTGCTAGTATCCGTGGGCAACGGTAGTTACTTTCAATCAGGTGACCCTTGTGCTCGTTTGCCCCCATATCTTATAAAATAAAAAGAAGAACTTTAAATTCATGAGCATGAATAAAATATTAGGGCTTAAACCTTTATAAAGTAGAAAAAACAAGAGAAATAAATGTTTTATTACATTAATTTTCATTTTATTATAATAATTTTATATTTCAATGTTGATTAATGATCAATGAAACAAATTTCCATTCCTTTATTTTCTTATGTTATAAACAAATAATAGTAAATAGTCATATTATTTCTTTTAATTTGTTATTATGACATTCTTTTAAAACAAACAATTAATTTAGTTTGAGATACAGCATTTCATTTTCACAACGTCTGTCGCCGATTTTGCACTTGAACCAAAAGTTGTAAGGCAATTTAATTAAGTAAACAAGATACGGCAAAATGAAATGTGTAGGGGCGTATTATATTTGAGATACGACAGATCCGTCGCTCAAAAAATTATGCTTTTTTAAGTTATCTATACATTTCCTCTCAAAGATACAACATTTCTGCTGCGTAAAATAGAAATATTTTTTGTCGTAACTTGTTAAAAATCAATGAAATATCAACTTTAGAAAAAATTTAATAAACTCATCGTATAGGTCTTAAATTAATTTAAATACGTTCCAATTTTTAAGTTTCTACCTTAATAAATATAGAAGTTATGAATTTTTTAAAAAGTTTTTTGGCTCTCCTGTAAAGTTGGATTTTTCAAGTTACGCCACTTCTGCTTTCACCCGTCGATATTGTTTTTAATTACCTTGGAAGTCGGGTTCAATTTTTTGTTGAAAAATAATAATTTAAGCTTAAAACGCTGAATTGATTGAAAATGATAATGTACTTTAAATGTCAGAAAAGTATTACCTTGGAAGTCAGGTTAAATTTTTTGTTAAAAAATAATAATTTAAGCTTAAAACGCTGAATTGATTGAAAATGATAACGTACTTTAAATGTCAGAAAAGTACAGGTTTCATGGTGGCAAAATTTACGATTGTCGCGCCATTTACGAATCTCGCACGAATAAACTTCCAGGCAAAATCTATTTGTATATTGAAGGCGCCAATCCACCGCAGCGCATGCGGTGCACGGTCATGCAGCGCATGGGTTTATTTCTTTGACTACATGGGTCAACGTTTCCGCTGCAGCACACGTTACTTACGACTATGTACACGCTTCCGTGTATTCCGTGCACAGCATGCGTAGCGTGGCCAGCGTTGAGCTATGTGTGCACCATATTCGGGCAAGCTATGTGAGTCAAATAGCGTGGCCGTGGGTTGCAGTGGACACAGTCACATAATACAGGGTGTAACAAAAATAAGTGATAATAATAATTAACTGAGGTAATTCTTGGGTTAAGGTGTATCTAAAAATTTGAAATCTTTGAAAAAATTTTTGAGTTATACAGCCCTGTCTACTACTGTACACTACTCCACGTGGACTTTCATTCATTGACTCAGATTCGAACGCATCGATTGGTCTAACCGAGTCTAACGCAAGCGAATCGCGTGAGCGCATGAACCAATCAACGCATCGAAAATTTTTCATTCATGACTACTAGCTCCACAATCCACGTACTTTTTAATTTTGCGGTTCCGCATAATTAAGAAAAATAAGTTTATTGTTATGATATTATTTTAATGTACTTTTTTTACATTATTGTTTTGGATTAATCGTAAATAATAAAAAATATTATTTGAGTACAAAATGATGTAAAATCTAGTACTTTTACATTATTTTAAATGAGAAATCAATTAAGTATGACAAATGTGTTACACTTTTTAAATTAACGTAATTAATAATGCATCTAACACGTTTTTCTTTCGAAAATAAAATATCTTTCGTTACTGAACCCTTTCCAGATCACCTGATTGAAGTCATTGCGCTCGCGCAGCGCGCTTGTACTAGGGTTGACAAAAATTTTTACGATGCGGTATTTAATTGAAAATGTATTTATGAAAAAAAAAATGTCTTTCAGCGCTGCTACTTTTGCAGTGAACTCTGTGTAAGGGACACATACACACCCTAAAGTATTATGATATTATCACTTGTTTTTGTTACATATTTTCTTACAAAGCGAAGCTTGCCGCACGAGCGTAGTCTCTCCGTGCGCTGCGGTGGAATGACGCCTTAAAGGCGTCATTCCACCCATACCCTTAAACAAACGCGAGCCGATGTTTTTTAACCCTTAATTTGAATTGGATTTTGAGTAATAATTGTGGGTCGCTTATTTCATATTTTTGATCAAAATTTATAAAAAAAAGTAAAAGGGGTAAAAAAAGGGGTAGTTTTTTGGGTGGTAAATAATTTACCATTATGCACTCATTACTCAAAATATTAAATGTTGGTGGTAAAATAGTTACAATTGTCCATTTTGGTTTATTTTTGGTTCTTGGTTCTACTTACATAATGTATTATTTTTTATTAAATATTTTGGGAAAGAAACAAAATAATATTTGAAGATATAAACATTTAATAAATAGTTATAATATGTCAAAGTAAATCCTTACACCTTGAGTCTGAACTTAACAATTAAGAGCCATATTCACACACATAAACTCCAGTCGTGCGTCGGAGCTGACACACTTTTTTTTTAGTATTTAAATATTTTGTAGTAAATTTACTATTTATTTATATATATTTTTACTGTTTTACTCTATTTTTTAGTGTTTAGATATTTAGTAGTAAATTTAGTAAAAAAAAATTGTAAACAAAAATTTTTTTTTTAGTGTTTAAATATTTTGAAGTTAATTTTTGTTCAGGAACCTAGGTAATTACTATTTTAAGTTGAAAAATAACTCAAACATGTTAAATATTTTCGTATGACAAAATGATTTTGGTATTACGTATGTATGAGAATTTCGAGGGTAGCCCGGCCCCTTAAAAAAAATTAACAACACTATAATATATAACGTTTTGATAACTTAAAACTTTTCCAAATAAAATAGCTTTTTATGTAAATATCATCAAACTTTTGTCAAGACGGGATCGGACAACGGTAAACTATTTACCACTTCTTTGAAATGTCTTTATTTTTAATTTTTATTTTTTAAAAATTTATATAAATATAAATCAATTGCGGACGCTGATGACGAGATCATACAATATAGGTATGTTATAATTTAGGAATTTGAATCTAAAAACCACTAAACAAAATTTTCTTTGAACAAAGTTTCAAAAAAAACAAAAACGTGCGTTAAAAACTTGATTTTTTTCACACCAAAACCGTATTGTTGACTTTGACATATACCTGATAGTGACAAATGACATTGACAAGTTGTATAAGATGGTATAGATTAAAGTGCGTTTCATCGAATAGTTCCTTTATATTATACGTAGTATCTCTTATTAGTCTGTGGTTCCTTTGCCGTCATGTTGGCATTCCTGTCTGTCAATAATGTAAACAAGGTTGACATGCTCTGCGAGTTTTCATAATTTTACTGTGATTTCGTGAGAAAATCATGCCGTAATCATTAAAGAGTGGTGAAAGAATGATAGTGCTAAGAGTGAAAGAGTTTTGTGAACGTGAAAAACGTAACTAGGCCCCAATAATTCCATTAAACTCGGGTTGCCGCCATTACGGCTTAGTGAAATGATCAAGGATATTTTTTGAAAATCTGCTGTCAAAATCTGCAGTTAAAAAATAACATTCTTCAAAATTAACGATTTAAAAGTGGAAAAAATTTAACAACTATAACGTCGATTTTACGTTATTTTACCGATGGGCGTGTATTTCAAAATTGTTTAACATCACGTGGGCCACAAATAATGTCCCGGCGGGCCGCGGATTGGGGATGGCGGCCGTAGACCTTTATAATTTTTAGTTCATTAAACTAGCTGTCATTTATTTTGACGGACCAAAATTTAAAAAGACGAAGAAGAAGAAGAAAAGGTGTGGGAATTGGGAATTGGGATGTAAACATATTGATTTGTGTATTTTTATCTTTATTTCTATCCGTGATTTTGGCCGGGTAGCGCGATTATTCAAGATGGAAATCGATCAAGAAACTGCAAAAAAGCTTTTGGTAGAAGGTGGAACGTTCGTGTTCTTGGGCGTCCCCGAGGATACACAATTCGGTATTGATATGAAATGTTGGAACACAGAGGATGATTTTCGCGGAATCAAGATGATTCCACCAGGCTTACATTATGTGCACTATTCAGCAGTGAGTAAAGGAACTGGTGATATCTCTCCAAGGTAAGTATTCAGTTATAGATTACCAGAATTAAGTTATTTTGATCATAACTGCCTGTAACCTTTAACCTTTATGCTAAAGCCGTCATAAAGCCATGTTAATACTTTAAATCACTGCTACTCAATCTATTTCATTAATTAACTACTACTTTTCTAGAAACCTTCAATTATAATATCTGCCCCATTTCCAGTATCATGTTTTTATTTCTTACTTTCTAGATCAGGTTTCATGCATTATTTTGATAAGAAAGAGTTTGTCGTGAAGATGTGGGACAAAAACGCAGAAGATATAAGCAAGGATGAAATAAGCGATGAAAGCATACAGAGGCTTAAGGACAACTTGCTGAATCTCGACAGACACTTAGCTCCATATCCCTATGAAATATGGCACCAGTGGAAGCTGTTGACTTCACAAATAACAGGTTTATATTACTATTTATTTCTAATTTTTTTCCCCATGAAATAAGAAGTACTGATTATAAAGGCATTCGGTACATACTTATAGATATTTACTTCAGTTTGTATTCCAGATTTATATCTTTAATATCAAATTCTCACATCATAAGCTAACAATGCATGTAAAAATTTTTCAGCTGACTTAGCTAAAAAACTATCTCCTGAGAATGGTATGATCAGAGCATCTGTGGAATTAATGTCTACAACAGATGAAGATAGGCCAAGAGGTGTTAAATCTATGGATAGTGAAGAGAAGAACTCACCACAAGAGGAGATCAATGCTAGTTCCAGTCCTGGACAATCTGACGCTAAAAGAGCTAAAAGAATCACCAGAGAAGAAAAGGAAAATGCCATGCTCCCAGATTTGAAACCAGCACCAGGTCATTATTTAATTTATTTGACTGTGCATTTTTATTTTGTTATTAACTTCTACGGGGGCTATTAGATTATCATTTATATTGGATCCTAGATCATTGAGATATTAACCCAAATCGGTTCTAAAACGGCGGAGTAATCGTTAAACATAAATAAACGAACATAACATCTCCTCCATTTTGAAAGTCGGTTAAAATTGTAGCCTATGTGTTATTCTGATGTATAAGCTATATTATTGTAAAGTTTCATTAAAATCCGTTCAGTAGTTTTTGCATGAAAGAGTAACAAACATCCATACATACATCCTCACAAACTTTCGCCTTTATAATATTAGTAGGATTATATTATTGTAAACAACATGTGTAACTGTCTTAAATTTTGTTTATGTTATCAATTTGCCGATGATACTTGTCTGTTGTCAGCCGATGAGGATCCCCATAAGGCACTTTTACAAAAAGATTTTGATGCAATTCAACGCTGGTGTCATGATGCTGGCTTAGTAATTAACTCCTCTAAAACAAAGTTATTGTGTATTAAGTCACCATATCTTTGGAAACAATCTCTGAACACTAAATTAATTGCTCATGAGCACAGCTGCTTGCATCTTACTAAAGTTGACCCATGTACTAATTGTCCGGCTATTGAGGAAGTAAGCTCCCAAAAATACCTTGGGTTGATAATAGACGATAAATTTAATTGGAACCATCACATTAAAATCGTATGCGATAAACTACGACTATTTTTGGCCAACATTACCGTATTAAAAAATAGAATTCCGTTTAAAGTTAAATTAATGTTATACAATTCGTTTGCCGAGTCGTACATACATTACGGCCTGAGCACCTACGGTCGTACCTATAAAAGCTATTTGAATTAAATATACACTCTGCAATTAAGAATCTTAAAATCAATAGTTTCTCCAAACATAAAACAAAAATTTTACAATAAAAACGAATATGGATTATTCAAGCATTGTAAAATTTTACCAATTTTTACGAAATTTAAGTATACTATGTTAAAAGAACAATATTTTAATGAAAGTTTAAAAGTATTAACCGAACACCCTGTAAGAACTCGAGCAGTCACACAAAACTGGCTTCTGACGACTCGAGCCTGCAATAGGTACGGCGAGCGAACTACTAGCTATATCGTTTCGCGCCTTATCAATGAGTTACCTAAACATGTAATAAATAACTTAACTGGGAATAATATCAAATCTAAACTAAAAACCTATTTTCTTCAAATAAATAACGCTTAAGTACCTAGTTTTTTATCTATCTTGTTCCTAATTATCGTATAAAGTAACTTTATAGTACCAAGTATCAACTAACTGATAAGTGATATATATTTTAGTTTGTATAATTATCTAAAACGATATCTGTGAATAGGACTGTATCGCAGCATTGCACAAACCTCATTGGTTTTAAATGCTGTTTTAATTAAGTTGATTAATTGTATGTCTTATTTGGTAAATAAATAAATAATAATAAAAAATAATTATTAAAGATATATTGTACACATTTCAGGCACTGCAATGAGATTCACTGAAATTCCGAAGGACAAATTCCCACCCGGATCTTCACCTGAGGAAATCACTAAACATTACCTGGACCAGTCCTACTCGCTGGAACTTATGATAGCACAACAAGATGAGTAAGTTTTGCATATTATTATAATTTCACCTCAATCATTGAAGTCATAAGAAAAAAAAATGGTTTATAATAAACCAAAAAAAATTATAATTGATAATATACTTAGCTTGCATTGTATGGTGTATACTCATATTTTAACTTTATCCTTTACAGACCACTTCACATTATTGGAGAACTGCAATTTGCGTACCTTTGCTTTCTGATTGGACATTCCTTAGAAGCATTTGAACATTGGAAGAACCTGGTGATTTTATTATGTTCGTGTGACGATGCCATCCACAAACACAGAAGTATATTCTTCCATTTTATAAAAACGATTGAAGTACAAATTGAAGAGATGCCCGAGGATTTCTTGGCAGACATTGTTATGAACAAGAATTTGGTTTACAAGAAGTTGAGAGAGTTTTTTAGAACTGCACACATGAGTAAGGTTGATGGACGATTGTTGACGCTCATCGAGAGATTCAAAGAGAACCTCACAGAGAAACTACAGTGGGATTTCACTGGGCTTGACATGGATGACGAGGACGAAAGACCGGTTGTTGTTAACTTAAGCCAGGAAGAGGCTGAAGAAATGTAAGCACCTCTCAACATCAATTTATTAAATCTCTCCTATTTGGTACTCTTGGGTAATTTACCATCAAATATAAGGAATTAACTGTCAAAGATGGCTCAGTCTTGAAATAGCGTCCAGGATTTAACCTCTAGTTTTTATTACAAAGCTACTCTAGAGTGTCATTGAGTAGTGTCCGATTGTAGATCAATTTTTGGATGACATGATAAAGGTTATAATACCCAATAATAATAGGTTATCAGTTTATCACCTTAATATTAGAGTTTAGACCAAGGCCAAAGATTTGATTCTAGATTCAAGTTCAACAATGAATTTTTTTTCAATGATTTCAAAATGTTAATATTGGCTGCTAAAGAATTAAAATGGTTGTAAAAATAATAAGCATACAACAATAACAGTTCAGTACATTTTGTTGAATTTCGCTTTTCTACGAAAAACTTGGCATCTGTCCCACACTCGACACCGAAAGTTTTACGGATATGATTATATTAGCGACCCTTTAACCCTCAATTCACTAGGTGAAATTTACTAACGTAAATACCTTCTATGAGTCCCTGGGACTCACATATTTTAAATGTATGTTTTTATGAAATGAAACAAATTTTATCAACATTTTGTTTAACAATCTTCTTAATTACTTAGTAAATTATAAGAATAAATAATAAAACCAACGAAACTTCTGAGATCCTCTTGAAAATTAAAGAAAATGCACTTATCAGTCTTTTAAAACCATGATATTTTTAAGGTTTCTCTAAACTAACAAATATTCTAAAAATTAAAAAGAACTTAACGTTTTTAAATCAATAAAGGTACACAAAATAAAATAAAATACATATTAATGTATGCTTCTATACAATGAAAAAAAACGTGCAGTAACTTGTTTCAGGGTGGCTCACGTCTTCAGGAATGTCATTTTTTCGTCCAAATCTTCTTGAAGCTAGGCTTCCAGAATGGAATCTGCTCCGTGTTCTCTTAGACTGATAAAGTCATGTTTTTTAGAGCCATTCTACAATTGTACAACAGAAAAATAAAGCATACATAATTTATAAATCTATAAAAATAATCATAACGTAATTCACTAGTATGAGTCCCTGGGACTCACTCGGCGTAATAACTCACCGAATATGGAATGTACGCACTCATCCTCTCCACACCATGTCGCGGTCGCCCGCGTCACTACATGAAGGTACTGAGACGTGGAGGAAACTAGCTGCTAAGACTTTTGAATTATGGCCGTTAATACCAAAATCATTTTGTCATACGAAAATATTAAATACTAAAAAATATTTTTTAGAGTTGAAATATTTTGTAGTAATTTTAATATTTATTCATATATTTTTTAGTGTTTTACTCTATTTTTTAGTGTTTAAATATTTAGTAGTAAATTTAGTTAAAAAAAATTATAGGTACACAAAAAAAAATTTTGTGTTTAAATATTTTGAAGTTTATTTTTGTACAGGAACCTAGGTAATTACTACTTTAAGCTGAAAAATAACTCAAACATGTTAAATATTTTCGTATGAGAATTTCGAGGGTAACCCGGAGTAACGCACATGCATTTAAAAAAACAACTTTTTTCTTCCCCTATAAAGCGCAACACACTACGCGCACACAAAATATATATGGTATGTAGTAAAAATTAACTGTAGTGTAGTAGAGCTTACTTTGTTGGAAGCAAATAGTAATACAAAAAATGTTTGATTGGCTGTATTTTTTGGCTCATAATAATAATGCTTATATTATCTTTGAAATTTGATCATACTGTAGTAGTAGATTTATCCTCTACTTTCAGCTGTTACAACTTGACTGTTCCACTCTTCGCCAATGGATAGCTTGTAGATTGCTATTTTACCCTTGTATATGTTACGCTCAAAGACCGAAATCGCTCAGTGAGCGAAAAAATAGCTCACAACGCGTTGTGGTCTCAGTGAAACAGCCACGACGCGAATTTCGCGTCGTGGCTCTAATGAAAACGGCCAAGACGCGTTCTGGCAATCACAAAAAGGCCATAACGCGAAATTCGTGTCGTGGCTGATATGCTATTCATTTTTCTTGACTTGTTCTTGATTGATTAACCTCTCAGGCGTCGGACTGTCAAAATAGCTCACAACGCGTTGTGGTCACAGTGAAACAGCCACGACGCGAATTTCGCGTCGTGGCTCTAATGAAAACGGCCAAGACGCGTTCTGGCAATCACAAAAAGGCCATAACGCGAAATTCGTGTCGTGGCTGATATGCTATTCATTTTTCTTGACTTGTTCTTGATTGATTAACCTCTCAGGCGTCGGACTGTCAAAATAGCTCACGACGCGTTGTGGTCATAGTGAAACAGCCACGACGCGAATTTCGCGTCGTGACTCTAATGAAAACGGCCACGACGCGTTCTGGCAATCACAAAAAGGCCATAACGCGAAATTCGTGTCGTGGCTAATATGCTATTCATTTTTCTTGATTTGTTCTTGATTGATTAATCATCCATATGTATGGAAGATTACATTTGAATTACCACGCATACTACAAAATATTTTTTCTTTTACTAAATCACTGCATAACGTGCTTGTCATTATATCTTATATATAAAATTCTCGTGTTACAATGTTAGTCCACGAACTCCTGCGAAACGGCTTTACTGATTTTCACCAAATTTTATATGCATATGCATAGTAGGTCTGAGAATCGGCTACTCGGTACTTTATATATTGGTAAGTGCATTTGTTGAATAAATAATAGTAAATTATTACAACCTGAGACTGACGGCGACAATTGTTTGTCATGTGCGACGGGATAGCGATCGACGTTGCCATGGTGACATACTTAAATAAGTATGTCACCATGGCAACGTCGATCGCTATCTAGTAATGACTAAATAGTCATTACTCACTTCAATAAAATAATATGACAAATATATTATGGCAAAGCAACGTTTGCCGGGACAGCTAGTTATTTATAAAATATCCATAGTTCCATACTATCTTTTACTATTATCTGTCTGTCTGTCTGGCGCAACGTGTTGTTGTTTTTTTTTTTTTTAATATAAGTAACCTGATCTCAATAAATAATTAAAATATAGTTTTATTATAATTAATATAATTTAAATATAATACTACTAGTTGATGTCCGCTACCACGTTGCGCCAGACAGACAGAGAGACAGATATTAATAATAATTATTAGTACGGATAGTATAAAACTATGGATATTTTATAAATAATAATGATAAACACGTTATGCAGTGATTTAGTAAAAGAAAAAATATTTTGTAGTGCGCGTGGTAATTCAAATATAATCTTCCATACCTATGGATGATTAATCAATCAATCAAGAACAAATCAAGAAAAACGAATAGACGAAACGAACGACACGAATTTCGCGTTATGACCTTTTTGTGATTGCCAGAACGCGTCGTGGCCGTTTTCATTATAGCGTGACCACAACGCGCTGTGAACTATTTTTTCGCTCACTGAGCGATTTCGGTCTTTGAACGTAACATATGTACCAAAATTGTTGTGTACTGTGTACATTAAGAATCTTTATTCTATGAATTTATTCTTCTCTATTTTATGAAGTAAATACTAAACTAGGTGTATCAGTCCAAACTTTTGATGTGATTTAAATATTTTGAGCAATATTTTTGTGTATTTAGGATTCTATCGGTATTGTGATTAAATAATACACCAGAAAATATTTTGTTTCATTTTAAGTGGTAGAAAGAAGCACACTGCAACTCAGGCTGAAATTCTGTAGAACTACAATTTTGCTGTGTCTGTCCATCCTCGTTATTATTTTAGGGAGTTTCCCATGTAATTATTGTGAAGAGGGGGTGAATATTTTTTAATGTCACTCGATTGTATTAAAATAAGCTATCATTGGATATGTCTTGACAAAGGCAAAGTTTTTCATATTGGGTATTATGATAAATTTTTATAATGTTCGTTTCTAGTAGTAAACCTCCAAAGTGGTTTAAAGTTGGTCTGTTGGCTGTAGAAGGCTTTAAAGGGGTTACAGACAAACAAAAACTTGCATAATAACATTGATATTAGTTTGAATGTTTATGAGCAAAACAAGCAAGAAAATTATTATTGAATCATTTATTTTTCCTCTTAACAGTCAACCCCTGTGGTTTCTTGTTAACCTTCACAAAGTTCTTTTTTGTCTCTTTAACATCAGATTTCAATTTCTGCTTCACTTTTTGTTCCTTTACTTCTGATTTAGGATTAATGCTGTTTTCTTTTTTCATCTGTACAGACTCAACACTCTTGATAGTTTTCTTTTCATTGGTTTTTGCCTTTTTCTTAACAACATTCTCAGTGGACACTTTTTCTTCCAATTTAACCTTTTTATTTTTTGTTTTCAAAGGTTGTTTGTTTTCCACTGTTTCTGCACCCTGAACTTTGCTTTTTAAACTCTCTGGCATATCAACAGGTGTAAAGAAGTCATAGTTTATTCCTAATTCACTTAACTCCTTTTTAGTTTTGTTTACCCTGGAAATAAAAATAGATATTTATTTACACTTATAATTTTACCATGTTACTTGTTTAGCAATTTTGGAACGACGTTCCTTGTCGCGCGTTCGGCGTAAAGGGGGCTAGACAGAAGGATATTATTGACCTCAACACTTTTTATTAGTACCTGCATGGTAGGGACAGAGGGCGTTGATAGTATTCCTGTGCGTCAACTAGATGGCGTTTTTTGAGAATAAACAGCGACGCGTTGTTAGTATTCCTGGGCGTGAATAGATGGAGTTTTTTTTTTTAATATTTTTTTTTGTGTATATAAGTATACAGGTTTTTTGAACATAAGAAATAACTTTGTTCATTCGGGTGTCCCTTGACACCTCTCAAGTTTTTTTGTTTCAAGTGAAAACAACTTCCTTTAACTTACCCTGCTAATAGTTTTCTTGCAATTTTTAACTCCTCTTCTTCTGTTTTGTGTGCATTTTGCAACTGTAAACACAATAAATTTTTTAAGAATAAAGAAGAAAAACTAGTTAAAAAAATTGTAAATAAAATCATGAAAATGTTTTCATACTTTTTTCATTTTAAGCCTTGCTTCTTGTCCTGGATTGTTACTGTTATTCCAATGCTTTCTTAAGGCTTTCCTCTGCTTCTCAGGTGGAATAATTTCAGCTGAAAAAAATGCACAGCTTTAACGTTTCATACACACTACACAGAATATTTTATACCCAACTAATAGAAAAAATGAAAGAAATTCAATAGTTTTCAATTACTGATACACCCAGTCGTTGGATACTTAATTTTTTATATGATATTGAATGTACTGTAACTTCTTGGTGGAAATTCATGTTTCACAGTAATAACATACACTTTTCATGCACTTTTTCCACTTTTATTAATTTATTTTATTACAATTATGTTTCACACGACGATTTTATCGAAACCGGTCGTGTGAAACATAATTGTAATAAAATAAATTAATAAAAGTGGAAAAGTACATGAAAAGTGTATATGTTATTACTTAATTTTTTAACTGATTTACAAATAACAATGATTATGATGGTCTGATACAATGGATGATTACAATTTTTTTTTACACTTTCCCTAGAAACAAAATAGCAAAAAATCGTATGTAATGCAAACACCAAAACTATGGCAGGTCTCGAATAAACTAAACATTAGCATACCTTTAAGCAGTCTCTTTCCCATCAAATAGTTATTCATAGTTTCTGCAACAATTTCTGCTACAGTGGGGTCTTTGAATTCAACAAAAGCATATCCCTTGGAATTGCCAGTACGTTTAGACCTTATAACTCTCACGTTTGTCACTACACCGAATTGTTTAAAATATTCAGTCATTTGATGCTGAAAAGATTTTAATTATTATAGTTTACATAATGCTTACAGACTTATTCATATTATGAAGCCTTCATACAAAAGTGTACTGTTAACAGCAGATTTTAAATGACCACTGGGATACAAAAGTTTTTTACGAGCTTTATTATTAATACTTTAGTCGGAATTTCCAGGAATTGCTATTGTATTCTATTGTTGTCGCGATCACCGGTGCTCGCGCGGGGCCTGAAGGATTAATAACATTTTTAGAGGCTGGGCTACCCTCGAAATTCTTATACGTATACGTAATACGTGTTATTAATACGTGTGCCAAATATTTTTGTAATATAATTGCTAGATTAAAAATGATGGGAATTTTTCTATTCGGCACTCAGTGCTTCAAAGCCGATTATAGATTGAAAAAATTATATATTTGAATAATTAAATCACTGAACTTGTTACTCCATTTAATGAGCTTTTTAACTGCATTTTTGAAAACAAAAAAAAATTTTTTTTTCTTTGATAAAAGTGCAAATCAGTTTTTTTTCTTGATTTTCTCAAAGAGTCCTTTTGATTTTTTTTATATTTTTTGTGTAAATAGCTAATGTTATATAGAACATTCCTGCATAACTTCCATAATGGGCCGGGAAATGGATTAGGAGCTAGACTGAAAATACTGCCAAAGGGTGGCATCCAGCGCCATACAATACTATATGGGCAGAGATCGATACATAGTGGAAATTAGCAAATAACATCAATTTTGATGTCGTGAAAAAAATAAATTTTTGAAAGAGAAACAGACAATAAAAGTTTTACAAAAAAAAAAAAAATTGTGAAAAAAAAAATTTTTTTTTGTCAAATAAATATATATTTCTATTTTTTTTTAATCATGGTACTCTTTAAAAAATCTTATCTTAGGGTACATTTCTCCACATTAAAATCGAAGTTTTTTGGCAATTTCCACTACTTAGCGATTTCTGCCCTTAGTACAGTATGGCATTGGACGCCACCCTTCGGAAGTATTTTCTGTCTAGCTCCTAATCCACTTCCCGGCCCATTATAGAAGTTATGCAGGGATGTTCTATAGAATATTAGCTATTTACGCAAAAAATATGAAAAAAATCAAAATTTTTCATATTTTTTGATAAAATATGAAAGAAAATCAACTTCTTGATTTTCTCTTTGAGAAAATCAAGAAAAAAAAACTGATTTGCATTTTTTTCAAAGAAAAAAAAAATTTTTTGTTTTCAAAAATGCAGTTAAAAAGCTCATTAAATGGAGTAACAAGTTCAGTGATTTAATTATTCAAATATATAATTTTTTCAATCTACAATCGGCTTTGAAGCACTGAGTGCCAAATAGAAAAATCGCGTTTCAAAGTCCCATCATTCATAATCTAGCAATTATATTACAAAAATATTTGGCACACGTATTAATAACACGTGCAGGTATAAAATATCCAAATATTATCAAAATCGGACACATCCACTATTTTTTCCTGTCCGCTTGGGGTGGAATGCCCCAGTAAGTAAATTTACTATTTATTTATATATTTTCCTTAAGAAAGAGTTTGTATGTAGTAAGTATTCAACCAATCACAGTACACGTAATATTTCACTTAATGTCAATTATTATCAAAATTTGTTGGTCGACTAATCATAACTAGTCGACCGCGCAAGACAACGCACATCAAACGTTTTGACAACGTAATTCAAACGTTTCGAATTTTGGAGGGGCGCGCCAAGTTATCATAGTTGATGTCTACGTATGCATGAGAATTTCGAGGGTAGCCCGGCCCCTTATGTGTCCGAAACTAACCTCATAAAAACCATGTGGTATGTGGGACAAATAAACCAATCCTCTTTTAGGTTTCCTTTTAACAACTTTTCCACCTTTTGTTTTTTCTTTGTTTTCATTTTCTTTATCATTTTTATCCTTCTTCTGAAAAAATAATACGTGTTCCTTTTTATAGGTTATAATTCCACCTCATAACATAATCGTAGTTCGTACTATCAAATGATCAAGATACATACCTTTAGAAGCTTTTTAATCCCTTTTACAAATTCTTTTTGTTTGCTTGAGTCTAAAGCTACTGTATCTTCCATCGCTCTAATTTATTTTACTTCGTTTTTAGTTTTTTTCGGTGCACCAAAACAATAACACCAAAAAATTTAACACGAGAAAATTGACAGCTGACTGCTGACAAGAGTGACAAGTGACAAAGAGAATATAATCTGACAAGTGACAATATGACTGATGACATGAGTCATGAACAACGTTTGAATTTTTTAGTCTTCATGAGGAAAGCCTCATGAAGACTAAAGCGTTGTACAGGACAATACCATTACCTGCACTTTGCTTTGGCCCAGGGCTTCAAGTAACGTTATTTTTTCATAACGTTACTGCTTCAAGGGCATAGATAACGTTATGAAAATTTACCCGACATTAAAAATAACGTTAAAAATTGATATTAATAACGGTTAATGTTATAATGTTATATAGGATTTATAACGGTAAATATATGTTCTTTAATAACGTTATAGTCCGTCAAGAAAGTCATGACAGGCGGGAAAATTTTCTAAACGTAATCACGCTTATAAGGTGTATTTTTTCTTTGTATTTTCACAGAGAACGCTTATTACATTTTAAATATGGGTGAGATTTGGTGCACCGTGCACGATCGCATACCTGATACCAGAAATTTAAATACTAAAAAATATTTTTTAGAGTTGAAATATTTTGTAGTAAATTTAATATTTATGCATATATTTTTTAGTGTTTTACTCTATTTTTTAGTGTTTAAATATTTAGTAGTAAATTTAGTAAAAAAAAATTATACACAAAAAATTTTTTTAGTATATAAGTAAATATTTTGAAGTTAATTTTTGTACAGGAACCTAGGTAATTACTATTTTAAGCTGAAAAATAACTCAAACATGTTAAATATTTTCGTATGAGAAAATGATTTTGGTATTACGTATGTATGAGAATTTCGAGGGTAACCCGGGCTCTTAAATATTAATTATTAATGTCCATTTTTAATCAGGGCTTCAAATAACGTTATTTTTTCATAACGTTATTGCTTCAAGGGCATAGATAACGTTATGAAAATTAAACCGATACTAGAAATAACGTTATAAATGTATTTAATAACGGTAAATTTTATAACGTTATATAGGATTTATAACGGTAAATATATGTTCTTTGATAACATTATAGTCTGTCAAGAAAGTCATGACAGGCGGGAAAATTTTCTAAACATAATCACGCTTTTAAGGTGTATTTTTTCTTTGTATTTTCACAGAGAACGCTTATTACATTTTAAATATGAGTGAGATTTGGTGCACCGTGCACGATCGCATACCTGATACCAGAAAATAACGTTATATTTACCGTTATTATTATAACGTTATTTTTTTGTTATGCCATAACGAAAAAATATCGTTATAATAATAACGGTAAATATAACGTTATTTAACAAGATATCGTTATAAAAATAACGTTATCTGGCTACCATTATGAAAATAACGGTACGTAACGATATTTTTTCTGTTATTCGATAACGTTATGAAGCCCTGTTTTTAATACAATATATTAAGTCATTTAATTATTAGTCATTCCATTATTATAATTTAATAAAATTATCACTTGGCTTAGTAATATTTATAATTTTATATCAATAAGTTAGCATTTAGCATTTATTTTTGTAGATGGAATATAATTTTTTACATTCTGTTTTTTTTTTGTTTTCTTGTGAAAAAATTCCGTAGCAAGGAATATGAGAACTGTCACCCATATCATCTTAGAACGAACAAACTATAATTTGGTAAATTAAAACGAGACTCGCAATTCGACAATTCTTTAATAACAGCTTTCATACAAAATATGTAAGAAAATCAGTGTAGAAGTTGAAAGCTATGTCTATTCACCCCATTTTACGGTAACAGAAATCAGAATTCGATTTCGATTGTACGCGCTGGTTCTGTTTAAATGAAACTGTACTTAGAAATACAAAATGTGTTACTGAATTTAATAAATCTAGAATCAGTTAACAGAAAAAGTTTTTCTTCAAAATATTTCGAAGTGCAGTCTGCAACCAAAAATGGCAACCGGCAGCTTGAATCAGTATATTCAGTTTGTGGAACGCGTTTATAGAACGGCTCAGGGTAACATCCTAGCCCGATTGCTGTCCCTAAGAGACGAGCATGTCGCAAACAAAAACTTGCGCTCCAGTGACATAGCTTCCCTAGTGGAAGGAAACTGTGTAGCACCTCTGGATGAGATTGTTGTTTGCCATTTATTGTGTTTAAAGGTTTGTATATTACTATTTACTATCCTCTAACTCCTCCTTTTTTTTTTACGCAGGGGAAACCCATCATGGGTGCCCCGGGTTGGGTACCCCGGGGTATGTGAGACTCCTACTCACTAAAACCACCTGCGGTTGCCTTCAGCCGTATGCGGAGGGATATCCTGGTTCTCTCTACCACAGGACTCCCTCCACGACCGGCCGGTCTACATCAGAAGGGACCGGACTTCCACCAAAGTAACGGAACGCTCCGGCAAACTGAAGCGTTCCCCTCGGCGCCGGGACTAGCTAAGCCGGGCAGGTTCCCATCCTTGCCCGGAGCCCCGGATTAGACGGAAGTTTGGAGGTTCGCGTAACGACGCCTCCGCACTCCCGTCCTACGCCGGCGGAGCGGAACAGAGGATAGGTCATTCTCTCTGTTCCGCTCCGCTGCCTCTTTCTGCGAAAGGACGGTTTTGCAGAAAGAGACCGCCGCCTGCCATGCCTCATCGCTCTAGAGCATGCAGCGAACCATGCTTGAGAGCGAGAGATCTCGCCCAAGCACCGCCATGAGATCATGGCGCTGCACAGCCCAACGATCACACACCTCGAGGTTGTGCTGGGCCGTGTCCTCCGCAGCGCCGCACTCATGGCAGGCTGGCGTAGGCTCCCTCCTGGCGACCTTACACAAGTACGCACCGAAACATTCGTGTCCGGTGAGTACCTGTGTAAGGCGGAAGGTGAGGGGTTTTCGGGAGAGCTGCAAGAGCAAAAACTGGACGCAGAGCCTGAGCAGTACGTTGACCGTACTGGGCCTGCTCCAGGTCCTCATCCCACCTCCTCAACAGCCACTGCTCTCCTAGCCTTCGACCCGCCGGAGCTCCTCCCAATCCTCTAACTCCTATCCTATTGAGCTCTAGTGACCCATCAACAAGTTAGGCAGTCAGTTATTGACTAAAAGTAAAAAAAATTGAGAAATATTGCCTATAGAATATGTTCAAAATGTACTTGTTTTATATCACAGTAATACCAGCCAACATATCACAAGAAAAGGAATTATACATTTCAGGCTCTTCACATGTATGATTATATGGAAGCGTACAACAGCCAGAGTCATTGTGTGTCGGCCGTCGTGAAACTATTACAGAATCAGAAGGAAGAGAACTGGTGTTTGCCCCTCATGTACACGGTCTGCTTGGACTTGAGACTGGTGGCACAGAAGGCCGAAGCTACAAGCCGTAAGATCATAAATTCTTCTTTATTAACTAACTTTCAAAGAGGCTTCAGGCTGTTGTTTTTTTTATTTGCCACTACTGTTCAACTGCTGGGCAAAAACCTTTCTTTGTTTTGGGTATTTTACCTTTAAAAGTACTATCTGGTGTTGTGGTGGATTACAGAAATTGTTATGTTCTCATTATTATTTTTTAAACACTGTCTTTGTGTACTTTGATAATGATCATAATAACTATATAGTTATAGTTGTTTAATTAAAATGTGTAAGGTAACATAAAATCTCTTTAGATTTGATTACTGTCCTTTAGTTTTAGTGTCACAGTTTAGCAATGCAATATTTTTTTCCTGTTACAGCTCAAAGCAATGGAAAGATATTAGAAAAAGCTGCTGAAAGTCTTCTTGCCTGCTTCAGAGTCTGTGCAGCAGACAACAGAACTTCTGATGATGATACCAAAAGACTTGGTATGTTGAACCTTGTTAATCAACTACTTAAAGTATATTTTCGTATAAACAAGCTGCACTTATGCAAGCCACTCATAAGAGCTATAGACTCGTCACCTTTTAAAGACCAATTTCCCCTCGCTCAACAAATCACCTATAGATACTTTGTTGGCCGGAAAGCGATGTTCGATTCGGACTACAGATCTGCAGATGAGTTTCTGTCATTTGCCTTCGAGAACTGCCATAGAAAAAGTAGTAAAAATAAAAGGCTCATATTGACGTATCTGATTCCTGTTAAGATGCTTCTCGGGTTCATGCCCTCAAAAGCACTGCTGGAAAAATATGATCTACTTCAGTTTTGGGATCTCGTTTCTGCGGTAAAGAATGGAAATCTAAGAGGCATTGATCAAGTTATGGAGGACCACGAAAGTTTCTTCATTAGAGCTGGTATATACTTGATTGTAGAGAAACTCAAGATAACGGCTTATAGAAACTTATTCCGGAAGGTGTACTTAGCGGAAAACTCCCATCAAATTGAAATAGCGAGCTTCCAAGCAGCTTTACAGATAATGGGGCAAGAGGATGTTGACTCGGATGAGACACAGTGTATTGTTGCCAATTTAATATATGACGGGAAAATCAAGGGATATATTTCCTACCAACATAAGAAGGTAGTTGTTAGTAAACAAAATGCATTTCCTCCACTGTCTAGTTTGTATTAAGAATAACTTTTAAATTATATAATAATAACATAGGTAATTATACAGTATAACTAATGTGACCATTTATTTTTTTGTCAGAGTGGGACGTCTACGGATCATCTTTCATTTTATTATTAATTATGAAAGTATAGAGATAAATATTAAATAACTAAATACAATTGAGTTTTTTGTGAATGTCTAGTGCCTGTCTGTATACCTAAGCAAAATATGGCAGAATAACCACATTTGTTGTATGGGAGTGCGTTACTTCCAGGCATTACACAGGCATTTTAAACATAAAAAGGCTTTTAAATTGTTGTTTGGTCTGTTTGCAAAAGCGGGACAATTTCAGCCTCGCGGGGGACAGCGGGACAGACTGCCTGAAAGCGGGACTATCCCGCCCAAAGCGGGATGTATGGTCACGTTAAGTATAACCCATAAGTTCTCAATTCTCTTCTACAATATGAATTGTTATAATGTATGTATGTAGGGCAAAATAAAACAATGCTACAAAACCACATTAAAATATTTTTTATTAAATCCACAATATGTTTCAAAGAATAATATAAATATAATAAATTTTGCTGACACACATCGTCATATCTTTGCTGCAACATCTTAGATAGTATAGATTCTGTGATAAAAGATTTGTCTAACAACTATTTATACATTTAGGATTAACATGAGATATTAATATTATATAATATTATGTGATGAGCTACATACATATTTCTTAAAGAAATCCGAATATTGTTATGATAAAGGTTGGCTAAATACCAATATATGTAATTACCAGATGCTACAAGCCAAAATGTTTTTGGGCCCATCATTTGATATGGATTGTGTAGATATGCACACGTATTATAGCTCACCACATTTTGCTGTGATAGAAAAATACCGTATAAGGAATGCCTTCAATTTATTACTATTCTAAAGCCTGCTTGCGCCAGTCTACTTTTTAAATATTATGTTATCTCCTTTGTTATTGGTATTTATGAAAGTGAAAGCTCATATTTTAACTATCAAAAGTAGATTGGCGGAAGAGGCCAAAGTGACTAAGGTAAATAAACGAGTGTCACTCGATGTCTTTCATGATAAAGTCTGAATTGGATTAGAGAAATATAAAAGTCAAAAATTTCAGAAGCTACATTATAAATCTACATAAATCTTCTATATTCGCCATTTTATTATCTAAATAGTATTTTTGTTAATGGATTTATAGCAGGAAATAATTTACTATTTACAAGGACTTTGATTTTAGTACGTTTGGGTAATATCGCTCATTATCGAATGAAGCAAAGCATAATGACAATACAAATATTTTCTGTAATATATCTACTTACCCCTACTTACTTTAATGCTACTTAAAAGGAATGAAAAATTAATTTTCTGAACATAAATGAAAGTATCATCTTACAAAAAGGACCTGCTTTAAATGGCCTATATAGAATAGGCCATATTTAATATGAAATTGGAGGAATCCATTACTGTTTATTGGTACTAATAGCTGCCAAATATAATAATTAATAAGTATACTTAACTAATATCCTGAGTACAATCTTGCAAGGATACTTTGGCGCGTGGCCTAAATCCTTGTAAATCTGTATTCAGGAGTTCTTTTCGTGCGTTCTTAACGGCTTCTTACAATGATAATCTCTTGTTTGGTCTATAAAATAAGTTTTAAATGAAATACGTTGAAGGTTTTGCCACGTTTTAAGGGCTAAAGGCTTTGGCAGCGTTTCTATTTCTGTCTATTGTATGAGACATACATAGCCTCAAGCTTTATCAAAATGAATAACACCCTTTTAGCGCCAAATTGGCCTTATCTTCTTTTCAAAATCGGCCAGTCTCAAATTTTCTTCAAATATAGATCCTTCTTTAAACCTTTTAATGGCGTACTTTTTTTTTTAAATTAAATAAGGGGACAAACGAGCAAACGGGTCACCTGATGGTGAGCAACTACCGTCGCCCATGAACACTCGCAACATCAGAAGAGCTGCAGGTGCGTTGCCGGCCTTTTAAGAGGGAATACGCTCTTTTCTTGAAGGTTTGAAGGTCGTATAGGTCCGGAAAAACGGCTGGTGACAGTTCATTCCAGAGTTTTACAGTGCGCGGCAGAAAGTTACGCGAAAAACGCACTGTGGAAGACTGCCACTCATCAAGGTGATGAGGATGTTATGATTTTCGCGTTTTTTGAAACTTTTTATGAAATGCATGCCTCATCAACAGAACGACACATAAGTACCTACCTAGAAGCAATATTAGATACCTAAGTCCATTGATGTACTATATCTAGAAACATCACGTCATATTCCAATTAAAATTTAAAATACCTTAGGATCTCGTGAAGCTGTGATCAGTCCATTGTTGCGTTAAGATATACGCCAAAATACAAAACATCAGCTTCCTCATCAGGGACTACCATACCATATGTGCAATGCAAACGGGCGCCATCCTCTAGGGGCGACAAATTGCCATCTTTACGGGCGCCAAAATCTTTTTTTTTTTTTGCACACAGGCGCCAGCTGTAGCCCTTACGGTGGCCCTGTTTCTCATTACTTATTAGTCATTAGAGTCTCCGTAGCCTGTCTGATGTCTCCCATCCAGGAAACTAGTAAAAATATTTGCACAGCGAATAACTATACCTGTATTTGTCTGTTATATTGGTATCTACAGTCATTAGACAGAGGCCGCACACCTTGAATAGTTATATTCTGCGTTAATATTTCTATTACCAAGGTAGAAAAACCATAGTCAAAACCATGCGTCACGCACACAAAATCTAAACTTCATAAAGTTTTGTGCCTGGTATGGTTGCGCGGTTCGAATTTGGCGCATTTCCATCCCAGATTCTCTGTGATGCCTCTAGTTACAATACGTGGTATGAACCGTTTAGTTCCTGTCGTACTTGTGCGGCGGGCCCTTCAGTAGTTCGTCCTTGTACGCGGCGAGGATGGCCCGAGACATGCCCGGCTCTGAGGCGCTTGTGTCCAGGAACTGACGCATTAGCCTGGAAATAAAACAGGTTAGAACCGCTTTGAACTGGTTTTGAAGCAGTTTGAACTGGTTTTAAACTAGTTTGACACCGGAGAAAATAAATCAGATAACGAGTGAAGAGAGAAAGAGTGATTTGAGTTTCTGATCGTTTCGTCCTGAATAGAGTACATAGACTTCATCTTTATAGATAGACAGTAAAATCGCTACGTATCGAGATATTTAGGAAAAAAGCAGAAGAAAGAGAACCACCTTTGTTTCCAACTCATGACTAAGTAAGAATGGCAAAAAAAAAAATTGTCATCCGGTTTAAACCATTTTATATTGGGTTAAACCAGTTTTAATTGATTTACGGCCGCATTTAGAGACATTTAATGAGGGTTAAACTTTAATTGAATGAAGAGTTTGACAGCTGATAATGTATGGACTATGGGGCTTATGTCATAATCTTCATTTCATTACTTGTTTCTTCACCAGACCTGCAATATAGAGCAAAGTTTACCCAAAATCACTCTGACATTGGCAACTCACTGAGGCCGCCATAAAAAAAGAAGAAGAACTAAGTAGGTAATTAATATTCGTATCTTAATGCGGCAGTTAGTACTTGTTCTTATTCTTACCTATTAGCGGGCGGAGCGAGCGAGTCGCGCTGCAGCAGTTCAGGGTGGTCACCGATGGTATCCGTCAGCGCTGCGATCATCACGTCTAGAACAAAATATGCCGCCGGATTAGTAAATCCGCTGTCTAGTAGATAACTCAAAACAGGGATGCTTAAACAAAATGTTAGTTTTAAAGAGTCTCTTTGTTGCCTTTCTATCTGCTGATTAACTAATGTCTCAAACATACACTATCTTTAACTTTATTTGTACACTGTTCAATTAGTCATAATCTCTTAAAAATGTTTTTTTTTATGAAATAAGGGGGCAAACGAGCAAACGGGTCACCTGATGGAAAGCAACTTCCGCCGCCCATGGACACTTGCAGAATCAGAAGAGCTGCAAGTGCGTTACCGGCCTTTTAAGAGGGAATATGGTAATAGAGTAGGGAAGGGAAGGGAATAGGGTAGGGGATTGGGCCTCCGGTAAACTCACTCACTCGGCGAAACACAGCGCAAGCGCTGTTTCACGCCGGTTTTCTGTGAGAACGTGGTATTTCTCTGGTCGAGCCGGCCCATTCGTGCCGAAGCATGGCTCTCCCACGTCTAAATGTGTGATGTGCAGCCTTTCTGACAATCAATCTACTTATTTCTAGATATTGGTGCGAACCGTCCATTGTATTATTTTTCAAACGTACCTAGAACTTTCTTCTCGATAGTACGCGACAGTTGTCCTCTCTCGGCTTGGAGTTCGAGGAACGACATGAATCGCTGTGTCGCCGCTCGCGCTGCCGCCGGCTCCCGAGATAGAGATTGTGAGAACATCATCTGAAACAACAATCATCATTTTAAAAAAAGCTACCATTTACCCACTACCATTAAGATGATCTGGGCAGGGAATTTAGGTCATGTTCACGCTGGTTTAAGAGAAATTCTATAAACCGTTGCTTTAAAATAATCTTTTGCGTGTTATTAAATAGCAATTTGTTGCTATTTAATCCCCAATTTTGCTAGTTTTTCTTAAAAATTTTCTTTACACTTGAATGTAGATACGTAGCTCATAAACTCGCTATTTAACTTGATAATAAAGCAACAGTCCATTGGTGGAGATTTTTAAATTATAAATTGTGCCAGAGCCCAGAAGTCATTGCCCTCTCTTAGCAAAAATAAACCTTCGCGACTTACACTTAGACACTAGGTATAGTGACTGACTAGCTCACTCTGACTTTGACTTGTTTCACCAATTCTTGATTAGTGCCGGATAGGCTATCTGCAACTTATCTGACAGATACTCCATCTATCAGATAGATATATCTGTCATACGTCTCCGGAGATCCTTCCTCGGATCTCCGGAGATCCGGCACTTATCAGGAAGTGGTGAAACAGGCCCTAAAATAAATCAGTATTTAGGATCATGAACTCACTTTAGCCAACTGGTAGATGATCTCCTCAAGCGTGTACTGCGTGTAGAGCGAGTCAGCAGCGCGCAGTCTCTCCATCGCCTCCTCATACTCCGCCTCGCTGATGTTGGGGCCGTCGCGGTCGTAGTCCGTGGTGCCTGTAACAGTTGACAAGACTGATGAAATCCTTACTAATGTTATAAATTTGAAAGTGTGTCTTTTTTTTTTAATGCAATAAGGGGACAAACGAGCAAACGGGTCACCTGATGGAAAGCAACTTCCGTCGCCCATGGACACTCGCAGCATCAGAAGAGCTGCAGGTGCGTTGCCGGCCTTTTAAGGGGTAATAGGGGAGGGTAGGGAAGGAAATAGGGAAGGGTAGGGAAGGGAAAAGGGTAGGGGATTGGGCCTCCGGTAAACTCACTCACTCGACGAAACACAGCGCAAGCGCTGTTTCAAGCCGGTTTTCTGTGAGGACGTGGTATTTCTCCGGTCGAGCCGGCCCATTCGTGCCGAAGCATAGCTCTCCCACGTCAAAAGTCACGTCTCCCACGTGTTGGCTCTCCCAGTGTCTGTCTGTCTGTTACCTTTTTACGCTTTACGCTGAAACGATTTTTATGAATTTTGGCATGCAAATACTTTCTAGTTCTAAATAAGTATGTCAAATATGGGTATGTTCCATAAGGGTACTAGAATCCCTGTAGGTAGTACAATGTTGGAAATGGTTTGATAGACTAATAAACAACAACTCCATGCTTGCAGAGTTACCTATTCGTGTGTAGTGACAGAATGATTGTACATCAGCTTAATAAAGGAGTGGCTTGTGATTCGAACTACGTTTTCTTTTACTAGGACCAGGGACTATGTGGAAATATACGCAGAGGCCCTAGAGGAAGATTTTCTGAACGAGCCGAGTGGTATGCTCGGTAAGACGACGAACGACCGTGCTTAGAAAACTTCGATAGGATGATGCAGGAATGTGGTACTAGTTGGTCCGTCACCTCCCCAATGAGGACGAGAAAATTAATTTATTATCCTGATGGCTGTTGCTGTCCCAGGTCTCGCTCCACCTGCTTCGGTATATACCGATGATGTTAGCCTGCAGCATGGGGTCGTAGGCCGTAGCGCTTGACGGGCTCAGGGCGCAGCTCCGACGTCACGGGCAGACTAGGGTCGGCCAGGCTGTTGCTGTCCCAGGTCTCGCTCCACCTGCTACGGTACATACCGATGATATTAGTCTGCAGCATGGGGTCGTAGCGCTTGGCGGGCTCGGGGCGCAGCTCCGACGTCACGGGCAGGCTGGGACCGGCCAGGCTGTTACTCATATCCCAGGTCTTGCCGGATATGGTGCGGATGATGTCGGGGCTGTTGCCGAAGGGGAACGACTGCAGGTTGGCGCGGTACGGGTAGTCCTGGAATGTTAAATAAGTATGTAATTTTTACAGCTGGAGTCCATAATAATTATGACCAACATCAGAAAATTATGTTGATTTAATATCGAGGTTCATTGCATTTTAAAGAAAAATAGTTTATCATGGTACCTACTTGAAATACTTTGTAAGTACTAAAATATTATGATATTGTTCCTAAAATCGAATCAGTAGCCTCGGTGCTACAGTGTAAACTTAGTTATTATAAAGGTACAACTTGGAACCGAGCGACACGCGACAACTGCAGACGACGTGTCGTTGCGACACTAGAAATCGACTACGATAACATGGCGCGCCCCTCCAAAATTCAAAACGTTTGAAGTGCGTTGTCAAAACGTTTTGAAGTGCGTTGTCTTGCGCGGTAGGCTAGTTATGATTAGTTGACCAACAAATCTTGGTAATAAGTGACATTAACTGAAATATTACGTGTACTGTAATTGGTTGAATACTTACTACATAAAAAACTCTTTCATAAGGATGTGACTACACACATTGAAACAGTCATTTGGAGGGGCGCGCCATATGTTATCGTAGCTGTTGATCTCTACTGGTTTCTAAGTATTTCCCACTTGTACCTTTACACACCAAAATCTCCTTTTGACCGTAATCCTTAAAATTGCGTGTTACTATTTACGAAACATCACAAGTTCCAAACATTATAATTCTACACTGAAATGATTGTTACAATAATTTATTAAACACAATAGCAAGGGCATTCGCAATGTCACGCTGAAACATATTTCATAGAACTTACAATGTTCGCAGTACAATAGAAAAATTAAGCCTTGGCTTTTACATTTAATCGCGCAACTTGTTGAATGGAATGCTAAAAGCTTTTCTATTTATTCTATACATGTTATGATGTTTATAACTGTGGTATGATTAAAAGCGTAACCTTGAGAAATAGAATCACAAAAAAATAAGTAATTATTGTGTAGAATTCGTACGTCGTTAGACCTCTACGCCGCTACATAGAGCTACCACGAGCTACGGTGTCAGCTGCGCCGTTTTTCGTAGCAGTGCGACTGCAGCTCGCTTCGCCAAAATAATAAAAAAGTAACATCGCGCTGATTTTGTAGAAGAAAATAAACAAAAATATCACAATATTTAATTCTACAGGACTAAAATATAGGAGCCTATGTCCTGACACGTAAATAAAATCTAAAATAAAGTTTGCATACTACAAATAGTTTTTTCATTTGAAGTTAAGTAATCATCTTATATCTTTAAACGAGCAATTCTTGTATATATAATATATGTATATATATAATTGGAATCTCAGAATCGGCTCCAACGATTTTCATGGAATTTAGTATATAGGGGGTTTCGGGGGCGATAAATCGATCTAGCTAGGAATAATTTTTAGAAAATGTCATATTATTCGTGTTTTATCGATTATCGAGCAAAGCTCGGTCAAATAGCTAGTAAAGATAAAAAAGCTAATAATAAAGACGTTGTAAACTGTAGTGTTTCATAGTTAAAAGTGCATTAACTAGTTTATGGGATGAAATAAGTGTACATTTTATTTGTTCGTCGTAAAATTTATAGCTGTCGTTACTGTGCGCACACCTTTCAGAGATGTTGGGACTTGAGATATGAACTAACTATATAATGTTTTATTGTACTAGCAAACTAGTACTCGAGTTACACATAACATCTATGGACGCTTCTATAAATTCCAAAGAATCTTAAGTATGAGAATATTAACTTTAATTTGCATTACGATAAAATGGTCCAATGATGATGTCCAATGATGATTAAATTTAATTTTTTAACCTATTAATAAAGTAGTTTGTAAGTGTTTTTTTTATTCCTAGAAACAATAATAAAATATACAATACACCATTTAAATACTGTAATAGTAGGTAACCATTAGCTAATATGTTTGAACTAGATGACGCCCGCAACTCCGTTGCGCCAAAATTCGTTTATCGCGCGGGAACCGTACATTTTTTCGGGATAAAAAGTATCCTATGTCCTTTCCCGGGACTCCAGATATCTCCATGCCGAATTTCAGCAAAATCGGTTCAGCGGTTTGAGCGTGAAGAAGTAACAGACATACAGACACACTTTCGCATTTATAATATTAGTATGGATATTTTGAGCACATAAAACAACTGTAGTTAAACCTTATCCGCATGGAGTTAAGAGGGCGACTTACCCAAAATTTTCGATTTTATAATTATAGTATAAAAATGATACTTGAAAATAAGCTCCGAATTGTTTAATTTTCTAAAATTAGATACTATATTATATTTCCAAGAATTCGATCTTAGCAAAAACACGATATCTTAAAATTTTCTCGATAGAAAAAAATAAAAAAAGATGCATCTAATTTTCACGAATTTTTCATTTATTGCCATAACCATGCATTGAAATAAGTTTATATTTTAACACATCGTATAAAATTATATCATTAAGAAACCGACCTAGCGGATTTTTAAAATGTTGTATATTTATTGAGTTATTGACAAAAAACTAATTTGGCGATGAATCCGCGTCGTCCTCTTCACCTGGCATAATATGAAAGACGGGTGTGAATCTGAAGAGAGAAGGACGATGTTTGATTTTTTGGGTTAGTCGCCCTCTTAATAGTTTAAAAGCTTATACGTCAGATGACAGAGCCTACTGAATGTCGATCTGTATACAACATGTTAAATTGAATTATAAATTAGTTTGTAGTTTCGACGTGTGGCAACTGAAACTTTAATTATAAACACGACCCTAAAAGTTAAACCAATTTACGTTGTCCTTTACAATAAATACGGTACCGCTACTGTTTGATTTACTTTATAATATATAAGGGAGACTCTCTGTAAGCTCGTAAATTGCTGTCCTGACCAATTTTTTCAAAAAGTATTAGAATAATTTATAAAATAATCACTCATAATGAAACTTTAACCTCGAAACTTTACAGGCCCTTTGTTTTCAGAACCATAACAAGTTTCTTTCTAGAAGCGATAGAAGGTCTAAAAATCCAGTCCCCTGGCTGTCCCCATCACTACCGTCGTCCTTACGAAGAAGTTGATGAAACTACATATAAGGCGGTTAATATAAAATATTACAAATAATAATGATTAATAGATATTATTTTCGTAAAACAAAGTCTCACTGCCAATTTATATATTCAGTAGACTTCTGTAAACTTGGTCCCCAGAATTCTTAAACAGTCCCCTGCCAAAAATTTCAGTCAATCCAAATAAAAAACTATAATATTTACAAACGATTTCTTGATTGAAACAAAACGTAATTAGTGTGAAGTTGGCAACCTTTGTCGAATGCGGCGAAGGGACGCCTTTATTTTAAGTGTCACAGAGTCATTTGTAAGATAAACACGTGTTTGGACCGCTATCACAAAGAGTCTTCTGGTAACGAATAAAAGGTGTGTTAATTATTTTGCCAATTGTATATTTAGTTTATTGTTTGTATTATTTATGTCTAAACTGATTAGTAGATTATTTAAAAACTATTTTACATCCGTTTAGAACATATCTTGAAATCTAACCGAAATAAACAGTCCCCTGGCAACAGTCCCCTATCTTAAATTTTACGAATTGGTTGGATATCTTGATTTTTAAGCGAAAAAACTGTTTTTAAGGTTCCGTACCCAAAAGGTATAAACGATACCCTATTGCTAAGACTTCGATGTCTCGTCTGTCTGCCTGTCTGTCTATCCATCAGTCTGTTTATTTCTCTAAGATGTATCTCAAGAACTACGATAGCAAGGCAGTTGAAATTTTCACAAATCTGGGGGCACGGGAGTGTCCCCGCCAAGATGAGCCAAGCGAAGCGCGCAAGGGCACTACCTACCTTTTCTCAAAACGTTTCGTCGTATTTTTGAACCCTCGTAACTTTGTTTTGGATAATGCCAGATACTTGAAATTTAGGATATAATGACATGAGTGAACTAATGAAATGAGCAAAGTTTGAATATCGTAGCTATTATACTTTAGATTTTATAGGTGTCCAAAAACCCACAATTTTGGGCACTGACTCAACCTATCATCAAAACTGTTAGGGTACTTCCTGAAGTCTGAGAAAGCTGAAATTTGGTATGTAACATACTATTAGTACAAAAACAACAAGAAAATTATCAAACCCAACCTAACCTATATCCGTACACTTATAGAGCAAAATTAGGCCAAAAATTGTGTTTTTTGTATGGGAGCCCCCCTTAGTTTTTTATTTTATTTTAATATTATTATTAAATATTAAAGTAGACATATTATTAAGGACTTTGAGAAAAAAATCAAGTACCTACCTGTTGCCATTATTGATATGGAGCAAAATAGGCCAAAAACGTCACGTTAGTTGTATGGGAGCCCCCTTTAATATTAATATATATTTAATTTTATTTTGTTTTTAGTATTTTTTGTTATAGCGGCAACAAATATACATATTCTGTGAAAATTTCAACTCTCTAGCTATTTCTCGAGTTACAGACTGGAGACAGACAAATAGACAGACGGACAGACGGAGAGACAACGAAGTCTTAGTAATAGGTTCCCGTTTTTACCCTATGGTTACGGAACCATGGTTACGGACCTGTTTGCTCGTTTGTCCCCTAATTTTATATATAACCGATCCCCTCTTAAAGGCTGGCAAAGCACTTGCAACTTTTCTAATAATGCGAGTGAGTGCACATGCTCGTATGCCCCTTAATTTCATAAAAACGTGTGTGGTAAAACTTACAAAAAGAAATGAAATCCCACCAAAAACATTTTCATGTAAAAATGCTGCCAAGATGAGAACATAATAGTTCGTGGTGTCAAAAAGTAGTGAAATCTTATGTAGAGACAAGTTTCAAACCTTACATACTCAGCCTTAAATCTAAAAACCTTAATTTTACACATAAATTGCGGCAAATTACTTAATATAATGTGTCAGTCGCACGAGAAGAATCTAAAAACTCTACACATTAGCCATTATTATTTTTAACAAAAAATTAAAACCGACTTCCAAGGTAAAAACAATATTAATAGCATCCTTATAATATGAACTAAAAAGTATTAAATAATTTTTCCTATCTAATATGTAGTGCCTTTTTCCGAATTCGGCTAAACCTCAACTATTTCTGTACTCAATCTTCATCATTTTGAAGTCGGTACCAGATATAGCTGAATCTTTATTTCTTTGACAGAAAATTTGAAACTTTTGGAACTGGCACCGACTTCAAAATAATTATGAAGATTGAGTATAGAAATAGTTGAGGTTTAGCCGAATTCGGGAAAAGGCACTACATATTAGATAGGAAAAATTATTAAATACTTTTTAGTTCATATTATAAGGATGCTATTAATATTGTTTTTACCTTGGAAGTCGGTTTTAATTTTTTGCTAAAAATAATAATTTCACTCTTTTTAGTTACCTAGTAGCTAAACTTTTAGTGCCAATTCAAATTGTATAAAAAAATAGGTTCATATTGTCTTCACTAGATGTCACGGAGACGCTCCTGTGTCGGCTTTCGCTTGTACGTAGAAGTTTTATATAGGTAGTTGTAACTTGTAACAGATTTTCGTTGTGTTGTTGAAAGTTTGTAAGCAACTGACAACTCAACAGTGAGCTTGGTGTGAGCAGTGAACATTGAATTGACAACATAAATCATAATATTGAGTGGTAATTGATCTCGTATAATTGTTATTAAGTTGACCTCCGTCATAGTCCGCGAATTTATAAGTGGTCGTCGGTGGTACTGCGTATATTCTACGTATCTTATTACAATTTGTTAAGACTGTTAAGAGTCATACGGCTAACGGCATACCCCAAGGCCCAAATATTAGGTAGATAGATACATTTAAACAATACATTTTAAAAAATCTAAGTGAACACGTGCTGCAAAATGCTCGCAGCGCGGCATGCCGCATGCCCTGACATTCCGGTTAGAACTTGAATACGATGTTTACGCACGCGCCGCGCGCCGCGCGGCGACGCCGTTGCCTCTGCGGCGCCGACCGCCGTGTATATTAAACAGCCTATAATAATTGGTGTTGTTATGTACATAATTATTATTATTGTGTCCACACCTATGCCTTGTACTATTATCGATTTTGTGCCATGAGATATTGGTGACCTTAACACGACGTGGTAATGATGATGATGACGATGATGATGATGATGATGATTAATTTGAATTGCATGGTAGCATATGCTTTATGTTCTTAAAACAACGTCGAAACTCCCAAACGTGTATCTATAAAGAGTCAGGAGTTCTCTCAGCATCTTCGAAACCATGGTATACCTTGACCCAATATTTGACTTTTTGGTAGCATATTCTTAGTACACTTCACATAAAACCAAAATCACCATATGTTTCCATATAAATTTCGAGGAGTTCCCTCGATTACTCCTGGATCCCATCATCAGGTCACCACTTTTGTGAACATGGTACCAAATTGGAGTGAAACCTAATACAACAAAACAAAAATTTTGAAAATCGGTTCACAAACGGCGGTATATCGTTGAACATACAAAAAAAAAATATCCACAGCCGAACATATAACCTACTCGTTTTTTGGAAGTCGGTTAAAAATGGGTGGCTTGGCCATTTTGTTATTGGTCATGCTATGAGCTTTGAATTACTCTTCTGTTGTACTTAATAACTTTTATATTAACCGCAACAAAATGGCCAGGCCACCGATTTTGACTAACGTGTAGAGTTTTTAGATTCTTCTCGTGCGGCTGACACATTATATTAAGTATTTTGCCGAAATTTATGTGTAAAATTAAGGTTTTTAGATTTAGGGCTGAGTGTGTAAGGTTTGAAACTTGGCTCTACATAAGATCTCACTACTTTTTGACACCACGAACTATTATGTTCTCATCTTGGCAGCATTTTTACATGAAAATGTTTTTGGTGGGATTATGTATTTCTGTTTCCATTATAATACCAAATACTAGAAACAAAATAAAATTAAGTAATATTTAAGGAGGGCTCCCATACAACAAACGCGATTTTTTTCCTTTTTTGCTTTGTCCTCCTTATCTTATGGACCTCCTTATCTTACTTAAATAAAAGTTAATTTTCTTTAAAATAGTACATATTTTCTTGGCAAATGTTAAAAATAATTCCCAGGGCAAAATTTGTAAGGGACCTGACGAGCTTACAGAGAAATGCCCATAATTATTATAAATGCTACTATAAATACCAAAAGTTAGGCTAAGGGAACGTAGTGCATGATGAAATCGATGAATGTACAAGGTAAGTGAAAATGACGGTAAGCATCGAAGGGCAAAATTTGCAGTGTTAATACTAAGTGACCGTAGCTAATTACGATGAAAGAGTACGAAAAGGTACTTTTAAACTCAAACTCAAACTCAAACTCAAACTCAAATTTTTTTATTCAGAATAAATTTTTGCAAATATTTTCTGAAAGTCTACATGATGCCTACCACCGGTTCGGGAACTAACCCGGCGAGAAGAACCGGCGTAAGAAACTCGCAGGGGGCCCACTTTATTTACCAAAAAAAGTGAGAAAAAAATTAATCTTTTAAAATAAAGTTTACAATGCTGTAACTTAAAATTATACAATGTCAACATACATACATAAATGTAAGTCATAAAATAATGTAGAAGTAGCCTTGCAAGCAGCCATCCTACTCCCAAGATGTGCCGTCGTTTATGAAATCATTGACCTTATAATAGGCTTTGGCACACAAACGTTCTTTGACTACTTTTTTAAATTTATTAATGGAAAGATTCTGAACGTTTTCTGGGATTTTATTGTAAAGGCGTACACATTGACCTTTAAAAGATTTACTAACTTTACTAAGTCTGATCACCGGTATTTCTAGTTTATACTTATTTCTAGTGTTTCTTCCGTGACTGTCACTTTTGGTTGTAAATTTACTAAGATTCTTTTTAACATATAAAACATTATCCAAAATGTATTGAGAAGCAACAGTTAGAATACCAATTTCTTTAAACTTTTCTCTCAGAGATTCAAAAGCTGACATTTTATAAATTGAACGTATAGCTCGCTTCTGCAGCACAAAAATCGTATTAATGTCGGCAGCGTTTCCCCATAAGAGGATGCCATACGACATTCTACTATGAAAATAACTGAAATAAACTAGTCTTGCTGTGTCTTCGTCAGCAATTTCCCGTATTTTTCTGACTGCGTATGCTGCAGAACTGAGCCTATCTGCAAGATTAGCAATATGAGGACCCCACTGTAGTTTACTATCTAGTGTAATGCCTAAGAATACAGTGGTGTCCACCAAATCCATCTTCTCATCATTTAATAGTATATTGGTTTTAACTTGCCTAACATTGGGCAAAGTAAATTTTAAACATTTAGTTTTCTTAGAATTTAGAAGTAAGTTATTAACGTTAAACCAATGTACTATTTTTGAGAGAGCACTATTTACCTCGTCATAATTTGACTGTTGTCGCTTCACTTTAAAAATAAGTGAAGTGTCATCAGCAAAAAGTACTATCTCATTATCATTATCCTTAACAAGATAAGGTAAGTCGTTTATGTAGATGAGAAAAAGGAATGGACCTAAAATGGATCCCTGTGGGACGCCTAATTCTATTTTGGTCCCATTGGACCTTTTACTATTAATGTCAACCCTTTGAGTTCTATTTTTGAGGTAAGATGTCAAAAGGTTGAGTGCTGAGTCCCTAATGCCATAGTGGTGCAATTTCCTGATTAATGTAGCATGCTCAACACAGTCAAAAGCCTTGGAGAGGTCGCAAAAAACCCCTAGGGCATCCTGCGAGTCCTCCCATGCTTCAAATATACTATAAAGAAGACCTATACCAGCATCCGTTGTGGATCGACCCTTAGTAAAACCATATTGATTTTTGTGCAATAAATTATTTAAGTTAAAATGTAACAGTAACTGATTTAAAATTATTTTTTCAAATATTTTACTTAGAGTCGGTAGAATCGATATAGGCCTATAATTAGTTGGATCAGATTTAAGTCCCGCTTTAAATAAAGGTACAACCTTACTGTGCTTCATCAAGTCAGGAAAAACACCACTCTTTATGCAGTCATTAAATATCATTGATAGATGAGGAGCTATGATGTCAATTATTGATTTGATAATTTTAGTAGACATGCCCCAGAGATCAGTAGTATCTTTAATATTTATTAATTTAAAAGTATCAATGATATCTTTGGGGACTATCTCTCTAAACCTAAAATTGACATTACATTCCTTTACATTGTCTCTGAGTAGTTTTTCAGCAGCTGCAGGTGAGGAGTTTAAATTTTTCGTAGTTGAGACCGGAATGTCAGCAAAAAATTTTTCGAAGACCGTCGCAACCTCATGATCATTGGTAATCTTTTTATTTTCAAAATAAATTTCAAAATCAGAGCTACGACAGGTGACGTTTCCAGTCTCACCAGCTATTACTTTCCAAGTAGTTTTGATTTTATTTTCCGAATTTTTAATTTTATTCCTAATGTGAATAGCCTTAGCGGCTTTACAAACTTTTTTAAAAATCTTTGAATAGTTTTTTACATATGTTTTGAATTTATCACTAGTATTCATGCATTTTTCATCATACAATTCATATAATCTTTGTCTGCTTATTTTAATTCCTGTAGTTGCCCACACTGTAAAATTATTATTATTTTTATGGCTTTTTTTAACTGTTCTAGGAGTAAATACAGTATTAAATTGGGTTCTTATCATCTTAAACAATTTGTTAAATGCTTCATCTGAGCTATTTGTCTCATCCAATAATAGTTGAATACTTGAACTTAAGTTATTTCTAAACTTCTCAATACGTTTTGTATTCACAGGAACAAACACACGCTTTTCCTCTAGGTAACTATCGCAATGTATATTAAATGAGGCTAGTTGCCCACAGTGATCAGAGCTAAGCTTATTTATTATTTCTTTTTTACATGGAGAAAAATTTGTAAAAATATTATCAATACAAGTTGCCGTTGTGTCACAGATTCTTGTTGGCTCATAAAACAAGTAATTTAGGTTATATGATTTAAATAGAGATGTGAGTCTAACAGTAGTAGAGTTCAAGTCAAATAAATTAATATTAAAGTCACCACAAACGATAACTTTTTTGTTAGATGCACATATCTTTGATAATATTTGTTCCATGCTTTGTTCAAAGGAGTCATATAACCCTGATGGTGGCCTGTATACGCTTACAATAATTAGTTGACTTAACTCTATGCAGGCTACTTCTATTATCCGTTCAGAAGAGAGGTTCACAATGTCTTTACGTTCTTTGAATTTTAAATTTTTTCTAATTAATATAAGTGATCCGCCTCTAATGGCATTCTCTCTGCTGAACGAGCTTGCCACCTGGTGATCATTGAGATTGAAAATGAGTTCATGTTTTCTAAACCAGTGTTCTGAAATACAAATAATATCAATTTGAAATTGTTTTAGAAATAACTCAGTTTCAAGCTCTTTACCTACCATTCCTTGAAAGTTCTGATGCACCAAGCTTATAACATTCTTGCTATTTATATTAGAGTAAGTTTTGGTAGGATTTTTCACACTTAAGCTATTAGTGCAAGAGACATCCTCCATTGTCTTATGGTCTAATTTAAATAATTAATTGGAACATATTCCAACTCGTTACTATAACTAGAATACTGCTCAATAGAAGCAGGAGTCAAGGAAGCCAAATTCTTGGCTTTCAAAGAAAATAAAAAATTTGATAGCATCTTTGCTATATGTCTCTTACAGTAGTTTAGCCATGGCAACTTGGGTGTAAGCTTGAAGAACACATCAAGTTGCGAATAATATATTAGGTATTACTAGCTGTCCCGGCAAACGTTGCTTTGCCATAACATAAAGTTAAAAGTATTTCGCCCATATTATTTTATTGAAGTGACTAAATAAGTATGTCGCCATGGCAACGTCGATCGCTATTCCGTCGCATAAACAATGGTCGCCGTCAGTCTCAGGTTGTAATAATTTACTATTTACTATTATTTATTCAAAAAAATGCACTTATCAATATATAAGGTACCGAGTAGCCGATTCTCAGACCTACTGAATATGCATATAAAATTTGGTAAAAATGGATTATGCAAGGTGTAACAAAACTAATTGATAATACTAACTAATTGATAATTAAGGGTGTGTACGTTTTCCTCGTAGAGAGTTCACTGTGACAGTAGCAGCGCTGAAAGACATTTTTTTTTTCACTTTTGTATTGGGAAACTCGTGACGCTAGGGCGCTTGCCCATACAAAAGTGAAAAAAAAGTTTAGTCTTTCGGCGCTGCTACTTTCACAGTGAACTCGCTACAAGGAACACATACACTGTGTTCCTTGTAGCGAGTAGTTAAGTATTATCACTTAATTTTGTTACACCCTGTATATGCAGTTGTAATGCAACCAGATGCTAATATTATGTCCAGTTGAGATTGAGCCAAGTTGTGAACAAGCCAATTTTAGAATGTGTCCAGTTGGGAACTTGTCCAGTTAGAATGCGTCAAGTTGTGAATATGCCCAGCTGTAACCTGTCCAGATGTCTGCCCGGCAGCTCTTCTAATGTTGCGAGTGTCCATGGGCGACGATAGTTGTTTTCCATCAGAGTACCCGTTTGCTCGTTTGCCCCCTTATTTAAGTACAGATGCTGGAACTCACCTTGGCCGCCTGGTCCATTAGGAGGCTTCTCAATCTCTCCTGCTGTGCGCTCTCCTCCGCGGCACGCTGGGAGTAGTGAGCGCGGAGGTAGTCGATGTTGAACTTGATCTCCTGGAGGAACGCTATGGCCTCCTCTTTCGTCATCTGGTGGAAAAAATGCATAAATATTTTTGTTATCCGGAGTAAGTGCAAAGAACTACCGAAGTACCTATTTGGTATGAAGAGGTATTACACTGAGTGAGGTAAATTACAGAGGCCCTAGGTCAGATTGTACGGACCAGGTCGAAGTGAGTGTCCACGAATAGCGGCTATCCCTTACTATGATCTAGTAATTCCCTGGTAATGAATAGGAAATGAAAAAGCGAAAGCTATCTTCGTCTTCCATCGGAGCTTTCTTCGCAATGCAGCTTAGCTTAGCTGTGATAGAAACGCAGCCTAAGAATCAGCTACTTCTTCCATGTGACAATTATGCAGCCTAAAATTCTGCTGTACTACTTTCAATTTATGACTATGCGACAGCTCTCTTTTTCCATGACATTAACTGCCGTACCACCAAGCGGTATGTTCCCATCATATCCTTACCATGCCCTCCTGCAAGAAGTCCTCAATGGCGGCAGTGACTCCACGCTCATCGCCCGTCCAGAACACATACTCCGCCATGTCCAGAGGCGAATACTGGACACCAGCATACGACGAGTAGTGGTCCACCTGAGAAGTTAATGTATGCCTAGTTTCTGAGGGTTTTAAAAACAGAAGTTTGTATATTCATGCATGGGCGTACCCAGGATTTCAGGTTGGGGGGGGGGGGGGGGGCAACATGAGCTGCCCCCCCCCCCCCCCAAATCCTGGGGGAACCAAGATGGTCGTAAAGGACATTAAAATACGCGCCTTGTACAGTGGCGGTTACGACGCTCGCCGCGTCCTTAATAGGGCGAAATAGGAGGAAATTATACATTTTATTTTATTTATAACCGAATCATTTATTACAAAACTATTAGGTTATTTCCTTAGAACTATCAAAAAGCAATCCTTTTTGTAAAAAAACATGTCATTGAAAATTAAGAGATGTTCGCATTTGAAGTGTATTTTTACAGTGATATTCAAGATGTTTTACAGAATTACCAAGCCATTTTTCAATATTATGTTCGGTTATTTTTTCACTTTGTTGCTTTTTGAGTCTACATTAATTTTGGTGTAAGAGAATTTCACATAATTTCTTCAGACTGGAAGCTTAAAAATCAGTCTTTTCTAACTGGCCTGGCCTTAAAAGATATTTTGTTTCCAACACTTCATTTTATGCAGAGTAGATTACACGTTTTGAATTCCCACTTTCCAGGAAAATTGACATTAATTATTCCGGCTTCCGGGGGGGGGGGGGGCTTGCCCCCCCCCCCCCCCCCCCGCCCCCCCCCCCCTCGCTACGCCCATGTATTCATGTGTTGTTGATATTCTGAGGGTTTGTGTATTTAACGGTGCTATTGATTGGTTGATGTTTTAACTTTAGCCGATCAAAATGCCTAAAAACCTCATGTCAAAAAAACCTGAAAACCGCGGGCATTAATTAAAACCGTTTATATCTTATTACACTAATATTGAGGTAAACTCTTATTCACGCATCCACTAAACGGAGTTTGATCAAAGCCGTGCCAGTTGTGGCTTTTGAATTAAGATTAACTTTAGAAATAATACCTAGGTTTGTTGGTTTGTCTAAAAGCCGGTTTAACTTAATCTAAATTAAATCATAAGTACAACGCAAAAGATCTAAGCCAGGGTCTCAATAATATAAACGAAGCATTATTTTATCTCTACGCACTTTAGTCGGCTTTTTATTTCGTATTTTTTTATTTGCCTGCCACGAGGACTTATCTCAATCCAAAACGATAACCTTGCACACAACCAAAGAAAAAGCGTATACGCATCGCAATAAGATTCATTTTAGCTTAGCATAAAATTGTAGTTACTAGGGGCGGATCTTCTCAATTTTTACATGTTTTTTAAATATCTTTCGAAATGAATATTAAGAAAAAAAAATGTTCGGTTCAGATGTTTATATAGAATATAGATTCACTAACAATTTATTAAATTAAAATGTATGTTATCCTAGGTCAGTTAATCTGGGGGCACGGGAGTGCCCCCGCCAAGATGAGCCAAGCGAAGCGCGCAAGGGCACTACCTACCTTTTCTCGAAACGTTTCGTCGCATTTTTGAACCCTCGTAACTTTGGTTTGGATAATGCCAGATACTTGAAATTTTTAGGATATAATGACATGAGTGAAATATAATGAAATGCGCAAAGTTTGAATATCGTAGCTATTATACTTTAGATTTTATAGGTGTCCAAAAACCCACAATTTTGGCACTGACTCAACCTATCATCAAAACTGTTAGGGTACTTCCTGAAGTCTGAGAAAGATGAAATTTGGTATGTAATATACTATTAATATCCGTACACTTATAGAGCAAAATTAGGCCAAAAATTGTGTTTTTTGTATGGAGGGCTCCCTTATTATTTTATTTTAATATTATTATATTAAAATAGACATATTATTAAGGACTTTGAGAAAAAATCAAGTACCTACCTGTTGCCATTATTGATATAGAGCAAAATAGTCTAAAAAATCACGTTTGTTGTATGGGAGCCCCCTTTAAATATTAATTTTATTTTGTTTTTAGTATTTGTTTTTATAGCGGCAACAAATATACATAATCTGTGGAAATTTCAACTCTCTAGCTATTATTCTTGAGTTACAAACTGGAGACAGACAGACAGACAGACAGACAGACAGACGGACAGACGGAAAGACAACGAAGTCTTAGTAATAGGTTCCCGTTTTTACTCTATGGTTACGGAACCCTAAAAATACGTGTTATCCTTGAGAGACTCACAGAAAACCGTCGTGAAACAGCGCTTGCGCCGTGTTTCGTCTAGTGAGTGAGTTTAGCCGAGGCCGAGGAAGAGTAGTTCAAAGCTCATAGCATGACCAATAACAAAATGGCCAAGCCACACATTTTGACTAATGTGTAGAGTTTTTAGATTATTCTCGTGCGGCTGACACATTATATCAAGTATTTTGCCGCGATTTATGTATAAAATTAAGTTTTTAGATTTAGGGCTGAGTGTATAAGGCTTGAAACTTGGCTCTACATGAGATCTCACTACATTTTGACACCTCGATCTATTATGTTCTCATCTTGGCAGCATTTTTACATGAAAATGTTTTTTGGTGGGATACTTATATTTCGATGATAAAGATTTTTGTCGGAGGTGAGTTTGTAAATTAATTACAGCAAAAGTATTTAAGTACGTTTTATTAAGATGTTTATGGTTTAAACCCTTTTAAATATTGTGATTTATATCTCATAATATTTTTTTTTTTATTTCGTTACTATACTAACTATAAATAATTAGAACTAGGTAAACCGGGTGTCAAAAAATAACAAAATGTGGTTTGTCCTCGCCTTAAGGTTTCCAAAAAGTCAAAGGTCAAAGAAATGTTATAAAAATGGATTTTTAAAGGTGAGAGTCAAACTTTTTCGTCGAAACTTGGTCGACTGCCACCCTACTATGCCTCGTGAATGAAATAAGATCTCCAACATTTTGGTCCACGTTCAGAATATAATAATTACAAATAAACAAAAGCCAAATTTGATTACGAAAAAGTAGTCAAGTTACTTTTCAGGTCGCTCATCAGACACGTTTTTCCAAACAAGTTTTTCGTTTTTATAAACATCAGAAATTGGAACACAAATTGCGAATCAAACACGACAATATTAAAATTTCAATTTGTTTTTTTATTTATCGGTTTAGTTGAAATTGAAACGTTTAACAAATTAATGGGAGTTCGTGGAAATGACAGATGACAAACAATAAATGTTTATTGACTTCCGTAACGAAAGCCTTTCGGTGCGTCCACATTTGTATCATTTGCGCGATCAGATCTGCGATCATCGCGCCGTATCAAGTATGCGTATCATAGTGTGGACGCCTATTAGATCATTCTGCCGATCATGCGTATATTTGATACGACACGTATCAGATACGCGGTTAATAGCGATCGGGGCGTATCATGATACGCGTATCATTTTGACACGCTTCGATGATACGCGACGAAGATCTGATCGGAGATCTGATCGCGCAAATGATACAAATGTGGACGCACCCTTACGAGTTTCAGACGCATTTCAATGCTATTTTATAAGATACAAAACATATACAAAATTTAAAGTCAAGCTATATGCACGGACGTAAAAAAATTATATGACAACTTTGTACCTATAAGATCAATCAAGAATAATCAAGAAAGTCATGACAGGCGGGAAAATTTTGTAAACGTAATCACGCTTATAAGGTGTATATTTTTCTTTGTATTTTCACAGAGAACGCTTATTAAATTTTAAATATTGTCACCTTGCACATTTTTATCTCTAAATGAATAGAGTTCTCATATTTTTTATTATAATTTAAAATAATTCCCGTCTGTCATGACTTTCTTGACAGACTATAGTGTTTTACGAATTAGGGCGAAGCCAAACGAGCGCAATTTGTGAGTCGTGAGCCGCAGAATTTCTGCCGGGAAGAATTTTTTCATACAAATCACGACTCACAAAATTGCGCTCGTGTAAATCAAACAGGACTTTTGTATGAAACTGAATACAGCAGAATTCTGCACGGCAGAAATTCTGCGACTCACAGGTCATAACTCACAAATTACGCTCGTTTGGCTTCGCCCTAACGCATCATCGCGTGACGCGTCTCGTTTCTTTTATTTTATTTTATTATGGTACTTCGGCTATAAAACCATGGCCAGTGTCGAGTAAACGGCGGGAAACAATGTTCTAGTATAGTACAATTTTAGCATCGTTTTCATAATTATATCGTCAAGACAGTCAAGGAGTCAAGTCGGTCGATTCAGTTAAACGTGGTAGACGCTTTACTGAAACTTTCATGGAGTTTTGGAGGGAACACAATACAAAAAATATATAAACAGACGAACATAATATAACCTCCTCCTTTTTGGAAGTCAGTTAAAATAGCACGTTTCTGGTTATTGCATCACTTTCCTACACTTGTGCATGAAAACGATTATCTAATGGTTATCCTACCAATATTACACATTAAAAACCCAGTTAACACAATTTTAGGAAAATAATACAAAAACACAACATCAATCTTTCACGTTCCCGGCAAAACTCCACGTCTCGTTTCACTGACCCTAAGCTTCATTGTACTATCAGAGAAGTTGATTCATAGGCAAATGACAGATCAACGTAAGTTGGTCGTGTCATGTCAAACCCTAGCCAGTATATAAAACCGAACGGAGCCGCTGCCGAACTACGCAAGTGTCGCCGCTTGCCCCCCGCCTCCTCCCCCGCGTTACAAAAACAAAGGGAAAAAGGAGGCCCCTGCAAAGGAGTGTCCTCTCTCCGAAAAGGACCGAAAGTGCGATGATGACGGGTTTATAGGAGTGGAGATGAAGAAGAAACCCATCGTCCGCAACCATCGCGACACCGCACCCGAAGGACCCGAGCAGCTGTTGCGGCGTGTGACTCCCGCGACGCCGCTGTACGTGTCCAGGCTGCACTGGTCTACGACGGTCGAGCAGGTCGTGGACTACATCAGGAGCAAGACCCACTTCGTCTTGAGGGTCGAGCGCTTGGAGTCCCGCCACAATGTGAATTTTAGCTCCTTTGTGGTGAGAGTCCCGACGCACCATCTACCGACCTTCGAGAAGGAGTTCTGGCCGATTGGAGTCGTCTACAGGAGGTTCCGAGGACGACTTCAGAACACGTCGCGCCCCACGTGGCAGACAATACGTGTTTAGTGTTAGTGTTAGTTTTTAGTATAATTGTAATAAATAACTCGCCCAAATGACGTAGGTCAACTGCCTATGAATCAACTTCTTCGATGGTACAATTCTTCCGCTGTAGTTCCCTCACATTGTTTTTGGTCTCCTTAGTGATGTCAGCGTTGAAGGCTCGTCGTACCGCCGTATGCCCGTTGGTTGCCTGGGCGTTAGTGGCTGACCCGGGCTGGACCAGCCGTGCTGCTCCATGGAACACCTGCAACAGAGTATGTATAGGGTCACTGATAGAACCCTTATGCCAATCCTTATTGTCAGAGATAGAAAAAATAACGGCACTATTGGTACTATCAGAGAAGTTCATTCATAAGTAAGTATTTCATAAGTTTGAGATCATGAGATCTTGTTTGTCAAACGCTATGCAAATCCAAATTTTCTTCAGACAGGTCAAACATGTAGCTTGTTTGACAAACGCTTCAAACAAAGCTGTACACTATCAAACTGTTTGAGACAAACAACTTGATCGTTTGCGGGGTACTATAGGCAGATGGCGGATATCTACGTTATATTTTGGTTGAGTTATGTCAACTCAATATGTCGGCTGGGCTCAAGCCCCCCACCAACTTACGTAGGTCCGCCAACTACCTATGAATCAACTTCTCTGATAGTATATTGCCACCGCGCGGTAGCAATGAAAGGGGGATATCAGTTCCTCTCCTGTAGAAGAGGTGATGTACCGTACCAACATTTTTATCATTCCTCCGTGTTACGATTTTGATCACGTGTTTATATTAATATTGTGATAGCGGGTCAATTGTCCAGCAAAAAGGAAAGTTAGGAAAAATCCATATCCATATTTACTAATATTAAAAATGCGAAAGTGTGTCTGTCTGTCTGTTACTTATTCACGCCCAAACCGCTAAACCTATTTGGTTGAAATGAGATACTTGAGTCCCGGCAAAGAACATTTAACATACTTACAATATATTTTATCCCGGAAAAATGTACGGTTCCCGCGCGATAAACCAATTTTGGCGCAACAGAGTTGCGGGCGTCATCTAGATAAACATAAGGTTGTTGGCATTATAATCATTCCTTTTTAGCTTCTTTGTAGTCAAGTAAAACGGAAAACATGTAGAGGTTAATAGCACTGATTTATAAAACATTTCACACACGGCGACTTACGAAGGATCAAAGGCGTCTTAAGAAGAAACCCTTCCCGAGTTCACCACCCTCTGAACTCGAGTTAAGTTCAGTGTTAAGTTTAACTCGTTCCGTTTAATAATCTTTTACTTGTGTATTTTGTTTTTTTTTTTTTTGTTTTAAGGATATATTTCCCGGGAAAGAACATAATATGATATTTTTTATCTTGGAGAAATGTTCGATCACCGCGCGATAAACGTATTTTGGCGCAACAGAGTTGCAGGCGTCATCTAAAAGAGATAAAGTAATCTTCAACTCAGCACGAAATACAAATACAAAGTAATAACGAATGTCTTAAATGTTTGCACTGTTGATTGAATCAAACATTATTCACGAGTATGTGATGTAATTTCGTTAGTTAAATATAACCTGTAATATCTTGAAAATCTTTTCGACGAGATTTTTATTAGCTTTTTTAAATTGTGCAATTAATTTTTGCTATTCTTTTTACATTTTTCCATTTCAAACTATTAAAGTAACTTCTCAGACCTGTGAATAGATAACAGACAAACAAACTTTCACATATTATTTTAGTAGGTAAGGTCAATGTGTCGAAGTCCGGCTTTATATGCCGAATACTTTTCTCAAATTAAAGTTTTACATAATTTTTTGACTTCAGGTTCGCTTTTTAAAGTAACTGTGTCATTGCAAATTATAGGCTATATATTAATTAGACCTATAATTATCTAGAAATAGTCTTAGTTGCAGTATTTTTTTATTAACGTGCTATTTTTTAAAAACTCGGCGTGTAGACGGACTTCCCTTACAGTTTGAGGTAAGTCCGTCTAGTATCAATATAGCCCTAACATGTGACGTAATATGTATGGCAATGGTTTCTAGCAAAGCCGCAAAACGGCCATTCAAATATGTGTTTAAGGTGTCAGTAATAAGGTTCGCATTCCAGAGAAAATTAATTTTATAACATTTTAAGGCAAGTCCGGCATATCGTAAGTCTAAGTGGTTACAAACATTTTTTGAAAAATTAAACAGTAAATATAAACAAAATAATGCTTATTACAAATTCAAAATTATAATAATTAGTGCCGGCAAAATCAACAACTTTGCTTCATTATCATTATTTTATGCGATAAGCTACGAATAATAAAAACTAAGGAAGTGTAACTCCGTCAAAAAACATGCTCCAAAATACTTGTCAAAAAAGTGTACCTTAGGTTCACTTTTCATACATTTGCAATATTTAGGTGACCTTGAGCAGTATAAAGGCTGATATTACATGACAGTTCGAATGGAACCAAATTTAAAACTGTATTAGTATGGGAGTTACGTTTCCTTAGGTTTTATTATTTGTAGGGGATAAGACATTTTTCAACATACTCCCCTATTTAATTTTGATTCGATTATTGTTTATTGATAATATCAAATATGTCTACCTACTTAGTACCCAATTTTTTTTATTCCTTAATATTAATATTTAGTCAGTTAAAATAACTTTTTAGTTCACGTGGCAGATTGGGGCCATGCACGCGAAAGTTACGCGTTTTTACCATTATTTTCGCCGCTCAATTAAAATATAAGGGTTGTTGGTCCGGGAGGTAGGATTTTTCATGACGTGTATAAATCTAATCTAATTTAAGGTTATACATATGTTGCAGGTGATAATAACGAAATTAAAGCGATATTAACGAATTGAACATCAGTAATAAGTAAAAGGATCACTAAATTACTTACGTAATCCAAGAAACTCCAAAAACTCCTTCGTATTCCCACATTTTTTCATTTTTTTGGCAGAGACTTACACTCCGACTGCGAGTTCAAAGCAGGAAAAAAATGTCAGATCGTTTTTTTCGTAACAGGTAGTTAGTAGCGACATGTCTGTTTCTTAGGTCAAACTAACTCTGCAATATTGTTTTACCCACTGAGCCATATGAAACTTGTCGTTCAAATATGGAAGTTATTGCCGATAGACGGACTTACCTCCCAGGCGGACTTCGACACATTGACCTTACCTAATTTGGACAGTTCATTAGCATTTTAAATTTTTAAGTAAAGGCCTTTATAAAATATTCAAGAGCCTCGATAAAGAACATAATAAAATAAACATTTCCAATACCCGAGTTATAAAAAGACGTCACCTCTCTTTAACTTTATCGTCTTTTATTATTCTTGCAAAGTAATGACTCTATTTTGGGACTTTTCAAAGTTGTGTTAGCTCTGAATTTGTAGGAGATTGAACCTAATGTCATCGGCATAAAGCTGAAACAACACTGTAGTCGTAAACTTCGGCAATTTATTTACGCTATTTAGCTTACGTACCTTACGTCGAATCTACGTAGTATCAGTAAAAAGGCGTAGGTAGCTTTTTTAACAATAAAATAAGTTGTTTTACTCCTTTATGGGAGGAACAATGCTTAGAAATAATATCGAAGACGCATATTTTGGTAATATATATTTAAATAATTATGTATGTATATGCACCGACGATATTGTCATAACGTAAACATAATAAATATTGGTATTTTAAATAATCCGCTCTCTGCACAATATTTTGAACTACTTACATAATATTTTTTTTATATTTTATTAAATAAGGGGGCAAACGAGCAAACGGGTCACCTGGTGGTAAGCAACTACCGTCGCCCATGGACACTCGCAACATCAGAAGAGCTGCAGGTGCGTAAATTGCGTTGCCGGCCTTTTAATAGGGAATACGCTCTCTTCTTGAAGGTTTGCAGGTCGTATAGGTTCGGAAATACTGCTGGTGACAGTTCGTTCCAGAGTTTTACAGTGCGCGGCAGAAAGTTAAGCGAAAAACGCACTGTGGAAGACTGCCACTCATCAAGGTGATGAGGATGGTATGTTTTTCGCGTGGGACGATGGCGAAAAGTTGCAGGTGGTATGATTCCGAACAATTCCTCAGAGCACTCTCCGTGATACAACCGATAGAGGATGCAGAGTGAAGCTACATCTCGGCGTAATTCCAAGAGGTCCACGCTGTTTGAAACATTATGGCAGTAAACAATTCGAGCGGCCCTTCGTTGGATACGATCAAGAGGGAGCAGTTGGTTTTTTGGCGCCCCTGCCCAGAGATGAGAACAATATTCCATATGAGGCTGAACTTGCGCCTTGTAGAGTTGTAGGCGTTGGTCCGGACTGAAGTACTGTCTCGCTCTGATAAGAACACCAAGCTTCTTCGAGGCTAACTTGGTCTTACCCTCTAGATGATATCGGAACTGGACTTCGCTCGATATGTTGACGCCAAGTATCTCAATGCTAGGGGAGATGGTTAAAGATGTGCCCTCGAAACGAGGATATACGACCATAGTGTTATGTTGCTAATTTTTATTTAGTCCCGAATATTTATATTTTTTTATGTAGGGTGGTAAATGACACTGAGTGGTAAGTTTTCCACCTACCCTCACATTTTCCCAGTACACAGTTATTATACAACCTGCGGCAACACCGCGTCACCGCGTGCGTGTACTCGCCGCATCCATACTTCCATACTTAATATTATAAATGCGAAAGTGTGTCTGTCTGTCCGTCTGTATGTCTGTCCGTCTGTATGTCTGTCCGTCTGTCTGTGTGTTACCTCTTCACGCCCAAACCGTTGAACCGATTTTGCTGAAATTTGGTATGGAGATAACTACTTTAAGTCCCGGGAAAGGACATAGGATACTTTTTATCCCGGAAAAATGTACGGTTTTTGCGCGATAAACGAGTTTTGGCGCAACGGAGTTGCGGGCGTCATCTAGTTTGTAATAATTTATTTTACCGCATATTCAGCTGGAACTACAATCAGCTGTCCGCTGCAAATGCGTGTTAAACACTATCGTGTGTGAAATCCAGGAATCCGGAAGGTGCCTTCACAAGCAGCTCCAGAGAAGGTTAGTGCTGTGTGCTTTTTCCATTGATGTCTTTTGTTTTGCATTTAATATTCTTTGTTTGTGACCCAACCGCCAACATTTAATATAATATGAAATAGAAAATCAAATTGCATTGCATCAAATGCATTTCTTAATTTATGAGAATACAATAATTTATGAAACAAACAAACGAGCTATGATTCTTATAATCTTATTACCTTTCTACCACCTTTAATATTAGCATTTTTACATACATAACAAATGTAAAAACTTTAATTGATCGTTACTATAATATTTTGTTATCTTATGTATTATATGTTTTAGAACAAATAATATACAGGTAATAAGTCAGTGAAATGAGCCGACCGTATTGTTAGGACCCTAACTTTACGGCCGTCGCGAAACGTTTGCTTATCCTCATTATTTATTCTGGGCACTTGGGATTTTGGCAAAAACACGGTTACATAAGCTGTTTTTGACCGTTACATTTTATTAAAATAATAATAATATGGCTTATGGGCTTCCTAATTTTACTAGGTATTTAAATCCTACATTGTTAAATTTATTTATTGGGCAAAACCTTTTGTTGTAACGAAACATTGGCCATAACGTCCAAATTGTTCTCCAACGATAGATATGTTTCAAAATACTATGTATGCCAATAAAACAGGATATCCTTAAAGTATGAACTCTTAAAGTGCCAATGATGAGGTGCTTATCTTACATAATCTCTTAATTGATGCTACTATACTGTACTCGGCGAAACATATTGGCGGTAGCGGTCATTGACTCCCTGTCAAAAACTTGTCATTTTCTATATAAACCGCGATTGACAATGAAGTGTCAGATGTTGTCAATCGCGGCTTTGTATAGAAAATGACAAGTTTTTGACAGGGAGTCAATGACCGCTACCGCCATGTTTCGCCGAGTACAGTATAGTATAATTATTGCACATGACTGTCCCTTAACGCTCCAACCATTTTACTATGCTCCAGAGCGGCCACATGTGGCCGCGAGAACAATAGATTTCCAGGAATCAACGATCGAAGGATTAATTAACTTTTTTATTTATACATTTTAAACATGACTGTACCTTAGTAGTAGGCTCCTCGCTCGCGGCAGTCGGAGGTACAGTCGCGTCGACCACGCTCACATGGGCGCCATCTTGAATCACCACTTTGTGGACTCCCTCGGCCGGCATATCCAGTTTGGTCTCACCGTGTACGTGGGGCTTTTCGTCGCCGGTGGCGTCAGCTGACGCGTGTTGTTCCAGTCGCGATACCAATTCGCCGTTTGAGTGAACCGCGTCTGTAAAAAATTCTAAATTCGATTTTGGAAATTCAAATTTTTTAGTGTTAAGTTCGTATCGTGCATTTTTTTAACTTCGAGTCCCGATGGCACAAAATTACATCCAATTTTTTAAGCTTTACAAATTTTCTTATCTTTGCAAATATACAGGGCGAAACAAAAATAAGTAATAATACTTTAGGGTGTGTACGTGTTGTAGAGAGTTCACGGTGAAAGTGGCAGCGCTGAAAGACCAAAAATTTTTTTCACTTTTGTATGGGGAAACTCGTGACGCTCGGGGCTCGGGCCTTTGCTCATACAAAAGTGAAAAAAAAAATCGTCTTTCAGAGCTGCTACTTTCACAGAGAACTCTTTTCAAGGAACACGTACACATCCTAAAGTATTATCACTTATTTTTATTGCACACTGTATAATAATTATAGAAATATGATGTTAAAATAAGTTAATATTTTTATATTAATCTCACCAAGTCTGTGAAACTCAACATGTTCGCTGTTTATCTCTGGCACCACTTCACCTGTAAGCAAAAAAAACGTCTAAAAACTTTAAAAACAATAAAATAAACTTTTATATTTTAGTCATGTTATTTGCATTTACACACTTTCGCATTTATATTATTAGTATGGATTATCTATATCACACACTCTTAGCTACATAAAGTTTGTATATCAATTTCTCAACAGTTAATATATTCTACAAAGGGTAAATTGGAAATAAGTCTACACTTAAGGCTGCTCTTTCGAAAAAAGCGTGCAGGTGAAACAACTTTTCATCGGCATTAACAGAGAAATTATATCTGAAAAAAATAATTAATAATCTACATGATATGATACGTAATTTGGTTTTGCCATATTTTTTCTATCGGTATCACATAATAAAGAAATAAAAAACCAAATCACCTCCAAATCGTTGAATGAAACCACTTTACTCCTTCATTATTTATCAAAAGAATATATAAAAAATATCTACTGCTTTGCATATTTTTATAAGTTAATAATTTATTTTTTTTACTTTTTTGAAATATGTATTATATTAAGCCTTAAAAAAGGTTTTTGCTCCTATTTCGCCCTATCATGGACGCGGCGAGCGTCGTAACCGCCACCGTACAAGGCGCGCTGTTATGAATGTTATTTTAATGTCATTTACGTCGATATTCGCACTGACAGACAATCGACCTGCTAATTTAGGGAGAGAGGGCCCTTAATATGTTAATTTAAACTTTCCCAATATAAACTAACCTGTGTATGTAAACTAGAACCTAAACAGTCTGATGCCAAGTCTAATTATATCTAACTTTTAATTTTTTTTTATGCGATGGTTATATGGCATGAAAAACTATTTATCGAATTTTACCCTTTGCTTTTTTATCATGCATGTTTATTTACAAAAAATATATTCTTGAAAAAAATAAAAACACAATTTTTGCCTAATTTCGCTCTATAGCGCGAGCGGTACGGAACTCTTCGTGCGCGCTTTGTGTTTTTATTTTACAACCACAATAAGTGTAGGTAACCATAATATTATATCGCCAATGTTCTTCCATAACAGCACTAAGATCTTCTCGAAGGCAGCATCAGAGTTAATTAGGAGAATACGGCGTAATAAAGTTTTACCGTCGTCGGTCCAGCATCGATATATTGAACTCAGTGTAAACATTCTCCAAATTGCACATCCAATTTTATATCCTACATATCCTTTTATGTTTTGAAGAAAGACTGCTTAAGCTGGATATTTTTTGAGGTTATTCTGAAGATGAAGTACTATCTAGTATCAGAGAAGTTGATTCGTAGGCATAGGGCCCCCGTAAGGCCTTTTAGGCAAATTTTTTGGGTCCTTGGTTTTGGCGCCCCTAAAGATGGCGATTTGGCGCCCCTAGAGGATGGCGCCCGTGTGCATTGCACACATATTGCACATATGAATAAGGCAGATGGCGGACCTAATATGTTAGTCCATTTCATCTACTTAGATACGTCTTGAATTATTATGAATCAAATTTCATATCTACTGAAGTCTAAAGCCTCCGAATTCCAATCAGTACACGTCATATATCAGTACAGTGTAGCACGATCGTGATTAAGTAATATTATCTTCAATTCAAATAGATATTGTGGATAATTATATTTCATGAAAGATCCCGAAATCGTGGCATGAATGTTAATAAGTTCTACTTTTCCACTTCTGATGAAATCTATTTAAAACAAAATGCGACAATCGCTTTCATAATTGGTTCCACGTGAAGAGGTCTTCAGTTTGCATAACGTTTCAATTAACGGAAACTTCTTGGCGGTGATTAAAGTTTCTGCCTTTTTATCTCGGAGGTTGTACGGGGAAATGGTCTTTATGGAATGGAAATTAACGGTCCTTTTATAATTAACAATTGTCTACGTAAAAAGTGATGGTTGGTCGAGAAAAATGGACTAAATCGAATAACATTATAGAACACGGATGGTGAAATAACGCACGCCTGCTACTCGTGGCACGTGACATAAAATTTGAAGCACGCCTAGTCACAAAACTGGTATCGTAAAATTATTTTACCAACAATGAATCACAAAAAATAATAATTGAATGTCACGTTTATGACTTCTTCAGAGAGATTCTTAATTAAGAAAAGGGCACGTTGACGGTTGATACGAATAATTTCGCCATCCCTGTTTGGCATTGAATCACTAGATCACCTAAGTATTTAACACACAACAATGTTTTGTACAAAATTATGTGAAATAAAAACTTTCTTTGTGAGTTGTCCACTCTATAATAACAAAAATTTGGTCTATTCGTTATCAGAAACAGGACTTAAATATATTTTACTGTACTGTTGTAACCTATATTTTACGAGTTTAATATAATGTGTTAACCAAACATGCTGTGCTACGTAAATAGGTAAACATAATATAATATTCCTAATCAATAGCTTATCTCGTATCTACGATAAAAATTATCCTACATCATAAAAACTCGTTAGTACTCCAAGCGGGTACTAGATATCATTTAACGTCCTTTTTACCGACTTAAAAAAAGGGGTTATCAATTCCACCCGTATGTATGACGTAATATTATCACAACTACCCAGTTATCGTATATGTTGGTCTATATAAGGCTGGAGGTGTGTGTACGCGCCTCCCCCGTGCCGCTTGTGCCGGTGGATCCCCACCACCCCCCGCTGTAGATAACGTTGCGCGCGCGCACGGTGTGGTCCACGCCGCCCGTGTCGCCCGTTCATAAACAATTACCAGCTGATTCGTGTTTAGCCAGGGAATATCCGAGTTGGAATTTTAACAAAGCTAACTTTCAGCTTCTTTACCAAGCCATCGCGGATTTAGACTGGTCCCCGATGTATCAGTTACAATTGGAATCTAGTCTCGTTTTTTTTACAATAATATTATTACATTGTTTGACACTTACATTCCTGGGAAAAAAATTGCACTTCTAATTCGAGTTCGAATCGGTGCTGTACAACCTCATCTTCCCGCAGGTTAGCGCGCAACTAGCTGATGAACAGCACGGATTTCGTCCGTCGAGGGGTGTTACGAGCAACCTACTAGGTTATATGTTGGACATAGTACCGGCGGTAGACAGTGGCATGCAAGTTGACGCTGTATACTTCGATTTTAAAAAAGCCTTTGACCTAGTTGATCAGGACGTGTTACTCACTAAGTTAGCAGCGATAGGTTTCACCCCGAAGCTCCTGAAGCTTTTTGTTAGCTACTTGCGAGATCGAAAGCAGTACGTCGAATATGGTGGCTATATATCCTTGCCGTACGACACGAATTCGGGCGTTAGTCAGGGAAGTAATCTAGGACCCCTTCAGTTTTTGATTACGATTAACGATTTACCTAAAGTAATCAAATACTGCAAGGGTAAACTGTTCGCAGACGATTTTAAAATATACATACTTATTAAATCTATCGAGGACTGCCTAAAATTACAGGAAGACATAGATAGAATCGTTGCGTGGAGTGTAGAAAATAATTTACAATTTAATAGTTCTAAATGTCTCGCTATTTCTTTTACGAGAGCGTACAATTATGTCCGATTTAACTATTCTGTAGACTCCCTGCCGTTAACCAGAGTGACGTCTGTTAAGGACCTTGGGATTCACATCAGCAATGATGTTACGTTTAAAGAACACATCGCAGTCTGCTGCAACTTTTTTGCAACTTTTCGTAACTTGGGCTTTGTGCTACGGACGAGTCGGGGTTTCTCTAACGTGAAGGCTATCACCTGTCTTTACAACAGTCTCGTTAGGAGCCATCTGGAATACGGCGCGATGATCTGGTCGCCTTACGAACAGAAATATTCCCTGATATTGGAGCGAATCCAAAACAAATTCCTCCGTTACATATATCTGCGGCTGTACGGCGTTTATCCGTTCTACCCTCTAAGCTATCCGTCGCTATTCGTGCTGGGTATGGTGGGATACGACAGGCTCGCGGTGCGGAGGGAGCTGTCGATGACGCGGTATGTGTTCAGCGTGCTGCGGGGCCGGACGAGCCACGCCGCCTTGCTGGGGGAGGTGTCGCTCAGCGTGCCCGACCAGTACGTGTGGCGCCGCCGCCGCCCGCCGCTGCTGCACGTGCCGTGCTGCAGAACTAACTTGCTCAAATGCTCCTCGTTTGTTCGTGCACTACGTACTCTTAACGAAGTTGCACAGCGGGTGGATCTATTCCATTGTACTCTCAGTAAATTCACATTTAATTGCCTGTTTGTCATTTGTTATGGGAAGATAAGTGACTGCATACATTAACAAAAAATTAACCGACTTCCAAGGTAAAAACAATATTAATAGCATCCTTATAATATGAACTAAAAAGTATTAAATAATTTTTCCTATCTAATATGTAGTGCCTTTTCCCGAATTCGGCTAAACCTCAACTATTTCTGTACTCAATCTTCATCATTTTGAAGTCGGTACCAGATATAGCTGAATCTTTATTTCTTTGACAGAAAATTTGAAACTTTTGGAACTGGCACCGACTTCAAAATTATGAAGATTGAGTGTCTGTCCTCCGTTAAGGCTGCTCTCGCGAAAAAAGCGTGCAGATGAAACCACTTTTCATCGGCATTAACAGAGAAATTATATCTGAAAAAAATAATTAGTAATCTACATGATATGATACGTAATTTGGTTTTGCCATATTTTTTCTATCGGTATCACATAATAAAGAAATAAAAAACCAAATCACCTCCAAATCGTTGAATGAAACCACTTTACTCCTTCATTATTTATCAAAAGAATATATAAAAAATATCTTCTGCTTTGCAATACATAAGTTGATAACTTGGTTTTTTTACTTTTTTGAAATATGTATTATATTAAGCCTTAAAAAGGTTTTTTCTCCTATTTCGCCCTAACATGGACGCGGCGAGCGTCGTAACCGCTACCGTACAAGGCGCGCTGTTATGAATGTTATTTTAATGTCATTTACGTCGATATTCGCACTGATAGACAATCGACCTGCTAATTTAGGGGATAGAGGGCCCTTAAGCTTCATAATGTATTCATCGTGTTACGCCAAGCGTTGAATATTTACCTTTATATAATGAAATTGCGATATTTTTACAAGGTTATATAATCTATATGTCCATCTTGGCTCATAATGGAAAACCATGGTTGTGCATGTGTATTTAATATTTACATTGACAATCATGCATACTAATACTATAAATGCGAAAGTGTGTCTGTTTCTCTGTCTGTCTGTTACCTCTTCACGCTTAAACCACTTAATCAATTTTGATAAAATTTGAGAGTTGAGACCCGAGGTAGGACATTCTTTTTATCCCGAAAAAATGTACAGTTTCCGCGTGATAAACGAATTTGTAGATTTTATTTTGTAAATCGTAATCGTCCCAATATCGTGTGTCCCAAGTCCCAACATAGCTGAGATACAGAATAAAATCAATATCATCAGTGCGAAGGTTTATTAAAATATCTACTTCGTAAATAACTAATTATAATACTTACCAACTTTTAATTTTTCTAACTCTTCGACCGGGACATCCTGAAAATACACAATCGAGTTATACGTTCGTCTTGGGAACTATGAGGCGTAACTTTAGAAATTTTAGCAATTAAAATTTTAACAAAACAGACTTACAAGGCTGTTTTGGCACGTGGCTGAAATCCAACGCCGCTTTACTGTAAGGGCCACCGCACATTAGAGATACGACAGCTTTTAGACAATCTTGTTTCACATAGACGAGTCAGCTTTACGATTAAAGAGAAACAGTTGTGTCTACCACGCGGCGCATACCAAGACGAAACTGTTTTGTCTACGACGCTATACGACAACTAACTAACGACTGTCTAGCGGTATACCGCTAGACAGTACTGTCGTTGATGTGCGCGCTCGCATACACTTGAAAGGGAAGCCGACAGTCGTTAGTCAGACTTGTCGCCGTGCAGTTCTTGTACGCATTATACAACTTTGTCTATGAGACGTTTTGTTTCAAATGTGCGCGTCTAGTACTTTTTATTATGCGATAGTCTGTCTAAAAACTGTCGTGTCTCTGATGTGCTCTCTCTCTAAAATTTCAGTGTTTCACACTCACGGTCTCCTTGATATTACTGAATTAATACCAAGCGATAAAATTTACAATGTTCTTTAGATTGGAAACTGCTAAGCACCAACGCGCTAAAACATCCTAGTCTCTTATAATAATTATAATTTAATAATAAATAATAATTATAATTTATATTTAATAATCGAAGCTAGAAATAATACTTTAACACAATATCTGGGTTCACTTTCAATTACCAATGTATATAATATACCCGCCTATCGTTAGTTCATCGTCCATTTTCCATTTTATATGACATTTTCTTTCTTATTATTATTATTCTTTTAATATTCAAATGAAATCAAGGCGCATTATTTATTGTTCTACCAAAGTATGCTATATGTGGGATATAGTATACGCTACAGTCGCAAAGGAGGTATGTGTGTGGGACGACCATTATGCGCTCCATGTTGACATTCTTAGCGAATTCCCGCCGAAATATATTCTGTCTCACATTTGCGTCTAGCGAGTCCCTAGACGAGCAATTTAATTGCGCAATATCACGTATTGCGCAATATTATTGGCCGTCTAGGGTTGATATTGAACATCGCGCGCCTTCAATCTAATTGTCAAATAAACTGTTGAATAAAATTGAAGCGTGATATTGACAATACAATTGATCGTCTAGGGGCCGGCTATGTTATGTGTGTAATGTTATGTAATGTTTCGCCTAAGTTATGTTTCTTTTATATTCGGTGTGAAAACTCTAACAATTTTAATCTTTATTATTTATATTTTAACAGTACCATAACACTTTTTCCAACGTCCTTTATGATGCTTATTACAGTTAACAATGATAAACTTGACAAATCTTTTTACTTTCATAAAAAAATGATGGGCTGTAAACCTAAGTAATTTGGTCGGGTTATGTTCGACTCAGCTGACATAACATCTTTTACAATCATTACTATTCCCTCCAAGTATTTGTATGTGGCAATTATTGCTCGTATCATTTGCCCCTTACAGGGTGAGGGGCAGCGACAACACCATTCTAAAAGTGATAGCAAATAGGTTTGACTTTGAGTAGAGATCAACTACGATAACTTGGCGCGCCCCTCCAAAATTCAAAACGTTTGAAGTGCGTTGTCAAAACGTTTGAGGTGCGTTGTCTTGCGCGGTAGGCTAGTTATGATTAGTTGACCAACAAATCTTGGTAATAAGTGACATCGACTGAAATATAACGCGTACTGTGATTGGTTGAATACTTATTGTATTACATACAAACTCTTTCATAAGGATGTGACTACACAGAGCGAAACAGTCATTTGGAGGGGCACGCCAAGTTATCGTAGTTGATCTCTATATGAATCATTGTTCGATGATTCATATGCGGAAAGTCACTACCTTGCGCAGGTGAATCGTTGAGCGGTGGTTCGTATACTCAAAGTCTACTTTGATAATAATTCTAAAATTAATTTAATAATTAGTACTCAATAGTTAATTTTATTTGTAATTTAAAAAAATATTATAAATTATTCTAAATTTAATTTAATAATTAATAGTTAATGTTATTTGTAATTTAAAAATATGACCTGTTGTGAGGTTGAAATAAAGATTTATTTATTTATTTATTTATTAATTTATTTATTTAAAGCTTTATCTAAGCCTGGACGATGTTGTGGTACGGAAATGGATGGCATTGTCCATGACAATCTCATCTACGCACCAAGACATCCTTTTGGATCTATATGAATAATATTGTATAGAAAAAGCATTCCTGTTACCCGGAAAAATAAAAGCCCCTACTGCTTTATTAATATTCATGAATAAAATACGATTACCTAAAAACATAATAATTTCTAAGAAGCAAAAGTTATATTACTTCGTATAGATTAATGTTATTCACTTCATTTCTAAATACAAATATACACTCTATTCTATTCTAAGTATAGTATCACAATAAAGACATTTCAAGTACACGAATAGTAGGTACACGAATAGTAAATCAATTCGTCATAATATTATAGCTATATTAATTAACTTGATCTTCGAAATTTGAATATTAAAGCAACACGTACTAGCATTTGTGATCTAATTAATATTATAATGGAGTTAATATTAGGAACTTAGAGTAGACATAAGAGAGAAGTTAGCTCAAATCTGCTTTAATCATAAATTATAATTAATTACTACTTATTTTTCAGCATCAAAACTCAAAGACATAGCTTGCCAACGTTTTGATTTGCTTTAATAGAATATTTACATCTTTAGGTCTAGTCGATTATTATATTATTGTTCTAATTATAATTTCTATTAATTCTAGAATTACTTACAGACTTAGATTCCTCCTGATTTGCTCCTGAAACAAAGAAAAAAGAATCAAAGTTATGCCATTTTCAGAACATACTATATTTTGTGAAAACAAACAAAATATGTGATAATATTATTTTTTATATTCAATTAATTAGCATACCATATAGCACAGTTGATAGGTATTATGTTGTTATGAAATAGTTGTGATATTCCTATGTACATGCCTCGTTTATTAGCTTTGTCCGCACTGTGCCTTTTTCTGTTCGTCAAGGGCATGCGTTATAGCGCAGTCAACAGCAAACGTGAGGCATGCTCGCGACGAATGCCCTCTGACTCTCCAAAACTTCAAAAATGACAATGTTGGCGTTGCGTTCGTTGACGCATTCAATTATTGAATGCGCCAAAATGAAAGTTGAATGAAAGAAGATGACGAAAATTGAAGACGAAAGCGCCTAGTGTGGACATAGCTATTGGAATTCCATTGGTGCAGTGATTGTGCGGTATAATATAACTAAGCTAAGCACATCCCACGGGTTAGTTTTTTCTATTCTTTCATTTTTAAGTACACTTTTACATTATAAAAAGAAACCCTGTAGTACTTGAGGAGTTTAATCAATTACTATGAATTATTCTTAAAATTTATTGGTAATTCTACTAGTAGTTTTTCGGTAGGAAAGTGACAAACTTTCGTCCATTCTCACAAACTTCAGATAAAAGAATTAAATAATCCTAACATGCTTGTACATAATATTAATAAAACATAGAATAAACAAAGAATTATACTTAACAAACAATAACCATTACGAGTCTTAGAAAACAGAAAATACTTAGAGAATACGCAAAGAATAATTACGTTATTTCTATTATAATTGTTGTGAAAACACCAGACCTACAGAGCCAAACGTTCAACATCCACACGAACGGCCAATAAAAATTAATTTGGAATGTAAATCGTAAATGTTCTCCAGAAGTTCCAATTTTAATTATTAAAGTTTTGTTATAACAAGGAATACCTTGTAATAAAAAAACTTTATTTAGCAATAAATAAGCAAACATAAACATAACTGTAAAGGAATAAAGTTTGTGTCCAAAATTCACGAGAAGTGCGCACGTAGCATAGACGTAGCAGTAAAATATAACGTGTGAGCAAAATTCACGTAGCGTTCACCTAGATGGCACGTAGCATTCACGTAGAACGCGCGTAGCATTCACGTAGGACGCGCGAAGCATTCACGTAGAACGCGCGTAGCATTCACGTAGAACGCGCGTAGCGTTCACGTAGAACGCGCGTAGCATTCACGTAGCACGCGCGTAACATTCACGTAGAACGCACGTAGCGTTCACGTAGAACGCGCGTAGTATTCACGTAGCACGCGCATAGCATTCACGTAGAACGCGCGTAGTATTTACGTAGGCGCGTTGCATTTACGTAGCACGCGCGTAGCATTTTGGTAGCAAGCACGTCTTATGAGATTAGAATTCAAGTAGCACGTGTGTAGCTATCTGAACTCAATGCATAGAAGCCTGCAGATACTTCGGCTGGCACATTTTGAAATCAGTTGTGAGGTCCATGACCTTTCGAGTCATAGAGATTTTAATGTTGTTTGCTTTTTTCTAAATATTACTTACAATGATTCTGACACTATGACTCCATTGTCTTTCTTCATCTTCTCGTTTCATTTTTAGAAATATTCATTGCAAACCAAGTAATTAACTGTCAAGTACATAAATCATTTTCCATTAATATCGACTTAACCTAAATGTTGTAAATGGGTCACTAGTGCAGCTGTATTGGGGACAAGGTTAGTTCGATAACTTCCACCCTAAATACTATTTGCTCCTACTCTGTACTTAGTGTTCCATTATTGTGAGTGCTCACAGCAAGATTCAATTTTCTATCAATAATGGATGGAATAGAAATTAAAAGACAAGAATAATTGGTGCAGTATCAGCAATTGCCGTGCTGGATCAGCATGATTGAAAATAAGCCCAGCATTCAATAGAGTCGCGTCCTGGGCGCGGCAGTTACATAGTATGTAACTGCCGCACTCAGGGACGAATATGAATTACTTATCTGTTATATTAATAACTAGATGACGTCCGTAACTCCATTGCGCCAAAATTCGTTTATCAAAAAAGTACCCCCGTCCAAAGTGTCTCTATACCATAAAGTTAATATACCTAGTGGGATAGAGCAACAATCTCGAGCTGTCAAACGAAATCGAAATTATTTTAAGTACAGATGTATGTGTGTAAAAATAATATGTGTACGTATACACACGCCCGAACCGCTGAACCGATTTTGCTGAAATTTGGTATGAAGATACTTTGAGTCATGGGAAAGGACATACGATACTTATTTTTATTATGATTAACAGCCGTTAGTGTCCCACTGCTGGGCAAAAGCCTCCCCTGCCTCTTTCCACGTGTCTCTATTCTTCGCTGTATTTGGCCACTCTTTGTCTGCAGCGTCTAGCTCGTCGCGCCACCTTTTCTTGGGTCTGCCCCTGTTTCGCCGACCTTTCGGTAGCCACTCCGTAACTAGATGCGCCCATCTGTCCGGGTGCATGCGGGTGACGTGTCCTGCCCAGTTCCATTTTAAGCCAGCCGCTTTCCTGCCCACGTCCATAAGCTTCGTTTTGGAGCGCAGAGTAGTGTTTCGGATACGATCCGTCCTTTTAACACCCAAGATGCTGCGCTCCATAGCTCGTTGACAAACTCCGAGCCGGGACTTCTGTAAGTTACGATACTTTTTATCCAGGAAAAATGTATGGATCTCGCGCGATAAACGAACTTTGGCGAAACGGAGTTGCGGGCATCATCTAGTTAAGGAATATTCCTTAAGTCTCAAAGGATAGAATATTAGAGATACGAAGTTTTAGATCCCTCTCTATCAAGATGTCAAAAGCAATCGACCCATACGACAGATTTGAAGAGATAAAAGTTCTTCACTTAGTTAATCTTATCGTATTCCCCTGTCATACCCGCATTTTTATCAACATCCATTATGCAGCACGTTGGTCCACTCTACAATAATAATATCTATGGACGCTTCACACCACGTCAGTCTTTTACCCCCTTGCTAATGGAAATGTTGAAACAACACAACTCTTTTTATACACCCCCGGGACCTTGTCACTGCAGCCATTATCAAACCACTTTAAAATTCATGCCCACCGGCAAAATAGTGAAAAGTCGTCGTGAAAGTCGATAAATTTTTTCACTTTTAATAGGTAATTTTGAAGAACGTTAATTAGGGTTCCGTACCCAAAAAGTAAAAACGGGACCCTACTACTAAGACTTCAATATCTGTCTGTCTGTCCGTTTGTCCGTCTGTCCGTCTGTCCGTCTGCCTGTCACCAGGCTGTAACTCAAGAACCGCTATAGCTAGACTTCTGAAATTTTAACAAATTGTGTATATCTATTATCTGTTGCATACATTTCATTTCGCTATAACAACAAATACTAAAAACAAAATAAATTAAATATTTAAGGGGGGCTCCTATACAACAAACGTGATTTTTTGCCTATTTTTGCTCTGTAGTGGTACGGAACTCTCCGTGCGCGAGTCCTCCTCGCACTTGGCCGATTTTATTTTTTAACACTAAAAAAAATTGATTGTGGCACGCGAAACCAAGACCAAAACGTGTTTTTGGTCCGTGCGAACAAAAGGTTGAGTACCACTCCACTATAATAATTAATCCTTCAGGCCCCGCGCGAGCACCGGTGATCGCGACAGCAATAGAATACAATAGCAATTCCTGGAAATTCCGACTGAAGTATTAATAATAATAATTATTCTCTATAACATGTCGTATTATTATACAATTTCATTTGGGAAAGAAAGGTTTCACACACAAAGTAATAGTAATATAATTTTAGTATTACGTATAATACATAAAAATCTGTATATCTTTTTATTGCGATGCCATAATATCGGATGATAAAATTTCCATAAAAATTATTGAGCATCGAACCAGTACAGCGACATGTCATTGTTACTGAAATGTAACTGTGGAAAATTTAGGGAGGCGTACATACTAGATGACTGCGAACATGCATAGACATAAGAATATTTTTTTTTATTTTTATATTAATTAGATATACCAGATCTCGTTTATTATTTCTCCAAATCTCGTTTATTGCGCGGGAACCGTACATTATTCCGGGATAAGTAGTATAAATTATCCTATGTCATTTCTCGGGACTCAAAGTATCTCCATACCAATTTTACCAAAATTGGTTCAGTGGCACAGAATATATATTAGTTGTCAGTGGTTAAACGTGAAGAGGTACCAGACACACAGACACACTTTCGCATTTATAATATTAGTATCGATATATGTAAGTATGGATAGCATATTAATAATTGAACGCCCAAAAGGTTACAATTAGCAGTATAACTAACACGGCCTGTACTTAGGGCTCTCATTAATATGCCTCCTCATAAGCTAATTAATAGCCTGCTGTCTCATCCACATCACATTAGGATCAGGATACATTGTAACGTGACATTAAGGCGATGCAACGCGTTTTAAATGAGCTATTCAAAAGTGAATTTTAAAGAAAAAAGTATATGTTGAATTTACAGATGATAAGGTGCATATTCTGTTGCGGGGAGTGGATCGCGCCCGCCCTAAGCGGGGAGTGAAGCACCAGGGGGCTTAGTGGGTATTTCCTCGGAGAGTCCCACATACCCCGACGATGTCCCCAATCCGAAGGGGATGCGCAAAGCATTTCCCCGTGAAAAAAAAGAATATCGACATGTTGAATAGCTCATTTTAAAATAAATCCCATCGCCTTATCATCATATGACCTTTCGTTACATTACGGTACTGAACGCTGGTGGTTCCGTATAATATAAATTGTACTGTGTATTGACATTGTGAAAAGACAAGAGGCCCGTATGTATATGTAACGCTATATATATGTATAGTAGGTACAGGTAACACGTCATGACTATCTTATCATACTAATCATACTAACATTATAAATGCAAAAATTTGTGAGTGTCGCATCATAACATCTAATCAAAAATCATACTAATTTATTGTTACTTTTAAACAGCAGGTGGCACCGCGGGGCACAGCAAGTATGTATATATAGAGTTGACTGTGAAAGTAAAGTAAGAACAGTTTTTTTAATTTTGTATGGGTGCTGGGGTGCTTGCTCATACAAGTCACAAAAAATGCTCTTTTAACACTGCTACTTTCGCAATGAACTTTATATAAGGGACGCATACACACCTTAAAGTATTATAACTTAGTTTTGTTACATCCTGTATAAACGCCTAAGGGCTCCCACACATAACGAAGAATTCCTACGAAATCGCATCGCAATGTATACGATGCGATGCGAATTCGCGGTTTTGTGTGGGAGCCCTAATATGTACGCGGCCTTTAAGGCCGGGACACAAAAACACGGCACAAAAACTAATCTTGACGCGCGTCGCAAAAAACCACGGCACGGCGCCGTACGGCGTCGTACGACGTCGTGCCGTAGAAAGTCATCTTGAATTTCTACGTGAGTTTCTATGGCACGACGTCGTACGACGCCGTACGACGTCGTGCCGTGTTTTTGTGTCCCGGCCCTTAGGCCGAACAATAAAGACGGCGTTTTGTATTCTATTCGCGTCCCGGCCTTGTCACTTGACTCGTCAACATGAAAACAATGGGGCCGAGCTTAAAATAAAATGGCGGAAAATTAACACAACGTGGCCGTATGATGAAAATGGTACGTGGAGAAAGCCTTTTTCAAAGAGTTGGGGAAATGCAAATGCGCATCTCCGGCGGTCTGAGGATGATCACCGGGGTATGTGGGACTCCCCGGGGCGGTGAAAGCCGCGCACGAGCATACCCACTAATTCCCCAACGAGTGTTCCTACTTTCCGCTCTAGGCAGAGCCACGGGATATGCGGGATACAGAACCGCGAAAATGTTTTTTTTTTATGAAATAAGGGGGCAAACGAGCAAACGGGTCACCTGATGGAAAGCAACTTCCGTCGCCCATGGACACTCGCAGCATCAGAAGAGCTGCAGGTGCGTTGCCGGTCTTTTAAGATTGAATAGGGTAACAGGGGACGGTAGGGAAGGGAATAGGAGAGGGTAGGGAAAGAAATAGGGGAGGGAGAAAGCCTGAAGAGAATTCGTATTGAATAACTTTTCTAGCGTTAACTAGCGTTTGAATAACTTTATTGACAGAATTAAATAGTGGCATCAAATGGGTTGTTATAACTTTCATAAAATACAGGGTGTAACAAAAACAAGTGATAATACTTTAGGGTGTGTACGTGTTCCCTGTAGAGAGTTCACTGTGAAAGTAGCAGTGCTGAAAGACCAAAAATTTTTTTCACTTTTGTATGGAGAAACTCGTGAACTCGGGCCCTTGCCTGTTTTTGTTACACCCTGAATATTTGTTCTTTTGTTACAAATGTCATTTGTTCCTGCTAAGCGAACGCTGCTGCAGTAGCAACATCGTAAATTGACTTCCTAAAACTATAATAAGAGTAAATTTTTGTTTGACTCTTGCATGGGAAAATCCATGACAATCGGGCGGTTGCCCACACAAAAAAATTACTCTTTCAACGCTGCTACTTTCACAGTGAACTCTATACAAGGGATACATACACATCTTAAAGTGTTATCATTTAGTTTTGTTACACCCTATATATCTCAAAATTACCTTCCTTTTACGGGCTTTAAGGCGCTATATTGAAAAAACTGTCCTTTCTCACGTAATACTATAGGACCCTCAGAAATGTTAAAAATCTGGTAATGAGATATACATATCTTCATAGCCTTATCTAGGTTTGAAAAGAACTAGAAACACGATTAATGTATTTTGCCTCGATAAATTTAATTTTCGAAATGACCTCTTAAAAATACTAAATTGGAAGATTATTTTTAAACGAAAATAGATGTATTGTAGGAAATTAGTCTAATTAATAGACACTTTTGCAACTCAAAATCGTATAGAAATATTTTGCTCAAATGCTCCTAGTTATTTTTTAAATAATTAAAATTACGTTTTGTCGCATGTTTTCCGAGCGAGCCGATAGCTTCTGGCCGTAGCGTATTCACGACTTTATAGTCATACAAATTAAGTATAAAATTGCCCTTGCGGTATAATTTATTTTCGATATATCGCCTTAAATATCTAAATCGGTGTGTTTAAGCGTAAAGAGGTGCTTAAGCGTGAGTTTTTACACTCATAACATTATGGACTAGCCCGCTTCTGCTAACGATATCAAGCTTTTATGTTCGTAATCTCCACAGTCCACATCACACTTTATCTTCTAAACTTTTGTTTGCATACTCTACTAATTTAACAACAACATGGACCAGTTTTAGAACAAACTTTGTAAAATAACGAGGTGTAAGTTTTCTGATAACAAATTTTCAGTGAAACCACACTGAAACTTTTCCGAGCAAGCTAATTAATTATTACGGACGTGACAGAGGCGTGTATAAATGTACACCCGTGTATCTTATATCTTTAAACGAGCAATTCTTGTATATATGTACATAAATATATAATTGGAATCTCGGAATAGGCTCCAATGATTTTAATGAAATTTAGTGTATAGGGGGTTTCGGGGCGATAAATTGATCTTAGGGATCATTTTTAGAAAATGTCATTTTATTCGTGTTTTAACGAATACCGAGCAAAGCTCGGTCAAATAGCTAGTAATATATTATTTATGCAAATAAATATTTAAATGGGTGTATAATAATTGTTGTTATGTACTCAAAAACAAGTATTTAATTAAACTCAAATAATGTTTATACATTAACAACTGCCCTAATAAAAATCTTATATATAAAATTCTCGTGTCACAATGTTAGTCCACGAACTCCTCCGAAACGGCTTTACTGATTTTTACCAAATTTTATATGCATATTCAGTAGGTCTGAGAATCGGCTACTGGGTACTTTATATATTGATAAGTGTATTTGTTGAATAAATAATAGTAAATTATTACAACCTGAGACTGACGGCGACTATTGTTTGTGCGACGGGATAGCGATCGACGTTGCCATGGTGACATACTTATTTAGTCACTTCAATAAAATAATATGGCAAATATATTATGGCAAAACAACGTTGCCGGGACAGCTAGTTTTATATAAAATTACCCGTATTATATTTTGTATAAGGGCCACACGACGTTTTTTTACGCTCGTTTGTATCGATACGAACGCAAGTTGGACGCTCAGCAAGGAAGCCTAAAATTTTAAACTTTATATCTGCCAAAACGCGAAGAAAACACGCAGAAGACGAGCGCATCAGAAACGTGCGTCGTCAGTGCGCAAAAAAAACGCCGTGTGGAAGGGCCCTTAATGTATAAGTTGCTAAGATTGAATGTTTAAAGAATCATATTTTGTCTAAATGCGTTATAAAAAGCTTCAGCAATCGCAATTGAATTGACTTGATAAGAAGATATATTATACTAGGTCTAAACACACTAGGCTGAATTACGCCGGCGTAAATTCCGCCGCGTTTACGCCGCGTTTAAATTGCATACAAAATACGGGCCGAATACTATGGGTGACACACTATTACGTCGCGTTTTGTATGCGTTTGACATTTGCGGCGGAAATTACGCCGGCGTAATTCAGCCTAGTGTGTTTAGACACATAGGGTTATAGAATTACATTAATTACATAGTACTTTTTACAAAAATTCCGTTGTGGGTACACAGTACACACGTCGGACAGTGCGTTATCTCAAATAGTATATATCTTTCAGATATCATATATCGCTATCTCAAATAGTATACTATCAGACGTAATATTTATGTCACACTATCGTGCTTAAATTATAACAGCGAAAGTTTATGAGTGTGTTATTATTATTCTAGACTAGCTGTTGCCCGCGACTTCGTCCGCGTGGACTTCAGTTTATAGTGCGCGGTGTCAACAAAATTGGTGTCAAATTTAAAAGCTTTTTAAAACCCCGGTACCTCTTAAATCAAAATATCCAAAAACAGCTGTGCAGTGTGCACATAATATTTCATTTTTTAAATTAAGTAAACTTTATACCAAATTTAAAGCTTATTTAGACAACTTTAGCTTTACCCATAAACTATATTTTATCATTGGTATGTTTAAGGTTACGTCACTGCATAGATAAAGTATGAGTAGTGAGTTATTTAAATATTAACGTGTAAATCGATATCGAAAGAATCGATAGAATCGAAAAACTTACTCAATATGGTGACACGTCTTATAGAAAGACTTATGAGCAAGCGATAGCGAGAGCGCCATCTGTTATGAATTTTTGGAACTAAATTAATTAGAACAAATTTACGCATTTTCACCCCCTTACAACCCCTTTTTCCAGTTAAAAGTAGCCTATGTCCTTTTCAGGCTTTAGACTATCTATGTACAAAATTTCATTACAATCGGTTCAGTAGTTTTGGCGTGAAAGCGAGACAGACAGACAGACAGACAGACAGACAGACAGAGATACTTTCGCATTTATAATATTAGTATAGATAGTATAGATTAGTATAGATTGAAACATAGGCTACATTTTATTGTGAAATGATTATATTCAATGCTACTCAGCGCAGATTAGCAGAGTTACTATTTATAAGAAGCGGCTAACAAAGGTCAAACAAAGGACGTACAATGAAAATAATTGAACTGAAAAAGTAATCCCCCGCCGATAAAAAGGGACCCAGCGACAAAGGTCGCTCGTAAAAACTAAGAACTGCCGATAGGTTTTATATGTCCCGAATATTGGGTCATACATTATGATTTTTACATCAAACAACGTTCGGAGGAGCGTGTTGGGACTATAATATTAAAGGACGGATTCTCATACCTCGAATGAGCTTCGAACTCGAATGGGACGAAAATAATACGTGAGTGAGACAACCCGATGGTGACTTGCTCCAACTGTATAAATAATAGCTACTAGATGTTCCGCGCGGCTTCGCCCGCGTAATTTAGGAATTTCAAGGAAATAGTACATTTTCCCATAAAAAATAGCCTATATCCCTTTGCGTGGTCTATTCTTCATGTGTGCCAAATAACATATAAATTGCTGCAGTCGTTTTTAAGATAATAAGCAATTTCAAATAATTTCCCCCGTTTTTTTCCACATTTTTCTCTATTTCTTCGGCCTATTAGTCTTAGCGTGATAAAATATAGCCTATAGCCATTCTCGATAAATGGGCTATCTAACACTAAAAGAATTTTTCAAATCGGACCAGTAGTTCCTGAGATTGGCGTGTTCAAACAAACAAACAAAAAACAAACAAACTCTTCCGCTAATATAATATTAGTATAGATTAAAACATCATTTTAATCAATTTCTTGGAAATAAAGGATGTTAATAAAGGATATGAATATGAATAATATGTTTGAATGTTAAAATGGAAGAGGAAATTCTATTTGTTATCCTATTAGTTACGTAATATAGGCTTAAGTATCATTATAGACTTAAATACCATTAACTTGGTACCATCGGAGAATTTTATTTCTAGGCAGATGGCGGACCTAAGTAATTTACCCATACGACCGATCACATCTTAAGGCGCATAGAGTCCTCGATAATCTTGGACGTTTGGGCGTGGTTTAGGTCCCCTGCCCCGCACTCCCCGCACGAAAACATCGAACGTAGATTACTCGCGCGTATGACGAACAGAACCGGTCTTTACTTATCACTGCCATGATTCGACGGTCCCTACATATAAAGCTACATGTCAAAAGTAGTGATTTTCAGGAGAGCGTTTTTAAAATTCAAACTGTTAGTACTGTAGATTATCATAAAACATAAACACAATATTTTTTGTTGCTGTGTAAAGTTCAATGTAGGCAGCAGACCGTTTGTAATGATATAATATAACACAATTTCAAATATTTGTAATAATATTTCTGCCAAAATTGCAAGATGACCGTTTTTACGCTGACAATAACTCAAGACTGCCTTCAACGGTTAAGTCGTACATGTCCGTTTTTACGTTGAAAGATTTAAAATATATTATATTATGTCGCAGTCATCTGATTTAATCATCGATTCGTTTGAATGACTAGCACATTCATTGAATGATACCATTCAATTGAATGACTAAATGACAACTCATCAAGACGTTGACCGTAACGTCTTCACTAAAAGTCATAATATTATAGTGAAGTCGTTAATGGCATGATAATATAATTTTTAAGTAGCCGTTTACGGGGTAGTTATCACAAGGACTTCTATTTAAACTGAGTTTAAATTTAAAATAGGCGAATCCACGCTGTTATAATATTATTTTATTACAAATTTATACTTAGCACTTTAAATTAATTTAATGGACATAATATCAACACATTGCTATCAGCTATGCGAGTTGTTTGACGTCATATTTGTTTTAGTGACTACTAGCGCCGCAGTAGAGAAAAATTAAAAACGTTCAATTACTTGACTGATTTCATGTCCGCTATCTTCAAAGGGCTATGTTACAAATGGCTATCTGGTTGGACGTTAAGTGACAATCGACATTCAGCACTATATAAAATTATACGTATTGTCATAATTTATAAGTTAGTGAGTAATAGAAATTCTGGCTCTTTAGTAAGAAAAACTAAAAAACACAGACATATCTTTTTATACACTGTTAATTTAAGATGTTTTTTTCTATGTTGTAATGCAACGAATAAAAGGACATTTCATCAATAACTTTAGGTTCATAATGAAAAATTCTAATAAAATGTGATTATTTGATAAATTAAATTTTTTAATTTTAAAAAGTCCTCTATCACCATCCGAAACCACAAATATGTATTATAAAATTAAATTATAATATTAATTATGCAAAGCAGGCAGATAATTAAATATTTGTTGATTGAATTTATGGCACGAGTCGCACTGAAAAAGAACAAAAGTCTCATAATAACTGAACGTTAGTGTCCGACCGAAACTGATTTTTCAGCCGAAACCGAAACTGAACTTTCGGCCTTACTTACAGTTTCGGCCGAAACCGAAACCGAAACCGAAACTTGATAAAACATTTAAAATGACGATGATTTACTGAAATTTACTATTCTGTAACATTTGTTAACACATAAGAAAAGGCCAAATTGGATTTTTTACTTTTTGTGACATTCGTTTAAATAATTACTATTAATCTTAGACTCGAATAATATGTTCCCTTGAAACTTTTCAGTATCACATTCCGTTTCTTTATCCGACTTTAAGTTTTTAATGTGTTAGAACGAATAATTTCCCTAAAAACATGGGCAGAATTTACTTCAAGGAATTTACTACTGAAAACACAATCAATTGCAGTCATATTCTTTGTATGGAAAACACGGACATTCAGTCTCATAGACGGCGGTCGAAGTTCAAAACAAAATTACTAAGCAAACGTCTTGCAGTTGGCGTCACAATTTTTTGGTTCAGAAGACGTTTTGCCTCTAAACCTAAGATGACACTTAACTAGTCAACACGATTTTTGTGCCTGAGTTCAGTGTTAGGATTTGGATGTCTTACACTTTTAATTAATTAGAGAAACAATGATTTTAACTTATAAAGTTTGCTTTTATAGAAATTTTGAAGAAAACCTGAATTTTCTTCTTTCTTCAGGGGGATTCTAGCAGGATAGGAACGGTCTGTGAGACTGCGTGTCTATAGTTAAAGGTTAATTATTTTAAATATAAATAAAACGCGTGGTAAAAGAAAAATAATTGGGCGAGATGATTGACTTAAAAAATCTCGCAAGCTATATGTCTTCTTCTTCTTTTTATTGTAGCGGTCTCAGCGAGTTGCCAATGTCAGAGTGACCAGACTTGCAATATAGAGCAACTATATTGCAAGTCTGGTGAAGAAACAAAGCTATATCTCATAGTCAAACAAAATTATTAAGTAAATAAACTTCACACACAATATAATCAATTTCTTTTCTATCATATTCTATTCTAGCATTTACTTAATAGTTTGTTTGGGGAACATTGCTAAAATATGAACATAGCACGTAATTCACCAACAGGTACATAAAATATTAAATAAACGTTTAGAAATAAAATTCAACAAAGTACCTCTAATATTCGATAAGAACAGACAATTTCATGAAAATAAAACGAAGTACTAATAAAAACAAAACAAACATCTAGTAATTTGGCACTAATTTGCAAAACATAACCTCAAAACACGATTAAATGGACGGTGGCGAAATGAGCCAGGGCCTCGCCGGCAAACAAGCACGAGTTAACTGCGAAGTTTACCGAACGACGCACGAAAATTCACGAACACTAGAGTTTCGGCGGGGCCGAATGTTTCGGCTATATTTTAGCCGAAACCGAAACTAAGGCCGAAACTAGATTTTTTTGGCCGAAACTGGCCGAAACCGAAACCGAAACCGAAAGTTCGGTCGGTCACTACTGAACGTATATGATAACAAGTCTAAAAATTACTCGCTACCTTATAGGTAGAAACTGACATTTACGACATGACTTCATTTACATTGTTAAACTATATAAGCGCTAAAAAATGTATATTGTATAATAATAATAATATACGTTCACTGAATACGAGCACACCCGCGTGCAGCGCTCCCTGTAAATAAGAACAAACTGTTTGACATGTCCATGTTCGCGCGGAAAGGCACGTAACAAACGCGGTACAAGACGGTAAGTATAGATGTCCACATCTACCACAGTAAAATCTAACACAACTCTCAACTTGTCGTCATTTACGTCTTCTTGTCCTTGGAATTACTTGTGATAGAAAAAAATCGGCCAAGTGCGAGTCGGACTCGCGCACTAAGGTTTGCGTACGGTTAAAAATAGAGGAAAAATAGGCGAAAAGTAGTGTTTTTGTATGGGAGCCCCCCTAAAATATCTATTTTATTTTAATTTTATTATTAATTATCATTAGACTACAGATAAAATAAATAATATTGTAAAAATTCCAAGTGCCTAGCTGTTGTCATTATTGACTACGAGCCAAAAAGGTAAAAAAATACGTTTGTTGTATGGGAGCCCTCCTTAAACATTAATTTTATTTTGTTTTTAGTATTTGTTGTTGTTATAGCGGCAACAGATATATATACACATTCTGTAAAAATTTCAACTCTCTAGCTATTACCGTTCTTGAGCTACAGCCTGGTGACAGACAGTCGGACAGACATCGAAGTCTCAGTAATAGGGTCCCGTTTTTACCCTTTGGGTACGGAACCCTAAAAAATAATTTAGGAATATGCGTTTCATTATATTGAAGTGCACGATGCAATAAAAAAAATTGCTATTGGACTTAACCTTTTATACGTAGGGACCGTCGAAATATTGTAGTGTTCTAATGCACACAAACAGACGCTCGATAGCTCGGCAAGATTTGGCAACGAGTGACACAACCTCCCCGTCTGAATGCTAGCGGACGACTGCCTTTGAACCGAGTTGTTCGGAAATACTGTTTTTCGATATCTTTCAAAAGAAATTATTGTTCGATTTTTATAAAAATTGCTGAAATTCAAGAATAATAGAATCCAAATACATCTATGAAAAAAATATGCATATATCCCAGCTGTTTAGGAGAAGTCCCGATTTCAATTTGTAAATCGATGTCTCGTATTATTTTTTTATTGAAGCAAGGGTGAGACATACAGCAGCAAAAATAGTTGATATATTAGTTGTTGAAGTGATCTATCACATATATTTTTTTCAACCTTTTCCTGTCAGAAATGAATGAGTAGTTAGGAAGACAAAATGACCAATTCACGACTCTATTCGCCTTAAGCGCAATACACACTGAGCCCGCCGGGCCGCCGAGAAAGCCCGGCGACACAACCCGGCGGCCTGTATGAAAAGAATGACGTCGGCAACATGCGCCCGCGCGTGGTAACATGACATGTTGGCGGCTTGGGTACGCCTGTGCTCAGTTGCCCGGCGACACAGCCTTTATAGACACGCGGCAATCACTGACCAATCACTGACTGCCAAATAAATTTCTCATCTCAAGCCGCCGACCAAATTTTCCGACTTGTATTATGTGAAGCCGCCAACTAGACCGCCGACAAAAAGTTGGCAGCCCGACGGGCTCAGTGTGTATTGTGCTTTACATTGAATTGACATAAGCCGACCACATGACGTAGGTCCGTCAACTGCCTAGCAATCAATTTCCTCGATGGTACATTTTCCCGTTATTTTTTTGATCGCGAAAAATATAAGTATTACTTAATCGCGTAAAATCTTTTAAAACACTTTAAAAACACGAAAACAATTCAAACGATTAAGCCTAGAGAAATATACTACTTAATGTGTATTTCTGTAAGTTACTTAGAATTGATTTTATAGTACCCTGGTGTATGCGCAGTACACAATAATTGGGAAAGAAAGGCTTGTTCTTTAAATGTTGTCAACGAATTTTTGTAAACGAAGGTTTCTTTTGTCAATTCAGTCTATTGAATTTTTTATTTATTTATTTATTTAATAATTTATGTACACTTATCTAGTTAAAACAGAGAAAAACCTTAAAATAAGAGATACATTTTAGTACAAAGGTACAAAGGTACTGAATATGTTTTTCCAAAGCGAGAATCGAATACACGATTTTCTTAGAGCCAAGCTCTTAACCACTAGATCATGGAGGCGATAAAACAATAGAAAAGCAAACAATATACGTGCATCTCATAGTCCTGAATACCTACTTACTGCATAATAGAGGGTACGCCGAGTGCATAGTACACGGAGACCTCACACAATACCACTTCTCACAGTGAGGAGAGCTGTAAGGGTAGTATACTCCCGTATACATTCGTATTGTATGTATGAGTTACGCCTTATGTTCGATACTCTTTGGTGCAAAACTATTAAACAGACTTTGACTAAACAATAGTATGATAGAAGGAAATGGATTTATAATAATTATGTATCCATTTCATGCCAAAGATTACTTCGTTTCGCTGAAAAGAATAATTCATAAAAATAAAATTTTACACGTTATTTTTCTTTGGAAAAGTTTGTAAGAAATATCATTTATTTGTTGCTGAAATATGCAAAATACCATCACTGCATATTTGGCTTATAGCAAGCAAAATGAAATTAGGCGAGGCAGATTATGTCGTTAAAATAACTATAAAGGGCGCGTAGAAAATTCAAACGCAGCATAATGTCACAACACAAATATGTACAGTAGAGTAACTTAGCCGTGTTTTCAGCATTGAATTGATTGGTAATATACTGAGATAACTTATTTTGAACTTATTTTGAACTTATTTTAAACTTATTTTGAACTTATTTTGGAGCGCGTTGTTATGCTGCAAATATTCTTCTGTCCTGCTATACTAATTGAAATCACTTTTATGTGTGCGTGATCCCAATTTGTTATCACAAAGACAAGCCATACGGGAGTAATTTGATACTAGATAGTTCTTTAATGGTATCTCAAATCATGCTTTTTGTGCGTGCGTCCGACTAAGGCTATGTACTACGAATAATAACAACTAAGGAAACGTAACTCCCATACTATTACAGTTTAAAATTTGGTTCCTTTCGAACTGTCACGTAACGTCAGCCTTTATACCGCTCCAGGACCAAGGCCACCTAAATATTGCAAATGTATTGAAATGTGTACCTGAGGTACACTTTTTTGCCAAGTATTTTGGAGCATGTTTTTGACGGAGTTACTCTTCCTTTTTTGAGTTTGAGTTTGAGTTTAGTTTTTATTGTTCTACTACTGAATTTTATTTATGTTGTAATAATGTCATGAAAAATTCATCTCCAGTCTGCGCACCATCGCTTAGATACAGACACAATATTCTAGGTGATGCCCTCACTTCGCATCACAAAAGACTGACGAGGAAACCGTATTTTTTATGAAATGCAGCCTATGTACTTGAAATACTTATTGTCCGTCGATGCCAAATTTCATGATCATATTGATCATAAGTATATAAAACAATAGATCCATAGTTTCGAACGAATCAAATTCTTTTTTGTTACTATTTAAATACAATGTGTCCCGATTTTTTATTATTGAAATACACATTTTTTTTTCTTAAACTTTGGTTTTTCTATGTTTAATTCCACGAAATTTATAACATATTGCCTGTGTAAGCGTAGTCCACAAGTTTAGCTATCAAATGAAACCTTTTTTATCTTCATAGGATATTTACATCAGAAGTACTGGTCAGATTAGTGTGAAAGCCCGAGAAAAACTATTTAAGGGTAAATTTCCCAACCGCTGTTTTTTCGCGGCTACTGTGAAATTGGGGGTGTGAAGTTTGTGTGATTATCCATATGAGGCAACAGACACGTTTTCAATTCGATAACTAGAACATAAAAATAAAAAATTCTAAAGGTGGAAATTAGGCCCCTCGGTGACTGTCCCAACGACCTTTTTAGTCCTAATTTCGTCAGCCCAGGAAAAAATATTAGTGGTACAAACTAACGGATTCTTTTATTGGATTCTTAAATAATGGAGGTATAATCAATACAAATTTCATAATCTCAATCGTTATACTTTCAAAATAGCGAGAGAAATAAAACTGTCCCAACATTTTGTCTTGATTCGGTGAATAAAAAAGAAACATTAATTGTCGAGACCAGAAGTACTTTTGAACGTAATGCCGCTTCATGAACTCAAGCGCCAGTCATGCTTGTGCCTTCGGAGCTAGAGGTGGTTTGCTGCGTCCGTTTCCGTGATTCAATTTATCATGTTATTTGAACCAGCTAGAAGTATTAATTTATTTTCTTACAAACACTTTTAATAATATGTATCAGTGTATGTAGTATAGATATCGCTATAATTATTATAGGTGTCAAAATATTCAACGATTTGTAGCAAATTTTCATATCGGTGATTCCGTTTCGGTGAATTCAGTGACCTATTTGGTCACAGAAATGAAAAAAAAATCACCGATATGAAAAAAACACGGAAATGGTGACTCGGTGACTTTCGGTGACCATCGGTGACAATAGTTTTCATATCGGTGAATGCATTTTCATCTCGGTGATTTTTAAAGTTGTTTTATACAGGATGAATAATATCTGCGAAATCGTAAAAAATGATAATAAATAAAAAAGAAATATGGTGCTTCTTAATGTTTCATTTTTTTGAGCTATTGTATAGCTTTGATCGCGTTTATCAAGAAATTCCGTAACGAAAAACACCTAACATTCGTCTAACGTCGTTTCAGTCAATATTTGTAATTTTTTTTAACTTTTAATATTTATAAGGACACAATATTTACCTTTCATTTTATGAATAAGAACTCAGAACTGATATTTTGACCTCGTGTAGTTTATTAGGATTACCTAAAATATTGACTTTTGTTGGTTTTGTTTATTAGTGTTTTGTTGATTAGCAAAAACAGTACGAGATAATATAATGTGATTATTTAATATTAGAATTTAATGAATCCTATCAAAAAGTAGTTTTGGTTATAATAATGTTAGAATAATAGTTACTCAATTTTTACTTTTTTATAACGAAAAATTTTAACTAAGCACTAGAAGATACCTTTTCGTGAAGTTGGCTCGTGGTAATTTGTATTCAAAGCAGATGTGTCAATTATTTCCCAGTATTAATATATTTTGTTATTTGTAATCAAAATCGTTTGTAACATGAATTTTTTTAAATAAAATACATTGTTCTATCCACAGACATAGATCAAGATAGATACCGCATGTGTATGTGCTTCGCGTGACATATCACGTTCCCAAACGACGAGCAATGCTCGTCTTTCGAAAGTCTGTTCTTTAGTCTGCTATCGGAATCGGACGTAAATCGGAATTTTAAAAATGCCTCAATGCCTAAAATGGTCGTATTGATCTGTAGAAATACAAATAGAAACATTGGCCTTGATAATGGACACGTTTCTTATCATCGGTACGTCACGGAGGCAAAAGAGTTGTGCAATTATAGCTGATTTCGTGATGGATTTTTTGTGATGGATATAGGCTATGTTTTATTCTGAAAAATATTAGAGATAATTTCGAAAATTGCAAAAGTGTAACCCAAAGTGTCAAAATTTTTCCGTAAAAATACATTATTTCGCTTGTTTTACAATCACGCTCTATACTATTTCGGTGAATTTACATTTCGGTGACTGACTTTTTCATCTCGGTGACAGCTAAAATGTAAACGTGTGTGCTACGTTTGTTTATTATTTAATTAAATTTTTAATTATTTAATAAAATTTAATTTATTTTTTAAATTTAATAAAATTTAATTTAGTTTATTATTTAATAAAATTTAATTAATTAAACATAGAAACAAAAAAGTTCACCTAAATGAAAAAAAATATGGACATGTTGAAATTCACCCTAAAATGGCTGCCATTTTACAACCGTGAGAGAGAGAAAAAAATTTGAGAGCCAATTTGTCGATAAAATATGCCATAGACTATGACATTAAAGGATCGGACACCGGTGTCGGGACACATTGTATAAATACAGTACAAAATAACATTATTATACTCTGAAACCTATATAAAACCTACATCGGATTCACAGTCGTAAAAGTCTTTAGGGATTCGAGAAATATTGGCTGGACAACTTTTACGTCATCGACATCTATTATTACGCAAAGAAAACCCTTTGTGATAATAACAAGCTCGGGATTTAGGTTCTCAAAGAATCTTTCGTTTGCATTCATACTATCTTGACAATTCGCAGATTTCTTAAGCCTTTCACAATTCACGTAATAAACCTTTACAATAAAATTCCTTGCGATAATAAATTTAAATATAAGTATAACCGGCGTACTTTTATTTATGTACAAGACCATTTAAACTTTTTGTGTGTAAATGTACTTTATATTAGAATTCAAACTTTTAATTTAAAATTTAAAACATTATAAAATGTTTTAAATTTTAAACATTTTATAATGTTACATAATTAAATAATTTGAATAACCTATATCTTGTGTGCTTCTCAGATAACTCTAGGAATCGGCCAACGTCTATTTTTCGTACAAATAACTAGTAGGCATGTAAATATATTCATTTTATAAATATTAAAAATGTTATCTCCTTTACATCTTATATCTTTTTTAACCGACTTCCAAAAAGGAGGAGGTTATATGTTCGTCTGTATATATATATTTTTTTTTGTATGTTCAACCATAACTTCGCCGTCTGTGGACCAATTTTCATGATTTTTTTGTTGTTGTACAGGGTTTTTGGTACCATGTTTACAAAAATGGTGATCTGATGATGGAATCCATGAGGAATCGAGGGGACTCCTTGAAATTTGTATGGAAACATGTAGTGATTTCGATTTTTTCTGAAGCATCCGAGGTAAATTCTACCAAAAAGTAAGACTTCGCACCAGGTTATACCCTGGATCTGAAGGTACCGAACAGAGCTTTTGAATGCTTATAGGTACAGGTTCAGGGATTTCGGCGTTATTTATACAACTGAAAGCATAAACCAACACATCAATTTGATTGATCATCATCATCACAACCATAATTATCACATTATGACCAAATTATTGGTACTTTTCATGATATTTTGCATCGAAGCAGATGTTTTTGATGATTTTTTCGCTGTTTGTGGACCGATTTTCAAAATTCTTGTATTTTTGTGTAGGGTAGATAGTAATTTTTTATAACAATTACGAAAGTGGTGAGATGATGATGGGATCTATGAGCAATCGAGGGAAATCCTTGAAATTTATCAAAACACTCATAGTGGTTAAAATGTTGTTTCTAGAAACTTAAACGTACGTTACGAATAAGAGAAATTTCATATGAAGGTGTCTGTTGGTTCAAAGGCACTGAACAGAACTCCTGAACCTTTAATGATAAAAATTTGGAAATCACAGCATCGCTTAGATGCAAGCATTTACCACAATTCCGTTTACAGTAACATAGTGTGAATAGTGTCTAACTATTCAAAATTATGAAGATTGAGTACAGAAATAGTTGAAAGGCACAAAGGAAAAAGGCACTATTAGATAGTAAAATAAAAACAATAATAACATTAATATGAACTAAAAAGTATTAAATAATTTTTACTATCTAATGGTGCCTTTTTCCGAATTCGGCTAAACCTCAACTATTTCTGTATTCAATCTTCATTATTTTGAAGTCGGTACCAGATAGCTGAATCTTCAGTCCTCTGACAGAATATTTGAAAGTTTTGGAACTGGCACCGACTTCAAAATTATGAAGATTGAATACAGAAATAGTTGAGGTTTAGCCGAATTCGGAAAAAGGCACCATTAGATAGTAAAAATTATTTAATACTTTTTAGTTCATATTAATGTTATTATTGTTTTTACCTTGGAAGTCGGTTTTAATTTTTTGTTAAAAATAATAATAATTTCACTCTTTTTAGTTACACTAGTAGGTAAACCTTCGCGTATATTTTACGTATCTTATTACAATTTGTCAAGAGTCACAACTCACACTCACAAAATCATATATTATCAGTGAAGTGAACATATTGTGCTAAGTAATTTAACAATTTTAATGCTTCAAGCCCCAAGCGGTCACCGGCGATTGAGATAACAATAGAAAGGCTATTGTGTCTCGTTTTTCCACGATCGAAGGATCTATCAGATAAAAAATTGTATAAACTTGTATAGGATGTAGCGTAGCTACTCATAATATTTAATATTATCATAATTATTGACAGCTCTGTTCTTGTAAAGCGCTTATTCCACTTATCCTGGCTAGGAAGTCCTAGCTAGGATCCTAGCTTTCTAAATGTTATTCCACTTGACTAAATTTTTTCCGATTTAGGATCCTAGCTAGGATCCTAGCTTCTAAATGTTATTCCACTTGACTAAATTTTTTAGGACCCTAGCTAGGACTTCCTAGCTAGGATAAGTGGAATAAGCGCTTAATCAAGAATTCAAATCGATACTTAGTGCGCCATCTATCGATTAATAAGTATAACTGATTAAAAAGACACTTAATGACTTTGTTTTGTGTAAATGCTCTTTTTGAAATAACTTTATTTTAATTCTATTTGTCTATTTAAATTTTATAAAGTAATTAGTAAAGTATTCGATCTGTTGTCTGCCGCCACGCGCCACGCGGCGCGGCGGCGCGGCGGCGCGGCGACGCCGTCGCCTCTGCGGCGCCGACTGCCATGTATTAAACAAACAGGTGTTGTTATACAGTACATAATTATTATTATTAGTATATCCATACCTATGCCTTGTACTATTATTAATTCTGTGCCATGAGACATTGGTGACCTTAATGATGATGATGACGATGATGATGATGATGATGATGATGATGATGAATATGAATTGCATAGTAGCATATGCTTTCTGTTCTTAAAACAACGCCGAAACTCCCGAACGTATATCTATAAGGAGTCAGGAGTTCTCTCAGTATCTTCGAAACCATGGTATACTTTGACCCAATATTTGACTTTTTGGTAGCATATTCTTAGTACACTTCACATAAAACCAAAATCACCATATGTTTCCATATAAATTTCGAAGAGTTCCCTCGATTACTCATGGATCCCATCATCAGGTCACCACTTTTGTGAACATGGTACCAAATTGGAGTGAAACCTAATACAACAAAACAAAAATTTCGAAAATCGGTTCACAAACGGCGGAGTAATCGTTGAACATACAAAAAAAAAAAAAAATAAAAAAAAAAAAAAAAAAAAATATCCACAGCCGAACATATAACCTCCTCGTTTTTTGGAAGTCGGTTAAAAATATTTAATACTTTTTAGTTCATATTAATGTTATTATTGTTTTTACCTTGGAAGTCGGTTTTAATTTTTTGTTAAAAATAATAATTACCTTGGAAGTCGGTTTTAATTTTTTTGTTTAAAATAATATTCACGTCACAATCCCTGTGATCGTTGAGCTATCACTGAGTAACCATTGGCGCCTACGTGGGTAGTGTGGGCCGAAACCCATAATATATTATGAACCAAAACCCATTAATAATGTGATCAATTCATACGACTTAATCGTAGTCTACTTAATTAATTACTCACAAATTTAACGTTTGACCTATTTTGGTAAATATTTCGATTTATTTGAAGTTTAAGTTTAGTGAAGTTAAGGATTTTAAGGGTTCTGTTATATGTAGATTTGTATATCGCTGTATAAAAAATTCAGTTTATTTAAGAATACAAATACTTTTGAACCCAAACTTAAACGACGCTGAATATTTTATAAGTTATAAACTTTTTCCAATAGTATAATATTTTTTTTTAAATGTTGCAAACACCAATTATGAAGTTTTATTTTAAAATACACGTTTTTTTAAGCCTGGTTCCTTATTTCTTTTCGTAAAATGTTTCAACCTTAAAAATTTCGCAACGGATTTTGATGGATTTTATTAATAAAGTGATTTAATAGGGTTTATTAGTACATGCATAATATAGTAGAAAAACGTTGATAGAGGTATATAAGATCTTGGTGTAAAGCCGCGGCATAAAACTTACGTGATAATACTTGTACCGTAAAAATCCAACACCTATAAATACCACCCAAAATTAGCAGCTAAGTAGGTAACAGATAGACAGACACATTCCCATTTGTGATATTAGTATTTACGCATTTATAAACCTTCATACGAAACTCGTTCAATATAACGCTACGTTCACAAGACAATGATTTCTGCGTGGGTGGTCCGCGGTTGTTGTGGTGAAAACAATCGTTAAGTATGACCTTGGCCTTATATAGTCTGTTACTTTGTATATGAAGATTCAGTGGCGGAGCAAGACCTAAATTTTATGTGGGCAAGATATATCTTGCGAGGCCCCCTGAAATATATTATGCGAGGCCCCCTGATGGATGACGCTAAAGAACGGATTTGTTGAGAGAAATAATGTTTTGATACTTACCTACTCAAAGTTTTATTTATAAAACTTTTTATTTATGAATATTTCAGTATCACAACTCACAGTTTCACAACTCGTAAAACCTTTAAAAAAACCACGTGGACAAAGGGGCGCGAGGCCACTTAGACCGCGAGGCCGTGGGCGGCCGCCCACACCGCCCACGCCTTGCGCCGCCTCTGTGAAGATTGTCTCAAAACATCAGTCGCTATGCCAAACAATAGGTTGGCAATATTGTAATATTGGAAAATATATGCCTCAGTTTTCAGTATCAAAATATGCCTCAATTTTTATGTAAAGTGACAAAGTTTGATGTAGACGATGTTATATTTTCATTTAAGTTGCATTATAGAAAATAAATATAATATTATATTTTTAGGCATAGCCCTGAAAATATTGTTGTTAAAGTGTTGTATAGTCAAAAAGATTCCACATAATTTCAGATTTAAATTTTCTATTAAACAGCTTATATGTGGCGTATAAAAAATTATCTTTACAATTTTTATAATAGCAATGTTATAATATTTTAATACTTAAATACTCGTATAATAAGCTTTACTGTAATATAATTTTAATGTAACACTGAAATTTGTGTTTTCACTAGAAATATTAAATTTCATTTTGCGTTAATTTCATGTTATTACTTATTGCTTACCTGTAATACTCGAAAAACAAATTAATATTCTATCAAAGAGATTTCAAGAACTACTTTACGTAAACCGAGTATTTTATAAGTCGTCAAAGGATTACAAAATTTAATTTTCCACTTCTTTCACGCCTTCTTTCTTTTAAGGCGCTATATTGAAAAAAACTGTCCTTTTTGAGGTAATACTATAGGACCCTCAGAAATGTTACAAATCTGGTTATGAGATATACATATCTTCATAGCCTTATCTAGGTTTGAGAAGAACTAGAAACACGATTAATGTATTTCGCCTCGATATATTTAATTTTCGAAATGACGATTGAAGATTATTTTTAAACGAAAATAGATGTATTGTAGGAAATTAGTCTAATAATTGATAGACACCTTTGCAATTCAAAATCGTATAGAAGTATTTTACTTAAATGCTCCTAGTTATTTTTTAAATGGTTATAATTACGTTTTTTCGCATGTTTTACGAGCGAGCCGATAGCTTCTGGCCGCAGCGTATTCACGACTTTATAGTCATACAAATTAAGTATAAAATTGCCCTTGCGGTAAAATTACTTTCGATATAGCGCCTTAAGATGAGTGACTTGTGAGTTACGTTGTGTAGTCAGAAAAGTGTTGCGCCACAACCAACATGTTCTAGGTCAGTTTACACACAGAATCGACGTGTTCTTGCTAGTAAATAAAGCTCAATATTATTTTTTACGATTCTGTGCCGCGTTGCGTTATGTCGCGTTTTGGTGTAAACAGCTTACACCAAAAATATTCTGAACAGTCTAGACTCTAGAGGTAATATTTATAGACTAAGCCTTTGGGCTTAGTCTTAGTTATTTACGTATTTTTGTCAAAGCTTTTTGATATAATACCTACTTGAATATAAATGTCAGGCTTCTGAATTATTCATCGGAGTTTTTCTCTAAGAAATAGGTCTTCTTAGTATTTTGAATTTCATAACTAGTTCTTGAAGGTTACATAATATCCTAAATCATTTTTAGAAAATTAAATTGTATTTAGCAGTAGGCAAATGTTATAAAGATTATTATTTAGATAATATTTATTTCACTGTATACAAACTATAATACTTTTATTGTGTTTGTATAAAAATCAAAACTATATATTAATATAAACGTAAAAATAGTATTTAGTAGTAAAGTATTCCAAAACAGGTGCAAATAACGTTACTTAGTAAAATTTTTTTTAGTCCACTTTATTTAATGCTAAATACAGATTTGTTCCAAGCATAATTCAAATGTAATTTCAACTTTGCATAAATATAGTACATTACGCACCTAGGGCAGGAAAATAAGAAATGTCTCAGATCACATGTAATTGATCAACAACAACAAACATGTGATCTAAGGCTTTCTTATTTACTGCCCGTGGTGAGTATACTATTTTTATCATCGACGGAGGCGGAAAACGGCAACATCGGTAAGCGCAGCGGAAAGAAAGTTGACGTTTTCCGCCCGGAGGTGAGAAAAAATAATTTCTTCGTCGAGATTGAGAGATATAATTTAATATTTGACTACAAAGGCTGTGTCAAAAGTTAATTTTTATAACCTCGTTACGCCCGCTGTAAAATAAAGCATTGAACACTGGTGGCAAATTCAATTTGAGTTCGTCAGTGTCGGCAGCTGTGGAAAATTGACTATGCGCTTGTACTTACTATAGACTATAGAATATATAGATAGTTCTTCAATTATGTGCGTTTACTACGCGTCTGTACTTACCAGTATACTAATTAAAACAATTTTAACTTTGAATCACAGCGCGTTTGCGCCTTGACTACGTATCTGTTCTTACTACTTCTTATGAAGGGATAATAGCTATGGTATTTTCTACAGAAGGCTAGTTCTACTTAATAGTGCTAGAAGGCTTCTGCCTCACATTTTGCGGGTAGCGGGTATCAAGCAGGGTCGGGTTGGTTACGGCGTAACAAACTTAGCCCTTTCTTCGTCGGGTTGTGGTTTACAAGATTGGGTTTAATGTAATGTATTACAAAACACAACTGCCCGTAAATTCGAGGTAGAGTCCTGAGAAGGAAACCGGAGCTTGACCTAATTTTCAAAATATTATGAAGTCAATAGGAAAAGTGCTCAACGTGATACGACTTCTAAATTGTGTGTATTTTGTACGAGTCAGTACATATAACATGAAAAATCTGCTGGTAGCGTATTTGAAAATATATTCTACTAGATGACGCCCGCCACTCCGTTGCGCCAAAATTCGTTTATCACGCGGGTACCGTACATATTTTCGGGATAAAAAGTATCCTTAGATATCCTTTCCCGGGACTCAAATTATCCCCATTCCAAATTTCAATAAAATCTTTTTTGTTTGGGCGTGAAGAGGTAACAGACAGACAGATTGATAAAAAGCACTCTTTCGCATTTATAATAAACTAGAATATGATGCCCGCGCCAAAACTCGTTTATCGCGCGGGAACCGTACATTTTTCCGGGACAAAAAGTATCCTATGTCCTTTCTCGGGACTCAAAGTATGTCCATGCCAAGTTTCAGCAAAATCGGTTCAGTGGTTTGAGCGTGAAGAAGTAACAGACAGACAGACAGACACACTTTCGCATTTATAATATTACTATGGATAAATAAGTAATAATATAAGTATATATATATATATATATACATACATATAAGTATGGACATGACGTATAAAAAGCTTCATCGGTCATCACTGCCTCACAAGTAAAAGCAACATAATCCTTCAAAAAACTCTCGTCGTTTCGCAATTTTCTCGTCTAAAAACAGACGACAACACGTGCTATTGATTACGTGTCTGTCCGCCTGTCCAATATTGAGTTAGCGTCATGTCGACGCGACGAACGATGTCAATACTGGATATGGCATACGCCATCAAAACTGTAGCAATGTTTTTGCATGCAAAATGTGTATCGAGAAAATATTGTCATCCTTTTTGTCTTACAGTAATAGCATATACTACTTTCTCTTTCACTCATTTTACACTTTCAATGCATATTCTACGCAATCAATGCATTAAACACGTCCGACTGTCACTGCGTCTTTAGGCGCACTGGTCACAGATGAGTGAGCCTCACTCATCTCGAGAGTGACACATTTTCGTGCTGTTGTATGAAATGCCTTTTCTAACGTTGTAGTTCTATGGACGCGACGAACGAGCAAAAAGATAAGTTGCTATCAATATATCCCGCTCGCAGTTCGCGCGTGTCGCACGATTGTAATATTAGTCACAAAATTCTGTGAATTTACATGGTCGTTTAAAATTAGTTCCAATTTTAAACCCTCGTATTTTATAACCCTCCTTTTTGCTTCCGAGTCGGGTCAAAATTGTTTTTTCTCGGTTCACAACATGGTTCTCAGTAACCGGACTGACTCTCTCCAGTATCAATGCATGTTTTTGAACTCATCCATAGACCATAGTCCATACTATCCATACTAATATTATAAATGCGAAGCGTGTTTGCCTGTCTGTCTGTGACCTCTTCACGCCCAAACCGCTGGACCGATTTTGCTGCTTGGTATAGAGATACTTAGATTCCCGGGAAAAGATATGCCTTTTCCTGATATTTTCCTGATCCCGATATATTTTTCGGATACTTTTTATCCCGGAAAAATGTACGGTTCCAGCGCGATAAACGAATGTTAGAGCAACGGAGTTGCGGGCGTCATCTAATACATAATAATTTATATGAAATGTGTACACGCAAACGATAGAATGCTTTGTCGCTGAAAATATTAAAAAATAGAGACGCAAACGTCGCGCGTCGTATAGGGTCAATTTATACGATCAGACCAGAGATCAGAGTTCAGAGTCGAATCGCATCGAAGCGAATTATTAAAACTGAACATAACAAATTCAACCTTAACTCCAAAGCGTTAACGCACTTTATTACTTCTGAGAATTTAAAAAGCCGCGCACATCCGCGCGAATTCGAATTTTCTGTGTTCAGTTTTTGGGAATTCGCTTCGCTTCGACTCTACGCTATTACAGATTGACCCATACGGTTGCGGAATGCCTCTATTTGCTACATTACATACTTATTTAGTAATCTGTGGTATTACTTTTTTTTAATGAAATAAGGGGGCAAACGAGCAAACGGGTCACCCGATGGAAAGCAACTTCCGTCGCCCATGGACACTCGCAGCATCAGAAGAGCTGCAGGTGCGTTGCCGGCCTTTTAAGAGGAAAGTAGGGAAGGGAATAGGGTAGGGGATTGTGCCTCCGGTAAACCCACTCACTCGGCGAAACACAGCGCAAGCGCTGTTTCACGCCGGTTTTCTATGAGAACGTGGTATTTCTCCGGTCGAGCCGGCCTATTCGTGCCGAAGCATGGCTCTCCCACGTATTTTAAAGGATAAACGTACTTAAACGTACTTTAAAGGATAACAGTTTTTTAAAAATAAAATACAACATATTATAAACACAAAAGAAAATGTAAAACCTCATTTTCCTACATTTTCCAGTGCCATGAGCTCTAATGCAGTAATAATTAGGTAGCCACTGAATAATGTAGCGCTAACACGTTTAAACTGGACGCGAGCCGGTGTTATGAGGGTTTTACATGATAATGCATTATCAGAAACACAATTTTGCAATGCAAATTTATCGCTTTTATTGTTATTAAACACACTTTATGCAAATATTTCCGATGTTAGCTTGTGCTCTACTATAGTAACAATCATTCGAAACCTTTTGACAAGGCTTTTTTGTATATGTCGCATCATTAATATTCTGAACAAAGTATAGATTGAGCTTAATACAATATTCATCGAAACCTATTTATAACCACGCCACAAAACACTTTATATTTATACACCGACCACAAAATAATAACATGGTATAGTAATTCAATTTCTGACTTCCCACCCACGCGCCAGCGCTGCGCAGACTTATTACATAGTATTTATTTATATTACACACTAGATGATGCCCGCAACTCCGTTGCGCCAAAATTCGTTTATCGTGTGGGAACTGCACATTTTTCTAGGATAAAAAGTATCCTATGTCTTTTGCCGGGACTCAAAGTATCTCTATACCAAACTTCAGCAAAATCGGTTCAGCAATTGAGGCGTAAAGAGGTAACAGACAGACAGACAGATACACTTTCGAATTTATAATATTATAGTATAGATGTTGTTATTTTTACCTGACTACGACGAATGACGAATTCAAAAGGATGGGTAACGATTTTAGCAATATGTGTGTACAAAATATGAATTACGTTTGTTTTGGTTAAAGATTTGATTTCAGTATCATCACTAGAATTTTTAAAAATACCCCATGTTAGTAGGCCTTCTTTACATAGTTATTCTTTAAGGTTCTTATAATTTCTCCCAAGTACCTGCTCATTCATAAAAAAATGAATATTACATATTTTTGCTCAAAACAGCTAAACATATAAAAATCAAAATGGAGGCAGGTCAATGAAAAAACGAATTTAACTTTTCAATTTTTAAAAGGTTGGACGAAAGAATTTGATTAATCTTTACGTAAGATCCTGAAATCTTTTGCGTAATTACTCTAATTGGGCACTTCGTACTTGCTGTACATTTAGAAAAGTAGAGTAAGTCAAAATGAAAGAAATTAAACCTATGGCAGAAATTTAAAAAAAATGTTCACTAGTCTAAAGTAAAATTCCGTCCCTCCAAAGAATAAGGGTGAAAGTGGGAAGGACCAACGAAAGTAACTACAGAAGCCGAGCCACGGGCAAAAACCAGTACATCCATATCCATAATGCCTGGGACACACGAGGCTAGTTTTTCAAGCTAGGATAGCAAGCTAGTGTTTGTAAGTTAGCAAGCTAGTACTTCTGGCTTCGTGTAGACAAAACTATCTTCATTTGTAAAACAGAACTAGCATGCTCCAAGCTAGGTCAACAAGCCAGGACAGTTTGGTAAAAAACTAGCTTGCTATCCTAGCTTGAAAAACTAGCCTGGTGTGTCCCGGGCATAATTCCATACCAATATTATAATTGCGAAAGTGAGTCAGTTTGTCTATCTGTATGTTTGTATCCTCTTCACGTCCAAACCGCAGAACCGATTGCACTAAAATTTGGCTTGGGGATATTTGAGTCCCGGGAACGGACATAGGATATTTGTAACGGAAAAATGAAAATCCCGCGCGATAAACGAATACTGGCATATCGGAGTTGCGGGCATTATCTAGTTTAAATACAAAACATTGTCAGTAGGTTTAAGATTAAGCTTGAAAAGGAAGAATAGATCTAAAAGACGAAAGAACCTATCCCCAGAGCTAGAGTACATCCGGCCCTAATACCTCAAGGGGAATGTCTCAACTTTTTAACAGCGCTTCTGTCTAAACTTAAGTCTTTGTAACTTAACATCAAAGCGTTGAAAATTTTGTTACGATACGGACGTCAGAAGTTGGGTTGCGATTACAAACTGTAAACGTCCGCCACATGCGATGCCCAATTCTTATACCTCGAAACTTGGTTTGAAGTACGAGAGGAGGATATAGAGTACGCAAGCCGGTCCGCCTTACAGATTTAGAATTGGGTCCCAGATTGTATATTATAATAATATATGGAAAAAAAAATTAAGGCCCTATAGACCCGAAAATTAGCAGGTCGATGTCTGTCAGTACGAATATAGACCTAAAGGACATTAAAATAAGATTCATGTCGGCGCGCCTTGTACAGTGGCGATTACGATGCTCGCCGCGTACTTGATAGGGCGAAATAGGAGAAAAAAACCTTTTTTCTTTGATAATTAAACCAAAATGCAAAATGAAACCACAAATTATTCTTCTTTAAGTTATGAGCTTTTCGTAGATATGATTTTTGAAAGTAAAACTATCATAAGCTTCATGAAAAATAAGAAAAATATCACAAAATATTCGAATTTAGCCTCCTCTTCGGAGTTATTTTTGATCGAGTGAAGTTTTCAATATTATGTTTCGAACCACAAATTGTCAAAGTACATTAAGTAAACAACAATGTGTATTTTTTTTTTGGCTTTTAAAAGTCGCTATTTGTTTGTTTATTATTGATTCAAAGTCATGTAAAATTGGTCTATAGGGCCTTAATGTAAAAAAAGTATCCTTTCCTACTACTCGACCAAGCCAACTAGACGAATGTCAACGCTTGCTCTCTCGCATTTACGCACGTCGCTAGCAATGCATAAGTGCGAGAGAGCATGATTTGACTGTCGTCTAGTTGGCTTGGTCGAGTAGTACATGTTGTATTTTTTTATTAGGGGCAAACGTCAGTGCAAGCAAGCGTCCGAGCGTCGAGAGCCACCTGATAGAAAGCAACTACAATAGCCCATGGACACTGGCAACATCAGAAGAATTGAAAGTGATTGCCGGCATTATAATAGGAAATACGCTCTCTTCCTGAAGGTTTGCAGGTCATAATGGTCCGTAAATACTACTGGCGACAATTCATTTTAGAATGTTACTATATGTAGCAAAGAATTTAGCTCATCTTCTAAAAATAGTTACAATTTTCGGCTTTTTACCTGGCAGATTGAATTTTTTACTTTTTTGTAGAGGCTCTTTTATTGTTCAACCCCTGAACAATTTTTATCGCAGATATATATATATCTATTTCCGTAAATTATATTTTTCTACATTCAAAGGGAAATAGCATACTGATAAATGATTTTTTTTTGTGTTATTCATAATATTATACTCTCTATGACATCAACAAAATCCCCAGAAAGTATATAGTGTTTTAAATAAAACTTATTTCCATTAAATATAATGTAAAAACATTTTAAAAAGTAACTACAAAAATATTTAATAACTACTACTATACAATATAATTCGTAAATTAGTTACCTATTTACGCCTATAATATAGAACTAACTAATATTTTGATTCAATTTAATATCCATGATACACTTTAAAGTTTAAATATCCGCACAGAACAAACAATATTTTATCTCGGAAAACGAACGTCAATTTAATATGGATACACTTTAAAGTTCAAATATGCGGACAGGTCAAAAATCTTTTATCTCCGAAAACATACGTCATTCCAGTTTTAAAATTTATTTACAATATTATGTCCAACATAAAATGAACCACAGTAGCATACAATTTCATGCTACGAGGGTTCTACTTACACCGGTTTATATTCTTTACAGAGCTATTTATCTTTTCTATTAGAGTACTTTATTTTGTTGTAGCACTATTAATTAATCTAAGTCATATAAGATAGTTACATACACTACACTGTGAAGTGTCGGGTGTTTACTTGATAATAGTTACATTTTTAGAAAATGCTTTTATAAGTTATAAGGTATTGTTACGGATACGGGCAGTTGTTTACCTGCGCGCGACAGTTGCGCGTACTTTCTAGAAAAGTCCAACCCTTGTTTATGTGAATTGCGTGTTTACGTAAACAATCCAGAATGGAACGTTCCAGAAAGTATGGCGGGCCATATAAAAGGTAAACAAGCCGGCAATCAATTCAGTTTGATACAAGCGATCATCAAGGCGACTTCGAAGTGAAAACAAGTGATCAATAGTGAGTGATTGTGATAGTGACCTACGACTCGGCTACGACCTAGGACAGTGATAGTGCTCAGTGATTTGGATCTAGTGCTTAGTGTTTGGACTTAGTGATTTGTGTGAGCTAGTGTTTGTGAATAAAGTCTTCAAGAGAGTCACCAGGTCTTTCTCTCCGAATCCTCGAACCCTAGCACATAACAGTATTAATCCATCACTTAGTTTCCTTTTCTTATATCTATCAGGTATTTAATATTATATTTTTGGTGGTTGAATGTTGGAAGAATGTTTATTATACTCGCATTAACTTTTGCGGCCAGTCGTCATTAATGCAGTCAAAATTGACCAAAAACGCTTGGTCCGAACAAAACAAAGCACACTTATTAAGCATTCAAAGCAACTCTAAAAGTTTTACGTGTGACACCAAAAATGTGTTCTATTTTTAAAACACAAAAAAATAACGGATGGTTACTTAATAACAGTTGTCCCTTGACCATTAAGTGAAAAAAAAGTGTTATATTTTTTGAAAATATCGAAAAATAATATGACGGACATTTACATAATAATCAAAAGTTAATAGATTATTAAACTTAGTTGACAATATTTCACTATTATGATGTATCGAGGGCATGTCGAAGCTTCGAGAGTGTTTACATCCTCCGGAAATAGATGTCTCCCCTGTTTACGCCATGCTTATACAGAAATAGTTTGTATGAAGAGAAGACTTGAAACATATTAACTACATAGTAAACATGAGCTAACTGTACCCTTTATCATAGTGTTTTCATATTTTATTATAATGTCAACCATGGACGTATAAAAAAGGTGGACGGAGTCCAACAATACACAAAACTGTGTCCTTTAGAGTCGGCCAGCTGACTGCATATACACGGTCCGCACGCACACATTGTTTCGCTATTTCGCATTTAACAAGAATGTGTGCGTGACTCTAAAGACACAGTTCTGTATATAATAAGACTCCGTCCGCGCTCCACCTTTTTTTCTACGTTCATGATGTCAACATAAAATTATCATGATTCATGATCACAAAGAATAAAATATTTTCCATAAACTCGGTGCGAAATTGTTTCAAAGATTTTTATAAGATACTGCACAATAAAACAGCTGGTCTAAAAATTAAAACGCAAACATCACTCATCTGTTACGTTCGCAGAAAATTCGGTGAAAACAAACTTTTCTAGTTTAAAATATTAGTATAGATGTACTTACTATCAGAGAAATTTATTTATTTACCGTCTGTTTCACCGCTTCCTGATAAGGCTGTCCACCACTTAATTTTGAGTATGGAGTATGGAGAATCTGTCAAATAAGCCTATCGGGCACCTTATCAGGAAGCGGTGAAACAGGCCCTTAATAAAATATATTTATCACAGGCAGATGGCGGACCCACGTTATTTGATCGGATTATGTCAAGGCCATCCAACAAAACATCATGATTTAGAGCGACCGCTGACTTACAATTTTAAGTTGGTCAACTAAGTCGCACAGTATACCAATTATAGCTATAGCGACTTATGAGAGCTCGCACATTTTTGCAACTAAATTCGATTCCTTTCCGATTACCTACAATTCAAAAGCTGTCCAATTAAATTGCGATGTTACGTAAGTAATTTAGTTTAAATACGATAAAAGACATAACCCAACCGAATAATCTTGGTCCGCTTTCTACCTATTAATCAATAATTTCTCACATAGTACATTTTAACCTATCAACTCCCAAGCGGCCGAATTCGACCGCGTAGATTTGACCGCGATCGAAGGATTGAATTATAATAATATATTATAATTATATCGCATAGTACCTAATTACACATTGATGTGGACTATATGTATGTATATGCGAGATCGCTTCAGGTCTAAATGGCCCATGGGACTAAAGTTGTATAATCCAACATACGCTAACAGTGGGCCACAATAAATGCTGTTATTTTATTATATTACCCTAGACCCGCGAGATTTACGCAATATAATGAGGTTTTGGGTAAAATTCAGTCATGTTTAATGCCTAATGTAGATCGTCTGGACCTCAATTTTATTATTAAAATACAACTTAGGTACGATAAATATCATTAGGTACAATTTTCTGGAAAAAGACTAGGACAGAACTATTAAAACAATATTTATCAAAGTCGGCAGCCTGAGCTAAATATAGGCGAAAAGCAGGATCCATTTAAATGTGAATTAAATATTAAACTATCTAATATTTTTCTTGTTCTTCACATTATGAAAAAAAAAGGCATGTTATTTTGATGAATGTAAGCAAAACAGAGACCGGCTGCAGTACCGTTTGTAATTTATCAAATTTAATGAAAAATGAACATAAGAAAAAACTTTGATACCTATTCATTCGTATTACATGTTATTACCGAACTAATTATTGTTAAATTGAGGCTCAACTAATTATTGTATTAATTGGTCCTAAATGCGTGTTTGATAATTACACCCTTGCCAATTTTAGACCCGCGCCTATGTTTTTCAAGGTCTTTTCCCTTTTAAATAACATTATAATGCTATTGACCCTCTATATAATTTTAATGATGAATTCTATCTTTCAGCAGTTACTATCGAAATAAAACACTCCTACATTGTTATTTCTCGTCATACAAAATTAGGTATTCTGTTCAAATTAGGCACAATCTTAAACGTTTCAAGCTTTTCTACTATGGGGCCAGATTGACATGATGTGTAGCGTCTAAAGTTATAATAATCTTATTGAATACGAAAATTTTATCATAGCCAATGATTACCGAACAATCATCTCAAAATCGACACCTCAAAATAACATTAATCACTGACCTCCAACAAGTACGCTGGACTTATGATACCCTTTGAAATGACAGCTGTTTATTGTGCCTATTTGAAGCGGAATCAGCGCCCCCAATGCGGTGGAAGAGAACTAAATCTGACGTAACCATAACGTTCGAAAGTCGCCATATCGGCGCTGATAGCAATAGTGAGAGTAATTGGTACTAATACTAGTAATAGTGATTGGATAGTAATAAAGCGACCATTTGTAAGTTACGTCATCAATACGTCAGATTTAGTTTTCTTCCACCGCATTGGAGGCGCTGATTCCGCTTCAAATAGGCACAATAAACAGCTGTCATTTCAAAGGGTATCATAAGTCCAGCGTACTTGTGTAATGGAGGTCAGTGAACATTAATAGTTAAAATCATTAACCCTTTATTAGCTACACCGCGAAGTCGGGTCCTAAAGATATGTTAATCCCTAACGATAACTTGTGTTTAACATAAAGTACGAACACTATACGCTACAGCCACATAAGTAATACAAAGAGCCTCATAAAACTAGCTATGCAGGAAGTGCAAACAGGTTAACGACTTGTGATCTTACTTACTCCGAAAATGGCTCCTAAACTAAAGACGGCATTAACTAAGGTTAAACTTCAAGTGTGTCACGAAATTTAGGGCAAACTTAAGTTGCAAAGAGAATTAGTCATCCACGTGTACCTTCCAAAATATTAAATTATGTTAATTATATTGTTATGATATTTCCTCTATACGTGATGACGTCTACACTACATATTTTTTTCATTAAGATAACTACAACCTTAAAACTATTTAAATAAACAATTTATAGTTAACTATAGAAGGTCAATTAAAGTTACCTACATAAATACAGCTAAATACTAAACTAAAGCTTAAACAGACTTAATTAGAAAATCTAAATATTAGCACATATCATTTAAAACATCTACATAACTAATACATAAATTTAACTAATACAATGTACTTAAATAAAGAAATAATATAAGAGAGGGTAGAGAAATTTAGTATATAGAGGGTTTCGGGGGCGATAAATCGATCTAGCTAGGAATCATTTTTAGAAAATGTCATTTTATTCGTGTTTTATCGAATATCGAGCAAAGCTCGGTCAAATAGCTAGTATTTTATAAACAGTGATGATAATGATAAAAATTATACAACGTTAATATAGCGTTTAACAACTCAATTCAGTAAAACAGTAGGCGTTCATTAAGTCATAACTCGAGTTCCAAAAATACCGCAGTTCGCAGGGCACAACCGGTTAATGCGTTATTAATGAACCTTAAGCCTTTTGTTTGTGCTCAGTAATTAAGGCCAGCCACGGGGCGTTTACACTTCTATAAATATTTGTAACGCCATGTCACATGGCGACGAAATATTCATACTAATATTATAAATGCAAAAGTGTGTCTATTCGTAATTAATCTATATCTATACTTATTATAAAACAAAGTCGCTTTTTTTCCCTCATGTCCCTTTGTTCCCTTTAATCTTTAAAACTACGCAACAGATTTTGATTATTTTATCAGTATTTGATAGCCCATTTATCGAGGAAGGCTATAGGCTATATTTAATCACGCTAAGACTAATAGGAGCGAAGAAATAGAGAAAAATGTGGAAAAAAACGAGGAAAATTACTTGAAAGGGCTAACTTGAATGCGCTAATCTCAGGAACTACTGGTCCGATTTGAAAAATTCTTTCAGTGTTAGATAGCCCATTTATTGAGGAAGGCTATAGGCTATATTTTATCACGCTAAGACTAATAGAAGAATGTGGAAAAAATGGGGGAAATTATTTGAAAGGGCTTATCTCGCGAACTATTGGAGCAATTTTATGTTATTTGGCACAGATAAGAAGTAGACCACGTGAAGGATCATAGGCTATCGATTTTAATCATTTTTTCAGTGGCTATATATTTTATACCCGTGCGACGCCGGGGCGGGTGGCTAGTATACAATAAATTGTCCATTTCTAAACAAATTTTATTTTTTAAGAGTTATTTTCTGCCACATGCCACTATCCAACACATACATATTTTTTCAATTCGATTCGGTAGTTCCTGAGATTTGCGTGTTTAAACAAATAAACTAACTCTTCAGCTTTATCTTATATATAAAATTCTCGTCTTATATAATAAAATTCTCTTGTCACAAATTACAATGTTAGGCCGCGTACTCCTCCGAAACGGCTTTACTGATTTTAACCAAATTTTATATGCATATTCAGTGGGTCTGTGAATCGGCTACTGAGTACTTCTTATATTGACAAGTGCATTTGCTTAATAAATAATAGTAAATTATTACAACTCGAGACTGACCATTGTTTGCGCGATGCGGGTCTCGGGGTAACGATGGACGTTGCCATGGTGACATACTTATTTAGTCACTTAAATAAAATAATACGGGCGCGGTACTTTATAATTATGGCAAAGAAACGTTTGCCATAATAATTATAAAGTTAAATATTTATTTACCCAACGCATGGACACCGCGTGCGGGCATGGGCGCCGGCAGAAATCATTTCCAAGGGGGATTTAAGTTTTCTTTCTGTTCTTTTCTTTTCACTTTTTACAAACAACAGTAGCGGGTGGTGTTTCATTGGCGGCGCATGCCGCCGCGCCGTGCCGGCTGCATAGTATGCCTACTTGCCTAGATGCGTAATTTACTTTAGTGCCCATGATTACTTTATTTAAAGGAAACTTTGAAAAAATGAAGTACCTAATTTTATTACATATTTATAATGAGAATCGATTACGGAGTACTCTCCTTAAGTATTGAACGTGTCTCACCAGTCACGTTGTATTTATTTTGAGGCACAAGTGACACAAGTATTAATAGGGCCGACGTAATACTTGCGCTATATCTTGTTGTTGAAGCGATTTAACTTGTATAAAACTTTTAACAACACTTGTTACACTTTCAAACTTATTTTGCTATGAAGTTTTATAATTACCTTGTTTTACCATCAAAGTTAAATAAAGTAATAAGAGTCAGAATTACGAACTAAACAATTGATGCCTACATTGGTGCGCATACTTATTCTATACTAATTATATAATATTACTAGCTGTCCCGGCAAACGTTTCTTTGCCATAATTATAAAGTATTTCGCCCGTATTATTTTATTGAAGTGACTAAATAAGTATATCACCATGGCAAAGGGCAAAGTATACATGGCCTTTGCCCAGCAGTGGGACAGTTTAGGCTTTTAATAATAATAATAATAATAAAGTATACTTTGTCCTTTCCTTCCCCGGGTCTCAAAGTATCTACATACCAAATTTCAGCAAAATCGGTTCAGCAGTTCGGGCGTCAAGAGGTAACAGACAGACACACTTTCGCATTTAAAATATTAGTATTGATTAATTTGCGCCTGAATATTATAATACAGTACCAACACAAGTTTAGTTTCATCGACATTTATTTGTCGTCCATAAACAGACAGACAAATAGACATATTTACGCATTTATTAACACGCTTTCATGAACTTGGATTGTATGAATGTAACGGAATCTTTGAACACGATTTTACCTATCCCCAGTAGTCTAATTAATTCGAAACTTTTCATACGTATTAAAAGCCAATGACAATGCAATAAATTGTTAAAATTAAAAAATAAGCGTGTTTTTTTTAATTTTTAACGAATATTATTATTATTTTATGAGTGTGGATTGATATGTGCCTGGCACACATAACATATTAAAATGTGTTGTAAAACATTTATGTAACTTTGTCATAAAGGCGCCCGTCAAAACGGATGAACGCTGATGATAATATTGGCGATAAGCCGTTTTCCACAGCGTTGGGTTTTCCACGTAGCGGCGAGATCAAAGCGGCTGATGAACTAAAGCGTTACACGTGATACGTTACGTCGTACAATCGCCGACAACATTATCCACTTTGAACCTAATCACCATATAAATAAGGTCGATTAAGGCTACAACATATTGGTTGGCAAAGTATAGCTATTGGCTCGACTACAGAATTGCGGTCTCAGTAGCAGAGTATTTCTTGATTTTGCCGCACAGCTATAGCCACATTGTGCAAATCGTAAATCGATGTCGCAAGGCAATTTTTTGCATAATAAGTTGAGGCAACTTGTCGCTAGCGACGTATGGGAGAAATTGACCAGTATATAGTAAGACTATCAGTAACAGCTGATGATCGTAATATTATACAATCAAAGGAATTGAATTACAGGGAGATGGGGATAGCTATTTATTGAATTATTGATTTAAGGACCAATTAACAGCTAATACCGGATATTTATAGAACTAGCTAAACATTAAAATAAAACATGTCTTCTCAACTCTCAAGACGTATATAAAAAATAATTCTGTTGTAAAATTAGGGACGACATTTTATTTTTTATACACGCAATACCTTTGTTAATATAAAATAATTGCATAGTAACTTCTAACATTTATGGGAATGTCATGTCCTCTGGGACAGCATAATATAACCGTAACTCAGTTTACACAAAACGTACATAGTTTTACAGAATTAACAAAGGCTTATCCACTTTAATCCTTTCCTCGAGTACTGCGAAATTAATCTTTTTATAACGAATCTGAGGGTCGAGATCTTCATCTGCCCACTATCTTCCTAAAATAGATCACATTGTTACATTGTTTATTTTACAGATAAATATGTGTATCATATAATAAAAATCTTAAATATATGTATAGTTAACTATTCAAATAAAACTATTAAATATATTTCCGTTGTCTGGTACCTGTAACACAAGTCCATCAGGTACTTAGCACAGGGCCAGACTGACGTGGTGTGAAGCGTCCATAGATATTATTATTATTATTAATCGGTATCATCAATTTTTTTCCTTAACAGATTGTCATTTAAAACTTTTTTTACAACAATATTGTTCGTACTTAAATAACGCCTAATATTATTATCTATAAATAGAGACAATCCCACCGCGTAGATTCCCGCGCGATAAACAAATTTTGGCACAACGGAGTTGCGGGCATCATCTAGTTTATAACAAAAACAAAGACCTGTTTCACCACTTTCTGATAAAGTGCCGAATAGGCTATTCACAGCTTTTTTGACAGTTATATTCCATACTTCATCTGTCAAGTTAAGTGGTGGATTGCCTATTCGGCACTTATCAGGAAGTGGTGAAACAGGTCCTAAAAATTTCTAATGCTAAACGGTTTGAGAAGCATCGCCTAATCATTTCGTAGTAAGAGTTCCAAAATTAGAAAAGTGTTTTTACACGAACGAGTTCTGTTTCTTAGTAAAAATATTTTAATGGAGTTTCTAACTTCGAAATCATGTTTATTTATATACTCGTTAAATAACCATCGGATAACGGAGAAATTATAAAACATGGTACGCCATTAAAGCGACTTTTATCAAGTTTCTTTCTATGAATAGCGGGCGAGAAAACTTCCAGGAATCACAATTTCGGCGACGTGAGCGGTGTACTGACTGTAGGATAATGAAAATTGAGTAACGCCGTCCTAAAAAGATCAGTAAAAGTGTTTTTAGGCCTTTAGCCATGTCGTAACGCTTAAGTACTGTAAATACGTACTATAAAGATACTTTGTGGCTGAAAATAGTACGTTTAAATCGTAATATAACTTAGGTGTATGTATCACATTAATTTCTTAACTGACTTCCAAAAAGAAGTAGGTTATATTTATTATTTGTACACATAATATGTGTACGTGTATTAGTACTAAATGTTATAAGAATCAGACTTTACATTTGACTTATAAGAATAATTTGGGATTTTTCAATATAGGCTTTACGATTTCTTACTTCTTAAAATCATAAAAATGTTGTTAGTGTTAACAACATTTTTATGAAAGTCCCAGAAAAAAGTATTGGTAGGTATGTAGCTAATGGCTATAGCTCGAATCTCTCTCTTTCTACCTGACAACTGTTAAGCTGGGAACAAATTATCGGACGAACGTCCGCGAACGTTTTCATCGGATGCGGCTAGTTTCTATGTGATTAATACAAAATACACTAAACTGTGCACATTGTCTGACATAAATAAATAATAAGTAAATAAAATAAAATAAAATCATTTATTTCGGGTTTCTAAGACCCATAACATTACATTAAAAAAAATTTGTTACATTATCATTAACAATTCATTGAAAATACAATATATTTAAATATGATTTAGCAATAAAAATTAGATTAAAATTGTAAATTTAAAATTATGAATAAATAAAATGATATCATAACAATTTGTCAAAAAATAGATAAAATAGAATAGAATAGTCGGGGACGAAATATAAGTCGCGGACGCGACCTTGAGCGTTCGGACGTCTGAACAGAATCTGGCTGGTCGGATGTTTTTGATTAGGTCTTTGATATCCGTGGATGAACCGCGCACATTGATAAGCCGCATCCATCAGCCGCGACTCACAACATTTAAATGTAGATGTTAAGATATTGGCCTGATTATGCTAATATAAAATACTTTTATATTTTAAGGTAAATCATTATAATAAACTCCTATCTCAAACTTGGCGTACATTTTCGCAGACTTTGTATAATCCTTTCGCCTCAGCTCTTCGCAATATTGTTTATACGTCTAGGTTATTTTGCTTGCACAAGCTATTCTAATTTAAATCATTCCTAAGTTTTATTCAAGTCACAGCAAAACAAGTGAATGGTTTTTATATATTTTCTCAAATTTAATAAAGTAGAAAGTACACATGATTTAAAAAAAGCAACTACAAATCTTGCCTATATTATAATCTACAGTTTATAATAAATAAACTCTTAAGGCAAAAATAAAAACTACATTGTCATTGATTTAATTTAATAACTCAAGTTATGGGCAGATAGGTTAATACCTATCTGCCATATATTATCACACATTTTATTGAAAATCTACTTAGTGCTAGGCTAGATAGTGTAAGAGAAGACTATCAATAAGGCATATCACGTACCCTTGTACATGTTTGAACTGTCGAGGGCTAAGGGATGACGCAAATGGCTGTACGGAGCTGGGAATAGACGAGTAATGGTCGATTTACACGGGTGACTAACGGGTGATTTTAGTCGCCCGGCAAGTCACCAGTCAAATCGCCTGTCCAAGTCGAATCGCCACCCCATTTACACATTCTACAAAAATCGCCTGTGACTAGTGCCGACAAACTATCGATTTGCAGCAAGCGATCGCTTGCGACTGAGCGTTTGCACGGTCGATTTTAGTCACCAGCCGCATGCGGCCATTGGCCGCTCGACTTTGGGGCTTGCAGCTTTAGCCGCATGCGGCGTAGTCGAATTGCCATTTAGACAGGTCGATTTTCGCTGCGCGGCGTACTGCGTTTACTGTTTGTCGTTTACAGGATTTCTAAGATTTTAAAGTTCATGTTCTAGAACATGGACTTTAAATCGTTGTTAATCGAAAATAATTCTAAATTAAAATAAACGTTGGCGAAGGCTCAAATTACTCTTTAAAAATTCTTACGAATAACAGATCTATATCATTTTTCATTTCATATCTGAGAAGTGCCTCTTAAAAACGTGATCCGCTGGACAACCGTCACATCCATTCATTTATCTTCGTGGTACAGTTTCTATGGGACATTGTGTTTATCTATGTGACTTGTGAGTTTTATTATAGCTTCCAAGATTAATTATTATTATTGTAAGGTCTCATGAAGTATAGTTGTCATGATAGAGATGTAAGCACAATTTTCTGAAAAAAAACACGTGTTTTCTCAGCGATAAATCCATTAAACAACTAATCTCGTCATATGAAAACAGAATCGCACCAATGGCTGCGCTGCGCAGTAGTATAGATAACCAGCTTTTGTCTGCGGCTTCGCTCGCGTTAATTTATTTATTTATTTATTTAAAATTGGAAAACCAACAGCTTACAATATTACTTAAATAGTTAAATTATAGATAAAACAAGAAGCCAATGACAGGTTTTCACCAATAACAAAGAAAAACTAGCAAACAAACACGATTTTTAACACAGCAAACAATTTTCTGTGTAACTATAATAGATTAAGGTTACAAAGTATTGTACTTTGTTTGATGTTTAAGATGATAGAACACTTATAAATCAATAAAAAATATTAACCGAAGAAGTTAATGGTTCAGTTTGTCTCTTGCATTCTTGGTCCGCAATGTTAATTTAAGAAATATTATTATAACAATCTTTCATCCCTAATTATTTTGGGGCAGAATTGATCAAAATCCTTTCCTAGGGGATGCCTACGTCATAGTAGCTTCATGCATTCGAAGTCTCAGCCCGATCGGTTTAAAATTGACAAAGTTTCATACAACCTTTCATCCCCCATTTTATCCCCTTGGGAGTAGAAGTAATCAAAATCCTTTCTTAGCGGATGCATACGTGATAACATCTATCTGCATGCCAAATTTCAACCCGATCCGTCCAGTGGTTTGGGCTGTGCTTTGACAGATCACCGTGTTTGTCAGTCAGTCACTTTTGAGTTTTATATTTAGATATTATTATCTTTTTAAAGTAAATAATCATGTTTTTCGTGGCTTCATGAAATTGAATGAATGAAATTTAATTTAGATTTTGAATTTAAATTATACTTTTAGTTCCGAAAAAGTTGCACAGCCCCCGCCAAGAGCTAGGATGTAATAAATCAAATAGCGATAAAAATAAAAATCAAACAGTAAGCACAATAGTATCTTTCCTTATTTGAAAAGAAAATATCTTCGCACACTTTCCCGGTACAATGTGTGTCAACTAACAATAGGACAAAAAAATCCCGAAGTACAAAAGTAAATACACAAAGCAAAGATACGATTGTGCGTTACAATAATAGACTCCGAGACGTATTTATAAACTTTACGAGACGTTTAATGAAAGTTGTAAAAATTTATTGTTCTGTTATAAACTGTGTAACTTGGAAATTCTTTAACTAATTTAAATACTGTTACAAAGTAATTTTAATTCGTGAACAATATCTACTAAAATTACAGACGTTCTGCTAAGTATAATAGAGGTATAGTGGTTTAATAATATTATTATGTATTTTAAAAGTAAAAACATGGCGCTATAATATTAGTCGTAGAGGCGCTACGCGGTGCTACGAAGTGCTACGAACCGCTACGAAATGTCGTAACTCGTAGCCGATCGTAAACTTGCTACGCGCCGCTAGTGATAAACTACGATAACATGGCGCGTCCCTCCAAAATTCAAAACGTTTGAAGTGGGTTGTCAAGACGTTTGAAGTGCGTTGTCTTGCGCGGTCGGCTAGTTATGATTAGTTCACCAACAAATCTTGGTAATAAGTGACATTAACTGAAATATTACGTGTACTGTGATGGGTTGAATACTTACTACATACAAACTCTTTCATAAGGATGTGACTACTTACATTGAAACAGTAATTTGGCGGGGCGCGCCATGTTATCGTAGTTCATCTCTACGAAAAGATTACTTCAATATTTTACGGTTACGACATATTTTCTAGAGTTTATTATCAATATGTTACATTTGTGATTGTATGAAAAACTTTAGAGATAAGATACGTTTTTCTAGTTCTTCCAAACAGGTGTTAAAATATATTTTTATTATAGTAATATTTTCATTGACATAATAAAGTGTTATAAGTTTTTATGTGAAATATAATACAACCTAAGCTTTTAATACCTAGGTCATAATACAATACTCAACTCAAATTCAACTTTTATACGCATTAGTAACTTTTCAAATTGGAGTCGAACGCGAATTTGAATAGATGTTAGTTTACAATTTAATAAAAGAAGTTCTGCTTTTATTTTTTAACCGACTTCAAAAAAGGAGGTTATCAATTCGACGCGTATGTATGTAATATTTCCAGAACTGCCCTGTTTTTGTATATGTTAATCTATGACAGCTTCTGAACAAATGTGCCAAATTTCAAAAGTGTATGTATGTATGTATGTTTTTATGTTTGTGCACGCATGTCTCCGGAACCACAAGTCCGATTTTAGTGATCCTTTTTTTACTGTACTGGGTATTGTTCAACTTAGGGAATATTGCAAGTTTAATCAAAATCGGTTCAGTAGTTTTTGAGATACGGAATTTTAATTCTTAATTACGTACAAAAATTTGAAGTCGGTTTTATCTTTTTAAAATACTATTATCAAATATTTTATATTAACTTTTCAGAAACACGTTTAGTTTTACATTTCTTTATAAGAAATAAAAACACAAGTCACGTCTAAGCAACAACTTCTACAATTACATTTTGTTTCTTGTAACACAATCCTGTTCTGTTCAAAAATATATTTATTATTTTATTAATACTTATAATTTTACTTACAGAGAGTAATACTAAAATTATACTGACATCTGATATTATATTCGATCTATAAGAGTAATTTCTGCGGGCCACAAAATATTAAATAGTGTTTAATTTTGTTTTAAGCAAGAGTTTTAAGAATGTAATCATTTTCATATCTAATATATAGTATGTAAAATCATTCCATTACAATAGATCCAGTATAATTTTTTATTACTATTTTACCTACAATCAACTGAAGGGTCATTCCGCTGTCACATGTTGCACCCGCGAAATTGAAATCGCCTAAACGAACTTCGACGAAGTTTTTGTATGCGTGAATCGTGTCGGTCATTGCAATAGTGGTGTAACTCCATAATATAAAAAAAGTTTTTGTTTTCCCATAGTGGGCTCACAATGTATCATATCTTTCAATATAAAAATGAAGCAACTCCACTGATACCGCTATAACGACGTGGATGTCGCTATTTTGTTAAATCTAGGAACAGATTTATACTGTTTGTTATTGACTATAATAGTGAAGTAAAAATAACTTCGTCTTATTTTTAAGTAACTATATACTATTAAAATGTTTCATTTGATATCTACACTAAATATATATATATATATATATATATATATATATATATATATATATATGTGTGTGTATATATATAAAGCATTGAATAAAAATTTGTACTTTTTTTCTACGCGTTAATTAACAAAACTCTTAGGGCCTGTTTCACCGCTTCCTGATAAGGTGCCCGATAGGCTTATTTGACAGATTCTCCATACTCTATGTGTCAAGTTAAGTGATGGATAGCTTTTTCGGGAAGCGGTGAAACAGGCCCTTAATTTCTCAAAACTTAATTGCATGGAGATAATTCACTATCACAATGAACGACACAATTCTTGATACTACTTTTTAATCAATGATGGGTAAGTCGCGGATAAATGATATTTTAGTGAACATACCTGTTTCCTGTGCAACAGGCGCTGTCAGTACACACACATTCATCAGCATCAGACCGACCACACCCGCGACGACTCTCATTGTGACCTGCGACACAAAATTAATAATAATAATAATGAATTATTCAATAATCACATTTACATGCTTGTTACACAGTATGTTACAAAACTAAGTGATAATACTTTACGTGTTCCTTTTAGAGAGTTCACTGTTTTTTTTTCAACTTTTGTATGGACAAGGGCCCGAGCGTCACGGGTTTCCCCATACAAAAGTGGAAAAAATTTTTTGTCTTTCAGCGCTGCTACTTTCACAGTGAACTCTCTACAGGGAACACATAATATACACCCTAAAGTATTATTACTTACTTTTGTTACACCCTGGACATTACAAAACTGAAGGGGTTGTTTGTTAGATCACGATTTATTTACGCCAAACTCACAAAGTATTGAACAAATTTCGGTCAATTTTTTACAGATATAAAGTAAACCGCGGGGAAGAACATAAGCTACTTTTTAAAAAAATGTAGAGTCCTCACGAAATTCCTTATTAATGTAGGCGAAGCCGCTTAGAACATCTAGTAATTGCTATTTTTTTACACGCGCCTACCAACACCTATGCATTCAAATAAGCTACTTTGCGTTATTTTACGTGATTGGTCGACGCCAATCCATACTTAAACCCACACAATGACAAGCCCAGCCTCTCTCTGTTATTCGTAGAATACTCTGTACACTTTTAAAGCGTCTCCCAGACAGACGCGGCCTGCGGTGGCGGTAGCGGTGGCGGTCAGTTGTATAACTTGAGAGTTCTAGGAACGACACAGACACACGCGGCCACGCGGCCAAGCCATCCAACTGACCGCCACCGCCACCGCCACCGCAGGCCGCGTCTGTCTGGGAGACGCTTTATTCGGTTTGAGCCCCCGAAGACATTAATTGTATGAATATTCATCTAGGAATTACTCCAATAAAACCATTTGAAGTTAATTTATTCCGGAGCCAAAACTACTTAGCGTTTTAACAGCTAACAAAAATAGAGTGTTAGATTACAAGGCACAAATAGGTTTTCTAAAACGGGCTACATTCCAAAAAGTATATTAATCCTTCGATTGGGGATTCTCGGAAATGCCATTGTATTCTATTGTTGTCGCGATTACCGATGCTCGTACGGGGCTTGATGGGTTAATATTATTTTTCAATGAATTCTAGCGCCATACATATAATAATGTCGATAATGTCCTCACGGTAGCATACGTTACACATACGGCAGAGGACACTCTCGTTACTCAGATAAGTTAAATGTTTTGTTGCTTTCAACGAAAAGGTTTTAATGCTGAGTATAATTTTTAAATGGCCTTGGCTGTAACAGAAGTAATAGAAGAGAAAAAAGTTGAAAGACAAAAAGGTGCTGCAATTTAATAGCAGAACTAACAAGTGAAAAAGGTTAGTTTACATACAAAGTATTTGTTTTAGAGGTCGTCAGAATTTAAATGTTAAGAGTTCGTTATACTGAATGAATTAAAAATGTCGACTCATGTAGAGTGTAGACTCATCTAAGCGAGCGAGACCTGTTACAACTAAAATAGATGACCTTTTCCACACATTCATTCAAGTGATAAATCTTCTAGAAGGCTACGAGAGACGGAAGCTTTTTATACACCGATCAAAGCAAACTTTACATAATTTATTGTACTTTTAATGCAAATATTAAAAAATTAAAATATATTAATAATGCCCACATTTCTATTATTTTTAATAATTATTTAAAGGTAAGGTATAGAGTTGTAGTTCAAGAGTTATAGATCCTATCCTCAAGAGTTAGGAGATGGGATGGGCATGGGATATTACACTGTTTATATGGTTTCATTTATCCGACGCTATATTTCACTTATCGTACGTTACGTCTTAACTAATATGTAATAATTAGATGACGCCCGCAACTCCGATGCGCCAAAACTCGTTTATCGCGCGGGAACCGTGCATTTTTCTGGGACGAAAAGTATCCTATGTCCTTTCCCGGGATTCAAAGTATCTCCATGCCAAATTTCAGCCAAATCGGTTCAGCAGTTTGGGCGTGAAGAGGTAACAGACAGACAGGTACACTTTCGCATTTATAATATTAGTATGGAACTATGGATAACAGACCAACAAAGTCATAATACGACAGTGCACTGCCACTTACATACTTAGGAACGAATCATCACTATGACGTCGATTCTAGATGTCATGATCATAAGCTCATAAGGATAGTATACTGAGTAACATTTCGGAACACATCCCACGATATTTCCGTTCTTATATACGTGCCATAAAATCTTTGTTAGCAGGCGCCTAGACGATCAATTTTATTGCGCAATATTACGTATTGTACAATTTTATTGTCCGTCTAGGGTTAGTATTGAACGCGCCCGCCGTTCAATATTATTATTAAATAAACTGTTTAATAAAAGTGAAGCGTGATGTTGCACAATACAATTGATCGTCTAGGGGCCTGCTAACAGAGATGTTATGAGTTATTAAGAACGGAAATAACGTGGGATGTTTAACTCTAGGGGCCGGCTTAAACACGTGCCAAAACGTCCTTGTTAGTCTTTATTCATAAATAATGTTATTACGAAGGACATTTGAAATGTAATCTGTAGGTGCGTAATTGAAATCGCTCGGTGAGCCTCGTGTGACTAACGACGTCGCCCACTAACGCCGGGAAATTGCTTTTCCAATCCGTTTTCCCGCTTTTCCGCTTAAAGTCTTTCTGTAGTAAAAATGTTGGTAGCTATTGTTAATCTTTCCTTAATAATATCATACATTCGAAAGTGTATATTTTGTCTGTTACACCTTCACGCTTAATCCGCTATCATATTATAGTAAAAATAGCGATCAACAATCCACTAGCAATAATCGCGCGAGCGATCGCTGGCTATAAAAAATAATTGTATCACGTATTGCAATCGTATTGTTTTGGCTGATACGTGATACGAAATTGCGATTTTGGAGCAATTATCGCGCAACAATTGCAATCGCATTGCTCTCGCAAGATACGTGATACGGCTGCCGATTGAAATATGTATGGAAATACTTTGAGAGGAAAGAATATTCTTGTAATGAAACAACGTGTGGTTCCCGAGCAACCAAAAAATTTCGGTGCAGCGGTACTGCGGACGTCACCTGGTAAAATAAATAATCATTATTGTAAGAATTATAAGAGCTTGTATAGAAAGGCGAAAGTTTGCGAGCACTTCATCACATATCATTAGCATGGTTCAGGCTCTGGATAAACACGTAGGCTACTTTTATCCCTTAAATGCTATTGATCTGTAATATCTTGTAGGAAATATTACAAAAAAAAATATATAATCATCCTTGGTAATTAGTTTCTTTTCCTATGACCTAAAATAAGATATAACTTTGATTATATTTTATAATTGAGATGAAGCTTGACAGTAAGAAGAAAATTTATTGTTTTAGAGGTAAATATCAGAAATGATTGCCCAATTTTCTAGATTAGAAACAAAACCCTAATTTGTTTTCATTAGATTCATGGATTTAGTTGTAATCGTAGGTCTGGTATATGAAAACCAGACAAGTTAATCAATCAGAGCGATTTTTCGCTCTGATTGATTAAGTTGTCTGGACTGGTTCTCTGTTTACAGACGCATTAGAGATAAACTACGATAACATGGCGCGCCCCTCCAAAATTTAAAACGTTTGACGTGCGTTGTCAAAACGTTTGAAGTACGTTGTCTTGCGCGGTCGGCTAGTTATGATTAGTTGACCAACAATTAATCTTGGTGATAAGTGACATTAAGTAAAATATTACGAGTACTGGTTGATTGGTTGAATACTTACTACATACAAACTCTTTCATAAGGATGTGACTACACACATTGAAACAGTAATTTGGAGGGGCGCGCCATGTTATCGTAGTTTATCTCTACAATAGATGCATTAAGTCGTATATTCATCATCATCATCATTGGCCTCTTCATCAATTACTGATGATTTAAAGTCGTATTATGTTTCATTCAAATCTACGCGACCAAGCGACTGCGAAGAGGGAGCGTCAATATAAAACACACATTTGACGTAACTTGACGCTCCCGCTTCGCAGTCGCTTGGTCGCGTAGATTTGAAATATTTTTTAGTATTTAAATATTTTTTAGTGTTTATTTAGTAGTAAATTTAGTAAAAAAAAATTATACACAAAAAAATATTTTTAGTTTTTTTTTTTAGTTTTTGATTTTGGTATTACGTATGTATGAGAATTTCGAGGGTAGCCCAGCCCCTTAAGGCTTCGTTCAAACCTACGCGACCAAGCGACTGCGAAGCGGGAGCGTCAATATAAAACACACATTTGACGTAACTTGATGCTCCCCCTTCGCAGTCGCTTGGTCGCGTAGGTTTGAACGAAGCCTTAAGCGGCTGGGCTACCCTCGAAATTCTCATACATACGTAATACCAAAATCAAAAACTAAAAAAAAAAAACTAAAATTTTTTTTTTGTGTATAAATTTTTTTTTTTACTAAATTTACTACTAAATATTTAAACACTAAAAAATAGAGTAAAACACTAAAAAATATATAAATAAATAGTAAATTTACTACAAAATATTTAAATACTAAAAAATATTTTTAGAGTTGAAATATTTAGTAGTAAATTTACTATTTATTTATATATTTTTTAGTGTTTTACTCTATTTTTTAGTATTTAAATATTTTAAAGTTAATTTTTGTACAGGAACCTAGGTAATTACTATTTTAAGCTGAAAAATAACTAAAACATGTTAAATATTTTCGTATGAGAAAATGATTTTGGTATTACGTATGTATGAGAATTTCGAGGGTAGCCCGGCCCCTTAATGCATCTGTTTGGTACTTTTTTAGTAAAATGTAAAGTGATAACGCTCGTATTGAAATTCAAAACTATAAAACGTTTTTAACATGCTGTATAATAATTATTGATTACCAATAATGCGAAATTGTGTCAGTATTTCTGTCTGTAACCTCTTCACGCTTAATCCGCTAAACCTATTTTGATGATTTTTTTATGAAGATACTTTGAAACCGGGAAAACGATATAGGATACTTTTTATATCGGAAAAATGTACGGTTCCCGCGTGATAATCTATTTTCTGCGCAAAGAAATGTGGACAACAACTACAGGCATAGATTACGGTTTCGCAAAATGACACATAAAACCAATTTTCTTCAAATAAAGTGTTAGTTCTGTCACGACCTTAGACATTGATATAATATTATGTGGGTCAGAGTGTAGTAACCTGTACATTAAGGGAACAATAAATAGTAGTGTTTACAGAAAATTACTAACGCTAAATTAAGCTGTCCATTCTTGTTCAAATAACTTTATTTCATTACCTTTCGTGAACACACGTTTCGCGAAAAACTTTATTAACTTGTCCATTTATTTATTAGTTTTATTTCCTTTTTTATTCCAGCCGATTTGTTCGTAAGATACATAAAGTAAAATTTATTTATTTGCTAAAGTTTTATGATTATTTTGAATCATATTTTGTCTAAGTATATAAACAACAATTTGGTTACAGAATTCTATAGTTGTTACATAACATAACTTCTTCACTAAAACAATTTTAATAACCAGAGTTAGTAGTAATATGTTATTTATTAAAGACTTTACTTCACGTTTGTTTGTGATGAGTAACCATGATGTGCAGCTGTCTCCAGAATCCACAATTAAGGCGCTATATTGAAAAAACTGTCCTTTTTGACGTAATACTATAGGACCCTCAGAAATGTTACAAATCTGGTAATGAGAGATACATATCTTCATAGGTTTGAGAAGAACTAGAAACACGATTACTGTATTTTGCCTCGATACATTTAATTTTCGAAATGACCTCTTAAAAATACGAAATTTGAAGATTATTTTTAAACGAAAATAGATGTATTGTAGGAAATTAGTCTAATTGATAGACACCTTTGCAACTCAAAATCGTATAGAAGCATTTTGCTTAAATGCTCCTAGTTAATTTTTAAATGATTATAATTACGTTTTTTCGCATGTTTTCTGAGCGAGCCGATAGCTTCTGGCCGCAGCGTATTCACGACTTTATAGTCATTCAAATTAAGTATAAAAATGCCCTTGCGGTAAAATTACTTTCGATATAATCGATATAGCGCCTTAACGTCAATCACGGGCAATTATATAACTGCAGATTTGTAATCGCTTATACGTGTGCATCGTAAACCAACGTGAAGAGGCCATACAATTCTTCGATTCAATTGGAAAATGATCACATAATGTAATATGTATATCTATAATAACATAAAATTACAATAAAAACAAAAAGTAATAAAGAAATGAAATCGTTAAAAAACGATTCCTCTCGTACGCATCCAACTGTTTACTGTGTATTATAATATTATCTAATATTATGTATTATGTGATATCAATCCATCAAACCTGTATATTGAGCATAATATTATTATGGAAACAACCTATTTCCCAAGTGATCGATGGGAATTGCTTTAATATAATAGCAAGCATCTGGCCAGGCTGGCTTATTCCAGTAACAGCTGAGTAATAGGAACTCGAATACTCTTTGGGTACGCAAAAAAAGTAAAATAAATATTTTGCTGCATTTCGCATAATATTGATGAGTTTTCAAAGTTTGTATTATGTAGATCAGTATTTGCTTAGCTTTATCTTGTTACCCTGAAGCGATTGAGGAAAAGTTACTACCCTCTCTATAAAATTTTGTACAATCAAATAAAAATATGTCAGCAACAATAATAGCCATTGGTAACAATATCAAATCAGCATAATATAGAAAATCCTCAGAAAGGTCTTTCCCTGTATCTTAGTCCCGTTACTTCCTTTTCGTTAACCCGATAAAAATTTTTGTTTTAACTCCGCGGGAGTAATCCAAATTACAAAAATGTCACAAAATATACAAGAATGTAATCAGAGAAGTTGTATCTAAGGCAGATGGCGGACCTATGTAATTTGGTCGCGTTGTGTCAAACCTAGTCGACTTACTTCTAAAATCTGTGCGGTCGACAGATCACAATTAACATTGAATTACATTATGCGCTTTCGTCTTCAATTTTCATCATCTTCTTTCATTCAACTTTTGTTTTGGCGTTTTCAATAATTGAACGCAACGCCAACTGTTTTTAACCCCCGACAAAAAAGAGGGGTGTTATAAGTTTGACGTGTCTGTCTGTCTGTCTGTCTGTCTGTTTGTCTGTGTGTGTATCTGTCCGTGGCATCGTAGCATCCAAACGGGTGGACCGATTTTCATCTAGTTTTTTTTGTTTGAAAGCTGACATAATCGAGAGTGTTCTTAGTATATATATTTATTATAGTATATATTATAGTTCATCATCATCAGCATGCTCAGTGCTGGACAATCAGGGTTTCAATTCAAACCCCCGCCAAACAATTCAAAGTTGTTTGGCGGGGGTTTTTTTAAATTTCTTAATTTAATTTTATTTAATAACAAAGCGCAAGTTTTGGACGGTCAGAGGGCATGCGTCGCGGGCACGCCTCACGTTCGCTGTTGACTGTGCTATAACGCATGCCCTTGACGAACAGAAAAAGGCACAGTGTGGACAAAGCTAATGACGCTGATCTGGCAACTGCCTATGAATCAACTTCTCTGATAGTACACAGATTATGAAGGGAAGATGAAATTAAATTTAACATAATTTATTTGCAAATTGGTTAGACACGAACACGTAAACTCTTCTCACCGCACTCGTTATAATATCGAGTGTCCCACATAAAACTTCACATTGATACATTCGCTTCCCGCTGCTCTGCTGACCCAATTCTGTACCCCCTTCTACCCCCCCAATTCTGTACCCCCCCCCCCCCCCCCCCCCCCCTACCCGCCGTGGCTCGGCAGAGCTGTGATTGGCAGTATCAACGAACTTGTAACGAGCGTGCAAACTGTTGCTTTGATCATTGTTGTGACTTGTGAGGCGTAAGACCGAATAAGTTGAAATTACGAACATACGTCGTAACTCGTACGTATGTAAAGTTAGTAAAAGTCGGATTATTTTAAGGACTAGGGAAATTTGGGAATGAATTATGTCACTGTATGTCTGTTTATCTCTCTGTCTGTTACCTTTTCACGCTCAAAACGCTTATCCTATTCTGCTGAAATTTCGTATGGAGATATTTTGAGATCCGGGAAAGAACATACCACATTTTTATCGTGTTACTTTTTAAGTTATCTAATTTACATTTTCTAGTTCATCCAAACAAATATTACAAATGCAAAGTGCAAAGATATGTAAGTCTGTTTGTAACCTCTTCACGCTAAGGCCGCTAAATCAATGTTGATGAAATTTCATATCGAGATACTTTGAACCCCAAAAAGTTTTTATTCAACAAAAACTGTACCAGCGTGATAAACATCGCAATGAAATTGTAGGGAACACCTAGCAGCATTATATAATTACCTGATTTTGCCCATTGTTATTTTTAAATACCAACAAACCTAGTCTAAAAGAATTGAGAAAGGCGATGCCTTATTCTGAAACGGTAATGCTGTACACGACAAAGCTTTTAGCCAACTGTTTTGTTAATACAATACATACTCTGCATAGCAGTGGCTGGTCACAAACTATTTCATTCAAGGTACATCATCATCACACCGGCTATATTTTTATTCCATTTCTGTTATAACTTATAAATGAAACTGAGAAGATTAAGACTTAAGTAGGATGTTTGTTCCAAAATTGTTGGTTTAGAACCTATTTATACCTGCCTAATTCAAACTAAAAGTAGGGTAGTAATACTGAGTAAGTGTGTATGAGAAACACCATACTGCGCTCAAAAACAGGAATCAAGGGCGTAGGAGTAAAGGCAGCAAAGTTGAAATGGGATTGGGCGGGACACGTAAGCCGCATGCATCCCGACCGCTGGGCAAAGATCTCAACAGAATGGGTACCGGAAGATGGACGCCGCCACCCCAGCCGGCCTAGAAAAAGATGGCGCGATGAGCTGGAAACATACCAGCCAGGCTGTCCAGCGGTGGCACAGGAGCGAGCACAATGGAAGACCTTGGGGGAGGTCTTTGCCCAGCAGTGGGGCAGCATAAGCTAGGAAAAAAAACAGTATGTATGCATGTTACATTGTAGCGCCTAAACTACTGGACTGAAAAATGAAAATTCTGCAAAGCACTTACTTGGAAATCTAGCAGTTACTAATTAACCAAAAAAGGTAAGAAGGTATAATTTAATAAGTGCTTTGCTAGTTGCTACACTAGTTAAACCCTATATAAAAAATTATAAAGGTTCAATACGTTTTAATTGATAAACATAAAGGCGGTCGTTACTTTTAAGTAGTCATTTAAATTCAGTTTCTAAGATAAACAAGATCGTATCACGAACTAATGTAACTTCGATATAACACTTAAGTCTTAGCTTACTAACTTAGATAAGGCGAAGCTTGATTAAAGCGATGGTAATGTGAGATAGATATTTGATGAGTTTGACAAGAACGGTGTGCGGTAGCTCTAATTGATAGTGAAAACCATTGATGGTATTTCAATTTATGCAATTTAAGGAAATTTTGTCAATTATCTTAGCTTAGCTATAATGAGATATTGGAATACCTACTTTCAGATTTAGTAGTTTTTATGAGATTTTCTTAGATGATGTGACAGAATCTCCCTAGATGATGTGCCCATCCCACCGCGCAAATAAAAATATAGATAAGAATAGGCAATATTACGCAAGTCGGAGCAGAGGGCGCTACTAGCATATACATACTTCCATATCTTATATGTTTAAGCGAGCAATTCTTGTATCTATACTTATTATAAAACAAAGTCGCTTTTTTTCCCTCATGTCCCTTTGTTCCCTTTAATCTTTAAAACTACGCAACGGATTTTGATGATTCTTTCAGTGTTAGAATAGCCCATTTTTCGAGGAAGGTTATAGGCTATATTTTATCACGCTAAGACTAATAAGAGCGAATAAATAGAGGAAAATGTGGAAAAAACGGGGAAATTTTTTTGAAAGGGCTAACTTGAACGCGCTAATCCAGGAACTACTGGTCCGATTTGAAAAACTCTTTCAATGTTAGATTGCCCATTTATTTAGGAAGGCTATAGAATATATTTTATCACGCTAACACTAATAGGAAAATGTGGAAAAAACGGGGGAAATTATTTGAAAGGGCTTATCTCGCGGGGCGGGTCGCTAGTATTGTATATATTTAATTGGAATCTCGAAATCGGCTCCAACGGTTTTCATGAAATTTAGTATATAGGGGGTTTCGGGGGCGATAAATAGTACTATATTTCACATAAGCTATGCACATATTAAAGTGTATGCTTCAACCAATTTATGTACAAATTTTGGAACCTTAAATAACTCTCCTCTGTTGGATAAATAGGAATCCCTTTTTTTACAGAGGTCTTTTCGATTGATAATTCTGTGTTATAAAAGTTGTCCAATCGTGTTATGCTATGGGCAATTCAAAGACAAAGACATGATGAATACTGACAATGAACTTTAGTTTTTTAGCTTTAGTCATTGCTGAGAAAAATCGGCATCGCTACAGCCAAATTATCAAGGCGTCGCCTTAAGTATACTGCTCTCTCTCGCTCAACAGTACTTTAAATAAGGCTATCTCTTTATATCAAATTTGAAATGACACGTGGTTGTTTGTAAAATTTTTTTGCCCATCCGGCAACGAATAATATAACTAAGGAAACTAACTACCATACTTCAACCGTTTTAAATTTAGCACCTTTTCGCAAACTAAAATATGACAATTCAGATTTTCGCCAAGGTCGTATCCCAGGTAACGTATCATAATATTGCGCGCCGGACGACAGCCTGCGCGGTTGTTGTCATTGTCAAAGTTATGAAACAAAGCCGTTGACAATAATAATTCTCAAAAGCGGATAGTATTATGCAGTATACACCAAGCACATCAGCTACTAACACGAAGAAAGGAGCGCATAATTATTATTTCAAAATCAAACATTTTCCTCTGATCCTAAAGACATCGATAATAATAATATATAATACTTTTGAACAAACCTTGTACGAATCGGACGAATCTAAAACTGTCCAGAGCACCTAGAGAAGACGTTTTCAGATTACAAAAATCTATGTGCTAAATTATTACAGAATTGAAATAAAAAGACTTACGGTGCAATGCCAATGTAGATTTTCGTAATCTCTTAAATTTTCGGCCATTACTCATACAAATAATATTATCATGAGATTCATGACTATTAAAGTTACGCTACATAAACGAGTAATCTGGCTCGGCATCCAATTCGGTTCGTTTCTTTCTAAACGAACGGCAGTTATCCACTTTTTTCTTTGCATTGCATTCTTAGGATCTTAGGAAATAATACTTATATCAGCCAGACCCTAAAAATTCGTTTATGATTAAATTGTTACATCCATGGACGTATAAAAAAGGCGGACGGAGTCCCACCATACACAAAACTGTGTCGTTCAGAGTCGGCCAGCTGGCTGTATGTACACGCTCCGCACGCACACATTCTTGCGCTAGTCCATGCCATTTGACAGGCGTAAGAATGTGTGCGTGGCCTACTCTGAAGAAAAGTGAAGACACAGTTTTGTATATAACAAGACTCCGTCCGCCTTTTTTTCTACGTTCATGGTTACATCTTGCATAACACTGTCCATGGCGACTTTGTAAAAATGTTGTAATTATATTATTTTTTGATTATTGCACTTTTACAATAACATGTAAACTTAATAAGACAAACACAAATAGACCAGCTTAATTTTATGCAAATACCCTGGCATCCAACTTAAGTAAACCATATTTTTTGGGTCGGAAAAAATACAAGTTTAAGCAATAAGTAATTTTAAACAATTCACTTACAGATGAAAGGTTATTCCTGTTTTAGAAGTCGTATCTGTATGACTTCTACACCATTTCACAGGGCATTTAGGCATTTTAACAACAAAAAAATTGGAAAAAAGCTAGTACGTAAATTCTTAGTGAACAAACTGTAAAATGGGTTTGACAATAATTATCATGTCAACCTGGTTGAACGTCACTCGAGTATATATACACGAAAAATGTGTACCGAACACATGCATAAATGTGCATGTATTCGGGTCACATTTTGTAGCCTCATGGTGCACTTTTTTTGACGGAGTTACTCTTCCTTAGTTTATATTATTCGTAGCCATCCGGCCTAATATAATAGAACAATGCTGAATGATTTAAGTTCATAGGCGATACAGCCTCACTGGAAATATAAAATTAAACAATATTGTAAGTATGGTATTTAAATCATTGCACTTGTGTCCAATGTATATATATCTATATATAATTCACTGTTTAATCCAGAGGAATAATGCGCTTCGTGATTATTTCAAACTCCACAAGATTTAAATTAATTCGAACTCAATTGATGCATATCTTAATCCGCTACTCATGCCATCTTAGAACTAATCAACGATTCTCGATTCTGAAATTGGAATGGATCTCTTTAATAACCTTAATTATATTTCTGATGGCGTTTTATTATAATGCTTATTAAGGTTATACATTTCAAATTAGATGATTTTTATATAAATAAACTGTGAATAGTATATTCGAATACGAATATAACAACAATTTTAAATAGGTAGTAGAAACTGAATGAGGCAGGAAGATATGTTACTACAATTTGCGATTCTGTGAAACATTATTATAGGATCCTTTGATGATCAATCATCTATACTTATTATAAAACAAAGTCGCTTTTTTTTTCCTTTGTTCCCTTAAATCTTTAAAACTACGCAACGGATTTTGATGATTCTTTCAGTGTTAGATAGCCCATTTATCGAGGAAGGTTATGCTATATTTTATCACGCTGAGACTAATAGGAGTGAAGAAATAGAGGTAAATGTGGAAAAAACGGGGAAAATTATTTGAAAGGGCTAACTTGAACGCGCTAATCTCAGGAACTACTGGTCCGATTTGAAAAATTATTTCAGTGTTAGATAGCCCATTTATTAAGAAGTGCTATAGTTTATATTTTATCACGCTAAGACTATTTTTTTTTTTGAAGTGGAAACTTCTTTAGCGGCGTTGAGCACTTGTGGGATGGGTAAAAACTGTGAAACTAGCTGTTAACAGTAGTGTTTTGTGTCGAACTCGAACTCGAACTCGAACTCAATTTGAAACTTGATCGAAACTTGATCGAAACTTGATCGAAACTTTATCGAAACTTGATCGAAACTTGATCGAAACTTGATCGAAACTTGATCGAAACTTGATCGAAACTTGATCGAAACTTGATCGAAACTTGATCGAAACTTGATCGAAACTTGATAGAAACTTGATCGAAACTTGATCGAAACTTGATCGAAACTTGATCGAAACTTGATCGAAACTTGATCGAAACTTGATCGAAATTTGATCGAAACTTTGATCGAAACTTGATCGAAACTTGATCGAAACTTGATCGAAACCTTGATCGAAACCTTGATCGAAACTTGATCGAAACTTGATCGAAACTTGATCGAAACTTGATCGAAACTTGATCGAAACTTGATCGAAACTTGATCGAAACTTGGTCGAAACTTGATAGAAACTTGATCGAAACTTGATCGAAACTTGATCGAAACTTGATCGAAATTTGATCGAAACCTTGATCGAAACTTGATCGAAACTTGATCGAAATTTGATCGAAACCTTGATCGAAACTTGATCGAAACTTGATCGAAACTTGATCGAAACTTGATCGAAACTTGATCGAAACTTGATCGAAATTTGTTCGAAACTTGATCGAAACCTTGATCGAAACTTGATCGAAATTTGATCGAAACTTGATCGAAACTTGATCGAAACTTGATCGAAACCTTGATCGAAACTTGATCGAAACTTGTTCAAAACTTGATCGAAACTTGATCGAAACTTGATCGAAACTTGATCGAAACCTTGATCGAAACCTTGATCGAAACTTGATCGAAACAACTTGATTGACGATTTTTTAAAAATCGATTTTTATAAAAAATGGGTTGAAAAAATGCACAACGTTAATAATCAAGTTTTCACTTCTGCCGGCACTCCCGGAGTGCAACCAGTCTTTTTTTTTATTAAATAAGGGGGCAAACGAGCCAACGGGTCACCTGATGGTAAGCAACTACCGTCGCCCATGGACACTCGCAATATCAGAAGAGCTGCAGGTGCGTTGCCGGCCTTTTAAGAGGGAATACGCTCTTTGGCATTTGCATTTGCTTCTGTTCATTCCAGAGTTAAACTAAGTTAAACAGAGACTAATAGGAGAATATGGAAAAAACGGAGGAAATTATTTGAAAGGGTTTATTTCGCGAACTACTGGAGCAATTTTATGTTATTTGGCACAGATAAGAAGTAGTCCACGTGAAGGATCATAGGCTATCGATTTTAATATTTTTTTTAGTGGCTATATTATATTTATACCCGTGCGATGCCGGGGCGGGTCGCTAGTAATTAATATAATTAACTATTTACTTTCCTTAGAATGGCGAACGAAAGTATTACCGAAGATCATTCATAGCAATGCTATTTGCTATGAATGCTGAGAAAAAGGAGATTTTTCAAATCGTTTTCACTCCTAAATTACAGAGTCTAAATAATGTTTTTCTGTATAAATTACATAAAGTATTTATATATGTAAGTAGCTAAAGTAAGGCAATAAGTGCGATATTATACGCTAAGGGTCAATTCAGACCCAAGCGCGACGCGTAGATGCATTTCTAAATTTATATGAACTATACAGATTTGCAAGACGTCTCACGCAATTAAAATTTGACAAATCCATACAAAAGAAATGCATCGCGTTGCGGTCTGAAAATTAGGGTGTGTTGAGACGTGTGCGTTTTCTACGCACGCGGATTCAGCGTCACGTTATACACAAATAAAACACAATATTAATTGCACTTTTTCCACTATATTCTTTAATGAGAAAGTGCAAGTAATATTGTGTTTTATTTGTGTATAAAATGAATTTCCACCAAGAACTGACTGTACAATCAATTACATATATTAGCGTCACGTGTTTTCCCAAAAGACTACATCAGAAAAAGCGCACGTCTGAACAACGTAAAAACCCAATAATTGTTTTGATGGTCCAAATTCTAATTTGTTTAACAAATTAAGTTGTAGATTCTGACTTGAGAGAAAAAAGCTTTCCGGCGAAAGCGGCACGGCACAGTCGGTAAAAACACGTAGAGGACATGTTTTTATGTAACTTGATGTCTAAGCTTTAACGAACGTGGGAGATCCCGATGAAATACTACGCCGAAACACCCACGCGAAAATCTATACATTTCAAGGGTGATTACGACGAGGACAAAAAAATCAGGATATTGTGAACAGTAGAAGCCAAAAGAGCGTAATTTTGTGAGTCGTGAGTCGCAGAATTTCAGTCGTCAGAATTTCTGCTGCATTCAGTTTCATAGGAAATTACTACTTCATTCACACGAGCGTAATTTTGTGAGTCATGATTAGTATGAAAAATAATAATTTACGCGACCGAAATTCTGCGACTCACGACTCACAAAATTACGCTCGTTTGGCTTCACCAGAGTACTATAGGATTCCAACTTTTAAGTTAGTTGTCAACCTCTATATTAACCAATGTCTACAAAAGGCGCTAATAGATAAAGAATGTAGTTTTACGATAAAAACATAAAGATACGACATTTCCCACAAAATATTCTTCTCTTTACTTCCCTAATAAGATTTTTAAGATGGGATAATATAATCTATAAGGACATCGTATGGTCACCCTAATAAATAAAGCGGAGATTAGAAAAGATTAATGCATCATGGCGTCCTCGTTACAGCCAATCTTGCCGTGTACACATCACTAGCCCTCAATAGCTTGAGAGAGGAAAATTGTTTCTTAGAAAGGTACTTAGGATAATTTGTACCGTCAGAGAAATTGATTTGTAACGGACCTACTGTGTTTGGTCGATTTATTTCATACTAGATGACGCCCGCAACTCCATTGCGCCAAAATTTGTTTATTGCGTAGGAATCGCTCATTTTTCCGAGATAAAAATTATTCTTTGTCCTTTCTCGGGGCTTAAAGTATCTCTATACCAAATTTCAGCAAAATCTGATCTATAGACTATAATCAGACTTATAGAAACACTTTCGCATTTGTATTATATTAGTATAACTAGTATATTAGTATTAGTATGAATTTCGAATATATTTTTTTAGATTAGGTTAGATTAATGTACTTAAGCCTGGGATCTGGAAAATATTGGCTCGAATTTTCATTACCTTCCCGAGGCATTTTATGACCACGAAATATTATATTTGTCATTGACTTTCACGGTTCTGATTAAAAATCATGTTGGAAGGCAAATAGGTTTAATATTTTAATCTCCGTTTTTCCGCATGAAAGGAACTCTTTGTAATGGTAGTGCGCCGACAAGCCTGTACAAAATCCATTGTAAGGGAATGACAAACAAAGAAATATACTTTTTATGGAAGTTATTAATTTTTTACTACGCATTTAGGTAAGTCATTTCTGCCGGTGACGCTGTCCAAGTTTTTTACGGCAAAATAACATTATTATTATGTATTACACCATCCAGGCTAATCTATTTTTATCTCTTCACGGCCAAACAGCTAAGCTGATTTTGCTGAAATTTGATACGGAGATATTTTGAGCCAGGGAAAGGAATATTTTGTATCATATCATACATGATGAATGCTGGTGATACATTTTTTATCCCGATTCATACTTTTTATCTTGGAAAAATGTATGTACGCTTCCCGCGCGGTAAACGAATTTTGGGGCAACGGATTGCGAGCGTTATCTGGCATAAATTTTTGATAATATGAACAGTACTAGAATAGGCATTAAGACTACTGATTACTGATAAAATCCATACTTATATCCATACTTATATTATAAATGCGAAAGTGTGTCTCTCTGTATGTCTGTCCGTCTGCCTGTCTGTCTGTCTGTCTGTTACTTCTTCACGCCCCAACGGCTGAACCGATTGCTGAAATTTGGTATGGAGATACTTTGAGTCTCGGGAAAGGACATAGGATACTTTTTATCCCGGAAAAATGTATGGTTCCCGCGCGATAAACGAATTATGGCGCAACGGAGTTGCGGGCGTCATCTAGTTTTAAATATTTAAAACTATAATAATTAATAACTTATTTCTAAAGTATATCCACCTACTGCAATCTACATACTATACTGTGTACTTAAATTCAAGTTTACAGGTAAAGAAAGAAAATAGTGGCATTATTTATTTACGTAAATTCAAATACGATGCGACAAATTTAACATTTTTAATCCGATGTCACTTTCGATTTTGGTTATCCGTTAATTAGTTTCTTGTTTCAAAGGCACTTTGAGGTCGTATAGTTAACACTATTTTTGGTTAGAGTCTAGAATACTAATTAAGAAAGCCAGGAGGTACTCGTAGCAGTATCAACGCTTTAATTTTATACATAACTGTGTGATATTTTTACAAAATATTACATGGAATAATGAAAAAATAAAGTTTTTTGATAAGTTATGACTACTTTTAAAAAGGTTGTGACTAAAGTTGATGTATTTTTTGTAACGTATAATAACATCATGAGAAACTTGTCCATATATTCTGTATGTGTACAATAAATAATTTAGCAAACAAAATTTGAACTCAACAATGCAACAATTTTCCTGGAATATTTGCGGCTTCACCGGGACTCGGAAGTAAATTAATTTTAAGATGCAAAAACTCAACTGCTTCTGACGCTTAATTTGTAATGGCGGCGAAAAAATTATAAGCTCCAACCTAGATTTATGATTGGTTTAAAAGAGGACTTGAGCTACATTTAAACACATTTTAAATACACGCAAAAAGATTTTATAAATTTAGGGCAAAGCCAAACGAGCGTAATTTGTGAGTTGTGAGTCGCAGAATTTCTGCCGGGCAGAATTTTTTTCATACAAATGACAACTCATTTTGAGTCGCCGTGTGAATCAAACATGACTTTTGTATGAAATTGAATGCAGTAGAATTCTGCCCGGCAGAAATTCTGCGGCTCACGACTCACGAATTACGCTCGTTTGGCTTAGCCCTTAATGTGGTAGCTTCTCAGCATGATGCTGATTATTTGAAATTTGATTACCTGTTTTTAGTGTTTCGTTATAAGTTTTAACTCATCAACTTGCTTTCCTGCGTAAGTTGCGTAATGCCAATTTATGACCTATTGTTTAAATTTTGGGCTCAATAGTTTAAAAAAAAATTGAATGGAGTTGATTTCAAATAACTATGTACTATGTCATACGTAAATACTATGATACAAAATGTACAAACATTTACTTAAAGGATTCCAAAATCCAAGGTAAGGAACTCGAAGTTTATTAGAATCATGGTTCTTAGAATTTCCGAGTTAGTTACATACTTACATATTATGTTCATAAATTTGATCAAAGTTTATTTAGTAAATATTGACCAAGCTTATGAAAATACGAGCGACTTAGAAAATAATTTTTGCATTGAAATACAATAAGTACTCGTAATAACTACACAGAAAATGTTTATATTTAATCACTATTTTTTGTGAAATTAAATTACTTAATTTAGCATTTTTTGTTATTTTCAAGTACCTAAGTTACCTTCAATCTGCTTTGCATACCTTACCTACTGACAACATCATGCATTATACTTTTTCTTTCGTCGCAGTCAGGCAAAATGTAGGAAATAACGGGCAATTTCAACAATGTTACCTTGTGCGGAGTGAATGAAGTTTATTTGTGAATAAATTAGACGACAATGGCCGTCATTGCGATCGAATGGACGGACAAAAGGTATGAGATCATGCATCTATGATCTTGTAATTTTGTGTGTCGGGAATCCCGTGATCCACAAGTTTTAACCTACTTAAATTCACCTACTTACGATTTACGGACCGTGTCAAATATTTTGATATTTTAGAAAACAAAACTATTTTTGCGGTAAAAGTTTACAATTATTTTACAGACGAAATATCGCTAGTAATTATTATTATACTAAAGTTATCAGGCACTCGGCGCACTCTACTGTACCCATCTAAAAATTAAAATATTTTTATATTTGTACATACAACTTAATGATTTACCATAAAACATACTTAGATATTAAAATACATAAATAAAATTATGACTGTAAAACGCTGGATTTCAAGTAATGTAAACCGGAGGTAATAACGTTTTCATACTCCGTCATATTATTTCTTATTGGCGCCACATGTGTTACAGAATAGCCCACGTCGAATATTAAATATTTGAACATTTCTAATAAAGTTAAAGTATTGCAATACGCTAGTATTATTTAATAGTTAATTAATAGTTTAAAACTAGTTTTTGAAAACAAAACTTCTTTTGCGCCGTTGTGCACTTTGATGGAAAAAACATCCAAGAATACGTGATATACTCGAAAATTTGTGTAATCCGGTGCAGTGTAGGAGAAAAATGTAGACCCATTCTCTTTCTCATGTTTAAGTTTTCGCTTCTATCGGCACTGTTGGATTGCACCCGTTGTTTTCTTCAAAGTATATAGAGATGGCTTAGGTTATCGAGGAATGAATAATCTATTATGCCTTTACTTTGATTAATAGAAAAAGCGAGAATGATAATCCAATATTTCTAATCGTTGATTCAACAGGCGTTGACGAAATTAATACGAATTCTAGTGTTAAAATATCTGTCTGATTCTCCTTTACATTTTTCTCCATTTATACTGCAGTGTTTTTATTGCTGTTTCTAAAGAAGTTTAAATTAAAAACGATGTCCCTGAGCATGCATTGCAAAATGTCTTTCCGCATTGCATATGCAAACTCAATCTAGCTGGTCTACGTCTCCAGGGGATGCTGAAGAGTCTTTGATATTTAAATGACGTTATTTGCAAGGTTTATTAGCTTTCAGATTCTTAAATATTACGCTTCTCTCTCATAAAATATGTAAGTAATCAAAAAAGTGTACTCTTAAAAACTATAAATCGTTCACAGAGTAAAAGAGTTTGTAGATAATGAATAATATATTTTTGTTTCAATATATTTTGCATGAACCTATAAATATAATGGATATTATGATTTATGTACTACTTATATATAATATTCTTTCACTCAGGCGCAACGCATTATCTATCTTATATTAAAAGTAATAATATTTCTTTGTTTGAACCAAATCGGCTCTGAAAGTGGCCGATTCTGATGAAGTTAGTCACAAATGTAGAGACTACGGGATTACTAGCTACGGGATTGCTAGTTTCATGACGAAAATGCGTACGGTTTCCGAATTTGTGCAAGATTCACGCACGTATGAAGTAGCGTGAAATTAGCACAATTATAATAATAATAAACTTTACTCCCGGATTCAATTTGGCGTTATATGTTATAGTACGGAAGCCCTAGAACAATTTTTTTTGTGATTACTAACAAGCTAATTTTTTGTGAGTAGCTACATTTTGATAAGGCAAACAACATTTTTATTTTCGAAAAATCTCGAAAGTGGTAGCTAACAGAGATAGAAAGGATTTCATACTCAAAGTATGAACTCGATGGTCCTGGTGGTTTTAAGTATTTGTCTTAAATTATATAACTATTAACCTACAAATATACAAAAGATTAGCTGGTTAGGGTTCCGTTTTAGGGTTCTGTAATCAACAAAACTTGGTTCTGTTGGCTCCCTCACTATTACTGGATGGTAGGTACGTTAAAATACAATGTGTTTTTAAAGTTCTTATCAATTAACTACTATGCAAAATATTACAGTCGGAAATATTACATCATTAAAGTCATGGAAAAAAATATACTAAAAAGAGACCTAAAATAGTGTAGGTAGAGCCATTCGGTACGAGTAGAGTGTCAGGAAAATGAACACTAACTTTCATACAAACATGAAAAGCTAACAAAAAGTGTCGAGTGGGGATTAGATGAAGCTGTTATCGAGTTACGTAGTTAGGACAAACAAAAAGCACTCGCAGTTTGCGGACGTTTACGGGGAACCGTCCTATGACTTTATCACAATAGAAATTGTTTTGACAAAGCGCTTATGCGGAATAATGGAATGTTTTCCACATAACGTCGAGTTGGTAATTTCTGGAGTACTTTTACATTTGTGATTCCCTTTTTAAATTTTAACTCTACATTTTAATCTTTTTTTTTTGTTAGCTCGTGACGAAACGGTGTTAAAAGTGAAACTTGTCTGTCTGTACTTATTTGTGGTGTTTGACGTCTCTATCTTTTTGTCTATCCTTGCTATCGTAGATACTAGCGGGTGAACCGATTTTGAAATTTTTTGTTTACAAGCTTGAATGAATTTTTGTAACGTGAAATCATTATCGTCAGCCTTTTTTAGCCTCAACTACAACTTAAGGCGCTATATCGAAAGTAATTTTACGGCAAGGACAATTTTATACTTACTTAATTTGTGTGACTATAAAGTCGTGAATACGCTGCGGCCAGAAGCTATCGGCTCGCTCGGAAAACATGCGAAAAAACGTAATTATAATCATTTAAAAAATAACTAGGAGCATTTAAGCAAAATGCTTCTATACGATTTTGAGTTGTAAAGGTGTCTATCAATTAGACTTATTTCCTACAATACATCTATTTTCGCTTAAAAATAATCTTCAAATTTCGTATTTTTAAGAGGTCATTTCGAAAATTAAATATATCGAGGCAAAATACATTAATCGTGTTTCTAGTTCTTCTCAAACCTAGATAAGGCTATGAAGATATGTATATCTCATTACCAGATTTGTAACATTTCTGAGGGTCCTATAGTATTACGTCAAAATGGACAGTTTTTTCAATATAGCGCCTTAATAGTCATTTATGTATCCTAATAGCGACAGAGGAACTTCATTTACGGTAAAAAATAACTAGGTAAGTACCTAAAAAGTATTCTCTAAAGCTGAACCTGTCTTTTAGTAGATAGAGTAGGTAGCAAACATTTAACTTTACTTTTACGTTCGAAGGAATCCAAAACTATATTGCGATCTTATATCCGCAGGGCAGAATGTTATTGCCAAACAAACCATATGCTACGATTCACTAAACCACAACAAGCGAACAATAAAGAAAATAACAAGACCAAACACATCAAAATAAATTCGCAAATTAAAAAGTATGACGTTTATTTTTTTTTACGTTAATTAACTTACCGGCAAATTGTTTCCCGCGCTTCTTTTTTTTCACGACTGGCAACCGTGTAGCCACTGAAACTGCCCGCAGCGTTCTAACGTGTTGCAATGGTGCCCTAAGGACGGCGCATGCCCGGCTCCTATGACGTCAATCTTCTCGTTCATATACAGGTGTCGTTTCATCAAAATACCGCAGATTTCTTGAATTACCATACAAGCTAAAATTGAAGTTAGATTTGTAGTTAAAAATATACCAGCCTGCAAAATCACTTTTGCCCGATCGTAGCTTTTGGGCTTTTGCGTTGTCAATTATTGTGACCAACTTATGAGTTGTGACCTAGTTTAAACTGTGTCAGAAATCAGGTTGTACAGTTGTTTATCTATATCATTATATAAAAGGCTTTGTCCTGAATAACATGAAAATGGAATCACGCCACAGCCTAAACCAGCGATTGTAAATACTTGAAATTTGGAGGGAGTGTTCTTCGTATAACGTAGGCGTGCGATAAGAAGGGATTTTTAGAAATTCCTCTCCTAAGGGTGTGAAAAGGGGGGATGGAGTTAGTATGGGACAACTCGAATCCTTAGTCCAATCTGCTCGAAAATTCGCATCATTATTATTTGATGTATTTTATGGAAGATGTAATTCATAGTTTGTTGAAATTTATCCTTAAAAGTCGTTAAAAAGCATGAACAGTTTACAGCGCTTTACAGCGTTTAGCAGCGGCTTGCAGCGACGCAGGGAGCTAGAGACGCCAATCACTGTTTTTTGCCACAATAGACATAATCTGTGTACTCTATTTTTGCCATGCAAGTTATGGCTGGTTTACACGTACTAAGTAGATAAGTAGTCAACTAAATTTTAACTTATGACTTTATAATTACTTCACTAAATTTGAACATGCTACTTGCTACTAAATTTGTGTTTACATGCAATTGATAACGTAAAATTGAGTAAAAATTTAGTTAACTACTTATCCACTTATTACGTGTAAACCAGCCATTAGAGCTCATTTGAGTAAATACTCTTTTGCTTATGAAATAAAGCCACCATTCACGATAAAGCGATCTCATTCTATTTGTAAATTATCTAGATTTACAATCGAAATTGCAACTTATGAAGCCTATTATATTATCGTAATAATTCGTTGTTAAATCTAAATAATAACTAATAACTATATATTTGTAACAATTTATTGTTATTATGATATTATTGTTTTCTTATACTTTTGTAGAATTAAGAAAGATTGTCTTGAATGGAGGGCTTTACATTATGTTTTGTTATCATATTGTTAAAAAAATATTGGCGTTCGAAATTCAAAATTAATTATTCCTGTACGAATTGGTGTTTTTTTTTCATTGAGACTTAATTTTATGCACAAAAGGTTGTGTAAAGTGCCAAAAATTTAAAAATATGTTTTTATAATAAGTAAATGAAGTTACACTTTTACTAATCTATTTAATCATATTATTATCAATAACAGGCTTTGTCTTGAATGATATTATTAATAATCATAATACTTACTTACTTAATAATTTTCAGTAAATATTAATAATTAATTAATATACATGGTGAGGAATTAGTTTACAGTGTTGCCAGAATTAGTTTACCCTGTGTTTTAGGCGAAATCTAGGGTTAAAGCAATTATTAGATATGAAAATAGAATTACGATAAAACCTAAACCACTGATCGTAGAGACTGAAAATTTTGGGGAAGTGTTCTCCGTATGACGCAGACGTGCGCGGTGCGATGTAAGAAGGGATGTTCATGTTTCGAAAAAATGTTATTAAGTTTTATAATAATACTTTCTGTCCCGGCAAACGTTCTTTTGCCATATAAAGTATTATATTGAGGTGATTAATAAGTACGGCACCATGGCAACGTTCGTCGCTAGCCCGTCGCACAATGGCCGTCGACACTTTCGAGTTGTAGTAATTTACTATTGTTTATTCAACAAATGCACTCATCAATATAAAAAGTAGCCAGTAGCCCAGAGACCAGACATACTATTTTCTTAGTCTATGCAGTAACCGATTCTCAGACCTACTGAATATGCATAATACTTATAATATAAAAATCAGTGAAGCCGTTTCGGAGGAGTACGGTTTAGGGCATAAACTGCGTTAAGCGGGCACCCGCGCGGCTTCATACAAAAGTGACCCGTCGCGGGAAGCCGCGCGGCAAACCGTCGCGGGCAGGCGGGCCCCGCGTCCGCGCTACGGAGCTTGTCTCCCCGCGCGACGGTTCCCGTTGCGGGGGCAGGCGCGGGGCGCGCCGACTGAAGCACGCGCGGGCTAGTTCAGTTTAGGGGTGGGATGCAAAATTCAATACCAGGGCCTCCAAGTACGAGTACGTAAAAATACCAGGGTCGAAAACCAGGTACTAAAATACTTGCAAGTATTTATTATGGAACGGGGAACCCATTGTGTAAGTCGGTCCCGATTAGGTCCCGAGACCCGATATACGTAATACGTCTGTTTCCGACTCCGGATTTAAACAAGTGCTGCAATCAGCCTTCCAGTGTTATCAACTCTCAGAAATATATTTTATCCCTAAAGTTCGTATCAAACACCCCTAAAAAGCTTAATTTTTTTTTTTTGTTTTTCACCTAAAAATATATTAATATAAATTCGTAATGATTTGGAAATAATATTATACTGTAATATTGTGCTTCAAAATATTTTTATTAAAAGTTACATATTTAATAAGTACATTAAATATTTTGCCTTCGTCTGAAGATTCCGATTTTTTTAAATCATACATGTTGACATTTAATAAATTTAACATTTTATTGGATGGATGAAATGTTACACAAGATCCATAAATTCCCATCTTATTTACTACATCTGACACTTCATTGTCAATCGCAGTTTATTATATAGAAAATAACAAGTTTTTGACAGGGAGTCAATGACCGCTACCGCCATGTTTCGCCGAGTACAGTATAGTATTAATAATAAAAATACACACTATTAATAATAAAGAATTGTTTTATAAATATTATCATGAACCAAATATAATTTAATTAAGTACTTATCCAGTGCAAAAATAAAAATTGTAGTAATTTTTTTCTTATTTACCGCATTGTTATTGCCAGAGTCTCCATTGGTGATATGACTGAGATAAGTAATAGCTCTTACTTTGAGATTGTTGACTTTCAAATACCATTCCAGTTTTGAAAATAATTCGTCGTAGACGTGAACCGAAACTTTAAAATACTTATAATTATCATTATCCCTTAATTGACTAAGCTTTACAACAAATTCCCCGCATAGCAACCTAGATTCAACGAAAGGGCTCACTGGTTGTCTTTTTTTTTGCTAGTCGTCGTTTTGCTAAGTAATAATATATTAAGTTCTCCATCGATACGACTGTACGTGATACGACATGACTGCGTAAGTCGGGTCTCCGCGACGGGGACCGCTGCGTGTTCACGCGCGTGCTCAAGCGACGTGCGCCCGTCGCGGGTGCCCGCTTAACGCAGTTTATGCCCTTATAACTAACATACAGTGTGTGACAAAACTAAGTGATAATACTTTAGGGTGTGTACGTGTTCCTTGTAGAGAGTTCACTGTAAAAGTAGCAGCGCTGAAAGACGTATTTTTTTCACTTTTGTATGGGCAAGGGCCCCAGCGTCACCAGTTTCCTCATACATAAGTGAAAAAAAAATTTTGGTCTTTCAGCGCTGCTACTTTCACAGTGAACTCTCTACAGTCTACGAGGAACACGTACACATCCTAAAGTATTATCACTTAATTTTGTTACATCCTGTATAAGATAATTATTTTATGAGTAAATTATGTCTTGACTCTTGACTGACCTGACTAGCTGAAAAAAGTAAGTTAGGATTCTAAATTCGAAATTCAAATTTTATGCACAGTCAAACTCATTTTGAAATCTTCATATTTTATTTTTGTGATTTGCGATAACTTTCATATTTTAGTTTGTGTTATTTAATTAAATATTCTGAGTGTAGATATTATTTTAATTCTTTTATCAATTTAAAATATATATTTTTTGTGTTAATATTAGGTATTAGTTAAACTGTATATACAGGTTTTGAGTTTTTGTGTTCAATTTGTAAATTTAAGTAGATAAGCATCTGGTGCTTAACTGTCAATAATGATCTGATATAGATTTTTAGTTTTGTAGGATAACGGAGTATTAAACGTGTATAATAATATTAGGTAAGAAAGTTGTTTTTCTTCCCCAGCAAGTTGCCGAAATGATTGCCGGCGCCGTATCAAGCGCATCATTTTTATTTCATTTCATTAAATAATGAAAAGACTTAACAGAAGGCCGAAACTAGAAAGTACTTAGAAAGGCGTACATAAGAAAGGGGGGCTCGGGGGCAGCCCCCCGCCAAAACAAAAACAAACACAATCAAGATATTCCAAAAGTAGGTTAGATTAGGTTAGAACTTAGACAACACAGAGGGAGCCGAGCGAGCGCAGCGAGCATGCTATGGCAGCAGCCAGCGACCGGTATAAAAGAAAGGGGGGGCTCGGGGGTCGCAGCCCCCCGCCAAAACAAAAACAAACACAATCCAGAAAGTTCAAAAGTTGGTTGGGTTAGAACTGTGACTGTGCTGCGGCAGCAGCCAGCGACTGTCACAAAACACGCTATGCAGACTGCCGATGGTAAAATAATATGATGTAGCCTCAGAATCCCGAAAATTTCAAAGGTGAGCTCCAATACTGGGGGGTTTCTCAGTGTGGATTTGGTACGGGGGCCTCCTCTCCTCACCCCCGCTCCCCATCAATTTTGGGGTAGGTTTCCGAACCTTTACCCTTTTTTTTAGTTATTATTTGTTTTAGTGTATATTATATTATCTATCTATAGTTATCTATCTATCTATATCTATACATATAACATATTATAATAAATTGTAGAGGTAAAATTTTTGTACATCTATAATATAGGTACATCTTCTATACATAATATTAATATTATAAAACAAAGTCCATTTTTCCCTCATGTCCCTTTATTTCCTTTAATCTTTAAAACTACCTACGCAACGGATTTTGATAATTCTTTCAGTGTTAGATAGCCCATTTATCGAGGAAGGCTATATTTTATCACGCTAAGACTAATAGGAGCGAAGAAATAGAGGAAAATGTGGAAAAAACGGGGAAAAATATTTGAAAGGGCTAACTTGAACGCGCTAATTTCAGGAACTACTGGTCTGATTTGAAAAATTCTTACAGTAAGAGTACAGATAAGAAGTAGACCACGTGAAGGATCATAAGCTATCGATTTTAATATTTTTTTCAGTGGCTATATATTTTATACCCGTGCGACGCCGGGGCGGGTCGCTAGTTGGTATATAATTATATACAAATTCAAATTATTTTGTGCCTGAATGCCGTCGAAACATTCGATGTTTACGGAGAGTTAATTGAATGTCCATTTTCATTATTTGTTTTTCGGTTGCTTAATAATGGCAATTAGGATGAATTTAAATTCTTGCTACAAAACAGGCTAACAATACAAATATTAAATACTTAATATTCATTTACGACATTGAACTCTGAAAAAAGAAAAAGATGCCCAAAGCTTTTCGTCCCTTCTTTCGACACGATTAAGCAAAGTGAGATACACATTTAAGATAATAATATCGCCACTCAATCCCACTAACGCTTGTCATGGAGCTTGGGTGACTTTGAATTTTGAAATAAGACCTAACATGTAAGTCACAGGCTACACGGTCAAATTCTCATCAATCTGATCCATCAATCTGATTGACGGAATATTTATGGTTATAAAAAGTTCATATTAAAAATACGATCAATCCATCAATCCGAGTCGTACACGATCAAATTTTCGTCAATCCGTATCGGATTGATGGATCAGATTGATGAAAAATTGACCGTGTAGCCGGTGACTAAGAAGGAGGTAAGAAGCTACCATGAACTACCGTTGCCTTTCGCCATATTACAAAAGTAGAGGTTGGAACTTATAGACATTTTAATTAGGGGGCAAATGAGCAAACAGATCTCTTGATAAACTACTGTCGCCCATGGACACTCGCAACATCATAACAGTTACAAGTGCATTGTCGCCTTTAAGAGGGAATAGCAAACCTTTAAGTAAAGGTTTGCAATTGATGCCCACAAATTCGGCTGATTTCGGATTAATAATACAACCCTATACTGGCGCTACAACAAGGCTTTTTACGAGTAGATATGCTTTACTTGTTAAGTAAAAGAGGTGACCGTAGACATATTAAAGCATGGTTAAAGACGGCGCACCGCAAGTCAACACTATTACTAGAGGAGTTACGCACGCAGTTCTTTAATTTGCATTATGAGTGTCACCATATGTGGCGGCTATCGCTTTTAATGAGGTGATCCGTCTGACCGTTTTGTAGTTCATTTCATTAGAAAATTATTTTGGTACTGTAATATTTACATAACTACCTACTAGAATGAAGTGTTTAGTGCAACTTTTACTTGTTGTTATCTATACTTAATATAATTCATTCATTTTATAAGTAGTACTTGGTACAACTAATATATATTCTGTGGTAGTACGTACAATTACTGCAGGTGCATAGTGTTTGTTAATTGTTTAGACTATTCTTATAATACTCTACTCTAAATAGTGTAAGTACAAATATTGTATTGTAATATTAAGTATTAAAGCGGTAACTAAGGTTACTAACAAAATAATAAGATCTACGTGTATAAAATTAAGGATTGTATTTGGATTTGGTATTGAATACTGATAGATCCATTAAGCTTTTGGGACAGAATATAAGAAGGGAGACAACGACAGTGACAACAAAGCACCTGTAATTGAAACCGTTTGTTGGGAGACGCTAACCCAACTGCCTACAGTTTCGTCCGTAGTGTAAGAGATACAAAATTATTTATTTCTTAGATAGTCTTATGTCAACCCCTTAAAAATTATAACAAAGGTATACAGGTGTAACAAAACAAGTGATAAATCTGTTAATACTTTAGGGTGTGTATATTGTGTTCCTTGTAGAGAGTTCACTGTGAAATTAGCAGAGCCGAAAAACCTTTATTTTTTTCACCTTTGTATGGAAAAATTCATGACGCGGGGTCTCTTGCCCCTACAAATCTTTTATTTGTAGGGATAAGTATTGTTACAAGTTTAGTATTATTACAAGTGAGCTCTTTATACTATAAGGAACTATAGCTATTTGACCGAGCTTTGCTCGGTATTCGATAAAACACGAATAAAATGTCATTTTCTAAAAATGATTCCTAGCTAGATGTATTTATCGCCCCCGAAACCCTTATATACTAAATTTCATGAAAATTTTTGGAGCCGATTCCGAGATTCCAATTATATATATGTTACTGTAAAAGCTCGAACTGCAGTAAATCCTAAGATTTTCTAGTAAAACCTAAGATCTACCAATCCCTAATAGTAAATGTCCGAAAAGGTTTACGATACGAACTTTTACCACCATATAGTTGGTAAATCTTAGGATTTACACTAATGGCATGGTATATGTTGAAAAAAAACGGCTAAGTAAGAGTCAGACTCGCGCATGAAGGTTTCCGTACTGTTATAGAGCAAAAACATTAAATCTTTATTTTAATATTATTATAAATTATTAAAAATGGTATTAACCGTGGGAGAGCCATGCTTCGGCACGAATGGGCCGGCTCGACCAGAGAAATATCACGGACTCACAGAAAGCCGGCGTGAAATAGTTGCACTGTGTTTCGCCGAGTGAGTGAGTTTACCGGAGGCCCAATCCCCCTACCCTATTCCCTTCCCTACCCTCCCCCACCCCTATTTCCTCTTAAAGGTCGACAGACCTGCAGCTCTTCTGAAGTTGCGAGTGTCCATGGGCACCGGAAGTTGCTTTCCATCAAGTGAAATATTTTGTTTTAGGTACATACCTTACCTATTAATTAATAACATAATATTTTGATTGCCTTTTTACTTTTTTTAAAACCAAATAATATAAGAAGAATACTGATTGAATTAATATAGTAGCTTAGGTAAGCATTATGTTAAGTATATGTACCTACCTGTTTTGTTTTATAGTTTATCAAGGCATTGTTTTATTCCTAAAACCAACATTTACCAGTTGACAGCAGTAAACCCTAGCATATACCGAATTTTAATGGTAAATGTTCGAAAAAATCGTCGTATTATTAGAAATATTTACATTCACCAACTCGTGTCGGTAAATCCTAAGATTGACACTTAAATCTTAAGATTTACCGAAGTTCGAGCTTTTACAGTAACATATTTATACAAGAATTGCTCGTTTAAAGATATAAGAATAGGAATTGCCTTTTTACTTTTTTTAAAACCAAATAATATAAGAAGAATACTGATTGAATTAATATAGTAGCTTAGGTAAGCATTATGTTAAGTATATGTACCTACCTGTTTTGTTTTATAGTTTATCAAGGCATTGTTTTATTCCTAAAACCAACATTTACCAGTTGACAGCAGTAAACCCTAGCATATACCAAATTTTAATGGTAAATGTTCGAAAAAATCGTCGTATTATTAGAAATATTTACATTCACCAACTCGTGTCGGTAAATCCTAAGATTGACACTTAAATCTTAAGATTTACCGAAGTTCGAGCTTTTACAGTAACATATTTATACAAGAATTGCTCGTTTAAAGATATAAGAATAGGAATACATTTACACATAGGTACACATCCTAATGTATTATCACTTAGTTTTGTTACACCTTGTATAAATAGATAATAAATAATAATATTATAGAAACTGCTAGGCAAATTGGTAAAAACTCTAGTGTTATAAAATATTATGTCCATTGTCCATATTATTGTGTTTCATTCTATATTGTGACTATAATATTATAATAGTTATTAATGAGATATAAAATTGCCATAGAGGCGTGGATGACGAGTGTTTCAACTTGGTATACTACCCTGTCTATAAAGTGACACGTCTTTACAAGACGGTGGCGTTGCTTGTTAAAGTCACAACGGTGAACGCGCCAAAATAATATCCTTGTTGGTCTAATAATTATTATAGTTACTAGATGACGCCCGCAACTCCGTTGCGCCAAAACTCGTTTATCGCGTGAAAACCGTACATTCTTCCGGGTTCAAAGTATCCTATGTCCTTTCCCGGGACTCAAAGTATCTTCATGCCAAATTTCAGCAAAATCGGTTGAGCGGTTTGAGCGTGAGGAGGTAACAGACAGACAGACACACTTTCGCATTTATAATATTAGTATGGAAGTATGGATAATGCAAGGTGATTAATGGGTTGTTTTCTTTTTTTAATCTCCACCAGACGGCGCGACGATTAAGGATTACAATCCCGCGCCAATTTTTAATCTGCTGGATCCCGCACCTACAAAACGCGGATCCGCGGATCTCGCATGACCCATTTGCATAATTTCTCGAGGAGCCCATATGGGCTGCTATCAAAACTTCCATTCCATCATATGATGGAATGGAAGTTTTGATAGCAGCGCTTTGTGCCAAACCCGATCAAAGGCAATTTCGCAATGTCCAAACTAACACCAAATGCCTCTCCCTTCGACACAATCGGCTGATCCCAACGATGAGTTAGGTACGCCGAGAGATCACCAGCCGAGCGACCCTTACGGAACCCATACCGTTTGTCCAAGTATCGAAGGAGCTGGCTATTGATAATAATAATTGATTCCGTTATATTAAAAAATTGGTTATAGCGATTGGTCTGTAATTGGATGGATTTGAGCGGTCTCCTTTTTTGGGGATCGGGTACACCTAGTCTTGCAGGAAGCCGGTATAATGCCATTTTCGACGTGTAGGGATGCAGATAGGGTTGGCTTGCAGAAATTTCCTTCAATAGCTTTGGCCAGAGACCAGAATGCACGGGTTCTCGAAGGGAGGCGCTCGAGTCTCTCACCAATTCTATTGACGTGCTGTTTCTTTGCCCGAGTGATCTCTTTCTTCAGTATACTTCATTTTATATGTGCTGGTATTTAAATCCCGAGCAGACACGGCATTGGCCCAGGATTAGTAAGCCTTCTGCTTCCGGCGAGAAGCTTTTTTGAAGGATGAACCAAACCAGGGACGAAATCTGCCGCAAGTTGGCACTACAGAGGACGGAATGAAAAGCTTCATCCCTTGCATCACCACATTGGCAACGGAGTTGGCAGTGTTGTCGGGATCATCCGGCGAGAAACACAAGTGCCCCCAAGGATAGGATACAAAAAACGACCGCAACCCATCCCAGTCCGCTAACTTGTAGAGCCACACACGACGGTATTTAACAGCACGCTGTCGCAATGTCGTCGTAAGTAGCAAGGCAATGATCCGATTAACCGAGTGGTGCGGTCATGGATGCTTGGTGCATGATGCATGGAGCCATCAGGATTTGAAGTCAACAGAAAGTCCAACAGAGGAGTCTGACCGTCAACATCTGGGATTCGCGAAAGCGTAACAACCAGTTGTATTAAGTAGTTCGCAAGAGCAAAGTCGCAAACAGATCTTTCCGCATAATCTGGGGGCACGGCAGTGCCCCAGCCAAGCTTTTTAGCAAAGGCACGGCCGTACCATACTTTTCTCGAAGCGGTTCGCGGCTATTTCACACCCCCTTTATCTTCGATGTTAACAAAGCTAGGGATTTCAAATTTTGGTCACTAGGAGCAAATATTAAAACTAGCTTAACCTCCAAATTACACGAAGTTTCGATAAATAGTTTAATAGTTACGGATGGTCAAAGTTACTATATTATGTCACTCACTGACATATAGATCATCAAAATTCTAAGGTACTTCTAGCAGACTTAGAACCTTGAAATTTGGTACCCGGATAGGTCTTTATTCACAATGAAAGGAAAAATTATGAAACCAGCCAAGTGCGAGTCGGACTGGCGTACATAGGGTTCCGTACCGTAAATTTTTATGGGAGACCCCCTTTAATAATAAGTTTATTTATTTTTTATTATTAATTATTAAAGTTAACATAAAATTGAGGGTTTCCTGAAATTTTCAAAAACCTTAGTCTTACCATTATGGACATAGAGCAGAAATAGGGGAAAAATCGTGATTGTTGTATGAGTATACCCTTTAATAATTTATTTTATTTTTATTAGACTATTAGCTTTTATACCAACACCAGAAATACATAATTTGTGAAAATCACAACTATCTAGCTGTTGCGGTTCTCGAGATCCAGCCTAGTGACATACGGATGTACGACGGACAGACAGCGAAGACTTATTAATAATAGGGCCCCGTTTACATCCTTTGGGCAGGGGAACCTAAAAACTGAAATAAATAAAATAAAATATTTTTATGTTTGTAACTTTGCAAGAACAGTATGAGTTTCGACTGCATATTTGTTTGACGTACAAAAGGCTTTATGTTAACTAACTAAATTTCGTATACGATATTTTTGCCGATTTCGCTCATTTAACAGACGTGATTTAACAGTTAAAATACAGTATTTCTATAAGTTTTAATAATTAATTAATAAAAAATTAATATAGTGTTGGAGCTAGATTTTTATTTTTTTTAAGTATCTTTAAATAATCCAACTCAAACCCGCGACAGTTTTGTGATTTTTGCTGTAAAAGGTTTAGAATATCACCTTTTTATGGATTTTATTGACGTCTTAACGGTATGAAAAAAATACAATGTACTGTTGAGAAAGTCGTCTATAAAGTGTTGGAATTACTTTTTACCACTTCAATATAAAAAACCCTTTAAAAACAGAAAACCTCTATCTGCCCGCTAACTAGGCGATCGTCCTTTTTCACCTGGCATATGAAAGACGGGCGTGAGTGTGAAGAGAGCAGTAGAAAAGAGAGGACGGGCTCTTAATGGAATGGTATTAATTAAATAAAAAATAATATTAATAACGTTAATAATGAAACAATAATTAAATTCGATTTAAATATTATAAATGTAATCACTAATCACTACTGAGGTATACACTCCTTACTTGCTCGATATAATATGGGAGTTTTAAGTTATCGCATGAAATAAGGTTCCTTTCCTGCGAAAAACGTCGAGACGCTTACAACAGTGCTGCTATGTATTCAACGGTAATGCTAAAAATGACCACCTTCAAGTATTAGCTAAGAGTCAATTACATATTATTATGAACTCAGAACTCAGAAGTATTTACGTTACGTTGTCCACCTATAGAACTAACGAAGCCTCAAAGAAAAAATATAAAGGAGATAGGGAATGGATGCTAAGCTAAGTACAGAAAAGTTATATAACGTGACCTGAAAAGAAAAGAAAAAAAACCTTCAAAAAAGAAATAAAATCCCACCAAAACATGAAATCCAATTAGTAGCTGATTATTTCTCTAGTGCTCATTGCCAAGCCACTATAATAATTATAAAATAAAGAAATCTATTGATACATTTACTGAATGTTGATTTAAATTACAAAATAAATTAAAGGCTTGGCTTGAATATGATCTGAAAACTTTTTACGACAGAAGTATTGAATTGAATAGCTATGCAATATTTTGCTTGGCTCCTTATACATTTCATGTTTTGGTGGGATCAGTTTTACTGGAATTGAGCCAGTCGGCGCGGTTTGGGTTAAAGTCGGCAAGTATTATGATCTCTGCGGATGGGATCTGCCACTGCACTAAATCTGAAGCTGCTTGCAGGTGTTCAAAGAGTCAGTCCGTCTCGGGGTCACCACTATGGGACCTATATAGGTACGCAAAAACGCGAGGGTGGTCGTCGCAATCAATGCGGAGCCATAATGTTGAGAGGTCCCTGACTTCAAGATTGCTGAGGCATTCAAAGCATTTTATTTTAGGATCTAATAAGACTAGAGTGACCATATAATTTCATTGTTATTTTGTTACAAAACAAATATTTCTTTGGCATAATATGATACATTTTCTATTAATAAAGTTGATTCTTAATAAAACATAAACCTTATTAATAGTTTCAATTAATTGAATTTTACAACATAAATTCAAACATGCGGGATCCCGCGGGATTGAATACGGTGCGGGATTGCAATCCCTAGCGACGATAGACACTTCTAGATTTTCTATTGGTTCCCCACCGATCTGAAATTATCTGCAGGTTGGCATCACTGACTACATGTAGTATGTAGGCTGTGTTTCCAAAAAATCTACTCTGGTACTGTCAAGTGTGACATAAATCAAAATAATATCTTATCTTATACATCTTATACCTGGTTTTCGTTACCATAATATTTTTTAACAAAAAATTAAAACCGACTTCCAAGGTAAAAGCAAAAGTAATACTTATTCATAATCTAAAAATAGGCCTGATGACTAATTTTTTTTTTTCTTATTGGTAATTGAAAGACCCTTAAAAATAGAAACATCGCTGAAAGAATGACTCTGATTGCTTAAAAATTCACTAAGATATGACGATTCAAACATCTCATAAAATAGACGTCCCCGAAACGCTCCATACAAAGTGCTACGAAAGACTGACGTCACTCTTTCGTAGTTTGTACGGATCGGGAGAGAACTTTGTTCGATAGGTATATTAAATATTGCGTTTATGAAAGTGGTTTCATAACTAAAGTTGCTTTTAATTGCATAAGTTATCGAATGGTATACAAATATTATGAAATTTAATTGAAAAAAAATTCGACTTGATTATCCAACTTTGAAGGCGCATAACAAAAAAAAAATACAAATGCTATCGAGCTGTTTGGGGTTTGGGTAATATTGGCGTCATTTTCAAATCCCGCGGCCACTCACCAAACCGGCATATTATGAAAGAACATATCAAGGGGAGTAAACTTTATTATGGGGGACATATAGCTAAACTATATCGGAGCCGAGATATAAGACATTTTATGTTCGTATTTTCAACTAAACGTAAATTCAATTATAGCATGAATATTCAGGAAAATACAAAAAAACGGCATTATTTATTAGCTTGAAGCCTTCCTCGATAAATGGGCTATCCAACACAAAAATAATTTTTCAAATCGAACAAGTAGTTCCTGAGATTAGCACTTTTAAACACACAAACACTTCAGCTTCATAATATTAGTATACAGGGTATAACAAAACTAAGTGATAATACTTTAGGGTGTGTACTGTGCTTGAGTCCCGTCTATAGAGTTTACTGTAAAAGAAGTAGCGCTGAAAGAACTTTTTTTTCATTTTTATATGAGGAAACTCTTTACGCCAGGGCGATTGTCCATTCAAATCACAAAAAAAAATTGGTCTTTCAGCGCTGCTCCTTTCACAGTGAACTCTATATAAGGGACACATCCTCCTCCTTCTCCAGTCGTGTTCCTCATGTCTGAGGGTCGTGACCCCCCCCCCCCCCCTTCCATGACCTTCCTTCTAATGGTCTTACACCAGCTGTTCCTATCCTCCGTCACTCAAAGAGCGTCGTAGACGGTAGATTCAAGTGTGGTGCGGATTTGATCGGACCAACGCATGGGACTGCGATCTTTTTCTCAATCTGGTCTTTTTCCCTCAATCTTGCCAGTTACCATGAGTTTTTAATAATAATAATAATAAAACATTTATTCAACACACATTCACACCACACTACACTGAAATACACAATATATATGAAACATTAAATACAAACAAAGTAAAGTTCTACAAACAATAAAAGACAAAAAAATGATAATAATTATAAGGACATAAAGAACTTAAAATGAACAAGTGTAGCAACACTAGGTCGTAGTAGTGTAAGGCAGTGCGATGCGAATATACCGTCGAAAAGGATTCCACTCAGGCTATGATCACGGTATAGGTTATCCTGTACCGTGAACCCTGGTATTCTGTGGATCCTGAGCAGTTGTCAAGCGACTGACAGACAACAAGCAGTACCCATCAGAAATAAATAAGTAAATAAATACATACTTACAATAATTAAATAAAATAATGCGCAAAATAATTGTAATAAATAATGAATTGAATAAAATAACATTGAGATTTAGTGTAGTTTTCAAGATTATTTCCTTTTTTTCTGGCTATGTGTCTGAAATATTCTAAAATGCGTTTTAAAATTCTAAAATGAGGCAGATGGTAGAGAGTCTTGTTTTATTTTCAGCCAGAATGGATGCATTGGTTCTGAATGCAATCCATGGGATTCGGAGCATTTTTCTCCAGCACCACATCTCGAAGGCGTCGATACGTCTGCGGTCTGCAGACTTCAGAGTCCATGTCTCGGATCCATAAAGAAAGTACCAGCCCGTAAAAGTTCTGAGATCCTTGACATAACAATTACGCTAAGGTAAGCTGGTACCGACTTCAAAAGCATGAAGATTGAGTACCTACAAAAACAGTTGAGGCTTAGGCGACGCGAAGTCTGAAGACGTCACTATAAGAATTATTTGATTATTTTTAGATTATGAATAAGTATTACTTTTGTTTTTACATTGGAAGTCGGTTTTAATTTTTTGTGAAAAAATAATAATTTTTCCCTTTTTAGTTAGCTACTTGAGACGACAAGGCTATATTATAGCTTGTTGTCTTAGGCCCGTATATGGCTTTCAAAATTCATCTCAAGACGCTATTTTGTTGATATCCTCTCAAGCACTGATCAAAGAGAATATAATCACTACGCGGCACTGATCAGCAACTTAGGATGTTATATAATTAATAGTTTATTAGAGTTGTTCATATTAGTAGCGGTCGCCCGCGGCTCCGCCCGCGTGGATGTCGGTTACGGCTGCTAAAAGCCTTCCCAGGAAAGACTCGGTCAGCAAAATGATTCCCGTCAATTCACAGACTCCGACAGTCGACACTGACATCGACGACGCAGACGCAGTCATTATCCGAAGGGTGCACAGTGCACACTGCTTTAGTGTTGGGTAGGATATGAATTTTATACGAGGCGTTTGAGGCGTAGCAGTACGTTTGACGTGCCGCGACATGTGAGCCGTCTTGAGGCGTGAATTTATATTTACTTACTAGCTGTCTCGGCAATTTGAGCTTTGCCATATTATATTTGCCATATTATTTTATTGAAGTGACTAAATAAGTAATGTCACCATGGCAACGTCGATCGCTATCCCGTCGCACAAACAATGTTTGCCGTCAGTCTCAGGTTGTAATAATTTACTATTATTTATTCAACAAATGCACTTATCAATATATAAAGTACCCAGTAGCCGATTCTCAGACCTACTGAATGTGCATATAAAATTTGATAAAAATCAGTAAAGCCGTTTCGGATGAGTTCGTGGACTAAAATTGTAACACGAGAATTTTATATATAAGAGATATAATATTTTCCCCCTAAAAATTATATAAATTCATAAAAATTTAGAAATAATATACTGTAATATAATATGTTTCAAAATGAATATTATTTCGTCTTCATCTAAAGCCGAGGTTCCCAAACTTTTTTTTCTCATAGACCACTTTGAACATTTTGCTGGACCGGTGGACCCCACAGCTACCCCCCGTTCAAGGCCGGTCTAAAAATCGTATTCATCCAGTTGGACCTTGACTCACAAGTCACAGTACTTGATATTTCACTTCGGAGTGGTAAAAACTAAAGGCAAATATTTTCTTGTTTAGATATTTAACACAAAAATTACCACACTTTTACTTATTTCTAAACTCCTGGTTCGGTTATATTTAATCTGCTATTAATATAATATTGTCTGCCTATATTCATAGGAAAAGTCAAATCGGGTCATCTAATTTTTATAGACCCCCGTTAACGACTCGTGGACCCCCATTTTTTTTTCCACGCAAGCGTAGACCCCTATCGGGCTCTCGTGGACCCCATGGGGTCCACATGGACCACTTTGGGAATCAATGATCTAAAGACACAGATTTTTTGAAATCATAGATACATGTTGAAATTGAATAAATTTAACATTGGATGGATTAAATGTTACACAAGATCCATCATTTCGATTGTAAGTCGGAGAATAAATTTAAAAAATTAAAGAGTCAAAAAATCCCTGAAAATACTCCAAAAAATTCAGACTACCGCGACAATCATTTTGAAGCGGTACATGTTATAATGATGAGTCGCTCTTACATTTTTCCGTCTTGTCCCGGACAATTGTAAGTCTTACCCAACACTACACTGCTTGTCTTCGGCCGCGTCCCAATCAGACACGGTGCGGCGCCGCCACCGTGTTACGGCACGAGTCACGAGTGACACCTGCTGCAATAGTCTTGAGCCATATCGCTCTAATAAAAAGAAATATATCAGCTGGAGTTTTACCGGGAATGTGAAAAAGTGCGGTTGTGTTTTTGTATTATTTTCCTAAACTTGTGTTAACTCGGTTTTTAATGTGTAATATTGGTAGAATATTAACTATCCCATATAGCCATTTTCGGTTGCAGATTTGTAAATCTGTAACAAGTCGTAACAGTTTCGTAGCCGATACGAGTTACGACACTTTGCGACTGTGGGGGTTTGCTTCTACGTGTTGTAACCGTGTCCGCTTGTTACAGAAAAAAAAATGTGTACACGCGTTTTCCACACGTAGCGTATGGTATGTAACTAGTGTACAATATTGGTAACAATATGTAGTAACTGGTTTGTAACATGTGTAGTAAAGTTACGTAATAACTAAACACTAACTTTGATAAATGTATATCACCAAATGCCAGTCATTCTAAAACTTTGTGTTGTGTAAACTGCCTGTTTGCCGTTTAATTAAAATAAAAAAATGAGTAAAGTACGTTAGAACTTATATAACTGTCGAATTGAGAACCTCCTTCTTTTTGACAAAAATACAATAAAACTGTAATTGGTTATAATAATTAGTTCATAAAGGGGGCTCCCATACTGCTCTATAATGGCAACAAGTAGGCACTTGATATTTTCACAAAGCCCTAACTATAATAATATGTCTAATTCAATAATTAATAATAGTCTTCTTTTAAAAAAAATAAGGGGGGGCTCGGGGCTCCCATACTAGAAACAAAAATTTTGGCCTATTTTTGCGGTACGGAACGCTAGGTGCGTGAGTCCGGCTGGCACTGGCCGATTGCTTAGTTATTTCTGGCTAGATTCCTTAGTCTGCTTGTTTTTAGTTTGTGCTTTTATGCATGTTTTGCATCTCCCAAATTGTATTTATTCCTGTATTGATATAACCTTAGGGGTGGTAATAAAATAAAAATTAAAGAAAAAACAATTTTCATTTCACGATTCGACGGCGTAAATTATCTACTTGACATGAATCAAGATTACTTGTCAGAATCTTCGTAGCTAATCGATGTCTGTACTTGCTGCACAGTAAGTTATGTAAGTAACTAATATCAGACTGATATTCAATATTTTTTGTGTCTGGCGAATCATGATCTGAAAAAAAATAATTAATATAAATAATGCAATATTTATTCCGTTTGAATAGGGTATGTTCGCGGAAACTCTTGCGCGACGTTGGCAGCACTGCAGCGCGTGAGTCTGCACTTACCGTTACCGGCGGCGCGCGTACGTTAAACATACAAAAAACCTTTGGTTAGCCGATCGGCCCAAACTTCGCGATTAATTCAGTAATTATCCGTGATTTGTCCTCATGAACTCAGCTCAGAGATAGTGATTATAGACCAAGGTGACAGTGTGACTATCAGCTCGTCTCATCTCAGCCGGCCGCCAGCATATCTCAATCACCAGGTATCTTCCTTCATTATATCCTTTCCTCCCCAATCAGCTCACACAACGTCGTAGGGCTTCGCCCCTACAGGGTACTTGGTATGAGGTATCTTAACTCGGAAGAGCTTTCTTTTGTTAAAAGAATGCAATATGGCATTTTTTCAGGCAAAGTTTGAGAAACTGTGAACAGAAAATAAAGGAGATACCATTTTAAAAATACAGTAACTTTGTGACTACTTTCGGTAACATTCCCACACAATGTCACTGTGAACAGAAAACCAAGGAGATACCATTTTAAAAATACAGTAACTTTGTGACTACTTTCGGTAACATTCCCACACAATGTCGATAGTTATCGTAACTTTGTAACTAGTTGTGCCGAGAAAATTTTTCACATAACAAAATATTTTTTTTTCATTATTTATCGATTGTACGGTTTATTGCAGCTAATATTAAGTTTGCTATTCAATATTCAAGAGTATTATTGCATTAGATATTATAAGTTTTTGAAAATACAAAATAAAATAATGTATTTTCGTAGGAATAGTTAAAATAAGATAATTATGCGGCGCGTTGGTAAATTTCGAACTATCCCACTAAATACACGATAAATTTAATTTCCCACTCAGATTTAGGCATACAAAACCATAATATTAAATAAAAACAAAATCTTTGTTTACTTACCTTGGTGATAAGATGTCAGTTTCTTATTTTTAATCCTTTCACTAGTCAATGTCAACGAATGAACGATTGTGAACGATTGAACTAATGATTTGTGAAATCTAGTTAAAATTTGGTAACAATGTTGCGACACGGCGACGTAAATTAGAAACCGAATGTTACTGTGTCGACTTGTCCCCAATTTCAGTTGCAGCGACTTCTCTATAATGACTTCTCTATATGACTTCTCTGTAATATGAAACGGCGACGCGATTAGTCGAGAACAAATAACTAATAAGTGTTAGCACAAGGTGTCGAAACCGTTACGTCGGGTTCCCAAAAATGGCTATATGGGATATTAGATATTCAAGTGTAGGCAAATGCTGCAACTTACAGAAACGTGCTATTTTGTGTTCCCTCCAAAACTCCGTCGAAAGTTTCAATAAAGCGTCTACCACTTTATTGAATCGACCGACTTGACTCTTTGACTATATTGACTTTTACTCAGACTTTGACTAGACTTTTGACCTGACATTTGACAATAAAGAAAAACGATGCCGAAAATTGTACTATCAGAGAAGTTGATTCCTATGCAGTTCGGGGACCTAGGTACGTAGTTTGGTTGCGTTACGTCAAACCCAGCTGACAGATCACAATAATTAACAGTGAATGAGGCCTTTTCTTAACTTTTTAATTTGATTGTCAAACAGTTTCCATTTTAGTAACTAGATGGCGTATGGGTAGACAACTATCGGTAATACCAGGGAATACCATCATTAATGTAAAACTTGATACATTTCAATTTGAAAAAGACGCAATAATATTCCAATGAGTAGGATAACAAAGTTATTACAACGATATTTTAGTTAAAACTCACGGAAGAAATAGCCCTATTTACCGATATTCACACCAAATGTTACAGGAATTATACATTTTGATTTTTACAACATCTTACCTGCACTTGTGCAAGTTAACGGATATTTCATGGCTAATACTTTACCCATAATGAACATCAAAGACCCAAATAACACAATTTGGGAAAAAATAATAAAAACCACACCAACAATAAAAGTAGAAGAAGTTTGAAAGTGACATGCCCGCCAAAACTCTTTCAGTTGTCAGTTTTCAGTTTGACAATTTGCGTGTTCCTAAACTGTTACCAGTATACTAACTGGTCTAATCGCTTAGGCCAATGATCGCTTTGGTTTAAGATATTTTGATTTATGTCACACTTGACAGTACACTGATATTTTTTGGAAACACAACCATTATGTCAACGTGATGCCAACCTGCAGATAATTTCAGATCGGTGAGGAAGCAATAGAAAATCTAGAAGTGTCTATCGTCGCGCCGTCTGGTGGAGATAAAAAAAAAGAAAACGCCCGATTGACATATTCGACCAAATAAGGCAATTACTATTATAAAAATTAGGAGCAAGACCCACTTCGTCTTGAGGGTCGAGCGCTTGGAGTCCCGCCACAAAGTGAATTTTAGCTCCTTTGTGGTGAGAGTCCCGACGCACCATCTACCGACCTTCGAGAAGGAGGAGTTCTGGCCGATTGGAGTCGTCTACAGGTTCCGAGGACGCCTTCCGAACACGTCGCAGACAATACGTGTTTAGTGTTAGTGTTAGTTTTTAGTTTAATTGTATTGTATTTATAATAAGGGCCAAGATGCCTGAGTTAAATAAATAAATAAATAACGTTGGTCTATCAACTGCGTAGGAATCAATTTCCTCGATGGTATATAAGAATATTGTTTTCCCGCCATTACCACTTGACACTGGCTATGGTTATATACTATATTATAGCCGAAGTGCCATAATGAGAAAAAAAAGTATCACCTGTCGATTGTCAGTGTCATTTGTCAATGTCAAAGATTGGGAAGAGATGTCAATGTCAAACCGCATTCCACAAACGGCTAATATTGATAAATGTTGATAAATATTGGACACTGTACTTCGAAATATTTTATTTCAAGCTAATTAATTAAGTATGTGCATTAGTTTAATAGGAATAACAAGTAGATTATTAACTTATCGACTTGCACCGAATATGGCGGTACGGCAGAGCAGTGACTTCGCAAAATTCAAAGAAACTTTAAAAACGGCTAGCAATGTTGTTATTCTGTCCGGGGCTGGAATAAGTGCGGAATCTGGTATCCCTACATTTAGAGGAGCTGGTGGCTATTGGAGGAAGTACCAAGCTTCATCCTTAGCAACTCCAGAGGCTTTTAAAACCAGTCCAAGTTTGGTATGGGAGTTCTACCACTATAGGCGAGAACTTGCAGCTAAAGCGCAGCCGAATGCGGTATTCTTTATTTAAATTAGTAATTATAGGTCTACCAGAATCTGATGGCAAAAAGTGAGAAAATAAAGTGACTCTAGCAATACTGGGGTAATTGGAATAAAACATTTTGATCCTTTTTTTCCTTATAGGAGCTTATTCTGTGTGTCAAACATGCAAATATAAAAATTTATCCAATGATCAAGGATATTTTGATATTTTTTGAAAATCTGCCATCATTATTTGCCATTAGATCCTGGTAGACCTATTTTAGTTTTTGGACGTTTACTATTGCTAAAACATTATTTTTCTATTCCTTAGGGTCATATAGCCATAGCAGAATTTGAGTCAAAACATGGGCAAAATAAAAAAGTTACAGTTATCACACAAAATGTTGATGGACTACATGTTCGAGCTGGTACCAAAAACTTAATTGAACTCCATGGGAACTTGTACAAGACAAGGTGCACAAAATGCAAAGAAGTGCTTGATAATCATGACAGCCCAATATGTGAGGTGAAAATTTAATAATCTTATGCTTTTGTACTTTAAACAAGACAATCCTGTATGACATTATGTTACTGGATTCTGGTGGTTGATTTAAAATTTATGTAGGAAAATATAATAATAATATAATATCTATGGATGCTTCAGTCATCAGTCTGGGCCCGTGCTAAGTACCTTAAGGACTTGTCACTTGTGTCTTGTAAGAAAATAGGATAAGTAAGAAAACAATCTATTAGGGTTGTATCATTGAAAAAATTATAACTTCTTTTTCTTCATTCAAGATCTGAGCAATGCTTGGTCACCTAAGTGCTTAAGTTTTAATTTTGAAATGTCTTTTTTAGGCTTTAGCTGACCGTGGTGCCCCTGATGCTAATGTTGTAGGATCAGATATTCCTGTAAAGTCTCTGCCACATTGTAAGAAGCCTACTTGTGGTGGTCTGCTACGACCACACATTGTATGGTTCGGTGAAAGTTTGGAATTTGAAGTTCTTCAGAAAGCAGGTATATTATATTTTTAATAGGAAACTCTTTTTCCTATAAGTAGATCTTAAATATTATTCTTGTTCATAATTCAGTTCTTATAATTTTAAATTTACCTATAAATTCACATACATTGTAACTGTGGGTCAACAATGTGTTTTAAGCACCTAAACTTTAATAATCATATTTTCAGAGTCAGCCATGGTAAGGTGTGATGTCTGTCTAGTAGTAGGCACATCTTCTGTGGTATACCCTGCAGCTATGTTTGCACCCCAAGCTGCACAAAGAGGAGCGATTGTTGCAGAATTTAACATTGAACCAACCCCAGCCACACCAGATTTTCATTACTATTTTGAAGGTCCCTGTGGCAGTACATTGCCACAAGCTTTAGATATTTAAATTGTTGAATAATTATAATATTATTGTTATACAGGGTGCAATTAAACCTTCCTGCCAATTTTTTTCCAGGACTTAGGTATTATTAGGAGAGTCCATTTAACCAATTATTATTTTTTAACAAAAAATTTAACCCGACTTCCAAGGTAAAAACAATATTCTTAAAATGACCTAAAAAGTTTGAAATAATTCTTTCTAGATTAGTGCCTTTTTCAAAATTCGACTAAATCTCAACGAATTCTGTACTAAATTTTTATTCGTTTGAAGTCGGTACCAGCCCAGAACTGAGATACTTGACATAGAACTTAGCCAGTACCTACTTCAAAAGAATGAAAATTGAGTACAGAATTCGTTGAGATTTAGTTGAATTTTGAAAAAGGCACTAATCTAGAATAAGTACTTTTTAGGTCATTTTAAGAATATTGTTTTTACCTTGGAAGTCAGGTTCAATTTTTTGTTAAAAAATAATAATTTTACTCTTTTTAGTTATCTACAAGACAAGGCTTTATGCGTAGATAACCACTACGAATGTTAACTATCCATATTATAATTATTACTGTAAGCGAAATTGTGCTAAATGCTTGCAGTTATCTAAGCGATGCTGCAATTTCCAAACCTTTATCTTTAAAGGTTCAGGAGTTCTGTTCATTGTTTTTGGACCAGGAGGCACCTTCGTATGAAATTTCTCGTATTCGTGACATATTATTATGTTTATGTTACTAGAAACAACATTTTAACCACTATGAGTGTTTTGATACATTTCAAGGATTTCCTTCGATTGCTCATTATAGATCCCGTCATCAGCTCACCACTTTTGTTATTGTTATACAAAATTAAGATTATACATTATACAAAAACACAAGAATTGTGAAAATCGGTTAACAAACAGCGAAATAATCAACAAAAACATCTGCTTCGATGCAAAATATCACGAAAAGTACCAATAATTGGGCCATAATGTGATGACCCATGGTATAATTATGGTTGTGATGGTGATGATCAATCAAATTGATGTGTTGGCTTATGCTTTCAGTTGTTTAAACAACGCCGAAATCCCCGAACCTGTATCTATAAGGATTCAAAAGTTCTGTTAGGTACCTTCGGATCCAGGGTATAACCTGGTGCGAAGTCTTACTTTTTGGTAGCATTTACCTCGAATTCTTCAGAAAAAATTGAAATCACTATATGTTTCCATACAAATTTCAAGGAGTCCCCTCGATTCCTTAAGAATCCCTCCCATCATCAGATCACCACTTTTCGGAACATGGTACCAAATTCGGATTCAACCCTGTACAACAAAAGAATCATGAAAATCGGTCCACAAACAGCGAAGTTATGGTTGAACATACAAAAAAATATATACAGACGAACATATTATAACCTCCTCCTTTTTGGAAGTCGGTTAAAAAAAATTGGGTGTTTTTTTTTTCAATTACATATTTTATTCATTATAAATCGTTGCAGAGCGGTCACGCGCGGCGGAGATGACGCGATTTTTAGGATAACTTTCGGAAGCTATAATATTATGTCTGTGTTCGGAAGCTATTTCTCAACATTTTAATACAGAGTGACTATAAAAGAAAAAATACGTGTATTTTTTTTTAACAAGGATCAATATATCAAAATTTGGCAGGAAGGTATAATTGCACCCTGTATGTATAAGATGAACCTGTCTAACATAATAAAAGGTTTTTGTAATCTGCCTAAACTGTATAATGTTAAGTACTCAGTACTCACATACCGTTTTGCTCGATCGAGCAATAACGTCGAGCAAAACCCGCGGCTCAGGATTTCGTCCATACATTCAGCATTGCTTGATAGTTTTATTCTAAATCGATATATTTAATTCCATCGAGCAGGCTCGATGCGAGCCTTCGAGTTGTGAGTATTGCGGTCCACACATTAATTAATACTCGATTTGGAGTAAAACTATTGAGCAAAACCGCAAGTGAGTACTTAGCATTATACTGCAAATATAGAAAGCAAAATTATATTTATTGGATTTGTTTTTATTTAACATAATGTTGCAATAAATATTTATACAGAGTTATTTCTTGTTTTTATGCCTTGCAAAAAACTTTGCTATACTTCCGATTGATTGTCCAAATGTGCAGTTACTTTGAAGAGATTTCTGAAACAATAAAATATTAATTAATAACATCAAAAAAATTTATAAAGCTTCTTAATTTTAAATAATTTTAATTCATAAAAGTTATAATATAAATATGTCAAACACACATCAATATTGTTTTTGACTTCATAATAATTCACATACGGTTTTGCTTAATCGAGCAATAACGTCGACAAAACCCGCGGCTCGGGCTTTCGTCCACACATTTCAGCATTGCTCGATAGTTTTATTCTAAATCGTAATATATATTCCATTCCATCAATTTGGCTCGATCCGGTTCCATCAATCCTTCGAGCGGTTCGATGCGAGCCTTCGAGCTGTCAGTTTTGCGGTCCACACAGTAATTATTACTCGATTTGAAGTAAAACTATCGAGCAAAACCGTATGTGAGTACTTTACTTTTTTATGAACTTACTTGTACAAATGTGGGTAAGGCTGAAACAGTTTGTGGCCTAGAATATCTGCTGTCCACAAGTAAAACACACGCATAATCATTAGCGTGTCTCACAGCTCTACCTGTAACCAAATATAATTAAATTATACAATTTTTTCGTCACTATATGACTCCAGCTTCGCTTCGCTAGGCCAATATTCGTTAATTATTGCGCGGGACTCTACATTTTTCCGCAAAAAAAACTATCCTAAGTCCTTTTCCGTCTCTCAAAGTACACCAAACTTCAGTAGTTGAAGCGTGAAAATGTAACAGACAGATTATCGTATTTATAATATTAGTAAAAATAGAATAGAGGACTTTTTCATAATATAATTAGGCAGAAGATTATCTACATTCTAGGCCAAAGCAAGGGGGTTCCATAAAAGGTTGATTAAGATAAATTAATACTTCAGTCGGAATTTCCAGGAATTGCTATTGTATTCTATTGTTGTCGCGATCACCGGTGCTCGCGCGGGGCCTGAAGGATTAAGTGTGTTGCTTTCATAAAAGCTAAATAACTGAACATCATTATGAAGTTATATACTCACCAATACATTGATTAACGGCTTTCATACACAAGTTCTCATAATAAACATTTCCCCCTCCCGGCGTCTTTCTGTTAATATAATTAATTTTCTCCTGAAGCTCCGCAGACTTTATATTCGGATATGGCATACCAATGACTATCACGCATCTTCCTAGGTCATCACTAAAACAAATATGCATCATAAACTAAAAGAATCAAGGGCTCTACACAGCATCAACATCAAATTGATGACTTGCCTAAGATTAAGAAAATGACTAAATTGAGTAACTACTTAAGCTACAAAAGCGACTCGAAAACATACAAACATAATATAACTTCCTCATTTTGGAAGTCGGTTGAAAAACAAGGTATAGGTTATGACTTATGAGTATGACTTATGACAGCAGAGAGCTTCACAGAAAACATTGTATTTTTAGTTCTGGCTAACAAGTAACAACCATGTAACTCATGTGAATAAAAAGCGTGAATATCCAACCCTTGTTTAAACTGACCTAAAGTTTAGTCCCTCACTTAGTTTCCCGCCAACGACACTCAGTAATAGCGCGCCGTTATGTTCAGCGCTTTTCATTTTAACTGCAGTCGCGAACTTTTGTAACACCTGAAATAGATAGTAGTATATTTAGGTACGATTATTATAATTATTATTATGTATGTTAGGGTGAACCCAAACGAGCGCAATTTGTGAGTCGTGAGTCGCAGAATTTCGGCCGCCTAAATATTTTTTCATACAAATCATGATTCACAAAATTACGCTCGTGTGAATCAAACAGAACTTTTTTATGAAACTGAATGCAGCAGAATTTCTGCCTGGCAAATTCTGCGACTCACAACTCACAAATTACGCTTGTTTGGCTTCACCCTAAGTCTTTACTTAGTTTAAGCAAGTGCTGATATTTTTTAATTAAATTCAATAAACTGCTTCTTACTATATTTACTTGGTAGGTGTTGTCTGCAATCTTGTTGCGCCAATATTCGTTTATAGTACTGAAATCATATTTACATTTATTCGGAACATTTTCAAAATTAGTTTAAGTGCAAGGGGGCAACAAAAGGACATACACACATTTCCGCAATTATAATATAAGTAAGTATGGGAGTTATTTTGCAAAGCTAAGTAACAATTACCTGATCAACATCAGAAGCTGATTTCGGCTCTCTGAATATAGTCTTCTTCTTACATATAGCCTCTATAACACCAGTAGTCTGCAGGTGCTCATATAGGACTTGCTCGTACGAATATGAGGGTAGAAAGCAGACAACACCTCCTGGGACAATACTGACTATGTTCCTTAGTATACGACCCACTTCACTTAGCTGGAAGAAAATTTCCTTATGAAATAACAAAATACAAGTGCATAAATGGCTTGCCAGTCAACTGGTAGTTACTTTTGTAATTATAATAGTAGAGGTCCTCCTCTACTATTATAATTACAAAGAGGAGCTACTCCCGAAATCCCCTCTTCTCCCGAAGAGGGGATTTCGGGAGTAGCTCGAGCGTGTCAGATTAAGCTTGTATAGGCTTCCGACATGTGTCCAGTTATCATGGTATAGAAATCAGATTTCTCACGTGGTGGGTTAAAAAAATTTTTTGTTGAGTATTGAAATGACATCCGATCTGTCAAATTAAGATAGGGGATGTTTAATATACCCCAAAGAAGCTTCCATAAAAAGCACTAACGATTCAAAGGTAAGGTAAGCCTGTAGGGGACATTTTAAAATATAAAAAAATAAACCTTCATACTTTCCTAACTAAGCTTCGCAGATATTTTATTGAAATGATTTAGTCCTAGTTAGATTTTTAAATGATTTAGTCCTTTTTGTCTAAAATATAATAATAACTGACCGAAATAAGCAATTTTCTGAATATATTTTCTTTTTCAAAACTTTAAAATGGCTGCAGTTTCTGAACCCACCGCTAAAATAAAAAAACGCTCTTATTATTTTTTTATCAGTATTACCTAATGTAAAAAACCTACTAGGTGTCCATGACTACAAAATTAGCGCATTTGTCAGCAACGTATGCGCCGCACTTTAAAACTCGTTGTATGCAATTATGTGAAACCTCGCATATTCATGCGCAGCATATTACGTGCCGCATTTCGTGTACTAAATGAAAAATTTAAAAATTATTAATACCTCGATCGTGGGAATCGCAGACATAATTTTTATGCGACAGCCGGGTGCCGCTTGGGGATTGATGGGTAAAAAATGTTCGATCATCTCTATAGGGAACTGTAGATGGCAGCACTTGTTGTTTGTAATATAATAGTTATTAGACTTGCTAGTTTTGTAAATAATAATCGATTAAACTAGTTTTTATTATTCGTAAATAAACCGTTTTGGATTTTACACCAGTAGGCATAATTTTTTGATAAGATTGAAGGAACTAAAGGTTGCAAGAAATGGCTGTAAGTAGTTAATTAATTTTAAGTTTCGAATTGGCGACGCCAGTTCGCAGTACCATCGTTGCCTATACAGGTTGAGCATTACAATCAAAACTCACCAATTCCTTTGAACTCCTATTTTCATATGAGAAGTGTAAGTTGACATTTGACGGACCCGTACTCAGGCATATGCCTAGAACATTTTCCGCCGGTACAACATGCTCGCACCTCACTACATTAACTCCAGTGTCTGTGTTGTTGTTTGTCAATAACTCCTGAAACTCCTTTACTGGTTCCATGGTTCCGCCCGCTACTATTACCTGAAATGCATCTATACTTATTATAAATTTTATACGTGGGAGAGTCATGCTTCGGCACGAATGGGCCGGCTCGACCGGAGAAATACCACGTTCTCACAGAAAACCGGCGTGAAACAGCGCTTGCGCTATGTTTCGCCGAGTGAGTGAGTTTACCGGAGGCCTAATCCCCTACCCTATTCCCTTCCCTTCCCATCTCTACCCTCCCCTATTACCCTATTCCCTCTTAAAAGGCCGGCAACGCACCTGCAGCTCTTCTGATGCTGCGAGTGTCCATGGGCGACGGAAGTTGCTTTCCATCAGGTGACCCGTTTGCTCGTTTGCCCCCTTATTTTATAAAAAAAAAAACAAAGTCGCTTTTTTCCCTCATGTCCCTTTGTTCCCTTTAATCTTTAAAACTACGCAACGGATTTTGATGATTCTTTCAGTGTTAGATAGCCCATTTATCGAGGAAGGTTATAGGCTATATTTTGTCACGCTAAGACTAATAGGAGTGAAGAAATAGAGGAAAATGTGGAAAAAACGGGGAAAATTATTTGAAAGGGCTAACTTGAATGCGCTAATCTCAGGAACTTTTTTCTTTTAATCGTTTATTTACTTATCTAAACAAATACAATATTTAACAAAGTGCCGTACCACGGAAACCACGCAGGGTTTATATGGGCTCCAACGAGTCGCTATTACATTTAATAGATTGTTATTAGTGCTATTTAGGTAAAGGTATTTAGGTACTACTGGTCCGATTTGAAAAATTCTTTCAGTTTTAGATAGCCCATTTATTGAGGAAGGCTATAGGCATATTTTTTTCAGTGGCTATATATTTTATACCCGCGCGACGCCGGGGCGGGTCGCTAGTAGATAAATAATTAGTAAGATGTAGTTTAAACACTTACGTCATATTACTACATATTATATTGAAAAGATGCATGCACACAAACCACTGACCTCCATTATACATCGTGCTTGTATAATGGAGGTCAGTGACACAAACGCAGTAAGGGTGCGAGTTTATGCGTAAATACATTCTTAGTGCCTGTCCAGATGAGGCGTTTTACGCACGAAGGCCATACGCGCATTTCAATATCTATTGCATCCAGATACCGCGTTTACGCGCGTAAAACGCTTGCAATGAGCGGGACTCTCGATTCGCCCGTAAAACGTTTTAGGGTTCCGTAGTTTAACGTTACAAGCATGGACTCGGAGTTATCACGCTCCAATCAAAAACATACGTCCACTCGCGCGTAGTACTGGATGCTGCAATGACACCAAGTATCTCGACTCGCGCGTCGCTCGCGCGTTTTACGGACGAATCGAGAGGCCCGCTCATTGCAAGCGTTTTACGCGCGAGTAAGAAAACGCGCTTAGGCGATCCAGATGGACGCGATATATTATGTAGCTCTCTAATATCTCGGGTACGCGCGAGGCGCTTACTCGCGCGTAAAACGGCTCATCTGGACAGGCTCTTATACATCTAGGGCCCCTAGACGATTGTTTTTATTGTGCAATATCACGTATTGTGCAATATTATTGACCGTCTGGGGTTTATATTATATTTATATTATTATTGTCAAATAAATTGTTCAATAATACTGTTCAATGATATTGCACCATAAAGTTGATCGTCTCCTGCCACAAATTGCTATGCAAGTTATCAGAGAGCGACATCTATTGACGATAGTATGAACTAAGAGCTTTGTAGTTGAAATCGTTTTTGGGCATACAAACGAGAGAAAAATCTCAACTGAACTAGTTGCTCTTCTAAAAGTTAGGTATAGTTTTTATTTACAAACCAGGAATAATTCATGTTTTTTTCTTACCGATCTAGAATCTTCCACAAGGGGCGCGAAATGCTGGTTAGGGTTCAATAGAGCGTAGTGTAACCCATGAGTGTTGACAATAACACGGCCATCTTCGCTCCTCTCACAAAGTCTCTCTAGTAGCTCTAGTAGTGCGTATAAGCCACTGCCGGCTGATACTTCGGAGGGCTGAAAATATTATATTTTACTTTAATACTAGACAATCTTGGAAAATATTAACAAAATCGGTTTCTCAAGATGTGAAAGAGTGCAAGTTTTTCCATAAAAATTAGATATACAGAGATTTTGAGGCAAGCAATAGGTTCCAACCTATTAAGTAAGCAAAGTAACAAAAACAAAACTAAATAGCTTAGGTTATTTTTATTACGCAAGATTATGTCATAACTAGCTGTGCCCCGCGGTGTTACCCGCGATTAATTAAGTATGATTAGGTAAACTAAATTGTGTTGTAATAGTATTAGAGACAAAATAAATTGAGTATGATCATCGGAAACTTCAATTTTGATGACTGAGAGATGGAAATTTGATAGAAGACACTGTTTTGTGATAAGCAGCACTCCTAGGATTTGGTAGAAGATGGGACGAAAATTAATCAAATGACACTCGAAATCTGTATGTTTAGGGTCGAATAAATTCACTTTTATAATAAATAACTTAGTTTGTTTCTAAAAAGGAGAATTAAGACTCAGTACTAATGACGCTACACTGTTTCGTTAAAGAAACACTACCAATATATGGATGGGGGGGTTTGGGGGGGCGCAGCCCCCAAGTAAGAGACGGCAAAATTTTGAAAATCGAATTTTGTTTTATGTAACACTTCTAGGAGAGGGGGCTTGGAGGCACAGCCCCCCCCAAATAGGAGACGGGACGAAAGCCTATGAATCAAATGACACTCGATATTATCTGTATGTTTAGTTTAGGTTAGAATAAATTCACTTTTATAATTAATAACTTAGTTTGTTTCTTAAAAGGAGAATTAAAACTCAGCACTAACGACGCGACACTGTTTCGTGAAAAACAACACTTTCAGGAAAAGAGAGGGGGGGGGGGGGGGTAGTAAGTAGGAGACGGCAAAATTTTGAAAATCAGTACAAAAACGGTGGAGTCATTGTTGAACATAAGTAATTAAAAACATAACACCTCCTCCGTTACGGAAGTCGATTAAAAATGTAGCCTATGTGTTAATCCAGGATGTCAGCTACCTCCTTGTAAAATTTTGTCGAAATCGCTTCAGCCGTTTAAGCGCGAAGAAGTAACAAACATACAAACTCACAAACTCACATACTATCACCTTTATAATATTAGTAGGATAACTTAGTTTGTTTCTAAAAAGGAGAATTAAAACTCAGCACTAACGACGCGACACTGTTTCGTTAAAAACAACACTTTCAGGAAGAGAGTGGGGGGGTTTAGTAAGTAGGAGACGGCAAAATTTTGAAAATCAGTTCAAAAACGGCGGAGTCATCGTTGAACATAAGTAGTTAAAAAAATGAACATAACACCTCCTCCGTTACGGAAGTCGGTTAAAAATGTAGCCTAAGTGTTAATCCAAGATGTCAGCTACCTCCTTGTAAAATTTTGTCGAAATCGCTTCAGCCGTTTAAGCGTGAAGAAGTAACAAACATACAAACTCACAAACTCACATACTTTATAATATTAGTAGGATTTTATTGAATATCACGAAAGGTCAAAATAATTAACTATAAATAAATAAAACCGTTAATATAAATTAGAGTTAAAACTCAAACCTGTTGATTAGTCTTAGTCTCTACAGACGCAACCTCTTTTTCCTCAACTTTTTCTTCCTCCTTCTTTTTAGAAATATTTTTCAGAAACTCTTGAAAGGAACTCTTTTTTACTGTACTTTTCTTGTTTTGCTCTTCCAACTCTTGTTGGTTGTACCTCATAGAAAATCCGTGTAATTTCGGCGCCAATCTTGACATTTTACAAAACTCAACCAAAGGACGCAAATTCAGATGATCTATTTCAGCTTTTATAACAAAGTCTTCTATTGTATAAACCTTTGCATCAGCTGATACATTTAACATAGCTGGAAAATAAATAAATATTTAACACAGTTTTTAGTACAATAATAAAGCTGAAACTAATATTATTACTGTCTGTCTGTCTGTCTGGCGCATTGTGTTGTTTTTTTTTAATTATAAAGTAATCTGACCTCAATAAATAATAAAAAATAGTTTTATTTTAATTTATATTATTTACATATTAATAAATACTACTACTAGACCCGCAATTACGTTGCGCCAGACAGATTGTCTGTCTACAATAATAATATTAGTACGGATAGCATGGGACTATGCATATTTTATAAATAACTAGCGACCCGTCCCGGCGTCGCACGGGTATAAAATATATAGCCACTGAAAAAGTGATTAAAATCGATAGCCTATGATCCTTCACGTGGTCTACTTCTTATCTGTGAAATTGATCCAGTAGTTTGCGAGATAAGCCCTTTAAAATAATATCCCCCCATTTTCCACATTCTCCTATAAGTCTTAGCATGATAAAATATAGCCTATAGCCTTCCTCAATAAATGAAAAAGTGATTAAAATCGATAGCCTATGATCCTTCACGTGGTCTACTTCTTATCTGTGAAATTGCTCCAGTAGTTCGCCAGATAAGCCATTTAAAATAATATCCCCCCCTTTTTCCACAGTCTCCTAAAAGTCTTAGCATGATAAAATATAGCCTATAGCCTTCCTCAATAAATGGGCTATCTAACACTGAAAGATTTTTTGAAATCGAACCAGTAGTTCCTGAGATTAGCGCGTTCAAGTTAGCCCTTTCAAATAATTTTCCCCGTTTTTTCTACATTTTCTTCTATTTCTTCGCTCCTATTAGACTTAGCGTGATAAAATATAGCCTGTGCTATTATAGCCTTCCTCGATAAATAAGCTATCTAACACTGAAAGAATCATCAAAATCTGTTGCGTAGTTTTAAAGATTAAAGGGAACAAAGGGACATGGGGGAAAAAAAGCAACTTTGTTATATAATAAGTATAGATAACGTTTACACGATATGCAATGATTTAGTAAAAAAAAAAATTTTTGTAACTTACGCGTGGTAATTCAAATTTGATCTTCCATACCTGGGTATTTCTCATGAAATTTCGAAATTTTAGTCCCGAGTCATTAGTTCTGAGACATATGCAATAACTACGGGGGGTATCACATTATCATTTATATTGGATGCTTTATAGGATCATATATAGGATCCAATAAAAATGATCATTTGATCATATCTGCATATTACATTATCATTTATCATTGATCCTATTTTATGTCATATGTGGTTTTAATAGCCAATGGGGAGCGCTAACGCTGACAGGTATTGACATCAGTGTTACTAGATCTCGGAGAATTCGATTTGTCAAAAGACATCGTCATTTTTAATATGGCTTGTTTTATGTTATTTCAGCAAGATTATTCAAGTATATAATTAGCAAAAGAATTAGATTACATTATTTGAAACATATTAACGAACAAGAAATTAAAAACTCTTTTTTTATATTAAATAACTGGCAACACCAATTTCTATGACCGTATTGGATCCAATCTCTCAGCAAACGTCAAAAATCTGTGATCAAGGAAGAAATGAATCATTTATCTATATTACATTATCCAATATAAATGACTCAATGATCTAGGATCCAATATAAATGATAATCTAATACCCCCCCCCCCCCCCCCCCCCATGTAAGTCTTTTTTTTTAATGTACGCAGTCTATACTAATGTTGTTGAAAAATAAAACGTATTACCTCTGAAGAAAAAAAAAAAGATTTGGCTACTTTGTTACCATTAAAGTCATTCCCTCACCTTGTCCCTCATTACAAAAACATTACTAAAATGTCTATTCATCTCAAATATATCAATATTATTGATAATAAAATAATGCTAATACGGCGGAAAGACGTTTGTTATTGTCTATAAAAACTTCCATCTAACTACGAAGAACTTATAAAAACAATGATTTGATTTGATATTATATGCACCGCCTAATAAAATCATTCCCTCACCCTATTACGAATATTTGATTTCTGAACGTGTCGAACGATATTCACGAACGCATCCATAAGTTTTTATTACCTGGCAACACTCTCAAATGATTCAAAATGGCGAATCTTCTCAACGGAAGGTAAGTTTGTGAAACAACATATTATGTAAAAAAAATATTAAGAGTTACATTTATAGCGATCATTACCTCACGTTACATGTATGTATTAAGCATTTTAGTATATATGTAGATAATTTGTCTTTTTAAAGCGTTTTTGGGAATAAAATGTACATTCGAAATGGAACAAGTAAATTGAGGTTATGCGCCGGTGTTTTTGTAGTTTTAGTTCAAATTCGTCATTTCCCTCACCATCATTCCCTCATCAAAATTATGGTGGATTTTATAGATATAAGTTCAATAAAGCGATAATTATGGGGGACCACCACATAATTAGGTTATTGTAACATTAGTACTATCAAATTCACATAATATAAGTATCAAATTATTTCAATAATTTTTGTAATTTTAAGATCACTGAATTTCGAAATTTCTTGATAATTACCCACCTATGGACGACTAACCAATCAAGAACAGATCAAGAAAAACGAATAGCATATCAGCCACGACACGAATTTCGCGTTATGGTCTTTTTGTGATTGCCAGAACACGTCGTGGCTGTTTTCATTAGAGCCACGACGCGAATTTCGCGTCGTGGCCTACGAATATTATTCGTAGGTCGTGGCTGTTTCACTGTGATGTTGTGAGCTATTTTTTCGCTCACTGAGTGATTTCGGTCTTTGAGCGTAACATATATAATACTAATACAAACATTTACACAAAAAATTACTAAAAGAATCTGTTGGGATCTGTTTTCTTTATCTGACTAAAAGTCTCATAAAAGATAAAGATAGCAGACCTTGTTTAAGCATAGCAATTGCATAAAATCGTTTAATACAAGAGGCAAATAACATAATCACACTAATATTATAAAGTAGAAAGTTTGCGAGTTTCTCACTTCTTCACGTCTTAACGGTCTTAAATTTTGGTATGGAGTTAGTTGATTCTCTGGATTAACACATAGGTTACTTTTTACTGTGGAAAAATATAATTTATTTTCCCTAATAAGCCGCAGATAACCGTGGGGCACAGCTAGTAATATAATAAAGTAACAAACCTATAAGTCTTCCAATCACAAAAGATATTTGATTCAACAGCAACAGATTCTTACTACTAAGTTTGGCTCTGTACTTATTGATGTAAAAATTAAGATATGTTTTCACAGATGACAGTTGTTTAGCCGATACAGGGGCAGAGTGCGCATTCTCTAAAGCTGCAGTCAAACCGTGGGCTTCGTCGAATATCACTACATTGTTTTTCAGTTTCAATGATATTCCGGACCTTGCTCCACTACTTACTAATCCTGCATGACTCACTAGGACCACCTGAAAATTAATAACATAAAAATGTAGTAGTCACCAAAGCATTGTTACAAAAAAAACTGAAAAGTAATATGTAAATCCCACCAAAAACATTTCATGTAAAATGTCCTCGACGACCACAAAAGGTTTGCCCTGTGAAAAAGACATCAGATCTAATGTAGAGCGAAGCTTTTGAATCGACGCGGCTTAACTCTATCGACCCTAATTCCAACACTTTTTACATATCAGTAAGTATGTATGGCTTCGCTGTTTCGAATATTTAGTTTCTGATCTGAAGTAAGTAACGAAACAGCCTAGCCATGCATACTTACTGATATTATGTAGAATTTGTAGGAGTTATGGGTCGATAGAGTTAGGCCGCGTCGATTCAGAAGCTTGGCTCTACATTAGATCTGGATGTCTTTTTCACAGGGCAAACCTTTTGTGGTCGTCGAGGACATTTTACATGAAATGTTTTTGGTGGGATTTCAGTCCTTTTTGTAAGTTGCTAGTTGATAGGCAGTCTTTTTGGTCTTTTTAGTGTTTTTATTTTTTATTAAGACGTTTTTATTATATACTTATTCGTTTTTATTATATATTTTATTATAGACTTATTCATAAAATTGGTGAGTCTCATTTTAAACTTCCATTACCCCCCTACTAAACTTATTTTACGGCGTATAAGTTATAACTAAAGTATTAGACCTATTCAATTGAGACTTTGTATGTTTAATAAGTATTATTAACATAATATCGTGAGAATATTAACTATCTGGCACATCGGAAACCAACTCTATAAGGGTCAACTTCCACCCCCCAATTTTAGGGGATGGGGGACGAAAATTACAAGTTTATGAATTTTTTTGTTGGTTGTATACTAAACTTAGATTACATACAAAATTTCAGCTTTCTAGCACTTCAGGAAGTAGCCAAACATTTTGATGACCATCAGTGTGTCAGTGACGAAATCGGCGAATTTTAGATATCAATAAAATCTAAAGTATAAGAGCTATTCAATTGAGATTTTGTATGCTTAATAAGTCTGTTGATGACATCATATCCTGAAAATATGAACTATCTGCTACAACGGAAACCAATTCTATGAAGGTTCAAAAAAACGGCGAAACACTTCGAGAAAAGATAGGTTCGCTTCGCTTGGCTCGTCTCGGCGGGTGCACTACCGTGTACCCAGATGTTGAAACTGTGATATTTTACTTTTTTTATACTGTGATAATGTGACGTGATTTAACAGTTAAAATACAGTATTTCTATAAGTTTTAATGCACAACATGTAAGATCATTTCAATTATAATCTAATGTTGGAGCTAGATTTTTTATTTTTTAAAGTATTTTTAAATAATCCAACTCAAACCGGCGACAGTTTTGTGATTTTTGCTGTAAAAGGTTTAGAATATTACCTGTTTATGGACTGTATTGACGTCTTAACGGTATGAAAAAAATATACAATGTACTGTTGAGAAAGTCGTCTATACAATGTTGGAATTACTTTTTACCACTTTAATATGAAATAGTTAAGTAAAAAAATATGTAACTCGGCAAAATTTTAGAGAAAATGGGCAAAGAATTGCTGTTAATTTCGGCAACATGGAGCTGTAATTCATAAAAAGTAAACGACAGAAATAATCTATAGATAAAATTTTATCCAATTCGAGAAAAAAGAAAAAAAAACAAATTGTGCCAAAAAACACGATTCAAAACAACCTAAATCTCACATTATATTACTCGCCGCAAGGCTCGAGTCGGCAGTCCGCGCTTAAATATATTTTAAATCTAATAATTAATATATATATATATATATATATATATATATATATATATATATATATATATATATATATATTTTTTTTTAAATCTAATAAGGGAAAAAACCAAATAATATTTCTGTAACGAACCTTTGCAATTTCATATTCATCGGCAAAATTTCGTATACGGACTCTTAAGTTTTCAAAAGTTCAGAAATGAGGATTTCAAAATAATTACATACATTAGTAATATATTTTATAGTAATTATTAGAAGTAAAAATAAAATTTGTAATTTGTATAATAAAACTCCATTTTCTATCTTGTATTATAAAAAAAAATTACATACATGAAATAAAATTGAAAAGCGGTATCTATCGGTCAATTCGGTTTTGTAAGGTTTTAAGGCTAGTACCAGCTAGTACTACTAAGGGTGGGTTGCACCAACTTACTTTTAACTATAAGTTAATTTAAATATGGCGTCCGACGCCATATTTAACCATAACCGCTTATAGTTATATTTTTTCGTGAAAATTTACTATGTTTCACAGTGATATATTTTTCCTGTTTATTTTTAGGGATAATTCAATTTTTTATACTCTCAATCAATGATGTTGTAATAAAGATGGCGTATGTTCATACAAATTGGTCCTCAGATTTTGTTCCTATATGACATATACGTACTTACCTCTGTCATATTTATAGGTTACCATAGTTACCACAATGAATGCGACAGATAATACGTAACGAATGGTATAGAAAAGGATAACTATGTTTTGACAGGCGCAACAGCGCGTCGATAATTTTGGAAAATATCCAAACAAAAAATTAATTTCTAGATGTTTTCATGTACTTTTGTGTGGTACGTAACTGTTTCATCCTTTTTTACTTTAGTATCATAATTTTTACATTTTCTGAAAACGCAGCTTGGCATTTTAAGTCAAAAACTTCACAACTCGTCACTTACTCGCTGCCAACATGCAACTAATTCAAATTACACTAATTAGGTTGAATTGCCCGCTAAGACTGTACACGCTAGTGCGATATCTACCTTTTTTTTTATAATATTATATCATAGCTCTCAATCCCATTACCTGTAGCTTTAAAAATAAACGCAACAGACATCTGTCAATTTCTGTGGTCAAAGTTAAGGTTAAAGCTAAGTTAGCCTTAACTATAACCATAACTTTAACTTTAAACACGCCTCTGGTGCACTGGTGCCCACCCTATACTGCTACAATAGCTTGACAATGGTTTCACAAAATATCATGCTTTCTCTTTTGTAAATACATAGTACTACTAGATAATATTATTATGATAAATTATGACAAACTGAAATCTAGACCAGAAGGAGGCCTTATAATACAAACCTCTGCATCACTCAGCGCCAATCTCGATGCATAATACGGGCAGGCCTTTAATTTCTTACCACATTTAACCAAGTCCTCCATATCCATGATATCAACAAGAATATGCTCTTTTAGCTTATTTATATTGCTCTGATTGTAATACGGGCAAGCTGTGCATGAAGCCTTTTTAGTTTTCTTTAGCACCTTACCATCATCACCAGTGGAAGTAGATTTTGTTTTTGATTTTTGCATATCCAAGCATCTGAAATAGTGAATTTAATTTTGTACACAAGGAAGATAAATGCCTTATTTCGTTGGGTAAATTTGGCCATGAGGCTCCTTAAGAAATAAGCAAACTGTTTTAATTTAAAAATATTTCTCTAGTTTTTGTAATAAAATACTCGTATTACACTAAAGGCCTGTTTCACCACTTCCTGCACGATAAGTGACGAATAAGCTATCCACCAATTAACTTGACAGTTCAAGTATGGAGAATCTGTCAAAAAAGTTGTGAATAATCTATTTGGCACTTTATCAGAAAGTGGTGAAACAGGCCCTAATTCTCGTAATAAAACAACAACACTAACATTAAAACAATGATAACAACAACAACAATAAAACAACTTCTTGTAATAAAACATTACTCAGAACTGCATGCTGATTGCTCCACTACTGTGCACTACTGACCTTTCATTGATGAGATTGACATTCTTCAGCTTGCTAACATCCAAATTGATACAGTAATGCTGACGAGAAGCCAAGGTAACAACTCTGGTATTATCAGAAAACACTGTTCTCTTGATCTCGCCAACAAATTGTGACAGTTGGCTGTGAGTTCTACTGCTTATGTAAATCTGTAAATTAATTAAGGTACATAATTTAAAAACATATATACAATATGCTTTATCAGAGTATAGCAATAAAATGTGTAACTGCCTTTTCACTGCCTTTGATTATTAATTATTATATTTTTCTGTATTTAGTGCACTCGACCTACATTAAAATAAATAATTATCTTAAAATCCTAATAAAAATATTTTCAAACTTTATGGATTAAGTATACATATTGTTATCCTTGTCTTATGAGTTAAAAAGTCACATTACAGACACAAGGACAGCACGGTATAAGGAATATAATTTAAAGCTTTAATACTTCAGTCGGAATTTCCAGGAATTGCTATTGTATTCTATTGTTGTCGCGATCACCGGTGCTCGCGCGGGGCCTGAAGGATTAAAGAAATATAGGTACCTTAACAGAATCATCCTTTTCTTCTTCAATAATTTCATCATCATCAGATTCATCATCACTTTGCTCATCAACATTCCCCACAAGCAGATCATCATCATCACTTGACTCCTTGTCATCTAAATTGTCATTTTCCTCAATATTTTCCTTTTCCTGTTTCAAATTATTGCTACCAGCTTTGAAGTAGTGCTCTATTTTGTTTTTATTTAATTTATATTTTGCAACCCTGTTTTGTAACTCCTTGAAATATTCATCTTGCTTTTTAATTTTTTCCAATTGCGTTTGTAGATCAATTAGTTTTTGATTCTTTTTTATTTTTTCGTATTCTTCTTGGAGCCAGTCATCAGAATCTAAAAAATTTCATAATGAAAATCATAAAGCAAAATAATACAGTACTGAATTACTGATAATGAAAATTTTGCAATCAAACATAGAACTTACCTATAGTCACTTAGCCTTTTGTGTCCAAAACTAAACAATTTAAGGAATAAAATGAAACAGGGAATGTGATTGATATTAATAAACAAAACTGTTTTGGTTTTATACACTAGGAATAAACTACAAAATTTACCTGATTTACTATCAATATCATGCTTTAAAGCATTTATTTCTTCATCAAGATTTTTTATTAATTTTATTCTACTGTCTTTAAGCCATTGAAGAGCCCCACAGCATATACTTAAAGATTTGCCCTGTAAAAAATACAAAAGAAATTATATTTTTTAAATTTTTTCATCAATATTATTTTCACTTTTTCGTAGGTCCTTGTCTACAAATAATAAAAGCTAAGGTAACGTAACTTCCATACTTCAATCTTTTCATTTTCAATGTTCTTTTCGCACAATAAAATAATATGGCAATAGCTACAAAAAACTACATTCAAATTGACAAAATAAAGCCATTGACAATAATTGACACTTCTATAACTACACAAAATTCTTACATGTATTGTCTCTTTTTGCATAAAGTATGCATGTATTCAGGGGCTGTACCACGAAACCGTTTTGAGACTCAAACAATTGTATGAGAATGCCACATCCTACTCTAACAAACGAGAAATTACATTGTTAGAGCGGGACACGGCATTCTCAGCCAATTGTTTGAATCTCAAAGTAATGGTTTCGTAGTAGGATTACAGGTCACATTTTGTAGAATCATAACAAATTTGACACAGTTACTCAAGCCTTAGTTTTTACTAGATGACGCCCGCAACTATTTTGCGCCAAAATTTGTATATCACGCAGGAACTGTACATTTTTTGGGGAAAAAAGTATCCTATGTCCTTTCCCGGGACTCAAAGTATCTCCATGCCAAATTTCAGCGAAATCGGTTCTGCGGTTTGAGCGTGAAGAGGTAACAGACAGACAGACAGACAGACAGACAGACAGACAGACACACTTTCGCATTTATAATATTAGTAATATTAGTATGGAGTATGGATTATTCGTAGGTCCTTGTACTATTTAATTTTAAGAATAAACACTGGAAGGAGTAACATTTCTAACAAATAAATATTTAATAAAACTTTTAATTTATTGACATTTTAGAATCCAAAGAACTAATTACATTACAAACTGTTGTACTCTCTTCTTACCATTTGATAGTTATAAATTTACAATACGAAAAAAATTCTTACCGTTCCTGTAGGACTCTCAAATATCCCCAATTTTCCTTCTTCTATAGTGAAATATAACTTACTCATAAACTTTGTTTGTATGTCATATGGTGTGAAGGGAAATTGAAATATTGGTTGTACACAATCGTTAGCCATTCTTTTTAATTCCTATTCAGAAAGAGTTACAATAATTCAGCCTAGTGTGTTTAGACCCGAAACTCTTTCAATAAACACCAAACTTGTCGCACTTTGGTTTATCAGATATGTTTTAGATCACTTTATGCAATTATTTACTAAATTAATTATTAATACATAATTATCTATTATTTTTACTCATAAAAATAATTGAAGAATCTTCAAAAGTTTTAAAAATCTTTGTTCACTCCCGGAGGCCGGACGGCCGGTACAAGCACAGATCAAGGGTACAAGTTACAACACACAGATCACAGAACACATTTACTCCTGGCGGAGACACAGATCAAGAACCACAGATCAAGAACTAGTTACTTCGTAAATCAAGAACTGTTTAGGTACAAGTTACAACACGTCTTCGTCTCCTTCTTTTGACTTTTACAAAAGCTCAGCTGCATTATACCGTAACTCGGGCGTAAAGCGCTTATTCCATTTCACTAAATTTAGGAATTCTAAATGATTTAGTGACTAAATTTAGTCAAGTGGAATAACATTTAGAAAGTTACTAAATGTTATTCCACTTGACTTAATTTAGTCACTTTAATCATTTAGAATTTCTGAATTTAGTGAAATGGATTAGGCGCTTAAACTACCAGTCATTGGAAAGGTGACAATATATTTTAAAATGCAATAACTACTAAGCGTTCTCTGTGAAAATACAAAAAAAAAATACACCTTAGTTAAGCGTGATTACGTTTAGAAAACCCGCCTGTCATGACTTTCTTGACGGACTTTAAAACGTTAAATACGGTACTTCATATGAAATAGAAATAGAAATACATTATATGTTTTTGTGTTCATAAAATAATTATCTAACTTAAGTTAAGCAAGCAAATAAATGCGATGTGTTTATACACACACACATATTGATTTTTTGGTAAAAACTGAATGGTAGGTAAAACAAGGTCATGGGACGGAATTACAGTAGTTGGGACACCCAAAACCAGTAGTTGGACAAGAAAATTTTGATTGAAATGTGGTTAAAATCGATATTGTAAGCAGGGCTTCATAACGTTATCGAATAACAGAAAAAATATCGTTACGTACCGTTATTTTCATAATGGTAGCCAGATAACGTTATTTTTTCGTTATGATATCTAGTAAAATAACGTTATATTTACCGTTATTATTATAACGTTATTTTTTCGTTATGGCATAACAAAAAAATAACGTTATAATAATAACGGTAAATATAACGTTATTTTCTGGTATCAGGTATGCGATCGTGCACAGTGCACCAAATCTCACTCATATTTAAAATGTAATAAGCGTTCTCTGTGAAAATACAAAGAAAAAAATACACCTTAAAAGCGTGATTACGTTTAGAAAATTTTCCCGCCTGTCATGACTTTCTTGACGGACTATAACGTTATCAAAGAACATATATTTACCGTTATAAATCCTATATAACGTTATAACATTTACCGTTATTAAATACATTTATAACGTTATTTCTAGTATCGGTAAAATTTTCATAACGTGTCTAAATCGTGTCAAAATCTATGCCCTTGAAGCAATAACGTTATGAAAAAATAACGTTATTTGAAGCCCTGATTGTAAGTAGGAAAAATTATAAATAATTGTTGTTTTCACATTTATTTTTATTATTTATCGCAAAATATTTTAATTTAATATTTAACAAAAAATTACATCAAAAAATTAAATGCTTACCAATATTATCTATTGTAACATATCCATACTAATAATATTATACTTATAACTTTATAAATATGAAAGTCTGTTCGTCTGTCTGTCTGTCAATTAGTTCTTCACGCTCAAACCACTGAACGGATTTTGCATATAAATTTGGTACCGGTATAGAGACACCTTGAGTCCTGGGAATGGAAAAATAGTACTTTTTGTCCCGGGAAAATGTGCGGTATCCACTCGATAAATGGACTTTGACGCAATGGAATTACAGCCATCATCTATTAATATTATAGATGTTCACATCTATAATATTAATAGCCGTCATCTATTAATATTATAGATGTTCATATCTATAATATTAATAGATGACGGCTAAAGGATATAGAAACAGAAAGGAAGATAGGATAAAGAAACAGACGGACATCCGTTCACGAACGGATGTCCGTCTGTTTCTTTATCTGCATAGCTGATTTGGAAATTTCAATTTTTCGTCTATAAAAACCAAAGATCTCTAAAGATAAAAACGAAAAAAATGACCGCGTTATTTAAACATCAGCCCTTGTGCTGTGCAACGGCCAACGCACCATAGCATTTTACAAGGCCCCCAAGTTGGGTTACGTTCCCCTATATTTTATTCCATAAAACTAACGGCAACAATGAGATTTTTGAAGTGTTCAGAAGTCACAGGTCAGCTGAAAATTAACTTTCGTATTGAATAAAACTCGTATTGTATTGAGTAAATCTTTCGAATATATTATATTATCAAGTAAATCAGTATTATTTCATCTAATAACGCCCAATAGCTGTTTTTCAGCACTTTTACAATAACAGTAGTAGAACAGGGCAAAAATCTTTAAATGAGATAAAAGGTTATTATGAATGTACAAAAAATACTTAATAGATGGTTATTTATACAATAACACGTTTACATTAATGTGTATCATAAAAAATAATATTATTAAAAACTTTAGCATGTTTCTTGATTTTTTCTTTTCATTTGCGAAACCAACGTGCACCATGGCGATTGGCGAGTGGCAACAAAAAGATGTTTTATTTTGGCTACACCGCAACCTGATAAAAAATACTCTATTTTTATTGTAGCGTGAAAGCCCCTCAATCATAAATCATAATTCTATTATTATTTACGTCCTATAAAAACTACAAACTTTTATTTTTACGATCAAAGTGTAAAGGGCCCCTCTACAGAAAAATTCTAATGACTCGTATTTAATATTTTACCTGTAACTTTGAATGTAAGTTGTAACCACAGATTAAGGATAGAGTGTAAGGGCCGGGACACAAAAAGTCAAAAACACGGCACGACGTCGTACGGCGCCGTTTTTTTTTAAATTTTTGGTATGTTTACCTTTCATTATATGAAAGGTTTTGCACTTATTATAATATGATCAGTGATAGGTACAGTTTAAATCCTCTTTGGCTGTCACCACATCGGACTCTTTTTTGACAAGCTGTACACAAAATATAATTTCAAATTCACCTATCAGAAGCACAACTTACGACTGTAGATTGTGCAAAGCTGTGCAAAATAATGAGGATCGCAGTTTGGATGAATTTTTAGCTTATCTGAGCATCAGTGGAGAAGAAGAAGACACATCATCATTAGTCATGTGTCACTGTCATGAATGTCAGGGTGTGTTCTGAAACTCAAACAGCATGCTGCAAGTGCGATCTTCGTATTCTTTTGTGCGATTTGACGTCTCGTTGGCCAATTAATTTTGTAAAATGGTACTTGTTACTACGTTGTTAAAGTTGTGGTTAAAGTTTTGGAACACTTATGACTTCGGTTTTGTCAGGTTTTGTCAACACTCAACGCTCCTCGTGTATTTTCTGTGATGTATTGTACCGTAGGTATTTATAGAAAAAGCAGTAAAAATGTATTTTGAACAAATACTTTAATATTTTATTACGAATATTATTTAATTCTCCCACCATAATATTTAACCATTTGGATTAAAAACTAAATTCAAACATGTCACACAAGTAAGTCGATAACTTTTGGTTGTTTCGTACTTTAGAAACAAAACATATTAGGATACGAGAATATAGAAACTCCATTATTGTATTTTACAATTGTAGCGTAAAGATTTTGCCTGGAGCGACGGTTTGTGAGGACTGCACTCTGGAAGGTGACATCACTATTGGTGGTGGAACAGTCATCCATCCAAGAGTCACTATCATTGCAGAAGGAGGTCCCATTATCATCGCAGAATATTGCATTATAGAAGAATATTCTACTATTATACACAAGTAATTTAAATATAAATTCTATAACATGTATACTATTTCAATTTTGCATTGTTTCTGCAAAGGTGTACAAATACAAATTTGTATTTTTACAGAAAAAGTGATAACCAGGAGAATCCTCCAAAGCCTTTATTTATTGGGGCTTACAATGTATTCGAAGTGGGCTGCAAGTTGGAGTCACCCTGTGGTCACATAGGGGAAAGTAATGTGTTTGAGTGCCGATCTTATGTTGGAGTTGATGTGAAGATTGGCAGTGGATGTGTTATAGGTAATTTCTCAATTACACTTGAAATTTTTGATAACTCAACTATACTTCAAGTCCAGACTGCACCAAATGTGAAAGGAAAGGTAATGGTGTGGCCTATGTATGAATACTAAAACTTGACTAGCCCTTTAGATTAGGGTTGCCAACCGTCCTGTTTTCCCAGGACATGTCCTGGTTTTTGTAGTGTCCTGGGACGTCCTGATTAGTTTTTAAGCAGCATCCTGGGTTGTCCTGGGTTTTTTAATTATAAAATTCGCGTGCCTCTTTTCTAATTTTTACCCTACGAACGGCCGCACGGCTCGCAAGTAGTTGTAGTAGCAAGTAGCATCGCAAGTAGGAAAAAGGTTTCCCTCGTTCAAACGCGGCAAATCCGACTCTGAAGTGTATTGTTGTATTTGTGAATCTAGTATATCTATAGCTAGTAGAGGTGTGAAAGATATTGAGGAACATCAGAAAACAGCCAAGCATAAGAAGAGATTACAATCCCAGGAAGGGACTTCAATAGCCTTAGACAGTTTTATAAATAAATCGTCAATTAATGAGAAGACTGTCGCTGCTGAAGGGACTGCAGCTTATCACACAATTCGTCACCATATGTCTTTTAACTCTTTAGACTGTACGTTGCAGTTAAATAAAGTAATGTTTAGCGATTCACAGATCGCAAAAGACATGACGTGTAACAGAACAAAAGCAACTGCAATAGTGACTGGTGTTTTAAGCCCTCATTCTTCAATGAAGATTATAGATGACTTGAAAAATATATAGTGTGTTAGTGTCTCTTGTGATGCTAGTAATCATGGAGCAACTAAATTAATTCCTGTATTGGTTCAGTATTTCGATTATCGTGGTGAAGGCATAAAGTCCAAGATATTAGAGATTGAAACAGTTTCCGATGAAACTTCTGAAACTTAGGTGAATTTAGTAAGTGATCAGCTTCAAAAATATAGTATAACTGAAAAATGTATTGCATTTTTAGGAGATAATTGTAATACGAACTTTGGAGGTAGATGTGTTTTTTAAACTGAAGCAAAAATTAGGCAAAGACATTATAGGTATTGGTTGTCCTGCTCATGTACTTAATAATGCTGTTCACCATGGATGTGACATTCTGCCCATAGAAGTGGAATTAATTATAGTAAAAATTTATAATCATTTTTCTACTTACACTGTTCGAACAGAAAAACTTTGACAGTTTTGCAATGATATTGGCATGGAGTATACTCAACTTCAGTCACTCCAAAACACGCTGGTTAAGTCTTTTTCCGGCAATTGAAAAACTTTTGAAATACTATGAGCCATTAAAAGAATATTTTTTTTAGTTTAGATAAACCTCCACAGTACATTATGCAGTTTTTTAACAATAAGTATGCCGAAGGTTACCTGTACCTTGTTCATTCAGTAATGGCGATAATTCACATAAATATTGAAAAAGTGGAAAGAAAAGAAAACAGTGTTGTCGAAATCAGGAAGATTTTGGCCAAAGTTATTTCATTACTAGAGGAAAGAATTACAAATAATTTTTGTCATCTAAGAGTAAGAACAATTTTAAAGAAGTTGCATGATGAAAGGAATAATACGGAAGGATTTTTAACTAAAATTAAAGATTTTTATAATGAAATCAATGACTATTTAAAAATGTGGATTGAACCATTCGAGGATCTAAAAGTTTTCGATTGGATTGATCTAACCGGGTCTGATCTGCTAGATTGGAACAACATTGAAAAATCTTTGGTCTTTTTAAAAGATCATAATATTGAAATCGACGATGAAAAATTATTCGATGAGTGGGTTATTTTGAAAAAAATTTGCACAAATTTGAATCTTACCCAAAGAGACGACAGCTTAAGGGCGAATATTTGAGAGAGACTAAATTCATGTCTTTGAAGTTGGGTCCAAAACGCCTTCGTAAATTTGATGTAAGTAACATTGCACATTTCAATGTCTAATTAACTTATGGAAATGCTGCTAAAACTATTTTAAAGTAGAGTTAATATTTCAAAAGTTATTATAAAAAAAAGCACCAAATTGTGAAATTTTTGCGTGTCGTTTCGATACTGCAGCTGCATACGATATATTATTTATAAAAAAAAATGAGCTAGAAAGGATTAAAAACTTGATGTTAATTTGAAGATAAAGAACTAATAAACTATTCGATACCAACAAATAACACATCAACTTACATTAACTAACTAAAAATTCTATTTTTAAAATGTTCATAAAATTCGCGTCATTGTCCTGCGCATTGTTGGTTTTGAATGCCTTGCCGATATACTCTACGTGACGGGTTGAAACCTATTTTGCGTTAAAATCTGCTGGCTCACTTTATTTGATCGCAGTGCTTTGGTGTGGATAGAGGTCTTCGTTTTATGCAGGTGGGTCTTTGAAATACGTTCTACAAAAATTTCCAAATAAGACGTCATTTACCTTTCTCAATGTGTGCCAACATTTGTCTGTTTTTCACTACTTTTTTTTAAACCAAGTTATAAAGGCCCACAACATTTCTAAGTTCTTAATAATTTTCTTAGTTTTCTTTATATCAATACTTAATTATAAACGAATTAAAGTGAATCCGTCATTTTCCTGAACGTCATTTTCCTGAATAGCCCTAAAAAAATAATGACGATCATTCAGAATAATGACCAAATCTGTACTTAACTGCATTTCTGGAAAACAGGGACAAATATATCGAATCGATGCAATGTTGATATTACAATTAGGTAGTTATTTGACACATTTTCGAAAAGTAGTAGTAAAATAGTAAGAAAAGTAGTAAAAATGTTATCTACACTTCAATATTATAAAGTAGGAGAGGTTGTTTGTTTGTTTGAACGCGCTAATCTCAGGAACTACTGGTCCAATTTGAAAAATTCTTTCAGTGTTAGATAGCCCATTTATCGAGGAAGGCTATAGGCAATATTTTATCGCGCTAAGAATAATAGGAGCGAAGAAATAGAGGAAAATGTGGAAAAAAAACGGAGGGAATTATTTGAAAGGGCTTATTTGAACGCGCTAATCTCAGGAACTACTGGTCCGATTTGAAAAATTCTTTCAGTGCTAGATAGCCCATTTATCGAGGAAGGCTATAAGGAATATTTTATCACGCCAAGAATAATAGGAACGAAGAAATACAGGAAAATGTGGAAAAAACGGGGGGGAATTTTTGAAAGAGGGCTTATTTGAACACACTAATCTCAGGAACTACTGGTCCGATTTGAAAAATTCTTTCAGTGTTAGATAGCCCATATATGATGGCTATAGCCTATATTTTTCACGCTAAGACTAATAGGAGCTAAGAAATAGAGGAAAATATGGAAAAAACGGGGGAAATTATTTGAAAGGGCTTATCTCACGAGCTACTGGAGCAATTTTTCTGTTATTTGGTACAGATAACTGATAAGAATTAAGAAATTGACCACGTGAAGGATCATAGGCTTTTTTGTGGACTAATTTGTCTGTGAAATATCTAATTTACGCGAGCGAAGCCGCGCGGAACGTTTGGTAACATATTTTGAGAAATATTATTTGAGAAATAATATCAGAATTATTATTTAACAGTGAGTACATTTTTTAATGCAGGTGACTCGAAAAGGTAGAATATACTTTTTTAAAAGGTAGGTTTTGGTATTAGCTATATTTTAGGGAATACATTTTTATAATAAATCAATACTTGTACTAACATACAAGTTTTATTGAAAATCCTATTTTTTACTTATAATAATAATAATAACCCACACACCGGTTTCGGTGACGGTGACTGGTTTCATTGATATCAGGCCAGTTACGCAGGAGTAATTTTATAGGGCCCAAGTGTGTGCGCAGTACACATGAGCACTCTCTATTCCTTTTAATTCTCATAAGTCATAACCCATATAGGCATGGGCCATCTTACTTGTCAGACCTTATTTTCCTGTTCTGAGTGTCAGACAATCAGGTGATCAGCTTTCAATGTCCTAACCAAACTTGGAAATAACAATTAACAATATTATGTTTCCAACGCGGGAATCGAGCCCACGACCGCTGAGTCAAGAGCCAGGTCACGCTCTTAATATTAAATATCTCTTAAATTATTAAAAAAATTTTCGTGACTCTTACAGAAAGGGAATTCTATTTCGGTGCCTTTTAATACCAGAAACATTCAGAGCAATATTTAAGGGTTTTCTAAAAACACAATTTTTGGCCAAAAATAACATTTTGAGTAGATTCACCCTTAAATGCCTTGTGGCTAACATATTTCAAGCAATGCATTTCCGAGGAACAGTATGCAGAACTACTTACTTACTACTACAGTGGTTGAATATGTATTTAGTATACCGGGTCATAACGCTAATGTCGAGAGAGTCTTTTCCCTCATAAATTCACAGTGGTCAAAAGAAAGAAATCGGTTACTGCCAACAACAGTAGCTGCAATAATGAAAACTATATATAACATAGATATGAAGTGTGACCAATTTTATAATTATTTGCTTACTCAACCACAGCTGCTGAAGGAAATTAATGGGGTTGAAAAGTATAATAAAAATTAATAAGTTTATAATATTAGAATGTATAAGATATGATAACTAACCTAAGTTTAAAAAAAATGTTAAAAACTAAAGTGTTTGTTTTATATTTTAATAACTTGTTTTCAACTCGTATAATTTTATTAAAATGTTTTTATTAAAAAATGTGATTATTTTAATTGCTTGAATTCCATTTCATCTATTTTCACTAGAATGTAGATATTTATTTAACTATTGCAACTCTATTAAGAGGGTGACTAACGCAAAAAATCAAACATCGTTCTTCTCTCTTTACACTCACGCCCGTCTTTCATATGCCAGGTGAAAAAGGACGACGCGGAATCATCGCCAAGTTAGTTTTTTCTTAATAACTCGATAAATATACAACATTTTAAAAATCCGCCAGGCCAGTGTCTCGATGATAGAATTTTATACAATGTGTTAAAATATTAACTTAGTTTAATGCACGGTTACGGATACATATGAAAAATTCGTGAAATTAGAATTGAGTTGCATCTTTGTGATTTTTTTTTCTATAGAGAAAATTTTAAGATATCGTGTTTTCGCTCAAATCAAATTCTTGAAAATATATAGTAGTATCTATGTTTAGAAAATAAAACAAATCGGGGCTTATTTTCAAGTATGAAAATGAATTAAATCAATTTTGAGTTAGTCGCCCCCTGATGAGTCCTGTTTTATACTGAATTGTCCTGGTTTTTCCAACTTCAAATCTTGGTTTTTTAAATTTGAGGATGGCAACCCTACTTTAGATGCATCTATCATCTATACTATCATCTAGCCATTTAGCATCTAAAGGGCTAGTCAAGTTTTGTGAATGAGATGAGTTGGGGTATCAATTTTCAAATTATTCAATGTAGATACACCATTCTTAATGCTAGTAGTACTGTTATAGTATGTTACATATAATATTTGAAAACATAATTTCAGGTGCAGCATGTCAACTCACAGCACCACAGACTTTACCAGATAACACCGTCATTTGGGGCTCCGAACATCACAACAGAGAGGCCTTGGAAAAACAGCCTTCACAACTCTTGCAGCTTGATTTTCTTGGCAAAGTTATGCCTAACTATCACAGACTAAGAAAACCGAATGTCCATAAGCGACAGCCCCAAAAACAACCTGAAACCGCAAAACCATAGCAGCTTTGTTTAGTTCATCTTACTAAGTATTTGTATATTTTCCTTCTTCGTAAAATATCTTACGAAAATTAACAACTTGTATCAACCTTAAGGGCTCGGGTGACGCGCTCGAAAAAATGAAATTCGATACCGCGCCAGTACAAGTTTTATATGTTGCTGTCTCGCTATTGCGCGCGGGGTACGGGGTACCCCCGCGCCCCGCGCGCCTCCGGCAGCGTATTATATGTGTGCGTGCGTCGTCATTCATTATTTTACTCTGATCAAGTTATTCAAGCCGTGCGTTTGTTGCGATTTGCGAAGTATTATATTTCATTGTTTCATGAATCATTAACAATATTGTTTTTGTGGTTGTTTTATATATTGGCATAGTGGGAATACGGGCGCGGGCGTAGTGTCGTCGATCTTGTCACTGAACTGAACAGAATACAGATTCTACATAATATATTAAAATAATATACTTACTATAATATCTACATTGGACTCTTCACAAATCACACCACGTCAGCCTGGCCCCGTGCTAAGTACACTAAGGACTTGTGTTACAACTTACAAGTACCAGACATATAATACCGAATATATTATAATTTATACTAGCGACCCGCCCCGGCGTCGCACGGGTATAAAATATATAGCCACTGAAAAAATGATTAAAATCAATGATCTATCCTATGATCTACTTCTTAGCCTATGATCTACTTCTTATCTGTGCCAAATAACATAAAAATTGCTCAGTAATTCGCGAGATAATTTTCCCCCGTTTCAAATAATTTCCAACGTTTTATCCACATACTCCTATTAGTCTTAGCGTGATAAAATATAGCCTATACTCTATAGCCTTCCTCAATAAATAGGCTATCTAACACTGAAAGAATTTTTCAAATCAGACCAGTGTTCCTGAGATTAGCGCGTTCAAGTTAGCCCTTTCAAATAATTTCCCCCGTTTTTTTCCACATTTTCCTCTATTTCTTCGCTCCTATTAGTCTTAGCGTGATAAAATATAGCCTATAGCCTTCCTCGATAAATGGGCTATCTAACACTGAAAGAATCATCAAAATCCGTTGCGTAGTTTTAAAGATTAAAGGGAACAAAGGGACATGAGGGAAAAAAGGGACTTTGTTTTATAATAAGTACCTATAATATTACTTCAGTCGGAATTTCCAGGAATTGCTATTGTATTCTATTGTTGTCGCGATCACCGGTGCTCGCACGGGGCCTGAAGGATTATTTAGATATAGATTTCCTTTTTATTATACTCAACTTATTTAAGATCCATACTTCCATACTAATTGTAAAAAATTAATAAAAAAGTGTGTCTGTTTGTCTGTCTGTTAATAGCTTATTACCTCTTCACGCCCAAACCGCTGAACCGATTTTGCTGAAATTTGGCATGGAGATACTTTGAGGCGGTCCCGAGTCTTTGTCCTTTGACATATAATACTTTTTATCCCGAAAAAATGCACGGTTTCCGCGCGATAAACTAGTTTTGGCGCAACAGAGTTGCGGGCGTCATCTAGTTTTTACAATATTATTATACACATATTTAATACACATACATGAGTCATGACTCATGAGTCATGAGTCATGACCCAGGAAAACGTTTTGTTCCGTCGGTGGGATTCGAATTTCGAACCAGCGACCCCCGGCTTGAGCTACCATGCGCTCAACCACTGCGCCACAGAGGTCGACGCTTTTATTTAAAAATTATTAAAAGACAGTACGTAACAATAAAGTTTCAAAAACAGAAAAAAGGCTACTCCAAATATTCCTCACATTGTTATCATTCAAAATAATAAAATCGGACAAGTGCGAGTTGGACTCGCCCATAAATGGTTCCGCAATCCGCAGCAACAATAAGGTTTATTTTTATGAAATTATAAGGTATTTTTTTATAGTTTCGGAGAAAAGTGGCTGTGACATACGGACAGACAGACACACAGACATGACCAATCTATTAGGGTTCTGTTTTTTGCCATTTGGCTACGGAAGCCTAAAAATCAAAAGAGTATTATTAATTACTAGCTGTTGCTGTTCAGTGTTAGATAGCCCATTTATCGAGGAAGGCTATAGGCTATATTTTATAACGCTAAAATTAATTGCAGTGAAGAAATAGAGAAAAATGTGGAAAAACGGGGGAAGTTATATGAAATTGCTTATTATCTTAAGATCTACTGGAGCAATTTTTATGTTATTTGGCAAACATAAAGAATAGACCACTTGAAGGGACATAGGCTATTTTTTGCGGAAAAATGTACGGTTGCGTGAAATTCCTAAATTACGCAAGCGAAGCCGAATAATAAAATCGTAGGAAAGTCAATTCTGTACATTGAATATTTTTGTACAAAAAATAATACTTGGGATGTGATCTACTATGATAATGCGAACGAAGTCGCGGGCAACAGCTATATTATAATAAAGTCATAGGAAAGTCAATTCTGTACATTGAATATTTTTGTACAATAAATATTAATACCTACTTGGGATGTGAACTACTATGCTAACGCGGACGAAGTCGCGGGCAACAGCTAGTATGGAATATCTATTTCTTCGCTTCTATTAATCGTAGCGTGATAAAATATAGCCTGTAGCCTTTCTCGATAAATGGACTAACACTGAAATAATTTTTCAAATCGGACCAGTAGTTCCTGAGATTAGCGCGTTCAAACAAACAAACAAACTCTTCCGCTTTATAATAATATTATTTAATTATTAAAGTATTTATATTATTTAATTGAATAAAACTGACATCAGGAAATAATTACTAAAAATACAAACTAAAATAAAATATACAAACATAGGTATACAAACTTAGAATACAAGTTCACTTTTATATTTTATTTTATTTCAAGACAGAAATTAACAAGTCTGTTCAGGAGTTCTCGAGTTTTAGCGAGACTAACGAAATTAATTATACATAATATCAATGTATATTGTATAATCATATTATAATATTATGACTATCGCTAATATTCCTAAACGTTATTTACAAAATACAGTATATAAGAAAATAATAATATTATGACTTATGATATTCATAATTATTATTTATTTTAAACTACTGTGTGATACATCATACATCCCACCTTTCGGTATCCATTATTAATTATTATCAAAAGTTTAAGCAATAAAAGCAAGTTGTTCAAGCAATTGTCTTCAAGTATCACATAAAAATTTTCAAAATCAACATTCAACAACAATAACATTCTCTCGATCGCGGATTCTTGGAAATCTACTGTTATCGCGCGCGCGGTCGCATGCGACCGCTTGGAGCTTGAGGGAATATTGTACTTGAATAATGAATGCCTTGAATGAATTATTGTCACGTGCACCGGTTACAACACTCCGCCACCCTGAACGCGCCTCCCGCCCGTTGCCGCGCTCTGTCGTGTGAGCGGATCGGCACGATACCATGTTGGAAATTATAGAGAAATTTCGTTGCGTTTACGAATACCAAAAATGATGAATGAAAATTTATTATATTGCCATTCTTTTGAAGACATTCTGTAACTACACAATATAAGCTGTGTTCCCAGGAAAAATACATTACGATTCGATGAGTTTTTAATATAAAACAAGTGTGCGAAAAGTATGTCGACAATGGCGTAAAAATTTATGAAATGTAATCGCTTATATTTTTTAGTGTGTAAATATTTTGAAGTTAATTTTTGTTCAGGAACCTAGGTAATTACTATTTTAAGCTGAAAAATAACTCAAACATGTTTAATATTTTCGTATGACAAAATGATTTTGGTATTACGTTTGTATGAGAATTTCGAGGGTAACCCGGCCCCTTAATTGATAAACTTAATTTATAAGTACTATTCAATTCTTACAACTTCTAAGTTGAGACTAAGATATTATATTTATTAACATTTACAAGAAGCTTTTTACATAATTTATTTAGGGCTTTAATGTTTTGTTTAGGTCAGGGGTTCCCAATCTTTTTCAGTCTGCGGCGCACTTACAAGTCCAAATTTTGTCACGGCGCGGCGCGGCGCCCTACTTTACCTAGGTATTACAAAAAGATACACAAATAAACACATTTTATGATTATAGGTAGGTTAAGCAAGTAAATAATAATGAAGAAATATTATTATATTCTTTTGTCTGCTTTCTATTTATTTTATAATATTTGTGGTTATGGATAATGATGGAGGATCAACTCACGGCGCCCCTCTTGCCTTTCCGCGGCGCACCAAGGCGCCGCGGCGTACAGTTTGGGAACCCCTGGTTTAGGTTAAGGCAGAAGTTATGATTGAAAGCTTTTATTTAAAGATTAACTTTCATTAATGCTTTATAAATATATAAATTTTGTAACCAATATCATCTTTCATCATATTTTCTTAAATAAAATAAACTTGTAAAATCTGGTATAATGGATTTGTTTGTCTATATTGTATATCTAATTGTACTTACTTTAATGCAGGCACTTCACATGGTATATTTTGTGGTATGTGGTATACTGGTATACCGTCTACCATGTGTAGACGGTATGTTTGACAAATATTGGCCTTATTTGCCTATTTGACAAATATGACCAATACCAAATATGTACACGTATCCGTACCTTTGTCGGTTTTTGACGCATATCAAAGGAGTCAAATAGGCAAGTAAAGAAAATCAAGTAAAAATTGGTATATTTTGACGTCCATGTGTGGAAGGCCGTATTTGCCTTTATTTGCTTGTTTGTGTATATGCGCAGAATATATATTAGTAATAACAAAAGAATTCCCACTGGCGAAACCCGTTTAAAGAAATAACGACTCATGCTTTCAGATTCCGACCGCGCAGTGCTAGGTGCCTACAATTATATTCGCCTACATGTCCGCTCTCTTTCTATCGCGTAACTGGTACCTTTTCTGAAGAAATCAAGATTGTCACATTTTAGAAAATAAAATAATCTTTTAATTACTGTAGCTACTAATAGCAAACTTTTTTATAGTAATAATCAAATTTTAGTAACCCAACGTATATTTTATAAAAGTTTTATATTCGATTATAGTGCTGGAGCTGGTCAGGAATTTTCAGAAGTAAACATAGTAACTTGTGTTTATTTCTATGTAGTATGCGGTTAGTTTGTAACAAATTGGTTTATTTGCTTTGTTTGTGTATTATTTTATCTTTTTTGTATTTTAAAGTCTTAAATTACTTAAAAATTAATTCTATTACCTTATTGAAATTTGACCTTTTTTCAATTGTTCATATATTTTATCAGATTAATAACGATTCTGTTACAGCGGTTAAATCAGTACGTAGATATATGCCACGAAAAAATCTTGCGCGTGCGTCATCGCTCGCTTGTGAGTCCCTAGTGATCTGCCCCTCTAGAGGGGTACTTACTGTTCGATACCTAAACGCGCGAGTGGGACAGGCCTGGTATATGTCAATAATTTTGCCAAATGCAACAAATAGCTAATAGCAAATACAAATAGCTGAAATAGCCATGTGAAGTGCCTCCATTAGATTTTAACATGTGAGTAACTGTTTTTTTTTTGTTCCAATAAAGAAAATAAAAATTGAATGAATTATTATTATACTTGGTACCAAATTTGTGATTTTTAAAATACGGTACTACTCATGGTTCAGCATTTGCAGGTCATGTGCCGCAAGTTGCAACCTTGAAAGCGTAGCTTGGGACTGAGGTTGTTTTGAGGGCCAGAAGCAACAAATACTATACTTTCTACCGTGATTTCTAGTTACAAGAAAAGAAACTGCGATGCCATCTACAATGCTTCTTATCTTAGGTGCACTTTATATTTAGCACAGATATTTAGTCTGTGGGTACTCTTTTTATCATCTGTACTTAATCTGACAGTTGACATTTATTCCTGAGAGTTCCTGACAAAACCAGTTTTAGGCTGGCCGCACACAGCCGGAATGTCTCTCTGAATGATGCTGACCTCAAACATATTATCTTTGATTGCAAAGAACTAGGTCTAGACAGAATATTACTCTGCTCTGAAATAGATAACATATGTAAAGATAGAGACATAAGTGTACCCCGCCGCCCAGAAGATTTATTATCCAATTACGATTTCTTCAAATGTTTATACCGATTCATATGTTCAACGATGGAAAAACTGTAAAAATTATTGTAAATAGTGTTTTTTTTAATGTGTTTTGTAAATAGTGCTTAGTAAGAAGAAAGAAGGACAATAATTTTTTTAAATTTAATTTGACGTTTATTAATGTTTTTTTTTCTGGAGCAAAGGACTTGTTTCCAGCTCCCAATAAATTAAAAAAAAAACGAAAAAAAATAAATGTCGCCATCAGAGTCATTGATTTCAAAATATTATAATTAAATTTATTTTGATACGTCGTAGTTTTGTTGATATTCTTTTCTAATATTTATATATGGTGTTCTTAAATTTATATTAAATTAAATTTAATTAATATCGTGAAAGGGTGAAATAGAAAGTGGGAAGATATTGGTGCTTTAGAAGTGTTTCAAACGTAAAGATTTTTCGTTATAGCAAAATTCCCTGTGCTCTGATTTACATAATTAGATTATTATAATCGTATTTCTCATTCTTCTCGTTATCAGAGCTAAAGACAGTCGAGTTTCCGTTGAATTTGGACCAAAGGATTATTGATGATTAGTTGAGGCGCCATGTTGTTATTTACTCTTTGATGCACGTACTTTTGTTATGGGTTTTGTTTTTTGTGTAAAATTCAGTGTGTGAGCATGTTGGAAGATGTCCCCGTTCACGGTGGCCGGAACGAACCAAAGAGCAAGCCACCAGCACACCAGAGGAACCTTAGTTTGGACTTTAGGTAAGTCCAACAACCACTTATCTGTTATTTTTTATTATGCTCTTATCATTGATTGATAAGATAGATACACATCAGGTAACAAGTTGTATAGGTAGCAGTGGCGAGGGGTGAATATTTTGAGAAGGGAAGCCGGAGTAAAAAATCTACTTACCAATTTTGGTAATTTATAATTGAATGACATGCTTTTAATTTTCAAAACTAAGTTTGGAAAACAAAGTTTCCTTCGACAGCAAAATATAATCTGTCAGACAACAGTCTTTCTGAATTAATGCCATATTTTCCGAACTACACAATTACGTCGTACGACTCACAATTCACAAGTCACAATATAAATTAATTTAATTCACGACACTCTTCTAAGTTCTAACGCTAAAACAAAATTTAAATTCGACAAAACAAAACAAACGACATGTTGTTTATAAACACACTATCCGCCATATTAATATGTCAATCTAAAAACCAGCAAAATAAAAATGTATTACGCGCCTGTCATATTTAGTACCGCTAAAGGCATTCTTAATAAAGTCGTATTACAAAAAATCCTACCAAAATAAAATGTATTACGCGCCAGCAAAAGTATAATGTCGCTACATTCATTCTTAAATTCGAATCATAACAATTTTACTTCATGACTCATCTATCTCGCTTGCACTTGTGCGTTGCTAATTAACCTTTCTCCGTAATAACTCGTCGGGCATCGAGTTATTTCCAAGTATATATCGCGCGTGCTAGAACGAGACAGAACATGACGACCAGTTCACAGGAATGAAAAGGACAGATGCTTACTATGAACTGTCGTTGTATGGAGAAATAAGCCGCTAATCCTGCGGCTTATTTGATTCTCTGCGCCCGCACATTGCATTGCCTTTTAAAATTTGTAGGCGATAGTTATTAATTCAAACTATGTATTTCAAGTGAGAGAAAAATTTATTGCATATAACATTGTGAATTCAAAGTTTTTTAAGTAGGTATGTAAAATATTTATTAGATAAATATGTCGTTGGCCCATATATTCGATTTTTCTAAGCCCTAAGGGAAGCCGATGGGAATCGGGTTATATGGACGCTTCGCCACTGATAGGTAGTGTTTTCAGATTTTATTTAATGTAAAAAAACATTGTTTTAATGTGCATAAACAAACAACAGCAACACAACCTTTAAAATCTGCAACAATTTAAGTAGATAATATGTTACTTAGGTTGTCTTTTGCTAAATTATATGGTTACAAATAGTTCTGTCTTTACCATAGTAAAGTCCAATGTTCAATGGCTTATGAACATTATGATTAATAAATCTATGTTTGTTTTTGTGTCAATCATAATCATTTAGGAAACAAACAGTTTTTTTAATATCTTAATTAAATACAATTTTTACTTAAAAACTAATAGTTTCATAGAAATTTAATGCAATTTTACAGAAAGATATGCTGTTATAGATACATAATTATTAATTACTTATTTATTAACAGGTTTTGTAATTTTAATGTGTAAATAGGCAAGCTAATATTAAATATATCAAGGACCTTAAATTCTTCATTGTAAGTCTTAACGCTACGTTTGAGGAAACAGTTGCTAGTATAAATTGATCTATACAAAGGAACCAAAAATACATTTTGTGAACGAGAACCAGTTCTAGGTACTTTAAAATCGATACATTCCAAAATGTGTGAGGCGTCAATGTGGTTATTTATAATTTTAAAAAGATAAATTTGGTCAAACATTTTCCTGCGGTTTACAAGACTCGTTAGTGAATGTCGACTGAGTGAGGTTATAAATTTCTTCTGAACCCTCTCAATGCGGGCAATATGACAAGAGTAATACGGTCTCCAAATTATGCAAGCAAAGTCTAATATGGACCGAACAAAGCTGAAGTATAAGATTTTTAACGTGTGGAGCTGTTTAAAAGGTTTTGAAATTCTTAGTATAAATCGAAGTTGACGAAATGCTCTATTGACAATATGGTCGATGTGAAAATTAAATGACAATTTGGAATCCATGATTATACCAAGGTCACTAATAGTTGTGACCCTATTGAGAGGATTGCCATTAATTTGGTAATCAAAGTTAAATGGGTTGTGTTTGTGAGTATAAGACATCACGGAACATTTATCAAGATTTAAGAAAAGTTGATTTGCTAAGCAATACTCAAATAATTTGTTTAAATCACATTGCAGTTGCTTGAAATCATCTAAGTTATCAATTATTTTGAAAAGTTTTGCGTCATCAGCGTATAATAATAAATTTGAAAAACGTATAACCTTGTTAATATCATTAATATACAGGATGAACAGCAAAGGACCGGCATGTGACCCTTGGGGTATTCCCGAAGGAATATCCATGAATCTGGAAACATAACCTTTTATAGATACTGCTTGGGAACGATTTTTGACATAGGAAGTTATCCAGCAGTAGATCGCCATGTATACCGATGTTCCAAAGCTTTTCTAAAAGTAGATCATGATTTATTTTATCGAAAGCTTTGGAAAAATCAGTATACACGACGTCTACTTGTAGCTTTTTATCCATGGCATTTAATAAGTAAGCATATTTGTTTCAACTGAACGGCCCTTACAAAAACCATGTTAATATTGCAGAGTCCTTAGTAATATGTTCGCCTTTTTATGTGTAAGCCATAAAACCAATTGTAATACCTCAATCGTGGGTATCGCAGACACAATAGATTTTCAATTGTTATGCGACAGCCAGGTGCCGCTTGGGGATTGATGGGTTAAGGAAAATTGTATGGAGATATTTGACCTCCTTGGATAGAATTTCAGATACTTTTTATGTGGAAAATGTTTTTCTTTCCACATATTAGATGAATTTCTGTAGAACGAAGATGCAGACAACATTTTTCCAGATTTTTGTCCTTATGCAGTGTATTGTACAAATATAAATCACTTAATAATCATAATAATTAATAAGTGTACCTTTGTTAATCATTCGATCGCAGATTTTTGGAAAGCGATTGTTAACAATAGATTAACAATAGATTTCCAAGAATCCGCGATCGAAGGATTTATATGCTTCATTCTGTACATAATATGTAACACATCTATACTAATATTATAAAGCAGAAGATTTTGTTTGTTTGTTTGTACTCACCAATCTCGGGAACTACTGGTCCAATTTAAAAAAAAAATCAGTGTTAGCCCATTTATCGAGGAAGGCTATATTTTGCCTATATTTTGTCACACTAAGACTAATAAGAGCGAAGAAATAGAGAAAAATGTGAAAAAAAGGGGGAGAATTCATTTGAAAGGGCTTATTTAAAACGCACAAATCTCAGGAACTACTGGTCCGATTTGAAAAATTCTTTCAGTGTTAGAGAACCCATTTATCGAGGAAGGCTATAAGCGATATTTTATCACGCTAAGAGTAATAGGAGCGAAGAAATAGAGGAAAATGTGGAAATGTGAAGGATCATAGGCTATTTTTTATGGACTAAATTGTCTGTGAAATATCTAATTTACGCGGGCGAAGCCGCGTGGAACGTCTAGTGAATAATTAATTGTTTATAGGGATAAGACCAAATTGTAACGGTACAGCAAAAACTAGATCCAAGTCATGTCACAATACTGTTTTTACGCAGGTGAAGCCGCGCGCAACTTCCAGTTGTAGATATAAAGATTTCTCTCAAGATTTCAGTTACAATGTATCATATTCTTTATTTTATTGCTATGACGCAAATTCAATGGGCATTATTTTTTAAAATATTTTTTTAAACATTGTCAACCTGGTAACATTTTTCTGCTTATGAAACAAATATTTACTCCATGCGTCTTACACTCTCACATTATCTGTCAAAAAGTTTTTTCAATGTGTCAGAGTAAATATGAATGGACTTGTTTGTGAATACTGATTACTGAATATCCTTACATTTCATACATACTTCACATACGCACACCAACACCTGATACGCGCACTGTCTACTTACGACCTTATAAAACTCGGCCTTAAATTACCTTCCAAGCAGGATCATAAATAATATGAATAATGAGTAAGCTGTCCACGGTGGTGGAAGCACTCTACCTGCCAAAACCTACATCTCACCTTTTTTTTTTTTTTAAGGAGAGGAAATGCATTACGCATCCCCCGCCCCTTTGGGGGAAGGGGTAGGGGTATGTCGGACTCCCTCCGCAGCGCTTGCCGCTTCCAGCACCACATCACTGCAGCAGCCTATGCCGCCGCCTGTCTTCACCGAGAGGCTCCCCGGGCATCGGAGGAGCCCAACTCCTCGGGGCCTATATTGTGTGCGGTGATCCCCCGACCAGCCGCCCACAGGCCTACGCTTCAACCTCCATTGCGGGGGCGACTTCACTCGCCCCGGCCTTATCGGATCCAGGCCGCTTACGCGGCCGAGCCCTGGAGGGAGCCTTACGCTTACGCCTCATGCCGGGAGGCTTGCCGACTGTGATACAGCCGTTAGCCCCTAGCACGTGGTCGCTCTTCCTGCCGAGCTCTGCGCAGAAGAAGCAGCTAGGCTCTTCCGGGCAGTCGGCGGCCTTGTGCCCCGGCTTCCCATAACGGAAGCAATTCCCGCTACGGTCTACCGGTGACTGGCAGCTCGGTGCCAGGTGGCCGGTGTCCAGGCATCGATAGCACCGCTTTGGCCTCGCGGCCAGCAGCACCACCTTTGCCAGGACCCATCCCACCTGCAACCGCCCAGAAGTTACTAACTTCTTAGCGGCAGCCGTGGGGACATGGAGCCACACGCTCCGTGTGCCCCTGGGGCCCACCGTGATTCTGCCCGACCGGATGTCAGTGGCCGGGCAGCCGCCTTCTTTTGCCGCCGCCTTGGTGACATCGGCGGCGGTCGCTGCGTCGTCCACGCCAGAGACAAGCACATCTACTTTTTGTACAGGACGAGCGATTCTCACGGCGTCCCTGTCGAGGACCTCCCTCATTTTGGAGGTTTTTTGGAGGTTCGCGAGGACGTCCGCCTTCTGCTGGGCGTCTTCTCCGGATACCTCCAGTATCCGGGCGCCCGTCCTTGCCAGTTGAAATCGGACTCTGTTCCTGTGGTGTATACCCACTTCTTCCAGGTCGATCCGACTCGAGGCCTCCTTCAATATAGATGCGTATGTCACGCTCTCGTCCACCCCCTTCTCTAACGTAAGAGTAATGGCGGCGGATTTGAACGGACGCAGCTTTTTCTTCTTTTTCTCAGGAGCTGCCTTTTTGGCAGCTCCCTTATCCTTCTTCTTCTTTCTCCCTCGCGGTTCCACTCTGGACCACGAGGGGTCCATCGCAGACGGGGCGGGTGTTCTTGCCCTCGTCTGTTCGGCCTCACGTGCGGCCATCGACTTTCTCTTCTTCTTCTTTCCCTTCTTTTCTCCTTCTTTAGGCAACACGCTGGTGGCAGGTGCCTGTGATGGCCCCGCCTCTTCCGCAGCGGCCTTCTTCTTCTTAGCCGGTGGCTTATTTACAGCCACTGGCGGTCCTTCCTCAGCTGGCGCTTCCACCGCTGCATCGGAAGCTAGCGGCGGCCTCCGCCTTGGCTCTGGCAGGAGACGATCCTCCAGGCCTGCGAGTCGCGCATTCAGCATGTTGCCGAAGGTCCCAATGTTGGAGCGTGAGACCTCCGACAACAGCTTCTGTATCTCGTCCGTGGCGGGCTTGGAAACTTGTCGCCGCAGCTCCTCCAGCTCCCGGCGCATGGTACCGATTTGCTGTTGGAGCTGCTGGTTCTGCGGTTCCAAAGCCCGCATTTCATCATTTTGGCAGCGGTCCCTCATGTCGGCGAAGGCCTCCTGTATGTTGGCGACCGCCTCCTTGAGGCACCGCTGAAATGTGACTTTGAGATTGGAGGATTTGCTGGCGACCATAGAAATGGTCTCCAGCGACTTCTCCACGCTTGCGCTTAGCGCCGCGCTCGTCCTCGCTGCATCCTCTGCAGCCGGTGTGGGGCTCTTGCGAAGAGAGGCTCGCGCCTCCCTCGCCGCCCGAGCCGTCTCAGGAACTTGCTCCTTAGCAAGCGGCGGGAGGCTCTCCGCCTTTTCCCTGTTTTGACCTGGCCGCCTAGGCCGGCCTCGTCCTCTCTTGGGTGGTGCTGGCGCCGTCACCTTGCTGGTTGACGGCGGCACTTCGACTTCATCAGGGATCCTCCTCTTGAGAGGAGTCGTTCGTCCAGAGCGTACGGGCAGTCCCCAGGAGTCCAGCGACATGTTGCTGCCGGACTCCGAGTAACAGCCCTCGCTGTCGGTATTACTCCAATCATGAACCGGACGACCATAAGTGAACTCAAAGTAGTCCCGTCTTATGCCGTCCGTATCGCCCCTCGCAACTTTTTTATCAATTAATGCTCCGAGCCGGCGCACCGCATCGGGCTGCGGCACGGAGAAATCGACGTCCTCGTCGGTAAGTGGTTCCCTGGCCGGTGCGGTTAGGTGCACCGGCTTGGGATCCGCGCGCTTCTTGGCGCTTCGTTTTTTCCTCCTCTCCTCCTTCTCTTCTTCCTTCCTCGCAGCAGTTGGCCCCTCCGTATACACGGGCCTGACACTGTCCGTAGACAGTGTGTGGGATTCTCCGGCTCCTGAAGAGCCGGGACCCACCCGGAGAATACTTTCCCTGTTGCGATCTGCCATATCTTCAAACTCCGACACCCCGGGTCGCGGGCCTGTTCGTCACACTGCAGGCGCAGCCAAACACACACACAAACACTCGCACATACCGGCATTCAGCCACCCCTCCCGTGTCACCGTGAAAAGGCTCACGATGGCACGGGGGAGGTGCCCAGGGACACGACGTGGACGGACCGGTATCGCCCCCACCTACATCTCACCTGCTTATAGTTTTACAAACTGATTGCAGATAAAATTGGACAAAAAAAATATTTTTGGTAATATACTTAAATTATTTTTACATCTTTTTTAACATTTTATTTACTTAAATTTAAAAATATAATAACGTATCCAGATTTAGAAAAAATACATTCACATGGAACGGAAGTTACCATTATATTACAGTACAGTGCTCTTCGGAGCAGGGGGTCAATTACTGATGATTATAAAACATTATAATTTACCTATGCACGCAACGCAACACTAAAAAAATTATGACAGCCGAATTCACCCGATTTGGACCCGAACGACACGACAACGAACCAACGAAAGTCGCGACTCGCGCGCGATCGGCAGCGCGAGCGGCGCTGCGCTAGGTCAGTGACCGCGCGATACGTTATAACCATAGTATATTGAGGGGAAGTAAGTTATCTTCATACAAAGGCACCGCGCGCGTTTGTATGTGTGCGCCATAATATCAATGCGTCGCCGCACGCACACTTATTAAAATCTCGGACCGTTTTCGGACCGTACCAGGCGGGGCTAACACTTTACGCTGCACGCCCGCGTCGCGCCACGCCGTGCCAAACGAATCAAAAAAGTCCGATCATAATCGCAGTAGTAATAAATATTGCTGTGTGTTTGGGTGTTTTAATGGTAATGCAACAATTCCAGAATTGTCTTTGTTTAAAATTTAAATTACCAGCTGAACAGGAAAGGTAAGTACTACTCACTTATTCTAGCATAATATAATTTTTACTTGATGATCACTGATCAGATACCTACTTCTTTTTTTATTGTATTAGTTTTCTATCACACAAACTTTCCCACTAGAACATAGTATCCATATCCATACTAATATTATAAATGCGAAAGTGTGTCTGTCTGTCTGTCTGTCTGTTACCTCTTCAAGCTCAAACCGCTGAACCGAATTTGCTGAAATTTCACATGGAGGTACTTTGAGTCCCGAGAAAGGACATATCATATAGGATAGTTTTTATCCCGGAAAAATGTACGGTTCCCGCGCGATATGAATTTTGGCGCAACGGAGTTGCGGGCGTCATCTAGTAAAATATAAGAGAATGTTTTAGGTAAGTACTTTTGATCAGTCAACTAATTTGCCGCTATTGCTTTGTTGACGTTTAGTAATGCCGATTTCTCTGTATTGTAGGTATATAGTATTAACACCTTCACTGCGGCAAGTAAAATCTTAAACCTTCGTCTGGTGCGGCGGCGGGCCAAAGTGTGCCCCCAATGATTTTTCCGCCAGTGCGGGGTAGGCCTTTCTCGACCCACCAGCACAAGGTTAGATAACTTTGCGAAAACATAATGTAGGTGTACAGTTTTTGGACTGTTGGAATAACCTTGAACCCAACTATTTTAGATTTGATTCGCCCCGGGATCTGCCAAACAGGAAATGAGAAATAAACCAGGGAAAGTGGCGGGCCGATATCGACCCGAACCGCACTAGAAAGTATTTTTAGTAGAGATGGGAAAGACAAAAATAAGGGGATATCGAAAATATATTTTTTTATTAATATATTTAAATTCCTGTCTTTAAAACACAAAGCCCGTTTTTGTTTGCACATTCTGCAGTATGTTTTATTTTTTTTTTAATTTATTTTTGATTCGACACTCCTCATGGTTTCTCCCAGTTTTTCATATCACCTTGCACAATTTCGCCGTTTAACGCTCATCTCAAGGACATGATTTTTTGTTTCCTGCTATCGTCCGTTGTTAATTTTATAAAGTGAATAATTATTGTTTTTTAAAAAGATAAAACCGACTTCAAAATCGTACGTAATTGGGAATCAAAATTACCTATTTTAAACACTACTGAACCGATTTTGATGAACAGTATTCCAGAAGTTAAATAGTACCCAGTACGAAAAAAGAATTACTTGAATCGGACTAGTAGTTCCGAAGATAAAAACATACATGAATATGTATGTCACTGTAGAAATTTGTCACATTTATTCAGATGCTGATAATATAGAGTAAAACATGTTAAAACTAGGCAGTTCTGAAAATAATACATACAATATACAGGTTGAATTGATAACCTTTTTTGAAGTCGGTTAAAAAACGCAACGTACGTCAGCTACGACTTACGATAGATTGCACATCACTAACTGATGCGGACGCTCGGTGCGGTATCGGGTCGTCAACCGCCTGCTTGTACGGCGGGCTGCAATAGGCCCACTGCCTCACTGAGTTGAGTTTTGACACCTCCAGTGCGTGGTGGGCCGATAACGACCTGCCATATTTTTTTATAGGAAAGACCTATAATTTTAAACATAATCTCAAATATATATTTGCCTCTGTCGTACCTTTATAAACACCTGAGATAATCGATCCGCACCGAGTGAAAGAACATAGTTTTCTTCGTCCGCACCAGCTGAAATTCCGCGGCGGGCCGATTTCAGCCCGCCCCGCAGTGAAGGTGTTAACTAACTACTTACAGTCAATTACTTATTTTAGATCGTAATTTAAAAAAAGTTATTGACTAATTGTAAATCAGATATTAGTTACACACATAAAGCAAAGTTCGAATCATAACAACAGATTTGTTTATAGTAGGCACCTATAAGAGACAGGCGTTAGTTTTTAATGTTGTTTTAAAGGATATATTTATAATTTTATTTAGACATCGGAGTATATGCACGATCCAAGTGCCGAAATTAATATGCATGCAAATATGCCCGAAAATTGGCCGAAATATGGACAATCAAGAGTCACTTATTATTATTAAAAGTCGGAAGACCGCGAAGTTGCCGCTGTTCATGCGGTTGCGAACAAAGCGGTCCGCGCTTGCCGCTCCCACATCAAAACGCCGCCGCGGCCCGCGCCGCCGCCGCCTTAAGAGCCCGGGTTACGCGCTCGATAAAATCAAATTCGATACCGCGCCAGTACAAGTTTTATATGTTGCTGTCTCGCTTCGCGCGCCTCAGACGCCTTCCACGGCAGCGTATTATATGTGTGCGTGCGTCGTCATTCATTATTTTACTCTGATCAAGTTATTCAAGCCGTGCGTTTGTTGCGAACTTGCGATTATATTTTACTGTTTCATGAATCATTAACAATATTGTTTTTGTGGTTGTTTTATATATTGGAATAGTAGGAATACGGGCGCGGGCATAGTGTCGTCGATCTTGTCACTGAACTGAACAGAATACAGATTCTACATAATATATTAAAATAATATACTTACTATAATATCTACATTGGACTCTTCACAAATCACACCACGTCAGCCTGGCCCCGTGCTAAGTACACTAAGAACTTGTGTTACAACTTACAAGTACCAGACATATAATACCGGATATATTATAATTTATACTAGCGACCCGCCCCGGCGTCGCACGGGTATAAAATATATAGCCACTGAAAAAATGATTAAAATCAATAGCCTATGATCTACTTCTTATCTGTGCCAAATAACATAAAAATTGCTCAGTAATTCGCGAGATAATTTTCCCCCGTTTCAAATAATTTCCAACGTTTTATCCACATACTCCTATTAGCCTTAGCGTGATAAAATATAGCCTATACTCTATAGCCTCCCTCAATAAATAGGCTATCTAACACTGAAAGAATTTTTCAAATCAGACCAGTGTTCCTGAGATTAGCGCGTTCAAGTTAGCCCTTTCAAATAATTTCCCCCGTTTTTTTCCACATTTTCCTCTATTTCTTCGCTCCTATTAGTCTTAGCGTGATAAAATATAGCCTATAGCCTTCCTCGATAAATGGTCTAACACTGAAAGAATCATCAAAATCCGTTGCGTAGTTTTAAAGATTAAAGGGAACAAATGGACATGAGGGAAAAAAGGGACTTTGTTTTATAATAAGTACCTATATTATTTAGATATAGATTTCCTTTTTATTATACTCAACTTATTTAAGATCCATATTTCCATACTAATTGTAAAAAATTAATAAAAAGTGTGTCTGTTTGTCTGTTATTAGCTTATTACCTCTTCACGCCCAAACCGCTGAACCGATTTTGCTGAAATTTGGCATGGAGATACTTTGAGGCGGTTCCGAGTCTTTGTCCTTTGACATATAATACTTTTTATCCCGAAAAAATGCACGGTTTCCGCGCGATAAACTAGTTTCGGCGCAACAGAGTTGCGGGCGTCATCTAGTTTTTACAATATTATTATACACATATTTAATACACATCCATGAGTCATGACTCATGAGTCATGAGTCATGACCCAGGAAAACGTTTTGTTCCGTCGGTGGGATTCGAATTTCGAACCAGCGACCCCCGGCTTGAGCTACCATGCGCTCAACCACTGCGCCACAGAGGTCGACGCTTTTATTTAAAAATTATTAAAAGACAGTACGTAACAATAAAGTTTCAAAAACAGAAAAAAGGCTACTCCAAATATTCCTCACATTGTTATCATTCAAAATAATAAAATCGGACAAGTGCGAGTTGGACTCGCCCATAAATGGTTCCGCAATCCGCAGCAACAATAAGGTTTATTTTTATGAAATTATAAGATTTTTTTTTATAGTTTCGGAGAAAAGTGGCTGTGACATACGGACAGACAGACACACAGACATGACGAATCTATTAGGGTTCTGTTTTTTGCCATTTGGCTACGGAAGCCTAAAAATCAAAAGAGCATTATTAATTACTAGCTGTTGCTGTTCAGTGTTAGATAGCCCATTTATCGAGGAAGGCTATAGGCTATATTTTATAACGCTAAAACTAATTGGAGTGAAGAAATAGAGAAAAATGTGGAAAAACGGGGGAAATTATATGAAATTGCTTATTATCTTAATATCTACTGGAGCAATTTTATGTTATTTGGCAAACATAAAGAATAGACCACTTGAAGGGACATAGGCTATTTTTTGCGGAAAAATGTACGGTTGCGTGAAATTCCTAAATTACGCAAGCGAAGCCGCGCGGAATATCTGTATATATAATAAAAATAATACTTGGGATGTGATCTACTATGATAATGCGAACGAAGTCGCGGGCAACAGCTATATTATAATAAAGTCATAGGAAAGTCAATTCTGTACATTGAATATTTTTGTACAATAAATATTAATACCTACTTGGGATGTGAACTACTATGCTAACGCGGACGAAGTCGCGGGCAACAGCTAGTATGGAATAATCGTTGTCGAAAATATGCTATACTAGACGTTCCGCACGGATTCGCCCACGTAAATTAGACATTTCACAGACAAATTAGTCCAAAAAAATTGCCTATAACCCTTCACGTGGTCTACTTTTTATCTGACCCAAATAACAGAAAAATTGCTTTAGTAGTTCGTGAGATAAGCCCTTTCAAATAATTTCCCCCGTTTTTTTTTTCAGATTTTCCTCTATTTCTTCGCTTCTATTAATCGTAGCGTGATAAAATATAGCCTATAGTCTTTCTCGATAAATGGACTAACACTGAAATAATTTTTCAAATCGGACCAGTAGTTAGTTCCTGAGATTAGCGCGTTCAAACAAACAAACAAACCAACTCTTCCGCTTTATAATAATATTATTTAATTATTAAAGTATTTATATTATTTAATTGAATAAAACTGACATCAGGAAATAATTACTTACTAAAAATACAAACTAAAATAAAATATACAAACATAGGTATACAAACTTAGAATACAAGTTCAGTTTTATATTTTACTTTATTTCAAGACAGAAATTAGCAAGTCTGTTCAGGAGTTCTCGAGTTTTAGCGAGACTAACGAAATTAATTATACATAATATCAATGTATATTGTATAATCATATTATAATATTATGACTATCGCTAATATTCCTAAACGTTATTTACAAAATACAGTATATAACAAAATAATAATATTATGATTTATGATATTCATAATTATTATTTATTTTAAACTACTGTGTGATACATCATACATCCCACCTTTCGGTATCCATTATTAATTATTATCAAAAGTTTAAGCACCACAAATCAAAATAATTTTATTTTGTTCAAGCAATTGTCTTCAAGTATCACAAAAAACTATCAAAATCAACATTCAACAACAATAACATTCTCTCGATCGCGGATTCTTGGAAATCTACTGTTATCGCGCGCGCGGTCGCATTCGACCGCTTGGAGCTTGAGGGAATATTGTACTTGAATAATGAATGCCTTGAATGAATTATTGTCACGTGTATCGGTTACACCACTCCGCCGCGCCGCCCGGCCTGGCCTCCCGCCCCTCCCGCCCCGTTGCCGCGCTCTGTCGTGTGAGCGGATCGGCACGATACCATGTTGGAAATTATAGAGAAATTTCGTTGCGTTTACGAATACCAAAAATGATGAATGAAAATTTATTATATTGCCATTCTTTTGAAGACATTCTGTAACTACACAATATAAGCTGTGGTCCCAGGAAAAATACATTACGATTCGATGAGTTTTTAATATAAAACAAGTGTGCGAAAAGTATGTCGACAATGGCGTAAAAATTTATGAAATGTAATCGCTTATATTTTTTAGTGTGTAAATATTTTGAAGTTAATTTTTGTTCAGGAACCTAGGTAATTACTATTTTAAGCTGAAAAATAACTCAAACATGTTAAATATTTTCGTATGACAAAATGATTTTGGTATTACGTTTGTATGAGAATTTCGAGGGTAACCCGGCCCCTTAAATTGACAACCCTAAGACAGTATGTAATTAAATCGCGGATTGGGCCGGAGTTACCCTATTTCCCCCCCTTTTACTATGTTATAACGTAGCGTCTTATGCATAGTTTTATAGCGCGCTACTTTTTTCAGCTATATGTTATATTAACCACCACTAATAAAAATACACTTAGTTCGAAATTCAAAAATTCGTAAATTTCGCGATGTGCATGTAATAATTTCATACATTCGTGTAAACATCGGGGTCATTATAAAGGCATCGTAGAGGATTCGAGTAGCGCTGGAATCTGGGACGGGCGCTCAGGTGAATGGACAGGGCGAAAGTAAAAGTTTAATATAGGTACGGAAAGCGGCGCCGCCGGCCGCACCGCAGTACGCAGCGGAGCCACTGATTTCCTGCTGCCAGTAGGTATCTCGAATAGTATGGACCACAGACCATAGATCAAGATAGATACCGCATGTCGCTCCATTTGTATGAAAACGAGCGTGTCACTTTGTTCCTACCACTGTGACGTACCGATGATAAGAAACGTGTCCATTATAAAGGCCAACATTTCTATTTGAATTTCTACAGCTCAATACGGCACTTTTAGGCATTTAGGCATTTTTAAGATTCCGATTGACGTCCGATTCCGATAGCAGACTAAAGAACAGACTTTCGAAAGACGAGCATTGCTCGTCGTTTGGGAACGCGATATGGCACGCGAAGTACATACACATGCGGTATCTATCTTGATCTATGTCTGTAGTGTGAACAGATAGTACAACTGATTTAAACTCCCTATTTACGTGTAACTCATCACGTAAATAGGGATTTTGATCTTTGGTATGATTTAATACATGCCTAAAGTAATTTTGGCCATCTAAGGCTACTTTTAATCCCAAAAAGTATGGTGTTCCTGTGGTATATTATGATATGTAACAGTAATTATTGTAATAACAAGGTCTTGCCTATTTACAAAGCTGTGGGTAAATATTATAATATGAACTAAGTACATTAAAACTTTCCAACAAAAAAAGTTAAGTTCCTAGTACTACTTGAGATCTGTGTTTGTCGTTTGGGTTACATATTACTTGTACATTGTAAATAATTTCATCTCATTCAAAAGGGGTTGTTAGGGGTTGAAAATGCGTAAATTTGTTCAAAATAAGTTCGTTCCAAAAATTCGTCACAGATGGCGCCAAGAGTCTCCTACATCGCGCTATCGCTTGCTCATACGTCTTTCTATAAGAGGTGGTACCATGTTAAATTAGGTTTTCCGATTTTTTCGATTGTTATACACGTTATTAAATAACTTACTATTCAGTAGGTACTTTATCTATGTAGTGACATAATCTTAAACCTACCAATGATAAATAGTTTATGGATAAAGATAAAGTTGTGTAATAGGGGCTAAATAAGCTTTAAATTTGGTATAAATAAAGTTTAAATTAAAAATGAAATATTATGTGCACACTGCACAGCTGTTTTTGGGTAGGTATTTTGATTTAAGGGGTACCAGGTTTTTAATTTAACACCAAATTTGTTGACACCGCGAAGACCACGCGGACGAAGTCGCGGGCAACAGCTAATTTCATATAAATCCTGAAGTTTCTACTAGAGATGTGCCGAGTGGCAAATTCCCCACTGCCGGAAATATTCCCAATCTTGCCATTGCCAGCAAATTTCCATTTTGCCGGGAAAATAGGCAATGTTGCCGATCTATTTATATAGCTTTATTATAAAATAATTCTGATTATTTTGTCAACAAAATAAAATACTTAATGATCAAAGCAACCCAATTTGGTTTTGGAACGAAGTTCCTTATCGCTCATTTTTTCAGCGTAAATTTGAAAGCTAGACAACGATATTTGACCTTCATTTGACCTTTTCCCCTTTTTTATTAGTACCTGCATGTTACGGGCAGATGGCGTTGATAGTAAGTATTCCTGTGAGTCAACTAGATGGCGTTTTTTAAAATTTAATATAATAAAAGTCTCGTTAGTTAGTTGACAAATATGTGTATCTCAAGAACCGCTATAGCTAGTCTTCTGAAATTTTCACAGATTGTGTATATCTGTTGCCGCTATAACAACAAATACTGAAAACAAAATAAAATTAATATTTAAGGGGACTCCCATACAACAAACGTGTTTTTTTCGGCCTTTTTCGCTTTATATCAATAATGGCAAGAGGTAGGGACTTGAATGTTTCACACATTTTTTTGTTGTTTGTGTACTTGAATATTTAATAATAATTTTAAAATAAAATAAAAATTTTAGGGGTCTCCCAAACAAAAAACACAATTTAAGACTATTTTTGATATGTATCGGTACGGAACCCTTCGTGCGCAAGTCCGACTCGCACTTGGCCGATTTTATTCCCTAGCGCAAGTTATATAAGTAACATATATTTGGAAAATATCTATTACTACAGGCAATTTTGCCAGTAATATTCCCGGCAATTTTCTGGCAATTTTCCGGCAACATTGGCAGTTTGTGTCAAGGATATTTATTTTTTAAATATTTCTTATATACAACATTAAGATACATTTATTTTATGAGTTTTCTAGACCTATCTGTCCAATATTGTTAATATTTAGCCAATGTTCCCCAAAATTTCCACTTCGGGCAATCTTGCCGGCAGCGTTGCCGGCAATATTCCCACCCTCGGCAATATTGCCGGCAACGGCACATCCGTAGTTTCTACCAACTTTAATCTATTGGCACTATAAATAGTTTTTGTAAAAGGAAGTCCCTGGTTTGTTTTCCTGACCAAAAAACTATTTGTGCAATCATTCATGATACGGTCAATCAAAAAACAATGGATAATAAAATAGAATGTAGTGACCTCCAATACAAGTGCGGTGGAGCGACCCAAGGCTCTTTTCCTTTGGTATGTTTGGTTTAATTGATTTAAAATTCAGTTTTTTACATATTGACAAATTATCCAACGAAATTATTAACATTTAAATTAAAATAATAATATTGTGCAATGTACATAATATATGTAGTACCAACTTTGATTTGCATTTTATCAAATTATTTTAACCAATCCCTAAGACTTGCCCGTAACTCTGCCGTTTGTTTGTCGTGCGAGAACCGTACTTTTTACCAAGATAAAAACTATCCTACGCTATATCATATCCCGGGATTCAAAGTATCTCCAATACTAATAAGATTTCGTTTAGGGGTTTAGGTGTGAAAAGTTAATAGACAAACATTTAAACTTTTCCATTTATAATTTAGATTTTCCTTTCCAATATGGCTATGTAACTAATTTTATGTAGGAATATTATAATAGGTAATAATACTTTATTAGACATTCTCTTGAGTACTTGACCTACGCCATACTTATCTTGTAGTATATCAAATAGTGTAATGATAAGAACAGGGTAAGTGCTATAAGTGGTTCATCCTCACTGTTGAGTAACCAGAAGAGTACCTAACTCAAGGAGTCAAGAGCCAAGTGGCTCATTAGTAATTATTGTGTGCTATTGACAAAGCTGTCACACCTTCACTGATTATAACGGTAAATCACGTAGGTAGTAGGGTTGTTGAGGAAATGATTATGAGGAAGAGGAGGAAGAGGAATTGTCACGCGCAAATTTAGAGGATGCGGATGAGAAAGCGGATGAGGAATAGGATGATAGGAAATTATAAATACTAGCGGACCCAACCCAAAAGCCTTTGTCCTGTCTGTACATAATAATACACAAAAAAATATTAAAAGGGCATTTTCCAGTGGCCCAAACTGCAGCAGAGTTCGTAGATAGGGGCGGCAAAATTAAAGTGGCCTATACTCATGAAAAACATATTTATCCAGCACTGACATGTAGATTGTAAGTTGTGACATTGTAGCTATCATGATTGTATGAATTTGAATGAAACAAACATGCATTTCTTTACATTTATTTAGTAAACATTTACCGAAATAACTCGTCCTCTACACGTTTTATGTATCATGTGACGAAGGCGTGAGTACTACATGCTCAACAATCATATTGACCCTATATCACTTGACCAATCAACGAGGCATCCCAGGAATGTGCAATGTGCATGTAAGCCGCGTACGTCACAAAGCATTTTCTACTTTATTACTCGCGTTAAGAGTCCGTATACGAAATTTTGCCGATTTCGCTCATTTAACAGACGTGATTTAACAGTTAAAATACAGTATTTCTATAAGTTTTAATGCACAACATGTAATATCATTTCAATTATAATATAGTGTTGGAGCTAGATTTTTTATTTTTTTTCAGGTATCTTTAAATAATCCAACTCAAACCCGCGACAGTTTTGTGATTTTTGCTGTAAAAGGTTTAGAATATCACCTTTTTATGGATTGTATTGACGTCTTAACGGTATGAAAAAAATACAATGTACTGTTGAGAAAGTCGTCTATAAAGTGTTGGAATTACTTTTTATCACTTCAATATAAAAAAACCATTTAAAAACAGAAAACCTCTATCTGTCCGCTAACTTGGCGATCGTCCTTTTTCACCTGGCATATGAAAGACGGGCGTGAGTGTGAAGAGAGCAGTAGAAAATAGAGGACGGGCTCTTAATAAGGTTAATTTAATTGTACAATTATGATTGTTATCAATGATTTTAGTCAACCTTGGCGTGGCCTGTCATAGGATACATGGATATTGGCAACGCGAGATCCGTAAGAACTGGTTTAGGTACGTGTCCTTAGTATTTGATATTTATAGTCACTGTTCACTTTTACACTGGCAATGTAAGGTTGCGAATTGCGATACATTGAGGTCCACTTGCGCTGATCTGGGTTTAAATTAATCCAGGGTTAAATGAAAGCTCTCTTGTATGATTGTAACAGTAAACAATACTCCCTTATTTTGCACGGGGAAATGCTTTACTCCGGCGGATTGGGGATATCAGGTACTAGGATGCTCCACTTCACATGGTACTCCATTCCCCGCCTAGGCAAATTCCCTAACAAACTAAAATATTTTTTTAAAGCTTTCTTATTGCTCTTTAACATTGTTTAATACATTTTACAAAAAAAAAAAAAAATACCTCACACCAATCTTGTAGATGATCTTTGAGGAAAGATCCAGGGGATCCCCAGATCTAAGGAAATTAATTTTTTGTGAGACGTGTGGTTTCCGAAATATCACAAAAATAGTATTGTCTATTCGGTAATTTATTGTAACATTTCAATGGACTATACTGTAGCTTAGGGCATCGAAAGCCGGACCCAATTTACACAACCCGGGTTTTCGGGTTTTGTTAAATGAAAACCCGGGTACCCGGGTTTTTCGGGATTTTCGGGTTTTCTTAAAATTCAAAGATAAACGATGCAAAAATACTTTAAATATGTTTTTCAGCGATTGCCAGCATCTTTCCAGTAAAATACTATTTAAATACCATAGTGTGCGATCACGGCAGTGCCCAACCAAGTCTCGAGTGAACGGGCACGACCATATCATACTTTTATCGAAGCGACTATTTACCTCTCCTATATTTTGGATCCTATTAAAGCAAGGGATTAAGATTTTCGGGCCAAGATTAAGCTTTACCTCCAAATTACATATATTATTAAATGTATTTGTATTTTATGAAATGTATAAAAATCTATCAAGAATTTTTAAAGACGGTAAAATATGGAAGTATAACCTTAAATAATAAACGTATGCCAATAAATCTTTATTTGGATCTAATTGATGTTGGCATACTTTATACCCGTAATTAAATTTTTGAGCCTAGTTTTTACCTGAAATTGTCTTTTGTCTGCCTTGCCACGGTATGAAGCCGAATGTTCTTTGCAATTTAAGGTAACTTTTTTGTCATCTAACTTACTGGAAAATCTTACATTACACTACACCTCAAAGCTTTTTGTAGTCATTAGTTCTAGTCACAATAGACAGAATTCATGTCAGATTACCATGTAATTAATCAAACCAGACCATATTATGGCAAATGCTGAAGGTAGCTTTTAGTGAATTTGGAACATTTAAACCAAGGCTGCTCAACCCCAGGCCCGCGGGCCACATTATGCCCGCGAAAGAATTTTAAATGGCCCGCACAAGAAAGTTTTGAATACCCGCCAAACTGAGAAATCCCGCCTAATTGGCTGCCGCGAAGGAACGAATTAACTACCTACTACGCTGTTCGTGCGGTCATACCTACTATGCGGTCCCGCGCACTTCCTGACAGTCTCAGTCTTCTGGAAATTGGTACCAAAAGAAGACTTTCCTGCAATAACTGATCTAGCGCTACAGTTTTTATGTAGTTTTGAATCAACATAATATGTCTGTGAAAAAGTGTTTTCAGACCTTAATTATGTTAACACGTTCGCTGCGGTACGAGACCTTATGAATCTCGTTAGTGATTTTCCTCCGGTGCGGAGGTGAATTTGTATGTTTTACTCGTTCTGGCAAATTAGTTTTCTATACGAATTTTTCAAGTTAAAGTGAGATAACTGAAATTATGATGATTAGGTATATTGGTAGTAATATTTTTTATCAATAAAATCGTACGAGACCTCATGCGTCTCGTAGCGACAATAGAGTAAAAATCTACATCTAGTGCGTTACGAGATCCATAAACACTCGTAAGACGCGCACCCGGAAATTAATTAGTGTTGTGTCTATGTTGTGCTATCGAAAAAGATATTTATTGAAAGTTTAATTCAGAAATTCAAGGGAGAGCTATTTTGATAAAATATTGATAATAGTGAAACAGCAGTATCCGAACATAAATATACTATAAAATATAGTAAAAAAAGACGCTGTGTTGATTGTTATGAGAAAGCCAGATAAACAATGACGAGCAGGGAGGCCGACAAAAAACAAAACAAATAAAAGGGTTTTGTAATAAATGCAAGAAAACTTTATGTTCGTCATGTTTTAATAAAAACATTGAATATTTTGTTACTTGCTACCTTTTTTCAATAAATACTATCGATATTTTTGAATTGTTCAATTTCCCATCACTATTGATTTATCGATATTTAACCAAAATGTGACTTACGAGATCCAAATGAACTCGTATATTTTTGAAATTACGAGGCCCTTAAGTTCTCGTAAATTTATTTTGAGTTTTTCTTAATCATTTTTACTGCTATCTCCGGGCGGTACCAGATACTATAAGATACATTCATTGTTTATCGTTTCATATAAATAAAATACGAAATCAGTCAGTTTTCAGAAAAATATTAAGGTTTTAAGGAAGCCACTCGTACGAGATCTAAAGGGTCTCGGTGCGTCATTGCGAAAGGAAAGTAACGAATACTTACTCTCGTAACGCCAATATGGCAGATCTTACAAATTACCTTACGCAGTGAAGGTGTTAAAAATAAATACCGCACATCATTAACTGAGCAACATATTTCTGACTTGTTGCTACTGCCAACATCAGATTTATCACCAAACATAAATAAATTGTTAAAAGACATACTTACAACTGCTAAAATCTCATTATTAATATAAAAAAATAAAATGCTTATAACCCATTGAAGTTTGATTCGTATTATATTTAATTAAGCCTAAGTTAATGGCCCGTTATAAATGTCGGAATCCACCATTTGGCCCCACTGTAAAAAAGGTTGAGCAGCCTTGATTTAAACCATGGTGGCATGGTGTTACACATAAAAAATTGTCTGTGGTGCTTGCGCTGATAGAAACTCGGCTTCTATTTCATCTGAATTCAGTAAAATCACGTGTTTTAATAGAATTATTGCGGAATTTAATGTGCGGAATCGCACACACATCATCACGGCCGGCTAAAGAAAGCCATCGTTCGTCCTATTATGTGTTACCAACATCAGTCTCTCAAGCAATGAATATAAATCTGCCGCATTTGCCAGACTGCAATACTGGAATACAAAATATGGATTCAGATTATACTTGATGGAAACTCCTCTGCATGGTTTTCTTAGTTTATAGGGGCTAGTTGCTCTCCTAGAACCTTTTTACTGATTGCATTGTCTTAATATTGTCTCTATTTGTTATAATATTATGAATATGACAAAAAACAGAACGACAAACAAAAACCTTTTGAGGTTTAAGTAAGTTACATGACTAAAAATAATGACTTTAAATTGCAAAGAAGACAGCAGTCATACCGCAGCAGGGCACAAAAAATATTTTTATAAAAAATAATGCCAAACATTGATCAGTATAAAATATTACTATTAATTTGACAATCATTCAAAAATATTAATCAAAAATATCTCACTCGAATGAAATTTTCAGTTTATAAAACCAAATAAAGTTTTGTTGACTTATCATTGATTTTTTATGACTGTAGACATTTGTGATTGTTTTAAAAACGATAAATTTCGTATTTACACTGTCTTTGACAATTCCTGGCAGGTTTTTAGATATTCCAGAAATACAAATATCCCTAAGACTTTGTTGATGGGTGTATTTTATCAGCAACAGTCCATACAAGTTACAGCGTTTTGTCACTAATTACTAGTGGTCGACTTGTCCATCATCAAAAGTCTACGGTACTTTCAGCAGACTTAGAAGCTGTCCACACATTATTTTGTAAGCCTTTGATCATAAAGTAAAGAAAACTGTGGCCAATCACTGAATGTTGATTGAAAAGTGAAAACTATAAAATATGTTTAACAAGACTTGGCTTCTATGAAATTTGAAAACTTTCTGCCATGGATAGATTGTTTGAAGAGATTGATTGTTTTACATTGAGTAGTTTTGGTAGGATTTGTAAAATATTAATATTTATAAATATTTTTGTGATAATTAGTCTTTAATGCTCTTAAAACGAAACTTTTACTTTAAAATATTGTACAGGGTGCAATTTAACCTTCCTGTCAATTTTTTTCCAGGGCTTAGGTATCATTAGGAGAGTCCATTTAACCAAAAAGAATTGGGTATTATTTTTTTCAATGACATATTTTATCCCATTTAAAATCGTTGCAGAATGGTCAATCGCGGCGCGGGGGAATGATCGGAGATGACGCGGGATGAGGCGCGCGCGCGGGGGCACGTCACGCGCGGCCGGCGCATCGTGTCCATTAATTGTAGTGTTTTTTGGGATAAGTTGCGGAAGCTATTTCTCAACATTTTAGTACTGAGTGACTATTAAAGAAAAAATACGTGTATTTTTATTTTTCATAAGGATCAATATATCAAAATTTGCCAGGAAGGTTTAATTGCACCCTGTATTTTGTAGCTCAAAAAACCCGGGTTCCATTTTTGAAACCCGAGTTTTTTCGTGATCCCGGGTTTTCTCGGGTTTTCGGGTTTCGGGAAAACCCGATCTCGATGCCCTACTGTAGGTACTCGGCGAAACATGGCGGTAGCGGTCATTGTCTCTTAGTCAAAAACTTAGCATTTTCTATACAAAGCCGCGATTGACAACATCTGATACTTCATTGTCAATCGCGGTTTATATACAAAAATAACAAGTTTTTGACAAGCAGTTAATGACCGCTACCGCCATGTTTCGCCGAGTACAGTATAGTTGGCAGCTGCCACTTTAACCAAAATAAAGAATATCACCCAAATCAGATAACATACTATTTGCAGATTTTTATGATCCAGGTAAAATTTCAGGCGGAGAATAAATTTTAATGCTCTTGTACGATGTTCATATTCCAAGTTCAAATATAAATATATATTACATTATAGCTGTTGTGTACGATTTCTTTAAAAATATGTAGAGATCAACTACGATAACATGGCGCGCCCCTCCAAATGACTGTTTCAATGTGGGTAGTCACATCTTTATGAAAGAGTTTATATGTAGTAAGTGTTCAACCAATCACAGTACACGTAATAATTCTGTTAATGTCACTTATTACCAAGATTTGTTGGTCATCTAATCATAACTAGCCTACCGCGCAAGACAATGCACTTCAAACGTTTTGACAACGCGTGGACAACGCACTTCGATTTTGGAGGGGCGCGCCATGTTATCATAGTTGATCTCTATCGTGCTATAATATACATCTTTACATTACCTGCTCTGTCTGTGACAGCCTTTATGTAAAATTGAGTTATTTTCGTACCGCCGATGCTCGTCTCCCGTTGACCCGGCAAATGTTGTTTTCCTACATTTGCTATATTATGTGTACTATAATCTATAATCTATATATGTATTGCGTACTTAACGTCGAGGCATTTTAATAGGCCACATTTGACATCTGTCAGATTAATCTCCATAGTGAGGAGAGCTGCGTAAAAACATCGACCAAAACGAATAAATCGATCTTCTTCTTCCAGTCCTCTCCAATCACTGAAGGTTGGCAGTCATGCTCCGAAACTTTTCCTTGTCCAAAGCGAGTCTGAAAAGTTCTTCAACAGACTTTATCCCTGTCCATTCTCGGATATTCCTCAGCCAAGATGTTTTGCGTCTCCCTGGTTTTCGTTTCCCGGCAATCTTTCCCATCATTATGGTTTGAAGAAGCTTGTACTGTTTGCTCCTAAAGATATGACCCAGATACGCGACTTTTCTTTGCTTGATGGTACGAACAAATTCCACTTAAATAAATCGATACGGACTTGAAATAAAATATTTGAATTTTATACGTTATTTGTAAAACCAAAAACAAATTCCTTTCCCATTATTACTTTAATTCAAGGAACAAAATAAGACAAGTACATAAATTACAAAAAAATGCATTTATTCGCTTGAATTATAAAAACTGTTAAATTTAGAATTATCATTATTCATTTCACATAAATATGTGTTACTTTTCACAACGTGGTTATTAATTTATGGGGATATTTCGTTACAAGTAATCAATGCATCGGTACTATTTATTTGCTTTCGATTTTTTGGAGTAACATCCCTAGAGTTTAAAAAGAAAAAAGGTCAGCTGACGTAACATTGTAACGACGTGCAATTATTAAGAGCCCGGGTTATCCTCGATATTCTCATACATACGTAATACCAAAATCATTTTGTCATACGAAAATATTTAACATGTTTGAGTTATTTTTCAGCTTAAAATATTAATTACCTAGGTTCCTGTACAAAAATTAATTTCAAAATATTTAAACACTAAAAAAATTTTTTTGTGTATAATTTTTTTTTACTAAATTTACTACTAAATATTTAAACACTAAAAAATAGAGTAAAACACTAAAAATATATACATAAATATTAAATTTACTGCAAAATATTTCAACTCTAAAAAATATTTTTTAGTAAGTATTTAAATATTTTGTAGTAAATTTACTTTTTTATTTTGTAGTAAAATATTTAATTTTTATGCATGTCGCTACAAGGTTACGTTGTGCAATTTTGATGAACTGTCAAATGTGGCCTATTAAAATGTCCCGAATAAACCCTGGAAACTAAAAAGAACCGCGTTAAAATCCGTTTCATAGTTTTGAAGATCTAAACATACAGGGACAGGCAAGAAGCGACTTTGTTTTTAACCGACTTCTAAAAAGGAGGAGGTTATATGTTCGTCTGTATATTACTTTTTATACTATGTGGTGATGTTGCACCTGCACATTTTACAAGGTACCTGTACATATACGGGGATAAAGGAAACGAAATTATCTTGTGAACAATAATTGCCCTCACGCGGATTGTGGAATGCCACGCGCGTACGTTGTATATTTAATTACTATTATCACGAGTTCACGACTGCTTCGGTATTCATAAGACTAGAGTATGTAGAATGTAGATAGTAAAATCTCAAAAATTTTGACTGAGAGGGTCACCTTAAAATCTCTCGCAATTTATTGATGACCAATCTAACAATTGAAAAAATTAACCAAATTTTATCATAATATTCAGACTACGGTAGAAATAGCGCATAATATTTAGTTACCAAGAACGAAGGGCTGTCTTTTAGAAGGTGGGCAAAGGCTGCAGAGAAAATAATGCGAAAGTGCCACAAAATGCGCCATACTCTATTTAGAGTCTATCGACTTCCTAATATAAATAATAATATCATAAAACTTTCATAATTCATTATAACCCAAACTACTATAATGAAGAATCATTAGAAAGTCTAGCAGCACTGCATTGTATGTCATTTGAATATTAAAATTAGAATTTGCAAGTCTTTCATTAGAATTACACAAAACAAAAAAAATTGGTTTGGGCGTGAACAAAGTTTGACCATAGACTACTGGTTTGACCAAATATTTTGTGTTGTTATTCACAATGTAAAATGTAGGCATGATTGGATACATTTTTATTGTAGTAATTTACGTACATAAAAGTACTCTATCTTATCATATTACAGTGAGATATAAATGTGGTTATTTTCCTATTTTCTCAAGAAAACTAATGGCGTTAATAAAGCTTAATTTCCTCTGCCAAGCGTCAAAATGCTGTTGTAAAGGTTTATTATAATTGACTGCTTTTATTAAGAATCAATTAATGTTTATCGACATTGAGGCATTCGCCTTAATAGACCTACTTAAGACAATTTACCTACTAACGAGTCGAACGACTCTTGCAAGATACTTATAAAAGTAGCGATCTAATCACATGCTGTAGGGATAGCATGTGATTTGATTCGCAGTTTTATATTATCAATGCTTAGCCAAATGACAAGGGTCTTTTGGCCAATGATGGTGTCAAACTACGAATAAAAGACCTTTTTTTTTCGAAAGGGTCTAAGCTACTGGTCTGGTTAAGACCATGGTAGTTTAATCGTGGCTATAACTAGTCTGTTGCTAGTTGGTTTGGAGATAAACAATGAGGGGACCTAGCCCCCTCCACTAAAGTCACACGTGTGACATTCTAATCGGGCAATATTGGGGAAAGCTACGAGAATAAGCTATTTTCATCTGACGTGGGATAAAAGACCTGCTTTTTTCAGTCTAATGATAACGCTTACTTCCACCATCACTGGTTGATATAAATGGGTAATTTTATACTGTAAATACGAGAGAGGCGTTTTAAGTTGAAACTGGCTTCCGTATTTTTCCTATGAGTTCAAGTTCACGTGTCATTACCTGGAAAGGTCTCGCTGCCCATCAATCACCAAAGAAATTACTTATGTTGGCATGCAACCTTCATATTAAGACTGTAAGACCGGAAGCCAATGTACATCATCTCATGGTAAGCCATAAAAGCCAGCGCGTACTCGTCAATTAAGGCGCTATATTGAAAAAACTGTCCTTTTTGACGTAATACTATAGGACCCTCAGAAATCTTACAAATCTGGTAACGAGATATACATAATATATTCATAGCCTTATCTAGGTTTGAGAAGAACTAGAAACACGATTAATGTATTTTGCCTCGACACATTTAATTTTCGAAATGACCTCTTAAAAATACGAAATTTGAAGATTATTTTTAAACGAAAATGGATGTATAGTAGAAAATTAGTCTAATTGATAGACACCTTTGCAACTCAAAATCGTATAGAAGCATTTTGCATAAATGCTCCTAGTTATTTTTTAAATGATTATAATTACGTTTTTTCGCATGTTTTCCGAGCGAGCCGATAGCTTCTGGCCGCAGCGTATTCACGACTTTATAGTCAAACAAATTAAGTATAAAATTGCCCTTGCGGTAAAATTACTTTCGATATAGCGCCTTAATGTCTTCATCGCCTATAATTGCAGTCTTATTATGACACTCGCGCAAAATAAAAGGACTCTACTTTTCGTCAAAATTTGGCTTTTGAACAACAATAGCTTTGTCCACACTGTGCCTTTTTTGTTCATCATGAGTCATAGCGCAGTCAACAGCTTACGTGAGGCATGCCCGCTACGCATGCGCTCTGAAGTGGCTTTTCTTTCCAACGCGGGTGGATTTCGAGTAGCCAACACTTTGACACACCCAGCATGTGTGTCTGTAGTATTTCTCCAGTGTTATTCCTTCATATACCTCTTAAATCTAAAGTCTCACAAAACCCTTGCTCTTAGGGATCGCTTTCAAATAAACTCAGCTCAAATCCTCTCATAGAAACAACATACGTGTCCATAGTGATCCATACTCATGTCTAATCGTGTTTCGGTGCACGAGCACTCATGCTTGCGTCAGTATTGCGGTTTAAGTATTTATTAGCATATCGTTGAGCGCCGATATGGTTTTCCTCCAATAAGCATTTGAGCTAACGTGTTTGCTTGTATCATGTATAAGACCCTAGTACATAATTATACCTCTCTGTGCATATGTGCATTTTATAAGTTTATACATTTTATACCTAGGGTATGTGGTTTAGGGTTATGCAACTATTAAAAAAATATGTGCAAATGCTTACTGAATATTGGATCTTTCCAAACCTACTCTAGGTTTGGAAACTTTGAGGTGAAACCGTTGCGAATTGGTCTAATTTTTGAACAAAAATACTTTTCTTGGTAGTTGGCATTTGGCTATTGGGGAGAACCTTTTCCATTTCATATTTTCGGACAGAAACAAAAGCGAATATTTTTATACAGATTCAAAGACTGAAATGTTCTTTGAAAGGTCAAGGTGACTCAATCCAAAAGAAGTGAAAACTTTGAAGTGAAAACAAGTTGAGAATAATTTGTTACATGTTTTTTTTTATTTACAATTTAAAGTCGTCTATGAGCTATTCGCCTATATCCTTTTTTGTTACCTCTATGATCTATCGTAAAGGTTTTCACACCAAGATGGTGCTCCACCCTTTGTCTTTAGATGTTGTGGCATTTTCTTGGTGGAGAGTGGTCACTCAAGCTGAGTAGAGTTTCGAAGGTGTTAAAAAGATATCGTTATGTGCTGACTGCTGAACCTACCAGCTGCCAGCCAGTGGAATGCTTCTGGATCATGTCTTTTATAAATGAGAGGGACGAGGCCTGTCAATTGACAGGCCTCGTCCCTGTGTGGATCCCAGACGGGTCAGTGGAATTCCACTGACCCGTCTGGGATCCACACTTGATATTTTGTATGTTTTTTATGACCTTTGACATTAGGTGTCTATGGCATCCATTAGACGGTAGGTTTTGCTGTCAGTTTTACCACAGTCATGACTGTGACTGATGGGTAACCTACCGTGTAAGAGCGTGACTGACGGTGATTGACGAAAATCTGGATACATTCGTCAGTCGATCTGTCACCATCAGTCAAACATAATTCATGATTGATGGAATTGACTGACGAGGAACCTACCGTGTAATGGATGCCTATGACCCATGGCGTGAGGGGTTTTGAATTACAGACGCCATTACAATTTACAATATTTCTCTGAAGACGTTATTTTAATGGACCTACCGTCGTGAAAGAACTCACAATTATTGCTGCTGTATTAGTTTTTATAATTTATTTTTATGTTTCTATTGATGGCTTGAATATAACTCTATTCGACGTTGGTATTTAGGTAGAGATCAGCTTAGTAGATGATAAACAGTCAGAAGTTAAGTCTCTATTTAGGGCATCCAATATCTATGGAGTTGGACCTTAATTTTGGTGTATATCTGAGGTTATTGAGGTAATTAAGGTTTTTGTGTCATATGACAATAATTATGAATTACCAAACGTTCATCAATTTAGGTCAAATTGACTACGTCTACCTAATACCTTTAATTTTTAGCGGCTGTACGCAAAGAGTATGGCTGTAGGTTCTTGTTAACATGCGGGAAACCCATTTCTAGATGAGTCACTTGCGACTGCGTGGGTGCACCAGTAATTGCGATACAATCAATAATGCAATACCCTTTTGTAAGGTAAAAAGGGTTTAGGGTTCAGACTAATCACAATTCACATACCATAACCGCCAGACGAACAAAAAGGGCTGGACTATAAACCTCAGACGGGGAATACCCAAGGGTTTGTCGTTTGTTTGAATAATTAAATAATCGGCGAATCTCAACCTTAGACATGCAGGAGAATAAACTAGGAATATCTATGAGCTTATAAGGGTTTCTTGTGGTACTCTAAACACTAAAAAATAAAGTTCCATTAAGGACGTGCACGTTTATGGTAATGTGAAGTGTAGGTAAAATGTGCATTAATATGTTGAACACGATGTAATAAGCATAATTTGATTAAATTATAATAACGAAGTAGACAGTCACATTAATATAACACGTGCCTAAAATGGTCTGAGTCTGAAACATGTGACGATTGAGCACTAGCGGTATTTTGGAGTTCTAAATGTTACAGAAAAAGGTCCTTGGAATAGGGCATAATATTACTACGAACTACGAATAATAAAAGCTAAGGAAGAGTAACTCCGTCAAAAAACATGCTCCAAAATACTTGTCAAAAAGTGTACCTTAGGTTCACTTTTTATACATTTGTAATATTTAGGTGACCTTGAGCGGTATAAAGGCTGACGTTACATGACAGTTCGAATGGAACCAAATTTAAAACTGTATTAGTATGGGAGTTACGTTTCCTTAGGTTTTATTATTCGTAGACTACGAATAATAAAAACTAAGGAAACTAACTCCCATACTATTTACCGTTTTAACCCGGCAAGAGTGTGGCAGGGTATGTCATACCCACCATCTTACTAATTTGCGTGCATTTTTCATTTGTGACCTTGGTACATGTTGTTGCTTTGAGTAGCTGGAGGTAAAGGACTGCGGGATGGGATAGTGGCATGGTTGTAGTGTCGCGGCACCCTGCGCTTGAGTTATAACTTATAAGCCTGCAAACTGCATTCGGGCATGTGATACCCTGCCACATAGTTAGTGTACATAATATTTCGTGACAGAAACTAACATTGCTTTTTCTGCTATTTCAATTTACTTTCTTTGTTTCATTGTAGATTTAAATTAAAAATGGACGTTAACAGTTCAAAAAACCGACTTCGGTCAATTCTGGTAGAAGTACAAAATGTTCTTTTGAAAATCAGGATAAAATCTCTAAGGAAACTGATTTCATCCGTAACTTAGGCTTGACTTTGACTTACGAACATCTGAAGTTGCCTAAAGACCAAAAAAAAATTACGTCATTTATATACGTCAGAAAGTCTCTTCCAAGGTCAACGTACCACTTTCTTCCACTCAAAATCTTCCTGGTCGTTATGTTAGTTGCGGAGATTGGTCATACAAAAAGGATTGGAAGAAAAAATATGCATGTGCAAGCCGTACAAAGTCGATATTATGTATGGAGCATACAACTTTACCTTGCAAAAACTGTGCTGAATTGAGCTCCAGTTACTAATATGTTCCTAAATATTTTTGTTACTTTTTCTTGGCTTATACGGTTATTTATTTCATGTTTCAAAACAACAGTATTGTTTTTCTCATAAAAATTGGTTTATTTTAGTTCCTTTGAAGTTTATTTGAGAAATTTTTTTGTTGAAAATACATAGTGACTTGCTTAGAGTTAAGTAAAATAACAAAAATATTAAAATGACGCAGATGTTTTATTTCCAATATGTTACAATGTAGTCTTATTATAATACAAAATAATGAATTTAGCGCCCTTTCTTAAAAATCCGGTTTCACAGCAAATATTGTAAGCGGGTATGTCATACCCTGCCACATACTCCTTGTTACATTTTTTCACCACACTCTCGCCGGGTTAAAGGTTCCTTTCGAACTGTCATGTAACGTCAGCCTGATACCGCTCAAGGCCACCTAAATATTGCAAATGTATTGAAATGTGTACATAAGGTACTATTGGTTCATTTGGTTCCTTTGTTAGTTTTGATAAGATCCCTTCGATCGTGGAAAAATGAGACACAATAGCTTATCTATTGTTATCGCGGCCGGATGTGGCCGCTTGGGGCTTGATGAATAAACTCGAAAGTGTGGGTGTGTCATCACGTGGAAGTAATCACGCTGGTTATTTTCAAATTAAATCAAATCCTCTTTATTTCGGGCATCGGAGGCCCATAAAACAAATACCTTATATCTAACATACATATTAATAATATAATAAATACCTTAAAAACTAACATACATATTTTATATTTAACACTGTCACTTGTTGCCGGCGACGTGACTCAACGCTTCGTTCCGGAGTTTTCCCCGGAACCTCCGGTAGACCACATCCATCGGCCAGAACTCCGGCGCCTCGAAAGTCGACAGAAGATTCGTCGGTACTCTCACCACAAAGGAGCTAAAGTTAACCTTGTGGCGAGACTGCAGACGCTCGACCCTCAGGCGCAGTGTCGTCTTCTTCTGGATGTAATCCACGACGTCCTCGACCTCCATGGACCAGTGCAGGCGGGATATGTACAGGGGCGTCGCGGGGACCTCGCTCCGCAGACGCAGCTCAGGTACCGCGATGGTTGCGGGCGGCGGGCTTCCTCCTCCTCTCCACCAGTATGAAGCCCTCCTCATCGCACCTCCTGCTCTCGTCCTTGGTAGGTCGAGAAGATTCCGCCTTACGGCTCTTCGTAGCCTTGCGGCTCTCCTTGGTCTTGCGACTCTCTGGAACCTTGCGGCTCACATTCTCCCCATTTGTCTTCGCCCGCGGGGGAGGCGCGGGGCGACCAGCAACAGTCGCAAAGTTTTGCTGAGTCGCCTGTGGACTCGGCGTCGGCGCAACCGGGAGGGGAGCGCGGGCGGGGGACGCGGACGCAGCGGCGGTGTTCGTTGACCCGTCCGATAATGCTGACGGGCTAAACGTGGCCGCTTGCGCGCCACGGCGTCGGGTGACGTATGCGGCATCAGGTGACCTACATATTGAATTACCGCTTTTTAACTGCGATAATTCAATACGTAAATCACTGATCGTAGACTCTGATGCCTATTGCCTGCAGTCTACCCTTAACTCCGGCCAGCACCTCCTTCAGGAACCTGATGTCCTTCAGTAGGCTGACGACGTCGACGTGGTCCAGCGTGACGGGCGGCAGCTTGTGCAGCTCCTTTGCCACAAAAGCCGGCACCTCATCCGGATCCGTCTGCTTCAGCAGGGAGATAATGTCCTGCACACTCCTTTCCGTACCGTCTCTTCGTCGCGACGGCATGTTCGCGCTCTGGCCGAGCGTCTCATACAGCAGCTGCTTTAATTTTGCGCCAGGTTAATTTCCGAATCTGTGGTAGGCTTCATTATCATGTCAAGACAATTCCAAATTTTAATGTAGTATTTTATACATATATTATAGTGCGTCCCAAAAATAGAGGCAACATCTACGAAAAATCTATGAAATATCCACGTAATCTATCCTCGGATATATTTAATAATAATAATAGTATCTATGGACGCTTCACACCACGTCAGTCTGGCCCCATGCTAAGTAACTGAAGAACTTGTTACAGATACCAGACAACGGAAATATATTTTAATACTTTTATACTATGTATACAGTATAATACATATTATACTTATTATTTAAAAATTTTATTATGTCATACACATAATATTAATTAATACACATCCAGACCTGGGAACATTGAAAACTTTTTGTTCCGTCGGCGGGATTCGAACCCGCGACCCTCGGCTTGAGCTGCCACACACTCAACCAATTGAGTCACAGTGGTCGTCATCTGAGTTAAAGTCGTCATCTAAGTTTGTATTAAGCAAGCAGCATATAAATTAATTTTTTTATAATTTATATATGTTTATATACATATAATGTACAACAATAGGCGCTTGCATGACGTATTCAATAGTGCGTACAATATGCTGGAATGTAGAGCAATTATAGATTGCCCGTTTGTGAGGTTTGTGTATAGGTAGCCTAGTTTACGGTCATCGGTGCTAATGAAGTGAATATTTCCTTTCTTAGACTGATCTTTCGGTTCCAAAGTCTCGAGCGAGAAAATCCAGGAAATTCTTGGAAGGCCAATAATGATAATGGAATGGATGCTTTGTGTTCATCAACTACAATTCCTGTTGACCAGAAATGGTAACTCCTACCACGGGCGTATATATAGTTTTGATAAGGGGGGGGGGGGGGGGGGGTCCCTAACGTAAAAAAGCGGCCAAGTGCGAGTTGGAATCGCCCATGAAGGGTTCCGCAGCAAATAGGAAACGTGTTTTAACAAACAAGTAAGATGGATAGTAATTTCCAGACCCCCAGGACACCCCCCTTATATACGCCCATGACTCCTACCCTCTAAAACTGCCCTGTTTTTGGCAGATCCATCAGAGCTGATGTGAGTACCTGCACATCCCACTGTTTTCCGTCAGTCGTGACGCTTTGCTGAATCTCTTGCGCTAATAGAGAAATAGCCAGACGCTTTGCAAACTCATGCAATCACACTGGGATTACTAGAAAATAATGTCTGCGCCATAAACATATTACAGAAGTCAGTACTATACGAGTAAATGAATGTAAAAAAATAATGAGATACTTGGCTCAATGATTCAGACGGAATCAGCGGACCGATCATTTTCACGGATTCGTAGTTCAAAGGATGTTACGTGATCCGTTAAATATTTTTTAATATAAACCTCAATGATTGAAATGATCGATCGATTTTGCTTGATCGCTCATCCTTCGTCCTTGCTCTATGAAATAGTTAATGGCTTAATGCACCAATAAAAATATTAATAGGAGCGTGTTGGATAGGCATAATTATACCGAGTAATGCTCCGTGTAAAGTATTAAACGTTTATGATCGTTCAAATCGGGTACGGCTGTAAAACTTCGAATTCATGAGTTTTGTTGCGTAATACGTTTTCTGTTTTGTTTGGGTTCTTTACTGATTGGTGTAAAAGCTTGTAAGAGAAATGGCAGTTGCCAGTTGCTCCACCAGTAGCCGTAGCACGGCGACCAGTAGAAATGCGAAAGTATAGACAAACTGCGGAGATACACTTAAGCTGCGGTTCCGATCTTTTTTCGTTCCGAAAAATTCAATTAAAATGCCACTTTAGGACGGACTATAGTCACAAACTGTGGAGATAAACTTAAGGTGCCGTTCCGATCTTTTTTCGTTCCGAAAAATTCAATTAAAATGCCACCTTATGACAGACTGTAGTCCTAAAAATACAAATAATATCCTACTTTATGACATATTATACTATAGTCTGTTTTAAAGTGGCATTTTAATTGAATTTTTCGGAACGATTTTTTCGATCGGAATCGCACCTTAAGTTTATCTCCGCAGTTTGTCTATATTTATGCATTTCTACTAATCGCCGTGCTACGGCTACTGCAAGAGGTGGCGCAACTGCCATTTACACATGGTTTAGTTTGGTTGGTGAAATAAATTATTGGAAAATAATGTACTTAAATGAAGCAGCATCATGATGCTCTATAATATCTATAGCTAGTATCTAGAAGTCATGACTTCTAGAGTAGCCTATTATAGCCAGTATATAACCAATACGTTGTTCCAATATTTTAATGAATAAAAAGTAATACGTTACAAGAAATTAGAACGAAATTAGCCATTTAGAATTAATAAAGACCGTTATAAAAATAAATTAATGCTACTATTGCCCTATTCCTAAAAATAGAAACTATGAGTAATAACTAATAATTGTCGCAGTCTTTGGAAGTCGTGCGAATTCGTCATTGTTTATATTTTCGTACCAAAGTGGAAATTAATCATTATTATCAGCACTGATTCATACATGTTTACTAGACGGTTCAGCAGCGAATACGCACAAACTTAGATTTTTTTGTACTAATTAATTTGTCTAGTGTTTTGTGGTGTTATTTAACTTTAAAATAACACCACAAAACAATGTCTCGACCACTAGACCAATTGTTTTGAAAAGTACTAAGTTTTGTATCTAAAAAATAGTATTAAAAAGGTAAAAACTGGTAAGAATATTCATTAAATAGTTGAAAGAGTTTGTGGGAAAATAGTTCAATTAAAAGTCGCAGCCATGAAAAAAGTGCACAAAATAAGTATTAAAAGATTTTTCTTCATTGTACTATCATTCAAACATTGAAGCAATTCTTAAAATTTCATATTTAATAATTGTACTACAATTTGTGACTGGAATTCGTGGTTTGAACTTTGAGCTATAGAATCGCAAAAAATATAACGCAAAGAAAAATTTATTTCAGTAAGAACTAGGAACGTTCTTTTTACGTCATTAAAGTATTTTTTATTGCGATTCACAACAAAACAGATAAAGTGCGAACCTGGTCCCTGGATTTATATCTTCGACGGAAACAGTATTTTATGTGTCGGGTTTTTCCGGTAACATCTTTAGATCACGCTTCCTTACTAATTTGATATTTTTACTGGAAAATATTGCTGAAGTTAAAATACTAGTATGTTTTCCTTGTTATGTTGGTCGGCTATCTTGATAGGGCCTTGGCAGAGGTCGTTATACCCACCAGATGGAGACATAGTGACATAACGGTTTCGCAGATGATAGCCCATGAGCAATTTACCCTCCCACGTACAATTCAAACTGCCAGGACCCTTGTGCCGATCACATAAGGATTACTTTTTAAGACATAGAGGTAAATAAGAATAGTTTTTATGTGGGAAGGTTTTAGCGCCTACTAGCTGATCAAATCTGTCGTGATTAGCCTCGATGTAAAATATGTAGAGTCACGACATGATATCGTGATATCATTCGTGATTATATCAGCTGCTACTGAATAATATTACCTAGTTAATAATTATCATAAATAATGTGGTACCTAATATTTAGAAAAGTGGAAGGACAGATGCAAACCTTCAAGAAGAGAGCGTATTCCCTCCTAAAAGGCCTGCAGCTCTTCTAATGTTGCGAGTGTCCATGGGCGACGGTAGTAACTTTCCATCAGGTGACCTGTTTGCTCGTTTGCCCCCTTATTTTATAAAAAAAAGATATTTCGAGAATTCCTTCGTGCGCTAACCGACTCACACTGTCGTTATTTTTATTCAGGAGTCCTATTCACAAATCACAGCCCACAGGCCAGGATAGCGCTCACAGTTTGGCGAAATAAGGACAAGAACACAATAGTAGAGCCACTAAGCGGCGTTTTAGTGTTTAGCTTGAGGCACTTGTCTACCTTCAATAGTCAGTTTTCTAAACATGTAGGTCGTCTGTACTCTGTCTGTCTGTCTATAGCAAATAATAAGTGACTGATTGATGACAGTGTAATCTGGTAACCCATTGTGATGGTATCTAGATCGTCGATCGCCTCGAGAGTTGATGGCTTGGGAAGAAAATTCAATGCTGCAAACACTTTCCCACTAATAATATGGATTGTGCGGAGTTTCTACAACTACCTAGCTTTTACTTCATTTGGAGAGGCAAGTAGATAGAGAGGGAGTGGATAGCTAACATTTTATAACATACGGGCTAATACTCACCTTTTCTCTTTTGAAGTAGTAGAAGTAACCTTGTGAAGTTGTGACTAGCTACTTCATTATCTGGCTGGCTATATCCTCTATTTTTAGTGTTTCGTACCCAAAGGATAAAAATGAGACCCTATTACTAAGACTTCGTTGTCTGCCCGTCTGTCTGTCACCAGGCTGTATCTCAAAAACCGCTATAGCTAGAGAGTTGAAATTTTCACAGATTATGTATTTCTGTTGCCGCTATAACAACAAATACTGAAAACAAAATGATATTAATATTTAAGGAGGGGCTCCCAAACTTGATTTTTATGGCCTTTTTTGCTCTACAGTAGGGCCTCGGTAATCCGGACTCCCGCTTGTTCGGTGATCGCAGTAATCCGGCCGGCCGCTTTAAACATTGTTTTAAAATGGGCTGAAGATAACAAATTTGATAGCCACGAAGTTATGTTTCTCCGTCAACTTAGATAGTAGTCGTGTGCGTACAAGACAAAAAAACGAGGAATACGGCTTTTGCTGAACCAGAGATTTCCTTTGGTAGGATTGATCTTTATATCCCTAAGATGGGTTTACGATGTGGAGCCACCTGAATATTTCATGCAGGTGGGGGAGGGTTTTTTTTTAGCTTTAACAAGGAATGAGGTCAATAACTGCGTGGGTTTTAGGTATATAGTCGAGTTTGGTATCATTTTCGATTGAATCGAATATTTAAATGCCAATTTTGGAATAATATTTAGATAAAAGAGTAAAAATAAAATAAAATAAAAAATTTAGAATATATGATTTTCAACCAACGTGAACGCTGTTGACAGGGCTTAATTAATATAAGGAGGCTGATAGCCGCATTATTCTGCATGCCAAAGACATGGTGATGAATGGAGCAATAAATATATTAATAATACTAGACGTTCCGCGCGGCTTCGTCCGCGTAAATCTGAATGTTTTTTACATTTTCCTCTGTAGTTTTGCTCTTATTGGTCTTAGCGTGATAAAATATAGCTTATAGCCTTCCTTGATAAACAGGCTATCAAACACTGAAAGATTTTTTCAAATCGGGCCAGTAGTTCTTGAGATTAGTGCGTTCAAACAAACGAACTAACCAACAAACTGCTCAGCTTTATTTTCACATTTTCCTCTGTATCTTTGCTCCTATTGGTCTTAGCGTAATAAAATATAGGCTATAGCCTTCCTCGATAAATAAGCTATCAAACACTGAAAGATTCATTCAAATCGTATGAGTAGCTCCTAAGATTAGCGCGTTCAAACAAACAAACTCTTCAGCTTTATAATATTACTAGACGTTCTGCGCTGCTTCGCCCGCGTAAATTAGATATTTCACAGACAAAATCCACAATAAATAGCCTATGATCCTTCACGTTCCTACTTTTTATCTGTGCCAAATAACAGAAAAATTACTCCAGTAGTTCGTGAAATAAGCCCTTTCAAATAATTTCCTCCGTTTTTTCCACATTTTCCTCTATTTTTTCGCTTATATTAGTCTTAGCGTGATAAAATATAGCCTATAGCCTTCCTTGATAAATGGGCTATCTAACACTGAAAGAATTTTTCAAATCGGACCAGTAATTACTGACTCATGCTAAGATTAGTGCGTTTAAATAATGCTTCTTCTTTTTATGTTTGTAAGAGTCTTGGTACAGGAGATGAATGATACTCGACTGTAGGTTCAGAAGTGAGTGATTTATTTACAAATCTTACCGCTATATGTACAAAATTTGATTAGTTAGAGTGAGACAATATGATACACAAAGATAGAGACAAAAATTGAGAGGGAAGATATAACATAGTGTGAAAGAGATAAAAACTGAGAGGGAAGATCTTGAGAGGGACATGTGTGAGCGAGATGAAATCAGCGAGGGAGGACATGTGAGTGCCTGAACCTCAGCAGATTTGTACCCGAAGAAATGTTACCACATGTTGTTTAACATCTTTATCCTGCAAATATGAGTCCTAAAATGAATTAAGCATTCTTAAGTCATCCGAATATGGTACCGAACTTGGAATAGTACCATAATTAATGCCTCTATACAGATTGAGACTCTATTTTCCTCCAGAACAGAAGCTGCTAAAATTAAAAAAATCGCGGTGGCTCCACATCTTAAATCCATCCTTGGGCCATAAGGACCAATCCTACCAAAGGAAATCTTTGGTTCAGCAATAGCCGTATAATTTATCGTACACACGCAACTATAGTAGAGACCGAGCTTTCGAAATAAAGTGCGAAAATCATAAACAGAAGAGTTATACGGACTTTACAAAAGGAATTAAGTTTAACTAATGTTTTATTTTAACTTACTGACTTCTTACATGGTTGTATCTAATAATAATTATGAACATACACATTTTGTCTTTATGATATATATTACCTCCTCCTTTTTGGAAGTCGGTTAAAATTTTTAGAAATTGATTAAAGAAACTAAGGCTATAAACATAGACTTATAATATTATACTGAGTTATAAACATGTTATTTAATAACATTAAATATTGCATGCTATAATCCGGACGCCTCGATAATTCGAAAAGGGTCGTCTTTTTGCCTCTCCGGATTAACGAGGTTCTACTATCAATAATGGCAACAGGTAGGTCTTTAATTATATTTAAACTTTAATAATTAACAATAAAAGGTAAATAAAATAAAAATTTAAGGGGGGCTCCAATACAAAAAACACAATAATTTTTTGCTTACTTTCGCTCTACAGCGGTACGAAACCCTTCGTGCGCGAGTCCTACTCGCATTTGACCGATTTTTTCCTTTTGAAGTAACCTTGTGACTAGCTACTTCATCATCTGGCTGGCTACATCCACATTTTTTATTTCAAATCATTTTCCCGGTTCTAAAGCCTCCATTTAAGCAAAAAACTAACATTTTCGAATAGTTCACCTACCCACTTCATCCACTTACGTCTTCATTTATTTATTAAGAGTACAGTAATATGTATGTCATACAAGACGTGTACTGTGTACCCATAATGTAGCACAAACATTCGGTAACCGATGACCTTTGTGTGAAACTGCATTCAAACAACATTCTTCAAACGCACATCGTACGCTAACTCTAAATATAAACTAACCTTATCATAGTGTGAATAACACAGAAAGAGCCCAATGTAGAAGGTACTCGAGTTTATTAGATTTAGAGTAGGAGACTATCAATAGACTAATAATATTATAGTAACATAGGATATAGTTAAATAGTTCTCGCAAAACTGAAACCAATATCGTAAGTCCAAACTACTTTAAATATTTGCTGAGACGACTTCGTCGTCCTTTAGATAACATAATATTTATGACTATCTCTAAGATATAAATTACAAAATAGGTCGTAAATACGCATAATGCTGATACTGCAGTTCAATAAATTATTATTATCTAACTATATTATAAAAGATAGGACGGGCATGTATTAAGTAGGTAATAGGTACAACGTCAGGATAAAAATGGGGATAGAGAAATCGATAGCCACGAAGATTTATTAGCTATAAGGTTCTCTATCAGTCGAAGAAGATTAGAGAAGCCGTAAAGTTACTTAAAGTTTGAAAGTATATACGCAGTACGCTTTACATTATCGTTCTGGGGAAAGTTTAATCAAATTGACTACCTACGGCATTGTGTCTTACAAAATTAATTAGGAAGTGGTACATTATTACTACTAAATTAGAAAAAAAAATTGATGTCTGGGATTTGATTGCCAACAGTTTCGGCCACTATTACTCATATTCGCTCAGAGCTAAATATTAGAGTGTCTGACTCAACTAATGCGATCTTTTATTGACTGTGTAACGTCATGCCGCAATTTTCCCAGACGTCTGCAAAAATAATACAAAGTTTCCGAAATGTAATCGCACTTTGGGGCAAAATGACAGTCACTAAGTTAGATTGGCAATGCTTTTCTTGTCTTATAGTCCATTGAAATGTTACATTTGCTTTGCATTTATTAGAGGACGCAATTTTATTTTTGGAATATGTTGGGAGGCTCAATAGAAGCTTAACCTCAAGTTTGTGGGGTTGCCACTCTTGTCCCCCGGCCGCCATCTAGAAAAAAGGGGTGACAACACTATTTTCGTGATATCTCAGAATCTATACGTCTTACAAAAAATTTGTAAGAACATAATTTGTTGCAAATTATTTTGCCTACAAATATGTTAATATAACTTTTTACACTAAATTAAAAATTTAAAAAGTTATAAGCAAAAAAGTGAATTTTTTTAGAAGGTTTATTATCACTTTTTAACTTTAACACATTTTACAAAAAAAAAAAAAAACCTTAGACCAACCTTGTAGATGATCTTTTGAGAAAAAGATCCCCCGGTCCCATGAAATTAATTTTCTGCAGAAACAAAGGAAACTGGAACCATGTGTGGCTGCAGAAAAGCAGGCCTGAAATGCTTTATAGTATAGTAGGCATGTGCAGACTAGTATAGTAGGCATACTATGATATAGTTTGCAATTTGCATATATTTATGTAGTGTAGTAGGCATACTGCAGACTGTGGCTGCAGAAAAGCGGGTCTGAAAAGCTTTACAGAATAGTAGGCATACTGTAGAGCATTTTAGGTCTGCTTTTCTGCAGGCACGCATGCCTTCACAGTTTCCTTTGCATCTGCAGAAAATTAATTTCATGAGATCGGGGGGATTGGGGGATCTTTTTCTGAAAAGATCATTAACAAGGTTGTTCTAAGGTAATTTTTTTGTAAAATGTATTAAATAAAGTTAAAGAGCGATAATAAACCTTTAAAAAAATATATCACTTTTTTGCTTATAACATTTAAATTTTTAATTTAGGGTAAAAAATTATATAAACATATTTGTAGGCAAAATAATTTGCAACAAATTATGTTCTTAAAAATTTTCTATAAGACTTATAGTTTCCGAAATATCACGAAAATAGTGTTGTCACCCCTTTTTTCAAGATGGCGGCCGGGGGACAAAGGCGGCGACCCCACAAACTTGAGGTTAAGCTTCTATTGAGCCCTCCAACATATTCCGAAAATAAAATTGCGTCCTCTAATAAATGCAATATTCGGTCCTAAAATTGTAACATTTCAATGGACTACTATTAAATATGTAAAATCAAATGTACGAAGGAAACTTGAGCAAACGAAAATACAATTTGTCTATAATATTGGTTGAAAATGAAATATACACCGAAATATTTTGGTATTTAGACAGAATTGAATTTTATCCATACAGTGCATTGACATTCAGAATTAGGACGGGCAACCCTCATCATACTCGGATTCCATATTGATTGAATCACAATACAGAACCAGGTTAAGATGGTGAAAGGTCATAGCTCTACATACACGTGGTTCATTGATTATTATGAGAGGTTCATATTATATTGTCTATCTACATTCTACGCCGTTCTTTTCAACTTGGGCGCTAGGCCGTGTTCACACCAAACCGACAGTGAGCCGCCGAATGTGAGCGAACGCTATGCAGTTTATTGTATTTCCATACATATTCACTTTGTCGTTCACACCTAACCGACAATACGCTTTTATGCTAGGCGTAGGCGCGGACATTCGATAACGTATATTTTCACGTTCACACTGGGGCTCACAGTGAGTCTGCTCACATTCGGCAGCTCAAAGTCGGTTTGGTGTAAACAAGGCCTTAGGTTGCTCTTCTTTTGGGAGACCAATCTTATAAACTTAAACGGTTTTTTAGTCTAGCCAGCTCAAATGGACTAAAACCGTCAGTATTACATGCGTTTACCGAATCAGCTAATCCTCACACTGTCTTAACGGGGTCAGGGTGGTATAACGAGCTTCACCTCTTAAGAGCTCGGGTAACCCTCGAAATTCTCATACATTCGTAATACCAAAATCATTTTGTCATACGAAAATATTTAACATGTTTGAGTTATTTTTCAGTATAAAATAGTAATTACCTAGGTTCCTGAACAAAAATTAACTTCAAAATATTTAAACACTAAAAAATTTTTTTTTGTGTATAAATTTTTTTTACTAAATTTAGTACTAAATATTTAAACACTAAAAAATAGAGTAAAACACTAAAAAATATATAAATAAATAGTAAATTTACTACAAAATATTTCAACTCTAAAAAATATTTTTTAGTATTAAAATATTTTGTAGTAAATTTACTAATTATTTATAAATTTTTGAGTGTTTTACTCTATTTTTTAGTGTTTAAATATTTAGTACTAAATTTAGTAAAAAAAATTTATACACAAAAAAAAATTTTTTAGTGTTTAAATATTTTGAAGTTAATTTTTGTTCAGGAACCTAGGTAATTACTATTTTATACTGAAAAATAACTCAAACATGTTAAATATTTTCGTATGACAAAATGATTTTGGTATTACGAATGTATGAGAATTTCGAGGGTTACCCGGGCTCTTAAATATAGATGATGGAGATTCGGATGTGGAGTCCAATACTCCGTCATGAGGGGTGGGCACAATGGACGGAAATAGTCAATCAGTTCTCACACAGGGGGCCACGGAGTCCGAATACCAAACGCTACTAGGCCCACTTTAAAATCATCATCGACGCTAGAATATTTTTTCTTTTAGCTTGTTCGATCAGACTAAAGAATGGATAATGAGAAAGTTAGAAAATAATAGTATCTATATTTCTCTACACTGTGGCAGACGGCAGCCCTAGGTAATAGGAACCTAAAAGTTATAATACCTATTTCGTAATTGCTGCTTTACTAAACTACTTATGTTTAAATCTGGTTAAAATATCTTGAGAAATGTTAGGTCATTGGATTTATATTCGAGTTATAACAGTTTTGTGTTAATTACATGTAACTCGCTCAAATCCACCTGCTACAGATTTAGCCGTAATCAAAATAATTAAAGCCTTATACGTACAGCTGCAACTTGTACAAGTATTTTCGTATGTCGTGTTGTTTTCATGAATAAACAACATACGTACCCAGAATGGTAAAAATACTCGAAATTTCTGATGAATTATCGTAATCTGCTGGCTGGCAAGTTTTTATCACGTCAAGAACTTTATTTGCCTTCTTCAAATTATAACACAATTCCATTAGGTTCAGATTTTCTGTGTAGAAGAATCAAGTTTTAATTTAGAATCTTCTTTCGATTGAATACGCCTAATTTCGGTCCCTTTAAATATTACAACTTCGTGCCCAAAACTTTCCTATCCAATTTGTAAGCAAAATGTCGATTTTCATGTAGTCTGTCCTGATAGGATTCAATTGATCTTTCAATCCATACTTCTTACTTCTAATATTATAAATCTTCTAATATTATAAAAGCGAAAGTATGTTTGTCTGTTACCTCTTCACGCCCAAACCGCTGAACCGATTTTGCTGAAATTTGGCATGGAGATATTTTGAGTCCCGGGAAAGGACATAGGATACTTTTTGTTCCGCAAAAATTTACGGTCCACGCGCAATAAGCGAGTATTGGCGCAACGGAGTTGAGGGCATCATCTAATTTTACTAATAAATCTTTCGTGCATTTAATGTCGATGGATACAGGCATTTCCTTCGTATGTTTATCGTGAGTAGATAGTGGATAAATGAGGTGTTATAACAGTACCAAGTCGAGCGATATTATCGTTGTAGTCACCTTGAGATACTCTGCTTTAGACGATTCAGTGAGGCCGGCAAACACGCTTACCTCATAATCCGTTTTAGTCCAATCGCACTCAACTGGTCTAACATTAAATGATAATCACTTTTAGGAGGGGTAAATTAGTATGGAGCCACGTCTTGGATGGTTGTGTAAACAAAAGAGCACTAGTGTTACGGATCATAGTGGAAGTTAATTTTAATAATATTATATATAAAATTCTCGTATCACAATGTTAGTCCACGAACTCCTCCGAAACGGCTTTACTGATTTTTACCAAATTTTATATGCATATTCAGTAGGTCTGAGAATCGGCTACTGGGTACTTTATATATTGATAAGTGCATTTGTTGAATAAATAATAGTAAATTATTACAACCTGAGACTGACGGCGACCATGGCGATGGCGGTTTAGTCACTTCAATAAAATTTAAATATGGGCGAAATACTTTATATTATGGAAAAGCAACGTTTGCCGGGACAGCTAGTAATAATATATAATTTCTAGCAAATAGCAATTTTGGTGAAGGCATTCTTTTTCGAACGAAAAAATATTAGAAACAAAAGATAGACTAGAATCAAAAGCGAAAGCCGCATTAAAAGAGCCATTTACGGGAATGTGCATCGATTTTGGATATTCTTAGAGCAAACATTAGTTGTGGGAGTTCATTAGTGTGTCGTAGCCGAGTCACCCCTCGTCATTCATAATTATTGCGTCGTCATGCGTGGCGGCTGCGTTTTTAACATACCATTGTACGCGGAGGAAATGATCTAATTGGCAGTTATTGCTGCGAGAGGAAATCGAATTTTTTACACTCTGATCGCCATTGTTCGCGCGACTCGCTGTACAATCGTGGAAAAGCTTTGTTCTTAGCGCTACGCTTAAATTCCGTTCCGTTTCCACTCCTAGAATAAATTAGAAGCACTCCACTCGTTGTTTACTCAGTCCCTAACATTTTACGGACATCGGTTCCGATTCAATGGAAATTGCGTGTTGTAATTTTTATGCGATTTCGTTACTCCAGTTCATGTCACTTATTGGAACATAAAATTGATTTATGAAATATTTGTATTGCATACACTGGCGAATAGCTTGTACGGTATCATCAACCTTTCGCATAATTTCTCATTTGGTTGGCATTTCGATATCTGTTTACTGCTGGATACTAGCTATTAAATATCTCTTTCGATAAGAATGACTAAATATCATCATCTATGTGTGAACCTTGGAACTTTCTCCACAGCAATAAATTCTGCTTTATCAGGGTCTTGTCTAAATAGTTAATGTTTATTGTTCCGTCAATAGAATGTTCCTTTATAATTTTCCAGTTTTGTTTAAGAAGTCTTAATTTTTTTTTATATGATACCATATCAGCATCTAAAACTTTAATGGTCTCTTTTTGTAAATATACATTATACAATAGGTTGTAGTTGAGTCGTAAGTCCAACATTTCTATCATAATATAATCAGAATTATATTTTTAATTATTACACGTGCGTTATGATCGTTTCGACATTTCTTTTTACAATCGCATTGTTTCTTTGCCTTGCGGCTCGTGTTACAATAGTGTTACTACTTACTAGTATCCATTGTCACCGTTCAAGGAAATGCTTATTTTCATTCAAGCGTGATTCATTTCATTATAACTAGCACAATGATATTATTAAGTTAAGCGATCCTAACGGGACTTATGTTAGTCGTCGTAATTTTATCACCATCGTCCGTCATAATTCTTCTTCAGACGCATCTTAGTAAGGTGTTGCTGGGCTGTGAAAGAAACGATGCAAGAGCTTTAATTTTATTGCTCAGTTATTTATAGTTAGGCACTCGATTATGTAATAATCTTTTTTTCGTTTTAAAGTCACATGTATTAACTGTTAACTGTAAGAGTAAAAAGCGAATCACGTAACTTGGTTAAATAATATCCACACTTTCTCCATTCTCTTCGATCCGAAAATTTACTTTTATCTTAGAACACGAAAGTCGAAACACTTGGTTTTACCTCGTCTTAAGGCATGGTACAATATATTATGTATATCGAGTTAAATAATACTGTGATATTTACCACTGTTTACACTTTACATTTTAATTCTGTAATGGTTATGTAGGGACCATGTATATGTATGAATGTGCGAGTGTCAGCAGTTTTGTGTATGGGAGGCGACGTATGCTAGAGACGACGGGCAGTCACTGCGTGAGGCCTTGTCTGAATGTACGGGTTTTAGTTTTGGGATAATAAAGGCCAAGTTAATATCACTTATTGGTTTTACTAGTGCAACCCGGGGACTTTATAGTGAGGGACTAAAGTGACTCCTACTGTTACATGAGCATATTTAGATTTTAGGACATTAGCAATTGTCCATAACAGTCATCAGTTTGTTGATTGTTTGGTAATCAAAACGTGAGTCCCGAAATGATACACTTGTATTTTTTGCACGGCAGCTGCCTATATTCGCAACTAGCGGATACGGGCCGGCCGTTTTTGTGTTTTCATCTGGCGGCTATCTCCATACAATCTCAACAGATGGTTCCGTGCAGCCAATCCGAGCGCTTCGTTCAACAGCTGTATATACACAGCGCCGAAATTGTTGAGTGCAACCTTACTGTATTGTATGATACTCAATTTGATGTTGTTTTTACGCGACGGCGCTAGGAGGGTTATGTTTTCAAGCGGTTTAGGTACCTAAAGATATTTCTTTGGCACGCTCCAATACCTGGATGATTAGTTGGATTTGAGCTTGAGAAGTACCATTAAGTTCCTGCAAAACTGCAGTGGAGTTTTTTGTCTAGTTAGGTTAGTGCAATGCACAGGGGTTTAACGGGGCCTAGCAATGGCTAGGCCCCGTTAAACCCCTGTGTCAATAATTTTTCAACCTTCAGGATAATTATTATTAAGGTTCTTTGGTTATTTAAAAAAACAAACCATCTTTTTGGGGCGACATGTCATATTGGAACAGGTGGAACAGTCTTCTACAAACAATGGTGCTGACGTAAACATGACGCTCGCGATTGTTTTTGCTCGTTTCGTTACGACATTTAACAATTGAAAACGAATTCTTCAATATACTAAAACGATTTGACAACGGACCGTAACATTTTTCTCAATTTCAACCTAACGCGGCTATTATTCACGGTTTTGAAAAACGTGGCAACAACTTCAAATGGATTCTAGTTAATTTTGATTAGAAGTTAAGATTTAGCAAATGCGACTTATTAAAAACTCTGCGGTGACCTTAATTAACTCGAAACCTTTACCACAAAACTGAAGGTGACAGCCAAAAACTAAAATTAACCCAAAAACGCTTGGCTTTAATATTCTATACTTTATGATATTGGACCAGCCAGCCGTATATATTTAAGAGATCGTTGACAGTGTTGCATAAACTCGTTCTCTAGCGTGCGGTATGATATCATAAACCAGAGGTGATGAAGCCGTACAAGTGGGTGGGGCGGGCTTACTTTCTTATTAAATTAAAGCCATGTCATCGTTCACTGCTGGCGGTGGTAAAAAAATTACCTGTATCTTAAAATGTTTCACTTACTATCGCCTTTTGTTTCTATATTATCTAGTTCAATTGTTTTTGTGGTATTTACTTTTTTAAATTCTAGTTTTGCTTCTATTTTGTATCTATTGTAATAATTACTATCTTAGACCTTCTATGAATCAACCTATAGAATTTTAAAGGGCTCGTGATAAATCATATCTTTGCTATTTTGTTCATCATGCGTTATTCACCTTTGATTCGTCGTCGTTTTTTCTACAACCACCTTCAAATAAGCCCAATTATCTCTGTGGCTTTGGGAGAATGTAATTAAATTAGTTGAGCAACTCGTAAAACCATACGATTTCGAAGGTTTTTACGTTTGTACTACGAATTTAATAGCAACAACCTCGAAACTTACATAATGTGAGTTACGGTCCAGAACCGTTTGAGAATTCTCTTAGCCAATCGTCTTCTTCATTGGCAAACGGTATCCGTATTGCATATTAATCTATTCTATATTACGTGGTTTACGAAATATTTAATCACACATTCGAGTTTTGACACCGTATTTTTACACGGGATTTTCCGTGTGTGTTGTATATATTTTATTATTGCCGTGTGAGAGTTATGCGTGAATGGGGCATCAACATGGTTCACTGAAATCTGTATTAAATGCAACTTGCACAGATTTGGCTACGTACCTGCTAGCCTAGGGTTTGGGGACTTTAAGGCTGATAAAGCCTCCGTAGCGTACTCCTCTGAAATAACAGATTTCTATGGACGGTGGTTTCAAAACTGTTTCTGCTCTTTAGTACTCGGTAGTCACCATCGAGCGATATATTGATCGTATTCGGGCCTCAAAATGTATGATTAAGCTTCGTTTACTTTTTCCAAGCGAATGGGCACAAAACGGTCGATTGGATGCATAAGCTAACGAAATCGTGTCATCAATCAAGCTGGCTGCTTGATTACTGTGATGTTGCAAAACGTAAAGTAATTAGCGACCTACCAATATCTATATATTTTATAATACATATTATAATTATTATGTTTCTTTCAAAGTTATTACTTAAAGAATTAAACAAATTGTGCTGGAATTTACATCATTTTTCCGTTTAACCTTAAAAAGGCTTAACCTTGTTTTCTACGTATGGCAGTTATTTTTTCCAATAGTTCGAGTATGTTCATTAATTGAATTTCGTTCAATTAATCGAGTATAACCTATTGGGAAGTTTTGAAAAACGGGAAACCAATTGTAACAATGTTGGTTACACTATTTATATTTTAAATTGCCTCTAATAATTATTTTAAATAAGTATTAAGACAATAGATAGGTGACCTTACGACTCATGTGTTTCTATAGTACGATTATAATATTTTTTATAATGAACCATTGCTATAATAAATGCACGCAGCGTGACCCATAAGAGAACTAATTAATGTGCCTCAGGATATAACATCGTGTACAAGGATGGGTTTTATAATTCGCGTTGGTTTAGAAAAGCCTTATTACGCAGTCTCGTCACACGGGGACGGTAGAGCGTCGACGGAAGAGACACTACTAAAGGTTATATTCTCTTTACAATAACGACTTCCTCGAGTAGCCCATTATAGCAGGACAATGGCCCTGCGGAACTCCCTGGGAATTTTACTGTTGCTGCACACAGGGGGACATGAATAGCCCGTATATGCCCCGTATTAATAACTAGTAATTGAGTGATAACATCCATGGTCGTTGGGTCGATTGATATTGGTTTAACTACACCCGTATGAGTAACAGCTTTGGAATTAATTGATTTAAAAAAGAAATGTGATTAACTTATTCAGTTTCATTTGAAAATCCCATCTGAGGTTCCTTTCCGTTCAAACCTTTGGTCCACTAAACCTGATCCTTTAAATATAATATCTATCGTTAGATATGCAGAACGAGGCCGCTGCAGATTTCATCTCAGACGGGTCCAGCGGCCCAGCACAAAGCGGAGGAGAAGTCATGGATGGGTTTTAGTGGGTAGAGCTGCGGCCAACTTACCATCTTCTCGGCCGTAGCGCGTAGGTTTTCAAAGTTTTAATACCTGTTTCTCCACACCAGTGCTGCTTAGCAGACGCAGACGCAAAACCTTACTTATTATCTCGCTCTGTTTCCTCCATACGTATTTCGTTGAGTTAATTGTATAAGATGAACATGTCTATCTTTAATCTAAAAATCATTCCTCGCAAACAAAACTATGGTTAGCATTACGAAAAACTTGATTGGCAAGGACAATGAGTGATTGCGTTGAAATGGGTTTTTCCAACGGAAGAGACAAAATGTCATTCTTTCCCAATCTGACATTTAATCCATTCTTCCGTAGAAAGGATTCCCTTTTTATCGGCGGCTAATGGCTAGCATCAACAGTAGAACTGTGGGTACCAGTATTTCTTTCACTGTTTGAGGATCATTATAATGTTTTCGAGACCACCGAACCTCCTGTAAACAGCATCAAGTATCAACGTTAGTAACCATTAACTAACCACGAAAACCCTTTTATATCTTCTTAGAGAGCCCGAGGGACACCCTAAAATTTAGGAGTGTCCTGGGAGGCAAAGGAATAATAAAGATCGATAGTGGAAAAACTTTTTTGAATCTATTGCTTCAATGTTACCATTTGGTGATAAAAGTGGTGTTTGGTTAGCATATTTAGCAATCACGTGCCTGAGAGTTTACCTTTTCATTAGTTGTATTTAATAATTCTTCCTCGGGGTGTGAACCAACACTAAATATTATGTGGGTGTCGGCCGTTTCGTGAGTCTATTATTATGGTATGATGTTCTATTATCTGAATTTATAGCGCGGGGTTGGGTCGATTAACCTAATTATTTGTGTATGAAAAATATGTGTATTTTATTGAACATGCTATCATGTTGGTTGAAATCTAGTTAACTGGTCTACATTTTCTTTTGAAGTTAACGAGTTAATTGCAATTTGCAAATTTGCCTTTCCACAAGATGATTATCACTTAAAATGCCAAATACGCGTTAAAATTTCCTTCGTATGTTAATATATTTTTGAATGGAAAGTAAAGGAATTCGAGTAAAAGTAATAATTTGGCGTAATCTTCTCGACGAAATAACAGCAATAAGCGGCGGCGATGAAGTTTTTTTTTTCAATAGCCTTAGATTGGCGATGAAGTAATTCTTTTTAATTGTAGACAATAGTGGCAATAGTGAAATGTACGAAATGTTAAGAGAGCGCGTTCGAATGTGCGAATAACAGTTAGCGGCAAGGTCGGAAATTCACTTTCGCTTCTTCACGATTCGTTATGCACGAACTTCACACAGATATCTATTACTGTATCGCGTAACGATACATAAGTGAAGTCATCAGCAGAAATATTTAATTTTTTTTTTAATAATTTATAAGTAAGTTTATTATCGAAATTTTTTAATTTCAATGATGATGAAGATTAGAGTAATATTAGTGTACTGTGACTAAATAATAAAATAATAACTTAAGGGGAAGACAGCTGCAAATTCGACATCTTTGTGCAGTTTTCTAGAAACGTATGTACTTCATTGATTGGCACAAAAAAAATATATGTGATTTTTGATTATATTTGGAAAAGCTTGTCGAATTTAAATAATAAAATAATGTACCCCTACTGGATGATAGAAAAAAAACCAAAATCTCATCTTTCAGGAACTTTAAACAGTTCTAACTAAAGTAATAAAATAATACAATCTATGCTTCAAAAATTTGTTTATTCGATACCTTTTACAAAAATCCAAAGATTGCCGGATTTAATTTTCGGTTCTAACATCTAGATTTCCCTAATATTTATTTTTTCCTCTAACAAACGAAAAATGTATCCACGCTACCAAGTGAACACTTCACATCTCTGTCTCTCTGGCATGAAAATCGACACAGGTGCGAGAGTGATACGAGATCAAGGTCATTGGCAGTTGTCGGCGTCTTAATAATGAGATGAAATAATTTGTTCAAATGATTGAATACAAAAATTGAATCATCTCTTACATAATTAGGGGTGAATGAAACCTATGTAAACCAAAAGGCGACGTAAGACCTATAGAATTTATCTCCATGTCTGCAGAATAACAAATTCGCTAGTTATATAAAACGGCTATTGACATAGATAACAGTGTCGAAACTCAACACTACTTATTATGATATTAAAGTTAATTTTAACCAACAATTTGAATAATGATTTGATTTTTTCCATTTTTCTATTCCATGCATTCATTTGAATATTAAAATTCAGTTTATGAATACTAATACTTAATAGTATTTTTTATAATACTATCTGAAAGTGAATTAAAAACGAATTAAATTTGGTTTCGTTAAAAATTTTACTTCCTTTCTTTAGTTTTGGAGAATGTTAATTCCAATTTCGTTTTTTGAAAATATGTAAGTAATTATACCTACTATGATCCTTATTTAAAAATAATGTTTTGTTATTTTATTTTTGTAAACGAGTTATTTTAATCGTTCGATGGTTGATAACCACAGAACAAAAAAAAACAGAAGAAATGACATACCATGATTTGTTTACCAGAACCACTGTCGCCAAACTCACACAAACAAACAGAGAATAGACCGTTGCACTACTAACAAACAAATGTTTTGATTGGACGCGTAATTCTAAACCCAAATAAGCCTAAATTTATTTAAACTGAAAACAAAAACACACCTTCATTACTCTACAATAGAGTTTGCTATGCAATACATAAAACAGACACTTAAGACATTTCGTATTCGAGATTCAGTTTATTGTGCATTTACCAAAAAGTTTAGCTACTTCACACTAGATGTCAGTATTAGGGCAAACAATTTTCATCAAATGTTTATACTTCAAAACTATGCTTTATTTCTCAGGTGATAAGATTGTATTTGGTTTGAATTTTTCTACATATTGTGCATTTACCAAAAAGTTTAGTTACTTCACGCTAGATGTCATTATTATAAAGGCAAACCAAATATGTTTACTTCAAAATTATGCTTTATTTCTCAGGTAATAAGATTGTTTTTGGTTTGTTTTTTCTACATATTGTGCATTTACTAAAAAGTTTAGTGACTTCACGCTAGATGTCAGTATTATAGGAGCGAAAAATTTTCATCAAATGTTTACTTCAAAATTATGCTTTATTTCTCAGGTAATAAGATTGTTTTTGTTTGAATTTTTACAACCGACTATACGTGTTGCCGCGTACAAACAAACGACTCAACTGATGTCGAGTTTGCGTAAGTACTTAGGGAGTAAGCGTTACAACGCTAACTAGTGACACGCGTGCCCCGCCCACTTACCATTTCTACTGTTTTTTTTGTTCTGTGTTGATAATCTTGGTTTGCTGATTATGTGTAAGTAAGGGTACCTACTCTCGGTAGGTAATTAATAGTACTCTAGGTAGGTAAAGAATAGAATTAGTTAGCATTTTAGATCCATTTAGGCCAAATTTAGCTTTTTGTATAGACACAACGTCTGTACATAGGTACGCCTGGATAAGAAATAAAGGTATACTGTTGAAAATCACGATAATTTTAGAATTTTGCTCATATCTTCCATAAAATAGCAATCCTTCGATCGCGGATTCTTGGAATACTATTGTTATTCTATTGTTATCGCGGTCACTGGTGTCCTTATGGGGCTTGATGGGTTAATACTAATTCCAGTTTATTTTTTATTTTGAGTGCCATCTAGACTACACTTGCACTACCATCGATGTTTTGTTATGATTTGTAGGTTAATTTCAATGAATTTACATTTTGCACATATTCCATAAATTAGCATTAATATCTACTAATTACAGTTTCTTTCTTATTACGAGTAACATCAACGCTTTGTTATGATTTGTAAGTTGATTTCAATGAATTTGCACTCACCGTTTGCAATGTCAGCAGTAAAGTGTAAACAAAGACGTAATTTTCAATTGAAGCGATTGTTGTGTTGGCGCACAAGTGGCGCACCAATTCCCTGAATACTCCTTATTGAACTGTGACCCTCACGATTGTGGAGATCAGCTGAAACGTGATGTTTATTGTGTATCTGCGTCACAACTTACTGCAAACAATTGTTTCCACCCTTTTGCAGAAGTCATTAACTCTTACTGCGGAAGCCTCTTTTCAAATGCAATCGCTAGACTCTAGATTAGAAGATTTCTTAGTTCTGTATTTTACCTCAGCCACTATTTCTACTTTGTATTTTATTTCACCCATTATTTTAAAAGCAACTGTTCAATCTAAAGTAGTCACGGTAACATTAAGTTCCGTAACTATAAGCTTGGTATGTCTTACCATATTTCAAATGGAACTTTATCTCGGCTTAATGCAGTCAGTCAAAGCAGTAAAAGTGAAGCAGCACCGCTCCGCTCGCGTCCGTTACGAGAAGTCAGGTGTAATTAAATTGAGTTTCCAGGAACCGTTGGCACTAGTTGCGAATTTTATTTGGACTTTCGCGTTGGTCTTTATGATCTCATCCCCGGTTTTTATGAACAGTCGTAATTTATTTAAAACGCCTCGTCTGTTCGCCGCGGTTTGAAGATTACGATATTCCGTGTTTATTATGGTTGGCCGCTGCTCGGAAATTATATTGAAAAAGTATAGTGGCAATGAAATGAAGCGTCAATTTGGCATTGTTCCACGATTCAATGGCAGACTAATCGATCGCTAATCGTTATTTAGTTTATAACTGCTCGTAATGCGTTTTTATTCTCATTAATATCGGGGATTCCTCGTTGTTTCGTTGGCTGCTCCATTATTTAATTTGCTTCCTCGCTCGCAGTACATGTAAAATGAATTTAATCTATCAACGAAAGCCGTGCCCGGTGCCACCCTATTCACGGATTACAATAATTGTAAGGGCCATTGAGAGTGACTCATTTTGGAGTCGGACAAGCGAAGAGCGTTTTTTGCTCAGAGTAAAATTAATTGTTTGGTTAGGCGTCTCCCTCGTCGCTCGAATACCGTTAACTCATGGCACATCTGTTCTATAGGCGTTCCACACGCCCCACGCTGATTATAATCTAAAAATAAGCGGTGTTAATATGTTCCCGGGATGAACACTTTATGAAATGCTTACCCGCTGAAATGGGAGCCCGATTAACGCTTCCACTTCCCTTGCTTTCTCTAAAATTAGGTCATCAATATACGTTACGTCGGTCTGGAACTTTTAAACATTATGTAGTGCGGTCTATTAATCTAACAGGCGTTTGAACGTCAATCTAGGTAGATTTTAAATTTTATCGAAATAAAGTTAGACCGTTCGTTGTTTTAAGTGATTAAATATTCTTAGTTGAACGTTTAACACGTTGCAATACCTATTCAGGAACTCTAGAATACATTCCTTGAATATTAATTTAAATTCATGTTATCCATATACGACATCCACGACATCCAATCCTTGCGACACCGTTCCTCATATAAGTTTACTGTCAATAACTTCACCGACACGTGACTCCGGTTACAAACTGCCTAGCCCAAGGTTTCTCTCAATATTTGCGTAAATTTTGTGTTAAAGATTACCCAATAAGCACTGTATGGGTACCGCCAACGAGATTCAGATCGGAAAAGTCGGTCAAGAAACTTTGGGCATCTTTTGGCCAGCTACAATCTTTGTTTACAATTTTCTGTGTTGTTTGGACGCGCTTCGCTCGTAATCGAGGTGATCCTTATTCGACTGGTATGCGGCGCGGCGTGTCTGTTCTATTGCGTAAAACAGTTTCGTGGACGGCCCGCGCGCGGTCGGTCGTGTTCTCGGTATGGTTACTGTGTTTCAACGCGCGTCATGATAATATACGGCGGGCCTCGCTGCTCTCATTGTTTTAACGCCGACCACTAGCATTAAAATCATGTCTGTGCAAGGACATTAATTGAATAATGTTTAGTGCTATTTATACGATGCGTACATAACTAAGGCTGTGTGTTGTTGTTTTGTTTCTGTGGATATTCAGTGTCACAAATGGTTAGGAAAATTATCGTCGTCGGCATAAGACACTACGAGGATCCTTTTTATAAGTACGTATAATTGTCGTTACGAAGATTTTAGGAGTCGATAAGGAACTTAAATTCACGCTAAGATTAACATCGTTTTTAACATCGTTTTTTTCTTTGTTCTCAGGCATGTGACCGGTGCGAACGGGCCGCCGGCAGGATGCGGCCACCAGAGAAACAGATCTCTGGACTCTGTCCTCCAACGGATTCCGGAGGATATGACACCGACGTCCCCGGAAGGCGTGCCACTTCGACTGACCGGCGAAGTGCCCGCGCCGCGCCTGGCGCTACCTCCGGAGATTCCCGCGGGGTCCGACGACTCCGGGATACACACCCCGCCCGACGGAAACGACGAGATACCCTCGTCAGAGGAGCAAAATATCATGCTCGCGGTAGCGAGATCGAGGGAGAGTCTCGATTCGGGGAATCCTCTAGAAGAATTAGACAAACTACCCGATACCCCCGACACAGTTGTAGAGGAACCACCGGGAAAATCAGTTCTGAGCACGAGCTCGACCAAAAATAAAGACTTTCTCCTTCGGCTCTTCGAAAGTAAACTGTTTGATATGAGCATGGCCATATCGTATCTTCTGAACTCGAAGGAGCCCGGTGTGCAGACGTACCTAGCGAACAAATTGTTCTCGTTTCCACACGAGGACGTGGACTTTTACCTGCCCCAGCTGGCCACGATGTACATAGAGATGGGGGACGTGGCCGAAGTTCTGCGGCCGTACTTGGTGTATAGGTGTAAACAAAGTGCGGAGTTTTCCTTGAGACTTGCGTGGTTGTTGACTGCTTTTAGTGGTGACGCGAAGAGATCTAGGGCTACCAAATTAAGAGACTCGATACTAGCCGAGGAGATCAGGCCGGCGACGAAGAGGGGCCACCATAGATCTCAGTCGGACGCTTCGGCCCTGAGGTTGGCCACCCCGACCGGCAGACACTTGGGTGATCTGGCGTCAGGACGTGCGTTCGACAATGGGTGTTTGTGTGCCGAACAATGCTCCTGCGGCGCGCCAAGGTTAGCGCCACAGACTCATGTAAGCAAATATTATGTTCATTATATTGACATTTGACACTCTAGATATTAGCAGACGTGACGATTGAAAATGCGCAATTTAATTTTACATTTTTTTTTTCATGAACCGTTTCGAATTTCTTAAACGCCCCCAAATTAATAATATAGTTATTAGGACACATAACCATTAATTATTATTAATGAATAGGTGTCCTAATAACTATACTTGATTTTATTAAGTCGTGATAAACATGTACAAATTTAGTGATGGGGGTCAAAGAATAGTTGAGATATAATCTAAATTTATATCGAAGAAAATTTAATAAATAAACAACATGGAAGAAATATTATTTTGAATACGTAACTATTACACCTTATAGAGTTTCCGTTACTAGTAAAATTATAAATTTTTATCCTAGGACCTAGGTCCTAGACTCTAGTGAGTCTAGAGTATTACTCTCCTATGCTCTCGCTTGATCGAGTGAAAGGTTAGTATTATTTGATTTATATTTTTGTTTACTTTAATATTATGTTGATATTCAATTCAATCTTATTCCAGTACTTCGTAGAAAGATTGAATTATGTATAAAACGTTTCCTTCCCTGTAAACTTTGGTAAAGTTTTGTTTACCGTAAGGGTTAATTCTCATTTCGGTGCTGTTACATACTAACCGCAAGTACTGTTTTGGGAAGTTTCGTTAAAACTCTATCCGCCGTACTCAGAGAATATAATTATGATATTCAATTTAATGAAGAGTTTGACAGATAATGTAGGGGGCTTATGTCAAAATTTTGGATTAATCACATTTTTAATTAATGTTCCACTCTGAGTGCGGCAGTAAGTCTATTTACATTATTTTCCTAGTTGGCAAACCTGATTGACAGTTTATGCTGAGCACATAATTTTATTCCACTTCCTACTTTTAAACTCGTTTCGTATGTAACTTAACGATATTGCTAAACGGGGACGTTTATATAAGTCTGTACCCAGCACTCACTAGAACAATGACTGTTATTAAAAGTAATAGTTTTAACGGTGGGACAGATAGTGTGATAAAATCTGTTTTATCTTTACTTTCTCTAATCTTCCGAGTGACACGCCAAATTTCTGATATCTTTGTTCTCTGGTATTTAGCGTCGACTGTCGACAAGGAAAGTCATTTTTGTATAGAATAATTATTGTATTTTGCATTAAAAAATAGCTATTAATTTATCGTGATATCAACAGTAGCAGCAATAGCAAATTGCGAAGTACGAAATGCTGAAAAATCTGAATCCAACTCTACCTAACCTAGAGAGTAGAGGGTAGGTAGAGTTGGATCGGATTGAAATTTTCAGCATTTCAGATTTGTTTGTTTATGCCATACGTTGGATTATTTTGTTTATCGATACATACAGCTTCCCTTCGTGTTTGATCTAGTCCGTTTCCAAGTAAGCAAATTAATTTTCTGAAATTAAAATGACTTCAAGTAGTAGTTGACTGGATCTTATAATGAACGTAGTACCTATAATAATGTGGCATCAAAAAAGTGGAATTAGAGTACAGATCAAGTTTATTGGGGAAGTGTACAAGTTTAGATTGAGGAAAACATCGCAAGAACTAGTTACATACTTATAGCTAATGTGAGTTCACGTTCGTGCAGAAAATGCCATACACGGTAGTTTATCTTTTTACAGCCTTTGCCGTAACGTAACTGCGACTTTCATTTGGTCTTTCTGCATCTTACTGATCTTCCTGATGCCAATAATATCTTATTTGTTAAAATATTTTGCCTTTTCTCTCGAGAGAAATATGGATAGATATTAATAAAAATATACCAATTATTGTTAAACTATTTTCTTGATTAATTTATCTCATAATACACAACGTTGCGCTGTACTCGAATAATTTAGATAAATGTCGCCATATTTATCTTCCTGACAAAGATAAAAGCATTACGATTTAAAACACAATACATAGATTTTGAAATGTTATGTAGATAGAATATCTTAAAAACGTTATTGGAAAAATTGCTCAAAGTCACGCTCGCTTCCCACACGAATTTTAAAGAATACGTGATATTGTATCGAATATAAAACAGGTAAAATAACGAGTGTTTTTAATCTTTTTCTTTATATCAGTATGCATAGGTAAAAATTATCTGCAGCATGGTTCTGAAGCGTGCATTGCTTACGTTCATATTTTGATTTTTTCATGTCCTAAAACCTCGCAAAATATTTTCGGTAGGTACTCAAGTATCCCTGCACGCTTAGCATGGGAGTACCATTGGGAGTATTTTACGAGACTATAATCTGCTAGATTTTTTTAAAATTCTTTCCCCTTTCGTTTTATACTTGCTGAACCGATTGTCAGAGAATACAAATTTATGTCCTATATCATCATCTCTTTTATGGAAAATTATCGTCTAGAGTCTAGACTTTAGTTTGTGCCGGTTACCAAAAGTCTATTACCAACTACTAGTTACTTTTATTGGTTATTTAATCTTTAGATTAAATCTAGGGTACAAGTGAATTGCTGGTAATCATGCAACTTATCAAGACCCTTGATTTAGGATCTGTTTAAGTCGCCTTGTAGTTACTAAAACCACCTTTATGAACTTGGAGAAATGTCAAAAAGAACGACGGTAGGTGAATAATAATTATACTGACAATTGACATACTTACTTAAAATTATGAATTCTGTAGGGCTAGCATAACAACAGTAGAAATGGGAAATAATCGACATACTGACAGATTTTAATACTTCAGTCGGAATTTCCAGGAATTGCTATTGTATTCTATTGTTTCGCGATCACCGGTGCTCGCGCGGGGCCTGAAGGATTATCGACAAAATGGCAGATTTCCATTGTCTAGCTGTCACTTCGTCTTCTCTGTCACTTTGTCTATTCTTCTGTTGAAAGAAATAATTTCTATGGTGACCATGCTACGCCTGCTGGAAATCGCAAACGATAATAAATTCGTAAACGAAAATTTTAGTGTTGATAACATAATATTTGATCAATAAGAATACGAATCGAACTTGTTAGGAGTTGCTCACTAATAAACCTTGTGCCATTAAAAAATATAGTAGAAGCCATAGATAAAGTAATAAAGTATAGATGTAATTTTAGCCCGTCATCGTGTGGCCATTTTGTGCTTATTTTCATACAAGTAGTGTGTGTTTATTTTCTTGAATATTTCTATTTGTTGATCATTTTGAAGTACATTATAATACAGAAAAGAAAGTCATTTAGTTCATGATATCGATAAACTATAGTTTAAGTAATGAGAATCCGTAAACACACGTAAAAAGCTATGCCATTTTTGTAGACAAATTATTAATAGATGTGACATTTTTAGCACTAATCTATACTAATATTATAAATGCGAAAGTATCTCTGTCTGTCTGTCTCGCTTTCACGCCAAAACTACTGAACCGTTTGTAATGAAATTTTGTACACAGATAGTCTAAAGCCTGAGAAGGGACATAGGCTACTTTTTAACTGGAAAAAGGGGTTGTAAGGGGGTGAAAATGCGTAAATTTGTGAAAAATAAGTTAGTTCAAAAAATTCATAACAGATGGCGCTAAGAGTCACCTACATCGCGCTATCGCTTGCTCATAAATCTTTCTATACGAGGTGGTACCATGTTGAATCACGTTTTTCGATTCTTTCGATTGTTATACACGTTATTAAATAGCTCAGTACTCCAGTGGCGAGGGGTGAATATTTTGAGAAGGGAAGCCGGAGTAAAAAATCTACTTACCAATTTTGGTAATTTATAATTGAATGACATGCTTTTAATTTTCAAAACTAAGTTTGGAAAACAAAGTTTCCTTCGACAGCAAAATATAATCTGTCAGACAACAGTCTTTCTGAATTAATGCCATATTTTCCGAACTACGCGATTACGTCGTACGACTCACAATTCACAAGTCATAATATAAATTAATTTAATTCACGACACTCTTCTAAGTTCTAACGCTAAAACAAAATTTAAATTCGACAAAACAAAACAAACGACATGTTGTTTACAAACACACTATCCGCCATATTAATATGTCAATCTAAAAACCAGCAAAATAAAAATGTATTACGCGCCTGTCATATTTAGTACCGCTAAAGGCATTCTTAATAAAGTCGTATTACAAAAAATCCTACCAAAATAAAATGTATTACGCGCCAGCAAAAGTATAATGTCGCTACATTCATTCTTAAATTCGAATCATAACAATTTTACTTCATGACTCATCTATCTCGCTTGCACTTGTGCGTTGCTAATTAACCTTTCTCCGTAATAACTCGTCGGGCATCGAGTTATTTCCAAGTATATATCGCGCGTGCTAGAACGAGACAGAACATGACGACCAGTTCACAGGAATGAAAAGGACAGATGCTTACTATGAACTGTCGTTGTATGGAGAAATAAGCCGCTAATCCACGGCTTGATTCTCTGCGCCCGCACATTGCATTGCCTTTTAAAATTTATAGGCGATAGTTATTAATTCAAACTATGTATTTCAAGTGAGAGAAAAATTTATTGCATATAACATTGTGAATTCAAAGTTTTTTAAGTAGGTATGTAAAATATTTATTAGATAAATATGTCGTTGGTTGGTTGGTTATATTCGATTTTTCTAAGCCCTAAGGGAAGCCGATGGGAATCGGGTTATATGGACGCTTCGCCACTGCAGTACTCACTACTTTTAGTTTTTACTTTATCTATGCAGTAACGTAACCTTAAACTTACCAATGATAAACTATAGTTTATGGGTAAAGCTAAAGTTGTGTAATGGGGGGCTAAAATAAGCTTTAAATTTGGTATAAATAAAGTTTTATTATGTGCACACGGCACAGCTGTTTTTGGGTATTTTGATTTAAGGGGTACCAGGGTTTTAAAAAGCTTTTGAATTTGACACCAATTTCGTTGACACCGCGCGCTATAAACTGAAGTCCACGCGGACGAAGTCGCGGGCAACAGCTAGTGCCTTATATAGCACGAATAAGGGATTATTAAACTTATAAATTATCTTTTTAGCTAACAAAAATACCGGTTGAAAAGCCCAAAAAACGTTGTTTAAAACTTACATATTTAATGTTAAATCCACGTGTTTGAGGTATTCTTTGGCCATTCCTATGGTTTATTATTTAGCGGAACCACAAAACTCAACAATATCTAGCATAAAATGCTCACTTAAAATCTTTATTAACACTTTTATTACATGAAATATGCAGACCGACTCCTTTGTTATGTCCTAGTAAGTAGGACATAACATTACACGCTTTTGATGCTTATACACCGATATAAGGCTCTCTCCTAGTCTATAATATCTCAATGGTAGAAGCTATTAAAATGTGATGTGGGCGAAAATAGTGCCTGGTATTTTTCTAGTCTATTGATGAAAATGATACAAAAGATATAAATTATGTAATTACAAGTAAATTGGTAATTTGGCAAAATTGAGGAACCCTCTACGTATAGGGTTACTAGATAGAAATTTCAAAAGTCCTGACAAAATTCCTGACACGAGCTATTTATTTGTTGATTTTTTAAAATATTTAATTTGTCAATGTTGATTGATTTATGTTTATATCGTAAAAAGATAATTACGATTATTTATAAGTTACAATTTATGAAACTCCAAAGTATTTGTGCCTTAACCTTTTTTGTTATTGTGTTTAAAAATTGAAGTTTAGTGTATAAAATTTTATTGTTTTAATTATTTGCCGAAAATTCCTGACATGTCAGGAAAATTCCTGACATCTTGTCACCCTACTCTTGCATACATTTACTACCCAGCTAGGTACTAAGCTTTATATTTTATACCCCTCTTCATTTCGCTAAATTATTTTCGGCATTTATTATTGATAGTAAACTTACTTTGTATTCCGTTTTCGTGTTTATCACATCATCAAACTTTATATCCATTTCCTTGCCACGCTCCTAGCATTTTTCGCCATCAAAGCTAAATCAGGACCCCGATTCTTTCATTTTAATGTAACATGAATGCAGCTTCGTTCTTTATTCGATCCAAATATTAAACCAACTTCCAACGCAAATATTAAACCAACTTCCAACGCGTTGATCATTCAAAAGTCAAGACATCAAAAGTTGTTGTTAGACATATTTTGTTTGAGTTTTGACGTATGTGAAATGAGAATACTATTTTGGGGTTTGCTACGAATAATAAAAACTAAGGAAACGTAACTGATAACTCCCATACTTCAACCGTTTTGAATTTGGTTCCGTCTTGCACACTTAGGCCGCCCGTATTTTTGGTCAGTACTTAAGATGCCACCCGGTCTCAAGACGCAGTTCGGCTCTGTGATTGGTCCAAATTTTGACAGCTAACCAATCACAGAGCCTGAACCGTGTCTTGAGACCGAGATGCATCTTGGGTACTGACCTTCAGACTGACTAAAAGCCGTTGAAAATAATTCAAGACGTGAGTGGAAGAGTAAGCTTGTAACATGAAAAAACGTTTTTTTGTTAAATGAAGGCCTATTATTTGAAATTGAAAAACTATGAAGTATATGTGTAGCCAGATATATTAGGTAGGATATGAAGTAGATAAGTTACAAGTTTTACTAAAATAATCAGGGAAAAAAATGAGGTATTGTCCGTATGTTACGAAATGTTACTTGTTTGTGTTTTGTGGACTCGCGGAAACAAATTTACTCTTCCTTACTTTTAGGGTGTTTGATAAAAAATGGACTGGATAGTGGATCGAATAACTAGGAACAAAGCTGATGGTATTCCTTCGATCACTAATATATTATGTGATCGAAGTGGTATTCTCATTGAAATGCCACTGATAAATATGAGGATATTTATGGGAGTTCGCTATTTTATAAATAAAATATCAGACGGCCATTCGATAACAGATTTATTGTCTAGGCAACCGTTGACAAGAACCAAGAACAAGAACCAATTCTTATCCCATAGATAACAAATAAATATAACTTAAAATTCAACTAAATCTACATCCTATATAATAAGTAAGTACATCACAAATATAAATAAATTTAACGAAACCTCTCTTATATAACACAATCAAAAAAACTTGCTGTAGTCAACCTTGGGAACACCTCGCCTCGGTCGCTCCGGCGGGCAAGGTGCTACTGGAGCCGAGGTCCGAGCTGCTTCCTGCTCACTTAACACAGAAGCCTGTTCCATGTGTAGAGCCTGAGCCTCCGTTCCCTGAGCCTCCGTTCCTCGATCTTCTTCCGAGCTCCATTCAATGACGACTGAAGGACTCGAGTTTTCCCCCCTACTTCTGTCCCTTTCCTCCACTTGTGAATCCCACACGTCTGCGTTCTCCGCTAAAGGGACCGACTCCGCCTGATCTATGGCTCGTGCTCCCGTAAATATTTCCGCGTCCCAAGGTTGTCTACCACCTAAATCGCCTTTATATAACAAAATTTGATTTTTGTGTTTTTTTAATAACTACAGATGACTCTAGATCCTTAACAAAAACTATCATTCTCCCAAGAAGTCTTACAATCACTCCCCTGCACCATCTATATTTGTCTTTGCCACAATACTGTTTATACAATACATGCTGGCCAGCACGCCAGTCGGTATTTTTGTAGTTTTCCTTAGCCGGTGAACACTGTTCAGACAAATCAGACGGGGGTGTACTGAGCGAAGACGACGGCACGGTAAGCGTCAATAGGTCGAGCCGAGATCGCAGCTTGCGACCGAACACTAGCTGAGCAGGTGAGGTGTTCGTAGAACTATGTACCGAATTTCGGTAATCAAACAAATATTTAAATAAATTAGCCTTAATGTCCCTTGCGTTAGTACTACTCAAAATACTAGATTTAATACCCCTTTTTACCACCTTCACGTATATCTCGGCTTGTCCGTTACTAGCCGGGTGATACGCTGGCGATGTCAAGTGACATACACCGTTCAATTTGCAAAAATCATCAAATTCCTGCGATCAAAAAGCCGTTCCGTTATCAGTCACCAACGTATTAGGCACGCCGAAACGCGACATGAACTCGTACATTTTCTCTATAACGGCCCCCGAATTGCAACTACTCACATGCTCTGGATAGTTTTGAATTCGTCCGAGTCCTACAAGGTTTGTTCAAAATTATTATATATTATTATTATCGATGACTTAAGCGGGGAATTCACTACCGGGCTGCCCGCGGGCCGCCCGGTCTGGCACAAGTCTGCCGCTTGCCCCTATTGAACATACACAGAACGGGCAAGTCAGTCGAATAGATAGAGAGCTGCAGCTCGGTCGTGGACTCATGGACTCAATCTTCTTTGTAATAAATGATAGATCAGCATCGGCATTTATTTCTTCGGATTTTTCAATAAGTTCGCTGTATTAGCGACATTACGTAGATCGGTGTTCATGTAATCCTTGCTTTTAACTTTTTACAAACAAGGATACGACCGGTAAATGGAAATAAACGAATGTCAAAATTGTTTTTATTCCTTCATTCCTAAGTTTAGTGTTCGTATTGTTTACAATAATAAATGTTTTAAAATAATATTTTAAGTGTACTCCGGTCGCTCTCCAAGGCGCGAATGACGACGGGCCGCCCGTCGCGACCATCCATGTACAGACTTGCCCGTGCCCACGCGGGAAAAATGCGATCTCGCGGGCAGGCTGCGGGCACGGGCCAACGGGCATATTCCCCGCTTTAAGGATCAGAGGAAAATGTTTGATTTTAAAATAATAATTATGTACTCCTTTCTTCGTGATAATAGATATGTTTGGTGTATACTGCATAATGCCACCCGCTTTTAACAATTATTGTCCACGGCTTTGTTTCATAACTGTGACAGTGACAATAACCGCGCAGGCTGTTGTCCAGCGCGCAATATTATGATACGTTACCTGGGAAACGACCTTGGCGAGAATCTGAATTGTCATATTTTAGTGTTCGAAAAGGGGCAAAAAGTGTTATTTTCTATGTCTGTCCACCTCCATTTGACGTCTTTCTTTGGTAAGTCATACAGAGGACTCAAAATAGCAGACGCTCGGGGCACAAAACACCTATAATAATTAACGAGCCCAAGAAACGACTGCAACTGAGTAACGTTCGTGGGCACCAGGGCCTCCATAATCGCCTTAACTTTCTCTGGAGATTTCTTTAATCCGTTCTTGCTGATGACGTAACCTAAGTAATTAATTTCATCTTTAAAGTACTCACATTTCTCCTGCTGTAAGACCAGACCGGCGTCCTACAAGCGTCGGAGTACCTCGTGCAGCCTCTCGAGGTGCTCGGCGCGCTCGCGGCCGGTGATGCACACGTCATCCAGCAGACAGAGCACACCGTCGATGCCGCCCAGGAGACCTTCCATAGCGCGCTGGAAAATGGCCGGCGCGCTCGACAATCCGAACGCCAGTCTATTGTATGCGAAGAGTCCTCGGTGCGTGTTAATACACGTATACATTTGTGACTCCTCTTCTAGGACAAATTGATTATAAGCCATCGACAAATCTAGCTTGGTGAACTGTTGGCCTCCGTAAAGCTTCGAAAACAATTCCTTAATTGTTGGTAACGGATACTTGTATACGACTAATTGTTTGTTTAACGTTACGAAGTAGTCGACGCATAGTCACAGGGAACCATCTCGCTTCAACACCGGCACGATGGGCGAAGCGTACGCCGACTGGGAGACAGGTCTAATTATACCTAACTCTACAAGTCTATCTAATTCCTTCTCTATCTTGTCTCAGTGCGAACAACATAGGCCGCGCTTTGAAAAAAATAGGTTCCGAACCAGGTTTAATGGTTAGTTTAACTTTGTATTTGTTGAACATTCATAATTTATTCGAAAATACATCGGCGTAACGTAACTTCAGAGAGTCGACGTAGCTGCATGTTACAGAATTATTGTACACTAGTGTCAACTGTAAGCTAAACTTTGCGATAAAATCGCGACCGAGCAGCGGCGGGCCACCCTGTTGCACGACATATACCTTTAGCTCGTGCATGAGGCCCCGCCACTCGACTTGCATAGTTGCACTACCCATGCATAAAATACGCTATCCCGTATAGCTAACTAACTTTATACGTGTGACTGATAACGGAATGCTAGGGAAATGTAGCGCGAATATACGTTTAGGTATGACGGTAACGGCCGAGCCGCTGTCTATTTCGAACGTTAATTTAACCCCGTTTACTCTCACACACTCGACTAGTGGCTCCCCCTTTGTCGAACGAACGTTAAAGCACTTACCGTCGTCGTCGTCGTCGTTCTCGTTTACCTCATCCGCCTGTACACTCTTTACTGATTTGCACATTCTATGCAAATGTCCCTTTTTATTACATTTCTTGCACGTATAGTTTGCGAAACGGCAATCCGCGGACGTATAATTTGTATAACCACACACCACACATCTTTCCATCTTGACAACCTTTCTGTCAGTCTTGTTGTTGTTTTTCATCCTGTCAATTTTGAAAAGCGACGGAGCGTCCGATGTAGACGCCGACGCAGCGGCGGCGCGCGCCGCTTTCAAATTCTCTGCTAATTCCACGGCCTTTGCTAACGTCAGCCCCGCCAACTCCTGCACGTATATCTTCTCCTTTTCCGGACCTGGTAGCATGCCCATCACGAATCGATCGCGTAGGGCCTCCTCCACATCAGTGAACTTGCAATGTGCGGTGAGGCCCCGTAGTCTCGCCCCCCACTGGGAAGCCGATGCCGTTGGCAACTGCACTGCGGCATAGAAATTATGTTTTTCACTGAAGCCCACTTGCCTGGGACTGAAATGGTCATCCAGAAGCTTGATGACGTCCTCGTACGGTACTTGCTGAACGTCTTTTGGCAGCGCCAGGTCGTTCACTAGCTGATACGTGTCGTCTGCTAACGCACTCAGCAGGTACGCTCGTCTCTTGACTCCCGCCGGATCGCTTCCGCGCCTATGTCGTTCGCGAGGAACCATTGTGAGAGCCGGCTTTTAAACGTTCCCCATACTTGCACTTTGTGGTCAAAATTTGATAACAAGCCAAAACTGTTAACCGACATGGTTCAATTTGTACACTTTTCTCGTCTTCAGTGATAAATATGAGGATATTTATGGGAGTTCGCTATTTTACAAATAAAATATCAGACGGCCATTCGATAACAGATTTATTGTCTAGGCAACCGTTGACAAGAACCATAGACATACATACCAGCCACCAACATCAAATGCGTTCAGATTAGTCAAAACTTCAAAAATCGTTTCGTTTCTTTTTAACCGACTTCCAAAAAAGAGGTTTCTCAGTTCAACCGTATATACGGTCTTATGTTCTTTTTTATTATGTAACATTTATATTAATCATATTATGTAAGTTCTTTTTCTCAAAAAAATAAATATAGACGTATATGTAGATTCTGTTTTGATATTTGATAAGAAACGGACTGCGGAGCAAGAATGGTCACATAGCGATTCCTCTCAATCAATTCACAAAATGAATGAGGAGCAAAACTGACTTTTTATCCCGATAGGTGTCGCATCGTCGACTGACCGTAATTTGACATTAGACCTGTCAAATCCCATACATTTTTTGTATACAAGAGTATTATTTATCAATTTTCGTAAAAATGCCTCAATGTTCTTTGAGTTTTAAAAAAAAACAGGAGAGTTCGTATACTTCCCAAAGACCCAAAATAAAAAAAAAAGTGGGAAAATGCCTTGTGAATAAAGAATTTCAAAGAGAGAATATGGCACGCTTATGTTTACTTCATTTCACTATTTCATTTTATTCATTATTTTGAAAGATGTAAATACACAGGTAAGTCGTGAAATTATGCTGCCTAGCCTAGGCCAAACTTATTATTTCCTAGACATGCCTCTTAAAAACAAACCAATCACAAATTCTAACATATATTTTCAGATACTGAGCTATAAGAAACATTTTTAAGAAATACATACAGAGCTTCTGTTGTCTTACTGTTTATTAGCATAATTATGCAAGATCTATATGTGATTGTCAAGCAATGGGAATAAGCTATCTTATGACCAAGTATCAAAGCAAATTCAAGACATGTTTGCTAATAGAAAAGTTACTGTAAGGATTCCGCAGTTTGTTGCACCACAGTTGCAGCAAGTACTAAAATGTGTTCATACTGTGAGGATTATAGGATTAACCATTAGCAAGTAAAATATTTTTTATGTTTCATGTGTTGTAACTTTAGATAATGTATTATAAATAAAAGCTGATATCAATGATTGTTTGGTTTTATTACATTTCAATAATTTTTATACAATTATATTTTATCAAAAACTGCTAGTTCAGGATGGTGGATGTAAACCATGAATGACCGTGACACGTACAGGTTTGCACTTAGCAGATGCACCACTTCCTGCAGCGCATTCACAATAGCATTCCTCTACACATCTACACCTCCTTGAGAGACTTTAGTGTCTACTAAATAACATCATTTTTGCAAGTTTTGCACATTCCTCTTAAGATTGTATAGCGTCCCATGAGTAAGGGGCGGTCAGAAGATGTCTAGATTTGTATAAAAGTTGGCCTTTGGTTCCGCGTTCAATCTGTAAAACGATGGAATAATATCTAAATATTTCAAGTTTATCTGTGATAGTAAACAAATGTTAATAATGTATATACACATACCTTTACAGATATTCTATTATTTCCTGCTTGCTGATGCTTGGAACAGGTTAATCGGCGTTCATATCTCTGAATGTATTAGGGGGTGAATTGATAAGAGAATTGTTCTTTTGATCGCCCAAATCACCGTCAAAGTTTTGGTTCCGATCATACGCCTCCAATCTTGAAATAAAAACTCCTTATGAGAAACATATTTAAACAAATTGTGAAATAAGAAATATAACCTAAAAATATTACTATGTTCACCTTTCGCTCAGTTCGGCTTTTTGCTCACCACTGACGCATTTCTCTTACGAAGCTCACTTTTCAGCTCACTCACAGTAAACAAAGAATACATTTTAAGATCTTTAACACAAAAAAAACATAGAAAATCGCAACCACTCATTTGACACTTGTAGTAAACAAAGGACGGTCGCTGGTGGCGCCATCTGCTTCGAGCTTTTAGTTTGGCTCCTCATTGTTAAAACTATCAAAGTCACGAATGTCAAATTAGTATGGACTTATACCAATTGAATTGGTCATAATTTGACATTAATGAGGTTGACAGTTTTGACAATTCATTTTGTGAATTGATTGAGAGAAACTGCTATGCGACCATTTTAGCCCCGCTGGTGTCTTGCTTTTGATTGGTTAACCGTTAACCAATCAAATAGCGTTAACGTCAAATATTTAAAAAAAACCGCAAAATTTGGATAGATGGAAGTTGGAAAAAGTAACGAAGCTGCATTAACATGGCATTAAAATAGAAGAATCTGGGTATTTTAGTCTGGCGTAGCCTGTTGGCTGTGTCACAAGTGAGCGATGTATTTCTCCGAGTGGGCGGCTACGGGTTAAGGCGACGCCTTGATAATTTGGCCGTAGCGATGCCGATTTTTCTCAGCAATGACTAAAGCTAAGAAATTAAAGTTCATTGTCAGTATTTATCATGTCTTTATCTTTGAATTGCCCATAGCATAACACGATTGGACAACTTTTATAACACAGAATTATCAATCGAAAAGACCTCTGTAAAAATAGGGATTCCTATTTTTCCAACAGAGGAGAGTGATTTAAGGTTCGAAAATTTGTACATAAATTGGTTGAAGCATACTCTTTAATATGTGCATAGCTTATATGAAATGTATTTAAGGTTTTTAAATTACGCGACAAAAACCATTTTATCGCTTACGCCCTTTCCATTTTTTGCTGTTCCATTGCTTGTTTTCTATGAGAGACCGGCCCGGCCTCTCATAGAAAACAAGCAATCTAAAACATATCCAACACGGTTTCTTACTTTAGCGCGGCGTCACCTTAACTATATTCGCTTAATTGTGCGTTATTAATGTGAGTGGCGACTGGCGACTCGGTTTTCCGGTCCATATTCGATGCCACTTAAGGCTACACGGAATATGCGTGATTTGTTTCCGGGAAACCGTAAAATTACAGAGAGGCGGATAAACTACTCGGCTAAAGGGCATCATGTTTGGTATTTGGTACGAACTATTATAATAGTCGCGATATTTCATACAAATCCATACTAATATTATAAATGCGAAAGTGTATCTGTCTGTTATCTCTTCACGCCCAAACCGCTGAACTGATTTTGCTGGAATTTCGTATGGAGATACTTTGAGTATTATCAAGGGACATAAGATATTTTTTGTCCCGGAAAAATTTAATGTTCCCGCGCGATAAAGGAATTTTTGCGCAACGTTGCAGATATAATTATAAAGTTTTGTTAGTGTCATCGTTTAGACCACAATATATTGTTATAATGTCATGTTTTCATCTTCACATCTTTTCTTGCCGTCGCGTTGACGCGTTTGGACTTTCACGCATTATTAGCATCTTTTGTTAATTTTGCTTTTGTTTTAAGAGAAGTGGAAGTGACATATGTGGAAGCGTTGATTTAATCCTTAACCTCTATCACACAAGGTGACTTTTTTTTGGTTTAAAAAAATACAGTACTGGCTGACAAAATACGGAATTATTAATGTTTTTGAATGTTTGTAGTCAACTAATGTGTAACAATAAGACTCAACATTACCTTCACACACTTCTGTCCCAGTTGTAGATAGAGGCCTCCTTCATGGTCTTCCATTTGTAGGTCTTCCAATTTGGTATCGATATCCATGATACTTTACTAATATTATGAATGCGAAAGTTTGTCTGTCTGTAACCTCTTCACGTCCAAACCGCTGAACCGATTTTGCTAGCTGCGGGCGTCATCTAGTTATATACTTATAATTATGGCAACAAAATGGTACACGAAATCTTTAAAAAAAATTTTTTTATGGTACCTTCCATACACATTCAAGCGGGGATGAAATTTTTTGTTCGCGTCCACCCTATCATGTGGGGTGTCGTTGGATAGGTTTTTTAAAACTATTATGAGTATTCATAGATGATTTTCCGATTTAGGGATCCGTTTATGAAATATTAAGTTTTAAAGTGGAAAAAATCGTTAGTGTCCAATGTCCCCCCCTTATACCAGCTAAACGGTTGTCTTTGGAAATGTGAAAAAATTCACGGGAGTAGGAAATATGCTGAATTTAATAGGAAAAATATCATAGCTAAGACGACTTCATAAGTTATTGAGTAATAGTCGACCAACTAAAAAAATAAACCGGCCAAGTGCGAGTTGGACACGCCCATGAAGAGTTCCGCAGCAGCAATAAGGTTTATTTTTATGAAATTAAGTGGTTTTTGATTTATTTTCATAATCCAGTTGATTTAATGAAAGTTATTAAGGTTTATCATTTATGACGTATAAAAAAACTACTGACTAGATCTCGTTCAAACCAATTTTCGTTGGTAGTTTTTGTAGTAATATGCATCATATATTTTTTTTAGACTTATCATGCCCCTACTTTAGAAGTAAGAGGGGGGGGGACACACATTTTACCACTTTGGAAGAGTCTCTCTCGCAAACTATTCAGGTTAGAAAAAAATGATATAAGAAACCTCAATATGATTTTTAAAGACCTATCCATAGATACCCCATACGCATAGGTTAGGTGAAATTTTTTTTTTGTTTCAGTTGTATCTATGGGGACCCCTAAAAATTTTTATAATTTTTCCATGTTTGTATCAAAATCTTAAAGCGGTTCGCAGACTACATCTACTTACCAAGTTTCAATAGTATAGCTCTTATAGTTTCGGAGAAAAGTGGCTGTGACATACGGACGGACAGACAGACATGACGAATCTATAAGGGTTCCGTTTTTGCCATTTGGCTACGGAACCCTAAAAAGACGGGTTGCACTCTGGGAGTGCCGGCAGAAGTGAAAACTTGATTATTATTAATTTATTAACGTTGTACATTTTTTTAACCCATTTTTTATGAAAATCGATTTTTAAAAATCGATTTTTTTAATTAATCGAAACCCTTACAATCAATTCGAGTTCGACACAAAACACTACTCTCCACTTACGTCTTACGGTTTTTCCAAGGTTCGATCAGCACGAGAATCTGACGCGAGTTTCACAGTTTTTACCCATCCCACAAAAGTGCTCAACGCCGATAAAGAAGTTTTCACTTCAAAAATGTATTCGGCGAAGTATAAAGGAACTTTTCGTTCAAATTCCTTTGAAAGTAAGTGAGATGATGTTGTTAGTAGTGTAAAACACGTTACAAATGTACATTCATTGACCACACAAAAATAAAAATAAAAAACTAGAGATATTACGGAACCCTATATTGCGCGTGGCCCGACGCGCACTTGGCCGGTTTTTAATGTTACCAGAGTTTAGAGGCCGCACTCGCATTTACAATTGGTAGCTAACGGTATCAAAATTTTCAGATCTCTGTCTGCAATGATAGGGTATTCTGTAGCTGTGTTTCTCCAAAATGTACAGTTTATATTTTTTTTCTGCCAATTCATTTATTTTAGGTACCACCTCTGCTACCCCTTTAGAATAACTATTTGACTCCCGCGGGGGTAATTACCCCCAGGTTGGGAACCACGGCACTAGATACTACGTCTTACTAGTAGTAGACTAGCGTCTCTTGTGACACAGATGCATACTTTTATTCTCAGCTGACGTAATGTGGCTTCTACATTAATGTGTATTTGGAGGGCAATCGCCGCGCGGGTTCCCACGTAACTTTGAGGGCCGTGTTGTGTCACACGGTTGTATGAACTTCCTATTAGACTTGGATTAATTGTAGTTTTAAGCCAATTTATTCAACCACCAGATTTTCAACCCTTCGTTCTTATTGCATACTAGATGATCCGGTGAGCTTATTTAGCTTAGCTTACTTTCCTCCTATTACATAAACCTTGGACTAGGAATAATTCAAAACTAAAATAAGCCAAATCGGTTTAGCAGTTCTCGAGTTCTAGTGAGACTAATAAATTTAAAATAATTTTTTGTATGAGGATTTAAGTCCTATTTCTTTTTTGGCCTCGTTCAAAAATTGTGTTGACCATAATTATTATTGTTTTTGTTGTAAGGAAAATGTAGCTAAACTGTTTTCGAAACAATTCTCAAATTAGTAAGACTACATTGACAAGGACGAATAAAAAAGTTGGAACTACCCAAGACGTATAAAGTTCTTATTGTTTTTATTTATCACCCAAATATCTGGACTCCAGAGTCCAGATGACTTCAATATTATCTTTCCAATATTAACTAAAATATTCAAACCAAACTAACGCCAATCCATGTTATTGCTTCATTAAATTCCGCCGTTCATTAAAAAAAATTACTGAGTATTAATTCTCTCGACCTTTTTTTTCATTTTTGTACCTAATGATAGAAGTCATTTATTTCGTACTAGCTGTTGCCCGCGACTTCGTCCGCGTGGACTTCAGTTTATACCGCGCGGTGTCAACAAAATTGGTGTCAAATTTAAAAGCTTTTTAAAACCCTGGTACCCCTTAAATCAAAATACCCAAAAACAGCTGTGCAGTGTGCACATAATATTTCATTTTTTAAATTAAGTAAACTTTATTAACACCAAATTTAAAGCTTGTTTAGCCCCCCCATTACACAACTTTAGCTTTACCCATAAACTATTTATCATTGGTACCTACCAATGATAATTTATCATTGGTACCTACCAATGATAAATAGTTTATGGGTTAAACCTTAAACTTTAAGTTTAAACCTTTAAGGTTACGACTTACGTCACTGCATAGATAAAGTACCGAGTGGTGAGTTATTTAATAACGTGAATAACAATTGAAAGAATCGAAAAACTTTACTGAATATGCAATGGTGCCACGTCTTATAGAAAGACTTATGAGCAAGCGATAGCGAAATGTAGGCGACTCTTAGCGCCATCTGTTATGACTTTTTGGAACTAACTTAATTTGAACAAATTACGCATTTTTTTCTTACTTATCTTATTATACTTTTTTTTCCAGTTAAAAAGTAGCCTATGTCCTTTCTCAGGCTTTAGACTATCTGTGTACAAAATTTCATTACAATCGGTTCAGTAGTTTTGGCGTGAAAGCGAGACAGACAGACAGACATAGATACTTTCGCATTTATAATATTAGTATAGATTAATCGTGTAAGTAAATATACCGAAATTTATGTATTATCAATCAAAATTTATTATGTTTAGGGGGGGGAGAGCCTTGTTTTTGTGACGAAATATTTACAGGGGGGGTCACAGACAGTGTGACACAGCGTGACAACCGGGGGAGAGGGGGTCAAAAAAAGTTAATTTTAGTATGACGTATTTTATGAACACATTGTGTTTTCATTAAAATCTGTTCAGTGGATTCATGTGACAGTATCAAACCTCCATCCATCCTCACAAACTTTTATGGTCGTGTAATGGTTTCAGTTTTTACGATGCAACTCAAGACGTGGTATCCAATGACTAATGGCTTTGATGCTGCACAATAACTCACTGTTCAAAATCAATAGCTGGGAACAACTAACCTAATGAAACCTGAAACTTTCGTGAGAAATATATGTGCACTCTCCTATTGAAAACTACCATACATTTTAAAAGCGGATTTTTTGCTAGTCCAAACCAAACTCGACGAATGAATTATTTGAAAAACTATTGAAAAGTTTATGATTTATTCGAGTGTGTTCGGCTTTTCCTAAAAGTTTAAATGGATTTTAGTATTCACGAGAAAAGGGATTATTATCTAACGGTTTTATTCGAGCTACATGCCCTTTTAGCTATCTACATATTATTATAGAGACTTATAAAGTGTTATTTATAAGATTATTTGAGAGGCCTTTAGATCTCTATTTTGACATTCTGTCAAAATATAGGTCTAAATCGCAGTAAAAAGCCTAGTTAATGTTTATATTCACCATTCATTAAATGTAGCGAAATGTGTTTTCAAATATTCAGTTCGCATGATTAAAGGCGGCCATTCACGCTGACACCGTTTCGGATAAAGACAAAAACTTGAAGAGGGTAATTATGACTCCCCAGTCCGGGGTCCGGGACACTTGACACAACTTCTGCCATGTTTAGTAAACACGTGCCAATTGCTGTTCTATTTTCAAATGTACTCGTTATTGGTGTAAAAGTTTTTTATCTACCGTCATTGTTTTTCTTTTGTTTTGATACTGTTCAGTTATTCAATCTCTGACAGTCTATCGGCCGCATTAGAGATTATGATTTAACTATTTGTCTATTATTTAATGACCTTCATTAAATAATAGACAAATAGTTAAATCGCCTTAACCAATATGTATTCTGTGCTTAAACTCCATGGAATATTATCAATCAAACCTTATTAAAGTTAAGAAATCCTTAAATGTCGTATGAGAAAAAATCTTATATCGTGGGCATATGGAATCATCGTTTAGTTACTAAATCTAATCTTAGTACTAAACTTTGGCATAATATTGGCTAGGAATGCCACAGCTATTCAAGTTCCTGAAACTTTAAATGGGTTTCAAATTCTTGACTTAATAGTAAATACATACCTAGTGGATGTTTTCAATCTGCGTTGTTTTTTTACTTGTTGTACGAATACATTTTAGGTCATTAATCTTTCACCCGGAAAAAGAGGGCATCAAAAGGTCATTAGTGATTTTTGATCTCAGATGTTTTGTTAACGTACATAGATTTGAAAATAAATTGATATTGTAATGAGAAGTTATCCATACGTTAGGCTGTACCAATATTATGGGTAGATTTCTACTACCGTCTACCACCTACACCGATCAAGAGCATACATAAATAACACTCTCTTATTTGAAGGTTCTTCCTGCCGCAAAAATTTTCAATAGCCACCTGTAATTCTTGATCAATTTACTACTGCCCACACCTTTTAGTTAATAAAAAGTCGTGGGAAATAGTTTTTCACAGTTTAGTAAGTCTAAACTTACCTTAACTAAAGACCCTAGTCCAGACAGCCGCAACGGCGCGATTGAGTCTTGAGACCCCGTGAGTTCTATAACTATAGGGTGTATTACAATTTACGTTTTAACTTTTAACACAACATTCTTACCTCTCTTAGCTCTATTTTTTAACGTTCGAGCCTGATTTTAGAATCATCATAGCTAACAAAATCTTTCCATTTTCCAGTTCCTAGCGGCCCTAACGACGATCGGGCGGCGGTTAGCCGGGGTTGCGGACAAGGAGAGGCGGAACGGCCGGTTGCGGGCTGAACTAGCAACCCTCGACCTCAACCTACCCGCGAGAGTCTGGTTACCACTACACCATAAACCCCATTATGTGCTGAGGATACCACCGCACGCGGCTGCCGTCTTGAATAGCAAGGATAAGGTGATTAAGAATTTTCTGTTGCTTTGAGTTTATGCCAGCTTTAGACAAGACGCTTTAAATGGGGAGTTAATTTATAATATGCTTATCCTTCTTTCCTCGATTCTTCGAAAATCCTTTGAATCGTTAGTGGTAGTCATAGACGTTACGTTTTCTACCAACTCTTCAGTTGTGATAATGATAGTGGTAAAAGTCGAAACGTCACGTCAGGAACAAGAAAAGTACTATCAAAACAATCCGTTTAGGGCTTAAAATAAGTGGTAGAGGTGTTCCATTCAATCTAAACTACGTAAATTAATAAGTACCTGGGAGATCTACACTGTATAATTATAATATAAGAAACTCTTATAATATTATATCTTAACTCTTAAATAGCTTCTGTATTTATGTATAATAACGGCGTCTTAATCTCGGATCAAGATGACTCAAGAAGGTCAAGCCTTTTGACCTCCTTGGATGGGTGTCTCCTTTTGATGAATTTATAGCTTCTAAGGATTCGGAGAATACGTATACTTGTATCGTATATTGGTTAGTAAATGGAGGAGGTTTAAAAAAAAGAAAAAATCATAAATGACTCAAGATTTAGGAGTCAGACTAAATCGTATTTTCGCCTCTAAACGTTTGATACATGTAGAAAGACTGGTAGCTATAGCCGAGAAATCACATTATCGTCTTGTTTAAAGTATGGATAGTATTTACATAGAGTATATTACTATCCGATATAATATTATGGAGTGTCTTATAAATATTAATGATACAAACCGGTCGATAGAAAATGCGAAATCTCTTACTAATGTAAATTTAAAGTGTTGAATACGAAAATTACATAAAAGTTTCTACTAAACATCAGTCTCTGTCGTGATGCGGTAATAAGAATCAAAGGCATGAAAGAGTTAATAATGATGTTATATTATATGAATTGTTATAATAATAATAAATTTGTTGTGTATTATGTAAAAGTCGGTTCACACGAAAGCAAAAAGAATACGATTAAAATTGAACTTAATTGAACAAGGGAAAGCCCGATTGATAATAATAATACCTACATAGTAGATGCAGGTCGAAATTTGAAGATTTAACTCGGTAGAGCTAACTAGTTGAGTCATCTAGCTGTTTTAGGACCTAAAATATACTCCTAGAAGTATATTATTGATACTATAACACTACAGCTGTTCTAGTACCTAGAATATGCTCCTAAAAACATTGTTTTTAGAGCCTAGACTACGTTTGCTTGCCTTTTCATCAATGCGATACCCGTCCAAATCTTTTTGTTATTGTTTTGTAAAACCAGTTCTCCAATCGCCAATAATAAATGCCATATTAGCATTCAGTTTAGTGATTCTGGAAACATTGAGAGATTTTATTGACTTCGACATAATTTAATAGTGCAGGTAGGTAGGTACTTATTACTTACTTACCTACCACGTTTTGGTTTTGTTTTTTTTTTTTCTAAATTGCTTTAGGTATGCTAATGATTGCAAGTACCTACAAATGAAATACCAAACCTAGCTAGATACATAGTAACATTTAAGAAATGTAAGTACCTACATAGATGGTAAATTACCTTGAAAAGTATTTTTCATAGAACAAGAGGCTTCTTTAAGAAAATTGAAAATAATTACTGCGCAAAAAGAAAGTTGTACAACTTCAAAGTTGATTAAAATATGAAAAGCTGAAATTAATAAATTGTTAAGATACTTGTGGATTCTCCGTGGAATTTCGATGTTATAACAATACTTTGGCGATCATTACCAAGGTATTGTTTGAAGGAGCTGTTTTATACCAAACTGACTGTTGTAGCGTAGATAAACAAAATGCGAATTTTATCATACCATGAGCTCTTTTAGCATTACTTTTGAATCTCGTAACACAAACAAGATCTATATATTTATACTAGCTAATGTTGCTTTGCCATAATATATTTGCCATATTATTTTATTGAAGTGACTAAATAAGTATGTCACCATGGCAACGTCGATCGCTATCCCGTCGCACAAACAATGGTCGCCGTCAGTCTCAGGTTGTAATAATTTACTATTATTTATTCAATGAATGCACTTATCAATATATAAAGTACCCAGTAGCCGATTCTCAGACCTACTGAATATGCATATAAAATTTGGTAAAAATCAGTAAAGCCGTTTCGGAGGAGTTCGTGGACTAACATTGTGACACGAGAATTTTATATGTAAGATAAACATACCTGTTTTTTGTTAGAGCAAAATCATTGAGATACAGATTGAGAAGATTTCATGGTATGGTATACTTATTTTGATATGGGTGACGAAAATTGGGGTTTTGTTCTCGTGTAGAAAACAGTGCTCTTTACAATCAAACTCTACCGAATTTTTGTCCATGGACGACGGTAGTTGCTTTCCATCAGGTGACCCGTTTGCTCGTTTGCCCCCTTATTTTTTTTTAGAATACGAATCTAACAAAAGTTAAGCGAATTGTATGATGCTTGATTTTATATAGGAGACGGAAATCAAATTAGCTACAACTAAACTCTACCAACTACGAATCTTAGCAATCATTTTAATACTCAAATACGCATATATTTTATCAAATACACCCTACATAAAGATTTCGTCTAGCTACCTTTACCCTAGATTTAGGTTGTTCTAAATCTAAGTATAGAGTTCAATCACCCTCGTTAATTTTGTTGCTCTAGACTAGAACCTAAGTTTGATGCCCCTTTACCCTAAATGTTAACCCTGAGTGCTGACTCATTTCCCAGACACCCTAGGCATAAACTATAATCTAGATTTATGTTTACCTCATCAACAAGCGATGTTCAATATATGTATGTTGAAGAGCTCTATAGGCATTGAAATAAAATTCGGTATAGTAAGGTAACTCTCATAAATTAAACCGCTCAAATATGGCTCTAGTAGCTCTGAAGATTATACGTAGCCATGGCAACCAAAATAGATATCCCGGCTGATGTCCCCAATCCGCCGGGGATGCGTGGTGTTTCCCCATGTAAAGAAAAGTGTCATGGCGTTATGCGGTATGTGAAATCACTGTATGTAACATTATTGACATCTAACGCTGGCTTCTCACGGCGCGTAATATCACTAACCGCGTCGCGCCACCTCGAGCCACGCGCCGTGTGAAGGGGTGGCTCGAGGTGGCGTGGGCTGGCTCGAGCAGGCCTCGCGTCCGATCCGATTGAAGTCGGTAACTTCAAAGGCGCGGTTCGCCGCAGCTCGAGTGGCTCGTCGTGATATTACGCGCCCGCGCCGTGAGATTAACGGATAGCGCGGACTCGCCTATTGGCTCGTGCTCGCTCGTACAAATCGGCAAGGCGCGGCGCGGCTCGTGATATTGCGCGCCGTGAGAAGCCAGCATAACTTCGCTGTCGAAACTGGTGAATGCATTTTTACTAGATATATTAATATGCTCTAGAATCTAGATATATTTTTCTTTTTCTGTAGACATGTTCTAAACGTTATCTCCTTCACAGGCGCCGTACATCATGTACGTCGAAGTCCTCGAAACAGACGGTCACGAGCCGTTACCGCCTCGCCTATTACCTCCCGCGCCGCCCGCCCCCCACTCCCCGCCGATCCGGCACACGAAGAGCGAGGAGAACCTAGTGCCGGAGTGGCCGGTTCTGTCGCTATACTCGCCCCTCGATGATGCCGACGCGGGGGACTGTTGGAGCCACGACGATGAGGAGGTCAGCACGCAGTACGCGCCGCGAGCGCCGGCGCCGGATTGTTTGTCACAGGTGAGATTATTTGTATCAATTTATTGGGTATTCTTTAAAGCGCTTAAGGTAGCATTCGAATCAAGACGACCGCGACGCGAGACTGCGACTGGCAACCGGTCGCACGTCGCGGGGCGACAGCTACCTACGAATCTACGCGACCGAGTCGCGCGACCCATACGAAACTCATTAAAATTTCATCTTCGTGCGAAGAAAACGCGGCCATTTTGTATTTATTGGTCGCGCCACGGCAGCGGCACTGCCTTGTGAGCGACTGGGTCGCGCGACGCAAGTTGCCGGTAGGCCACGCCCACGCCCCATACGTCGCGCGACTCGGTCGCTTGCATCCTATTAATTCATATAAAGCAGTGGGTCGCGGTCTCGAGTCGCGATCTCGCGTCGCGATCGTCTTGATTCGAATGCAACCTTTACAAACAAACGGCACGCGTCGACGGCAGTCGGCAGTCGCTGAGTCGACAAGTTTAAAAAAAATCAATGAAAAAAAAAAACCCAGCGACTGCCGTCGACAAGTGCCGTTCGTCTGTAAGAAGCCTTAAAATATCATCTTGCTTATGTTAATATTAAAGTGGTACTCATTCGCTGGTGGAAACAGTGGTCACCTTTATTTTTAAAGAGATAAGAGGGGTGTTATAATTTTGACGTGTGTGTCTGACTGTCTCTCTGTCTGCCGTGCCGTTTACATTTTCACCTCTCAGAAGTCTCAATGTCGTGCAGGTCATTTTGCAAATCATCTCACCATTTATTGTTTTGTGGCAAAATTATATCAGCATGTATGAAGGCATGTATATCTCGCTCAGAACATACATACTTATTTATTATTTAGCAATGTTTAGCGTCCACTCACTATTTTCTTGTACAAATTTTTAATTTAATCTATTTATTACGAATCATCAACAGAATATCATCTGGTACATTAAAATAAAAGACAAACAATAACAATATATTATCAACCTGTTTTTACTTACAAACAAGGATTTAAGGATAACGCGCTTGTAAATATTATGTAAACAAGCCTCGCCCAAGGTTTGATAAAAGTAGGTTTTGTTGTGTTTGTGACATCGATCGGGCATGACGGTTTATACTTTATACTTTATAGCCTCTAAACCCCTTGTGAATACCTTGACCTTCAGACAGAGTATTTAAATATATGCTAATACTAGGGTGTTAAATTTAGCTCAAGAAAATCACTCAGGCAATACCCGATAATTATTATTATAACAGAAAATAGGAGAAAGAGAGCACCTACACACCACTAGGATAATATGAGACTAACGGATTTTACACAGATGATTTGTTTAAATTTATTTATTTATAGTATGATATGGAAAACTTACAGCTGAGTAATGTCAGTGGCAGTTTTAGATCTAGTTATCAGAAAGCTAGCTACAAGTTTCCACCTGTTCAGAAACCGGGCATAAGTAGTTCTAAGTGCAACTTTAAATGAAAAATGCATTGTTACTACTTAGTCATCAAATTAAGATTAATGAAAAACAATTTATAAATAGACAGCGACAAAACATACGTTTGGGAATTCCAACCGGAAACTTTGACGCGGCCGATAGTAAAATGTTGTTTCCTGTTTTGATTTCAAGCGCTTCGGATGCGTTGGCAGACAACTACTTAGAGACTTTTAAGGGTCACAGCAGAGGGGTTATTTCAGTTTATCTGTGTCTGTCTGAGGAACCTTTTTTTTTTCGTAGTTACCACACGAATAAAGTTATTTTTCTCACCTTCAGGCGGAAAGTGTCAACTTTCTTCCCGCTGCGCTTACCGATGTTGCCGTTTTCCGCCTCCGTCGATGAGAAAATTAGTATACGCACCATGGGCAGTAAATAAGAAATCGGCTTCGCCTCGGCCAACAATTACATGTGATCTGAGACATTTCTTATTTTCCTGCCCTAGGTGCGTAATATACTATTTATCTAGTTTTTTACTTTGTTTGGAAGCCGAAAGATAGTTTTCTTTAACGTTACTTATCATCAGCTTGCGTATATTCACTTGGCAATCCCTAGACCCTAGTTATCTCGGGGTGCACTTTCTCCTATTTTCTGTTAACTGTGTTGGGTAGTTCAGCTTCATAGCATTAGGCGATTTTGCAAAAATCGTGTTAAAGTAAAACATTTTGGCGCATCCGTAAACATCAAAACTTGTACGTACACCCAGCTTTATAGACATGTCTAGATGACGCCCGCAACTCCGTTGCGCCAAAATTAATTTATCGCGCGGGAACTATACACTTTTCCGGGATAAAAAGTATCCTATGTCCTTTCCCGGGACTCAAAGTATCTCCATACCTAATTTTAGCAAAATCGGTTCAGTCGTTTGGGCGTGAAGAGGTAACAGACAGACAGACAGACGAACAGACAGACACACTTTCGCATTTATAATATTAGTATGGAAGTATGGATTTTAAAAACAAAATCCCGCGCTCACAAACCCACCTAAGCAGCACAAGTATATCTAGTGAAGCACTATTAGTTATTTTATAGAATTAAACTTAGTATTCTTACATAAGAGTCAATAATCCCTGAAGATATCTTGAAGATATCCTATATACCGAGTTCAGTAAAAATGGGCACCTGTCTACACTATTATGACAAGAGCAGCATAGGAATTCATCATTAGATAACGATAAGAGCAATTTATATTTGTCTATAGGCAATATCTACAAAACTATTATAAGAACTTAATAAGAGGCACATAAGAAAGGAATTAGGTTTTGTAGCCAACATTAGGATAACACCATTACTCTACTGATGTTCTAATGGTGACAAATAGATAAATCGTGTATTTTATTGTAACTAAATTTTTAGATTTTTACCGAAATGGCGATTACTGTCGTATTCTATTAATAAAAATGGCCTCTAGATTAAATTATCTATAAGTAAGTATTGATTAGAACAGGGGTCACCAAATGGCGGACCGCGGTCCGCATCCGGACCGCCGACCCATTGTGTGCGGACCAAACATTTTCCAAGTTTCAAAGATGAACTTTGTTAAAAATAAATTTCGGTCTCGACCGAAATCGCGGATTTCGGTCTCGACTGATGAACATCTCTTGGATTTAAATAGCTTGCACCAATATTTTACCCCAAATTTCAGAGAGCAACAAAAGCTGACACTTTTCTCATTGATAAAGTAAATAAATACTTTCGAAAATACCCTAATTACCTTTAATTAAAAAAAAAAAAAAAAAAAAAAATAATGTGCGGACCGCGAAGGTCGTTTTATTTATAAATATGGACCCCGAGCGAAACTAATTGGTGACCCCTGAATTAGAAGATTTACTCCTAAAATTGAGCTAAAGGTAATTTTAAGAGCATGACAAGTCAACTTGCACTTTTACCAGAAAAATTAGTATTTGAATAGTGTAATCGTTCTTAAGACCATCTTATCGTAATCTTTAGAAAGAAATGTTTGTAAACTATTTTTTTTCGTAATTATTTACCAGAGTATATTCAGACTGGCATAAGAAGAAGGTGTTTTATTCGTATTTTGGTGATTTTTCAGTGCAATACCATAGAGAACCAATATTTCTGATGGCCTTCTTTGATTTTACTTATTATCATATTGTCAAATTAAAAATATTCGCAATATTTTATTGTCTATATAAAATTATTGAGTAGGTAGTTGCTTATTACATGTATTTTTAAAGCAAGCAAATTATGGGCACCTCTTCATCGCCAGAATCGTCACTTTTACTATCATTGTCAGTCTGTAGTTCATCATGGTTTTCATCAAGAATCGATTTTCGAGACAGTGTCAATTCTTCTTCGCAGCTTCCTGATTCGTTGCTGAAGTGATGTCTGATGACTTTGAGAGCAAAGAAAGTTGATGTGACGAGTCTACTAACGGCACCTTTATTTTATATACTTTTGCACTTTTCTCCGAAAGCCTGTCTTCTTAACCCATCAAGCCCCATAAGAGCACCGGTGATCGCGACAACAATAGAAAAACGAAAGATTTCCAAGAATCTGCGATCGATGGATATCTCTTGCTTTCTTCATGCTTGCAGAACGCTGTCCTTTATATACTTAATACTCTTAAAATAAAATGTTGTAAGCTTAAGTTCCCTAATGAAGGAGGAAACTGGACTTTCACTAGAGTATACACTATTGAGTATCTTGTCAGTGATTCTATTAAGTAAGTATAGACTTAAAAAAGTGCCAAACAAATCCATCTAAAAACCTTTTTGATTACTTTTTGAGTAATTGTTCTACAAATAATTTAAATTCTTAAAAAGTATTTGTGATAATAAATCTATAGAATAATTGAACTACAGCAGCGCTTTTAACAGAGCAAATATAGTCCATAACAAATCAATTTGCTCTTAACTCAGTGTAATGAACTAATAAAGGTTTTAAAACAAGGAACACTAGATATTTTTTTCTATTAGAAACTAAGTTCTTATTCAAAACCATGTATAGAATGCTAATGTCTAGTTTGTCTATAAAAAAGCCATGATTAGTACTCCTAAAGCATAAATAGATTTAAGGCGTCTGAAGTGTGCTACTTGGGCAATTGAAAAAATAAATATTTATGACTAGATGACGCCCGCAACTTCGTTGCACCAAAATTCGTTTATCGCGCGGGAACCGTACATTTTTTCGGGATAAAAAGTATCCTATGTCCTTTCCCTGGACTCAAAGTATCTCCATGCCAAATTTCAGCGAAATCGGTTCAGCGGTTTGAGCGTGAAGAGGTAACAGACAGACAGACAGACACACTTTCGCATTTATAATAATATTATATTATAGTAATATTATAGTAATTATAGTATATAGTATAGTATGGATGTCGTTACATACGAAATGATGTTGAATGGATATATCATTTTACTGGTACATTATGTACACACTTTAATGCAGTAGAAAATAATGCTTGAGCAAGATATTGTTCTACATAAGATGCGCATTACGACACAAATGGAGTGTGAAGCGCTTGTGATACTGTATGGGCAATTTGTTTAAAGTGATACAGTTGCACCGATTATGGCTTTTGATTGATCGACTCAGAAGATGAGTTATGAGTTATGATTTACATGTAGAGTGATACATGATTAGATACTTGTTGCTATTTAGTATTTGTTAATATTATATTATGTGCGTTCTAAGTATGTATGTATATGATGTAGGTCCTTAATATTCTTGGTCAGAGACGGACCGCAAGTTGCAGTCGGGACTAGGGTTACCACATGTAAATAGAGGAGTGCCTGTACATGGTACCTAAAATGCCTGATTTTTCAGAAAAATGCCTGTCTAAATCAAAACGCTGTAGGTAATAAGTAAAAGACAACAGATAATAATAAAGAAGGAATTTTTTACTGATATATTTTGTCAGAAGACTATTATTACTTCTATTACTGAAGTATTTTTAGTTTTTCATTTGTTAAAGATAAACGTAAAAATCTTCACAAGATACAGTTTGGTAATTTTCCTGAGTAATCAATATTGCTTTTTACTGATTCAATTGTCAGCCGATTTCTTTCTTTACTCCACTGGGCGTTGATAAGAGAAAACATTCGCTCTACATTCGCATTCTGTGCCAAAATAGAGAACACAAACTGGCAGATTTTTACAAATTCTGTAATGTCACCATTCACTTCCCTATTTTTGAGAAAATTGCACCACTGTGTAGTTAAGCTTTCAAAAAAAATATGTTATCTGAACTTCTATAATATTCTTTTAGTACTATCAGAGAAGTTGATTCATAGACAGATGGCGAACCTACGTAAATTGGTCGCGTTTTGTCAAACCCAGTCGAATTACATTTAATTGACATAAAGCGACTAAATGACTCTGGTCTGTCAACTGCCTATGAATCAAATTCTTCGATGGTACTTCTTCGTATACTACGCGCGCTGTCGCGTAATTTGAAAATACCTGTCTCAGACCAATGCCGGCCGCAAGCCTGTCTAAACCTTAAAAAGCCTGTCAAATGCGGCAAACGCCTGTCATATGGTAACCCTAGTCGAGACCGACTGCTCTAGAGCGGACGCGTTGCCACAGACCGCTCAAGAACTGCTCGAGCGGTCAGTGTATTGCGGATATGAATTTAGTATGGGAACTGCAAATCAACGTGCGGCAACCGCATCATGCAGTCGGTCTCGATTGCAAGATGCGTTCCGCATATGGCCGGCCTTAGTTGATGCCATACTTCTATGATTGACTTTAACATTGTTTATTATTGTCGCCAGGTGTCAGGCGTATCCCTAGCGTCGGCAGCATCAGCGGCCTCCGTGGGATCTTGCGGGTCGCGGGAATCCGTCGCGGTGGGTGCGGGCGACGTGCGACGGCGACTAGAACACGCGACAGCCGCGCCGCCGCCCAACGCCTTCAAACACGACCCTCACGATCCGTCAGCTATCGCGCTCAAGGTATGTAGTGCATACGGCCGACAGATCTGTCGCTTAGCATTTATTTTTTATTTCTTCAAAGTCTACTGCGCTGCAAACTGCAAAGTTGGACTTGAGATGTACACTATTTCGTTTCCATAATTATTATTTATCACCGCATATGACCCCACTTGCACTGCCTCCAGCAGACAATAAAGGCTGATTTACATTGATACAGTAGCTGGCGCCAGTATCACTGGATTCCGTCGCTGGATCAGCACTATATCAATGTAAACAATGGAATCCAGTGATGCTGGGGCCAGCTACTGTATCAATGTAAATCAGCCTTAATGTCGGCTATACGCAATGCAAACGTGTTATGTTGGAGTCGTATCTTACTACGTGAACAGCTAGGCGCTGTCTGGCTAGTTTATGGAAAACTAACATAAAAGTTTGTGCTTTTTTGTCCATATAAGTACCTAATATGTTTGTTAAGTAAATCTAAATCAAAATTCTATTATACCGTGTTGATTACTTCAGTTCAAGTAATCTGTAGACTCATGATGCCAAAAGGTTAATATGATAATTAAAAATTATACTTAAATCTAAACACGTACTTTGAACAGTCTCACAAAGTTGTCATATTTTTTCCAACTCTTATTACGTTTTAGGTCAAGATACTAGCGAGGTCGTTATAATGTTATCTGTGTTTCACGCGACTCTTCGTGTTCTGTGACTCATTCTCAATTAAATTCGCTAATTATCACGCTATAAAGCTATTAACGTTCGCTGTTATTGACATAGTTACTAAACAAGGAGGGACAAAACTGTCGCCGCGACAGTTCCTGTCCAGGGTCATAAGCTCATAAGCCTTTGCTAAAACGAAATAAGTATTCTTTTGTAATGTCCATACTAATCTACACTTCAATACTAATTTCCATACTACCATAATATCCATACTAATATTATTTATAAATATGAAAGTGTGTCTGTCTTTCTTCTGTTAACTTTTCACGCCCAAACCGCTGAACCGATTTTGCTGAAATGTAGTATATGTATAGAAATACTTTGAGTCCCGGGAAAGGACATAGGATACTTTTTATCCCGGAAAAATGTACGGTCCCCGTGCGTTAAACGGATTTAGACGCAACGGGGTCTCTTATAATTTTATGAATAAAAATGATAAAAACTTTATTAACGGAATTGTACAACAACCCTTATAATAAAGTTTTAGAAGAGAATTAATGTTTCGGCGGCAGATCTGTTTACTTACTGTCTATTCATATTTATATTAGATTAAGATTAAATTAAATTGAATCTTGAGAGTTGCCCAAACGCTCTTATATTGTTTGCAGCCCCAATAAAATTTAATTACAGCTTCTCAATAAAGGACAAATTTTATCACACAATGAATTCAATTGAACAGTTTAATCAATCGCGACATTTAAGTTTTAAATATGCCCTCGAGATAAATGAATGTTACACGAGACAATTTTAAAACGAGTCACATACTAAATAACAACATTTATCACTTCTATAAACTCGTTTTTAAAAATCTGCTTTAATAGTATTAACAGTAATATTTATTTCTTACCCCATTACGCCAGAGCTATGGAGCTATGTTTCTCAAGTGTAGGATGGGCTATCTAGAACCCCATTGGCCAGATTTGTCTAACCCTTTTTTGATTAACTGAGTAGTTAAAAAGATAAATTCCTGGCAAAAACAGCAACCTTTCATGAGAGTGACACTGAGTACATTTAAGATAGATAGATATACTCTTTATTGCTCACATTAAATTAAGTACAATCAGTTATTGAAACTTGAGTAAAACATAAATGTGGGCAAGGGCGGCCTTAACGCTATAAGCGATCTCTTCTAGGCAACCCTGCAGGAGAGGAAAATTTAAATCTAAAAATAGTATGCGGGGTAAAGAGTACAGTATTTACTAAAATAATAATAATAATATTAGGTAAATATTGGATAACAGTAATGTAGTTCGCAATTGGATAATTAATATAATAATAAAATAAATAAATATTTTATAGGTCTACATGTAATAAAATATATTATAAATAAAGATACATTATAATATTATAAAATTAATAAGAAACTAAAATTAGCAAGTGACTTTACTCCTCAGATGGTTATGTAGCTTCGATTTAAAAGTAGCGAGTGACTGCGACTCGCGAATCTCGAGTGGTAGTTCATTCCACAAGTAAGTGGCCTTAAGTAAGGTATTTTGTATAAACATTAGCTATTTTTTTATATTGTTCACAGGAGTCCTGGGAGAGCAAGCTGTCGCGTATGCGGTCGGCGTCGCCGTACGGCGGGCTGGCGGGCTGGCGGCTACTGGGATGCATCGTCAAGGTAAATATTATAGCTTGTAACTCACTGGTTTTGGTTACGGTAGTTAATTTTATTGAGACCTGACCAGCAAAAAACGACTATAAAGCAAATAGTCTCAAATAGTCGTAAATAAAGGGGACCCACCCTTTATTTGCGACCGCCCCTTTATTCTCTAAAATCGTCAAAATTTGAGTTATGTAATCCTTGAATACTCCCAAAGGCTGCAAAAATAGGTCGTCCGCTAGCTGAGATGAACTTCCGTCGCGTACGCCCGCGGCAAACACACAATATCTGTGTGTTTGCCGATAGCGTCCGCCTTAGGCTGAGTTTCCACCGGAGCTGAACTAAGTTGTGTTGCGAGGAATGTGTTTGGTTCTCTAATAGAAACGCTTCATTTGCCTGACCACGATCAGCGCAATAATACTATTGGTTCCTGTAAAACACATTCCTCGCAATGCAGCTTAGCTCATCTTCGGTGGAAACGTAGCATTATTCGCCATAGCGTTTTTGTGAGTCCGGCATGCCTCTGTCTGACGTCTCAAGCGGAGGCCCCTTTAGAAGTACATATTCGCTTTTCCTTCAACTTAATTTCACCTTAATTGTCAGGTTGGCGACGACTTACGTCAGGAGTTACTGGCGGCGCAGCTGCTACGGCGGCTGCAGGCGGTGTGGGACGCGGAGCGGGTGCCGCTGCGTCTGCGCCCGTACGAGATACTGTGCCTCGACAAGGAGTCCGGCCTCATACAGCCGGTCAGTATGCTCTGTTTCCGTCTTACACGATGGCTAGGCCGTTTGATAGACAGTGACGGCCATATGGTAAGCAGCTGCTGTGGCGGCTGCAAGCGGTGTGGGACGCGGAGCGCGTGCCGCTGCGTCTGCGCCCGTACGAGATACTGTGCCTCGACAAGGAGTCCGGCCTCATACAGCCGGTCAGTATGCTCTGTTTCCGTCTTACACGATGGCTAGGCCGTTTGATAGACAGTGACGGCCATATGGTAAGCAGCTGCTGTGGCGGCTGCAAGCGGTGTGGGACGCGGAGCGCGTGCCGCTGCGTCTGTGCAAGTACGAAATACTGTGCCTCGACAAGGAGTCTGGCCTCATACAGTCGGTCAGTATGCTCTGTCTCCGTCTTACACGCTGGCTAGGCCGTTTGATAGACAGTGACAGCCATTTGGTAATCTATGTGCCAGTCTGTCATAATATGATACTAATGTGTCGTCTGGCCTCAAACAGCCAGTCCATTTGGTGAACAGTGGCAGTCGCATGGTTTAGCGTAAGCGTGGAGTAAATTTGTTTATTGACTAGAGTCTAGAGTCTAGACTAGCTAGCAGCTAGCATGCGTAAAGGAATGCCACGGGAATCGAAATTTTTTTTCGCAAAGTAGCCTATGTCCTTCCCTGCGTCTACTCTCACATGCATCAGTCCAGTAGCCCGTGAGATTAGCGCGTATTGAAAAATAATGACAATGTCTCTTTGGCGAGAACTAAGCTGTCCACCATTAAACTATGGGGGCATTATACGATTTTATTTTATACAACGTAGAAAATCTTATAAAAGGACTAATATTAGCAATGTGGTGGAGTTATAAGATATTTTTGTTATTTGTATCGAAAACATTACTTAAAAGTAATCTTTGTTACACCATTACAAATATTATGACATAACGTATTGCGATTTACGTTATGTTATCTGTAAGACTTTCTTCATATTTAGGGCCTGTTTCACCGCTTCCGGATAAGGCTATCCATCACTTAACTTGGCAGATGGAGTATGGAGAATCTGTCAAATAAGCCTATTCGGCACCTTATCAGGAAGCGGTGAAACAGGCCCTTACTGTTTGTTAATACTTAACAGATTTGCCGATTATGATATCTTATCAGGATTCTACAAATCATATAAATATTGTCATTTCCTATGATGAAATTCCTATTTTTACTATTATTCCTAGTGAAAAAAAAAATGTATTTTAAAGTTTATTCCGTTGATGGGGTCTTAGCATTTTAAAGAAGTCTAGTAATTATCTCTTATTAGTAGGCCTCTTTAAAAGTCTCTTTAAAACTTTTCCAATATGTAAGGGACCTGTCAGGTATAGAGAGCGTCCAGGCGGTCAAGCGTTCAAGCGGTCAGTTTTGCTTCTTTGTGTTGTATTGTTACATAGACATACTCACACAGGAAGCGTTCTGACCAACGCAGAACTGGCCGCCTGAACTTTTGGCCGCGTGACCACTCTCTGTCTGATTGGTCCCTTAGATTAGAGACAATCAGACCTTGTATAATTAAGGGGGTAAAAGAATACCCCTGTCTGATACATAGGAAAAGTTACTTTGCAAATATGTTTATTAGTAAGGGGTTAAATAATAAACCACGTTCTATTTTAAATCAAGACCGCGCTCCTAAGAGATCTAATAGTTATCCATACTTCCATACTAATATTATAAATGCGAAAGGGTGTCTGTCTATCTGTTACCACTGCTGCTGATTTTGCTGAAATTTGGTATGGAAATACTTTGAGTCCCGGTAAAGGACATAGGATACTTTTTATCCCGGAAAAATGTACGGTTCCCGCGCGATAAACGAGTTTCATCTAGTGACTTATGTATAATCGTCAAGTAGTTCAAATAACTTAAAACTATGTAGGAGTCAAACCCAACGCGTACGCTGCACAAAAATGGCAACGTTGGCCGAAATTGTATGGAAAAGTAACCTCTATTTTGTGTGTACTACAGTCTATAATCATCATACAAATAGTTCTGTACCGTAGGTGCCAAAGATGTTGATAGTGTAATTGATCGTGAGTTCCATTCACGAATCACTGCTGGCTATTGCGAAATGTGACCTTACATTTTTAGTCCTCGTCGCCTTGACTACTCTAATTTGGCAGTTGACGTCATTGTTATTTTCTTTTATTGAAGTGGGCGCGTGTAGGTGGAGTTTTAGGTGCGTTACGATCTAGTTTTTTTTGCTCATATATGATAATGCAACCTGTTATTGTACCTGTTCCGAACGAACGAAAGAAAAATATAATCTGTCATATCGAACAAATAATAATACAAGACCTTTATCACGTTATCACTGTCAAATGATATTATTCAATGTATAAAACAAAAACAGCTATATGGATAAGTTAGAACTGTCTTAAGGGTCCGTATACGAAATTTGCCGATTTCGCTGATTTTACAGACGTGATTTAACAGTTAAAATACAGTATTTCTATAAGTTTTAATGCACAACATGTAAGATCATTTAAATTATAATCTAATGTTGGAGCTAGATTTTTTATTTTTTTAAGTATTTTTAAATAATCCAACTCAAACCCGCGACAGTTTTGTGATTTTTGCTGTAAAAGGTTTAGAATATCACCTGTTTATGGATTGTATTGACGTCTTAACGGTATGAAAAAAATGCAATGTACTGTTGAGAAAGTCATCTATAGAATGTTGGAATTACTTTTTACCACTTTAATATGAAATAGTTGAGTAAAAAAATATGTAACTCGGCAAAATTTTAGAGAAAATGGGCAAAGAGTTGCTGTTAATTTCGGCAACTTGGAGCTGTAATTCATAAAAAGAAAACGACAGAAATAATCTATAGATGCAATTCTACCCAATTCAAGAAAAAAGAAAAAAAAAGAAATTGTGCCAAAAAAACACGATTCAAAACAACCTAAATCTCATATTATATTACTCGCCGCAAGTTCGAGTCGGCTTTCCCCGCTTTAATATATTTTAAATCTAATAATTAATATATATATATATTTAAGTCTAATAAGGGGTAAAACCTAGTAATATTTCTGTAGCGAACCTTTGCAATTTCGGCAAAATCGGCAAAATTTCGTATACGGACTCTTAATCTTCGTTTATTTATAAAGAAAAAAGTGACAACATACTATTCATGTAGTACCTAGTTGCGTGTGTGAGTGTCGGTCACGTGACGATAAACGAAATTGTGACGAAATTGTCGTACCTTGCATGCTTCACCTCTTTATAGTGTAATGCTCCATCCGTATTTTTTTTTAATCCGTGTTATTAGTATTCTCTCATCTCTCAATTCTAGTTTCATCTAGTACTAAGTATAATAATATTATTCTCGTATGCTGTGTCGAACGACGTTCAGTTCTATGTATAACGTTCACTGTTCTAGGAAATATTGTTATACTAATAACAAAATATGAGCAAACAATGATGTACACATAGATCTGTTTGACGCAGACATATTTCTGATAAGGATTATATTTCCTACTGTTAAGCCTTGTATTGTTATTCTCTTTTATCAAATTGCAGAACGGCTATTACATTTCAATATTCACTATTCAGTAACTTTTATTAGGACAGTTTAAAATATCATAAAAAAATTCTGAACTTTGGAAACATAGGTACTGGAAGAAAAGGCTATGGGCAAAAATGTATGGGCTCCGTCCCCACCTACCAACAGTCATAGAACTAATACCAACGTGTTCCTAAAGTGTAAAGTGTTCCCCTATTTAATTAAAATCCTTTGTTTTAGACAAATCAGTGGGAATATATATTAAAAAAACAACCATATTACTACAAACATTGCCAAGATCTACTTGTAATATGGGTCCATTTTGTCTAATATATCATTTGGAGGTGGGCATTAGCGGCTGGCTGTAACATGGTTATAACTTCTGCAGCCCCAACCGTGCATATTATTTCTTGTATTCTGTGTTTTTATTTTAATAAATATTTTTTATCATAATTTCTATAAGTAATTATTCAAATATAGAAGGTGTACCAAAATTAAGTGATAGTACTTTAGGGGATGTATGTGTTCCTGTCATAAAGTTCACTGTAAAAGTAGCAGCGCTGAAAGCACCGCTGTTTTTTACTTATAAAATAAGGAGGCAAACGGGTCACCTGACGGAAAGCAACTTTCGTCGACCATGGACACCCGCAACATCAAAAGAGCTGCCGGTGCGTTCCCACTCTTTTAAGAGGGAATAGGATAATAGGGTAGGGAAGGGTAGAGAAGGGAATAGAGTAGGGGATTGGGCCTCCGGGCTCCGGTAAACTCACTCACTCGGCGAAACACAGCGCAAGCGCTATTACATGCCGGTTTTCTGTGAGCCCGTGGCATTTCTCCGGTCGAGCCGGCTCATTCGTGCCGAAGCATGGCTCTCCCACAGTGCTGTGCACTAATGAATACATAAATGAGCATGTATTTTGGAATTAGTCGTCAATAAGTACGTTAACGAAATATTTGTTAACGTAAGATACCATGAGAACCCCATGCATTTGGGCAAAGTCTCCATAGTATAAAAATATCATCTTGCCAAGATCTATCAATTGAGCTACATTTCATTTGTGTTGATGGGTGGGGACGATTCCGCCCATACCCCTTTGGAGAAGAAAATTATAAGTATTGATGAAATGAAATACACATTTACATTATTTTGTATCCACATATAACATTTTACATACTACTATCCACGGCTACTTAAAATGCCACTTGTTAGCAGACACTTTTAATCAACATGTTTTTTTATTGGTAAATTACAAAAATCATTATATTCAAACCAGATAATATTCATCGATTATTATTATAAAAACTGGTTCTAAATTATTGTTGTTACTAATTTATTAGGTAATTGTGGAATGACTATTTATGTTTGTAGATCCGTGTCATTCTCTTTTATTTTAAATGGTAAAAGTGAAATATTGAAAAGAAATTATCTATTTCTAAAGAGGTTCGAAACTAACACTTTAAGAACATGAGGCATACGGCCTACATATTCCAGGCATATAAGTGTTAGTAACTATGACAAACATACCCTATATTTAGGCAGTTAAAGCCATACATAAGCGCAGGCATTAGCTATTGATTTTCTCATGACGTGTCAATCATCAAAGAACTATGTAAAATAACTTCTCACTTACTATGAAGAATACTACAGCATTGGTTACTTTGTGTGATTATATGTATTGCTCATTCATTTTTTTCTATTCCAGGTGCTAAACTCGGTGTCGCTGCATCAAATCAAGAAGCAGTCGGGCAAGAGTCTCCGAGCGTGGCTCGAGCTGGAGCACGGCCCGCCTAACAGCGAGGGGTTCCTGCGGGCGCAGAACAACTTCGTAGAGTCCGCCGCCGCGTACGCGCTCACCAGCTACCTGCTGCAGTTGAAGGACAGGTGAGACGGGGATAGTGTGCGAGCGAGACGGCCGTATGACGGAGCACGGCCCGCCCAACAGCGAAGGGTTCCTGCGGGCGCAGAACAACTTCGTCGAGTCCGCCGCCGCGTACGCGCTCACCAGCTACCTGCTGCAGCTGAAGGACAGGTGAGACGGCGACAGTGTGCGAGAGGGATAGCTGTGTTATACAGCAAGAGGATCCGCGAAAAGACGGGTGAGACAGAGAGTCTGGATAGAGATAGCTGTGTCATCGGGTAAGAGTCTTCGCTTAGGACAAGTGAGAAGAGGTTGTGGCAACTATCTCTTTGATAGGTTAAGGCAAAGCATTAGCTTATGAGAGTTTGTTTATCTTTTGAAACCCTTACATATTTTAAATATAATTATTGTATTACAATATTATAATATTAAATTGTTTAAAATTCAATGTATTTATTTAAAGTAAATTATCTAATACATTTTTTCCTTTTCAGACATAACGGTAACATTTTGCTGGACAGCGCGGGTCACATTATCCACATCGATTTTGGATTCATATTTTCAATATCTCCCAAGAATCTGGGCTTCGAAAGTTCTCCATTTAAGGTAATAAATAAAAATATTTTCCATGTTGTATAAATTGTAGAAGATTGTTTTTGCCTGTCGATTTTTCAACATAGTATACAACAATTTTGTATAAGTTTTCTATTGCGCCAAATATACATTATAATTATACAATGTATCAAAACAAAATATATTTATACTTTAGGGTCTACACAGACGGACCGCATTTCAACTGCAATCCAACCGCAAATTGCAGTTCAAGTGCGGTTTGAATGCAGTTGACACGACTGCAATAGAACTGCAAACATTTCGTATATACAGAGTTTTAACTTTTGTAAAGGACAACAAAAAGACAACTGTTGTATAATTTTAAAAAAAGATAGAAAATGTATGGAGTTATCGCAAAATCTTCATTAAATTAAAGTTAAGTAATAATTAAATAACATCTCAGTACGACCTTAAGTTTATTAATCCTTCAGGCCCCGCTCGAGCACCGGTGATCGCGACAACAATAGAATACAATAGCAATTCCTGGAAATTCCGACTGAAGTATTAATAACGAATTAACATTTCAGCTGACGTCGGAATTCGTGGAGGTGATGGACGGCGAAGGTTCTGACATGTTCGCGTACTTCAAGATATTGATACTGCGCGGGCTCATCGCGGCGCGGAAACACTGCGATCAGATAGTGCATCTCGTGGATTCTATGAGGATGGGTAGGTTTTTTTATAATTTATTGTAATATTATAAAGAGGTAGTTTGTGACTTCTAAGCGTTGTTTGGGGTAATCTCTGATTTTTCTAAACCGCTTAAAAAAGTTATTTGATTTCTACAGTCGGGGCATTTTAATAGGCCACATTTGACATCTGTCAGATTAATCTCCATAGTGAAGTGAACTGCGTAAAAACATCGACTAAAACGAATATTTATATTTGAATATTTATAATTTTATACGTTTGAAACAAACTCCTGTCCCATTATTACTTTTTCTTTTGCAAATTCAAGGAGCAAAATAATAAAAGTACATAATTTACAAAAAAAAAAAAAATGCATTTATTCGCTTGAATTATAAAAACTGTTGAATGTAGTATTATCATTGTTCATTTCACATAAATATGTGTTACTTTTCACAGTGTGGTTATTAATTTATGGGGATATTTCGTTACAAGTAATCAATGCATCGATACTATTTATTCGCTTTCGATTTTTAGGGTAACTTCCCTAGAGTTTAAAAAGAAAAAAGGTCGGCTGACGTAACATTGTAACGACGTGCAATTATTAAGACCAGAATTTGTTTATTACGTTTAGAATTGTTTATCAGTAAAAGCAAAACGTTAAATAATTCGTATCGGTCATATGTACAATAAATATGTAATCGTAATTGAAAAAAGTTAATCAATTGTGCAGTTATAACAAAACGAAAATATTTATTTTTTATGTACGTCGCTATAAAGTTACCAGGTACAATTTTGATGAACTGTCAAATGTGGCCTATTAAAATGTCCCGACTATAGTTTAGTTCCTAATGCAGTGTTAGTTGCTAAACTCCTTCGAAGCCTCTCGATCTATTGTGTTGATGTGAGCTTATCCTGTAGGTCTGAGAATCGGTCAACATAAATTTTTCATCCTCTAATGGCTATACAGGATGTCCCAAAACTCAACGATAATCTGGGACCGGATGAATGGCCAAGTTATACCAGTTCCGTGAAAAATAAAATAAAAATTCCATATCACTCAGTTCAGCGATAATAGACAATTTTGTAAAAAAGTCGACACCCTTGGTCGCATTTTCAAGTCCTGTGATCACCAATGTCACAATTTCGCTGTGATTTTTTTAATTTCGAGATCTTCATTAACGATGCTATTGATCGCAACTACGAATTAATGCAAAAAACATTGTTAATTTAATAAAATAAGTTAAGTTTTAGTGAGTCATGGTTCACAAAAATATTGTTAGTTAACTTTGACACTTCATTTTGAAAAAAAATTGTACTACACTGCCCTTGGCAAGTTATTTAAAAAGTTGGCGCATTTAATCAAGATTTAAAAATGGTGCAACACTAGCCACTTTTCTTACCATTAAAAAATTTATTTCAATTTTTTTTCAAATTGAACTCATTTCTAAAATAATAATTGATACTTTTTTATATTAAAAGATCAGGGTATTGAGTGTGTGTAATGAACAAAAGTGATAGAATGAGATAGATAGTGACGCTGACAGTCTGTCTCACTCTAGAGCAAGACAGATCGACATTCGACTTTTAGAATGAGCGAGACGGATAGTGACGCTTGAGGGGTCGTCCGTTCACAACATTTAGTACGCATCGTTTCTTCGTCTACTGCGCATCTCTCGTATTCGTGTTACTATCGTACTAACGACTTTGGCTTGTATTACTTTGGACTTGATACCGCTTCCGTACTGACGACTTTGGCTTGTGTTACTTTGGACTTGATACTGCATTTGTACTGACGACATTGGCTTTGCTTTTCTGGACTTTGTGCTGTGAAAATAGTGTGTGAACAACATGCCGGATCTGTACACAGTACAAGAATATGCAAATATGCATCTTATCTACGGTGAATGCCGTTGTAATGCCTCTGCCGCAGCCAGATTGTATCGCGAGAGATACCCCAAAGTGCAGCGTCACCCAGATTATCGCGTATTCCAAAATGTGCACGCGTCATACTCGGAAGGACGATTGCCCAGTGTTCGTACGTCCGGTGGAAGACCGCAAAGAGACTACGTCGACGTAGTTTTGAATGAAATTCAAAATGACCCTAGCACTTCAGTACGTGCGATAGAACTAGCAACGGGAGTACCGAAAAGTAACGCTCATCGAATTTTAAAACGAAACGAATTTCATCCGTATCATGTGCAACGCGTCCAGAGTTTGCTCCCACGAGATTACGCACCTAGAATTAATTTCTGCAGAACAATGTTAACGAAAATTCGAGAAGATCCTGAATTCCTAAACAAAATTTTATGGACCGACGAATCTACATTTAAAAGAGACGGTTATTTGAACTTACACAACCTTCATGAATGGCACGTCGAAAATCCGCATTTAATGCGTGAAGACCGATCCCAATACCAATTCAAAGTAAACATGTGGACTGGAATTTTAAACGGACGAGTAATTGGACCATTTGAGCTAACTCAAAATTTAGATGGCGCCACCTATTTGCATTTTCTTCAAAACGATTTGCCAAATTTGTTAGAAGACGCACCGCTCAGTATTCGCAGAGAAATGTGGTTTCAGCAAGATGGTTGTCCGGCGCACTATGCTCGAGCTGTAAGGGATTATTTAAACGCTGATTATCCTGACAGATGGATCGGACGCGGTGGCTCAATTTTATGGCTTCCTCGTTCCCCCGATTTAAATCCAGTTGATTTTTTTTACTGGGGATGCATAAAAGAAAAAGTATATTCGAAAAAAATACAAAATCTATCAGAACTTCGCCAAAAAATTGCTGCAGCGTCAGAAGAAATAAATTCAAGAAATTTGGCACGACTGGTGCAAAGGTCTTTTGTAAGGCGTTGCAGAGCCTGTATTCGTGCCGGAGGCAAACAATTCGAACATTTATTGTAGTTTAAGGAGAATAATTTAATAAAAAGTTTTACGACGGTTCCTTCATTGTTTTATTAATTATTATTATGTTTTTTTTACAGTAAGATTGGTTATTAACTGACTGAATTACCTCTTTACTAAAAATAATAATTTGATTTAAGACCAGAAACAAAAAATAACAAATTTTAGTAACAAAAATTCCTAATCTTGAGTTGTTCAAAATAAGCTCAATTTGGAAAAAATGAGAAATAAAAATTTTAGTAGCAAGAAAAGTGGCTAGTGTTGCATCATTTTTAAATCTTGATTAAATGCGCCATCTTTTGAAATAACTTGCCAAGGGTAGTGTAGTACATTTTTTTTTCAAAATGAAGTGTCAAAGTTAACTAACAATATTTTTGTGAACCACGACTCCCTAAAACTTAACTTATTTTATTAAATTAACAATGTTTTTTACATTAATTCGTAGTTGCGATTAATAGCATCGTTAATAAAGATCTCGAAATTAAAAAAATCACAGCGAAATTGTGACATTGGTGATCACAGGACTTGAAAATGCGACCAAGGGTGTCGAATTTCGACTTTTTTACAAAATTGTCTATTATCGCTGAACTGAGTGATATGGAATTTTTATTTTATTTTTCACGGAACTGGTATAACTTGGCCATTCATCCGGTCCCAGATTATCGTTGAGTTTTGGGACATCCTGTATAAGGCTATATATGTCACCGTAAGATTGTAAACACCGCGAGATTGTAATATGACGAAGTGATGGATTGTAAACAAACAGTTTTCCGGTGATTTTAAATTAATTATTTCGTATTTAAAATAACTTCAATGCCCAATACATCTCATATGTATAACATAAAATAAAATTTAGATATATTCAAAGTGCTGTTTGAATGTTCGGTTATTAAAATTAACCTCATTTATAATTCAAACTGCACTTTAAATATATCTAAATTTTATTCAATTTTATACATCAAATGTTCAGGCAATTGAAGTTATTTTAAATACGAAATAAATAATATAAAATCACCGGAAAACTGTTTGTTTACAATCCATCACTTCGTCATATTACAATATCGCGGTGTTTACAATCTTACGGTGACATATATAAGGCTATCCACCAGTTTACTTGACAAATCGAATATGGATAATCTATCAAAAAAGTTGTGGATAGCTTGTCCGGCACTTTATCAGGAAGTGGTGAAACAGGCCCTAGGTAGCGTACACCGTTATTGCGAGGATAATTAACAGATAAAGTGCTTAACACCACTCGTCCATTTTTCAAATTTCTACACCGTATATGGCAAAACAACGCCTACTGGATCAGCTACTATTCTAAAAATCAGAAAATAATCTAATTTTTTTAAATCTAGGTGGTCAACTCGCTTGTCTCCGTAGCAGTAGCGCAGTGACGTCGTTCCGCGCTCGCTTCCATCACGGCCGGACTGAGGCCCAACTGCACGCGCTAGTCGAGAGACTAGTACGGGACGCGCTACACAGTCTCTCCACACGACTGTACGATAACTACCAGTACTATACTAACGGGATACTGTAATAGTGGTACCATTGTACCATGTTTATGTAAAGAGTACCACCACGCCTGTTGCTAGTTCGTTAAAGGCACATTGCCGCACCATTGTATATGACTATTGACCATACTTATTGTAATAACAGTCAACAGTGTCATGAAAATAAGAACTTAAGTACTTTGTGGTACCATAAAAAATCAAATCTGGCGGTACAGCAAAAATATATAAACTTACCTGTACATCTAAGATATTTTTACTTGAATTAAACGTCGTCTGTTAATCAAAATCGAAAAGTGTGAAATGTGAATCGCGCTATAAAATTATTTATAGTCAATCGAATTTATTCAACTCATTTTAGGTTGAATAGAATTTCGAGTATTGTTTACGTCAACGATTATTGATTGAGTAACAACTCAAACAGTAATCTTATGTGATTTTCGTAAATAGCTAGAAAACGTCAAGTAATTTTCTCAATAACTATCGTTGACGTGCTCGATAAACTATGTTTTCGAACATATAACTTTACATCTGTCCTTGATAATATACTGTGGTGATAATGTCCATTTTAGCAAACATGTCATTGCCTTTTTGATCACATCTAATGGAGTTTCTTGGATAGAAAATTACACTGTAATTTAAGCAACTATGCAGCTATTTTGTTTCATCTGCATCTATTGTGCGAGAGAGAATGAGTTGGAATTACAAGTATAAAATTGTAAATAATTGGAGTCATCTAGTTTTCTTTATTAGTGCCATACGATCGTTTTCATTTACAAGATTTTAAAATGTTTTTATTAATTTCATTTGCTTCCATGCTCAGATCTTGTCTATAGCGTTTGTTTGCTCAATCATCAAATCATATTTTGACCCGTCCATTGTAGTTATTTTTAAAATTGTAGCGCTTTGTATAAACACGGCAATAGACTCCGACATAGTGGGCCGCGTCGCTAGACTCAGCTTTCCTTGTAAATTCACTGTCGAATTGAGAGCAATATTTGTAAATATAATATAATTTTCGCAATGAGAAGACTGATTGTTTCCGGCGTGGAGTGGTAAGGTATTGAGGAAATTTAGTTTTAGTGTCTCACTTGGACCCGATCGCACCTATGAAGTCCGTGTTATAGTGATAAGTTTACTCGCTGGGGCCCAATTCTTGGATCTCGAATCTCGAACAGATATGACAAGAATTGGGCCGCCGGTCCGCGAGGAAAAATGATATAATGCGATTATGAATTTGTAGTGAAATACATGGTGATCAGTTGTACACAGACAATCCGTCATTAAAATCACTATATTTTATCTCTTTTGTTCGCACGCGAAAATATCGTAGAAGCGAGGTAGCTAGATTTTCGTAGGCGAGTAAAAAAGACAAGTAGCGAGATTTGTAAACCTAAATTGTTGTTTTCGGTGACCGAGTCTCATTTTATAAGACGTCAAAAATATATATGCATTCTGACACCCTGTATAAAATAGATGAAAATTGTTATTAGCTAGGCGATAGATAGTTATATAATAATTATTGCTACTGATGCGAGAATGGGGGAAATCTTGAATTGTAGTGTTTACTTGTCGACCGAGATAATTATTGATATGATCAATATTCCATTATAATTTTAGTAAATTATATCGAAATGCCAAAAAAATAATATGAAATTATTGTAATGGTAGATAATGTTTATTCATATTATAGTTTGCTATGCAATAAAATATTTTCTATGGTGTCAATAATTTAGTTTTTATTTTTATGAAAGTGTTAATATTTTAAGGTAGTTGGAAGATAATTATTATTTTATGAATAAAATATGTTCGTGGTTATAACAAGGCGTAAATTCAATGTAATATTCTCATGCAGAGCGATTATAATTAAGTATTTATTATTATGAAATTCGTTAAGGCTTTTGCAAAATTTTTGTATTATATTTTAGTTTTACTTACGCTACGTTTAGAATATTATTTGACATACTTTTTCACTCTCACAGCAAATGTTTTGTGAGATGCCTAGGTCCTAGGTCATTTTTATGGTGGGACTGTCTAAAGTATGACTGTTTATACGCCATTTTATTTATAACTAGTACGAGAGTTACTTCCCGAAAAATTAGCTATAGAATTGAAACTGAAAATATATTGTGATGTAATTATTGATATAAATTGTTGCCGCGTCTTGAATGTGTGTCGCGATATAGAATTGAACTTTGACTTATTTAATTTGGCCTATAGTCTCCAATAGAAGCCGCCAAGTTAGATAATTCGAAGATTTGTGTCTAATGTTTATCCATATTTAACTGCATGTAACATTTTGTGGAACATGTCATCGATATTTTATTATATACAGAACGTGTTTTTGTGATTAAACACAAATTATCTAGTTAAAGTTGTAAATAAATTCGATGTCATAAGAGTTGACTGGTTATTTAGCCGAAACTTTTTCGTTTTCGCTTCGTTAAAGAATCGCCGATCAAAATGTGTGGAATTGACATAAGACGAGTCGAACGTCAACGTCATATTAACGAACGCTTATGTCAATTCCTTACATTTTCATCGGCGATTCTATAACGAAGCGAAAACGAAAACATTTTGGCACACCCCCCAGAAATCGTTTATTGTTTGCAAAAGGCTAGGTCATTTTATGTCTGTAAAACTAAGGTTATATAAACAGCGGCTATCCTTCTAATATTGTGCGCCAATTTTTGTTTAAATATTGCATGTCATTTCCATTGATAAACGAATATTGTCGTCTGCTATTAAAGGGATCGTCGTGCAGATAAGTTATAAAATATTTAAATAACCTACTTTGTATTAAGCTTCTCATTGTCCATGTTATCTTCAATATCCGCCAAATGTGTGTGTGTTCGTATTCGAGTGGTCATCTTATTTTATTCGATATAATATTAAAAGTTTGTAAATATAATTTCATTGTACGATTATTGAATATTATGTAATATTATACCTAAAGTCTAAAACTAATGCTTCTGAAAATTATTCATGTTATTTATCAACATGTACAGGTAATTGTAAGTAACTAGGTAACTCTAATGTTTATCCTAATTTTTTAAAATAATATACATATATCATGATTTTTTCATTGACTATTATTTAAAAATTTAAAATATATATATATATATAAGGGCAAACACTACCTGACACTCGCTACACCTTATAGCAGGGGTTCCCAAACTTTTTCAGCTTGCGACGCACTTACAAGTAAATATTTTGTAACGGCAAAATATTTACTTGTAAGTGCCTAGCTATTACAAAAAGATACATAAATATACATCTTTAATGCTCTCTAATAATCTGCCTCTTTGTATATAATTCATATTATAATTTCATTTCATAAAATTTGTGGTTATATGGATAATGATGGAGGTTCGACTCACGTCGCGGCGCCCCTCTTGCCTTTCCGCGGCGCATCGGGGCGCCGCGGCGCACAGTTTGGGAACCCCTCCTTATAGTATATTATAGATAAAATTAAAATATATTAATCTAATATATAAACTTCTCGTGTCACGGGGTGCGTGGTTGAACTCTGAAACGGCTCGACCGATTTTCGTGAATCTTAGCGAGCATATCTGTGAGGGAGAATCGAACAACATCTACTTTTTATATTGATACTAGCGACCCGCCCCGGCGTCGCACGGGTATAAAATATATAGCCACTGAAAAAATGATTAAAGTCGATAGCCTATGATCCTTCACGTGGTCTACTTCTTACCGACGGGATAGCGATGGACGTTACCATGGTGCCATTCTTAGGTATTTAGTCACTTCAATAACATTATATGGGGAAAATCTAAATACTTTATGCGGCAAAACAATGTTTGCCGGGACAGCTAGTAACGATTATATACAAAATAAAATCAAAAAATTATAAACTTACATTTATTCAAGATACAGTAGTATTTCTAGACGAATTTTACTTCTTCCTCTTCTTGCCCTTGGATTTAGATTTGAATTTGAGTCTCATCTTGATCTTCTCTTTGCGCAAACGTTCTTTGACGATCTGTTGTTTGTTCTTGAACTCTTTAGACGCCGCCTCCGATTTCTTCTTGGTTACTCTTTCATTGTGTTTCACCCATCGAGGTCGGAACTCCGATGCTAGAATAGAAAGTATCAATGTTAAGAAAATATTTTCAAAATTTCGCAAATCATGTGCACCATTTAGTTTAGATGCTATTGATATTTGTTTACGGCTATAGTAATATAGACTATTTCTTTTAACATAGTAGGACGCGACGTGGTGATACGTGAAATGGGGTTTAGAAATCTCGCGACATAATATTTCTTTTATAAAACTCAGAAACGGCCTAGGTGTCGAGTTGTCAGGTCGAAACAACTACATAATATGTAATACATTCATAGGCAGCTGATAGTAGCTGGTAGAGATAAACTACGATAACATGGCGCGCCCTCCAAATTACTGTTTCAATGTGTGTAGTCACATCCTCATGAAAGAGTTTGTATGTAGTAAGTATTCAACCAATCAACCAGTGCTCGTAATATTTCACTTTATGTCACTTATTACCAAGATTTGTTGGTCAACTAATCATAACTAGCCGACCGCGCAAGACGACGCACTTCAAACGTTTTGAATTTTGGAGGGGCGCGCCATGTTATCGTAGTTTATCTCTAGACCAATTATTAAGTCAGATTATAGCTGATCTGACATTGTCAGCACCGTACGCGCCATACGTGTCGAACGCAGCGCATAGTACACGAAATGCAGCGCGTACGGTGCGGACGAATGTGCGAGGTTTCACATCATTTCATACAACTAATTCTAAAATGCCGCGCATTCGGCGGGTGCGTGCTGATAAATCATTTTCTTACACACACTATCACCTTATGTCAACATAAGCTAGCCCTAGAAGAGCAATATTATCTGCAATATCACGTATTGCGTAATATTATTCGTCTAGGGTCGATATAGAATATCGCGCGCCTTCAATCTAATTGTCAAATAAACTTCAATAAAATTGAAGCGTGATATTGCACAATAAAATTCCTCGAACGTAGGTCCTCCATCTGCCGAGATCTACGAATAGTAAAAACTAAGGAAGAGTAACTGTTTCAAAAAATTTGTTCCGATTCTACAAAATGTGACCCGAATACATGCAAGAATTTTGTATAATTATAGAAGTGACATAGAAGTGAAAATTGTTGTCAACGGCTTTATTTTGTCAATTTGAATGTAGTGTTTCGTAGCTATTGCCATGTTATTTTAGTGTGCGAAAATAACCCTGAGAACAAAATTCAAAACGATTTAAGTATGGGTCTTGGGAGTAACGTTTCCTTATTTATTATTATTCGTAGCCCCTATTATATAAAATTGCTCGTATAGGGGCCGGCTAACGTAGGTCCCCCATCTGAAGATCAATTTTCCACAACATACGTGGTTTAGGCGCGTTGTCTCTCGGGCCGTCGTCGTCCTGTTCTGCGGCGGCGTTGCGTTTCCGCCACTCGTCGTACCGTCCGCTGCGGTACGTCGCCGACACGCGCCCGCCGCTCTCCGTGCGGATCATCTTCTTGCCGCCGTCCTGAGAACACTCGTTTAGTTTACATCCAGATAACTAATGATATGAAAGAAGATGTCAAAATCATCATTGAATTAAAGTAAAGCATTAAAATGTCTCTCCGCCGTACTCACAGACATTTAATTATGATTAACCTTCAATTTAATGAAACGTTTGACAGATAATGTATGGGGTTTATGTCAAAATAGTGCGGCAGTATGGATTTTACAGATTTGCAAGACGTGTCACGCAATTTAAATCTGTCAATTCAGTATAAATTTAGAAATGCATCTGCGTGTCGCATTGCGGTCTTATTTGACCCTTAGCTAACATAAAATGTTACACTAAGAGTAAGCTATACAATGTTTTGTCCCCCGTGAAGCCACTTCTTTACTCCAGACAAGAAAAAACATTGTACAGTATGTTTACTGTGCAACTATTTTTGTTAGTATGGGGGCTAACATTATAATTGAGAATATAAAATGTTGTCCTTGTTTAGTTATTACAATATAGTCGCTTGACAGTCAAGGACGAAACATTGTATAACTGAGTACAATGTAACATTTTTTACTTGTAAGTATGTATGTTAGTGGTAAACTAATATATTAAAGGGCTAAAGTTTGTTTTTGTTTGTACGTGGTAATCTCTGAAACTACTGGTCCGATTGAAAATATTTTTACACCGATAGAAAGCTGGTGTGCTCCTGAGTGACATAGGCTATATTTTATGTATAAAAAGTTGTTTTTTTTTTCTGAAATTATGTCGTTTTCAGAATTCCACGCGGGCGAAACCGCGGGCAAGAACTAGTAAAATATATTTTCGTAGTCAGGTACTTAGCACGGGACCATTACTTTTATTATGATATTACTATTATTATTTATTATATTCATAATCATGTATAATTTATAACCCAACATGTAATAAGTCATCCTCACCGGGTCAACGTGCACCATCTTCTTGCGTTTGCGGTCCCAGCGCAGCATGGAGCGGTGCGCGCGCGCACCGCCGCCGTCGTCCGCGCCCAGCTCAAGCGCCGCGCCCTCCGCGCCCGAGTGGAAGTTCACCGCCATACTGAAAATTATGGCGGTATGGTTTCGGCGGAAATTGAACTCGTATATTATTAACATGCTTTTAGAAGCTTGGACTGCCCTAGAACAAGGTTCGTTAAGGTTCCGTTTTAGGGTACCGTAGTCAACCAAGTTTGTTGATTACAGAACCCTAAAACGGAACCCTAACCAGCTGATTTTTTACATATTGATAGGTTAATAGTTATATAATTTAAGAGTAACATTGTCCTACAAATAGAACAATCCATATTTTAGGACCATCAAATCAAAGTATGAAATCCTTTCTATCTCTGTTAGCTACCACTTTCAAGATTTTTCACAGATAAAAAATTTGTTTGTCTTATCAAAATAAAGCTACTCACAAAAAATTTGCTTGTTAGTAATCACAAAAAATTTGTTCTAGGGCTCCCTCACTCTACATCTCTAGAAGTCTAATTAATTCGAAACTTATGCGATAATTTGTTAAATTTTTGAAAAAAAGCGTTTTTTTTTTAGTTTTTTTAACTACATTATACTATTTTATCAGTACTATTCATGAAGAGGATAAGTTTGTTTGCATCTAGTAGTAAGTATATAATAAGTGTAACTTATAATATTTTCAGTGTTTCAAAAACACTGTGAAAAAGTTGGCGCTTTTTCACTGGTCGATAGTGCCCGCATGCGGGACGCAGGAGATTTCTAAAATGCATGCCACGACCAATCAAAATGCGCTATTAGTTGTCATAGACTCCCCGTATGCTGTATACCGCCCGAGTTAACGACTAATGAAAATGCGCCCGTACCAACATTTTCAGATCTCTGTCTGCAATTATAGGGTATTCTGTAGCTGTTTTTGTCAAAAATGTACCCCTTTAGAATAGCTATTTTACCCCCGCGGGGTGTCAATTGGAATCTGTGGGTGTCTATTCAAAAGGATTAAATTTGATTATCTAACTTGAATAGGATTAATATGTAAAATCAAATTAGCGAGGCACAAAATTTTATAAAAATGTTGTGCCTCAATTCGCCGTTTGAACTTTACTAGGCTAGAATATTTAATAATAATAATTATAATAATATTAACAATGCAATACACACCCAGTCTCAGTGTGCTGATCGCTAGCGAAGTGCGGTATGTAATTTTCATCTCTAACCACTCCCTTCTTCTTTTTGGATGCCTCCTGCGGTTTGCTCTCGTCTTCATTAATTTTCAACAAGTCAGCATCCTGAAAATATGATTATCTATGTCATAAAAAAGAAAAAACTAATTAAACTAATTGACTGATAGATCAAAAGAAAGATCAAACCCTTCAAACTAGAAATTTTCCACACGTGTTTGCACTCTCAACTAAAGCTAGAAACAAACTATCGGACGCATCCATAAGTCGCGGCTGATGGATGCGGCTTAACAATGTGCACGGTTCATCCGTGGACGTCAAAGACCTAACTCATATTATGTCAATGGCCGACATCCGCGGATGCAAAAACATCCGGCCAGCCAGATTCTGTTCGGACGTCCGAACGATCAAGGTCGCGTCCGCGACTTAATATGTCAGACAATGTGCACAGTTTAGTGTATTTTGTATTATACAGATAGAAACAAGCCGCATCCGATGAAAACGTGCGCGGACGCTCGTCCGATAATTTGTTCTCTGCTTAAAGGTGAGACCAGGACCACAATACCGACTACACGACAGGGATACGACGCGGCCCTTTACGTTCATAAGCGTGAATCTTACGTTTTACAAACGTCAGTTCTATTATCTATAGAACGTAAAGTGTCACGTCGTGTCGCTTTAGTGCGGTTTTCTCTTAACATTAAATTGATATAGCGCGAGCCCCTAACAATAACGTAGGTCCTCCATACTATGACAGTGGCGTAACTATAACATCCGGGGCCTGTGGCAAATTGATGGGGCGTCAGTAAAAATCGTCGCGTTAATAATTATAAAAAAAATGTATATAAAGTTTCTGACCTCACGGCCTCTTGGGCCGGGGCCCCTTTTGGATGGGGGCCCGTGCGTTTTGCCAGCCCTGCCACCCTATAGTTACGCTACTGGATATAGCCCGAACAAACGACGTAGGTCCGCCAAATGTCTTTGAATCAATTTTTAGTTACACTTACCGGATGCTGTTTGTTTTCTCTCGTCTTCAGTATGGTCTTGCCGTGGACGCGTCTCTTGTTCTTCATGGCGAGATACATGGGCGAGTCGTTCTTGCCGCCAAGCTCCAATATTGTCTGAAAATTGCATTATTGCCATTAATTTCACTGTTGCAATATTAACATGACACAGGTAGCTCTATAGTCTATCCTATCTGTGTCATGTTAAGGCCTTCCCTTGATATGTCCTCTTGTTGTCTAGAACAAGAGGGCATAAAAGAGGTAAAGTAGGTACTGTGATTGCTTATCCCAACGAAGTAAATAATATGTGTTGTTTTCTAAGCAGAAACATTTTTCGTCAAATGGCTGCGCTGCTATCTCTGCTTTGATTGGCCGATACTGTTGCGGCCGGGTAACCTTGGACGCGATAACTTTCATTACTTTTATTATGGGTATATTATGTTCAATATTATTAACTTACCCCTCTCGGCGCGTAATTTTTAATCTGCTCCACCATATTCGCCTGTTCTGTCTCCCCGCCTACAGCGAGGTAGGGGTGTGGCGCGACGGGAGAGGGCGTGGTCTTGGCGCGCTTGTTGGCCTCAGCGGACGCCGCCTCCCGCCACCTCACGTACTGTTGCCAGCCTCGCTCGCAAACACGCCGAGCCTCGCCCTGTGTGAACATGCCTTTATTAAAATCTATACATATTATAAAACAAAGTCGCATTTTTTCCCTCATGTCCCTTTGTTCCCTTTAATCTTTGAAACTACGCAACGGATTTTGATGATTCTTTCACTGTTAGATAGCCCATTTATCGAGGAAGGCTATAGGCTATCACGCTAAGACTAACAGGAGAAAAATGTGGAAAAAAACGGGGAAAATTATATGAAAGGGATAACTTGGACGTGCGAATCTCAGGAACTACTGGTCCGATTTGAAAAATTATTTCAGTGTTAGATAGCCCATTTATTGAGGAAGGCTATAGGCTATGTTTTATCACGCTAAGACTAATAGGAGAATCTGGAAAAAACGGGAGAAATTATTTGAAAGGGCTTATCTCGCGAACTACTGGAGCAATTTTTATGTTATTTGGCACAGATAAGAAGTAGACCACGTGAAGGATCATAGGCTATCGATTTTAATCATTTTTTCAGTGGCTATATATTTTATACCCGTGCGACGCCGGGGCGGGACGCTAGTATGCAATAAAGTATAAGTGCCGTAACACATTAGCATACCTTGGCGACGTCTCCGTTAATTTGGTAAAGGATAAGGTAATGCACTTGGTTTTTTTTTGGCTATTCAAACGTAGCAATGTCGCTATGGCGTCCTAATGAGAAACAGCACTTATTATTATTCATTTCAAAATAAGGCTAAAAATAATATATTCAAATATTAAAAACTAAAAACCAAATTAAAACAACTACAGGGTTACCTAGGGTTTGTCAGTTAATCTTTATCATTTAATAGTTGGACGCTATTATGTAGTCTGCCAAAATCAGCCTACCTTCCTCTTGCTCGTCCCCGTAATCGCTAAAAAAAATGCGAAACAGAACATAACAAAATCAAACATGCTCACAATCTCAGAGACATTCTTTTCCCAGGCCATGACGTCTTGGTGTCGTATCTCGAGCTGCGCGGTCGGAATCGAACCCCACACACCACTAGGACACTGGTCACCCGACTCCGATACCTGTGGAATTGGTTTTGTGGTGATATTGATAAAAAATATTGATGGCACATACATAGATCAAGAAAGATACCGCATAACGTGTATGTACTTCGCGTGCCATATAGTGTTCCCAAACTCAGCAATGCTCGTCTTCCGAAAGTCTGTTCTTTAGTCTGCTATTGGGATCGGACGTCAATCGGAATTTTAAAAATGCCTAAATGCCTAATTGTGCCATATTGAGCTGTAGAAATTCGAATAGAAACGGTCACAGTAGGTAGGAAAAAAGGGGCACGCTCGTCTTCATACAAATGGAGCGACATGCGGTACCTATCTTGATCTATGTCTGTAATGAAGAATGTTACCTAATTTTGATTATAAGCAGTCCATATTCTCTGTCAAAAATAAAAAAAATACTAGTGAAAGAATTAATTGATTACGTTAATTAGTTTCCGATTTATAAGCAAAACAAATTGTAACAACAATTGTGATTTTTGTATGGGAGCCCTCCTTAAATTTTTATTTTATTTTAATATTATTATTAATTATTAGAGTACACATAAAATTAAGGCCTTGGTGAAAAATTCCAAGTGCCTCCCTTTTGCCGTTATTGATAAAGAGCAAAAATCCAAAAAATCACGTTTATTGTATGGGGCCCGCGCGGCGCAATTGTGATATGACGTCACAAGCGGTCACGGGACTGTTAGCGGGACAGGGGACTCGATATTTTTCGAAACTTTGAATGCATATAAAATCAAAACTACTAGGTATTTTTGACTACAACAAAAACTAGTTACTAGTGTATTTGTATACATATACAGGCTTTACTGTGACAAAATTTCAAGCAATTGGGCATACCTAGTAACATTCTCCATTGCAGGTTTATTCAAATTTTGACAATAGCATAATGAATAGGTAAATGACAAGGTAAGTGCTGATTATACCTGTGAAGGCTTCTTTAACTCAGCGCCTAAGAATAACTGCAAGTCCAACAGATGAGCAACGTCCTCCGCTGCGACGAGAGAAAACGCGCGCCCAGAGCGGCCCGCACGCGCACTGCGACCTAACAAACAAATTAAATTTAATTTGACTGTCCAAATTCTCATTCACCAATAAAAATATGTATTTAATCAATATTAAAGAACACATTAAATAATTAATTAACTAGCCAAAGCATTTGTCTGGCACATTTGAAAACTTACTTGATCATAATTTTTTAGTAAGGAGCGTATTGTGTATTACTGCATAATATTATTGTGTATATTGTGTAATAGGCACTAATATCATGTCTTACCTACTCTGTGTACAAACAACTTAGGTTTGGCTGGGAAGTTGTAGTTTATGACAGTGTCTAGAGACGGAAGATCTAACCCTCTCGCTGCGACGTCAGTAACTAGAAGTACTGAACATCTCTTGTTTGTGAACTTCCCCAGAGCTATTTTACGTGCAGATGGATCCAGGCCAGAGTATGCGTAAGTTGATGATATACCAGCTTGTTGTAATATCTAAAAAAACAAAAAAACAATATTAAAATCAAGTCAAAGGAAATAGGCATTTATATTAAATACTAGATGACGCCCGCAACGGAGTAACGGCAAAATTTGTTTATCGCGCGGGAACCGTACATTTTCCGGGATAAAAACTATCCTATGTTCTTTCCCGGGAATCTAAAGTATCTCCATGCCAAATTTCAGCAAAATCGGTTCAGCTGTTTGACCGTGAAGAGGTGACAGACAGACAGACACACTTTCGCATTTATAATATTAGTATGGACAATTTATATTTTCCAAAATATTTTGATTATGAAGTCATAACTTTAATGTTTTTCCTTATGTTAATTAATATGAATCTTATATTTACACTTCTACATTAATTGATAAAAAATAAAGGCAAGATTATTTACATGAAAAAATTGATGTGCCACAAAAAATTTCAAAATTTGATTCGATTTCGGGCACTTATTATTAAATTACTAGATGATGCCCTCAACTCCGTTAAACCAAAATAAGTTCACCACGCCGGAAATATACATTTACGGGATAAAAAGTTTCCTATGTTCTTTCCTGAGACTCAGTCTTTTAAATAGCAAAATTTTAAGAAAATCGTTTCAGCGGTTTAGGCGGAAGGGGTAACAGACAGACGCACTTCCGCATTTATGATATTAGTATGGATTAAGGGGTAAATAATATTTTACCAAATGCAAATATTCCACATGATGCCTCGTAGCAGCAAATACGACCGCTTGTGGTGTTTCCTTGGTTAGTACTTTATCTAGCAATATCAACAATGCGGCTGTTTTCAGTTCTGCTCTTGTTGCAATCCATCCAAGCCATAAAGTTGAAGGTAACTTCCAATCTACATCCAATCTAATCAACACTGGGTCACTCAGCCCAGCCTTAGCAAACTCTACCAGCATTTTTGGCAATGTTGCCGAGAAGAGCAACGTCTGCCGACTTGATGGCAACCTTGCTACTATTTCACGTAATTGCTCCCCAAAACCAAGTTCAAACAATCTGTCAGCTTCATCAAACACCATAACCTCTGAAAACGAAAAGAAATAATTGTCAAGATACACAAAATATGTTATTAAATAGTCATGTGAAAAAAATAATACTTTAAAAATTTATATTATGCTTTTGTCTCTTATGTCCATGTTCTTCAAAATGTTCGTGGAATTTTATTTTTTGCGGAGAAGTAAAGATAGTCCAGCTATTTGTTATTTCTGTGCAGTTATCAGCACATTAATAACTCGCGTTTTGTCTTCTGTTGCATAATAATAATCTAGGATGACAATAAAAGCAATTATTATAATATCTCACTTATATTGTCCAACTTGAGGTTCATTTCAATACAGATGTGTAGAAATCTTCCAGGTGTGGCCACAACAATGTCGGGAGTAGTTCCCGACATGACACCAAACTGTTGTTCTATGGACTCTCCACCAAGTATAGCTGCTGATGTGAGGCCAGTAAACTTGCCTAATTCACGAACAAATCGCAAAGTCTGGAAATATGTTAATTTTGTTGAAATGAAATTGTTAATATTGTGCGCTTTAATATTAAAACGGGAAACAGGCCACTTTGTGGCCAGTGTATTCTACGGGGACTAATTAATGTATTGTGCCAGTTATACAAAATAGGTTGAAAATCCAGGTAAGAACATTAGCATTTTTTAGCACATTCTTTAACCCTTAATGTACGTCTCACAGACATACGCCTGATTTAAACAGCTCAAAGTCAATAGTTATATAAGAAAATATGGTTATTTTTATATAGTCACTTCAGTATATATTGTACTAATAATTAAAATAAGTTTTTTTTATGTTTAATATTTATTTATGTTTCTCAAAACAAACGAAAAGCTAATAAGAATCACTGGAAACAAAATGCCTCTTTTCTATGAGCTCAAAAACTTAACTTTTATGTCTAAAACTATTACATAGCTAATTATATCTTATTATTTATGAACTATTATTTGATATAAAAGGGAATAAAATGCACTTTTTTTGTGGACTTCACACTTTTTGCGACATGGCATACAGATGTCATAGTTTCTTCAGCATGAGATCCAAAAATTGTATAATTTTGTGCTTTCCTCTATAATTATTATGCTAAGGGAACATTGTCATCACAGTCTGATGAAACGAGAATGAGGTATTTCTAAATATGTGACCTCTTCAGTCTCTGGTGGCAATATCTCATTTTCATTGACACAAAAATTGACAGACTCTGAAAAAGTTAAGTTTTCCCCAACAAAATTCTCAAAATTTTGATTGTTTATATTAATTATACTCCATCAAATAGAAGTCGCTACTTCAGCGTTAAAAAAGTTTATAACAAACTATTTTGAATCACAAACAAGTTTAAATTAAAAAAATAAAAACTTACATTATCACTGACAATACGTCTCACAGACGTCACAATGTGTATATTGACCTATTTGAGTTTCACCACATTTCTGGTCACTACCGCTTCGGGCAAGTTACCGGTACCTAGGAAGGTACTGGAAAGATCAAGTTCGTCCGACAAAGATTTTAAAAGATAATATCGTTTTTGTCGCACGCCTACGTCTCACAGATGTACATCAGTGGTTAAGGGTTAATTTCATAATGTATAAAAAGCACAGAGAATATGTTTAAACTAATATTTTAATTGCACTTTACCTGTAGAGCCAACTCTCTTGTGGGAGACAGAATTAGTGCTCGCAAGTTGTTGCCATGTTTTATTTTAGCATCTGCAGAAAGAAGTCTTTCAAGTATTGGTAACACAAAACACGCAGTTTTACCAGATCCTGTTCGTGCCATAGCAACAACATCTTTGTTTTCCAGTGCTATAGGTATAGTCTGAAATACAAGAAAATGTTTAATGTAAAACATTTGAAGTTACTTTAAACAGCCACTAACGATGATTGTTATGATTCATTTTTTAAGAAACAAGGAGAAGAAACAACCTTTCTTTGAATGGGTGTTGGTTGCTTGTAACCTCTTTTAGTTATTCCCTTGAGAACTGGGAAACTAAAGCCCATGGATTGAAATCCACCTGAGGCCTTTTTCTTTTTCTTCCCTTGAGTCGCATTTTCAGACTCTTCCTGTACAGGTGCCTCGAAACCAGGTAGGTCATCAATCACTTTCGGTTTCCCCATACTTATTTATTTAAATACTGGCTATTTATATAATATAATATTTAAATTTCATAATTATTTTAGTAAAACACGTGAAAACTTCCACATTGTTTTGACATAATATGACGGATGTCAATAATTGTCAATTTGTCAACCAAAAACTGACAGCTGACAGGTGACAATGACAGCCGTTTAAGCTGTCTTTTTTTTTTTGCATGAAATGGAAAAGCAACGAAATTTTTGTTTCTGCCAAAGAATCAATAATTTGTAAATTATTATTCTTGTAGGATTTGTAGGTACTTTGTGAATGGTAGGTATGAGTTAAATCTTCTTATCAAATTTAAAATATATAAAATTCTCGTGTCATAATGTTAGTCCACGAACTCCTCCGAAACGGCTTTACTGATTTTTAACAAATTTTATATGCATATTCAGTAGGTCTGAGAATCGGCTACTGGGTACTTCATATATTGATAAGTGCATTTGTTGAATAAATAATAGTAAATTATTATAACCTGAGACTGACGGCGACCATTGTTTGTGCGACGCGGACGGGATAGCGATCGACGTTGCCATGGCGACATACTTATTAATTAGTCAATTCAATAAATTATATTATGGGCGAAATACTTAATCTTATGGCAAAACAACTTTGCCGGGACAGCTAGTACATATATAAAAATGGATTTTCAAATGTGTTAGTCGTGCTAAAACTCGAAAACGGCTGAACGGATTGGGCTGATTTTAGTCTTAAAATATTCGTAGAAGTCCAGGGAAGGTTTTAAAGTGACACGAAGTTCACCGGGACAGCTAGTGTTAATATAAAAAGGTATTGTACAAAATATTTTCACCATATTAATTATCCTTAACGGCTGTATTATTAATTTTTGTGTTGATCTCCACTTCTCTAGGTTAAGGCGGGGATCAATCTCAATCCAAAATGATAACCTTGCACACATATATAAAAACGGATTTTCAAATGTGTTAGTCGCGCTAAAACTCGAAAACGGCTGAACGGATTGGGCTGATGTTAGTCTTAAAATATTCGTAGAAGTCCAGGGAAGGTTTTAAAGTGACACGAAGTTCACCGGGACAGCTAGTGTTAATATAAAAAGGTATTGTACACAATATTTTCACTATATTAATTATCCTTATCGGCTGTATTATTAATTTTTGTGTTGATCTCCACTTCTCTAGGTTAAGGCGGGGATCAATCTTAATCCAAAACGATAACCTTGCACACAACAAAAGAAGATTCATTTTAGCTTAGCATAAAAGTGTAGTTACTAGGGGCGGATCTTCACTATTTTTCATGTTTTTTTAAAATATCTTTGGAAATAAACATTAAGAAACAAAATGGTTCGGTTAACTGTTATGGTTATTATAATATAGATTTGCTAACAATTTTTTCAAATAAAATGTATAATAATTATCCTAGTTAATACTTATATTTCGATGAGTTAGATTTTTGTCGGAGGTGAGTTTATAAATTAATTACAGCCAAAGTATTACGTTTTATAAAAATGTTTATGGTTTAAAGTCTTTTAAATATTGTGCTTTATATCTCATATTTTTTACATTTCGTTATTATATTGGAACTAGGTAAACCGGAGACACGGAGTTCTCTCCTTCCATCTGACGCAGATCTGCTTTGGTCGGTACCTGTGCCAGATCGCGAGGAGTGAGAGTGACTCAAGGTGTCACCACTGCCTTGACGAAATGGACACGGCCGAGCGCACATTGTTGACCTGTCCAATGTCCATCCTGGACGGAACAACGTGCAGCCCTTACGGCTGCCATTGGATTGGACCTCTCCCTGCCAGCAATAATCTAAGCAGCGATATTGCGTGGCAGGCGATGAATGACTTTGCCCAGGAAGTCAACACTGCAAAGGAGGAGGCTGAGCGTAGCAGAGAACGGGAGGCGCTCGCTTGAGACGGCCGAGGAGAAGACGCGCACCACGGAGTGGCCGCAGCGCCCTGCCTTAGCCGGAATACTCGCGGTAGCAGTGTAGGTAGCAGTGGAGTTCCAGAGAGAGCCGTGATCCGCATGGTGCTACTGCACATCGCGGCCCCCGTGTGGGCTTTTCTAGGCCACCCCGCAGGACGACCTAGAAAAGCCTGCATGTTTTGATGAGTCTGCGAGACGCGGATAACCGGTGGAAGAATTGCGGTGGGTTGATCGTGCCCGTAACTATGCCTAAACGGGGAATAGATCACCATGGGGTTTATTGGGTAGTTCCTCGGAGAGTCCCACATACCCCGACCGATGTCCCTAATCCGCCGGGGATGCGCAAAGCTTTTCCCCTCGTAAAAAAATTATAGAGCAAAAAAAGCCCAAAAAATGTGATTGTTGTATGGGAGCCCCCCTTATATGTTCATTTTCTTTAAATTTTATTATCAATTACAAATATTATTAAAGATTTTGTAAAAATTTCAAGTGCTTAGCTATAGCCATTATTAAGATATCGAGCAAAAAATAGCAAGAAAATCACGTTTTTTGTATGAGAGCCCCCCTTAAATATTAATTTTATTTTGTTTTTAGTATTTGTTGTTATAGCGGCAGCATAATATATACACATTCTGTGAAAATTTCACAAGTCTAGCTATAGGCTATAGCCGTTCTTGAGATACAGCCTGGTGACATAGACAATCGGACAGACAGACAGACGGACAGACAGACAGACGGACAGACAGACAGACGGACAGACAGACATCGAAGTCTTAGTAATAGGGTCCCGTTTTTACCCTTTGGGTACGGAACCCTAAAAGGTTATTTACGGTGACATTGTAGAATGTAAGCCAGATTGCAAAGTATATTACGTTCGCGAATCACGCGCGAAAGCTAAAAGCGGGTAAAGGTCAACGGCCGAATATCTTCTAATTCGGCGACTATATTATACTTTAGTAAAATATACATAGTTAACATTTTCACATATACATTTTAGAATTATTGTATTGTAAGAGTTGTTTTTATTGCATCTGACTATTCATCAGCATTGATGGTTACACAACATTAGATATATTATTTTCTAGAAAATACTTAAGTAAGTAATAAGTATTGTAATCGGCGATCAACGTTAATTATAAGTCGTTAATGGATTATTGTCTGCAAACAGATGATCTAATGTGGAACAATCGCCTATTATGCAACCTAGGTAGCCTAGCATTTCAAAGTTCTTAGCTGTACGTTCCTTTATTATTAATATGAAGTATTTTGAAACATCGGATCCAGATGATAATCTTCACTTCGGACCATGGTAAATGACTACCACTTTTGTGAAGCTTACAACCTCGGATTTATAAATAGGCCGGCCCGGAATAATTATAAATAGGCAAGGTACGTAGGTCGGTCACCTTCCTATGAATCAACTTTACTTATAGCCCATTATAGGACATTTACTTCTTTTGGCTCAGACAAAAAAGCCACATACTATAATATAATAATTAATTATTAATATTTGCACGTTTTAGCACTTATCACACTAGTAATACGGTCTATGCCCTTTCTCAAGATTGTACTATTGCGCTTCACCTCATAAATCCGAGCCTCTCAGAATAAATGAAACTAGAGGTCCTTGCCCTCAAAGGTCAGAGTTCTATTGTCATCGGGTCACTTAGCAATGGCTTCTAAGGGGTCACAACTTTACCGTTTACCATAATATTATCTAAGAAGAGGTACAAATTACATTACATCGATACTAACTAACTTCTTCGAGCTTAAACGATTAAACCGATTTAGATGAAATTTGGATAAAGATACGCTAAGAGACGGGAACGGACATTGAAAAGTTTTCGTTGTAGAAATAATATATGTATGTATATACGGTTCTCACGCGATAAACAAAATGACCGTAGTTGCGGACGTCATCTAGTTCCGAATAAAATATGAACTTTGTAACGTAGTTTGTAACGGAATCACAGTATAGCAACAGAAATGTCATATTGCTATACTGTGACGGAACACTACAACAACATCCGCCTAGTATGGGTCCCGAGTCCCGACTCCCGAGCCACAGTAACGTCCCCGGCAATGAAACCGCTGACGAACTGGCTAGGCTTGGGGCCGAGAGTCATATCCCAGAACCAGTCTGTGGTATAACTCCCTGCAGTATCACAAAGCAATGGGCTTCCTGCATAGTCTGTGACCCCTGGCCAGGGGTCCAGGCCTTGAACACTCCAAGCCACTAATTCCTGGCTTCAACAAGAAACTATCAGAATTAGTGCTCACCTTGGGTAGGAAACAATTAAGAATCCTTACCAGAAGCCTAACCGGGCACTGCAATCTCAACAAACACCTAAACAGAATGGGTATTTGTAGCATAACGACTTGCAGATTCTGTGAGGAGGAGGATGAAACACCTATTCACCTGCTCCTCGACTGTCCTGCTCTACTACAGAACAGGAACAGGCACCGTGGTCGCCACGAATACTCATCCACAGAGGAAATTCGTGGCACCAACCCCAACCATATCGTTCAATTTATGAGCAGTATTGGGTTGGGGATGATTGTCTAGCGCGAAGGAGTCACAATTTAGATCCTCATGGGTTGCAGTGACGTCAGGGCTATAGCCTAGCCTTCTTTAAAAAAAAGGAACACTTTTGAAGACCAAAACTTTGCGATGTTTTTGTATGTTTTTGCGAATTATGGTCGATGTGTTTACATTATGGACAGCAATTCACAAATTGCAAAAAAATATGGTGATGTAGGTGATGTAGAGATGGTAGAGAAGGTGAACATACCTAATAAACAATGATTAATTATATTACTTACACCATCTCTATATTATTATCTCAATGTTTTTGAGCGGGTGGAAAATAACATAAATTACCTAATCATGTCACTAGCTGTTCGAAGCAAACGGGCACCTCATCACGCTCAAAATGTGTCAATTAAGTAGAGCTCTATGTAGGCACCACAGTTTTCTCTGAGACTGTGACAGTTTGCATAATAATTATTGTGGTACCTTAATGTCAAAAGTAATATATCATTTTATATCTTTGGTGCCAAAGTTTCGTGACAAGTTGTTATTGGAGTTCACTTTTGTGTAAAGATAAAAGTTTGTGCAGTCGGTGACCACGCTTTGACCCTCGTAAAGGACAAAAATATTTCCTGTTTTCACAGAATGTAGATTAAAACATTCCTTGCCATTCACCTTGAGTTGTTAAACTGCAAACTGTACGTTGACAAAACCTACAGTTTAATAGAGTTTAAGCTAGACTAAAATAATAATATGTATTATGTTTTGTACAAAATAATTATTTTAAACTAATGTGTTAGTGAAAAGGGTAAATTTGTGTTTGTTCACATACTCTGTAATACGTGTAAAGTGTGTTTAAAACTATTCTATATTTATATAGTCTCTTAGAAACATGAAATGTGTGGTAACTCTGCTTGTGACGTCAGCAACCACCTCCGCCGTTCATTGTCACTGTTAAGGGCACCTTGGAGGTCGAGGAGGAATTTCACCCAAAAAGAGTGAGATGGCCTGGAGATGGCACAGAATTTCAAAGAAATAGTGTGTCACTATGAGGTTTTGTCTCTCGTCTCATGATTTGCACTATACTTAGGTTAAAGTGTTTAAATTTTTTGTAAAATATTTAATAATAAGGGCCTTTTTCACCACTACCTGATAAGTGCTGGATAAGCTATCCACCACTTAAATTGACAGATAGAGTAAGTACAGAGAATCAGTCAAAAAAGTTGTGGATAGCATATCCGGCACTTATCAGGAAGTGATGAAACAGTCCCTTAAAGAATCAGAAGATTAGTACCTACGTATTCTTGTATTCAAACTGTTACTGCTTCCTACCTTAGTAAAAAGTATAAAGCTATCCACTAAATATATTTTTAGAAACAAAAAGAAAACCTACAAATTGAATTGTAGCATGTTTAAACACAATAAACAATTTAAACAATCGACGCAGAACAAATAATAATTGTTTGACAAAGTAATAAGCGTTTTGTGTGGGAAGCTTTACAAAATACGATTATATTGACTTTGGAAGTCCGTACTCGATTATTCGCCCTTCGATTATTCGGAGTTTGGACTACCATCGAAATATTTATATAACCTTTATATCCTAATAAACATTGCTTTTTAACCGACTTCAAAAAAAGGACGTGTATGTATGTAATATTTCCAGAACTACCCAGTTTTTGTATATGTTAATCTATGGACTATGACAACTTCTGAACAAATGTGCCAAATTTCAAAAGTGTATTTATGTATGACTGTATGTATGTATGTATCTCTGTTTATGTTTGTGCACGCATATCTCCGGAACCACTAGTCCGATTTTAGTGATTCTTTTTTTATTGTACTAAGAATTGTTCAACTTAGGGAATACTGCAAGTTTTATCAAAATCGGTTCAGTAGTTTTTGAGATAGGGAATTTTAATTCTTAATTACGCACAAAAATTTGAAGTCGGTTTTATCTTTTTAAAATACTATTATCAGTGTTATTTTTAACAAACACATAATATCATACATAACATACATTGAACCAGCTATTAGGGTTCCGTAGTCATTCTTCATAAATTCGATTATCCGGATTTTCAGTGATCCGAATGCCACAATAATCAGTCCGGTTATTCGAGTTCCTACTGTACGTTAGGAATATAGGTATAGTCTGGATATACTGGATATTACTAGCTTAAGATTGCGAATAAAATTGTCATCCGCTGCAATCGAGTAAAAAGTTACCGTGCGTGTACGCATTTAAGGACTCTAGTCACGTGTCGGATCACGTGATCCTTGAGTTGGTTAAGACTTAAGTGTAAGTTTTTTGATCATAATATTATATCTCACATGCTCGTGCACGTTTACATATATATATATATATATATATATATATATATATATATATATATATATATATGTATATATAATATATATACAATAATATACAATGTATAATATTCAGACGCTGTTTTGATTTAATACTAATTATTTACTTATTAGTTTACGTCCGCACAGTGAAGTTACAAATTGATATCTCAGCCATACAGTTAAAAAGTGGAGGTTCTGGCGTGGTTCCAGTTACCATGACGATAACTTACAAAGACTTGCAAATTTGCAGCTTACATCTACGAATAATAAAAACTAAAAAACGTAACTCCCATACTATTACCGTTTTAAAGGTTCCTTTCGAACTGTAATGTGACGTCAGCCTGATACCGCTGAAGGTCACCTAAATATTGCAAGTGTACTTATTGCAAATGTGTACCTAGGTACACATTTTTGACAAGTATTGTAAAACATGTTTTTGATGGAGTTACTTTTCCTTAGTTTTTATTATTCATAGATCTACAATCAATAATCATACAAATGTCACTAAAACGGTCTCCTAATATTATAAATTATTATTATTAAAACTAAACTCCCACGTGTCCAAAGGCACAAAATATTACAGTCCTGGTGTCCCCAAGTGAGTACGCCGTCCATTAATAGATTTCTGAGACGAAGTTCCGAGACCGGTTATTGCACTTTTGCCGGTAATTGGCACAAAAAGAGACACTCTCGTTAGTCAGTAGACACTCATAGAAGAACTATCACCAATCACTATAGAGCTATTATACACCGTTATCCTTGAAACCATCAAATGAGCCCGTCAATATGAACAACTTTTTCTAGGAGAACAATGCCGGGAACTAAAAAAAAAAAACGGCTTCATACCCATACGGACGCCCGGATCGGCAATTTGTATGGGTATGAAGACAGAGTTTTTTTAATTTCCAGCTTTGTTCTCATAGAAAAAGTTGTTCATTTTGACGGGCTCATTTGGTGGTTTCAAGGACAACGGTGTTTACACTAACATCTTGTATACAGGTTGTATACTTGTAACAAAACAATGTGAAAATGTTTGAGGGTCTGTAAATGTCCCTTGCGTACAGATAATATTATGAATAAAAGAAGCAGAGTTAAAAAAAGTTTCTCTATTAACGCTGCTTCTTTTAGAGAAAACTTGATAAAAATAATAAAAACAAAAATAAAATAATACTTTAGAATATTTTAAATCAAATGTTTTCAGAACGTCCTATATTAGTTTTAATACACTCTTTATAGTAATCGACGATTAATTTTGAGATATGGTGAAATTGGAGCTTATTCTCTCTGATACAATAAATTGCTCATCAATTAATGCCTGAGAAATAAAAGAAGCCTTATCTGCCCTATAAGCAAAGGGCTCAGACTTTATATTTAAGCATGATGATATTAGTGAAGGACGAATCAAATACTTCATAAGCTAATCAGGGAAAGTTCGGACTTCGGACACAGGGTAAGTCCGGATAATTCAAGTTATCACAAAATTAGTCAGTGTTCTTTTGCTTGGCGCTATCATAATATGGGCATATACTATACTAGGCATATAATATATACGCCATACTGCACTGCAACCGCTAACTGTAGTACCATACCGTAACTGTAGTTTAATTTAGCGTTAACTTAAATAATTATCCGGAACTACCTTGTGTCCGAACTCACCCTGATTAACTATAATATTTAGTTCATAATATTGGATGTCACTGCAAGCGTGCAGTCGGGACAAAACGGAACTCACTGTTTTTCGCAAAAAAATGATTATTAAGAGACAGGCTTTATCATATTATTATAGCCGCCTTTCCCGTAGTGTATAACTATGTACCTACCCATAAATATATATTATTATTTAAAAAAACATGGTCAAAAGCGGTCCATTGGTTTGAATGCTACGAAACCACGGACAGACACACGGATATACGTATACAAATAGAGACAAGTTAAATTTTCAACAATCCCTATTTCGTATAGAGGTTAAAAAGAGTGATAACTCAATAATAACAGGTAAATTAGGTTTCGCAAATTAATTACCTTGAAATATTCAGTTGTTAAGCTAAAGATTCAAAGTATTGAACTAAACATGTTTAACGATAAGCCCTACATATTATATCACATAGGATTCGCGCTAGATTTTAAGCTAAAGGGCCAGGCCACTACCCTGCGTCGCGGCGTCGTATCACAAAAACAACATCGCACAGAAATTCGATGCGTTGTCGAAACCCAAAAAAATTATCGTTACGACATTACAATTACGATAAAATCATTGTATATTTATTTAATATTTGCCTCACTGTGTTCTGTGATTTGCCTAACGATTCACTTATTTTGACTCGATAGTTATATTTTTCGAAATTATATGAATCTTTCTGGGCTTTTCAACAAATATCTGTTACACTTATGTTGAATCGAATTTATAATGGAAATTTTATTAAATTATTAAACTAATTTTAAACACACCATAACATAATAATATAAACTTAAAATCACAAATTCATTACCTACTAAAAATACAAACTAAAATAAAATATACAAATATATACAAACTTAGAATATAAAATTATAAAAAGTAAAACTTTCCCAGGTCGTCCCCATCTGGCAGAGTGGCCAGCAAGCTGACAGCATTGCCACGTTGAATTGCAATTGCTATTCGCTGTGCTAGGTAGCTCCCGGCTCTGGGGTCTCGGGTGGCTTCAATAAGCCTCTTAGATATTTACACTTATTGAGTTACTATTATTAAATAACTTGTACTACTACAATCACACGCTTTATAAAATAATGGCTAAAGGAAATATTAGTATTGTATTTAATTTTTAAGTAATCATCAAAAACAGTTTTGTGACTTACGACCTTTACTTTCGTGTTATAATGCGGGAAAATATGTTGTTACGCGATATTGTTCACCATTAGCTGCAGCGCAAATCACATTGATCGGGGGCACGATTCTTGGAATCATAATTTATAGTGATGGGCCGAATGTGGTTTGAACTTCGGTTCAATTTCGCCGCGCTTTTTCGTGTTGTGACTTATTTACGCACTTGCTGCAAATATTGCTATATGTGCCCGCCCGTACTCCGCACTTCCCCGCGGGGCCGTTAGCCAGCTAGTCATTAATTGTAAAGTAAAAATAAAGTCAAAATTTTTGTTTTTTGAATAAGTATTATTTTTATTTATTTATTTATTTTATTAAAAAACTAGCGACCCGCCCCGGCGTCGCACGGGTATAAAATATATAGCTACTGAAAAAATAATTAAAATCGATAGCCTATGATCCTTCACGTGGTCTACTTCTAATACCTATGTGCCAAAAATCATAAAAATTGCTCCAGTAGTTCGCGAGATAAGCCCTTTCAAATAATTTTCCCCGTTTTTTTCCTTTTCATTCATTAGTCTTAGCGTGATAAAATATGGCCTATAGCCTTCCTCAATAAATGGGCTATCTTATCTAACACTGAAAGAATTTTTTAAATCGGACCAGTAGTTTCTGAGATTAGCGCGTTTTTTTCCACATTTTCCTCTATTTCTTCGCTCCTATTAGTCTTAGCGTGATAAAATATAGCCTACAACCATTATGGGCTATCTAACACTGAAAGAATCATCAAAATCCGTTGCGTAGTTTTAAATATTAAAGGGAACAAAGGGATATGAGGGAAAAAAAGCGACTTTGTTTTATAATAAGTATAGAAATATACATTATTCTTTATAGTTTCTCTGCATAAAACACGAAGCTGGTTTGGTTAGTAAGAAGAGCGGTTTAATTTTGTGTTTTGACATTTTTGAGACTGGTCGTTAAAAAGACCAATTTAAGTTTTTTTTTTTATCACATATGATTACTTTTTCTAATTCAAATAAGTAAATGACTATGAATGAGTATAGCCATAGTTCTTGTGTCAGACTTATTTTATTTCACTGTTACTACAGATTTGTTTTTTTAATAAATTTCTATTATGATAGTGCAAATATATTTAGTGCCGAATGTTTAACCGAAATTCGGCCGAATGACGAAGTTTGGTTCAAGCTGCCGAAGTTCGGTTAAACCGAATGTAAAACGAATTTCGGCCCACCCCTAATAATTTATTATCACGATTGGAGGATAGCGGGGTGTGTACTTGTGTAGGCGTGCTTTGATATTTTTGACAGCAGGCTCTAGGAAGAGCTGACAGATGCGAGCGACCGAGTCCGAGATGACCGCGTTTTCTTCGCATGAAGTCGAAATTTTAATGAGTTTCTTATGGGTCGCGCGACTCCGTCGCGTAGATTCGTAGGTAGCTGTCGCCCCGCGACGTGCGATCGGCTGCCGGTCGCGGTCTCGCGTCGCGGTCATCTTGATCCGAATGCTACCTTTACGTTGCGCTGTCGCATCGGGAATTACCACGATCCGTTCTGCGTTGATTTTTACGATACGACGCGGACGCCGCAACGGAATGTTGTGGCCTGGCCCAAACTCCAAAGACCTAGTGTCCACACAAGTTCGAAGCTAAGTCCTGTTTATCCTATTAACTTATCGTAACTATCTATCAGAGTTGGGATTATTATATTTCAAAGTTACAACAGTCATTAGTCTCCAAAGTCACGAGCGTAAAGTCTTAGTATAAATGTAAAGATTATTGACTTTTCTGTTATATCAGTGATTAAATATTCTTAAATCCAATTAAATTTAATTTATATTGGATGGTTATCCCTTATAAATAACGAAAGCATGCTGTACTGTAAACTGTTTGTATAAAATTATATCATCTGTCTGTCAGTCTTTACTCTTAAGCCAGTAAACCGAATGCATGCCATGCATTCGGTTTACTGGCTTAAGAGTAGGCCATGCAGGTACTTTGATTCTCAGGAAAGGACATAGGGTCATTTTAATCGGAAAATGTACATATCTAAATTCTATTAATAGTTACTTTGACCTAACGATTTTTAACTCTTGTATAACTGGTTTTTGAATAGACAAAAGACTAGTCCAGAGTCCTTACCCATCACCCAACTTAAAACGGTCAATTTTAGGGCGCTATATTGAAATTATTATTTTTGAATAAAAAATTAAAACCGACTTCCAAGGTAAAAACAAAAGTAATACTTATTCTTAATCTAAAAAGAATCAAATAATTCTTATTCCTTATTATAGTGGCGTCTTCAGACTTCGCCTAAACCTCAACTATTTCTGTACTCAATCTTCGTACTTTTAAAGTCGATACCAGCCCGGAAAAGTTCTGAGATCCTTGACATAGCAATTACGCTAAGGTAAGGTAAGCTGGTACCGACTTCAAAAGCATGAAGATTGAGTACAGAAATAGTTGAGGTTTAGGCGAAGTCTGAAGACGCCACTATAATAAGGAATAAGAATTATTTGATTCTTTTTAGATTATGAATAAGTATTACTTTTGTTTTTACCTTGGAAGTCGGTTTTAATTTTTTGTTAAAAAATAATAATTTTACCTTTTTTAGTTACTTAATATGAGACGACAAGGCTATAATATTGTAGCTTGTTGTCTTTGTACATATTACTAGCGGTCGCCCGCGGCTCCGCCCGAGTGGATGTCGGTTACGGCTGCAAAAAGCCTACCCAGGAAAGACTCGGTCAGCAAAATGATTCCCAGGTCAATTCACAGACTCCGACACTGACATCGACGACGCGGACGCAGTCATTATCCGAAGGGTATAACACTGTACAGTGCACACTGCACAGATTGTCTTCCTCCCGCAAGCGCATCCCGCTTGGTGACGCCCACTATCGTAATATTTTAATTTCGCCATAATTACAAAACCAAACGTCCAATTTTAATCATTCAAAGACCAAATTTTATCTACATAAGCTGTACTTAGTGATGAAATAATTTATTTTGATAAGGATTAATGGCATGAGTAAAATAAACGCGTTTAAATGTTGTCGAAAAAAATTCAAGATTTTTAAATAAAAAAATGGTTATTGTGCCTCACTCGACATAGATAAGTATAGTGTGTCGCGGACTTTTTTGTAGATATTTATAAGATCTACAATACTTAGAACATTGTATGGTTCTATCTTTTATAGTTTCGGCAGCGTACGCAAAATAAGTAACTTTTCTGGTTGATTTTTTCACATGGCGTCCGAAAAACCCAAATATCTTACGAAACCCTATTTTTTCCAAAATAAAATTTAGCCTATGTTCAGCAAAAATAATGTAGGATTTGCTTGGATTATTTTAAATAAAGCCAAAATCCTCAAACTTGTATCTATAAGGATTCAAAAGTTCTGTTGGGTACCTTCAGAACCAGGGTATATCCTGGTGCAAAATCTTACTTTTTGGTAGTAAGTATATGCCTGAAATACTTCAGAAAAAATTGAAATCACCATATGTTCCCATATAAATTTCAAGGAGTCCCCTCGATGCCTCATGGATCCCATCATCAGATCACCACTTTTGTGAACATGGTACCGACCTCGGATTCAACCCTGAACAACAACAAAAGAATCATGAAAATCGGTCCATAAACGGCGATGTTATGGTATAACATATATGTATATATATACTGGCGAACATAATATAACAATATAACCTCCTCCTTTTTGGAAGTTGGTTAAAAACTGTCCTTTTTGAGGTAATACTATAGGACCCTTAGAAATGTTACAAATCTGGTAATGAGATATACATATCTTCATAGCCTTATCTAGGTTTGAGAAGAACTAGAAACACGATTAATGTATTTTGCCTCGATACATTTAATTTTCGAAATTACCTCTTAAAAATACGAAATTTGAAGATTATTTTTAAACGAAGATAGATGTATTGTACGAAATTAGTCTAATTGATAGACACCTTTGCAACTCAAAATCGTATAGAAGCAATTTTGCTTAAATGCTCCTAGTTATTTTTTATATGATTATAATTACGTTTTTTCGTATGTTTTCCGAGCGAGCCGATAGCTTCTGGCCGCAGCGTATTCACGACTTTATAGTCATACAAATTAAGTATAAAATTGCCCTTGCGGTGAAATTTATTTCGATATAGCGCCTTAATAATAGGGAATATTACGCAAAGGTAATATCAGAGGGCGCTACTAGATACAGTAAATATTGTACAGTGTGCTGGCGCTGTCTCTAGCGTGAAAACATTGCAGTTATACAACGCGAGGATTGCCCGATATTACAACTAATTATTTTTTTCGAATTCTACACCAAATTGTAGAGGATTTTTTGGAGAGGCTCTAGCTAGAGTTTAGTAGATCTTGTTTGCCCTCCCTAAGTACAACCATACGACCCTTTGATTACATTATGCTTCGCAAAAAAATTCCTATCACTTGTAAAATTGTTATTCAAGAGTTAAAACTGGTTAGGTCAAGGTAACTTTTTGTTATTAAGTAAATGCTTGTAAGCTGTAATATTAGGGTTGTCGAAAGTTGTGCCGTATTTTTACTGTTTTAATTTTGTCATACATATTTGGTAAAATTGTAATTTAAATTGGAACGGAATTTAATATTGAACCGTTATATCTTATTGTTAAGCTGAAGTTAAGTATTTAGTAATTAATTAGAATTTTTATGTATAAGAACTTTTAATCATGTAGTGTATACTATAATAATTGGATGTTTATGGGGTAAAAAGAACATTTTTATGTTAAAATAATTTAATAAAATAGCAGCAAGCCCTGACACAGTTAGGGGGACAAGGAAAAAAAAAGTAGAAGTGCATATAATATTATGTGTACTCATGAACGTAGAAAAAAAGGCGGACGTAGTCTTGTCATATACAAAACTGTGTCTTCACTTTTCTTCAGAGTCGGCCACGCACACATTCTGACGCCTGTCAAATGGTATGGACTCTAGCGCAAGAATGTGTGCGTGCGGACCGTGTACATACAGCCAGCTGGCCGACTCTGAGCGACACAGTTTTGTGTATGGTGGAATTCCGTCCGCCTTTTTTTATACGTCCATGTGTGTACTTATAAAATTATTGTGAAACATAAATATCTACCAGGAACTTGTTATTTTTATTATTTTATTTATTTTTATTAAATTCACTGTAAGTAGTTTATTCTTCGTAGAAATTATGAAATGTTAATATTATTAATAAGTACTTACACCTTATATCTAAGTAAAAAATGCAAAATTTACAGGAGCCACATTTAAATATTTTAAGTGAGCGGAAATATACATAAATTACGATTGACGATCGTTTACACTTTACAGAAGCATTGGTATTTTTTAATTAAATATTTAAATAGTGTTGGTATCCACAATTATTTTTTCTATTTTTTAATTATTATTTAATGTTTTTTTCATGCAAAATGTTTCTAAGTGACACTTTTCTTTTCATAAGTTTATTTTCAATTTTTGTTAGTGTCATTTTGGTTTTTAACATTTATTGGAAAGGCGTCACAATACATAAAAATACACTCTTCTGGTAAAAATCCATTAGAACCTTAAATGAAGATTGTAATTTTAGGCTTACTAAACAAAAAATGACGTTATGGAAAAAAAGTTTTAATAAAAATATTTAAATAGCCTCAGCGCAACATAATAATGCCACTATACGAATAAAAAAAACTTAATTTTTCAGCTTAAAAATCACACAATGGTGTTTTTTTCCGCTTAAATACAGTTTAGACTTTAAACGAGAGGAAGATATAGTTTAGTGTCGAAACAATTAGCAATGCCATCTAGGGCTTAGAGTAGGAATTAAGAAACAAGAGTCAGCGCAAGAGATAGGTCCTCGAGTTTTTAAGTACAGTCGGGGCATTTTAATAGGCCACATTTGACATCTGTCAGATTAATCTCCATAGTGAGGTGAGCTGCGTAAAAACATCGACCAAATCGAATAAATCGTTACGGACTTGAAATAAAATATTTGAATTTTATACGTTATTTGTAAGAGAAAAACCAATTCCTGTCCCATTATTATTTTTTCTTTTGCAAATTCAAGGAGCAAAATAAGACAAGTACTAATCTACAAAAAAATTTGCATTTATTAGCTTGAATTATAAAAACTGTTAAATTTAGTATTATGATTGTTAATTTCACATAAATATGTGTTATTTTTCACAACGTAGTTATTAATTTATGGGGATATTTCGTTGTAAGTAATCAATGCATCGATACTATTTATTCGCTTTCGATTTTTAGGGTAACATCCCTAGAGTTTAAAAAGAAAAAAGGTCAGCTGACGTAACATTGTAACGACGTGCAATTATTAAGATCAGAATTTGTTTATTACGTTTAGAATTGTTTATCAGTAAAAGCAAATCGTTAAATAATAATTCGTATTGGTCATATTTACAATAAATACGTAAGCGTAATTGAAAAAACACAGACTAAGAAGAGATACTACGTATCAGACCGCCAACTGCCGAACATTTTTTGTAACCATAGTTTAGATTAGATAGTTTAGATAGATTTCTGGAGTCAACTGTCATTACTTTTTTTAATGGACAGATATCCAGCAAAAAGGTCTACCGTCCTATTTTTTTTTAACATGGGGAAATGCTTCACGCAGGTATTACGTACTCATCAATATTATCATATTATTACCTGCCATTGAAGATTTGATTTAATGAAATAAAAGAATATGTTATTTATTAAATGATTTATTTTTTAATTTCTTCAAAAACTTTTCATATGCCAATTTCTGAAAATATGGTAGGTCCGACTTGTTTTTAATTCTATAAACGTCCACGCCCCATCAACGCCCCGCAACATCAACAAACAAAATTTTGTTTGTTGATGTTGTTACACCAATTAAATCACCACCACTCGAACTACTTATTCAGGCGTTTTTCATCGGTTGGAAACTTGTGAAGCATAGCGTCCTTTCACGTACTGTTACAACCACGAACACAACACTTAAAGTACATTTTGAACAGTGTCACACTTAACTTACACTAATTAAGCGTCCAATTTCGCGTATTTTTCGTACCAGAAAAATACACACAATAACAATCAACACAATAACAGTAATGGCGGACCGCGGAAGCCGGAAGCCGGTCGGCAAACGTCAACCAAAACGTCAACGCAAGAGGTCGGGAGCGGGGGCCAGGGGGGGTCGGGAGAAACTGTCAGTTTCTCTCAGAAATTTCAAAATGGCGTCGCTTTATCCCAAGTTTTTTTTCTATGAAGATTGAGGGCCGTGTGAAAAAAGTTAATCAATTGTGCAGTTATAACAAAACGAAAATATTTATTTTTTTATGCACGTCGCTACAATGTACAATTTTGATGAACTGTCAAATGTGGCCTATTAAAATGCCCCGACTATAGATGGCGTTGAAAACGCATTTTACGAAAATTTTGGATAGTGCCAGTATTGGATTAAGGGTGCGATTAAGTATATAATATGTTACCATTAGAATGCAGAATACGTTAACGTGCACATTACCTAGGTTATCTGCAGATTCCCTGATACCATCCGTTAAAGTGTGAAATTTTTAAATAAACAAAGCTTATTTTTGCACCTTACCTAGATAATTTGTTTCTCTTTATTCGTAAAAGTCCCAAAAACTTTGACGTAAGCTTGTCAACCTAAGACTATTGTTGGTTTTATTCTAGTTGATACAAACTGTTATATTTTATTGGTTGAGTAAAATTTTACGTAATTGATTCCTTTGTTTATGTCCAGAAAATTATATTAAATAATTCTCTACAACTAAATAACATGTTTTATTCAAACAAGAACCTGTTTTATGCAATTTAATGAGAGTAGAATAAAAGTTTTTGCACTTTAACTAACATACCCAGGTAATCTGCAGAATACCTTGTTAATCTGCAGTCTGACTGACTTACGCACATTAGCGGTAACATATACACTTATTTGATAATAATGTAAGTACCAGTACTAATCATCCATGGACTTCCACGAATATTTCAAGACTAAAATTATGCAAATCGGTTCAGCCGTTTTTGAGTTTTAGCGAGACAAAAATATTTAAAACTTATTTTTATTTCTACAGATTTTACAATTATAACTTGGTATGCTATTATTTATTAATCATCACGAGTTTCACGAGAGTGATGTTGGTGAAGTCTTGAAAGTTTGCTTACCCGAAGGTACTTGTGCGGTACCCTCGCTGTTCTCCTGAATATGAAAATAGTTGTCGCCCTTATTACTCGGTAATAGTTTGTATACTCATCAAAATTAAAAAAAAAAAAAAAAACTCCTTAACTATACCATCCTAATAAATTTTTTATTAACATAATTAGATTCCACTATACTTACAATACTTTTAATAGTAATGTAATGGACAAATTTTACATTACTCATTCTTTGCATTTAATGGACAATGAAGGTCCGATAATGGCTCATTATTTTGTAAAATGGCAATGTAAGATGGTAAGATACTCCATTACTAATTTTTTTTGTAATGAGTAATGTGAATATTCACATTACTCATTACTTTTTTTAATGTGTAATGGAGGACCACACATTACACATTAATCGTTTACTAAGTAATGGATACCAATTAAATTTTCAAAGTATAATCCAAATTTCTTTTTGGCCTGTCTGTTTGGCCGTGAGTTTCTTGTCTTTTCAATTGAGTTTTGTCTCATGTCAATAAAAAAAAAAAAGATTTATGTTTATTGTTTACTTCATGCATGACAGTCTTTACAGATTTTGTTGCATATAAAAGTGTGGAACCGAATAACTTCACATTTTCTTAATTTATCCTAGAATGGAGAATTTTTTATATATTTTTAACATAATATTAAAAACGGAACATATTTACACCTCCTGATACAATTAACAAAAGCCATTACTTGATTTGTGATGAGAAATTATAAAAAGTTTTTTCAAAACTTTAAACGCGATTTACTCGAAATTCGAAATGTGTTGCTTGTTCGATTCTTCCACTCATGTCTTTAATTGTTTATTACTTTTGCATTTTTTTTCAGCCCCTCTTGGAATTTTGATAAAATGTTCTAGATGGTATTCCAAATCGAATGAGACCAAAATCATAATTTTCGGTATATGAGATCAGGTTTTAACGAAAATGGCACTTGTTAACCAGAGTAATATTCCAAATGAACACCTATATAGTTGCTGGCCTACTCAATATAACAAATAAAAAACAAACAAAACACAGTTCTAAAATGCAATAAAGAAAGAAAAAACATAACCTACTTTTGCGTATCAAACTGCGTCATTAGTGGTTACTCAGCTAATTAATGCAACAGAATATCTTAAATAAAAGAGAAATTTCATGTCAATATGACTGTTGTTGGTAAACAAGAATTTTCGATCTACTGAGGTCATTGAACAGGCGCGATTGGTCATTGGGCCAGGCCACAACGGTGCGTTGCGGCGTCGCATCGTAAAAATCTACGATGTCGCAGAACGCATTATGGAAATTTTCGACGCGACAGCGAGATTTCCGATGACTTTTTTACAAAACAACATCGCACAGAAATGCGATGAGTTGTCGCATCGCATTTCTGTGCGATGTTGTTTTTGCAATACGACGCCGCAACGAAATGTTGTGGCCTGGCCCTTAGGTTCAAATCTTGCTCCATTTAGGCCCATTTGACAACCTGGGTTATTCGTTTGTCAAAATATAGTCCCTTCTCTTTCATAAATGAAGACATGAGTAGATTAAGTAGGTAACTGACAATCTAAAAACTGACGTTTTTTGCATAAATGGAGGCTTAGGACCGTAAAAATGATTTCAAATTAAAAAAATGTGTATTCTATGATATAATATGCTAGATGATGAAGTATCAAAGCGCACGGAAGTGCGCAGGCCTAGTTCCAGCAGGCCGCGCGCATGCCGTGCACTATTTACACGAACCGTTTCGACGCACTTTTGACCCCTCTGTAGCTCAGTGCCTATCGCAAGTGCAAAGATAAAATTATACCTATAACCTACGTAATTATGTACTAGTACTTACACAGTATACCAAATTTCATAGATATAGCTTCGGTAGATCCTGAAATATCTCCCTGTAAAAATAGCTAATTTTGGCACTCACTCACTCATTCACTCACTCACTCACTGACCGGTAATCAAAACCTCTAGGCCACTTCCAATTGTCCTAGCGTTATGAAATTTGGCACACAGGTCGTGTGTTATATGTAGATTAACAAAAAATTAAGAAATTTTAGAAATCGGTCAAGCCTGAGTCGGCTCATCTACGAACTTTATAGGCCCTTCCAATTGTTCTAGTGTTATGAAATTTGGCACACAGGTCGTGTGTTATATGTATATTAACAAAAAAATAAGAAATTTAAGAAATCGGTCAAGCGTGAGTCGGCTCATCTACGAACTTGAGATAAAAATTCTTATGTACTAGTGATACAATGAGAATACGATAAGGAGGGTGGGAGGAGGACCCCCCCTGGGTATAAAATATTGTCATATATAAATTAATATAATTCACACTGTATAGTATATAGCTTAATAAATAGTATTGTTTACTTAAAATTTGGCTTCTATTGATAGTTTAACAAATACTACTAGCGGCATCTATCGAAACTATTGTTTATATCGGGCGTGGCACAAAAAAAACATAGGTATGATATCTTCTTGAAAAAAAGTATTGAAATCCCACCAAAAACATACCTGTTAAAATAGGGCCTAGTTCCAATAGGCTAATTTTTGGCCTAAAGAAAGAGTTGAAATCTAATCCAATGCCAAGTTCAGATGCACTTCAGCGATCATAATCATCTTCATCAACATCCTGATCCATAATACTTCTAAATTTGAACTTGGAAGGTTTTTGTGCTATACATACGTAACATTATATAATTAGATAATATTTATAGAATTTAATTAACCTGCCAAGTTTAAATTTAGCAGTATTATGGATCAGGCTGTTGATGAAGATGATTATGATCGGTGAAGTGCATCTGAACTTGGCATTGGATTAGATTTCAACGCTTTTTTTAGGCCAAAAATTAGCCTATTGGAACTAGGCCCTATTTTAACAGGTATGTTTTTGGTGGGATGAAATTTACAAGTCTTATAGTCAATAGTCATTATTATAAAGGAAAAAATTAGTAATTGCCCTATGTTGTAAAATTTATAGTTAACCACTTTATAATACGAGTTATAAAACAAATACGAGAATTAAAAAGGAAATATTATGTTTAATTGACTGTTAATCTTAACTCAAACTTGTTAAGTCGGCCTCTTCTATCTCTGATGTGTAAGACAGGTTCCATGTAAGTACGTCATACAAGGTTAATAAATTCCATAATCTGAATAATTATTATTGTTGTCAAATTGAAAGAGCTATGGAAAATACTCAAATTAATTAAAAACTTCTGTTACATTATACAACCTCATCTTTCTCTTTTAAATTATATGTATGCTTCCATGTATGTCATACATCCATACTTCCATACTTAAAATTATTTATTATTTAATTGTAACTGTCTGTCTGTCCGTCTGTCTGTCTGTCTGTTACCTCTTCACGCTCAAACCGTTGAACCGAGATCGCTGAAATTTGCCATGGAGATACTTTGAGTCCTGGAAAGGGCAAAGGATAGTTTTTATCCCGGAAAAATGTACGGTTCCCGCGCGATAAACGAATTTGGGCGCAACGTAGTTGCGGGCGTCATCTAGTGGTTAATAAATTCCATAATCTGAATAATTAATAATGTTGTCGAACAGAGAGAGCTATCTATGGTAAAAACTCAAATAAATGAAAAACTTCAACGTTACATTAATTGATTTATTTATTCTAAAATAATAAAAAACATATCTAAAATACAAAGAAAATATTACCCAACTAAATTAAAAAATAATTTAAAGCTTTTAATGGCATTTCCTAAATATAAAATTGCTTATGAAATTCATTTACTTCCGCACTCAGGGAGTGAATAAACTTAACTGCAATTAGATGAAGATTTTGACATAAGCCCCACATTATCATTTATCTGTAAACCTCTTCATTAGTCGTTACTCATTACTAGACATCGGATTATATGCACGATCAAAGTGCCGAAATATGCATGCAAATATGCACGAAAAATGGCCGAAATATGCACAAAATATGCAAAATCAAAAGTCACTTAATATTAAAATATTATTATTCTTTCATGGTTTTTTCGGTGGTGCCGTTAATTTTTATAATTTAGCGCCAATTTTATAATTTCATCAAATCCAGGATTTTTCATTTCAACAGCACCAATAATAATTTTTTACCAACATTTTCCGATTGCAATTTTAATCTTAATGACCATGGAAGTTTATTAAATCGTTAACTACTTGATTCAATTTTTTACTAATGTTGCCAACTACAGAGAAAAAATTTGTTTCTAGAAAGATATTGTACCTATTGGGTGTATTGCATTCTTTAAATGGGGATGGAGCCACATATTGGAAGTGTTTTGATCTATCATACCTCTGTTTTGTGGCCTCGGTGTGTGTCATGATAGCTTGTTTGGAGACTACGAGGGCATAAAATATATATAATATGCACTATCGCCTAAAAAGTGCTATTATATGCATTTGCATATGCAAGTATGCAAATGCATATAAAATCCGATATCTAGTCATTACATTGAATTTTCATCATCATTCAATGTCTCTGAGTGCGACAGTTAGTAATTTATAGGACTTAGGAGGACCATAGATAGATAAATTACTATATTAATTGATGAAAATCTCGACCCAATAAAGTAACTTAATCTTTAAGTACTTCGAGTAAATCTTTTACTCTAACAAAATTTTATTTTCCAATGTATAATAAGTACGGTAACTATTTAGAACAAACGTTTTACACACAATACGATGTTTGAACTCTCTTGAATGTCACTCTTTATACAAAATTAAATATATCAATAATAATAATAATAATAATAATATCTATGGACGCTTCACACCATGTCAGTCTGGCCTCGTGGTAAGTACCTGAAGGACTTGTGTTACTGGTACCAGACAACGGAAATATATTTAATACTTTTATACTATACATATATTTAAGATTTTTATTACATCATACACATATTTAATACACATCAAGACCCGGGAACATTGAAAAACTTTTTGTTCCGTTGGCGGGATTCGAACCCGCTTGAACTGCCAAACACTTAACCAATTGAGCCACTGAGGTCGTCAAGTCGTACAGAGCCGTACAGTCTACAGAACACAAAATTTAATCAAATAGAAAATTTAATTTGAAATATAAATTCGAAATTGTTAGAAACATTTTCAATAAGTAATAAAATCTTCTTTTCTCTATCCTCTGATGAGGATTCATCAGCTTTTTGTTTTTCACTTGTTTCTAATCTTTTCAAAGGATTGTTTATATAAATTCTTCTCATCAAAGTTAAATTTATATTTAACAATCCTAAGGGGCATCCAAAAATTACGTGAGGTGTTTAAGGGGGGGAGGGGGTCGAGTCAAATCTCATCTAATCTTACGTTGGGGAAGGCAAATCTCACGTATTTTTTTTCTCATTTTTACAAAAAATACACTATTTTGGTCCATTTTATCCAGATTGTATAATGTACGTATGCTAATATGATTAAATCATAAACGTAATCGTAATACGATTAAGATCATTCAATAATTCGTTCGAAAGAAAATAATTTAATTCATACCATCTAACGCCGCTATCCCCAACCCGCGGCCCGCCGGGGCTTTATTTGCGGCCCGCGTGATGTTAAACCATTTTGAAATTCACGCCCACCGACAAAATAATGTAAAGGCGTCGTGATAGTCGTGAAATTTTTTCCACTTTTAAATCGTTAATTTTAAAGAATGTTATTTTTTTACTCTAAAAAAATTTTGTTGCGGCCCGCGACACCCATACCAAAACACGTTTGTGGCCCGCATGAAAAAAAGGTTGGGGGCCACTTATCTAACGCGTTTACGTAAGAAACCCATATTTTGAAAAATCTCACGCGAGATTGGCGGGTGGGGGAAGGGGTTAAATAAAATCTCAAGAAATCTCACCAGAGGGGGGAGGGTGGGTCAGAGAATAAAAAAAAAACACCTCACGTAATTTGAGGACGCTCCCTTATCTTTTAATTCCGCTTTTAAACATTGTACAAATTCGCACCAAGGCAATTTCTTTACATACTCAAAACGCTTTAATAAGTATTTTCTCACCATAACCAATGATCGCAACCATCGATGTAGTTTTAATAATGGTTTCTGTTTATTTATTCTACCCCCAAATTCACTAATGCAATAATTATGAAATATTTAAGAGTAACTCTATTTTCAAGAACTAAAATTAAAGACTACTACTGTATTACCAACCAACTTAAGGTACGAAATAATATTTTCTCACCTCCGGGCGGAAAACGTCAACTTTTTAACCGACTTCCAAAAAACGAGGTGGTTATATGTTCGACTGTGGATATTTTTTTTTATTTTTTTATTTTTTTTATTTTTTTTATTTTTGTATGTTCAACGATTACTCCGCCGTTTGTGAACCGATTTTCGAAATTTTTGTTTTGTTGTATTAGGTTTCACTCCAATTTGGTACCATGTTCACAAAAGTGGTGACCTGATGATGGGATCCATGAGTAATCGAGGGAACTCCTCGAAATTTATATGGAAACATATGGTGATTTTGGTTTTATGAGAAGCATCCTAAGCATATGCTACCAAAACGCAAGATTTTGCACCGAGGTATACCATGGTTCCGAAGATACTAAGAGAACTCCGGATTCCTTATAGATACAAGTTTGGGGGTTTAGGCGCTGTTTTAAGAACTGAAAGCATATGCTACTATGCAAATTACATTCATCATCATCATCATCATTACCACATTAGGGTCACCGATGTCACCAAAATTGAACAAAACAAATTCATCCTTAAGTCCAGAGCATAAGGCACACATTTGACATTACTTCTGAGAAGTAAGCTGCTTCGATAATTAATATAAATAACATGCATGTCTCACAACAACACATGAAACAACCTAATTTCAACCTTTTGCATTGCGCTTAGCGTTCATAGTACATTAACTGTCTGGCGTCTCGCTTGCTATAATCTGCTAGGGCTGTCAAGCGAGCGGCGCGGCGCGCGCGTTGCCAGGTACCAGACCGGGCGGCGTATTTACAAAGGCTTATACCGTTTGAGTCACGAGCCAGACTCTAATAGATGAGCTTTTGTTTATTTATCTAAGATAGTTTTATAATTATATTTTGTACTCTCAACAAGTGTGTAGTTATGTACATACCTGTTTCTTACCTATTAATTAAAGTTTGTTAGTTAATTAAGTAGTATTTTTTGTCACTTAAGAGCCCGTATTCTCTTTTCTACTGCTCTCTTCACACTCACGCCCGTCTTTCATGTGCCAGGTGAAAAAGGACGATCGCCAAGTTAGCGGGCAGATAGAGGTTTTCTGTTTTTAAACGGTTTTTTATATTAAAGTGGTAAAAAGTAATTCCAACATTTTATAGACGACTTTCTTAACAGTGAATTGTATTTTTTTCATACCGTTAAGACGTCAATACAATTCATAAAAAGGTGATATTCTAAACCTTTTACAGCAAAAATCACAAAACTGTCGCGGGTTTGAGTTGGATTATTTAAAGATACTTAAAAAAAATAAAAAATCTAGCTCCAACACTATATTATAATTGAAATGATCTTACATGTTGTGCATTAAAACTTATAGAAATACTGTATTTTAACTGTTAAATCACGTCTGTAAAATCAGCGAAATCGACAAATTTCGTATACGGACCCTTAAATACAGAATAGAAACGAGTAAGTTATTTCATTACTGTAACATTAAAATAATAAGTAATAACAATTTTCATATAACTATCCACCTACATATTTTTAAAGTTAACAATGACGATGTATTTACCATATCGGTATCAAATTGAATAGCATAATATGTTGCTGCAACGTTAGAAACAATTTAGCTAATCTCTTTCTAGGCGATTTCGGTCATTTTCTGTACTAAAACAGATAAGTGTTTTGTCAAGTTTTTGTCTAACAAAAGCTAAGCCAGTTCAGTTTGCGCTTTCACTCTAATGACAACCTTTGTAAATTCGCGACCGGGCGCGCACTAGCGGCCGAGCCGCAGCGGCGCGCGGCGACGGCCATCGAGATAGATAATATATTAATATTATACCTTAGTATGCAACCGCCATAGACGGTAGACCTCGCGCACCTGGGATCCAATTCCCAGAACATGAGAAAAGTTCATCTTCGAATAAAATACCGAATAATGAGATTTTTACGAGCGTAACACAGTTTGTCTATTTTCAAAACTTCACACTCAAAATTTTTCGTGCAAAGATCGCTCGAGTCGAACGAGTGGGGCCGGTTATTAATAGATGTCCGAATTCGTATAACACCACAATGTGGCCGCTTGGGAGTTGAAGCGTTCGAGACCGGTCTCTGCACGATACTTATGATTTGTTGCTAATAGTTTGTATCCTTCGATCGTGGATTCTTGGAAATATATTGTTATTCTATTGTGTCTCGCTCACCGGTGAGCTTGTAATAAGATACGTAAAATAATATAATACAGGTGTATTATTCTACGTACCATCGAGGAAATTGATTCCTATGCAATAATTGATAGACCAACTTTATTTGGTCGAATATGTCAATTCAATGTTAATTGTGATCTGTCGGCTGGGTTTGACGTAACGCAACCAAACTGCTCCCCGATCTGCATAGGAATCAACTTCTTTGATAGTACATAGTACGCGATAGTTTACTACTTACTAGGTAACTAAAAACTAAAAAGAGTGAAATTATTATTTTTAACAAAAAATTAAAACCGACTTCCAAGGTAAAAACAATAACATCCTTATAATATGAACTAAAAAGTATTAAATAATTTTTCCTATCGAATAGTGCCTTTTTCCGAATTCGGCAAAAACTTAACTATTTCTGTACTCAATCCTTCATAATTTTGAAGTCGGTGCCAGTTACAAATGTTTCAAATATTTTGGCAGACTGAAGATTCAGCTATATCTGGTACCGACTTCAAAATGATGAAGGATTGAGTACAGAAATAGTTGAGTTTTTGCCGAATTCGGAAAAAGGCACTATTCGATAGGAAAAATTATTTAATACTTTTTAGTTCATATTATAAGGATGTTATTGTTTTTACCTTGGAAGTCGGTTTTAATTTTTTGTTAAAAATAATAATTTCCCGCTGCGCTTACCGATGTTGTCGTTTTCCGCCTCCGTCTATGAGAAAAATAGTATACGCACCATGGGCAGTAAATGAAAAAGCCTCAGATGACATGTTTGTAGATTATTACATGTGATCTGAGACATTTCTTATTTTCCTGCCCTACGTGCGTAATGTACTATATAGTATCTAGTTGTAGTACTTGCACTCTTTGCCAACCACCGTACAAATTTCCTTTTTGTTTCTCTTTTACCTTAAGGCCAGGTAGTTCCTAATTTACATGATTTTGAATCAATAATAAACAAATAGTAACTGTTAATAGCCAAAAAAATACACATTGTTGTTTACTTAATGTACCGTACTTTGTCAATTTGTGGTTCGAAATATAATATTGGAAACTTCACTCGATCAAAAATAACTCCGAAGAGGAGGCTAAATTCGAATATTTTATGATATTTTTCTTATTTTTCATGAAGCTTATTTTACTTTCAAAAATCATATCTACGAAAAGCTTACAGACGAATAACATGTGGTTACATTTTGCATTTTGGTCTTTACTCTTTATCTAAGTGAAAAGTACAATTTTCTCCTATATCGCCCTATCAAGGACGCGGCGAACGTTGTAACCGCCACTGTACAAGGTGCGCTGATATGAATGTTATTTTAATGTCCTTTACGATATTCGTACTGACAGACATCGACCTGCTAATTTTAGGGATTAACTGGCCTCAAGACTTAGGTATTATTATAATTATGGAAAGGTCTATTCAGATCTTTCCCCTTGAAGAGAAGGCCAGATGCCTTCAGAAGCCGCATCTACAAGTCTTTGTCCTATACATAATATTTTTTCGCTTTGTAAGTACTTGGTACACTCGTTAAATTTTGCCTGATATTTATACATACAATAAAATATTATATTAAATTAAAACTAACTTTGAAGCTATTTACACTGTTAAATCTATAATTTAAAAAAAGTCAACTCTACTCGCCTATAGAATATTTTGTTAATCTATTTTTTTCAAAACAATATGTGAACATAAAATTGCGGCAACCTACTAAAAGTACCTAGCTTATGTGGTCTCTATGTGTACCAAACATATTCTATTCAGATCTTTTTCAGCGCAAACATCTCCTAATACATATACTGTTTCTTTATTACTAGTTAGTAGCGTTACATCAGCCGTTCGCGTGTTTACATTTCAGCGATTTCAGGTCAAGAACTCATTCTTCTGCATTCGTTCCTTCCGTTTCGTTCGGCGAATGATTTTCACGTACCTGAAATAAAAATAAAAACGAATTAGATACAAAATATAATAACCATACTAAAATTGATCGCGGGTTTGTGGATTATATTTCATAGCTTCTTTTAAATTTGAAGCCTAGAAAAACAAGATCTTATAAAAACTTTGGCTCACTAACTACACTTGCTTGCGGAAACCTTTCCTCGCAACAAGGAGTGAAATTTACTACTAGAAGACAAGAGTGTAATTTACTATAATCTCACTTATACCACTTTATTTTTAGTGTATTAAAAATATATGTAGACAATGTAAAGACGATTGTATTTATAACTCTAAGAGCAGAGATAGGTAAGTTCAATTTAATTTTAGGTAAGTACTCTTATATATTATGTCGTTAACAGAGAGTTTAAAAATTATATTAAGCATGTATGCAAACTCAACTCATGCTCATCTCAAACTTGATGCCCATTTCAAACTCAAGTTAAACTTAACTCAAAACGAACTTCAATGCATGTTCTAAGTTTGCTTTCCAGTTAATATATTCGTCAATATCAATATATAGTATATACCTAGGAACTTAGGACTGTGAATTTATTTCAAAAGTACGCATTTGCAATTTTTTTTAACATAGAGTAGTATCAAAAATAAATAAAACAGAATGGGCAAGAATCACGATTAGTATCGAACACCAGCTGTGCTGCATGCGGATTGTGAAATTATTTATAAACTAGAGAACCTTGAAAATTCAAGAAAAAATGATAAATATCTACTATGTTTCATAAATTGTAATGCCTACAAATGATAGATAGGTTTTACAATTTACATACAATATTCTACCAATATTGTCAAACCCGGTAGGGCTAGAGCCTCAATAGGTACTTTTGTTTCCATGATTAAGGAAAACAATAACATGTAACATTTAATTTTAAGGTAGAAAAAAATATAATTTATGATTCGTTGGAAGAATATTCGATAACTACGTTTAGGTTTGCCAAGGGCGAATCTTCTGTATGAAACGTGTATCGCAAGAAAGCGGTTTCGACAGTGGCGGCCTATTGCATACGTTTCTAGAACAGTATGCACTGCAATGCGGTTTGCACCTCTGTCGGTAGTTCGTCTTTGAATATTCGAAAACTTTTTTTGCTCCGACCTTTGCGTAATATTCCCTATTCATTAGTGACAATTTGGTATAATGCCTACAGCGTTCCAAAGTAATAATCCCTTTTGAACTAAATTATACCTAAAATCTTTTAAATCTTACTTTCTTGACTTGAATGGTAATTAACTAATTACTCATTAGTGAAGAAAACAACTAAAAATAACAAAAATTTCTTGTTTACTTCGGAGACGAGGGCACAAAAAATTTACGTGAACTTTGACATTCAATAGAAGATACAAAAATATACTGCGCAAAAATCCTAAATAGACATAGTTTATGTAAACAACAATACCTATATTTACCTGCAATAAATTAGGATATTTATGAGGTTGGAAAAATACAGAAGCACGAGTGTCGAATAGGTTTAGGTAAGACTAGCGACCCGCCCCGGCGTCGCACGGGTATAAAATATATAGTCACTGAAAAAATTAATAAAATCGATAGCCTATGAAGTAGACCACGTGAAGGATCACGTGGTCTACTTCTTATCTGTGCCAAATAACATAAAAAATTCTCCAGTAGTTCGCGAGATAAGCCCTTTCAAATAATTTGCCCCGTTTTTTCCACATTCTCCGATTAGTCTTAGCGTGATAAAATATAGCCTATAGCCTTTCCCAATAAATGAGCTATTTAACACTGTAAGAATTTCTCAAATCGGACCAGTAGTTCCTGAGATTAGCGCGTTCAAGTTAGCCCTTTCAAATAATTTTCCCCGTTTTTTCCACATTTTCCTCTATTTATTCGCTCCTATTAGTCTTGGCGTGATAAAATATAGCCTATAGCCTTCCTCGATAAATGGGCTATCTAACACTGAAAGAATTATAAAAATCCGTTGCGTAGTTTTAAAGATTAAAGGGAACAAAGGGACATGAGGGAAAAAAGCGACTTTGTTTAATATGTATAGATATAGATAGATATATACCTATAGATAGATAATATATACACTAAAACAAATAATAACTAAAAAAAACGGTAAAGGTTCGAAAACCTACCCCAAATTTGATGGGGAGCGGGGGTGAGGGGGGAAGAGAGCGGAGGGGAAACACCCCCCCGTATCCACACTGAGAAACACCCCGGTATTGGAGCTACTCACCTTTGAAATTGGGATTCTGAGGCTACATCATATTTTATTCTCGGCAATTTGCATAGCGTGTTTTGTGACGGTCGCCGGCTGCTGCCGCAGCACAGTCACAGTTCTAACCCAACCAACTTTTAGACTTTCTGGATTATGTTTGTTTTTATTTTGGCAAAAACTTCTATTGTTTAAATAGAAGTCTTTGCCCCCGAGCCCCCCCTTTCTTTTGTAAAGGTAGCTGGCTGCTACCGCAGCACGCTCGCTGCACTCGCTCGGCTCCCTCTGTGTTGTGGTCTAAGTTCTAACCTAACCTAACCTACTTTTGGAATTTCTTGATTGTTTTTGTTTCTGTTTTGGCGGGGGGCTGCGCCCCCCGAGCCTCCCTTTCTTAGTTAGGCCTTTCTAAGTAGGCCTTCTGTTAAGTCTTTTCATTAATAATGAAATGAAATAAAAATGATGCGTTTGATACGGCGCCGGCAGTCATTTCGGCAACTTGCTGGGGAAGGTTTGTGAACCTTAGCCAAAAAAAATAACTTTCTTACCTAATAATATTATACACGTTTAATACTTATTTACTACTTATTTAATACTTACTGAAAATTATTAAGTAAGTATTATGACTAATATATCATTCAAGACAAAGCCTTTTATTGATAATATGATAATATGTATATATTATTATAAATTAAATAGATAAGTAAAAGTGTGACTTCATTTCTTATATAAAAAATATTTTTAAATTAATGGCACTTTACACAATCTTTTGTGCATAAAATTAAATCTCAATGAAAAAAAAAAAAACACCAATTCGTACAGGAATAATTAATTTTGAATTTCGAGCGCCAATATTTTTTTAACAATATGATGACAACTTTGAGTGACACATAATGTAAAGCCCTCCATTCAAGACAATCTTTCTAAATTCTACAAAAGTATAAGGAAACAATAATATTATAATAGCAATAAATTGTTACAAATATATAGTTATTATTTAGATTTAACAACTAATTGTTACGATAATATAATAGGATTCATACGTTGCAATTTCGATTGTAAATCTAAATAATTTACAAATAGAATGAGATCGCTTTATCGTGAATGGTGGCTTTATTTCATAAGCAAAAGTGTATTTACTCAAATAAACTAATGGCTGGCTTACACGTATTAAGTGGATAAGTAGTTAACTAAATTTTACTTAATTTTAAGTTATCAATTGCATGTAAACACAAATTTAGTAGCAAGTAGCAAGTTCAAATACAGGCTGGTATAAATAGTCAGTACTTAAGATGCGACCCGGTCTCAAGACGCGGTTCGGCTCTGTGATTGGTCCAAATTTTGACAGCCAACCAATCACAGAGCCTGAACCGTGTCTTGAGACCGAGATGCATCTTGAGTACTGACTATTTATACGGACCTTAGTGAAGTAATTATAAAGCCATTAGTTAAAATTTAGTTGACTACTTATCTACTTAATACGTGTAAACCAGCCATAGCTTACATGGCAAAAATAGAGTACACAGATTATGTCTATTGTGGCAAAAAGCAGTGATTGGCGTCTCTAACTCCCTGCGTCGCTGCAAGCCGCTGCTAAACGCTGTAAAGCGCTGTAAACTGTTCATGCTTTTTAACGACTTTTAAGGATAAATTACGACAAACTATGAATTACATCTTCTATAAAATACATAAAATAATAATGATGCGAATTTTCGAGCAGATCGGACTAAGGAATCGAGTTGTCCCATACTAACTTCATCCCCCCTTTTCACACCCTTAGGAGAGGAATTTCTAAAAATCCCTTCTTATCACACGCCTACGTCATACGTAGAACACTCCCTCCCAAGTATTTACGATCACTGGTTTTTTTTTTAAATTCTTGTCCCTCTAACGGTGTCAGGGCTCGTTGTTATCTTCTAAAGTACACCATAAAATATTCAATTATTATACAGAAGACTAATAGATAATATTATACAATATATAACATTTTAAAAATTGACTGTAACAGCCAAAATAATTCCGTTCCGATAAAAAAAATCATTACAATTTACAAATGTCAAAATTAAAAACAATAAAATATTATATAAAAAATAAAAATACGGCACAACGTTCAACTACCCTAATATCACAGCTTAACAATCACAATAATTTACTAGAATTTCTCTTGTTTGTAACACACACTATCTTCTTACAAAAAGAGAGGAACAAGTCTCTCTTTTTACCCCCCAGGATGGCAGGCAGATTCTCACCTGTCATCGATGTGCCCAATTTTTGCTTAATATCATACTTATCTATTGCTAGCAAAAATTGGACACTCGAATAACAGGTGAGGAACCGTCTCCTCAACTCCTGGCTGACACAGGCACGACTTCCTCCTTCCTCCTTCAACTTGAATCTGTGCAAGTAGAAGGCGAATCCACCGTGTCCAGTCAGAATTTGTGTGGTGTGGTGTGTGTACGATCACTGGTTTCGGCCGTGGCGTGATTCCATTTTCATGTTTTTTTTTTTTAATTAAATAAGGGGGCAAACGAGCAAACGGGTCACCTGATGGTAAGCAACTACCGTCGCCCATGGACACTCGCAACATCAGAAGAGCTGCAGGTGCGTTGCCGGCCTTTTAAGAGGGAATACGCTCTTTTCTTGAAGGTTTGCAGGTCGTATAGGTCCGGAAAAACTGCTGGTGACAGTTTGTTCCAGAGTTTTACAGTGCGCGGCAGAAAGTTACGCGAAAAACGCACTGTGGAAGACTGCCACTCATCAAGGTGATGAGGATGGTATGATTTTCGCGTGGGACGATGGCGAAAAGTTGCAGGTGGTATGATTCCGAACAATTCCTCAGAGCACTCCCCGTGATACAACCGATAAAGGATGCAGAGTGAAACTACATCTCGGCGTAATTCCAAGGGGTCCAAGCTGTTTGAAACACTCATTCAGGACAAAGCCTTTTAAGTTTTATATATAAGGGAAAAGACCTAATGGCAGACACTTTAAGGAAACGTGAAACATTAATTGAATGTTATAAAATATATAATTTATGAAAATAAAGGATTGATAACTTCTTCCATGTCTTCAGTAACTCTTACAATATAAAACTATTATAATTATTCTCTGACAAATCAATAAAAAAATATATTATTGGTCTTTTTGTAAACATAGTCATAAGCCCTAATGGATGACATCACAAAAAACGAACATCACTAATAGTAGACACCAATATAAACTAACTAGATGTCCCGCGCGGCTTCGCCCGCGTAAATTAGGAATTTTACGAAAACCGTACATTTTCCCGCAAAAAAAAGCTTATGACCCTTCACGTGGCCTACTCTATATCTGTGCCAAATAATATCAAAAATGCTCCAGTAGTTCGTGAGATAAACCCTTTTTAACATTTTTCCCGGTTTTTTCTCATTTTCATCTGTTTCTTTAGTCCTATTATTCTTAGCGTGATAATATAATATTACAGCCTTCCTCTATAAATGAGCTGTCTAATAGTGAAATAATTTTTTAAATCGGACCAGTATCAAGTAGTTCCTGAAATTAGCGTGTTCGAGCGAAAAAACAAACTCTTCAGGTTTATAATATTAGTACAGATTTTTTTTAATCGCTTGACAAACTTGAGTCTCGATCTAAAAGACTATGACCGTACCAATAATAGGGTCATAATAGGCTCATATAATCATGGGACGATGCATGGTAAGTATAATATGGTAGTGATGATGATGATGATGATAAAATGTAATTTGCATAGTAGCATCTGCTTTCCGTTCTTAAAACAACACCGATACTCCCAAACTTGTATCTATAAAGAGTCAGGAGTTTCCTCAGCACCTTCTGAACCATAATAATATACTTCGGTGAAAAATATTACTTGTTGGTAGCATAATATTATTATGCTTCGAATACTTCTGACGAAACCGAAGTCACCTGCACAATATGTTTCCATATAAATTTTGAGGAGTTCCCTTGATTACTAATGGATCCCTTCATCAGGTCACCACTTTTGTGATGATACTAACCATATGATGATACCACTAAATTGGGATGATACCCTATACACCAAAAGAATACATTTCAAAATCGGTTCACAAATGGCGAAGTAATCGTTAAACATAAATAAACGAACATAACACCTCCTCCATTTTGAAAGTCGGTTAAAATTGTAGCCTATGTGTTATTCTGATGTATAAGCTATACTTATTATTGTAAAGTTTCATTAAAATCCGTTCAGTAGTTTTTACGTGAAAGAGTAACAAACATCCATACATACATCCTCACAAACTTTCGCCTTTATAATATTAGTAGGATAGTTGACATAGAACATTAAATTACATTTTACATTTTTCATATTATTAGGTCTTTATTTGCCGTTTTTCAAAAGATTTCATTTACTTCATCATAGTAACTACATGCATCAGAAATATTATCCACGTTGTCTCCAGATTCTATTCATTCTTCTTCCATGCTAAAACTATCTTTCCTTTTATTTTTATTTTTGATCGACTTCCAAAAAGGAGGAGGTAATATGTTCGGCTGTATCTTTTTTTTTTTTTTGTATGTTCAACGATTACTCAGCCGTTTGTGGTCCGATTTTCAAAATTGTTTTTGTGTTGTATAGGGTTTAACTTGAATTTGGTACCATGTTCACAAAAGTGGTGATCTGATGATGGGATCTTTGAGGAATCGAGGGGACTCCTTGAAATTTGTATGGAAACATATAGTGATTTTGATTTTTTCCGAAGCATTCGAGGTAAATGCTACCAAAAAGTAAGACTTCGCACCAGGTTATACCCTGGATCCGAAGGTACCGAACAAAACTTTTGAATGCTTATAGGTACAGGTTTGGGGATTTCGGTGTTGTTTAAACAACTGAAAGCATAAGCTAATACATCAATTTGATTAATCATCATCATCACAACCATAATTATGCCATGAGTCATCACACTATGACCCGATTATTGGTACTTTTCGTGATATTTTGCATCGAAGCAGATGTTTTTGATGATGATTTCGCTGTTTGTAGACCGATTTTCAAAATTATCGTGTTGTTGTATAGGATGTAATCTTAATTTTGTATAACAATTACGAAAGTGGTGAGCTGATGATGGGATCTATGAGCAATCGAGGGAAATCCTTGAAATTTATCAAAACACTCATAGTGGTTAAAATGTTGTTTCTAGTAAGTTAAACATATGTTACGAATAAGAGAAATTTCATACGAAGGTGTCTCTTGGTGCAAAGGCACTGAACAGAACTTCTGAACTTTTAAAGATAAAATTTTGCAAATTGCAGCAGCGCTTAGATAACTGCAAGCATTTACCACAATTTCGCTTACAGTAACATAACGTGAATAGTTAACATTCGTATTGGGGTTTTACGCATAAAGCCTAATTTTATAGATACTTAACTAAAAAGAGTGAAATCATTATTTTTTAACAACAAATTAAAACCGACTTCCAAGGTAAAAACAATAGTAATATGAACTAAAAAGTATTAAATAACTCTTACTCTATAATAGCACGCCTTTTTCAGAATTCGTCTTAATATGAACTATTTCTGTACATAATATACTACAGTCTTCATTACTTTGAAGTCGGTACCAGGCCCAAAAGTTTCAGATATTCTGACATTACTGAACTCACGATTAAATTAGCTGGTAATAGAATTATATTTTTAGAGAGTAGTGATGATAAAGTACAAAATAAATTTAGTATGTATTGCAAAACTAAAAGATGAGGTCCATGTCATCTATTAGGTTTTTTACATTTTCAAGAACTAATAGTAGACACCCTTTATATTGTTAGGGAAAATTGATAAAATATCATAAATAAACATTAATTAGTGTAAACAACATGACCATTAATCCAATGAAATCAATAGAAATTACGAAAAATCAAATAAATTTATTCAAAACTTACGTGCAAAGAAATTGCCGAGCGCGTGTTGACGCGGTCACATCATTTACGAAAACTGATCCCATTTTAAAATTTTGTTCCCGAAGGCGTCCCTAATATATTTTTTCACATCAACAGATAGCACCAGAAGCTTATAAAATTTAGTGTTGAGAAATAATTAGAGTAATTCTTATTTTTATGGCATTTTTGTCGTAAGTGTCATCTATTAGTTCCGTGTCTAGCATTAGTGCCTTTCCCTTAATGATATATATTAGATAACACAACACTAAACTCATATAATATCCTCTAAGACCGAGATTTTCATTTTGTTGGCTGAGATTATCATGCCTAATAAACCATTAGCCTAATTTTCCAGACGTAATCTATAGACAGGTAAATACGTCAGCAGAATCTTAAATCTATTTTAAACTCAGACTACTCTTGTCTCGTTTTCTAATTGTAGAAACATAATATAAATAGATATAAATAAAAATTAGTATGTTAAGCACAATTTACAAATAAATTGGCGTGATAGTTTTTCCGTAAAGTTTACCTACAAAAGAAAATAATTTACAGTACAGTAATTTTGCCACTAGCGACTGTATAAATCTAAATGGGCCTTTAAAAAAACATTTAACTTTTTACATTAATGACTTAATAACATTGAGTTATTGTTTAAAGATTTTATAGCAAACTCGATCTCCTACAGTTTTCTACTGAATAATAAAAATGTTATAAAGTTTTTACTGCACATAATGGTTTTTACAATCTATAATAAAAACCAGGCTTATCTGCTTTATTATAATCAGCTTACAAGCATACGAATATACCATACTAGATGACGCCCGCAACTCCGTTGCGCCAAAACTCGTTTATCGCGCGGGAACCGTACATTTCTCCGGGACAAAAAGTATCCTATGTCCTTTCCCGGGACTCAAAGTATCTTCATGCCAAATTTCAGCAAATTCGGTTCAGTGGTTTGAGCGTGAAGAGGTAACAGACAGACAGACAGACTTACACTACTTTTACAATTTCGCATTTATAATACTTATTATACTAGCAAGGATTCTGTAAAGTTGCATGTTTTAAAAGGATTACTTTAAAATTTAAAAGTATAATTCTGTAAAATACACTACAAAATTCTCTGAATCTGAAAGCCAAAAAGTCTGTAATGTATTAAAGTACCACATTAAAAGTGCTACGTGAATGCTACGAGATCTGCATTCTGCATCTCACTTTAATACTTTTATCCGTCTGTCCGTCCATTTCGTGGCCCAATGGTTTAGAAGTTGGCTCTTAACTCGCAGTAAAGGGGTTCGATTACCACGTGGAAATGAAAGAAAAAGGTTGTTGCGAAGTTATTAGGGTCATCCATAAAGTACTATGTCACACCTAATGTGGGAGGTCGACGAAGTGTGACATGCTGTGACAAGAAGGGGGAGAAATCCTAAATCCTAAATCCCAAATTTTGTGACATTACATTTTAAGTTTAATAAATTGAACAGCAAACTTTTAAATATTGAGGTGTTTTTAATTTTTAAATGTAAAATTGCAAATTTGTGACGTCATACTAGGGAGTCTCACAAGTCACAAAAGTGACCACGTGTGGCAAGGATGAGGGGTCTAAAAATCATGAAAATCGTGTGATGTTTTATGGATTTTCTCTTTACGGATGGTCACTTAGAAGGACCATTACAGAAGGGTGACCATCTGATTGAGATTGAGAAAATGCGTTAAATGAAAAAAAGAAATGTGAAAATCATCGCTTGACAGTCGTGTCGGTCCTACTGTGTGTGCGCCGATTCTGTTGCATTACTGCAAGTTTTAAAGAAACTATAAGACTATACCACCTTTAAAACCCACCGCGGAAGGTAAAACTATATTAAGGCGCTATATTGAAAGTCATTTTACGGCAAGGGCAATTTTATACTTAATTTGTATGACTATAAAGTCGTGAATACGCTGCGGCCAGAAGCTATCGGCTCGCTCGGAAAACATGCGAAAAACGTAATTTTAATTATTTAAAAAATAACTAGGAGCATTTAAGCAAAATGCTTCTATACGATTTTGAGTTGCAAAGGTGTCTATCAATTAGACTAATTTCCTACAATACATCTATTTTCGTTTAAAAATAATCTTCAAATTTCGTATTTTTGAGAGGTCATTTCGATCGAGAAATGTATCGAGGCAAAATACATTAATCGTGTTTCTGGTTCTTCTCAAGCCTAGATAAGGCTATGAAGATATGTATATCTCATTACCAGATTTGTAACATTTCTGAGGGTCCTATAGTATTACGTCAAAAAGGACAGTTTTTTCAACAAAGCGCCTTAATTTAGGCTAGTTTCATGTACAAATACTATGTGTTCACAGTATAAAGCAATTCGGAGCAAAGTGCAACGGGTAATTGTATGATCAAATACAGCCTCGCTCGGCGTAATGTTGTTTCAGGTAAATTATTGCGGGATGAAAACTGACTCGCCATAACATCGTTCCTACTGAAATTATAGTAAACTGCGTTATCAAAATAAATAATAGTTGAAATGAGAAACGAGTGAACTCATTCATCATTTTAATTCTGCAGGTCATTGAAACTTTTTATTGGCTTCCGCTTTTTATGGGGTGGAAAATTACGAAAATAGAACGAAACGAAATAAGAAGAAAATACTTTCTCCTATTTTCTTCTGATTTCCTTGCTGGTCCGCTTTAGCTCATCCCTCGGGCTCTCTGAGATCATATCAAAGGGTTTTCGTGGTTAGATATCGCTGTCGATCCTGACGACACAGGAGATATAGTGGTGGGAATGCGGTGTGGGTAAAGCCCTTGAAAAAAAGGAGGATAAAAACCGCTATGTCATAATAATATGTGGCTATGAAAGGATACCACACACAAGACGTGTTTTAAAACTTTATTTTGAATTTATATAACATATTTTTGTGTTCTATCCTATGCTTCGGATCATACGTAGGAATTTTTGTGCAACACTTTCTGCCAAGTTTCTATTGATAAATTACATTTATGTACCTTGCAAAACTAAACGGTTTTTATTATAAATACCATTAAAATTATATGCAATATGCATAAAAATTCCGTGTGTAATAGGAAGTAAACCAATGTTACAAATGTATTAATAATTGGTATAAAATCGTAGTATAAAATATTTTCGTGTCAGATGTAGGTCAATGAAACTGTGTGATAACAATGCACTGTGATATCCAAAGGTCGTATCGGATAAATAGATAATAATATGTATTACTTATATGTTTGTTTTTAATATTATCATGCTTATAATATATATCTTCGTCTTATAATAATATTATGGTTTCTTTGGAAAATAAGAGTAAGGGTTGATTCAGACCGCAACGCGACGCGTAGCTAAAAGCATTGTACATACACATAACACAATGCATTTCTAAATTTATCGCCGCGCCTCGCCTGGACTCGTCGCGTCGCGTCTGAACTGACCCTTGTTAAAATTTAAACTTCTTAATTCTTACTAATAAGATAAAGTATGCGAAAGTGTGTCTTTTCGGTCTTTTTACGCCTAAACGGCTGATGCAATTTAGATGAAATTTGATATTGATATTTTGAGAGACAGGAAAGGGTAAAGGGAACTTAGTTTTCGTTACGGAAAAATGTACGGTTCCCGCGCGATAAACGAATTCTTGAGCAATGTACGTCATCTAGTCTATATATGTACTCCTTTTAACCCAGCCTAAGTTCCCTATCGTAATTATTGTAACAAATAGCAAGTTATAGGGCTTTTTGTACCACTCAAATATAGGGAAAAGAGAAGCCCAGCCTACATACTAGGCGGGGAACTGAATGTAACTCTTCAAAATGCCTAGACGATAAGAGTTTGAAACTCCTTCGTCAATTTCCTATCCTTTCCTATAAGAAAATTACATCCTGTGACCTGCCCATCTTCTAGGCTAAATTAATATTAAAATGAATCGAGACAGAGTATAGCAAAATTCTAGATCGCGACTAAGTTAAAGCTAACGTTCGTGTCACGGAAACATCTATTGACAATAGTGTTTCACAAATCATAGTTTATTTTAAATTTTCATAAAGGTCACTGGTTTATTAGCATGAACCTAGGTTAGAATATAATATTACAATGCTTAAATCATTTTACGCTTCCTAGACAACTCGGCCTATATATTTTATACAAATTAGTCACTTGTTAAATTCCGTAGTCTAGACTCTAGAGTCTAGACCTTTCCGTACGAACTGAAATCATAAGCGTTATAGCGGATGCTACGCAGTACGCATTTACACCTAATTTCAAGTTTAAAAAAAGTGTAGAAAAAAATATTGTTGATATTTAAAAACAAATTTTTAACAGAAAATGTTCATTCAGCATACAATTATTTAACCTCAACGCGATATAATGTCTTCTTAGATTTACGCTAGTATTACACATAATAATATATAAAATAATGTATAAATCATTTACGAATATTTAACGTAGAGATGATTCTGCTATGCTGAACGCCACTGGGAAGCAGCAGGGAATAAAAAAATTGCTCCGCGACAAAATCCGTAAGTGATTAATCATTAAACATAATTATTATCTACAGCGGCTGTTATATTATTAAGTACTTAGCTGAATAATGTCGCTTCTAACCTACCTTCTAATTCATACTGCCGCACTCAGACACATTTTAATAACGTATGAGGCTTGTGTCAGAATCTTCATTTAATTACAGTCAGGTAATTAATATTCTTTAAGTACTTTAATTTATTACAAAATTAGTTAACAAGTACAGCTCTACCGTACTCTTTATAAACGTAAAAGTTTGAGACTGTACAAATGGACGTATAGCTACGAAAGACCTTAGTAACAATAATTGTATATTCTACAAAAGAGCAAAGTACGTTTTAAAGTTAAAATTATCAAACGAGCAAACACTTTATTATTATTCCACTGATAAGGATCTCTAGATGACTAGACAAAACGAAAGTCAGTGTTCAGCCTAGTGTAGAACATGGATTTTCGCCAACTCAACAAAGAAAATTATAATAAGGGAACTCACCAAAGGGTCAAGTAGTGAAGTACTCAAATCCAAACTCGACGAGTTCACGAGCGACTCGAGAAACTGAATATTTTCCGCGAACCAGACGACAAACTGGAACTGTTACTGCACTTGCTGTCTTTCCGGGACAGTGCACTGTTCCGCGCACTCATTTTAGTGTCCAGAAACCTGTCGAACACCTGTCTGATGGTGGAGTGTTTCCTGTCGAAGGGATTTGGAAACATTTCGAGCGGTCCACTCTGCACAGCGGGTGTTGCAAATGTGCGTGCCACCACTGAGGCAATGCGAGTGGGGGCGTTGCGAAACGCGCGGTCAAGTTCACCGGTGTAATCGCGCGGTTAAATATTGCTCATTGTTAATGTGAAATGTACGCCACTGATGTTCGGTGACTGTATTGTACGGTGCGGGCTTGATACAGGACTAATAGGTGACGTCCGCAACTCCGTTGCGCGAAAATTCGTTTATCGCGCGAGCACCGTTTTTTTCGAGATAAAAAGTATCCTATGTCCAACCACCATACCAGATTTCATCAAAATCGGTTCAGCGTTTTAAGCGTGAAGACTGGAGAGGTAACATACAGACAGACAGCCTGATACACTTTCGCATTTATAATATTAGTATGGCGTATATAGCGGTCCAATGACCGCTATATAGAGATCAACTACGATAACATGGCGCGGCCCTCCATTTGACTGTTTCAATGTGTGTAGTCACATCCTAATGAAAGAGTTTGTATGTAGTAAGTATTCAACCAATCACAGTACGCGTAATATTTCAGTTAATGTCACTTATTACCAAGATTTGTTGGTCAACTAATCATAACTAGCCTACCGCGCAAGACAACGCACTTCAAACGTTTTGACAACGCACGTCAAACGTTTTGAATTCTGGAGGAGCGTGCCATGTTATCATAGTGATCTTGATCTCTACGCTATACTAATATTATAAATATACAGGGAGTCAATACTCCCTGTCAAAAACTTGTCATTTTCTATAATAAACCGCGATCATTGACAATTAAGAGTCAGATGTTGTCAATCGCGGCTTTGTATAGAAAATGACAATTTTTTGACAGGGAGTCAATGACCGCTATCACCATGTTTCGCCGAGTACAGTATAGAATCATTTGAAATGATTGTAGAATATAGATGTCTAATATTTTGAAATCAAATGCCGCTGACAGGATTTCAACGTCTGGTGGAGTGACTGCATAATGTTACAGTTCTAATAGAATAAATTCTACGCAATAGAGCGAGCAAACATCTTTCTTACTATTAAGTGTAGAAAGAAGATAATATTTTAACACAAATTATTATTATTGTTTAAAACTTTAAATCAAAAAATAAGGTGATAATATCCATCACTGTCATTTTATTTAATCCAAATATTTAAAATCAATAAGGAAATGTTATTGTGCAGGTTTTGGTGAATTATTTGTTTAATGTGGATGTAGCTGATAAATAATGTAAATTGTATTTATTTCTTATTTCTTCACCGCCTTACAAAACATCAAGATGTTCTGTTTTTTCAAGGTATCCGTTTGTTTGATACAGTTTACAGTTTGGCTTATTATAAATATTTACAAAACAAGCGTTCGCTGAGCTTATAGAGATATTATCTTATGAACTGTTGGAAAAAGTTGAGCACATTTGAGTAATAACGAATTTAATAATTATTATTTGCCAAAGCAGGAAGAATATTACCCCAAAATATTTCCCTATGGTTTTAGTGGGTAGTTCCTCGGAGAGTCCCACATACCCCGGCCGATGGTAAAAAAAGGTAGAAAAGACTACTACAGATAATTGACTGTGTATAATATTATGATATTATACTGCTTAGTATTATGCCTTTTTTGATTTTTATTATACTTTTTGCTAGAGCATTTTCGTTGCGATTAGTCGTCAAGTGTATGAGGCGGTAAAGTTTAATGTAATTACTAATTAGCATTAAAAATGTAATTCGCTGCGAGACTATTCTGCGTGGAAAGTCATGAATATTCAGTGTTGGTCAACCCGCCGGTCGAGTTGCGCCAGTGCAGCCTTCGCCAACTTTCAAGGATCAAACTATTAAAATACAGGTTTTTGACTTTTTTATGCTATGCGCCTGATAAATTGAGAGATTATTATTTATTGTACAAGTGATGTGATAAAATTACTATTGATGACTATTGTAAGTTTAGTCGACATCGTAGGCTGAATTTAATATATGCGGTGGCGCATCATAGGAATGTATTTTTTTATCACAGATATAAGTAGATACAATTCCTTTGTTTAGTCGAGGGATACGTCAAACATAAATCCTAATATTTTCAGATAAATACATCCCGTAAACTTAATTACTGTATTTTCTAAAACTAGTGTGTAGGGAACTTTACTTTTTTGCAGATTTTAGAGACGAGCCTGTTTCACCACTTCCTGATAAGTGCCGGATAGGCACCATCCATCCATCCATCACTTAACTTGACAGATAGAGGGCCTGTTTCACCACCTTCTCATAAAGTGCCGAATAGGCTATTCACAACTTTTTTTGACAGATTTTCCATACTTCATCTGTCTGAAAGTTAAGTGGTGGATAGCCTATCCGGCGCTTTATCAGGAAGTGGTGAAACAGGCTCTTAGAGACTAGAAATATTTTCAATTCCTCGTAATAATAATATCCCATCAAAAACATACCTGTTAAAATAGGGCCTAGTTCCTTTAGGCTAATTTTTGGCCTGAAAAAAGAGTTGAAATCTAATCCCATGCCAAGTTCAGATGCACTTCATCGATCATTATAATCTGCATCAACAGCCTGATCAATAATACTTCTAAATTTAAACTTGGCAGGTTAATTTAATTCTATAAATATTATCAAATTATATAATTAATCAATTAGTGTTATTTATAGCACGAAAACCTGCCAAGTTCAAATTTAGAAGTATTATGGATCAGGCTGTTGATGAAGATTATAATGATCGATGAAGTGCATCTGAACTTGGCATGGGATTAGATTTCAACTCTTTTTTCAGGCCAAAAATTAGCCTAAAGGAACTAGGCCCTATTTTAACAGGTATGTTTTTGGTGGGATTTCAATACCTTTTTCAAGAAATTATACCTAAGTACGTTTTCTTTTTGTGCCACGCCCGATATAAACAATACTTTCGATAGATGCCGCTAGTGTTATTTGTTAAACTATCAATAGAAGCTAATTTTTTAAATAAAATGTAGCTATACAGTGTGCATTATACACGACAATATTTTATAGGCCCCCTCTCTCCTCCTCCCACCCTCTTCATCGTATTCTCATTGGATACAATGAGAGTATCACTAGTACATAAGAATTTTTATCTCAAGTTCGTAGATGAGCCGACTCACGCTTGACCGATTTCTTAAATTTCTTAATTTTTTGTTAATCTACTTAAAACACATGACCTGTGTGCTAAATTTCATAACGCTAGGATATATTTTGGAAGTCGTCTCTAAAGTTCGTAGATGAGCCGACTCACGCTTGACTGACTTCTAAAATTTCTTAATTTTTTGTTATTCTACATAATATTATAACACACGACCTATGTGCCAAATTTCATAACGCTAGAACAATTATTGGAAGTGACCTCTAAAGTTCGTAGGTGAGCCGACTCACGCTTGACCAATTACTAAAATTTCTTAAGTTTTTGTTAATCTACATAATATAACACACAATCTGTGTGCCAAATTTTTCATAACGCTATGTCATTTGGAAGTGGCCTCTAAAGTTCAGAAATGAACCGGACTCACGCTTGACCGATTTCTAAAATTTCTCAATTTTTTGTTAATCTACACATAACACACGACCTGTGGGCCAAATTTCATAACGCTAGGACAATTGGAAGTGGCCTCTAAAGTTCGTAGATGAACCGACTCACGCTTGACCAATTTCTAAAATTTCTCAATTTTTTGTTAATCTACATATAACACACGACCTGTGTGCCAAATTTCATAACGCTAGGACAATTGGAAGTGGCCTAGAGGTTTTAATTACCGGTCAGTGAGTGAGTGAGTGAGTGAGTGCCAAAATTAGCTATTTTTACAGGGACATATTTCAGGATCTACTGAAGCTATCTCTATGAAATTTAGTATACTGCGTAAGTACTAGTATATAATTACGTAGGTATAATTTTATCTTTGCACTTGCAATAGGCACTGAGCTACAGGGGGGTCAAAAGTGCGTCGAAACGGTTCGTGTAAATATTGCACGGCATGCGCGCGGCCTGCTGGAACTAGGCCTGCGCACTTCCGTGCGCTTTGATTAATCAACTTTGACGTCACTGTGCTAATCTTTCAGAATAATTTAAGTTCTCCGAAGTCATTGAACTTTACATAGATAAATGTTAATAAGTAGAGCAAAGTATTACAAGTCACAACAAAATATGTTTTATATAATTATTACAAGTGTAAATTCATATTTTGTTAACTCTTCGATAAGGGTAAAAATTAAAAATTATAAAATATAGACAGGAGAACTCGACAACACTTGGGCTACACTAGAATAATGTATGTAGGTACTAGTCACTAGTGTAGGTATGTATACTGTATAGGACATAAATAATAAAGTAAATATTTTAAAAATCGTCCTCAACAATCAACATCGGAGTAATGATAGAATACACACAAAAATCCACAGCCGAAAACAACCTCCTCTTTTTTGAAAGTCCGTTAAAAATAGGGTTTCTAAGGCCGCGTTTCCACTGAAGCTGAGCGGAGAGGAGCTTAGCGGTGCCCGAATTGACCAATCGTGCTATTCTAGCGGAATGACAGCGAAGATTTCGAGCATGGTGATTGGTCAATTCGGCACCGCTAAGCTCCGCTCCGCGACAGTGAAAAACGTGGCCTTAGGGCCGGGACATAAAAACATGGCACGACGTCGTACGGCGTCGTACGGCACGGTCCGGCGACGCGCCGTAAAAAACCCACGGTACGGCGTCGTACGACGTCGTGTCGTGAGTGAGTTTCTACGGCACGACGTCGTACGACGCCGTACGGCGCCGTACCGTGGGTTTTTTACGGCGCGCGTCCGCACTGCGCCGTACGGCGCCGTACGACGCCGTACGACGCGACGTCGTGCCGTGTTTTTGTATCCCGGCCCTTAAGTCTAAACCCGTTACCTAGAAACAGTTAACTTTGCCTTTGAATTTTTCCGTGGGATCCCAAATATAGCTAAGTCCTAGCTATCTTTGTCTCGCAGACATATTGTAGTTGATAAGTACTTATTATTAAACCTAATACAACAAAACAAAAATTTCGAAAATCGGTTCACAAACGGCGGAGTAATCGTTGAACATACAAAAAATATATATATATATATATATATATATATATATATATATATATATATATATATATATATATATATATATATCCACAGCCGAACATATAACCTCCTCGTTTTTTGGAAGTCGGTTAAAAATGCACGTCACGGCGCGGTATAGCAAGATTTTGAAGAATTGACATTTAAAGCGTTCGTTAATATAACGTTGTCAGTTCGACTCGTCTAATGTCAAATCCATACATTTTTATCGGCGATTCTACAAAGAAGCGATAAAGAAAACGTCTCGGCTAGTAGGCTCTGGACATAATTATTATTATGTACATGATGTACAGTACATCGCTACACGTGCAGGGGACATTCTAATAATTTTTTCGCCACTTGTTAGATCTGTACCGATTTAAATTCAACATCATTACATCTTCGATCCAATCCGGATCCTATCAAAATACGAAAATTGTATTCTCATACTCGCATGATGTAAAAGTAGATGTTGGCTGGAGTCTGGACATGACATAACCAAACTACGTAGATCCACTGCCTACATCTCAATGACTGCCTATCAATGTCTCAGTTATACGAGCGTTGTTTTGCAAGCACAAAACCATTAATAATGATCAATGAATAATGAGTCTAAAAATAACTTGACAGACATCTTGTAAACGAAACTTCATGTTTACCTACTACATAATATTATAATAGTTTTAATTGTCGATAAATTATTTCCGTCTTCGGAAATCGTGAGTTCAAGGTAAGAGACAAACATAACGAGATAAAAAGAATTGAAGAGGTGAGTGGAAGAATCGAAGAAGTAACATTTCGTAACATACATAACCTAGTTAATATATCTGGCTACACATATAATCCATAATTTTTCTATTTCAAATAACTTTTCCGGCCCTAAAGCCACCATTTAAGCAAAAAACGGGAAGTTTTTTCATGTTACTTACCTTATTCTTCCACTCACGTCTTGAATTCATATTGTAATTTAAATATATAATGTTATCATTATATCGAAATAATTATAGTTAAATTAGCATATTTTATGGCAGAATCGATTGAAAAAAAAGACTGGTTGCACTCCGGGAGTGCCGGCAGAAGTGAAAACTTGATTATTAACGTTGTGTATTTTTTTAACCCATTTTTTATGAAAATCGATTTTTAAAAAATCGTCAATCAAGTTGTTTCGATCAAGATTCGATCAAGGTTTCGATCAAGGTTTCGATCAAGTTTCGATCAAGTTTCGATCAAGTTTCAAATTGAGTTCGAGTTCCAGTTCGAGTTCGAGTTCGACACAAAACACTACTCTCCAACCGTCTTACGCGTTTTGTATGGTTTTTCGATCAACACGAAAATCTATCGCGAGTTTCACAGTTTTTACCCATCCCACAAGTGCTTAACGCCGCTAAAGAAGTTTTCACTTCAAAAATCAAAATATGCTTTTGCTCAATACAGATTAGACCTGAGATCAAAATCCTGGCTTTTAATGAACATTTTTAATCCATTTACCCCTTTCTTAACTGGTCGCTGTTCTTCATTTGTGTACTATCCCAAATTATTCCCACAAAAAGATGTTGAGTTATGAATGCAGTCTTGTTCTAAATGATTTAAAGAACAATTAACTCAAAACGTATTTTTTTGTGGTACACAAATGCTTAACAGCGTCCAAATACGAATGACAAGAAAAATTGAAGTAATAAAAACAGGTATAATATTTGCGTAAATAAGTCCCGTTTTATTTCTTTGAATCTCAAGTAAGTACTTAATTAAAATTTTAAATAAATTCAAATCATAAGATTTTGTTTGATATGCGTAAGATCCTAGCTAAAGTTAATACTGTTTTAAATCATGTCATTAATCTTATAAACACGAGGAACAAAAAAAAAATGATATAAATAGATGACCGTTGCGTCAGTTCAGCGGTATTTGCGTGAAAAAGTAACAAACAAACGGACTGTCGCCTTTATAATAATTAATAATTCAAGACGTGAGTGGAAGAATAAGGTAAGTAACATGAAGAAACTTCCCGTTTTTTCACATAAATGAAGCCATTAGGGCCCGAAAAAATATTTGAAATAGAAAAACTATGAAGTATAATATGTGTAGCCAGATATATTAGCTAGGATAATATGAAGTAGATAAGTTACAAGTTTTATTAAAATAATTAGGGAAAAAAATGAGGTAAGTATTGTCCGTATGTTACGGAATATTACTTGTTCGATTCTTCTACTCACGTCTTCAATTAATAAGTATATTGTGTAAAATGTAGTAGTATGAAGTATGGATACAGGGTGTAACAAAATAAAGTAATAATACTTTAGAGTTCAGGGGATATAATTAGTTCTCTGTATCTGGGGGCACGGCAGTGCCCCAGCCAAGCTTTTTAGCAAAGGCACGGCCGTACCATACTTTTCTCGAAGCGGTTCGCGGCTATTTCACACCCCCTTTATCTTCGATGTTAACTAAGCTAGGGATTTCAAATTTTGGTCACTAGGAGCGAGTATTAAAACTAGCATTACCTCCAAATTACATGAAATTTCGATAAATAGTTCAATAGTTACGGATGGTCAAAGTTACTACATTTTGTCACTCACTGACATATAGATCATCAAAATTCTAAGGTACTTATAGCAGACTTAGAACCTTGAAATTTGGTACCCAGATAGGTCTTTATTCACAATGAAAAGAAAAATTATGAAACCGGCCAAGTGCGAGTCGGACTGGCGTACATAGGGTTCCGTACCGTAAGTTTGTATGGGCGCCCCCCTTTAATAATAAGTTTATTTATTTTTTATTATTAATTATTAAAGTTAACATAAAATTGAGGGTTTCCTGAAATTTTCAAAAACCTTATGGCCCGTATTCACTTTCATTAGTAATAAGTGCAAGTGATTAGGGCAAGTGATTAGTTATTAGGAAAAAGTAAGTGTGGACAGCGACTGTTTAGTGCAAGTGATTAGCCGGCTGCGTAGTAACGTGATTAGTTCTGTATTCACTTTGATTAGTGATTAAGTGCAGGTGACTAGTACAGGTGATGAGTGATTAGTAGAAAGTAATGTGGACAGCGACTGATTAGTGCAAGTGACTAGTCAGCTGCGTATTAACGTGATTAAAAGCGTGTTCTATTTTTTGCGAGTGCAAGTGCGTGACAGATGAAAACCAATTTTGGTTTCGTTTGACAGCTCGAGATTGTTACTATTATTCCGCTAGGTATATTAACTTTATGGGCCAGACTGACGTGGTGTGCCGTGTGAAGCGTCCATATATATAGTATATCATTATTAAATAATATACCTATTAAATGTACAAAAGGACACCCTTTCAATTACTTCCATACTAATCCATACTTATTACTTACTAATATACTAATAATATTATAAATGCGTATGTGTGTCTGTCTGTCTGTTACCTCTTCACGTTTATACCTCAGAAGTCAGAACCGATTTTGCTGAAATTTGGCATGGAGATACTTTGAGTCCTGGGAAAGGACATATAAAAATACTTCGTGGTCTTTATATATAAAACTCAAAGGTGACTGACTGACATGTTGATCTATCAACGCACAGCCCAAGCCACTGAACCGATCGGGCTGAAATTTGGCATGCAGGTTGGCATGATCATAAGGCATCATCATGAGGCAGAAAGGATTTTGATCAATTCTACCTCCAAGGGGTGAAAATAGGGGATCAAAGTTTGTATATAACAATACTTCTTAACGCGAACGAAGCCGCGGGCAAAAGCTCGTTTTTAATAAAACCAATATTAAAAATGAAGGACATGTCAAAATGGCAGTTTTATTTTTGAAACTTGGACGCTCGTGTTGACAGCTACTACTGAATTTACTAAATTAAATTACTAAAGAGCCACTAAACAAGAATTGGACACTACTTGCACTACGCACCTGCACTCCACTGCCTCAATTACTAGTCACTTGCACTTGCACTAATCAAAGTGAATACAGGCCTTAAAGTCTTGCCATTATGGACATAGAGCAGAAATAGGGAAAAAATCGTGATTGTTGTATGACTATACCCGTTAATAATTTATTTTATTTTTATTAGACTATTAGCTTTTATAACAACACCAGAAATACATAATTTGTGAAAATCGCAACTATCTAGCTATTGCGGTTCTCGAGATCCAGTCTAGTGACATACGGATGTACGACGGACAGACAGCGAAGACTTATTAATAATAGGGCCCCGTTTTCATCCTTTGGGCAGGGAGACCTAAAAACTTAAATTGAAAAATAATAGTATAATACTTTAAGGCCGTCCCCCGAGCAAACGACCATACATTTGCCGCGTTGCCGAGAGCTCACCCAAACCCTATTTTTTTTACTTATCTTAGTTCAAAATTGACCTAAAAAAAATTTAAACGGGGAATATATAGTTTATGATATTGTCGATCTATTAGCGTGTGTTTCAAATAAAAGTAATTTGTAAGTCCTAAGGAGATGCTGAATGTATGCATGAATTTTAATAAATTGGTGTTACTTTGGAGCTGATATCATGACTATAATAAAAAAAAAAATAGAAAATTTAAAACGGGGAAAGGAATGCCGATATACTGAATATTATTGCTGTATTTTTATTATAACTTTGTAGCTTTCAAATTATGAGTTTATAGGGCTTGAAATACGGTAAATTACGGTTTCTCCGTAAGGAACGCCCTTAAGTATTAAATAAAATAAAATATTTTTATGTTTGTAACTTTGCAAGAACAGTATGAGTTTCGACTGCTTATTTGTTTGACGTACAAAAGGCTTTACGTTAGTTATGAACTTAATGAAATGGTATTAATTAAATAAAAAATAATATTAACAACGTTAATAATAAAAAAATAATTAAATTCGATTTAAATATTATAATTAATGTAATCACTAATCAGTACTGAGGTATACACTCCTTACTTGCTCGATATAATATGGAAGTTTTAAGTTATCGCATGAAATAAGGTGTGCTCCTTTCCAGCGAAGAACGTCAAGACGCTTACAACAGTGCTGCTATGTATTCAACGGTAATGCTAAAATTGACCACCTTCAAGTATTAGCTTAAGAGTCAATTACATATTATGAACTCAGAATTCAGAAGTATTTACGTTACGTTGTCCACCTATAGAACTAACGAAGCCTCAAAGAAAAAATATAAAGGAGATAGGGAATGGGTCCTAAGCTAAGTACAGAAAAGTTATATAACGTGACCTGAAAAGAAAAGAAAAAATCTTCAAAAAAGAAATGAAATCCCACCAAAACATGAAATGTAAAAGGAGCCGAGCAAAATATTGCATAGCTATTCAATTCAATACTTCTGTCGTAAACAGTTTTCAGATCACATTCAAGCCAAGCCTTCAACTTATTTTGTAATTTAAATCAACATTCAGTAAATGTATCAATAGATTTCTTTATTTTTAATTATTATAGTGGCTTGGCAATGAGCACAATAGAAAGAAATATAAAACTGCATATTGGGAGGAGTTCATACTTACACAGACGGCAAGCGTAGTGTTTCAATATTATGTAACGACGCATGTGGCTGATGGTACCCAATAAATCTAATTAGTAGCTGATTATTTCTCTAGTGCTCATTGCCAAGCCACTATCTATACTTATTATAAAACAAAGTCGCTTTTTTCCCTCATGTCCCTTTGTTCCCTTTAATCTTTAAAACTACGCAACAGACTTTGATGATTCTTTCAGTGTTAGATAGCCCATTTATCGAGGATGGTTATAGGCTATATTTTATCATGCTAAGACTAATAGGAGCGAAGAAATAGAAGATAATGTGGAAAAACGGGGAAAATTATTTGAAAGGGCTAACTTGAACGCGCTTATCTCAGAAACTACTGGTCCGATTTGAAAAATTATTTCAGTGTTAGATAGGCCATTTATTGAGGAAGGCTATAGGCTATATTTTATCACGCTAATACTAATAGGAGAATGTGGAAAAAACGGGGGAAATTATTTGAAAGGGATCTCGCGAATTACTGGAGCAATTTTTATGTTATTTGGCACAGATAATCGATTTTGATCATTTTTTCAGTGGCTATATGTATATTTTATACCCGTGCGACGCCGGGGCGGGTCGCTAGTAATTACTAAAAAGTATATAAACTAAAAATTAATTAAAAAAAATATCCACAGCCGATGATATAACCTCCTCCTTTTTGGAAGTCGGTTAAAAAACCTGGTGTAAACACTTGTCATAATATTATACCTTGTTAGAGAAATTGGTTGGAGTTGGTGTTAGGGAAAATCAAAGTAAGCGAGTGTCGAACAAAGCGGATCCGTCTTGTAATATCACGTTGACCCCAATTATTATAACATTTGAAACCGAAATGATAGACGATATTGGAAATATCAGTCTAATATTATCACTTCTGCTTCTAAGCACATAAATTCTTTATCACTGTTGCTGGGCAATTTTTGGCAATTATTTCCTGGAAATGTTTGTATTGCATTTGAGCAATTTGAAGCCATTAGTTATTGTTAGTTATTGATGCAATTAAAATTGTTATGGAGTAGGTATAGGCACTATCTCTTAATAAATTACGAATAAATCACGCGGGAACCGTACATTTTTCCGGTATAAAAATTCCTATGTCCTCTCCTGGGACTCAAAGTGTCTTCATAAGATTCTTGCTTCATACCAAAGAGCAAAATTGGTTCAGCGATATTTTTGACATGAAGAGGTAACGGACAGGCAGACAGAAATACTTACACACTTTGTGATGAAATTCTTGAAAAATCTTCTATAACAAAATCAATGTCAACATTATAGAGATGGATAAAATATTATGTTTAAGTACTTAGTTAAATTTTATGATTCATGTAATTTCATTCCTTCAGATCAAATCCTTCAAGCCCCATAAGAGCAATATGGTGAACGCGACAACAATATAATACAATAGCATTTCCAAGAATCTCCGATCGAAGGATTAATCCATTTTACTGCTGCAGCTGGTTACCTTTTCAAAGTTAAACAGACACTGCGCTGTAATGATATTTAAATAGTATTAAAATGTCTGCGGGCCACAGGTGGTAGAAACTGCACTGCGGCTTATTATACAGAGTGTAACAAAACTAAGTGATAATGCTTTAGTTTGAAAGATCTTATCTCGTGAACTACTGGAGCAATTTTTATGTTATTTGGCACAGATAAGAAGTAGACCACATGAAGGATCATAAGCTACCGGTTTTAATAATTTTCTCAGTGGCTATAAATTTTATACCCGTACGACGCCGGGGCGGGTCGCTAGTAAGGGTATAAATGTAATCCTTGCATAGAGTTCACTGCGAAAGTAGCAGCGCTGAAAGACAGTACAGTAAGTTTACAGTGAACTCTATAGACAGGATTCATTCACACCCTAAAGTGTTATAACTCAGTTTTACACCCTCTAATCTCTATACATCCGGTCCGCTGATTGGTCAACATTTCAACGTTATGCTCGATTTACACGGGTGACTAAAGCCACACGATTTACGCCGCGCCGCACGGCGAAAACCGACCGTGTAAATCTCAATTCGACTACGCCGCATGCGGCTAAAGTCGCAAGCCCCAAAGTCGTGGGGCCAATGGCCGCTTGCGGCTGGTAACTAAAATCGACCGTGCAAAACAACGTGTAAACGTTTAGTCGCAAGCGATCGCTTGCTGCAAATCGATAGTTTGTCGGCACTAGTCACAGGCGATTTTTGTAGAATGTGTAAATGGGGTGGCGATTCGACTTGGACAGGCGATTTGACTGGTGACTTGCCGGGCGACTAAAATCGACCCGTTAGTCACCCGTGTAAATCGACCATTAGACAAACAAAAGCCCTAGACCTCCTTTCATAAACCTCTGATAATATAATAAATCTCAGAATTGATAGAGTAGTAGGTATATGGACGAAATTTGTTAATCGCTCGTGTAATTTTTGGAGATAAAAAGTATAAACATCAATCCTTGTTCTTTTCACACCCGTAATCCTAAACGTATTTTCATACAAAAATTTTCTTTCAAATCAGTTCAATAGACTAGCACTTTTATATCCATACTAATAGTATAAATGCGGAAGTGTATCTGTCTGTCTGTTATCTTTCCATGACCAAACCGCTGAACCGATTTTGCTGAAATTCGACATGGAGATACTTTGAGTCCCGGGAAAGATCATAGGATAATCTTTCTCTCGGAAAAATTTATGTTTCTCGCGCGAGAAACAAATTCTGATGCAACAGAGTTGCGGGCGACTTCTAGTTCATTTTGTATGAATAATGTATTTAAAGGAGGGAAATAATAAGTATAATACCTTTTATGTAATGTCTATATCAATGCCAGTCATCTAACGACCAAGTTCAGGTTACATAACTGAATAATTGACTGGAACTTACCTCGCCTTTTACCAAGGTAATTAACAGCTAGTTGTCTAATAGAGGTCTGATCAATAGGAGTAGTTCTATCATAGAAGTCTGGTTACTAATGAAAGGAGAAATACGTTTATATTATTCTTAGCTTCAAAACAATGTGATGAAAAGCAAGTAGACCACGAGAGACAGTTTACTGTTAATCGTGACAAAATGTAAGAATACAGTTAATAATGCAGAGTTTCTCCGGAAAAATCAAATTATAGGGGTCGTCCGTATTGTATGAGAATGTTATACTTTAAGGCGATCCCCCGAGCAAACGACCTCGACCATACATTTGCCGCGTTGATCGAGATCGCACCAAAATCCTATTTTTAGGGTTCCGTACCCAAAGGGTAAAAACGGGACCCTATTACAGGGTCCCGACCACGAAAAACGTGATTTTTTTGGCCTTTTTTTGCTCTATATCAATAATGGCAACAGGTAGGTACTTGAATTTTTCACAAAATCCTCAATAATATGTGTAAGTACTTTAATATTTAATAATAATAAAAAATAACGAACTAGAATGCAAAATATAAAGCTTGTCAATCGACTGCAAGTTACTAATCGTCCTTTCACGAAACAGAGAAACCACGATTTTCAGCTCTGAGCAGGCTGATGATGATGAACTATATCTAAGAACACTCTTGATCATGTCAGCTTTCAAACAAAAAAACTAGATCAAAATCGGTCCAGCCGTTTGGATGCTAGGATGGCACAGACAGACAGACACACAGATAGACAGACAGACACGTCAAACTTATAACACCCCTCTTTTTTGTCGGGGGTTAAAAATGGATTTCCAATTGTGTTAGTAACGCTATAACTTGATAACGGCTGGACCGATTTGGCTAATTTTAGTCTTAAAATGATTGTGGAAGTCCAGGGAAGGTTTATAAGTAACACGAAGTTCACCGTGACATCTAGTTTATTAATTATCTGTTTAAGTAACATTCAATAAGTTAAATAACTCTCTCCAAAGTTTTTAAACCTTAAAACTTTTGAAGTTTTTGCGAATTAATTTCTTAATCCAATGTTTTCATTGTTCAAGCTGTAATAATTATGCCGCATAAAATGTATTGTAAGTACATCAAAAAGTCAAGGTAACACAATAATTAATGATGTTTTTTTGTTTTATTATTGTTAAAACTTCATTTTTGATCGTAAATAAATTAAATTTATTTTATTAATAAATAAAATTAATTATGGAGTGTAGATGGACTATGTTGTTTCTCTACAAAATCATAATATTATTGTTTCATAAGCTCTATTTAAATCACATCTACAACTTCTTTTGCGCAGAAATTATTTATTTGCACGGGAACCGTAGATTTTTCTGAAATTAAATCTATCTTATGTCTACGTAACTCAAACTACCTTTAAGTACATGAAATTTCATCAAAAACCGTTTAAACGTTTTTTGATGAAATTTGATGTAAGACGATGAACATCGTCTTGCGTGTGATAGACAGACATTATTATTACCACTAATATATTCCATAACTTGATTCCTGAGCACTTTTGTGGTACATTTTACAGAAAAACTATCAAGCATATCAATAATTTGTGCTTTAACAAAGTAATTTTTATTTATGTGTAGATGTGTTGTCATCGATCAGTCAAGGTTTGGTTACAATTAAAATATATAAAAAACTACCTTAAAAATTATTACCACACAGAAAAACGACGCGAGACCTCACAAATCTCGGCTTTTAGCTAGTTAGTATATACTATATTTTCTCAGTTCATATCAGTTCCATATACAGGTTCCCATGACCCGGGTCATTGACCCCGTGTATGTCTGGGCATGAGGTTCGCCTTGCCGGCTGTTTATATGACGAGTCTAAAATGTTGATGTTGTACAGTCGTTTTTTTACAATCTGTATTTACACACCCTGTTTCAACATATATCTTCAAAGGTTTGTGGAACTTGTGGAAACGAGAGACTAACGGAAAATGAGACAAAATATAGCGAAAGGTACATTTCGCTGTATTATACAGGTAATAGATACGTATATATGTAATATCTTATCCGAGCTGCGTCTGCGGAGCGAGGTCCTCGCGACGCCCCTGTACATATCTCGCCTGCACTGGTCCATGGAGGTCGAAGACGTCGTGGACTACATCAGTAAGAAGACTCTCTCTCTCCACAAGGTCAACTTCAGTTCCTTTGTGATGAGAGTACCGACGCATCTTCTGTCGACCTTTGAAGCGGAGGAAATCTGGCCGACTGATGTGGTCTACCGAAGGTTCCGGGGGAGGCTCCGGAATGAAGCGCGCGGCACGTCGCCGATAACTAAGTGACAAAGTGTATATAATTTATATGTATGTTAGTCATTAAGGTATATATTGTATGGGCCTATGTAGCCTGAAATAAATAAATAAATAAATAAAATAAATAAATATAATAAATAAATCTTATACTTTAAACGATAATATCTTAATAGGGTTCCGTACCCAAAGGGTAAAAAAGGACCCTATTAGTAAGACTTCGATGTCTGTCTGTTCGTCTGCCTGTCTCCAGGCTGTATCTCAAGAACGGTGATAACTAGAGAGTTGAGATTATGTATTTCTGTTGCCGCTATAACAACAAATAAGTACCAAAAACAAAATAAATAAAATATTTGAGGGGTTCCCATACAACAAACTTGTTTTATTTTTTTTATTTTTTGCTCTATATCAATAATGGCAACACGTAGGCACTTGAAATATTCACAAAATACTTAATATTATTAGTACTTTAATAATTGATTATGACGTTAAAATAAAAAAAAAAAATTGAAGGCGGGCTTCCATACAAAAATACATTTTTTTTACTATTTTTGCTTTTAAATGGTACGGAATTCTTCATGCGCGAGTCCTTGACCAATTTTATATATTTTGTATATTTTATATAATATATTCTGTTTCTCGGCACCGGCTAGTACTATAAGTACTATATCCAGTAGGTCTAACCCTAGGACGCATTTTTTTAGCTATACATGTTACTTTAAACTCTGAGGAAAGGTCACCCATTAATTTTATGTAGTTTTTCAAGTTTTTAAGCTTACAGCCCTTACAGGTCTACATGATTATATAGAGATTTTTAGTTATGTTTATATCGCGATTGTGTATATTCAGAGAAGTTGATTCCTAGGCACATTGCGGACCTACATAATTAGGTCGGTTACGTCAAACCTAGCCGTCAGATAACGACTAGACGTATTGAATTGACATAAACCAACCAAATGACGTAGGTCATTCAACTGCCCAGGAATCAATTTCCTCGATAGCAACTTGTACAAATTTTCAGTTGTTATTAAAACGAGTTTGTCAACGTGTTTGTACATGAATCCGGTAAATCTGTTAATTGCGACATACAATTTATTTATTTGCTTAATGGCGCCGCACTCTGCAGTAATATTTGAGTTAATTCGCGTCATAATCATACAGATAAGGGAAAACTTAAACGACATATTATTAAACGACTTCTTAGAAATCTATTTATAATATATCTCTTGTATCATAAGTGTCAATATTGATATGTGTTCTACGCAGTCCATTCACAGTATGGAAGTTCTTATATTATGCTGAATGAAACATAACATAATGGTCTGACGCAATCAGAGAAATAACCGGATGAATATAATGTTTTATTAGTGAAGTAGATGACCTGGCGAACTTTGTATCATTTCCCTCCTAATATAAATCTTTTCCGGACATCCACAAATATAGACGCCGACAAAATGTTAAGTATATAAAATGTAGCATATAAAATGGTATATAAAAGGTACCATAAAAATATTTTAATATTTTTTTATGGTACCTCCCCTATTCCCCTACACATGAAGCGGGGATGATTTTTTTTCTCGCATTCACCTCATCGTGTGGGGTGTCGTTGGATAGGTTTAAAAAAAATGAGTATTCAAAGATCATTTTCCGATTTAGAGATCCATTTGTGAAATATGAAGTTTTAAAGTGGAAAAAATCGTTAGAGTCCAGTGTCCCCCCCTTCTACCAGCTAAACGGTTGCTTCTGGAAATGTGAAAAAATTCACGGGGGTAGAAAATATGCTGAATTTAAAAAGAAAACTATCATGGATAAGAAGACTTCATAAGTTTTTGAGTTATAGTCGATCAACTAAAAAAAAAATATTCGGCGAAGTATAAAGGAACTTTTCGTTCAAATTCCTGTGAACGTAACTGAGATGATGTTAGTAGTGTAAAACTCGTTATGAATGTACATTCATTGACCACACAAAAAATATCAAAAACTAGCGGTACTACGGAACCCTATATTGCGCGTGGCCCGACACACACTTGGCCGGTTTTATTAATTTAACGTTTTATGTTAATGGTTAATGGAATATAGCCTATAGCCTTCCTCGATAAATGGGCTATCTAAAACTGAAAGAATTTTTCAAATCGGACCAGTAGTTCCTGAGATTAGCGCGTTCAAACAAACAAACAAACAAACTCTTCCCAATTATAATATTAGTATAGATATACTAGATAACGACCGCTACTCTTTTGCGCTGAAAGTCGTTTATCGCGCGGGAACCGTACATTGTTCCGGGAACGAAACTATTCCATGTCCTCTCTCGGGACTCAAAGTATCTGCATACCAAAGTTCAGCGGTTTAACACCTGATACACCTCCATCGTGGGTATCGCAAACACAATAGATTTTAAATTGTTATGCGGTAGCCGGCTGCCTCTTGGGGATTGATGGGTTAAGCGTGAATAGGTAACAGACAGACAGACACACTTTGCGTTTATAATATTAGTATGGACAATAGGCATATTTCTGTACCACGTGCCTACACTCGTGACTATCGAAGAATTCGTTGATGATTTATTTGGGCGCATTTTCATCCGGTTCCACTAGTACCATGAGGTCAAGTTAAAAAACTCGAAGGATACCGACCGTTACGTACCCAGAAACATTGTACCAACTACCATCATTACCAATTTAAGAAATGATCGCAAAAAGTAGACACATTAATCAGTAAATAATCAGAGCCTATAGCCAAAACGTTTTCTTTATCGCATTCTTTGTAGAATAGTTGATCCAAATGTATGGAATTGACATTACACGAGTCGAATGTCAACGTATAACGCTTATTATATTATGCCAATTCCGTACATTTTGATCGGCGGCGATAAAGAAAATATCTTGGCTAAAGGGCTGGTATTGTTGTTATATTATTTATATGATGCTCATTGCTCAGAGTAGGGAAATAAAGCTTTTTCAATTTTTTGTTGGTAAACAAAATATACACACCGGCATATTTAGCGGAACACAAAAAAAAAGGTCCATAATTTAAAAAATATGGTTTTCTTTTAAAATCTACTTACTACACTTCTTTTGTTATTTAAAATTTCATTTGTTTTACTTAAAATTAGATCATATTATGAACAAAATTTGCGAGTAAAGGCTATTTGTGAAAAATGGTACATTTTTGAACTTTTCATGTAACCGGGAAAAGTGAAAATTATTATTAAAATAACAATTAATTAAATTTAAAAAATGGTGATTAATATCGCGTATTTCCTCCACGTGCTCTTATTAAAGTTTCTAACCGTCTAGGCATACTGAGAATTATGTTATCGATGGTCTCCTGGGATAGTCTCCGCCATTCCTCAACTACGGCGATTCGCAGTTCACCCACGTTGGCAGGAGCTGGAATTCTTGACTTAACTTTTCTTTTCAGCAAGGCCCAAACGTGCTCTATTGGGTTCATATCCGGTGATCTCGCCGGCCACTCCATAACAGTGATATTCATATCATTAAGATAAGCTTGAGTTGCCCGAGCGGTATGCGGCCGAGCATTATCCTGCATTAAAACAAAATTGGCACCGATATATGGGGCAAACGGTACGACATTTTCTTCTAAAACTTCTCCGATATAGCGATCCGCAGTCAGACTCCCTCTGTCAATCACTACCAAGTCTGTGCGAACTCCCAAACAAATGCCCGCCCAAACCATTATTGATCCACCACCGTATGCAACTGTAGTTTCAAAATTTGTCTGAATGTAACGTTCTCCTTTGCGTCTGTATATTCTTTGCCTGCCGTCAATTTGATTTAAGAGAATTTTGCACTCATCACTAAACAATACCTTACTCCATTGGTCCGCATTCCAAAGTCGATGTTCCTGAGCAAAAGTTAACCTGTTTCTACGATGATTTACCACAAGCCTTGGAGCCTTGGCGGGCACAAATGAACCCAAATCAGATTCTTCTAACCTTCTTCGTGCCATACGCTCACTTACGGTTACTCCCCGCACTGCTTCTAACTCATGTCGGGCTTGGACGGCCGTCAAACGGGGGTTCCTACGTACACGAAGCCGAATGAAACGATCATCCTTACTCGAAGTGCGTCTTTTTCTGCCTTGTCCTGCTCTTCTCACATAAGTGCCAGTCTCCCTGAATCGTTTGACACTGCGATGGACCGTTGAAATCGATCGACGAAGATGTCTGGCTATCAATCTGTATGTTAGACCAAATCTTCGCATTTCGAGTGCCCTGGCAATCTCCGTTGGGGCTAAGTCAGGCATAATTCAGTCCTCAACTCCAAAAAGATACAAGATTATTTTTTTTTTACAAAAAAACTATATTTGAATGAAAAATTTAAATAAAATTCAGAAGGGAGAAATACTCGAAGTTCGCTCTACGTAAGGTATATTCGAATAAAATTAAAACAATTGCATAAAATGTGATGTTCAATTGTTTTCCTAATTTGAAATTATTATTTTTTAAATTAAATGACGTATAAACCAGCCAGCAACCTTATATGATACTTATATCAAACCTTTTTTTTGTGTGTGATAATAACATGCCACTGTATAATATGTTCTAATGGCCATACTCGCAGATATTTAATGATAGCTTTACATTAATTTAATCAAGAGTTTGACAGTTAACTTGTGGAAGTTGTGTCATCTTCATTCAATTAAAGTTGAAGTAATACTTAAATCTATTTGAATTTGTGCGTAAACAGTGTAACGGACTAATGTTAGTAATTCTTTAGTCTATAATTATGTTATCTATTCATATTTCTGTCTGTCTGTCTGTCATTTACGCAAAGAATTTCCATAGAAAAAATAAAAAACAAATTTGTACAAAAATGGTTTATTCCACTTTATAAACACGTTTTATAGCTTTTATTAATTCCACGAATGGATCTTTCCAGCATTTTATGTTACGGTCGCCGGCTGCTGCCGCAGCACGTTCGCTGCGCTCGCTCGGCTCCGTGTTGTGGTCTAAGTTCTAACCTAACCTAACCTACTTTTGGACTTTCTGTATTGTGATTGTTTTGGTTTAGGCGGGGGGCTGCGCCCCCGAGCCCCCCTTTATTTTGTAACGGTCGCCGGCTGCTGCTGCAGTACGCTCGCTGCGCTCGCTCGGCTCCCGCTGTGTTGTGGTCTAAGTTCTAACCTAACCTAACCTAGTTTTGGACTTTCTGGATTGTGTTTGTTTTTGTTTTGGCGGGGGGCTGCGCCCCCCCGTCCCCCCACTTCGGTATCCGTGGTTAAGTAGGCCGTCTGTTAAGTCTTTTCATTAATAATGAAATGGGTATGGCATTTGAATGTTAGGGAGGGGGGAGGGAAGGGGAGAGGGGGGTACCTACCCGGCCTTAGCGATCTAACCTAACCCAATCAAGTCATATTGGGCCAACACGGAGTAATACATTGCTATTAATTACCTAAGAATTATATACTGATCTTATGCATTTCCTATAACACATAATAATATATAAAATAATAATACATCAATATCATCCATCCAAGTTGGCGGGTCGCGTTTCGTTTCACGTTTTTCACATAACACCTAACAATTACATTTGAAAAACTGTACTAAAGCATAAAAATTACGTTCCGTTTTGCATAATTGCAATAATATTTAAGATCTTTTGGATTTTTTGGATTTGAATTTTTCTGATCAGAAAAATTCGGACGCCCGCCGGGTAGTTACCACATCGAACACCTATCAGAAATTTCTGATAGGTGTGCGGGGTCTAGTACAAAATGTATAGAGATATCTATATGATCAGAAAAATTTCTGCCATCCGATCGACGGTGGACGTCAGACATGTCAGATACGTCAGAATCCTGATAGTATATTGTGGTCCATAACAAAACATAATAAGAGCAGAGTGCGTCCGGTGGGCGTCCGAATCGTTTTTATGGTATAATTAAAACTATTATTTATGTTCTTATATTATTTTGACCGCAGGGAATTTAGAATCGCGTGAGCGGAGACTAGTTAATAAATCGGACGTCATATTAAGTGGTTTTTATGCAATAATAATAATTCATTATATTATAATTACGTGTTTAGCTAATAACAGTTGCTATAGGCTCTTATGCTTAGACCTCCTCTACACGTTACGATAGAACTGCAAAGTTCGCTTTTAGCTACAAAAGTAATGTAAAAATTGATAGGGAAATGCAGGGGACTTAATGAAACCAACCAAGAAACATATCTATGTTTATACACATACAGTACTTTAAAAAAATCATGTACACTTTCCGTCAAAGCTGCAAACCCGCTCAAGGCGCTCATATAAAAGTGTTATTTTTCGAGTAGGTATGATAGAATTATTTTTGGGTTGGATTTTATAACGATTCGCCTGAATTTGAGAGTATTGGTGGTGTAGGGGGCTTAAGGGTCTTAATCCTCCCAAAGAAATTTTGGCTGCCGGAGTTGCGTCTAAATATTTACTGCGGCAGCAGCCGGCGACCGTAACATAAAATACTGGAAAGATCCATTCGAGGAATTAATAAAAGCTATAAAACGTGTTTATAAAGTGGAATAAACCATTTTTGTACAAATTTGTTTTTTATTTTTTCTATGGAAATTAAGCATTTCCGGCGGGTTTAAAATTATTGCGTGACGTATTTTAAAATTTTACCTTATTTTTCTGCCTGCGCATCTTTGCATAAGTAATAGGTTTTGTGCTTAGAAGATTCTTAATTGATTATTCCAAACCCATCTACATCTGCCACGGCCGAACTGTGCAGTTATACTTATCTTTGTCGTCGTTGTGTTATAGACAAAAAAATATTGCGATGACTATTAAATTTCTCAGTGATTAGTGAATAGACGTAACTTTTTTGTCAATAATTATTATTTAATATTATAAATTAAAAAAAAAAACTGTACAATTTATCAGTATAAACTATTCAATAAATTGATATCATGTTTTACAAGAAATTTCTTGCAGATGAGAACATTTTACACGAGTTCGAAAACTATAGTTGAAGACTAACACTAAGGCCGGCCATAGACGGACCGCAATTTGCAGTCGGAACCGACTGCAAAATGTGGTCGCCGCAAGGCGTTCTAAAGTTTTCATAGTAATAGTTGGGGAGGGGAAGAGGGGATTTCGGGATAAGATCGAGCGTGTCAGATTAAGCTTGTATAGGCTTCCGTCATGTGTCTAGTGGTATAGAAATCAGATTTCTCACGTGGTGGGTTAATTTTTTTTTATATATTGAAATGTCTTCGGATCTGTCAGATTAAGATAGGGGATGTTTAGTATACCCCAAAGAAGCTTCCATAATTATAAAGCACTGACGATTCAAAGGTCAGGTAAGCCTGTAGGGACATTTTAAAACATAAAAAAATAAAGCTTGATATTTTCCTAACTATAAGCTTCGCAGATATTTTACTTTGCACTAAACTAAATAATTTAGTCCTTGTTGTCTAAAATATACTTATAATTTACCAAAATAAGCAATTTTCTTAATATATTTTCTTTTTAAAAACATTAAAACAGCTGCAGTTTCTGAACCCACCGCTAAAATAAAAAACGCTCTTATTTTTTTTTAAATCAGTTTTACCTAATGTAAAAAAGCGCTCGAGTGACTACACAATTATTAGCACCTTCGCCTCCCCTACTATAAATTCATATCCGCAATACACGGACCGCTCGAGTAGTTCTTGAGCGATCGGTACCAACGTGACCGCTCTAGCTAGAGCAGTCGGCTTCCACAGCACAATTGAAATGCATCGCTCCGGGCACGTGTTTGAAAATATTTATTCATGGAACGATGGTTCGGGATGGGTCGAGCCACTCCAATAGAGATAAGTGAATATCTTAAAAACGCGCAGGCTATAGTTGGTTAAAACCAAACAGAAGATTAAAAGTTGATCGATATACTATGGGTTTAAAACACACCCCCACCAAAAAGAGGGGTGTTATAAGTTTGTCTTTCATTGGGCTAGAGTCGGCTAGACCACAGATCGTAATACGATTTGTATGAAAAAGACTTCTGATTTGTAATAATGCCCTGACCGTTTACGGCCGTAATAAAAATAATTTATAGGGCACACTCGCCAGTCTTGGTTAAAGTTAACCCTAAATAAAATATAAAGGTGCTCCCTCACCGAAAGCATTCACGTGTAATTAAACATTATAGATTCGACTTTGAGCATTCTATAGCAAGTTGACTTCACTGTCATGTAGCATTGATGTTAAAAGTTGTATCAAGATATTACACATTGTATCATTACGCGGTGCGCATTGTAATGCTCGGTTCTCCTCCCTCACTGATGTAATGCTCGACTCTGTAACGTTACATTACATGTGAATGATCCCGGGAGGGTGTAACACTGTGTTTACATTAAAAGTTGGCGCAAAAAGAACTTGAACCTGAAGCAATTACTGTTATAATAATCGTGTATTACTAAGTAGTAGCGCGCTATACCTTAAGGCGGGGATTAGTCTCAATCCAAAACGATAACCTTGCACACAACCAAAGACCAAGCGTATACGCATCGCAATAAGATTCGTTTTAGCTTAGCATAAAACTGTAGTTCTAGGGGCGGATCTTCCCTATTTTTCATGTTTTTTTAAAATATCTTTGGAAATAAATATTAAGAAACAAAATTGTTCGGTTCAGAAGATTTTAATATAGATTTACTAACAATTTATTCAAATAAAATGTATAATTAATAATTATCCTATTATATATTTATATCGTATTATATCCTATTATTATATTTTCATCGAAATATAAGTATTAAACTTATATTTCGATGAAAATATAGATTTTTGTCGGAGGTGAGTTTGTAAATTAATTACAATCAAAGTATTACGTTTTATTAAAATGTTTACGGTTTAAAGTCTTTTAAATATTGTGCTTTATATCTCATATTTTTTACATTTCGTTATTATATTGGAACTAGGTAAACCGTGAGTCACGGAATAACAAATTGGGGTTTATCCTCGCCGTAAAACCTTTTATTCTGTTATATTGTTCGGACGGACATGACAGATTGGCAAATCGTTCCTGACTATATTGGTCAATAGCTACATCCTTATTCCTCCCAATTACCTATGATCAAACCCAGCTGCTACCGGATAAAACCAGTTCGAGCCGAAATAAGCGCAAAGTACGATTGCTATTGACCTTTGACTGGAGACGGCTTTTATATCGCAAAATTATCATTGTCACATTCACAATATACGATAAATTATCTAAAGTTATGTAAATTACGAAGTTCATGACTCCGTCAAGAATACTGCAATACCTATTATAATTACAACTAGTCGTTCCGTGCGGCTTCGCCCGCGTAAATTAGATATTTCACAGACATATTAGTCCACAAAAATACCCAATGATTCTTGGGTCTTCTTGTTATATGTGCCAAATAACAAAAAAATTGCTCTAGTAGTTCGTCAGATAAGCCCTTTCAAATAATTTCCCCCATTTTTCCACATTTTCCTCTATTTGCTCGTATTAGTTTTAGCGTGATAAAATATAGCCTATATCCTTTCTAGATAAATGAAATATCTAGCACTGAAATAATTTTTCAAATCGGATAAGCAGTTCCTGGGATTAACGCTTCAAACAAACAAACTACTCCGCTTTATAATATTAGTATAGATATTTTGGAAGTACCTCTCGTTTGTGAGTGTAATATAAAAGTTTTGTTCAGAAACACTTGCTGCATAGGAATCAGGAAAAGCAAGCGGTCATTACCGCTTGCTTTTCCATTTAGGCACATTTGCCTAAATGGAAAATAATATTATGTTGTAAGTGCCTAAGTCTGTGCGCAGGATGTAGCATTCCCACTTTTACAGTCGTAACTTTGACGGATGATTTTTGTCGATTTAAGACGCTGACAACTGCCAATGACCTTGATCTCGCATCACTCTCGCACCACTGTCGATTTTCATGCCAGAGAGACAGAGATGTGAAGTGTTCACTCAGTAGCGTGGATACATTTTTTCGTTTGTAAGAGGAAAAAATAAATACTATGGGAAATCTAGATGTCAGAACCGAAATTTTTTGTAAAAGGTATCAAATAAACAAATTTTTAAAGCATAGATTGTATTATTACTTTAGTTAGAACTGTTTAAAGTTCCTGAAAGATGGGATTTTGGTATTTTTTTTCATCCAGTAGGAGTACATTATTTTATTATTTAAATTCGATAAGCTTTTCCAAATATAATCAAAAATCACATATATTTTTTTGGGCCAATCAATGAAATACATGCATCTAGAAAACTGCACAAAGATGTCGAATTGGCAGCTGTCTTCGCCTTAACTCCGAAATTCTTTTCCTCCAAGTCAAGAACAAAGCTTTGAATGGTTGGACCGTAGTCTATAGTCTATACCAGGGGTCCCCAATCTTTTTCAGCCTGCGGCGCAGTAATTACACGTCGCAAATATTTTGTCACGACGTCCTACTCTACCTTATACCTAGCTATTGCAAAAATATACAAAAATAAACACTTTGTTAGTGATTTAGGTTAAGCAGTTAAATGATAATTGATAAATATTGAATCATCTGCCTGCTTTGTATAATTAATATTGTAATTTAATTGAATAATATTTGTGGTTTCGGATATTGATGGAGTATCGATTCACGGCACCCCTCTTGCCTTTCCACGGCACACACTTTGGGAAACCCTGGTGTATACAGTCATACAAAAGGTAATTAACATATGAAGTAGGTATATTTATTTCAGAAATACAAGAGATTTACTTAAAACATGCCCGGTGACCTTAAACATTATCCAACGGGAAGTTGTGACCTAAAACATTTCACGGCAAGGACATGTTGATATTTATTAGGATAAACTTTCATATGCATTTATACTGAAACCAGTATATAAAATACATAATATTAAATTTTAGTTTAGTTAATGATCCAGAAAATACAAAAAACATATTTTTTTTTGAGCACGGTCGTGTGCAAAGTCTCCTTCTGGGCCTGTATAATAGAGATAGAAAGGTACTTGGATGATCACCAAAATGTAAGAGTAAAGAGAACCTGATAAAATGGTTCTTGATTGTGATGTAGTTTTAGGAACTCCGCGCTGGGTCTCTACCGCATTGTAGAGTTGGGACTAAAAGTGCCCTAACGTCAAAAGCTTGGTTCTGGATTTAATAAGTTTTGGATATTTTATGCATATATTATATTTATACGTATCTTGGTAGCATTTTGCATGGATTTGTTTCAATAAGCCGATAGCATAATTACCAATACAACATGATACATATTTACGGATGTACGTCGGCGACCATGACATGTACCGTATCACAGTATTTGAAGTAGGAAACGAGCAATTATATTGTTTATTATGACTATTTTTATCTTGATGTTTGGGCCTCACTTCCGTTTGGTTACAGTTCGCGCAAAATATATCGCCTCACCTTGAAATATCGGTAAAGGAATAATAATTTTATCAAGTAGATAATATGATTCTTCACTTGGCTTCGAGTAACTGAACCAGTGGAAAGGAAAATAAGTATTATATTGTATTTTTAACCGACTTCCAAAAAGGAGGAGGTTATATGCTCGTCTGTATATTTTTTTTTTGTATGTTCAACCATAAGTTCGCTGTTTGTGGACCGATTTTCATGATTCTTTTATTGTTGTACAGGGTTGAATCCGAATTTAGTACCATATTCACAAAAGTGGTGATCTGATGATGGGATCCATGAGGAATCGAGGGGACTCCTTGAAATTTGTATGGAAACATATAGTGATTTCAATTTTTTCTGAAGCATTCAAGGTAAATACTACCAAAAAGTAAGACTTTGCATCAGGTTATACCCTGGATCCGAAGGTACCGAGCAGAACTTTTGAATCCTTATAGATACAGATTCGGGGATTTCGGCGTTGTTTAAACAGCTGAAAGCATAAGCCAATATATCAATTTGATTAATCATCATCATCACAACTTTAACTATGCCATGCATCATCACATTATGACCCAATCACTTGTACGTGATATTTTGCATCGAAGCATATGTTTTTGATGATGATTACGCTGTTTGTGGACCGATTTTCAAAATTCTTGTGTTGTTGTATAGGATATAATCTTAATTTTGTATAACAATTACGAAAGTGGTGATGTAATGATGGGATCTATGAGCAATCGAGGGAAATTCTTGAAATTTATCAAAACACTCATACTGGTTAAAATGTTGTTTCTAGTAAGTTAAACATAAGTTACGAATAAGAGTTAACATCTAATATTCAGGCAATTGAAGTTATTTTAAATACGAAATAATTAATTTAAAATCACCGGAAAACTGTTTGATTACAATCCATCACTTCGTTATACTACAATCTCGCGGTGTTTACAATCTTACGGTGACATATACATATTATAAAATCGTAGGAAAGTCAATTCTGTACATTGAATATTTTTGAAAAATAATACTTGGGACGTAATCTACTATGCTCACGCGGACGAAGTCGCGGGCGCCAGCTAGTTATGAATAAACCCAGAAAAAATTGGTTATTTGGTAAAATTATAAAATAGTCTGAGGTTTGCAGTCAAAATAGCTTTTTTTATTCTCTGAGACTTACACTCCATTCTTTTGACATTGTTTAATCTTTTTACATTATCTTGGGAGGTCTTTCTTTACTTGTCACAGTCTATTGTCCAGTGCGATATGACGACTCTTTAAAAAATCTCATTTTTACACCCCGTTTCAACTATAATTTCTGTTTAGTAATCTCTGTACTTTTTGAGTAAACTGTATCAAAAATACAAATAAAAATTATTTACAACTACTTTTACCCATATTACATATCGGCAGCATTTTACGGTAACGCCGTTCTTTTAGGGATGAAAAGTAGCTTATGTAATAATACAGAACCTAAACCACTACCATGCAATTACTTACAAAAGAAAATAAAGATAAAAGGTTTTTACCACGATAGAAGTTATTATTAATATATATTTAATAATAATAATAATATCTATGGACGATTCATACCACGTCAGTCTGGCCCCTGTGCTAAGCACCTGAAGGCAAGTCCTCCAGGTACACAACGAAAATATATTTAATACTTTTATATTATACTGTATATATTTAAGATTTTAATTATATCATATACATATTTAATACACATCCAGACCCGGGAACATTGAAAAACTTGTTCCGTCGGCGGGATTTGAAACCGCGACCCCCGGCTTGAGCTGCCACACACTCAAACAATTGAGCCACAGACAAGAGGTCGTCGTTTTTGTTTTATTATTGTACTAGCTGTTGCCCGCGACTTCGTCCGCGTTAGCATAGTAGATCAAATTACGCATCCCAAGTATTATTTATTGTACAAAAATATTAAATATACAGAATTGACATTCCTACGATTTTATTACATATTATAGATGTTCCGCGCGGCTTCGCTTGCGTAATTTAGGAATTTCACGCAACCGTATATTTTACCACAAAAAATAGCCTGTCTTTCTTTTATATTTCTTTTATATTCTATTCTTCATGTTTGCCAAATAACATAAAAATTGCTCCAGCAGTTCTTAAGATAATAAGCAATTTCATATAATTTCCCCCGTTTTTTCCACATGTTTCTCTATTTCTTCGCTCCAATTAGTTTTAGCGTGATAAAATATAGCCTATAGCCTTTCTCAATAAATGGGCTATCTAATATTGAAATATTTTTTTTAAATCGGACCAGTAGTTCCTGAGATTAGCGCGTTCAAATAAGCCCTTTCATATAATTTCCCCTGTTTTTTCCACATATTCCTCTATTTCTTCGCTCCTGTTAGTCTTAGCGTGATAAAATATAGCCTATAGCCTTTCTAGATCAATAGGCTATTTAACACTGAAAGAATTTTTCAAATCGGACTAGTAGTTCCTGAGATTAGCGCGTTCAAATAAGCCCTTTCATATAATTTCCCCCGTTTTTCCACATTTTCTTCTATTTCTTCGCTCCTATTAGTCTTAGCGTGATAAAATATAGCTTATAGCCTTCCTCGATAAATGGGCTATCCAACAGTAAAAGAATTTTTCAAATCGGACCAGTAGTTCCTGAGATTAGCGCGTTCAAACAAACAATGAAACAAACAAACTCTTCCCAATTATAATATTAGTATAGATAAAATTTCCTCCATAAGATTAATTTTAGAAAGGTTCCATGGATTCTAATTAATTTCATTATTAACTTTCTATAATTCTATAATTAATCATTATATTTAAGGTTATGTCTATGTAAAGGCACACCCGTGCTCCAAAGATTGTTTTCAAAAACAACCTATCAAATTTATGTCGTATGTATAGGCTTCAAAGTTGAAAGTTCCTTGAATTATTAACACAATAACAATATTATACACTTTGAAATGTAGAGCAGACAGTCACGTGTATAAAAACCGTGTATGACATAGATACACGATGTCAATAATTACATCTTCATTCTTCAGTTTATTTATAAGCATAATATCAAGCGGCCACTCCACATTGACCCATAGACCATGATGGACAAATGTAGTTGACTAGATGACGTCCGCAACTCCATTGCGCCAAAATTCGTTTATAGCGTGGAAACCGTATATTTTCCGGGATAAGGCTGCGTTTCCACCAGAGTTGTGTTGCGAGTCGCTTCATTGACGTGAGCTTGCCATGACGTCGCTCAGCGCGGCGATTAAAAACACATTCCTCGCAAGTCGCAACACATCTCTAGTGAAAACGCAGCCTATGTCCTTTCTCGGGAGTCGGGACTCAAAGTATCTCCATGCCAAATTTCAGCAAAATCGGTTCGGCGGTTTGCACGTGAAGAGGTAACAGACAGACAGATAGACACGCTTTCGCATTTATAATATTAGTATGGAAGTATGGATTACAAACGTGTAGCTTCGCTACTCTACATATTCGTTTATAATTGAAGACATGAGTGGAAGAATGCAGTTAAAAATTGCCGTTTTTTTGCACAAAATATGCTTTAGGTCCTGAGAAATGATTTTAAATAAAAAAATGTGGGTTCTATATTGTAGTTATAGCCATATTATGATGAAGTATGTTAGTTTTAAGGTTTGTTCAAATTATATAAATGGAAAAAAATGAGTAACTGCTTTTATATTCGGTTCATCCACTCATGTCTCCAAATATAGGCGCTTACAAACGTGTAGTTATATTGTCCATGATTGTTGATTGTGCGTGCTATAGACAGCTTTGCAATCATCATGGCGATCATGTCCACAGCCCAAGCCACGAGAAAAGTAACAAAATTTATTTTGAGATTAAAATATAAGAGGCAAGAGTAGAAAAGTATTATTTTCTATTGTGAGTTATTAGGCTATTACTTGGGGCAAGTTGTCATGCATTTGGCAGCATTCTTTTGATAAGTGTAAAACCATTTTGCAAGCCTACTTTTGAAGTATTTGATTTCTCAGTTTCTAAGATAATTTGAGAGCTATTAACAAAATGGTTTTACTGTATATTTATTAAGATATATAAGGACGTAAATGAAAGAAGTGATTAACTAAATCAGTGTAATGTTCATACACATTATACATCTGACTCCCAAAACTAATGGCTACAAATGACCCTGGCTGACGTCAATCGGTCGTGGGTTCCAGTCCCGACTCAATCTGTGAACAAGAAAATAATTTACATTAATTTATATTCAATTTCATGATATTCTTTTTTTATAATAGAGGCAACTACGCCAAAATGTTATAAATCTGATGTATACTTTGCGTTTTTATAGCAAAAACTTTGTTCAAAATATGTAGAGATTGATTAAGATGTGATGTGCGTTTTCTTTATTGAAAGTATTTAGAGACTCGTTTTTATTCAGAATACTAACAAAGTTTGTTTATAGAACGCAATAAAACTTTTGTATACTACAGTGCTATGATTTTTTTAAACAGTTAATAGTAGAACAACTAGAGGAAACTCAGAAATGTCTCTACTTTTTGAAGTTGGAAAAGCTCGCTTTTCTATTCGTAATTCGTATATTGTTTTGATTAGTATAATTGATTGTATATTCATAACAAAGTTCAAGTTATAGTTCTTAATACAGCTTCCTTTGTAAAAATTGTTAATATTTCCACATAATTATTATCATGATCGAATAATAATGCTACTTATTTAATGGACATACGCGTTTTATTATTCTGTGTAAACTTATTCATGGTAATTATTAATTAATTTATTTCTTGTGTTATTAAGATGTTCTCAAAATATTAATCTAATATGAACAATTTTTTGTTTTGTTCGAGTAGATTTAAGCACATTTTTGGAATATACTATAAAACATTTTTTGTGTGCATATTGAAATATATTTATATATTGTAAATGAAAATTAATATTTAAAATTTCTGTATGCTTACAGAGCGGAAACTTTTCCATATTCATTATTTTAAAAAGTCGGTTCTAATCCAAGATGTACAAATTGTATTAAGTCGCAAAGACAGTTATGAATACACAATCATTCTAACTCTTACACTAAAATATTGGATAGTAAGAGATACAAACCTTTAACAGAATGGGACTCCGCAGTAATTTTGTCACAAGCACAACACAACACAGTTCGTTCATCTTTTGAGGTTTCTCTGGGTACATTCGATGGACGATGCGGAGGACATGGTGGAGGCGTTGCTGACACTCTTGGTCAGGTTGCTCTTCTTCCTGAAGCTCAGCCTAGCCCCGCCCTTGATGAAGCGGTCCAGGGTCTGCATGAGCGCGGAATGCTTTCTCTCAAACGGGTTAGTATACATCTTGGATAGCGTGCGATCACTGTAAGCGCGAGATGAGTTGTGAGTCCGGCCGGCGCGGTCGTGTAGTTATAAGCTGCGCGTGCGCGTCATCAGCCTCTAATGCGTCACAGCCTCTGGGTTGCGGTCCTAATGCATCTTGTTTACCGGGTCAGGTGTGACGCTGGGTCGTTAATACCCTAGCCTGATGAGGATGTTTACGGTTTCAAAAATTTCTCGTGCGACGTTCTTGAACTCCACGTAATCTGATTTACATGTTTTGTTCACCTATCGTCCTTCTAGTCGGGGATTATTTTGTATCTCGTGATGTAACTTATTGTACTTTAAAGTACTTTTAATGTGTTTGTTGCTTGTAAGGTAGAACTTTCCAATCTGTTTTAATTACGCTTATCTCAGATCGTAAGTGCTTATACTGTAATTACTAACCAACAGAAAAAAAAAACACAAGTTGAAATTTTTCAAAAAAAATAGAAACATTTTCTACTGACAGTTCACAGTCATTAAAATATATCTTAATCACATTCTGGAAATATTAAGTGCTTAGAAACAATACGGTATTTTAAAGTCACCTTAATTTTTCGAAGGTGTCGGTGGTAACGAACAAAAAATTACAAATTTGACGGCAACTCCTTTGATCCTAAGCTGCACATTGCACACAAGTCACAACAATACAAGCGTTATTGTATTTTCGAAAATTACAGAAAAAAATACTAAGATACGTCTTAATAATAGTTTACAAAACACGCTTTTTTAAATTAAAAAATTACTGCATTGTCATTTTCTTTCGTGTAAGTATGCAAAGTATCAAATTAATTAGACTACTTGAGATAGGTAAAAACCGTGCTCAAACATTCCGTTACATACATACAGACCAAGCTAAAGCACTAATATATAAAACTTAAAAGCTGTTGGAAACATAGGTTTACTAGATAAATAGCCATTAGGTTAAGGAGGAATGATTTTAAAAACACGCTGCTATTGATGGAACCATCTTTCAATATCATCTCTATGTCTGCACACGATATCAAATTTTTAAAATATTGGTTTAAAAATAGTCACGAACCTTGTAATACACGGGTATGTACACATTGTGTATAAAAAAAATTATAGTAGTAGTAGTCAGTTGTATAGTTAGTTATACTTACCTGAGTTTTAATAATTTATACGAAAATAATAAAAAATAATAATATTTTTAGTATGTAATTAGTTAAGCTCATTTAGTTTATTGACACTGAGTATAATTATATTTTAATGACACATCGTTATCTCATATACAAGTTGTATATATGTATATTAATGTTTTATAGAAGAACCAATTTTCTATATAACTTATATTATACCTCTATAGTCTATACCTTATTCATTAAAATAAAGTCAACACAGTCAGACTTTTTAAACAAATTCTATTACAAGCAAATTAGCTACATTCATTACAAAAATACCAAGGTTTTAAATTTAATATTCTCTTTTAAAATGAAAGAAACGACTAGAAAATATTTATTTTTACATAAAAGTTCCATCTTTTTTGCGTATGTCAATGTGATTGTCTGATCCGTCTTCGAATGATATAAGTGTCTATTGTTCTGACTTTTTTGCTATTTGTTAAGTTCTACATAAAAAGTTAACGGTTTTATTATTAAGTTATAATTCGTTACTTACTTAGTATGCTGTAATAATATTTAATTGTTTTGTAATTTTCTTTTATAATCTATTCTTCACGCAAATATAATTAACTTTAATATAAAGTATTGAACATTCAAGCTATACAGGGGTTAACAAAATATTATAAGCTGCAGATATTTTGTGTGTATGGTCCACTGATTGCATAAAGGCATAAAGGACAAAAAATACATTTACAGCAGAACTATCTAAAACATTATTTACCTACCTAAAAACAATATTTCCTACGTAACAATATGAGTGTTCACGTTTTGAAAAATGAGTAAACAAATATTTCAAAGTTTCAAATTTTTCCATTGGGCCGGAATTGGTTACTTTCCAATTCCGTGGGGATTCCTGCAAGGTATGCGCGCGAGCTGCGTAGTTTTGAAAATCGAACCATATTTTTAAAAATTCCACTGTGTTATGACTCATGACAACTTTCCATAATGTAATTCAGTAACTAATTGAAGCACAAAGTTATAACTTATAAGTTATAACAAAGGTCTAGGATTCTGAATAGAATGGTCATTTTGGTGATAAGTTTGGGCTAGGGTTAAAGTGACTAATTTTCTGACATATTGTTTAATATTATATTGTTATGTAGATTTTACCAGACCACAGTTCAGCTGAACCACAAGTTTGTTTATTTTCCTCTTTCATTCGGAATATTACACTAAAAATGAACAAACATAAAATAAAACTAAGTTTTTCTAACTAACTTTTTCGATAAAGGGGTTTTCAAATTACAACGCAAAAAGGTTGTTGGGTATAGGCTCTTACGTCACGTAGTCAATATTTTCTAGGAAGTACGTGTCACGTTATAAACATTTGTCACTGTATATTTTTATGGTACGTCATGAAAAAGGGCGCGGCGGAAAAAATATAAAAGTACTAGATGTCCCGCGCGGCTTCGCCCGCGTAATTTAGGAATGTCACGGAAACCGTACATTATTCCGCAAAAAAAGAAACCTATGTCGTTTCACGTGGTCTATTCTTCATGTGTGCGAAATAACATAAAAATTGCTCCAGTACGTACAAATAAGCCCTTTTAAATAATTTCCCCCGTTTTTTCCACACTTTCCTCTATTTATTCGCTCCTATTAGTCTTAGCATGATAAAAAATAGCCTATAGCCTTCCTAGATAAATGGGCTATCTAATACTGAAAGAATTTTTCAAATCAGACCAGTATTTCCTGAGATTAGCGCGTTAAAACAAACAAACAAAATCTTCCGCTTTATAATATTATAGTAAAGATTCACGCAGTACAGGTACGTGGTCTTATTTATTTATATTGCTGGCAAAATATAAATAATGTACTAGCTCATAGCTGCTTCGGCAGTTTTTTTTGCCATCTGTGGTGTGGAAATATGCTTGAGACCACTATTATCATTTCAGATTCGTCGATCTTGTAGTTAATTAGATTTAGACAGAACAGATTCAGGACTATGCTTTAATTATGCTACAATGCTATATCGAGGATAATAATGATAATAATAATAATAATATCTATGGACGCTTCACACCACGTCAGTCTGGCCCCGTGGTAAGTACCTGAAGGACTTGTGTTACAGGTACCAGACAACGGAAATATATTTAATACTTTTATACTATACATATATTTAAGATTTTTATTATATCAAACACATATTTAATACACATCCATGACCCAGGAACTTTATAAACTTTTTGTTCCGTCGGCGGGACTCGAACCCGCGACCTCCGGCTTGAGCTACCAACGTGCTCACCATTGCGTCACGGAGGTCGTCAATAACTAATATATTTTGGGCGATTCTTAGACTCACAGGGTAAGCACACAAAGTTTCATCGCAATCGATCCAGCCGTTCCGTTGTTTTGCTACAATCTGCTACAATACAACAACATACAACAAACATCGCGACACGAGAATTTTGTATGTTATATTATAAGCGTATTGTATTTATCGGTTCTAAACATAAACAAACAAACATGATACAGTTATGTAAATGCATCAAAAATAAGGGAATAATTGTAGCGGATAATAATTGGTCTCGAGTCACATAAAAACATGGGATTTCCAGCGACGTCAGAAATATTATAATTCGAAATTAACTTAAGTGTTTGGCTTATTTCTTATATGATCATAATCTAAATCAAATAAATTATGAAACGAGTATTTAAAATTACTTTTATAATATATTATTTTTATTAAATATATTAAGAAGAAAAACTTATTTTTATAGACATGGCGTATTTCACTTAATATCTTAAGTCTGAAGATAAAACAGTTATATTTTATCATTAAGAAGTTTATTATTTGAGTTGTTTAAAATACTTTTAAATGGGCAATAGGTAGAAGTTATGATTAAAAGTGGAACGATTTCCTTATAAAATCAGACGCAAAACGAGCAATAAATAAGCAATAAAATACAAGTAATTTATTAATGTACAAATAACATTTTTTTGATGTAGTTACGAGTAGTTTAAAAAATATTATTTGATCGAGATTCTTGGACCCAGGATACGAATAAATCTTTATTTCGCCTTAGTATTAAAAAAAATCTTTACTTATATCGAAAATGTTTTGTGTTATTCTGTGGTGTTATTGATTGAAGCTCAATCGCTTTATCAATCATTTTGTATCCAAGAAATGTTCTGACAAACTGATACTTATAAAGCAATTGATGGGACCGCGGCGTTGGAACATGAACTCCATGAATTATTATGGCCGGTATATTCCAATCCAGCTACCCAATCCAGAGCTGGGTTTCTGCTGGATTACTATTAGAATAATGTTAACAGGCATTGGAATGCACTTAAATACAGTTAAGTGCTGGGTTTAATACTAGATTGGAGTAATGTAAACCGGCCTTTAATCGTATTACAAAATAGGAAGAAGAGCCATGAATTTAAGACATCAATGCTGTGTCGTAGGTTACACGTTCAGTTTTTCATCAATCTGATCCATCAATCTGGTAAAAATTGACGCGAAACTGAACGTCTAAGGGCCGGGATACAAAAACACGGCATGACGACGTCGTACGGCGTCGTACAGCGCCGTACGGCGCCGTGCGGACGCGCGTCGTAAAAAACCCACGGCACGGCGCCGCACGGCGTCGTACGACGTCGTACGGCGCCGTGCCGTGAGTTTTTTACGACGCGCGTCCGCACGGTGCCGTACGACGTCGTGCCGTAGAAACTCATCTTGAATTTCTACGTGAGTTTCTACGGCACGACGTCGTACGACGCCGTACGGCGCCGCGCCGTGCCGTGGGTTTTTTACGACGCGCGTCCGCACGGTGCCGTACGACGTCGTGCCGTAGAAACTCATCTTGAATTTCTACGTGAGTTTCTACGGCACGACGTCGTACGACGCCGTACGGCGCCGCACCGTGCCGTGGGATTTTTACGACGCGCGCCCGCACGGCGCCGTACGGCGCCGTACGACGCCGTACGACGTCGTGCCGTGTTTTTGTGTTCCGGCTCTAAGTTCTAACCCACGGATTGATGGACTGACAATTTTTTAATATGTACTTTTTATAGCCATTAACCTGGCGTCAATCTCAGATTGTTGCCAGATTTATGAGAAATTGAACGTGAAATCTACGACTTTAGATTTTTTTCTGTTATCTAGCTTTCACAATTCTCAATGTCCGTTAAATGAATATTTTACAAGTCAAATAACATCTTTTACGACGTGAAACATGTGAGGCCTTATCTAAAATACGATCGCATACAATGTCGGCGGTCTCGTGGTCTATAACAGGATAATTCGAAAATTCTCAGGACTAATGCAGAAAAGCACGTTGCTCACAATGTGCATACAATAATTATTATGCTATAACTGAGCTACGTTGTGTAGAAAAAAGTGCTTAGTTGTGCGCGTATTACATAATACTTCATTACTAATTATAGTATTTAAAGCTAAAGAGTACATAATATGCTGTTAGTTTGTTTGTTTGAAGGCACTAATCTCAGAAACAACTGGTTCGAATTAAAAATATATTTTTGTGTTGGATAGTTTTATCGAGGAAGGCTTTAGGTTATATGACATTACGCTGCGATCAATAAGATGGAAGAATCAGAGGAAAATGTTGAAAAACGGGGAAAAATATTTGAAAGTATCTCTCTCACTACTGCACCGATTTTTATGATATTTGGCACAGGTATAGAGTAGACCACAAAGAAGGACCAGGCTACTTTTTTTGCGGGTTCCGCGAAATTACTTATTTACACGGCCGGAGCCACGCGGAACGTTAGTATAATAAAATAGCCCAACAATGTACGTACCTATCTTAAAGTGCTTGGGTATGTACAAACAAATTTTCAAAACAAAACAAACGTAAACGTAAGTACAAACGAATTTTCTCTCCTATTCAGATAATGTAAGTGTTGCATAAAACACTTCGTCGCTTTGCACCCAAGTTCTCGACTTATGCTACGTAAATTTTCCGATATAAAGTAATATTATAGGTATTACAACTATTTAGATTTGCTCCTATTTTGTACAAATACAATAATATATTATACATTATAATATGATTACGTGACGTAAATTGACGTGGAATTCAAACGTAATGAACGTACTGGGGTAAGTTGACGTGGTTTAATGGTTAGGTTGGGACCAGTGACGACGTAGAGCGGCGTAGCAAAGCGTAGACGCTCGTAGAGCAACGTAGACGTTGTTGATTCGCAAATATTACGTCATTTATTGTTATTAAATAAAGGCAGAAAACTAGCTTACGATTAATCTTCATAATATTGTGAATTGTCATAGCTATATTAAACTGACATACAAATAAAATTACTTCTTAGCTGTAGTACATACTAAGGGAGGCCATTTATTGGTCGTATTAAATAGTACATTACGCACCTAGGGCAGGAAAATAAGAAATGTCTCAGATCACATGTAATTGTTGGCCGAGGCGAAGGCGGGCGTTTTCAGCTTCAACTTTCTTGCCGCTGCGCTTACCGATGCTGCCGTTTTCCGCCTCCGTCGATGAGAAAAATAGTATACGCACCATGGGCAGTAAATAAGAAAGCCTCAGATCACGTGTTTGTTTGTTTGACATTTCTTATTTTCCTGCCCTAGGTGCTTAATGTACTATAGCAAGTATAAGGGCCATTCGTAAATAAACTTTAATACATTATGTGAACATTACCGTAGGCTCTTTTCTGAGGCAAACATGTATTTGTTTGAAACTTTGATAATTTAAATTCTTATAACAAATATTTCTTTGAAGTACCTATCAAGTAAACCACATCATTCCACAATTTTAATATTATATTCTACGAATAATAGAAACGAAGGAAGAGTAACTCCGTCAAAAAACATGCTCCAAAATACTTATCAAAAAAGTGTACCTTAGGTACACATTTCAATAGGTATTTGCAATATTTAGGTGGCCTTGAGCGGTATAAAGGCTGACGTTACATGACAGTTCGAAAGGAACCAAATTTTAAACGGTAATATTATGGGAGTTACGTTTCCTTAGTTTTTATTATTCGTAGATTATATTATACAGTAGAGTACCTACCGGGCTCTTTGAATTCAACTTACACATAAGAGATCAACTACGATAATATGGCGCGCCCTCCAAATGACTGTTTCAATGTATGTAGTCACATCCTTATGAAAGAATTTGTATGTAGTAAGTATTCAACCAATCACAGTACACATAATATTTCAGTTAATGTCACTTATTACCAAGATTTGTTGGTCAACTAATCATGACTAGCCTACCGCGCAAGACAACGCACTTCAAATGTTTTGACAACGGACTTCAAACGTTTTGAATTTTGGAGGGGCGCGCCATGTTATCGTAGAGATCAACTACGATAACTTGGATAGTAGGCTAGTTATGATTAGTTGACCAACAAAACTGAAATATTACGTTTAGTGTGATTGGTTGAATATTTACTACATACAAACTCTTTCATAAGGATGTGACTACACACATTGAAACAGTCATTTGGAGGGGCGCGCCAAGTTATCGTAGTTGATCTCTAGTTGATCTTTACAAAGCGCCGAAGATGTAACCCTACAACGATATAATTTTAAATTTAAAGTTATATTTTATGAATATGGTCTACTATACTCTATTTACATTGTGCGAATTAGTTTTAATTATTATTCATCTCGACACTACCTACTCTTCAAAACTTTAGTAATTAAGACGTAATAAAATAACTTAGCTAAGAATATTCAGTAAAATACTCAGGATTATCTGATCTGTAACATTTACGCTTCTATGGATTCTGTGGATTTAATTAGTGTTGTTAAATTAATGAAAAGAAAATGAAATATATGAGTGAAATCGTAAACACTATAATTATATTATAGTGTCGAATCGTCAACTTTCTAATAATCCTTCAAGCCCCGTACGAGCACGACAACATTAAAATACAATAGCATTTCCAACAATCCGCGATCAAAGGATTAAGATATGGGTAGTATTTAATCGAGTGACTGTAAATTACAGTTTTAAGTGTCTAAATTAATAAATTTGGGTTACAGAATTACTATTTGAGCGACTGACTGTGAGTGACGAGAAATTAACAGAACAGCAATTTACAAATTATTTATTTGAGTTACTTAAAATTAAAAATGAGCAGCTCCATAATATTTGAGCGACCTAATATCTGTTTGAGTGTGAACATTACGTCCTGCATTTTTTTCAATATTTGGCAAATGTATTTTTTATACTGAGCGGCATTTTATCTTAAATGAAGTATTTCAAATATAAAAACCACTGTGAAAAAACCACTTTGAAAAATACACTAATAAGCAGAGTATAATTAGCTCACATTTGATGAAACACTGTTACTCAAGGATCCCTATAACAATTTTTGAAGTGAAAACTTATTTAGCGGCGTTGAGCACTTTTGTGGGATGGGTAAAAACTGTGAAACTCGCGTCAGATTCTCGTGCTGATCGAAAAACCTTGGAAAAACCGTAAGACGGTTGGAGTCTGGAGAGTAGTGTTTTGTGTCGAACTCGAACTCGAACTCGAATTGATTGTAAGGGTTTCGATTAATTAATAAAATCGATTTTTTAAAAATCGATTTTTATAAAAAATCGGTTAAAAATTTAATCGATTGTAGGGGTTTCGATTAATTAAAAAAATAAATTTTTTAATAATCGATTTTCATAAAAAATGGGTTAAAAAAATGCACAACGTTAATAATCAAGTTTTCACTTCTGCCGGCACTCCCGGAGTGCAACCCGTCTTTTTTTTAATTCTTTTTTTTTATTTTATTGACTCACCAACAAAACAGCATTTGTGACATTTTAAAGTACATAAAATTTGTTTATAGATAAAATGAGTTCTAATTACAGGTGAAGTTCAGCGTATGCGACAAGAATTAGACGAGATGAAAAGTAGTGAATATGGTGATAAATGATAATGATAAAATCTGTGAAAAATCTCGAAAGTGGTAGCTAACAGAGATAGTAAGGATTTCATATTTTGATTTGATGATCCCAATATATATATATATTGTTCTATTTGTGGGAACTTAAATTATATAACGGTAAAAGATTAAAATAATGCCCAACGATTTATTGCACACTCAGGAGCCCCCCCCCCCCCTCCCGTTTTGGAGCTACTCACCTTTGAAATTTTCGTAATTTTGAAGTTCGGTCATCTGTTCTCGTGTGTATACGAAGTCGACGGAGCCCCGCTACGAGGAGCTCCTTCTTCTGGGTGGTTCACAAAAAAATAACCACGATGACTAAGGCGGGACCCGTCTTAGCCATCTAACCTAACCCAAAAAAGTCGTATTGTGCCAACACGGAGTTCATTAGACTTAGACTTTAGACATGACCAATATTATAGTAAAACGATGATGAAAATTATTATGACTGCAATGATTCGTCGCCCCGCCCTCATTCGAATTCACGCGCATTTAACAATCTGTAATTTAATTTTAAAACACGTATCAAAATATAAAATATAAAGCCTCAAATGGAATATCAATAACCAATAATCATTAATAAAGCAGCTCACAAAAGTTTGCTCAAACTGAACTTTTTAGTAATTCGTAATGTATAACCTCACTTATAAAAATTGAATCTATCTTTAATATTGAAGTTGCCCGCTTTGTATTTCCAGTCGCTCACTTAGTAATACAGTCGCTCGGATAGAATAATTTAAATATCTAAGATAGATTTATCACAATCCACTTTTTGTAAGCTCGTTCTGGATTTTTGTATAAATCAATATTAGTCGTTAGTTTAGTTTATTTTTCGCTTACTCAAATTCATACCGCTCATGCTATTAAAAGAGTATGTTCATCATCAGTCGCAAAGTAAGTTTTTATTCGCTCGTTTTATTATTTCCCTTAAGATATTAGTACACGAGTCTTAGGGCCTGTTTTATCGCTTTCTGATAAAGTGCCGAATAGGCTATTAACTGCTTTTTTGACAGATTCTCCATACTTCACCTGTCAAGTTAAGTGGTGGATAGCCTATTCAGCACTTATCAGGAAGTGGTGAAACAGCCCCTTAACCTAATTTGTATTTGTTTTTTTATAATAACTCACTGCTGTGACTTTGTTGCTTCGAAATTCGGTAAAAAATAGTGTGTAATCCAATGTAGAATGAAGGTCAATTAAGTTCGTACTTACCGCTATAGATGCTTTAAAACTTCAGAAGCCTTATAATCCCCTGATTAAGACTTCTAAAGTTTTTAAAGCTTCTATAGCGGTGACATAATGAATACGAGAAGCATCATTATGTGACTCACAGTTCTACAAGGATTAAAACCACAGTGTTCTGGGATTAAAACAATATGTGATGTGGATATTATTATCATGTAATTTGCGAAAGATCGGTCACTAAAAATGACATCAGCGATAATTCATACTTCGCCCACTACTCCAGTCAATCGAGTCCTCAGATCGAGTTAGACTTTAACTGCGCATAACGAGAAAATTTTGTCTACATGTTTTCTCGATGTTTGATGGTTTGTCTCTTCATCTCTATTGACCCTAACATGACATACATTTTTTCTCGTGTAGATCTGTCGTCAAAATCTATAGACATAATGTCAAAAATGATTTTGATAATATGTCGATATCGACGATATAACTACACTCGAGAGTGAGATATCTCGTTGTAAGCGCATGCTAGCCAGGCTGGAATTAATTAAAGTCTAATTTTTTAGCACCTGTGTTTAGGGTGGATCATAAAATGCTTAAATTTAAGAACACCACCAAATCTAACTGGTGCGTTAGCCGCCATACTGTTTGAAGGTCGAACCTATGTTTAGCCATATCTTCTTTATTTCTTTACAAAAATTATTAGGACGAAAGTTGTTGAAAATTTGATTTTCTACAACTTTGATCCTCATAATTTTTATCTTACAGTCAATATTTAACCCATCAAGCCCCATAAGGACACCGGTGACCGCGATAACAATAGAATAATAATAGATTTCCAAGAATCTGCGATCGAAGGATTAGGAAATAAAGTTGCAAAAAAAATTCAAAGTATAATTTTGTCTGTATGAACTCTATCTCAATTATTATCAAATCATCGCACAGTTTTTTTAAAGTGCGGCTATCTTCTTATCTTCTTATATCTTATAAGATCAAATGTGTTAGTCGCGCTAAAACTCGATAACGGCTGGACTGATTTGGCTAATTTTAGTCTTAAAATGATCGTGGAAGTCCAGGGAAGGTTTATAAGTGACACGAAGTTCACAGGGACATCTAGTATAATATAAAATTCTCGTGTCACAATGTTAATAGTTACCGTATGCATATTCAATAGTAGGTCTAAGAATCGGCTACTGGGTCCTTTTTATATTGATAAGTGCATTTGTTGAATAAAATATAATAGTAAATTATTACAACTCGAGACTGACGGCGAACATTGTTTGTGCGACGGGATAGTGATGGACGTTGCCATGGTGACATACTTATTTGGTAACTTCAATAAAATAATATGGGCGAAATACTTTATATGGCAAAACAACGATTGCCGGGACAGCTAGTATTATTATAATAATACTAGCTGTGCCCCGCGGTGTTACCCGCGATCAATTAGGTGTGATTAGGTAAACTAAATTGTGTTGTAATAGGTAAATCATCGGAAACTTTAATTTTGATGACTGAGAGATGGAAGTTTGATAGAAGACACTGTTTTGTAATAAGCAGCACTCCTAGGATTAATAGGCTACTTGACCTATTTTTTTTCTTCATTCTAATCGGTTCCTAATCATTCATTTTTACTAAAAAAACTAATATTTTAATATTTTAAACAGTAGAAACCCATAAAAATGTTGATCGAAAAATATGCCTTTTATATGGCGCCGAAAACACTGTCCGCCATTGTACCGCCATAGTGTGACGTCATGTTTTTTGTATTTTATACTTTCTTTATTGAAAAAAAGTTTTATGTGCTAAATGTATGAGTCTAACAGTGCTTAAAAAATTAAAAAATAATTTAGAAATCATTTCTAATGTTGAACACTTTTGTAGAAAAGTTTTGGCCATTTCATTTCCTAACTACAATGAATGGAGATAATATATAAAACTGATGTTTTATTTGAATTATTCAAGAAAATACATTTTATAAATCTTTCTAGGCTTATTCATATTATTTATGTACAAATAAACTTACATATAACGAGCGCGATAAATAAAAGATATTAAATTACAAATGGGATGACGTCACATCCAGATCGGAAGTACCGCAAAAGCGTTTTCGTCAGTACAATTCCTATTTTCATAAAATCATATTTTCAAATCGACTTTATTTATCAATCATAAGCTTTTATTTCACGATAAGGGTGAAATACAGTTTCCTAGGCCAAGTTCTACTAGAAATATGCATTTTTTCAATGAAATTAAATATATGTCAAGTAGCCTATTGGTAGAAGATGGGACGAAAATTAATCAAATGACACTCGAAATCTGTATGTTTAGTTTCGAATAAATTCACTTTTATAATAAATAACTTAGTTTGTTTCTAAAAAGGAGAATTAAGACTCAGCACTAATGACGCTACACTGTTTCATTAAAAGCAACACTACCAGTAGGGGGATGGGGGGGTTTGGGGGGGTTTGGGGGGGTTTGGGGGGGCGCTGCCCCCCCCCCCCCAAGTATGAGACGGCAAAATTTTGAAAATCGGTTCGCAAACGGCGGAGTCATCGTTGAACATAAGTAATTAAAAAAATGAACATAACACCTCCTCCGTTACGGAAGTCGGTTAAAAATATAGCCTGTGTATTAATCCAGGATGTCAGCTACCTCCCTGTAAAATTTTGTCGAAATCGCTCCAGCCGTTTAAGCGTGAAGAAGTAACAAACATACAAACTCACAAACTCACATACTTTCGCCTTTATAATATTAGTAGGATATACGACATTTAAAATCTATTAAACTATGAAACTCTCTTCACCCGAAGACCTTTCTTTGTGGCCATCACTCCCTTATCGGTAACCCCAGCTAGAGCACACCTCTTCATCATCATCACCGCCTCTTCGCATTCATTTTATTCGAACTTTGTATTCGTAATTAGCGAAACCAACAAAGGTAAAGAACTCAGTGACGGTAGCCGTCTACGACGGTGATCGTTTTGTTTACAACAATTTTTCTATGAACAGTGCGTCTGCATTAGTGATAATAATAGTAATATCTATGAACGCTTCACACCACGTCAGTCTGGCCCCGTGCTAAGTACTTAAAGGACTTGTGTTACAGGTACCAGGCAACGGAAATAATATATTTAATACTTTTATACTATACACATATTTAAGATTTTTATTATATCATACACATATTTAATACACATCCAGACCCGGGAACATTGAAAACTTTTTGTTCCGTCGGCGGGATTCGAACCCGCGACCCCCGGCTTGAGCTACCAACGCGCTCACCACTGAGCCACAGAGGTCGTCGATTGCATTGACCAGTATAAACTGACCCACTGGGTTTCCCAACTCATTCAATTAGCATGTCTCGTGTACATTTTTGATTTGTAGTATTTGTCATATATGTGTACATTGCTTCCACGTCTGGAAAATTTTGTTATATGCGAATTTTATTACTGCGCCAAAATTACTGTCAAAGACTTCCTTACCTAATGTATGACACGTTATATATTATGTTACCGATAATGTGCGTAAACCAGTTAGACTACAGATTAACAAGATATTCAGTGCAAAAAGTTTATTCTATTCTCATTAAATTACATAAGGTTCTTGTTTGAATAAAACGTGTTATTTAGTTGTAGAGAATTATGGAATATATTTTTTTGGAAATAAACAAAGGAACAAGTTATTAAATTTAAAGTAAAATGTTACTTAGAAAAAAACCAACCAATACAACAACAGTTTTAGGTTGACAAGCTTAAGTCAAAGTTTTTAGGACTTTTACGAAGAAAGAAAATGCAAACTAACTAGGTAAAGTGCAAATATACAAGATGTTAGTGTAAACACCGTTGTCCTTGAAAACATCAAATGAGCCCGTCAAAATGAACAACTTTTTCTATGAGAACAATGCTGTGAATTAAAAAAAATCTGTCTGCATACCCATACAAATTGCCGATCCGGGCATCCGTATGGGTATGAAGACGGCATTTTTTTTGTGTTCCCAGCATTCTTCTCATAGAAAAAGTTGTTCATTTTGACGGGCTCATTTGATGGCTTCAAGGATAACGGTGTTTACACAAACACACTGTATAAGCTGTTTTTATTTAAATTTCACACTTTAACCACAGTACAGCAATATTGAGGGATATTGCTATACTGTGCTTTAACGGATGGTATCAAGAAATCTGCCGATCACCTAGGTAATGCGCACGTTAATGTATTCTGCATTCTAACGGTAACATATACATCATCTTAGGGTCATTTGATAAACCTGTAAAATAAAGATAGCTCAAAGTAGTAATTATGTTATTCCTTTGTTTTCTCGAATTTATAAAAAAAATCACAGGGTTTACTTTTTTGGATAAGTCCAGGTGAGCCATAGGTAATATTTTTTTAGGTTACCTATATAAAATTATGACGTAAAAAATGACTTCTCTCGACTCTCGAGTCTTATCTATTGATTTGCTTACTTAACTCAGGGGCCCAAACTAGGAGAAATTTTGAATAATCGCAAGAAAAGTTTAAAAAGAAAGAAAATTCAAGAGGGAGAAAATTCAAACAAAATTGATTGTACTCGTAGGTGTGACAGAGACACATAATGGTTTTGTTATTAGGTCAGTTTGTACTTTTTCTTTTGTACTTACTCAGAACTAATATTTAAATGTCAGGAGTTAAAGGAGCTAAATAGACCGGGAGATGGTGACATAAAATTCTTGGTCATTTGTACCACTATGGCGGTTCTACAGGGGTATAATTACGTAAAGGCAAAAAGGAAAATGATGGTCATAGCACTCGCACTGGCGGCCTAAGCGCTTGGGCGTTAATCGAACGCGTCGGATAAATAACGAGTGTCGAACAATTTGTTCCACAAAAATGCTTGTATTTTCAGATAGTCGAAAAAAAAAATAAGTAGGCGGTAGCGTAATGCCACACTTCTCGGGTGTGGCTTACAGCCCACCATACCGACGCGAATACATTAATTTGAATAAAAAAATCAACCATTTCTACCAGGCTAATTTTTGCATAGCTAATCATCGTCGAGTAGCCATTCACGAAAATCACCTTGCCATACTTTTCCGACAGGTCCCAATGGCCGCCATACCACTGCAAAGGTGTGATTTTTTTTTCTTCCGCCAAACGATTTGTACCACCCTGAAACTTTTTTTAACAGTTTCCTGTATGATCATAAATAGAAATCTGATAATGCCATACCTGATGGGAGGTGGCGAATGTGAACAATATTTTTTTCAAAATCCTAAGATTTTATTCGTAATTCAAACGGTTTTTCAAGTATCAAGTATGGCGGAACTTTTTCCCTCTACTAGAAGTATGGCAAATATATTATTATATATTATTTATTATTATATATTATTAATAGATTATTATATAATATTATATTTGCCATTGGGAAATTTCTACCTCAGTACCTTTGAGGGCTTATTTAAGCGAATAATTTCTTATTAAATACCACTTTTTTATTATTATTATAGAAGCATAGAGTACCACGAAGTTTTATAAATGACTAAGAATATATCCAGGGACCACCTTTTTAGATTTTTAATTTTAAAGTTGAGAAATCAAGACTTACCAGCTGGAATGAAAATTTATCACACAATTTTTTTGTTACTTGCCTTTATGTTAGGAAGCTGATTTTTTTATGCATAAAAGTACAATTAATGAGCTTGAAAATACAATAAAAAATATTTACAAAACCTCACTAAAATCATAAAATAAAATGCATTAAACTGACCCGGCCGTCTTTTTTCTGAAAATCATTAAAAAATTCGTTGCTCGAAAACGACACAAAATCGCGGAACATACATGGGAGTGATTCAAATACCACTCGACATAAGCTATCTAAATTATTTTGGACGTCACTTTCCTGACCACGCTGTATATAGATGTTATTAATATTATAAATGTTAAAGTTTGTCTATCTGCATGTTATCCCAAAATGAAAATGTATAGTATTAAGATAATAAGTAAAAAAATAAAGTTTAAAAAACCAAAACCCGACTACTAAAACGCGCTCTAAAAAGTATGAAACAAGAAAACAGTTTATAGGTATATGGAAATGTTTAAAGGATAGCGGACAATCAAGACGCTTCCAATAACACCTCATTTGTCTAAATAGAACAAGTAGTTTTAAAGTTACGAGGGAACAGACAAACATCCATACCCACATACATACATACATACAGGGCAAAATCATAATTCTCTTTTTTGCTTCGCCGTAGTCGGGTAAAAATAGACAAAAACCGTTACACAAAAATATGTTATGCACCTGATAAATAAAGATAAAGACGAGCGAAATATACCACGAAAATAGATGTCAATCTAATTTGAAACGCGTTTAAACAGGCAGTAGGCGTCGCCTTGCCTGACATAATTATTTAGTTGGCTGGGTAATTAAACTAGGTGGCTACTTTACAATTCAGTCATTTAAGCATGACTTTCGGCTTTTAGTAATTAGTACCGCAGCATCGTGCATCTTTCTCAAAGTAAACAACTACACGCGTCAATGTTTTTTATATCAATAACTGGTCCTTATCAATAAACGTCAGTTGATTAATATTGGTCCAATTATATCCTACAAAAAATAGGACTTGCGTGATACGTAGATAAAAACACATGCAGTCTCAGAGTTCGTCAGCTCATTTACCTCACCCACTACGCACACGTCACACAGTGATTTGTATCTTGAAAAATCGTGTTAGTTTAGTCAATTATTATTTAAAAACATATATTTATAAACAACTATAAGCGCTTTATAAAGTTCTAAGTGTCTAGACTCTTCTTATTTGATTAGGTAAACATTTATTAAACTCATTTTAGCCTCAGCTCATTTTAGTTCAGAATACCTATTTTATTTCTGGTTACAAAGCAGTAAAAACTATATATATATATATATATATATATATATATATATATATATGTATTTTTTTTTTTGTACCTATTTACTTGTGTTAAGTGAATCAAATGTAACAGACATTGGTTGTACTGTGGTGTAGTGTGTATGTGTTGAATAAATGTTTATTATTATTATTATTATTATTAAATGCGAAAGTGTGTCTGTCTGTCTGTTACCTCTTCACGCCTCAACCGCTGAACCGATTTTGCTGAGGTATGATAATAATCTGAGTCCCGGGAAAGGACATAGGATACTTTTTATCCCGGAAAAATGTACGGTTCCCGCGCGATAAACGAGTTTTGGCGCAACGGAGTTGCGGGCATCATCTAGTAATATATATTCTGTGCTTGCACCAAAATTAGCTTATCGTGCAGGAGCCGTACATTTTTCCGGGATAAAAAGTATTCTCTGCCCTTTCCCGGGACTCAAAGTATCTTCATACCAAATTTTAGGAAAATCGGTTTAGCGGTTTGGGCGTGAAGAGGTAACAGACAGACAGACAGACAGACAGACACAGTACACACTTTCACATTTAAAATATTATTGGTATATGGATTAGTGACGACCTTTGTGGCTCAATTGGTTGAGTGTGTGGCAGCTCAAGCCGGGGGGCGCGGGTTCGAATACCACCGACGGAAAAAAAGTTTTTTCAATGTTCCCGGGCCTGGATGTGTATTAAATATGTGTATGATATACTAAAAATCTTAAATATGTGTAATGTGTATAGTAAAAAAGTATTAAATATATTTCCGTTGTCTGGTACCTGTAACACAAGTCCTTCAGGTACTTAGCACCAAATAACTACTAAACAATAATCCATAGATATAGTAATAGTGTATTAATGTATGGAGGGCATGGTATGATGAAATAGCTTGGGTAATGGGTATAATATTATGTGACACTATCTATACATCTATACATATAATAAAATCGTAGGAAAGTCGATTCTGTACATTGAATATTTTTGAAAAATAATACTTGGGACGTAATCTACTATGCTAACGCGGACGAAGTTGCGGGCACCAGCTAGTCTATACATATAATAAAATCGTAGGAAAGTTGATTCTGTACATTGAATATTTTTGAAAAATAATACTTGGGACGTGATCTACAATCGATATGGAAGCCAAAAATATAGTTTTTAGAATTTTTGTCTGTTTGTCTGTTTGTCTGTATGTATGTCCGTGATAAACTCAGAAAGTACTGGATGGATTTACTTCAAATTTTGCACGAATATTACTTAGAGGTCGGGTCAACACACAGGCTATAAATTTTAACGATATCACCTAGGGTGGGGGAGGGGCTCAATTTTCCATATTTTTAGTTTTTTGGCTCATATCGCTAAAACGGCGCGTTGTAGAGAAAAAATGTCCAGTAAATAATGAAAGTTCATAAAATTTCCTATAAATTTGTCCTTTACACTTTGTATCTATCTCCACTCCTTGCCTTGCTACGCGCTTTTATCTCTCTTATCTTTACCGATTTCGAGTGTCGTTTGATTAATATGCGACGAGCTTCGGCATCGGTCGTTTCGTCGTGGCGTTTGTATTGCGTCTTATTTCTCCTTTTTACGAACTAACTAACACATCTTCTATCTATACATCTATACATATAATAAAATCGTAGGAAAGTCAATTCTGTACATTGAATATTTTTGAAAAATAATACTTGGGACGTATCACGTAATCTACTATGCTAACGCGGACGAAGTCGCGGGCACCAGCTAGTCTTTAATAAACACGTTATATTATATTAACTCACCCACCGCGTTATAATTATTAAGGAAAAAATTCAATAACGTCGGTAACTTTACAACGTGTCCAATCGATCGTTATAACGTATCATTCATTATAACGTAGCGTCAAAACTAGCGCGCTTGAAAGTTGAAAGAATTGAGATTTCATTCGTTATAACTGTTATAAATTATAACGTAGCGTCAAAACTAGCGCACTTGAGATTCGTTATAACGTAGCGTCAAAACTAGCGCGCTTGAACGAATCGAGATTTCATTCGTTATAATGTAGCGTCAAAACTAGCGCGCTTGAAAAATGTAGCGTATTCCATCTAGCGCGCTATGAAAATATAGCCGCCACTTATTATTTTATTTAGTATGGATAATATTAGTATGGAAGTATGGATTAATAGTATCAAGCACAAGTCGCAAACTCGCAACGGAGTTGTGGGCGTCATTTAGTCAGAATAATAATATATTATTATACCTAGTGCCAAGCACTTTAAGATAATTTGAACAGATTGATTCACGATCACTTCCTTACAAAATCTACAAAGATAAGGTAAGTAACTTACGTCTTACCGTCATAGATCAGTCGATAAAGGTCTAAGACGAAGGTTAACCTTCCACACACTCGACATGCTTCTCAGAACTAACGTTTGTGTATGTGTGTGTGTGTGTGTGTGTGTGTGTATGCGTGTGTATGTGTGCTCGCGTATTTGAGGTTACATCCGTTTGGATTTACCTGAAAACATAAAATACTGGTTAGGTCATAAACAATTTATTGTTTAGTAGTTATTTGGAAAACAGTTAAAGTAAATATTATAATATTTGAGCATTCATTAGTATTATCATAATAATTTGTTATTATAACCTATACTATACAGAAAACATAGGGAAAATAACTGAAGGTCGATTCTGCTTGTTCTCATCATAATACAGTTTTGATGTAGTCTCAATAATAATTTTAAATGGAATACTCGTAAAATATTATGTCAAACCAACGCCAGACGATAGTCGATTGATTGGTACGAACTTTAAAATTAGTTTATGTATGATCCTAATAGTCTAAGATCCCACTGCAGAGTTATATAACTATCGATTACACGCTAAAAACGACATTTTAAAAATTTATTAAAAATATTAGCAGCCACATTTGGATTGGTAGAGATTATCTTCATAATCACAAATAACTCCATAGTTGCACAATTCTGCAGTACCGTACCTAATTCGTACCATAAGAAGTTCCATATTTTAATAATATTTGAGCGTAAATAATTGAAAGTCTGACTAGGGCCTGTTCCACCACTTACTGAATATGTATCTGTCAGATAAGTTTTAGATAGCCTTTTCGACACTTATTAGTAAGTAGTGAAGCAGGCTCTTATTTTATTACGAAATTGAGCTTCAGATGTTACATAGTTGAAGTATTCAACATAATCCATACTTATCTTATAATACAATATTATTATAAATGCGAAATTGTGTCTTTCTGTTCGTCGGTCTGTTATCTCTTCACTCTTAAGGCAGGGATTAATCTCTATCCAAAACGATAACCTTGCACACAACCAAAGACCAAGCGTATACGCATCGCAATAAGATTAATTTTAGCTTAGCATAAAACTGTAGTTACTAGGGGCGGATCTTCTCTATTTTTCATGTTTTTTTTTAAATATCTTTGGATATAAATATAAAGAAACAAAATCGTTCAGTTCAGAAGATTTTAATATAGATTTACTAACAATTTATTCAAATAAAATGTATAATTATGCTAGTTAATACTTATATTTCGATGAATTAGATTTTTGTCGGAGGTGAGTTTGTAAATTAATTACAGCCAAAGTATTACGTTTTATAAAAATGTTTATGGTTTAAAGTCTTTTAAATATTGTGCTTTATATCTCATATTTTTTACATTTCGTTATTATATTGGAACTAGGTAAGCCGGGAGTCACGGAATAACAAATTTGGGTTTATGCCCGCCTTAACCCACGAAACGGATTTTGATAAAATTTGGCATGGAGATAGTTTTGAGTCCCGACTCCCGGGAAAGGACATAACATTATTAGGAATTAGGATACTTTTTATCCCGGAAAAATTTACGTTCCCGCGTTATAAACGAATATGCCTGGGGTCGCGGTCGTCTAGTAAATAATAATATTATGTTCTATCCCTCTTACTAATAAAAACTTCTTAAACCTGCGTTCAACGTGTGAATAGTTAAAGAGTGTTTAAATAACACACACGTTACACAGAGTTTATATAGAGAACTTCGTATGGAAATAACAACATTGTTATACAGGCCTTATGTCAAAAAATGATTATTAGTAGAAAAAATCGTACTATAATAACACGCTGTGTAACTTTTTGTAAGAGGGTAAATGAATACAAAAACATGTGAGGATATTGAAAAGTATTCTAATATGCAAAACATTTTGTATTCAAAGACGAAAAATACCCTTTGTATCCGCAGTTGAAAATAATTTCATCAAAATTCCGAGGGTCAGTAAGAAGATACGTGAAAAGTTTCGGTATGTATTTAGGTGTATAATACTAGGGATACTCTTATGTGATTGGGGTCTTTTTACGCCCCCTTAAAGGCCGTAGACAATTACTGACAGGGGTCAAAAGTGGCTTGTGTTGAAAAGAATGTTCTTGACAGTAAGTTAAGAGGCTTAATTTAATGTGTTATCAGTTATAATATAACTTATATAATACTAGTTGATGCCCGCAACTCCGTTTGATCAGAAATTCGTTTATCGCGCGGGAACTGTACGATTATCCGGGATAGAAACTAAATGTCCTTTCTACTCAAAGTACCTTCATACCACAGACATAGATCAAGGTAGATACCGCATGTGTATGTACTTCGCATGCCATATCGTGTTCCCAAACGACGAGCAATGCTCGTCTTTCGAAAGTCTGTTCTTTAGTTTGCTATCGGAATAGGACGTCAATCGGAATCTTAAAAATTCCTTAATGCCTAAAAGTGCCGTATTGAGCTGTAGAAATTCAAATAGAAACGTTGGCCTAGAATCTAGATAATGGACATGTTTTTAATCATCGGTACGTCACAGTAGGTAGAAAAAAAGTAACACGCTCATTTTCATACTTAAATGGAGTGACATGCCTGGTCTGGCCATGGTATTTATTTTGATCTATGTCTGTGCTCCATACCGAATTTCGTCAAAATCGGTTCAACGGCTTAAATGTGAAGAGGTAACAGACCGACAGACAGATAGAATAGAATTGAGTCTCACTTTCACATTTATAATATTTGTATGGATACGTTATTTTGAGTACCGTAGTATATTTCACCGCAAAAGTTTAACCGCAACGTACATTATCCTTATATTATGTTTTTTTCCCGCTACTCAAAGTATTGTAAAAGTAGTAAATGAAAAGATAACAAGACAGACACTCCATTTTGTATTATTAATATAGATAGAGTATGGATTTTACAGTTTAGCAATATTATAACGAGCGCAGCCGCGAAACCAGCCATATATTTAACCACTACAAGTACTTCAATCTTCATAATAAATTTAGTTATAAGAGTATCAATTCTACTGTTAAAAATTGTTTGATTTCTTATTTATTTCTAAATAAGAAATTAAATGTTTTCAAAACGTCCTGCGTGTCGCCATCGGTTCGAGAATTAACCCGGCGCGGGCGAAAAGAACCGGTGTGAGAAAGTCGCACGGTAAATTTAAATCCCACCAAAAACATACCTGTTAAAAATGGGGCCAAGTTCCTATTGGTTAATTATTCGCCTTAAAAAAGAGTTGAAATCCAATCCAATGCCAAGTTTGGATGCACTTCAAAATCGATCATAATCATCATCATCAACAGCCTGATCCTTAATACTTCTAAATTTGAACTTGGCAGGTTGATTTGATTACATAAATAGCAATATTAAATTTAATTATGCAATTAATCAAATGCTACGTATATCATTTTTACAAGGACATATTTCAGGATGTAACAACGCTATATCTATGAAATTTGGTATATTGCGTAAGTACTAGTACATGATTACGTACGTATAATTTTATCTTTGTGTTTGCAATAGTTACTGAGCTACAGGGGGGTCAAAAGTGCGTCGAAACCGTTCGTGTAAATAGTGCACGGCATGCGCGCGGCCTGCTGGAACTTGGCGGCGCACGGCCGTGCGCTTTGATTATTGCTTGCACAGGAGTGCTTTATGAATACTTAGTACCTAATGCAATCTAAAAATAATAAAAACTATAATATTATTCGTATAATGCCGCCAATGCAGCCAATATCTAAGAAACTGATAAGTTTATTAGAATACCAAAGCCTCTGTCATTTTTATCTCATTCCGTTGTCAAATCCCAGGTGGCTCTCCGTATGTTTTACGTGACCTCGCCTCACCATCTTGTTGTCATGATGTTACACAGCCCAAAGGAAAACGAGACCGTACATTTGATAATACTAACGATCGCCCAATGGTCGAAATTCGACCTTAAATTTAATTATAAGTTTCAATGCTTTAATATTCTAAATATTATCAAAATATTGACTTTCTTCTTCTTCTTTTGGCTCCCCGTTTAATGTATTGACATTTTCAGATTTAATAAAAAAAAAAACAATGCATTTTTAATTTGACAGCAAACTTCAACCATAAAATATAAAAGAGTTATGATTCGTGTTATCTTTGCGTGTTATGTATATACAATAGGCTTGTCATTCAAAATATTGTGCGTATAAATAGTGTGCGCATTATAGTGCGTGTAATATTTTATTTATTAAAATAAGGTATGATAAAAGCATGATTTTAAAACATTATATTTCGCGACTTCATTCTTAGCGATTTATGCTTACTTGTTGTATAGTGGCGCTCCCATGCGTCACCCTTGCACGTATTTTAGAGATATGTAAAAAAAAAATGTCACTGTCACTAAGTCACCTGTCATGATTCATGACTTTTCCGGCGCTTAGACTCGAGCTACTCATTCCGTGTTTTCGTGCCGAACCCTTCGCACGTTCACAACTTACCTACGGTCAACGGTGTGGAGCTTTCAACATGGGGAAAAAGCGTTGGAGTCCGGATAGCTGCGGAGAAAATATTCGAAGAAAAATGGGACGACAAATCGATTCATCCTCGTCAGATATCATACCAAGTAAGTTTTAACTCACTGGGAATAGCCATAATTATACTTATTTTATATTATAATTTAATAATACCAAGGGGATATATCAATAGATAACGCATAATTATCATTTTTTCACGTATTTAACGGTTTTCTGTTACGTAATAAAAATGTACCGTCGAAATTTATTTTTCATCTACCTACATTTAATGTAGAATATCTACGAATAAGCAACTGCTAATATTACCTACCAACTACCAACTTCAGGGTTTTTGCTTGTTATATTTTTTATATTTGTTATATTTCACGTAAATTACGAATACGCAACTGCCAAGGTCGGGGCTTTTGCTGTTCGAAAACAGACACGCAACTACCAACCTCAGGGTTTTTGCTGTCATATTTGATGTAAATTACGAATACGCAACTGCCAAGGTCGGGGCTTTTGCTGTTCGAAAACAGACACGCAACTACCAACCTCAGGGTTTTTGCTGTCATATTTGATGTAAATTACGAATACGCAACTGCCAAGGTCGGGGCTTTTGCTGTTCGAAAACAGACACGCAACTACCAACCTCAGGGTTTTTGCTGTCATATTTGATGTAAATTATGAATACGCAACTGCCAAGGTCAGGGCTTTTGCTGTTCGAAAACAGACACGCAACTACCAACCTCAGGGTTTTTGCTGTCATATTTGATGTAAATTACGAATACGCAACTGCCAAGGTCGGGGCTTTTGCTGTTCGAAAACAGACACGCAACTACCAACCTCAGGGTTTTTGCTGTCATATTTGATGTAAATTACGAATACGCAACTGCCAAGGTCGGGGCTTTTGCTGTTCGAAAACAGACACGCAACTACCAACCTCAGGGTTTTTGCTGTCATATTTGATGTAAATTATGAATACGCAACTGCCAAGGTCAGGGCTTTTGCTGTTCGAAAACAGACACGCAACTACCAACCTCAGGATTTTTGCTGTCATATTTTGATGTAAATTACGAATACGCAACTGCCAAGGTCAGGGCTTTTGCTGTTCGAAAACAGACACGCAACTACCAACCTCAGGATTTTTGCTGTCATATTTTGATGTAAATTACGAATACGCAACTGCCAAGGTCGGGGCTTTTGCTGTTCGAAAACAGACAGGAAACTAGCGAAATCGGGGTTTTTGCTGTTAAAGAATATATTATAATATTTTTTTTTACACCTACCTACATGTTTTAATGTAAATTACGAATACGCAATTACTGCCAATAATTCAGGGCTTTTCCTGTTTGAAAACGGACACGCAACTATCGAAACTGGGTTTTCCTTGCTGCTATAGAATATAATATTAATATTATTTTTTTTTAACATCTACCGACACTTGATGTACATTACGAATACGTAACTACCAATATCAGGGCTTTTGCTGTTCAAATAATATGATAATACAACTACAAATATTGTGGTTTTTGACAGATCGTGATGATCCTGTTCAAGAAGTTGATCGCGCGCAGACCATATGGCCCTTATTCCTGGAGGAATCAGCGCCGGAGCTGAATCTCACACCTGCGGTCGCCCCGACGTCGTCGAAATCGGCACCATCTACGGGGCCTGATGGCGATCAGCCGCAGGAACAGACGAATGACGGGACACCAGGTGAGGAACCTCAGCCTATTCAGAACGAAAGGTCTTGCAACTTCTGGGCGACGTTCTAGAACCATAAATAAATACTCGGCCAAAAAACCAGTCCACAAAGATATTGTGGGTTGATGGCATGAAGTTATTATAAAGGTTTTTAAATAATTGAATTGTAACAATTGAATATCTGTCGTGTCTGCGATTCCCACGATCAAGGTATTAAAGGACAAAGAGGCGATAAATGCAAATCTGATAATAGTGATAAATAACTTTTCGGGGAAGAGTTTGCTGAGAGGCTAAAAGTGGCTGAATCTTTTCAACTGTTGATCTGTTGATCAAGCTCCAAAAGAGAAACTAGTAACTACTAAGTACTTAGTTTCCCAGTAGTATTAATATACAATTTTTCTTTATTTTCTACAAGTGCGAGCGCCATCCCGCCTGCCGCCGCGCCGCGCCGCGCTGTGCCGCCACGAGCGAGCGCTTCGGGAGCCCGCCGGCCTGCGCCCCAGCCGCCCCGCCGCCGCAGAGAGCGACAACTCGAGCGCAGACGCGCAAGCCATCCTATCGTTAATTATTTATTGAGGTACCCTACTACGCAGGCCGATCACGTTATTTCTATGACGAGTGGTGTATCACACCACCTGCGATAAAGTTATTTTACTATCGGGTATAAGATACCGTTTAAATCGAAACCTGTAAAAAATGTAACCCCGTGCTATAATAATAATAATTATATTAGTGTCTGTTTTTGATATTAGTAGCTTATTTGAGACCAAAGCAATCGAGAGGTGTACCTACTCCCCTTGCAGATTAATTTTTGACTCCTAAGCTATGTTCTCAGATAATACCGAAACCTAGTTCAGTGACAAAATATTCATACTAAAATTGAAAATTTAAACTCAAGCTGTGGACACTAGATAGAAAGCTATTGTGTCAATTCAAAAACGTTAAAATTGAGGATAACGGCACTGTCTTAAAAAAAATCACCTATTATAAAGTAATTGTTTTAATATGACCAGGATCGATTTAATTAAAGGACGCATATTCTTCGATACCCATTCATTAATCTCGTAGATAATATTATAGTATATATATATATATATATATATATATATATATATATATATATATATATATATATACTATATACCATTCGCCATAATAATACGTACTGCTCCATAATATATCTTTGCTAAGATTTTGGAACCACTTATTAATGATGTAAATTGTAAACAGAATTAAGAAAGTAAATTGGTGCTAGTATGTATATTATAATTACATAATTAGGTTTATATTCCTAGGTGAAACTTTTAAATGTTGTCAGGAATATTGTATATAGTTATACTTTCCTCTCGTAATGTATTTGAAAAAATAGGATTTTTTATTATTAATGAATCGAAGATTAGGATACTACCTGATATTACATGTAAATTGTTTCGTTTTTAATTCTACGTCTATAATTCTGGAACTAGCACAGGAAAATATTAAATATAACAAAAAAAAAAACCATTTATGAATAGAAAGAATTAGGAAATGTAACTTAATTTTTTATAACCTTTCCAAGATCCCAGTTACAATCAGTCAAAAATTATTCGAAAGATGTTCTAAGCCAAAAAAGCTGAGCCAAGAAAATGTGAAATAAAATCATTTAAATTTTCGTTAGCAATTTTCTCAGATGCTTTTATTTATTTTTTTGTAATTAATAAAGATAGTACCTTGGACATTGTACTAGCAATGAAATCACTTGCTAAGATTTTGGAACCAGTTATTAATGATGTAAATTGTAAACAGAATTAAGAAAGTAAATTGGTGCTAGTATGTATATTATAATTACATAATTAGGTTTATATTCCTAGGTGAAACTTTTAAATGTTGTCAGGAATATTGTATATAGTTATACTTTCCTCTCGTAATGTATTTGAAAAAATAGGATTTTTTATTATTAATGAATCGAAGATTAGGATACTACCTGATATTACATGTAAATTGTTTCGTTTATAATTCTACGTCTATAATTCTGGAACTAGCACAGGAAAATATTAAATATAACAAAAAAAAAAAACCATTTATGAATAGAAAGAATTAGGAAATGTAACTTAATTTTTTATAACCTTTCCAAGATCCCAGTTACAATCAGTCAAAAATTATTCGAAAGATGTTCTAAGCCAAAAAAGCTGAGCCAAGAAAATGTGAAATAAAATCATTTAAATTTTCGTTAGCAATTTTCTCAGATGCTTTTATTTATTTTTTTGTAATTAATAAAGATAGTACCTTGGACATTGTACTAGCAATGAAATCACTTATTGAAACACAAGACAGCCTTATTTGCTTTAAAGGTTTTTTGCTAGCTGTATCTTAGTAGTAGTGAATTTTTTTTTAGTCGATCGATATTACGATCGCTATTTTGTGTATAAACACTAAACAGAATGGTAACGAAATGGGTAGCGTCCAGTATAGTCATTTAAACTCTATAACCAGGGAAAATTTGGCAATGGTGTGAAGACAAGAAAATAAATAAAGGAATGTGGTGAATTCGACGTAGATTCATTTACTATTATAGTCTAGACTCTAGTGCCATAGTACGTAGTTACGTAGTATGAAGACCCTGATGATTGCCGACACAGCCGTAGTTCCCATTGTTTAAGAAATTATCTATGTATCATAAGTATATTAATATTTGTAAGCCTGATATTAACGTGTTAAATATATTTATAAAGTCCTATAACATCTTCATCGCTCGCTACGTATAGTTGTCGCGAGGTTGGAGGAGATCACCACTGTCTGAGGAATGTGTTAAAATAATACTAAATTCTTTATCCGATAACACATATTAATATATGCAATACGATAGTGGTATAAAATAATGGATAATGTATTGTAGAACCCATAACTACGATTTTTATAATTTGTCAGTCAATAGGGTAATAGTTTTTCTGTCAGATAAACTGAGCCAATGTGCTAAATATAGCACATTAAATTATAAATAGTTTTAAATCTGCCCTATCATTATTGTGTACTAATTTAGAAGAAGATAATATCAACTCAAGAGGTTTATGAAAGGAACTTACAGAATGAGACTTATTAAACCGAATGATATGATGTGAATTGGGAATTGGGATACTAATATTGCCCTATCGTTTATTCTGCAGTGGCCCAACGAAAAATCGTTCTAAAAGTTCTTGCTAAGAAAACTGCTACTTTAGTTGCACTTGTTATGAGGGGCATAGGGCACAAAAATTAGATGTAATAAAATATGTAGCATTAATTTTGCTAAAAAAGATGAGGTTTTAATCTATGCTTACCGAATATTATGAAAACATAATACTTATGTAATCGATTATACTGCAGGTTCTTGGTGGAAACTTAAAGGTGGAAACTTTTTATAATAAAAAACTTCTAAACTTTATAGTTTTTAACCGGTGCTTAAAACTTCCTTACTATTCATAGGATCATAAGATTGGTTCTGCTGTATTATGCCTATATTTAAATAAAACAAAACTGTCATAAATCGGATTACCCTTTTTATTAGTTTTCTTAAATCATATTATAATAACAATATTTGTACTCAAACATTAAGCATGACTCATTTATATACACCTTTATAGACATAATATTAGGTAAAAGTGGTAATGTAGATACTTCAATTTTTGGTCCATATAGCACTCGGTATACAGCTACGACGAAAGCCAATAAACTGGGAGTCAATATACAACCAATCAAAAATCTCTAGGGTGGAGTACCTAATAGTTAATACCTCTATTATATTCGCTAAATTCTATAATAAGGAAATATTTTTCCCCAATCTAGACAGAATAAAATTTCGTAAATATTATAATTATTTATGTTATAAGAAATAAATGTATTTACTTTAGTCAGTTACATATCTGAGATTATAATGAGTAAAGAAAAATATATCTATTTGTAATATTGAGAATTATTTTTAAGTATTACCAATGATAGGTATTATAATAATAATTAATTCCTACACATCTTTTGTAATTTAAAACCTTAGATAAAAATATAAAATTACTTAAACATTTTATATTTGTTTTACTCTAAACATCATACAACAAGTAAGCATAAATCGCTAAGAATGAAGTCGTTCATATAATTGTGATCGAACTTCACTTAAGGTAAGTTCGTTTGATCTTAAAATATTGGCTGGATGCACTCCTTCTTCATATAAACTATAACTGTGCGAAATTTCATGCACCTATTTATACGTTTCCGCATTTTTCGTTAAAAGGGGTCCAAAGTTGTTTGCTCACGTATTAATATGATTACGTATTAAAATAGATGAACTGTACATATTCCAATGATATAGTTAAAATAATAAGCCGCAGAATTACATACTTTTACATTTTATATTGAAGTTCTGTGCCTCGATTCACTGTAAGGACTTTATCAGAATCAATGCAGAATTTTTAGAGTTCAAAAATACAAAGAAACTAAACAATCATTTACTAATTCACGTGATACATCTTCCTAAATACTAGGACTCATTAATGTTTAATACTATACTTAATTAACATAATAATTATATTATGTGAATTTAGGCGATAACAATCAAAGGTTATGCAACAGTAAATTACTTTTTTGTTTATATAAATAATTATAAACAATCTTAGTACTCAATTAATTTTATTATCATAATGCCGGAAACAAAATACGGTTTTATTTAATTCTTATCTTACAGAGTTGGCGCTTTTTAATTACATACATCGTATCATCGGGAAATTATAAAAAATTTAAGACGCTTACTCGGGTAAACCTAATGAATAATAACAAATTTCACTAAGGTGTTAAAATATAATATATCACAACCTGTTATCCGAGCTAAAGGTAGAGTTCCCTCGAGAGAGATAGATTTTGGTTCCCCAATTGTCTTGTAAGGGATAACAATGTCTTAAATCTTTTGACAACTTGAGCTACGGACTATCGCGTTTATTGTAAGGCCCTCTACACGTTGGGATAAGATGGACAATCATTTGGCCTACTCGGCCAAGATCACAGCCACAATTCTGCACCTATCGGTGTACCCATGGTATACCATCGAGGAAATTGATTTCTAAGCAGTTGATAGACCAACGTCATTTGGTCGGATCATGTCATTCAATGTTAATAATTGTGATCAGGGGGGCTAAAATGGTCGCATTTTGCAATTCCTCTAAAATCAATTCAGAAACTGAATTGTCAAAGTGACGAATGTCAAATTAGTACGAATTAACATGAATTGCAAGCAGAGTGACCATTTTGTGATTTAAAAAAATGATATTATGATTCCTAATACGAAAGTCCAAAGCGACCATTTTAGCCCCCCTGAAGTCAGCTGGGTTTGACGTAACGCGACCAAACAACGTAGATCCCCCATCTGCTAAGGTATTAACTTCTATGATAGTACATACAACTTAAATAACAGCTACTGTTAATGTTAAAACGTAGTAAAAGCGTCTGAGCCGTCGTCTCCTAATAATATCACATTGACTTATAGTAACTTTAGGAAAAAAATCCTTTGAATTATTTTTGGTATATCCTAACAACTGCGCCATGAAATTCGCCTATAAATTGTCCATTCTACAACGTATGAGGATTTACATCCTATAAAAGCAAACGCGTAATATAATTCCATTTATCAACAATAATAATATTATCGTATACCAGCATGTATCTTGTCACGTAAGCCAGGAGGAGTCAAGGATTCCAGATAACCTTATTGGTCCAAAATTTTAGTTTGTTGATATCACTATTGCGACACAAATTAGGTAAAGGCACAGAATACATATTATTAGTAACAAGTAAAGGGCAGTGCGACCTTTATGTTTTTATTTGATCTATTTTTAACACAAATGCTGTTAAGGTTCGTCTCAATTTCTCAAAGTTAAAGATGATTAGGCTGGCCGCATGCACACGTTTTCCGTATTCGATTTCCCAATGTGGAATTGAGACTACCACAAACGTTCGTTTTTCTCAGTTTATTCTCTACAGTGTTTCTATACTTTCACATAATATCAATCTCATTGAGATAATAATGTAGACTAGGAGAGAGCCTTATATCGGTGTATAAGCGTCAAAAGCGTGTAATGTTATGTCCTACTTACTAGGACATAACAAAGGAGTCGGTCTGCATATTTCATGTAATAAAAGTGTTAATAAAGGTTTTTAGTGAACATTTTATGCTAGATATTGTTGAGTTTTGTGGTTCCGCTAAATAATAAACCATAAGAATGGCCAAAGAATGCCTCAAACACGTGGATTTAACATTAAATACGTAAGTTTTGAACAACATTTTTGGGCTTTTCAACCGGTATTTTTGTAAGCTAAAAAGAGTATCAATAAGTTTAATAATCCTCTACTCGTGCTATATAAGGCATTAGTGCTAAAAATGTCACATCAACTAATAATTTCTCTACAAAAATGGCATAGCTTTTTATGTGTGTTTACGGATTCTCATTACTTGAACTATAGTTTATCGATATCATGAACTAAATGACTTTCTTTTCTGTATTATAATGTGCTTCGAAATGATCGACAAATAGAAATATTCAAGAAAATAAACACCGACTACCATATGAAAATAAGCACAAAATGGCCACGCGATGACGGGCTAAGATTACATCTATACTCTATTACTTTATCTATGATCAATCTACAGTGGCCATACTCTTTAGTATGGCCACTGTAGAAGGGCTGGTTTCGGTGAGAAGTCAGAACGTAAGACTACAATTTGTATGATATTGAAAGTTGAAACATCTCAATGTATTGAAACGTTACTTTCTGATGTTTAAGGATGTATATAAGGTCAAATTGCGTAGTACATCCAATTAAATTATGAAAGTACTAAATATGTAAAAAAATTGGACACCCAGCCACATATTATTAATTATAATGATTATTTATGATAGATTTTTAAGGAATTATTAAATATTTAATTATTATTGAAAAAAATTGAGATGCAATTTGACCACCGCAGACACAATGGCCATCAAAGAGAATATAATCACCACGTATGGTCGTGTTCGTTTCCCATGCGCAAAGTTAAAAATTAGTGTCAGAGTTAGTGTCATGTGCCAAAATCTGACAGAAATTGATGTTAATTTCTATTAATGCACATGCGCGTAAGCTGCACGTCGTGCGCATTGAAAATGACAGAAATATGGCTAATCTAAGGAAAGTTTTCATAAATTTCAATTTGAAATATTTCCTCAGAATTACCGGTGACCCCACTGTTTTTTGGGCTTAAAATCGCAAATCGTACAGAGAAACTGATAGCAGTTTTTTAGCTCTTTCTCTTTGATACAAAGATCCCAATTTTGACGAATTCTCAAAAATTATAACACTTCCGGCAAAAATTACGTACGATACGTAGAAATTTTAAAATGAATTATTTCACATAACTTGTCGGTAAGGTATTGATTTATTCTACTATATCTAATTTAGCTCAAAATCTTTGAATTTATATAAATGTTATATATGTCACCGTAAGTTGTAATATGACGAAGTGATGGATTGTACAAACAGTTTTCCGGTGATTTTAAATTAATTATTTCGTATTTAAAATAACTTCAATTGCCTAAATATTTGATGTACTCTTATAACATTGAATAAAATTTAGATATATTTAAAGTGCAGTTTGAATATAAATTAGGTTAATTTTAATAACCGAACATTCAAACAGCACTTTAAATATATCTAAATTTTCTTTTATGTTATATATCTCATACCATTGGGCAACTACGAATTTTAAATACGAAATAATTAATTTCAAATCACCGGAAAACTGTTTGTTTACAATCCATCACTTTGTCATATTACAATCTCGCGGTGTTTACAATCTTACGGTGACATTATATACATCCTTAAAAATATTAAGTACTTAAGTAAATCAAAGTCATAAAAAATTCTTCTACATAAACAAAACTTGGCACTACCTTGTTTCTGATATCTGTGGCACTACCCTACCACTTGCTACGGGCTACCTCCGTTCGAATAATATATGTGTGTTGTATAGGTAGGCAATTCTGGATTTATGTATAGCCAGTATATGCCAAGGGTTTTAGGCGGCAGAATTAAAGTGGCCTATACTCATAATAAAAAATATAAATCCGGTCCTAAAGATGTATATTTGTGCTAAAATTAGATAACATTTTATGTACATCACGTTTCGAATAATAATTGTATCGCAAATAAGTGAAGATTTGCGAGACAAGAAGATTAAAAACACTCTGTTTTGGTACAGACTAAATAAACAATGAACAATTATGTGCGACCGCACATTGGAGACACGACTGTAGTTACACAATTTTGTTTCACATAGACAAGTCCGTCTTACGATTAAAGAGAAACAGTTGTGTCTATCACGTGGCGCACACCAAGTCGAAACTGTTTTGACTACAATGACGCAACGCAATTCTATATTAATCAGTAGAGAACGCTCGGACAGAGTAGACAGAATTATAGAGTATGCTGACTTAGAAGTTAGAACTGATGTTGAAATTTTTAAGTTTGACGTATTATGACGAAAATCGTCGCTAGGGTTGTTAACTTGTCACTACGAATTTAAAACTACGACATATTACAGGCATTAGGGTTTCCTTTTACTGTATTTCTTGGGGATGTTATACATGTAAAACACGTTAAAAACGGGATGTGAAACACGTTAATTTGAAATAATTTATGTTTGCAACTTAGGAATTACAAAAAAACAAGTTGTATATTAATAAAATTAGAACCGACTTCAAAACTACTGAACCAATTTTGATGAAACTTTACCTAAATTGAACAATACCTATCACTACAAAGTCAACAAAACAAAAAAAGAATTACTTAAATCGGACTTGTGGCTCCGCAGATACGCGAACACAAACATGAAAACAACATCAAACATAATATTACATAATATACTTTAAAAATTTCGCACATTTGTTCAGATGCTGATGAAATATACTTACAATATACGATAACTAGGCAGTTCTAGAATATTAAGGCTCAAATTGAAATCAAATTGAAGTTGGTTAAAAAGCACAAAAAATGTTATACCTATTACAAATTTGTTGCTGAAAAATATTCGTGTCTATTGCGAGCAGTTCTAAAAGATTTTTTTACTGTATAAAAATTATTATTTGGATAAATAACTTCAAAAATAAACGGGAAACACTCGACGGGAAACTATGATATAATATTATAAAAAAAAGGTAGATATCGCACTAGCGTGTACAGTCTTAGCGGCCAATTAAACCTAATTAGTGTAATTTGAATTAGTTGCATGTTGGCAGCGAGTGAGTGACGAGTTGTGAAGTTTTTGACTTAAAATGCCAAGCTGCGTTTTCAGAAAATGTAAAAATTATGATACTAAAGTAAAAAAGGATGAAACAGTTACGTACCATACCTAGGTACATGAAATATCTAGAAATTAATTTTTTGTTTGGATATTTTCCAAAATTATCGACAAAATATTCAATGCTAAAAATTAAGGTAAAAAAGGATATAGAATACGGACGACAACTGCAGCGTGATAAGGACAGATAATCGCGTGACAAAGAATAATAGATCAAAATATTCAGAAACGCTAACTAGGCATCAACACGTAGGCATCAACTAATTGCGTAATATCGTAAACATCTTTTCGTTTCCCCGTTCCCTCTGAATCCTATCCAACGAAGGGCCGCTTGGATTGTTGACTACCATAGTGTTTCAAACAGGCTGGACCTCTTGGAATTACGCCAAGATGCATCCTCTCGGAAGCATACCTCCTGCAACTTATTGCCATCGTTTCACGCGTAAAATATACTATCCTCATCACCTTCATAAGTGGCACTCGTTACTCGTAGAAGACGTTCATTTTTCGCGTAACTTTCTGCCGAGCACTGTAAAACTCTAGAACTTCTGGAACAAACTGTCACCAGCGGCATTTACGGACCTATATATATCTCTGGGCCGGCAACGCACCTATCTTCATGCAATCTAATGTTGCAAGTGTCCATGGGTGACGGTAGTTGCTTTTCATTAGGTGACCCGTTTGCTCGTTTGCCCCTTTATTTTATACTAGACTAGCTGTTGCCCGCGACTTCGTCCGCGTTAACATAGTATACCTATATAGACTTCCATTGAAACTTTCAACCCCAATTTCACCCCCTTGGGGGTAGAATTTCCAAAAAAGCTTAAATACGTATCCATTCATTTTTAATCGGTAACCCAAAAATAAAATTTCATGTTCCTAACTTAAGAAATGACGGACTTTCATTCAGACTTTCAACCCCTATTTCACCCCCTTCGGGGTAAAATTTTCAAAATTTCTTTCTTATTGGGTGTCGACTTAATAAACACAACCCTACTCACTAAATTTCGTGGCTGTAACTTTTAGAGCTGGTTTACACGTATTAAGTAAATAAGTAGTTAACTAAATTTTAACTTAATTTTAAGTTACTTATTGCATGTAAACACAAAATTTAGTAGCAAGTAGTAAGTTAAAATTTAGTTAAGTACTAAACGAGGAAATTAGAATTTTGACTATTTTCTGTTAAGTTGGCAGGCGGGGCTTGTCACTTGACAAATTTCGGGCAGGCACTTCAAATTAAGTTAAAATTTAGTTACTACTTATCTACTTAATACGTGTAAACCAGCCATAACAGTTTTTGCTCAGCGATGATGAATCAGTCAGTCAGTCAGGACATGTAATTTTATAAGTATAGAAGATAGATGACGCCCGCTACTCCGTTGCGCCAAAATTCGTTTATCGCGCGGGAACCGTATATTTTTCCGGGATAAAAACTATCCTATGTCCTTTTGCCGGGACTCAAAGTATCTCCATGCCAAATTTCAGCGAAATCGGTTCAGCGGTTAGAGCGTGAAGAGGTAAAACAGACAGACAGACAGTAGGCACACTTTCGCATTTATAGTAATATTAGTAAGTAAGTATGGATTAAAAAAGTACTTTACAAGTTTAGCCCGGACATACGACCGATCCTAAAGTAATTACTCTAAAAAATATTTTGTAAAATATACAGACAAAGAAACAAAAATTTACACGTTATATACCCCAAGTACTAATATTTTTAATTTGTTTTCCTACGACTTTATTATAATATATGTATAGAATAAAACACATAGTTTAATAAAAAATAATCTAACAAATAATTAGTTTTATTCAATGTCTCTTCTGTTCAACAATAACAATATTCTCTCAATCTTTGTCGCGCATGCGCGCCGATGCGCCTGTCAAGTGCAATTCAAAACCATCTCAAAACATAATATAGTTATCCTTTTCTATATCATTCGTTACGTATTATCTGTCGCATTCATTGTTGTAACTATGGTAACCTATAGTCTATGACAGAGGTAAGTACGTATATGTCGTATAGGAACAAAATCTGAGGACCAATTTGTATGAACATACGCCATCTTTATTAAAACATCATTAACGGGAAAGATATTTGGATCGCTGGACGTGTTCCTCTTTGTTGCTCTTTGGTCTTATTGTTATTTGTTGTCATGAACGTAGAAAAAAAGGCGGATGGAGTCTTATTATACACAGAACAGCGGAGCTAAAATGGTCACATAGCAATTCCTCTCAATCAATTCACAAAATGAATTGTCAAAACTGTGAAAGTCACGAATGTCAAATTAGTACGAATTTAGACCAATTGAATTGGTCAAACTCACGAATTTCAAATTAGTACGAATTTAGACCAATTGAATTGGTCTAATTTTGACATTCGGGAGTTTGACAGTTTTGACAATTCATTTTGTGAATTGATGTCTTTAGAGTCAGCCACGCACACATTCTTACGCCTGTCAAATGGTATGGAGTATGGACTAGCGCAAGGTTTCTCAAAGTGGGGTTCGTGAACCCCTAGGGGTTCGCCATTCGACGGCAGGGGGTTCGCGACAAGATTCACGTAATGTTGGCTTGATAACTAGCAGGCACGCGCGGCACTGTTTTGGCACTTTATGTGTTTTCATCAAGTTTTCATTAGTTAGTAAGGGGTTCGCTATTACCTGGAAATTGTAACAGGGGTTCGTGGATCCGAAAGTTTGAGAAACCCTGGACTAGCGTAACAATGTGTACGTGCGGATCGTGTACATGCAGTCAGCTGGCCGACTCTGAAGGACACAGTTTCGTGTATGGTGGGACTCCGTCCGCCTTTTTTTATACGTCCATGATTGTTGTTTATGTTTTGGCACATGCGATTAAAATAATTATTGTCAGAATCCAATTTTGAATTTTTATTTTTAATATTTAAAAATAAATTATATCAGCCAGCGCGAGGCACACTCCATTCATAATTCTATTTATTTTTTTATTTATTTATTTCTTTATTAGACTCGCCAACAGCAAAGCACAGAAATACATTTAAACTTAAAACTTAAACTAAAACATGCACTTATGTGTAAGCCAATTATAGGCGTGTACAGCATTCATTAAGAACAGTAGATAATACAATATTTCTTAAAGCTAATAATGATTACAATATAGTTTTAATTTTCCAAAGCAGAACTTTGAGTATTATACATTTTGGTTAATTTGCTTTTTAAACTCTTAATTCTAGTGAAACCCGACGAATTTGACAGCTGATATTGAACCCGTCCGTCTCTCTGCAGTCGAACTACTGGTAGTTATGTCTATTGTGGCTCGGATCAGACGGTACACCGCTAGACAGTTTTGTCGTTGATGTGCGCGTTCGCATACACTTCAAAGGGAAGCCGACTGTCATTAGTCAGACTTGTCGCGGGGCAGTTTTTGTACGCATTAGACATATTACGTCTTGAGACGTTTTGTTTCAAATGTGCGCATCTATTACTTTTTATTATGCGTTAGTCTGTCTTAAAACAGTCGTGTCTCAGATGTGCGGTGGCCCTAAACGTGGGTATTCATTTGATACCAAAATAATCCAGGGTGTTTTTGTTTTATTACCGTATTTCTTTTGTAAGGTTGTTGCTATAATTACTCCAAACAACTTTTCGATTGGCGTTATAAAGAAATACAACTAATGGTCTACCATTTCTTCGATGCTATATCTATATAGCATCGAAGAAATTGATTCAAAGGAAAATGACGGACCTGCCTTACATGAATCGATATTTTCTATGACTTTTTGGTCGCGAAAATTTCTGCCCATTTGGTCACGTTATGTCAATTTATTGTTAAGTCGTGGTCTGTCGGCTGGGTTTGACAACAACGAGACCACATTACGTAAGTCCGCCACTTGCCTTTAAAGTTTAAAACATCTTCTCTGATGGTACTGTATGGTTTATTATGTTAGATAATAATAATATTAAAAAAAAATAGTAGAGTAGGTAGTATTTGATTTTCAGGTCTTTTGCGTTCATGGCGCAAGCGCAAGCATATTACCGTATTACATACACGCGTAGATGGATTTCTAAAGTACTGAATTGACAGATTTCGTGAGCGTGAGACGTCTTGCAAATCTGTCAAATCCATACAAATTTAGGGCCGGTATAAATAATGCGACCCGGTTTCAAGACGCGGCTCAGCTTTGTGATTGGTCCAAATTTTGACAGCCAACCAATCACAGCGCCTGAACCGTGTCTTGAGACCGAGATGTATCTTGAGTACTGACTATTTATACCGGCCTTAGAAATGCATCTACGCGTCGCGTTGCGGTCTATTGACCCACGATTGTACACGTGCGCTAAGTGCTCCGTTCAGTTTTGGCAAGTGATATTCGACTTTTCAGTTCCCATTAAAAATACACACAATGTATCATACATTTGATACTATTATTCCACCAATAATCAAGAAAGATGAGTTTATTTATGATGTGCGACGTTTTTCCTTTTCCCTTGTAACATAATATCACCCATGTGTTATGAGAGAGGACGTGACGTAGATCACTCGAATCTTAGATCACACTAAACTTGTTTTTTTTTGTTATCAATAATAATATTATGTTTGAATAAATTTACTGTTAAGCTTCAACTCCACGAGGAAAAAATTGTCTTCGTCATGTTACTAAGTGCATTTAAAATAAATAGGTAAGTATACGTGTGATAAAAGTATCTTTATTTTGCAAATTAATTGTTGAGCACTTGGATTCTTAGGAATTTTGCATAAACGGGTATCTAGGAATTAGCGGCGGTTTTACCTTCGCGCCGATATATATATATATATATATATATATATATATATATATATATATATATTCCTTTTCTCTATTTCCTTCCCTACCCTCCCCTAATTACCCTATTCCATCTTAAAAGGCCGGCAACGCACCTGCAGCTCTTCTGATGCTACGAGTGTCCATGGGCGACGGAAGTTGCTTTCCATCAGGTGACTCGTTTGCTCGTTTGCCCCCTTATTTCATTAAAAAAAATTGATATTCAAAAGTATCTATCGTTGATTTTTACTTTATTTGAAAAATTTGAATATCAATAACTCAGACCAATCTGAGATCAATGAGATCAATAATAAATAAATGAGTTTAATTTTACTTCCCTATCTGAAGATAGGGAAGTAAAATATTTGAAACTAATCGATTTTTATACACAAAATTTTTGATTGCAGATTATAATAAGTGCATCAGGATCTACACGATCTAGTCATAAACAAGCAGAACTTGGATATTTATTGGTAAATTATTATTCGTCGGTCTCGAGGGATGTTCCCTCGATTGCACGTCACGCGCAGATCTGCATGAAATATCAATACTGCTGGCACTGCTGATATATGCATTCAAATATTGTGTACTCAGTCAATTTCATATATTTTATTTGCTATACAGCAATATTATCAGACATACAAATTATTTCGAATCAACTATTACGAAAAAAACATCAGAGTATGAAATTTGTACTTATGTAATTTTGAAAATATCAAAAATTAAAAAAAAAACAAAAGTATCGGATATAGTATACAGTATATTATGTATTTAAATAAGTACATACATACAACTCAAACTAAACACCAACACGCAAACCATTTAAAACAATTAAATTAAAAAGCGTCAACCCCGGCTGACGTGTACCGAACGAGTGTATGGCAGTTCGGTATCGCTACCGCGCCTCTCTCACCCCGCACGCCCCGCACGATTGCTCTGTCTAGACGCGTTCGTTGGACCACTGTAGTTATTTACACTGTCATGGTATTACGTCAAAAATTAGCGCCTTAATTTGCGCTACTTACTACAAGTATACGAAATTATAAGTAAGTATATTAAGAAATTAAGATATTACGTACTATATGCATAACGCACATTGCATCAGGGCTTTTCTCTAGTGTTCTCTAAGTTTTTAATAGTGAAAGGAGGGGCGCAGAATCAGTATAATAGTTCACGTTCAAGGGCTGTCTCGTCACCACCTGTCAGTAGTATGACGGATAACCTTGTACACGCGCCGCGAACTGAGGACTAGGGGTTATATCTGTCGCTGTAAAATTATAAATATCGTTAGATTACAATCTATCTCGTGAGATTGTAAACTATCAAAACATCGTGAACCCCTCGATCGCGGGAATCGCAGATACTTACAATATACATTTAATTGTTATGCGACACCCGGGTGCCGCTTGGGAGTTGATGGGTTAACGCATTATTTTCGCTAGATTATAATTCTATCCTGGATATTAATATTATAAATGCGAAAGTGTATCACTGTCTTCTTCACGCCCAAACTGATAAACCAATTTTGCCGAGGTATGGAGATATTTTAAGAGTGAAGCCAAACCAGCGTAATTTGTGAGTCGCAGAATTTCGGTTCGGCAGAATTCTGCTGCATTCAGTTTCATACAAAAGTCCTATTTAATTCACACGAGCGTAACTTTGTGAGTCATGATTTGTATGAAAAGATAATATTTACGCGGCAGAAATTCTGCGACTCACAACTCTCAAATTACGCTCGTTTGGCTTCACCCGTAGTCCCGGGAAAGAACAGGTATACTTTTTATCCCGGAAAAACGTACAGTTCCGGATAATTTTGGCGCAACTCCGTTGCGGGAATCAACTAGTTGTAGTTTAATTCTTCTCCTTTTCTTTAATTATAATTGACTAGATGATGCCCGCAACTCCGTTGCGCCAAATTTTGTTTGCGCGCGGAAACCGTAAGTACATTTTTTCGGGATAAAAAGTATCATATTATGTCCTTTCCCGGGACTCAAAGTATCTCCATACCAAATTTCAGCCAAACTGGTTCAGCGGTTTCGGTGTGAGGAGGTAACAGACAGACAGACAGACACACTTTCGCATTTATAATATTAGTATGGATATAAAATAATGTGCCACGTGCAGTGCCGAATTTATAGTGTAGAGCTGTAGGCCATTTTATTTCCGCCGTCCCATGTACGAAATCTGGCGAATATGGACGAATACGAAATATGGACGCTGCCTATATGACCTATATAATAGTATTTATAAATCTGGGGCTATTGTAGGGAAAATATAAAGAAAAGAAAACAGATTACTTTTATTGCAGCAGATTCCTGTGCGCGCAAAAACGGACAAAATCTACTTTAAAATATATTCTTACGTACCTACTAATCTTATTGTTCTCGCGACTTAGATCACGCAAACGTTAAAAGGTCTATAGTCTAGGAATTTATTATAAGCATACTACGGAATTTCATACTATAAAATTACGGTATATACTTCAAAAATACTTTTTCGAAAGTAAAATAAACATTTTATCATTATGTTATTGAATACCCTACTTAGCTTTAAGACTTTCTTCCTAGAACTACAAGCAACACTAGATTTTTAGTACTCTCTACATTCTACAATCTGGACTTAAAATGAGTTTTACGAGAAAATAATGTTATTAAGATTAAGACTGAATAATTGGCCATTTTTTTGTGTGGCCAAATGTTTGGGTTTTGTACAAAACGGCTACATATCACTATCACTTATCAGTATCATAAATTAGACATACAAATGGACGATGTTTAGTCAGATATGGAGTATGGACAGACTGATGATGCGACCGCAACTCCGTTGCGAATGAAGCCGTTTATCGCACGGGAACTGTAGATTTTTCCGGGATAAAAAGTATACTATGACCTCTCTCGGGACTCATGGTATATCCATACCAAATTTCAGCAAGATCGGTTCAGCGGTTTGGGCGTGGAGAGGTACCTAACAGAGAGACAGATACACTTTCGCATTTATAATACTAGATGACGCCCGCAACTCCGTTGCGCCAAAATTCGTTTATCGCGCGGGAACCTTACATTTTTTCGGGATAAAAACTATCCTATTTCCCGGAGCTCAAAGTATCTCCATGCCAAATTTCAGCAAAATCGGTTCAGCGGTTTAAGCGTGGAGAGGTAACAGACAAATAGACAGAGAGACAGATATACAGACAGACAGACGGACAGACGGACAAACAGACAGACACACTTTCGCATTTATAATATTAGTATGGATTAGTGTGGAATTCCCAGTAAAGAGGTCTACGTTCAAATGTCACTTAATAGACGCGGATATTAAATATGTTCCAAGCACAAGTTATTAACGTAACCTCAGCAGTCAGCACATCACCTGACCTCACGGTAACAAAAGTTAATTTTCTAAACCCAATGACGTTACTGACAGGCTTTTACCACGTCAATAGTTTGTTGGTTCAAGATACAGAATTCTAAAAACTAGTACAAAGACGTCACTAATACTGCTATGAGCTGAGTCGGCGGTGACACACGAAACTTGTTTTTAAAACCATTTTAAAACATTAAAAACATCCACGTTTTACGTCTTGGAATAATCAAAACACCTAACACTGTTCATAAGTGCTTCATAACAACAGTGTTAGGTGTCAAAACCACGTAGATACAAAAGTTAGTACCGGAAAGTCTTCGGAAATTCTTGGTATTTTCTAATGTTTTCGACTAAAAAGTTTTAACATTAAGTTTATGACATATTTTCAAACAAAGAGGTATTAGTTGAAAACATAACATATCACTGTTTTCAAACCTATTCTACATTGACGAAAGGTTCTTAAAACCCCAGCATAAAGGATTTTGGTATAATAATTACATATGTATACTCAGACCAATAAAAATTTATTGCTCTGAGTATGTATATGGTTTTCAAAATGTAAGAAGCAAAAGAGCTGGGGAAATCTACGACAACATTTTTTCAAAAAAAAAAAAAAAAAAATTGAATTTAGAATCAAATAACGATTCTTATAATATTGTATAGGTAGGTAATATTATACTATAGAGACGTACTAAAATATACTGCATTATTATAGTAACCGTTTAATTTATATTACGTTGTTGAAACAACTTATAAATTATACGGTTAGCAATAAAACTCTAAATAGCCACAGCGAATCCTAATCACCGAATTTTGTTTTTTATGTTTATAGGGGAATAACCTTATGGCTGATTGAGATGTTATGTAACTTTATTACATCTCATAATTATGTATTTTTTATATAATTCCCAATTCCCATGGAAACACGTCAATGGTAGGACACCTAATAGACGATTATTTTGTTATTTTCAGATCAAAAATTATATTGTTATTACCTCGATCGTGGGAATCACAGATGCAATAGATATTCAATAATCAATTGCTATGCGGCACCCGGGTTCCGCTTTGGAGTTGATGGGTTATTATTTAATACTTTTTGTGCCTTTATAAAAACAAAAAGGAGTAACCCTTACAGTGTCAAACTCAAACCTTTAAAACGTGTTATTGTAATTTGTTACAAATATTTGCGTAGTTTTATATTTACAAACAAAATCTCCAACCAAACGTTTCAATAATAAATCTGCGTTCGTTATAAAGTTTTTTTATGCCATCATTGTTTTCTGCTAAAACAAAAAATTCCATGAGACGAACCGTTATTTTGTTCGTAGTTAGCACTTTACCTTAATCAACAAAATAAATGTTAGAGATAAACTACGATAACATTGCCCCCCCTCCAAAATTCAAAACGCTTGAAGTGCGTTGTCAAAATGTTTGAAGTGCGTTGTCTTGCGCGGTCGGCTAGTTATGATTAGTTGACCAACAAAATATCTTGGTAATAAGTGTAAAGTGACATTGAGTGAAATATTACGTGTACTGTGATTGGTTGAACACTTACTACATACAAACTCTTTCATAAGGATGTGACTACACACATTGAAACAGTAATTTGGAGGGGCGCGACATGTTATCGTAGTTTATCTTTACAGACAAACACATTTTGATGCTTGCACTCGCACCTGCTTTACTTTGACGTGTGCAAATAACCCTAAGGTCAGGTTCTGACGTAGTTCCTTTTGTTACGGCCGTTTATGGCAAAACAATTACTGTGAGCATCTTGATAATTAGCTAGGAAATAAAAAAATCGGCCAAGTGCTAGTTGGACTCGCGCACGTAGGGTTCCGTACCGCTAAAGAGCAAAAATAGTCCAAAAATAGTGCTTTTTGTATGAGGGCACCCTTAATTATTTAGGTTAATTTAATTTTATTATTTATTATTAAAGTATAGGTACAACTGAGTATTTTTGAACATTTCAAGTGCCTATCCGTGGCCATTATTGATATCGAGCAAAAAATAGCAAAATAATCACGTTTGTTGCATGGGATAGCCTCAAATATGCAATTTATTTTGTTTCTAGTATTTGTTGTTATAGCGGCAACAGATATTATACACAATTTGTGAAAATTTCATAAGTCTAGCTATAGCGGTTTTTGAGATATAGGCTGGAGACAGACAGATGGACAGACAGACGGACAGGCATCGAAGTCTTAGTAATAGGGTCCCGTTTTTACCCTGGGTACGGAACCCTAAAAACGAGAGTATTTTCCATAATGATATAAAAATATGCTCGGGCGAGTGGTGTAATACGTTTTTCTCGGAAGCCAATAAATAAACTGTTCTGGATCTTTCTCAAATTCCTGTAATGCCTTCAAAAACACGGATTATAAGTTAACTTATTTATTAACATTCGTTCAAGTTTTGATGTCTTTGAATGAAAATGAAAAATATCTAATTCTGGAACGAATTAATTTACAGAATGAATTATTCGAGTGTATTTTAATTTAATCCATACTAATATTATATTATTATATATAATAGTGTGTCTGCTGTCGGTCTGTCCGTCTGTCTGTCTGTCTGTCCGTCTGTCTGTCTGTTACCTCTTCACGCTTAAACCCCTGAACCGATTTTTACTGAAATTTGGCATGATTGATGTTCCGAGAAAGGACATAGGATAGTTTTTATCCCGGAAAAATGTACGGTTCCCGCGCGATTAACGAATTTTGGAACAACAGAGTTGCGGGCGTCATCTAGTTAGGTATAATAATGTTGTTTTTATTCCTTGTGTATTTTGTAGTTTAGTTACAAATATATTTACTTTCTATTTACATTATTTACCATACCCTTCTTTGTCATCATAACAATAATTATTGACATCGTATAATATTTATTATTAAAACACGTTCTCTGCCGGTAGTACAAACGAGAAAAATTACAAATTTTTTTTGTCCAAATTGATGTATTAGGTCAAGACTAAACTATGATATTATCATTTAGGGTTCGATAGGGTGCAGGGTTCCTGAGATATAATAAAAAAAAACCCTTGAGGTCACATGTGACCTACGCGGCGCTGTAGTATGGAAAAGTACGCAATCGTGATTACTGCGCCGCTCCGGTCACAACTCCGGGCACCGCACATTTCAGTCACCGTTGTGTCGTTGCGAATTTTCCTGGGTTTTGGTGACGAACCATGGATTTACCCAATTTAGATATTGAGATAGAAGACTTGACTATATCACCAGAAGACATACATAATATTGAGCTACTTGAAGCTAGTTTTTTTTTTTTTATGAAACAAGGAATAAACTTTTTTATGTCTAGTATGTTTCAACAAACGTCATCGATATGCAAAAGTTTGTTGCGAAAATGTTTTTTTTATTTTTTTAGGGTTCCGTACCCAAAGGGTATAAACGGGACTCAGTAATAGGTACTGAGACTTCGATGTCTGTCCATCTATATGTCCGTCTGTCCGTCCGTTTGTCTGTCTGTCTGTCTGTCTCCAGGCTGTAACTCAATAACGACTATAGCTAGACTTCTGAAATTTTCACAGATTATGTATTTCTGTTCCCGCTATATCAACAAATACTAAAAACAAAATAAAATTAATATTACAACAAACGTATTTTTTTTTTACCTTTTTGGCTCGTAATCAATAATGGCAACAGCTAGGTACTTCAAATTTTCACAATATTCTTTATTTTATCTGTAGTCTAATAATTAATAATAAAATTAAAATAATATAAATATTTTAGGGGGGGCTCCCATACAAAACCACAAATTTTCGCCTATTTTTCCTCTATAACCGTACGGAACCCTTCGTGCGCGAGTCCGTCTCGTACTTGGCCGATTATAATTTAAAGGCAAGTTATTATACAACATAATATTGATTAAAAGATAAGTGCAATGAGGGATTTTCTTAACTTTTTAATTTGATTGTCAAACAGCTTCCATTTTAGTAACTAGATGGCGTATAGGTAGACAACTATCGGTAATACCAGGGAATACCATCAATAATTGCTACAAAACTGGGCAAAATAATGTAAAACTGGATACATTTAAATTTGAAAAAGACGCCATAATATTCCAATTTCCAATGACTTGGATAACAAAGTTATTACAACGATGTTTTAGTTAAAACTCACGGAAGAAATAGCCCTATTTACCGATATTTAGACCAAATATCACAGGAATTATACATTTTGGTTTTGACCTGCACCTGTGCAAGATAACGGGTATTTCATAGCTAATATTTTACCAATAATGAAGATCAAAGAACCAAATAACACAATTTGGGAAAAAATAATAAAAACCACACCAACAATAAAAAGTAGAAGAAGTTTGAAAGTGACATGCCTCTTGAAAACTCTTTCAGTTATCAGTTTTCAGTTTGACAATTTGCGTGTTCCTAAACTGTTACCAGTATACTGGCCTAATCGCTTAGGCCAATGATCGCTTCGGTTTAAGATATTTGATTTATGCCACACTTGACAGTACACTGATATTTTTTAGAAACACAACCAATATGTATCCGTGATGCCAACCTGCAGATAATTTCAGATCGGTGGGGAATCAATAGAAAATCAAAAAATAAGTGTCTATCGTCGCGCCGTCTGGTGGAGATTAAAAATAAGAAAACCTCTCATTGTTAAAAATATTATCGAAAAATAAATAAGAAGTCATAGAAATTGTTTTTTTCATCCCTTTGTGTTTCTGCATCAAAATTTTCACATATAATAAACATAGGTGAATACCATGTGAAAGAAAGTATTGCTCTACAGCGCCGCACCGGTCATCTACTACAGAGAAATGTGTAAACGTGTCTTATGGCCTACGAGTTCGATTCAAAAACAGGTCTGCTCTGAGGTCACCGGTGCCCTACGCGGCGGGTAGATACAGGTAGGTGTCCGGGCACATGTGACCTACGCGGCAAAGAACGTGTTAAAAGAGTAAGCTGTCCCACCGCTGGGCCTCCCCCAAAGAGTGAAAATACAAGCATTTTTGTGGAACAAATCGTTCGACACTCGTTATTTATCCGACACGTTCGATTAATGCCCACGCGTTTGAGGTGCCAGTGCGAGCGCTCGCGCTATGACCATCATTTTCCTTTTTGCCTTTACGTAATTATACCCCTGTAGAACCGCCAACCTGGTACAAATGACCAAGAATTTTGTGTCAGTATCTCCAGGACTATCGCGTCTCCGTCCTGCGCGGAAGTAGGAACACGGTCGGGTTTTAGTGGGTACAGCTGCGGCCACTTACGATCTCTTCGGCCGTAGCAAGTCCCACATACCCCGGTAGTCCTTACCCAACGCTGCCGGGGATGCGTTATAGTATTTAGTGACCCAAAAAAAAGGCTACGGCCTATAGGCCACCCCGCGGGACGACCTAGAAAAGCATAGATAAAGTAATAAAGTATAGATGTATTCTTAGCCCGCCATCACGTGGCCATTTTGTGCTTATTTTCATATGGTAGTGGGTGTTTATTTGTCGATCATTTCGAAGCACATTATAATACAGAAAAGAAAGTCATTTAGCTCATGATATCGATAAACTATAGTTCAAGTAATGAGAATCCGTAAACACACGTAAAAAGCTATGCCATTTTTGTAGACTAATTATTAGTTGATGTGACATTTTTAGCACTAATACCTTATACAGCACGAATAAAGGATTATTAAACTTATTAATTCTTTTTTTAGCTTACAAAAATACCGGTTGAAAAGCCCAAAAACGTTGTTCAAAACTTACGTATTTAATGTTAAATCCACGTGTTTGAGGCATTCTTTGGCCATTCTTATGGTTTATTATTTAGCGGAACCACAAACCTCAACAATATCTAGCATAAAATGTTCACTAAAAACCTTCATTAACACTTTTATTACATGAAATATGCAGACCGACTCCTTTGTTATGTCCTAGTAAGTAGGACATAACATTACACGCTTTTGACGCTTATACACCGATATAAAGGCTCTCTCCTAGTCTATAATATTATCTCAATGTAGAAAAGCCTATATGTTTTGATGTATCTACGAGACACCCGCTGGTAGAGTTGCGGTGGGTTGATCGTGCCCGCAACTATGCCTAAGCGGGGAGGGGAGCACCATGGGGTTTAGTGGGTAGTTCCTCGGAGAGTCCCACATACCCCGACTGATGTCCCCAATCCGCCGGGGATGCGCAAAGCATTTCCTCAAAATGTCATTTAAATAAATTAATATGCAAAGGGGTTAACAAACTTTAAATCAATATTCATTATTTGCTCAACGAGACGGCAATAATTGAATAGGATCGGGTGGGTTGCACCAACTTAATCTAAAATTAATATACTGCTTTCATACAAAAGTTTCATTATAAACGACAACCTCTGTGGCTCAATATTGGTTGAGTGTGTGGCAGCTCAAGCCGGGGGTCGCGGGTTCGATTCCCGCCGACGAAACAAAAAGTTTTTCAATGTTCCCGGATCTGGATGTGTATTAAATATGTGTATGATATAATAAAAATCTTAAATATGCGTATAGTATAAAAGTATTAAATATATTTCCGTTGTCTGGTACCTATAACACAAGTCCTTCTGAAATCAGGTACTTAGCACGGGGCCAGACTGACGTGGTGTGAAGCGTCCATAGATATTATTATTATAATCAAAAAATTTATTGAAATAGCAGAGCTGCACGGATCTTTTGACATATTTTGAATGTCATTGTCATGGAGCTGTGAATGCGAAACTGTATGTCAACTGAATTTACTGATACGGGATACCGTAATTGAAGGGTATTGAAATATCCTTACAGGATTTTTTAATAACTAATTAACTGCTAAACTAGAAAAGTAGAGGTAATTAAAAAACTTTTGAGTGAAGTTAATCATTTAATATAATTATGCTTCAATCTTATCTACTTATCTATTACTTCATATTTTAATAGATTTTATCAATATCAATAAGATTGATAAAAATCTAAACAAAATATCTAAAAAATAAGCCATATAAATAAATAAGTAATATAAGTAATATTAATACTGGCTTATTTAATTTACCAACAACTTTTGTTTGGTGTAAGTAGGTAAATATTTTAGAAAAATAATATAAGGTTTATAAAGGCACACATAAATAATATGCCACTCTATAGTAGATACATTACAGCTTATTTTATCCAATATAAGAAAATTTTGAGCTACTTCACTTTGAGGAAGTTCGAAATTTTCTTTAATAACAATAGAACTGGGCTATGGGAAACCCCGTTCCCCACTGTACCTAGGGAATAATGGTCAACATTGATAAGAAATGACCACAGTCTGTTATCAGGAGCATTCGTATGTTATCAGGGTAGCTCTAGGGGAAGCCCCTCCAGCCTTTATAAATACTGATTTCAGCAGTAGCCTCTGGCATAATTTAATCAGCATTTGCTAATTACTGATTCATTAATTATATATTCTACTTTCAAAATGAATTATTATTTGTTATTTACAATTGCTGTGTTGAAGACAGTGCTCAGTAAGACTGTTTGTATTATTAGCGTGCGTGTGTGACATTAGTCTAAATTTTAATCTATTTGCTTTTTATATATTATTTATATTACTTAATAGATATACTAAACCAAATATTGGATCATTACTTCAGTGTTTTGGTAACCTCGTTCTGAAAGTGTTTAGTAAGTGAATAATTAGGCAATACGTCTTAAAATGTAATAAGCATCTTATTAAAGTTTTAATTAAAGTGCGGTTTAATATGGAACTCTGTCTTTGTAGCGCAGGTGCATGCCGTCTTTAGCTGAGAAAATATTATGAAAAGATGCCAAATAATAATTATTGTTCACGATTTAATAACAAGTGCATTTATGTGAATATTACATACTATTATATAAAATCATCAGCTAATTAATTGTGATATAATAGATATAGCTGCAGGGTATCATATTTAGATCTAATCATAATTTCACGTATGACGTAATATTACATTATATCAAGGCAAATATATAGGCCTTGATATAATTACGTCTTTGCTAAAAATGTAGTAAAGCCGAAACAATATTCTAATAATACTTACAGCGAATGAATGTGGAGTCACACCAATAGAAGTATGGGGCGGGTCCTCCTCCAATCGAACAGAATGGCTGCCGAGTCCTGTGAACCTGGTGGTCATCCAGCACACCGTCACCCCGGAGTGCATGACCGACGAGGAGTGTTTCGGAAGCCTGAGGGCCATACGAGCGAACCAGCAGAGCACAGGCTACACTGATATTGGCATATCGTGAGTATTTTTTCGCTTCCTAACGTAAGGTTCACTCTGCATCCTCTATCGGTTGTATCACGGGGTAGTTGAAATGTTACATTTGCTTTGCATTTATTAGAGGACGCAATTTTATTTTTGGAATATGTTGGAAGGCTCAATAGAAGCTTAACCTCAAGTTTGTGGGGTTGCCACTCTTGTCCCCCGGCCGCCATCTTGAAAAAAGGGGTGACAACACTATTTTCGTGGTATCTCAGAATCTATACGTCTTACAAAAAATTTGTAAGAACATAATTTGTTGCAAATTATTTTGCCTACAAATATGTTTATATAACTTTTTACCCTAAATTAAAAATTTAAAAAGTTATAAGCAAAAAAGTGATTTTAGAAGGTTTATTATCACTTTGTTTAACACATTTTACAAAAAAATACCTTAGACCAACCTTGTAGATGATCTTTTGAGAAAAAGATCCCACGGTCCCATGAAATTAATTTTCTGCAGAAACAAAGAAAACTGTGGAACCATTTGTGGCTGCAGAAAAACAGGCCTGAAATGCTTTATAGTATAGTAGGCATGTGAAGACTAGTATAGTAGGCATACTATGATATAGTTTGCAATTTGTATATATTTATGTAGTGTAGTAGGCATACTGCAGACTGTGGCTGCAGAAAAGCGGGTCTGAAAAGCTTTACAGATTAGTAGGCATACTGTAGAGCATTTTAGGTCTGCTTTTCTGCAGGCACGCATGCCTTCACAGTTTTCTTTGCATATGCAGAAAATTAATTTCATGAGATCGGGGGGATTGGGGGATCTTTTTCTCAAAAGATCATTAACAAGGTTGTTCTAAGGTATTTTTTTTGTAAAATGTATTAAACAAAGTTAAAGAGCGATAATAAACCTTTAAAAAAGAATATCACTTTTTTGCTCATAACTTTTTAAATTTTTAAGTTATGGTAAAAAATTCTATAAAGATATTTATAGGCAAAATAATTTGCAACAAATTATGTTCTTAAAAATTTTCTGTAAGACTTATAGTTTCCGAAATATCACGAAAATTGTGTTGTCACCCCTTTTTTCAAGATGGTGGCCGGGGGACAAAGGCGGCGACCCCACAAACTTGAGGTTAAGCTTCTATTGAGCCCCCCAACATATTCCGAAAATAAAATTGCGTCCTCTAATAAACGCAATATTCGGTCCTAAAATTGTAACATTTCAATAGACTAGGGAGTGCTCTAAGGAATTGTTCGGCATCATACCTCCTGCAACTTTTCGCCATCTCCCCACGCGAACAATATGCCATCTTCATCACCTTGATAAGTGACAGTCTTCCACAGTGCGTTTTTCGCATAACTTTCTGCCGCGCACTGTAAAACTCTGGAACGAACTGTCACCAGTCACCAACTCACCATAGTATTTCCGGACCTATACGACCTGCAAACCTTCAAGAAGAGAGCGTATTCCCTCAAGGTCGGGAACGCACCTGCAGCTCTTCTGATGTTGGGAGTGTCCATGGGCGACCGTAGTTGCTTTCCATCAGGTGATCCGTTTTCTCGTTTGCCCTCTTATTTCATAAAAAAAGGTTAGGTACAGGGGCATGGCTATCGCGTATGTGCCGTATCAATTTAAATACGGCCCCCCGGCCACGGAGGCCCTCAACGTTTGTTTGCAAAAATTAATAAACTTTCCTTTTTTTTAATTTCTCAAAATACGAGTAATGTAAAATAATTTCTTAAGGGTCCCCAAACAAATTTGTATAAGTACGGGACACGGCACAATTATATAATAATAATAATAATTTATTTCAGATTATTCATCCATATGTGTTAGTAACAATTTATTCTTAACCTATCGTTAGTAAAATTACATATTATGTTTACACCATCCTCATCACCTTGATGAGTGGCAGTCTTCCACAGTGCGTTTTTCGCGTAACTTTCTGCCGCGCACTGTAAAACTCTTGAATGAACAGTCACCAGCATTTTTTCCGGACCTATACGACCTGCAAACCTTCAAGAAAAGAGCGTATTCCCTCTTAAAAGGCCGGCAACGCACCTGCAGCTCTTCTGATGTTGCGAGTGTCCATGGGCGACGGTAGTTGCTTACCATCAGGTGACCCGTTTGCTCGTTTGCCCCCTTTTTTATAAAAAAAAAAAATGTTTGACTATATATTAACAACAGTGAATCGGCATCCACCTACGTAGCAGAGGAGAGTCCCATCTGTCGGTGAAAACTCTTAGGATGCCGTTGGAGGAGGATGGCAAGCGGGCCAGCATAGAGGCACAGCGTTTGCGCATTATGGCCGCGAACCCGTCCACGCGCGCCTCAGCGAACATGCCTGACGCGCTGCATCTCCACGGCAACCCCAACAACATCCTAAGAGTATTGTTGTACTGAACGCGCAGGTCGTTGTACGCCCGCTGGGAAAAATTAGTCCACAGGCTGCACGTGTAGAATGACTGGCAGAAAGATTTAAAGAGCGTGATTTTAACTGCTTCAGTGTGCTGCCACGTAGATTCGGTCTCTGTAGAGACCGAATCTACGTGCCAGCATATTGCTGGCACGTTGTGACCCAGTGACCCAAATATTTGAACTTCTGAACCCGGACTAGGGGAGATCCCGAGAGAGAGAGATCAGCCATGTGCTTATACCCCTCAGAACCGGATTTGAAGACGATCCACTCACTCTTCGTGGTATTATACTTGAGCCCATGGGCCGCAGCATAGCTTTCACATATTTTAAGAAGCTGTCTCATCGCGCTGACTGATGGACTCAGCAGAACCATATCATCTGCGTAGCTGATATTGACACTAACGTCATCTATGTGGCAACCTGTTTTGGCTTTATTGAGCTCACTTATTATACAGGCACGTGCTACGCTTGTCAGGTAACTTAATTTTATACGCCGTCGAAGATTTTATGTTATTGATTCATATTGCATCAGGCAAATCTAATATATAAAATTCTCGTGTCTCGGTGTGCGTCCTTTGAAACAGCTCGACCGATTTTCGCGAATCTTAGCGAGCATATCTTCTAGGATTGAGAATCGGATAACATCTACTTTTTATATTGACAAGTGTTGAATAAATAATAGTAAATTATTACAACTCAAGACTGACGGCGACCATTGTGCGACGGGATAGCGATGGACGCGATGGTGACATAGTACATACTTATAGGCAGAGAGCCCTAGAACAATTTTCTTTCTGATTACTATCAAGCTAATTTTTTGTGAGTAGATTTATTTTGATAAGACAAACAACTTTTTTATCTGCGAAAAATCTTGAAAGTGGTAGCTAACAGTGATAGAAAGGATTTCATACTTTGATTTGATAGTCCAAAAATATGGATTGTTTTATTTGTAGGACAATGTTACTCTTAAATTATATAACCATTAACCTACAAATATACAAAAAATCAGCTGGCTAGGGTTCCGTTTTAGGGCACCGCAGTCAACCAAGTTTTGTTGATTACAGAACCCTAAAACAGAATCCTAACCAGCTGATTTTTTGTATATTGATAGGTTAATAGTTATATAATTTAAGAGTAACATTATCCTACAAAAAGAACAATCCATATTTTAGGACCATCAAATCAAAGTATGAAATCCTTTCTATGTCTGTTAGCTACCAGTTTTAAGATTTTACGCAGATAAAAAAGTTATTTGTCTTATCAAAATGAAGCTACTCACAAAAAATTTGCTCGTTAGTAATCACAAAAAATTTGTTCTAGGGCTCCCGTACTAATAAGTCTATATGAACCAAATAAAATTACATTCTGCCATTATGAATATAAAGTTAGTTAGAAAATATTGAAATGAAAATGGAACCTCCGAGTGAAAGCCAAGTTCATGGGATCGATCACCCGAATGCAACGCAAGGGTTGTTTATGTTTTTGTACGCCTACGGCATAAAAAACAATTCGTAACTTTAGGGTCAATTCCGAATATTATGCATTATGCACCATGGAGGAAATTGATTTCTAGGCAGTTGACAGACCTACCTCAGTTGCGGCTTATGTCAATCTAATGTTAACTGTGATCGGTCTGATGGGTTTGACGCATGGCGCATTTTCACTGGTCGATAGGGCCCCGTATGCGGAGTACGGGAGATTTCTGAAACGCATGCCACGACCAATCAAAATGCGCCATTAGTTGTCATAGACTCCCCGTATGCTGTATACCGCACGAGTTAACGACTAATGAAAATGCGCCCTTAACGTGACTAAATCACTTAGGTCCTTCATCTGCCTAGGAATCAACTTCTCTGATAGTACCAAATCTAAGCAACTACTAAAGTTTGGTCGCCATATTGAAATTCAGTTATTCACAACATTATATTATAGGAAATAATTTATATCCAGCCCACATATTAATTTGACTCTAATAAGAGAAGCTGATATAAGTATTTCGATAGAAAAGTAGTCATAATAATTTAATCCTTCGATCGTGGATTCTTGGAAATCTATTGTTATTCTATTGTGTCTCGCTCGCGCTCACCGATGAGCTTATGGGGCTTGATGGGAATTTATTTCTGTCTTGCGTACCTACTAAGATCTCGTAACTCGTTAAAATATTAAACATTATGTTTCGTAAATAGAACAGGAGGTTCAATTTTAATATTTACAAATTTCAGGTTCCTCATCGGAGGCAACGGTAAAGTGTACGAAGGCTCAGGATGGCGAGTGGGAGCGCACACCGCAGGATACAACAACATATCTATAGCCATTTCCTTCATGGGAGATTTCAGATGTAAGTTCTGAATAAATACTTCTAGCGACTTATCAATGATTCAAGGGACGAATTCTCAAAACTCGAATGTCGCTTAAAAACGCAGCGACCGTCGCTGGCCGTCTTAATCGCGCTTGAGAAACGGCCATTGCATCGCTTGAAGTTAAAATTATGAGCTCCAATTTTCATTCGATTTTTCTTAGGCTGTTGGGATTGATATTCGAGATATAGGAATTGGGATCCTTATGATATTATAACCACAGTGGAAGTAAAAAAAATATTGTTCCAAATTATATAAAAAAAGCTTTTGTCGGATAGTCAACAACATAAGGTACCTTCAATTCAAACAAAGTTCCCTGAGAAGAACCAGTATTATAGGCGTAAGAAACTCGTACGGGTCCGTTAACCAATTATTATTGGATTTTTAACCGATTTCCAAAAAGGATGTTATATTATGTTCAGGCTCTAACCTCTATTGATATTTTCATATACTAATTTGATATTTCGTAGCAATTTTCACATTTCGTAGTGATTTTGACATTTCGTAGCGATTTCGTCATTTCGTAGCAACTTTGACATTTCGTAGCGAACTTGACACTTCGTAGCGAACTTGTCATTTCGTAGCAATTTTGACATTTCCTTGCAAGGAACAATGCGCCGAAATGTTTCAACTGAGTAATTAATAATAATTATCAAGTTATAAGGAAAAGCCTGAATTTAACTTAAAATTAAAATATACTCATTATTATTTTTCTAGATAAACTTCCAACGCCCCGAGCTCTTACAGCGGCCCAGGAGTTCATTGTGTGTGGGATGCACAAGAAGCGCCTGGGCTTCAGCTACAAGCTGGTGGGCCATCAGCAGCTGATCGCCACGCTTAGTCCAGGAGCTGAACTGCAGAGGGTCATCGAAACTTGGCCCCATTGGGTCAGTGACGTCAGAGACCTGTAGTTATATTGACGAAGAAAATCCGGTTGGATACCAAATGAGAATAAATTAATATTTATTTTACTTTATTTTGTTATTAATCTAGTCTAAAATAACATCAAATATAAGGTGTCAATGCCTAAAAAGTATAAAGTGGATTTAAGTCTAAGGGCTTAGGCTGTTCTATATTGTAATCAAGTGGTGAAGCTGGATAAATGTAGCTGTGCTATACTATGGTATAAGTCGTCCCTCTTTGTTACCTGTCCTTTAGTATGCTTAGATTTCTCGCTCGCATAATAATAAATCATTATTACTTAGTTCAAAGTTCTAACAATACTGTAAATTGTACCATAATATGCTATTAGCTAATCGTTATCAAATGATTACCATAGTTATCTAATAAATATTCGGACACTTTCGGATACGATATAATATAAACTAGCTGTGCCCCGCGGTGTTACCCGCGATTAATTAGGTGTGATTAGGTAAACTAAATTGTGTTGTAATAGGTAAATAGTATTAGAGACAAAAAAAAGAGTTTGATCATCGGACACTTCAATTTTGATGACTGAGAGATGGAAGTTTGATAGAAAACACTGTTTTGTGATAAGCAGCACTCCTAGGATTTGGTAGAAGATGGGACGAAAATTAATCAAAATGACACTCGAAATCTGTATGTTGAGGTTCGAATAAATTCACTCTTATAATAAATAACTTAGTTTGTTCCTAAAAAGGAAAATTAAGACTCAGCACTAATGACGCTTCACCATTTTGTTGAAAGCAACACTACCTGTAGGGGGATGGTGGGGTTTGGGGGGGCGCAGCCCCCCCTAGTAGGAGACGGCAAAATTTTGAAAATCGAATTTTGTTTTATGCCATATTTCTAGTAGAGGGGTCTTGGAGGTACAGCCCCCCCAAATAGGAGACGGGACGCAAGCCTATGAATCAAATGACACTCGATATCGGTATGCTTAGTTTATGCTAGAATAAATTCACTTTTATAATTAATAACTTACTTTGTTCCTAAAAAGGAGAATTAAAACTCAGCACTAATGACGCGACAGTGTTTCGTTGAAAGCAACACTTTCAGAACGAGAGTGGGGGGAGGGGGGGGGGGTTTGGGGGCCCCCAAGTAGGTGACGGCAAAATTTTGAAAATCGGTTCACAAACGGCGGAGTCATCATTGAACATAAGTAATTAAAAAATGAACATAACACCTCCTCCGTTACGGAAGTCGGTTAAAATGTAGCCTATGTGTTAATTCAGGATGTCAGCTACTCCTTGTAAAATTTTGCCGAAATCGCTCCAGCCGTTTAAGCGTGAAGAAGTAACAAACATACAAACTCACAAACCCACAAACTCATAAACTCACATACTTTCGCCTTTATAATATTAGTAGGATTATCCATCACTTTACTTTTTTTTGGAAACAACATTAAATGGCCCGCACCACAAAACGAGTCACACTAATTTCAATTAAGTTTTGTGATTCGCATTGTTGGACCACGGGATACAAATCATATTTTTTATACTCAAAGGTTAGTTCGTGCGTCATAAAGTTCTTATTTATCCCGTTTTTAAAGAAAAAACTAGACCAATTATAATTTTGTTAAAAAAACTATTGACCAGTATTTTCAAGGCCATATCTGCATAGAGATAGGTATTTCGTATACAATGTTATGTAGTCACAACTCACAAGCAGAGGTATAATGTCCAAAGTTTAAAATAGTTTTTGCAAGTTATGTTATCTCTAGATGTAACTGTTTTTATTATAAAAGCTGAATACGCAGCCATTAGATGTCGACTTATCTTATTTTTAAATAGCTTTCGCCCACGGCTTCACCCAATTAATTATTTAGCATCCTCGTAAATGCAAGCGTGCATGGGATTTTGAAATACAAAGTAATGTGTTATTTTTGAGTTTTAATAATCAGGTGATCAGCCTGCATTATTCAGTGTTCTTATCTAAGATGAAAACAGCATTTTTAGTGGTCCAACGCTGAAATTGAACGTATTTCAGAGTCGAGATCCAAGCTGTATAAAGTACTAACTACTAGATGACATCCACAACTCCGCTCAAAATCTATATCAGCTATAATATTATAATATTATAAAGCGGAAGAGTTGGTTAGTTAGTTAGTTTGTTTGTTTGTTTGAACGCGCTAATCTCAGGGACTACTGGTCCGATTTCAAAAATTCTTTCAGTGTTAGATAGCCCATTTATCGAGGCTATATTTTATCACGTTAAGACTAATAGGAGCAAAGAAATAGAGGGAAATGTGGAAAAAACGGGGGAAAATTATTTGAAAGGGCTTATTTGAACGCGTTAATCTCAGGAACTATTGGTCCAATTTGAAAAAATATTTTAGTGATAGATAGCCCATTTATTTAGAAAGGCCATAAGCCATATTTTATTACGTTACGACAAACAGAAGCGAAGAAATAGAGAAAAATGTGCAAAAAACGGGGGAAATTATATGAAAGGGCTTATTTGAACGCGATAATCTCAGGAACTACTGGTCCGATTTGAAAAAAAATCAGTTTTAGATAGCCCATTTATCGAGAAAGGCTATAGGTTATATTTTATCACGCTAAGACTAATAGGAGCGAAAAAATAGAGGAAAATGTGGAAAAAAACGGGGGAAATTATATGAAATTGCTTATTATCTTAAAACAGGGGTCACCAATTATTAGTTTTGCTCGGGAAGAAATAAAATGACCTTCGCGATCCACACGTTTAAAAAAAATATTTATTAAACAAAATATGTAATTATGGAAATTACAAAGGTGTTTCTTTGTATCAATGAGAAAAAGTGTCAATTTTTGTAGCAACATGTTCATCAGTATGTTGAGACCGAAATTAATTTTGTTTGGTCCGCGCACAATGGGTCGGCGGTCCGGATGCGGACCGCGGTCCGCCATTTGGTGACCTCTGTCTTAAAATATGTTATTTGGCAAGCATGAAGAATAGACCACGTGAAGGGACATAGGCTATTTTTTGCGGAAAAATGTACGGTTGCGTGAAATTTCTGAATTACGCGGGCGAAGCCGCGCGGAACAGCTAGTTGAAGATAAAAAAGTATCCTTAGGCGTGACGAGGTAACAGACAGACAAACTTTCGCATTTATAATATTAGTATGGACATAGCTTGGTCCTCGATTTCCGACTCTAGGCATGGGTGCATTCGAATTTATGATTTTAGAGTTTTGGATGTAATACTTTAAAGGGGTACTCGGGCTATTGGACCCATAAAAATTGGACCCATTGGAATAACTAGATACGAATTTTTAACATTTTTTCATCTAGCGATTGGACCCAAGTAATTATTTTATATGACTATCGGGTTTGTGTCCGTAGGGCAAAAAAGTTGTGGATTAGAATAAAAAACAAAATAATTACTTTGTATGAAAATATTTATTGAGATCGGTTAAGGCTCAAGACAAATTAAAACTTCCAACAATTTGTGAAAATAATAGAAAATAAATCAATATTTGGCCAATAATATTGATATAAAGTATTTTAAAACCAATAACATAAGATTCTTCGTATTTCTTTTGTTTAAGGTTTAAAAGGAAAGCTCTGTTACTTCTTAAGGCTCAAGCTAAACTGTTCAATTTATGTAAATAATAATTAATATCATGTAATATATTACCTTCAAGTAGTCACTCACTTGTAAAATAAGTAATTAAGTTCAACGATATGCAAATCTACATTTTACGCATTGATCGACCAAACACGTGCTTCTTAGCCGACGTCATAATTTATCACTGAGCTGGGCAAACTTGTTAAATTAATGCCATATCTCTCGCACTCATTATGCCCATTGTGCAAAATGCAATTTTTATGTATGGAAAAAAAAAAACAAATACACTGTACAATGCGGATGGCGCGGTCGCCCGCACCGATCGACTAGTTAAAACTTTAACATTAATTATTAACGTTAGTTTAAATACAAAATTAATAACACTAAATATGTATTTTTAAAATTATTATGATATTAAAGATATTTTTTTAAAACATAATTCGACGCAGTAGATTTAGGTATTTAATAGTAATAATTATAATATAAGTTAAAGAGAGTGTTCTAAGTTTTAAATATACAAAATAATAATATGGTTATAAATGACCCCTTAGCCAAGACCTTTTCTTTATCGCTTTTCTATAAAATCGACGATCAAAATGTATGGCTTTGACTTAAATATTTGCGAATATGACGGTGACGTTCGACTCGTCTAATGTCAATTCTATACATTTTGATCGACGATTCTATAAAGAAGCGATAAAGAAAAAGTCTTGGCTACAGGCTCTGATTATTTTTGTGCCTTTTGTGTTTGAAATTTTGAAGTATACTTCAAAATTTCATTCCAGAAAACAATGGATCATAAAAGTGGGTCCAATCGCTAGATGAAAATATGTTAAAAATTCATATCTAGTCATTGGACCCAATGGGTCCAATTTTTTTGGGTCCAATAGCCCGAGTACTCCTTTAAAGGATGTACTTCCTAATTCTAATGTTATTTCTAAGAAAATCTTTGTAATTATTACAAATATATTCATTCCACACAATATTATACAAACAAGTTCACAGGTCGAAATTGAATTATGTTTCCATAATTATTGTATGGTAATAACTAATAAGTAATAACTGAATTTAAGCCACAGTATACAGTATACAGTAGCGTAGCTCAGAAAATTTTGAAATCAAATTTTTGCAACACAGAGAGAAGTTTTATGAGCTAGTGCGACGTGAAATGATATTTGTTCAACGTTCTGTTCACTCAAGCTACCTAAAAATCCATAAGCTCGATTTAGATGCGTCAGCGCAACAGAGCAGTTTGGCCGCTACACAACGAGATAACAAACAATTATTGTAAGCAACGATTTATTTTTATTATTTACATACGAGTTACGACTGCTTGTGATTTCGTTGTGTAGCGGCCAAACCGCCCTGTCGCGCGGATTCATATAATACGAGCCTTATTTTGTGTGCGTGTGGCTCAATTGGATAGTCTTTTACGGATATGATGGTCTACTGAACTCTACTGTATATTATGTACTGTACTGTCTGTACAGGAATAGTGTGGTAGAGTATTGTTTGAACATCGACATAACAAGTCATGTTCTATTACATTCTGACTGGTTGTATTATATTATTCAGTCATGCTTTAGGATGTAGATAAATTCTGGAATATAACATCCATTCTTCTTTGCGTCATCAGTATATCAGCATTTCAAACTGATCAAGTTGAATCCAAGTTATAAGAGGCTTAGTAACGATACATCTTGGTTATATTATATAGTTTTAATAGTAATTATAATAATATACTTACTTATAATAATATTACTAATTGACAATGGTAAAACACGAACTTTAGCACTTTAAGAGTTCATACAAAAAATATCTGTTCTTTTTTTTTAAATTGGTACAATAAGGGGCCATCCACATAATCTTATATCTTTTAACGAGCAATTCTTGTATATATGATACGCTCAAAGACCGAAATCGCTCAATGAGCGAAAAAATAGCTCACAACGCGTTGTGGTCACAGTGAAACAGCCACGACGCGTTCTGGCAATCACAAAAAGGCCATAACGCAAAATACGTGTCGTGGCTGATATGCTATTCATTGTTCTTGATTTGTTCTTGATTGATTAATCATCCATAGGTATGGAAAATTATATTTGAATTACCACGCGTACTACAAAATATTTTTTCTTTTATTAAATCACTGCATAACGTGTTTATCATTATTATTTATAAATCATAGTTTTATACTATCCGTACTAATAATTATTATTAATATCTGTCTCTCTGTCTGTCTGGCGCAACCAGGCCACGCAACGTAGCAGCGGACATCAACTAGTAGTTAAATAATATTAATTAAAATAAAACTATATTTTTATTATTTATTAAGATCAGATTACTTTACTTATACATATATTTAAAAAAAAAAACAACAACACGTTGCGCCAGACAGACAGACAGATAATATTAGTACGGATAGTATGGAACTATGGATATTTTATAAATAATATTATAATGACAAGCACGTTATGCAGTGATTTAGTAAAAGAAAAAATATTTTGTAGTACGTGTGGTAATTCAAATATAATCTTCCATACCTATAGATAATTAATCAATCAAGAACAAATCAAGAAAAATGAATAGCATATCAGCCACGACACAAATTTCGCGTTATGGCCTTTTTGTGATTGCCAGAACGCGTCGTGGCCGTTTTCATTAGAGCCACGACGCGAAATTCGCGTCGTGGCTGTTTCACTGTGACCACAACGCGCTGTGAGCTATTTTTTCGCTCACTGAGCGATTTCGGTCTTTGAGCGTAACATATATTATATATGATTGGAATCTCGGAATCGGCTCCAACGATTTTCATGAAATTTAGCACATAGGGGGTATCGGGGGCGATAAATCGTACTAGCTAGGAATCATTTTGAGAAAATGTCATTTTATTTGTGTCTTATCGAATACCGAGCAAAGCTCGGTCAAACAGCTAGTAATTTTATTAAGTTACACAAAATTTTGATTTTTGGACCACTCTCCCCTAGCTGGGGTGGTCAGTGACCACCCCTCCTCTTAAGCAATATAATTTGAGTGGACACACAAAAATGTGTACTATAAAATCTGCAAGAATCACGACGCTATCCTATATTATCATGTATTATATGTACAGATACACATATTTTTTCTTGAAGTGGAGAAACAGTTTGAAGCTATTTAATTAAATGAATATTTCTGTATCATCTATTAAATTAAAACTTGACTTTTGTTAATTCTATCAGACCAAAGTTAAGTTTAGAATTTCCACTGAATGGTACATTGTCTGGCTTCCCATTCAACGTTGGATAGTTTTACTTTAAAACGGTCAAATACCCAGACGAATTTTGAAGTAAAACTTAAACAGTAGAGATAATACGTAATTTTATTGCTTTATTTGTGCCAAATTCTTACGTAAAAATGTATAAAAAATACGTGTGGCACTCAGGGACTACCGCGGTAAAGCTATTGCGGCATAGCATTTTTTATTATGAGCGTTTTCACCTTTTACGCTCAATTTGGCTTAAAACTGTATTTTTCAAACTTGAAAAAATCATCAACCACTTATCTTTATAAAAATTTCGATAACTTATTTTTATAGGAAATTTCACTGTCTAAATAGTTAGCAGAGAAAAAAATATGATTTATCGAGTATTTGTACATTAAATCTCGAAAAATATGATTTATCGAGTATTTGTACATTAAATCTCGATACCATAACAGAGGTTTTCTTAAATTCCGTTTTAGTATCAGTTTTGAAGCTTTTAATTTACGAAACCAGCGACAGATCTAATTAAAAATAAGAATAACCTATTGACAAGATCCTCAAGCAAATAGTTAGCAGAAAAAAAAATCTTTTAGGTAAGTATTTAACTTTATGCAATTTAAATTCAAAGAATGAGAAATATCAAAGAAATATCAAGGAATTAAAACTTTTGTTTTACCTATTTATTTAACTTAATTTAATAAATTAATAGCTTCATATTATACATAGAAGAACACTTTAATTTAAAAAAATGTTTTTAAATACCTACAAATCTTTTGTTATTTTTTTTTTACAAATATTTTAAAACTACTAGAAATCGCTGCGCACAAAGCAATTCAAACACTCCGCTGCAGGTTTGTATGGAAACTTGAAATTAGGTGTAAACGCTCTTAAGTCGCACGCACACAAACACCGTGCTGATGTCTGGTAACACCGCAACACTGTGTCGGTCGGAGTGGGAGGGGATAAGGTTTTTTTGGCTGCGGTCGCATTTTTATGTTTAATGATTGCTCAAGGCAAATTCTTTGGGATTTTTATTTTGAAGGGATAAGGGGGTGTCCACAAATTACGTGAGGTGTTTAGGAGTGTGAGGGGGGCGAGTGAAATCTCATCTAATCTCATTGGGGAGAGGGGGGGTCTCGGCAAATCTCACGTAATTTTTTTCTCAACAAAATAATACTATTTTGGTCCATTTTATCCAGATTGTACGTAGGTATACTTAATACAAATACAAATATCTTTATTGCAGACTACTATGGTCCATTAGTTAGTAATTACATACATTAAAATTATTGAGGGTTAGTTAAAAAAACAAAAATATAACTTAAAATAAATATTAAAGACTAAAACATAATCTAACAACTAAATTATGCACTCAATTAGAACTATGAGCAGATGTATCCTGGAGGTCTTCCGCACATAGTTCTTCAATATAGGTGCATGCGGATCATCTGCCACAATCTTCAGGATGCTGTTGTCACTTCCCCTTACACGATTTATTAGTGATGCAGCTTTCTTGCGCATGACTGCTCGGAAATTATCCGTTCTTGTTTGCGCAAACATCTCGGATGCACTACAAAATCGGGGGAGTTTCAGCATCATCCTGTAGATATTGTTATATTGGATGCGAAGGGTATTTAGGGATGCTTGGTCCACAGGCCGCTCGTGCATAGATTCTGACAGAACGTTTTAAAGAGTGTGATCTTCACTTCATCCGTACAACGTGCGAACCTGCGGGCCAGCATATTACCTCGAACCGCCAAAGCCCTCCGCTCCCGTTCAATATCTAGATCATATTTAAGGTCGACGGTATGTACATGGCCGAGATATTTAAAATGGAACACCAGCACCAGCACCTTTCCGCCGAGGCATATTGGAGGTATGGATTCGGGATATTTACCGGCGGCCTTAAAGATCATAATTTCGGTTTTGTTGACATTATACGCCATGCGAATCAGCGTATCTCTTGCACACCTTCAACATCTCTCGAATTCCTCTCGCAGTGGGACTCAGCAATACCATGTCGTCCGCGTAGCTAATGTTGTTGTTAACGCTAACACCACCAACTTTGCATCCGAGACGCATATTGCTGAGCTCCACTATACGATCATTCACGTACAGATTGAATAGCTGAGACGATAAGCCAACCTGTCTCACACCGCAATTCAATCTGTACGTCCTAGAGAGTCTATTTGCCCATTTAACGTGATCCGTCTGATTCGCATACCAGAAACGAAAAATATTTATAATATTCACCGGTATACCCATGCTCTCCATTTTCTTCCAAAGTACATCATATGAAACGAGGTCAAATGCCTTTGAAAGATCCAGAAAGCATGCGTAAGTCGGTGTCCTACGGCTTGTATAGTATTGGACAGTATGCTTGAGACTCAAGATAGCAATTTCGGTGTTCGGCTTAAGATTTAATCGTAAGCGTACCAAAATGTTTTCGTTTTCGCTTCGTTATAGAATCACCGATCAAAATATTGTATGGAATTGACATAAGACGAGTCGAACGTCAACGTCATATTAACGAACGCTTATGTCAATTCCATACATTTTCATCGGCGATTCTACAACGAAGCGAAAACGAAAACATTTTGGCACACCCCCTGGCCAGTTAACAAGAGCTGGCACGATCAACACATTTAAACATTGCGCTTGTGTAGTGTCTGTGAATAAGCGCGTGGCGTGACGTCGTACTGCATACGCATCATAAAAAGTCTGCCCGTCTCTCTCGCGCGCGGTCTATCTTATGAGCGTGAAGGGGACAGTTATTGTTTTTCTTATGCTACTGTTTATAAATACAGCGTGATGTTACAAGTCGGTAACGTGTGATCGGCGCGCGGCCAGTGTTCGGAACCGTACGATAAGTATTATCGTACACATACGATAATTTTGTGCGTACGTACGATGTACGATAGCATATTATTATCGTACGCAGATTATACGATAATTTTTTTCATGATGCAAACATATTATATTTTTAAACATACTGTATAGTAAAATTGCATAAGTGTGAGCACTGTGAACGTGCCAGCTTTAGTTAACTGATCTATAATCGTTATACGATTAAAATCATTCACAAATTCGTTCGAAAGAAAATCTACAAATTGTCAAACCAAACGTTTACGTAAGAAATCCACATTTTGAAAAATCTCACGAAATCTCACCAGGGGAGGAGGTGGGTCAAAAAAATTAAAAAAAAGCTCACGTAATTTGTGGACGCCCAGAAGATTTTATAAACACCTGTCCTACCAAGTTTAGACTTAACATTTTATACAGAGTGTCACAAAAATAAGTGATAATACTTTAGGGTGTGTACGTGTTCCTTGTAGAGAGTTCACTGTGAAAGTAGCAGCGCTGAAAGACCAAAAATTTTTTCACTTTTGTATGGGGAAACTGGTGACGCTCGGGTCCTTGCCTATACAAAAGTGAAAAAAAAATAAGTCTTTCAGAGCTGCTACTTTCACAGTGAACTCTCTACAAGGAACACGTATGCACCCTAAAGTATTATGTCTTATTTTTGTTACACACTGTATACATACGTAATGTTTTAATATTATATTCAATTAATTTCATTTTTGTTGCATACTCTGCACTTTATTATAAACTCGGTAAATATTTAAATTACATTGACAATTATTGTGATTTGTGACTACTCTTCCTTCCTAGTCGTATCCTCATGGCTGAGGGACGTGACCACCAAAATTAGCTTTCTGGGATAGGGCTCTCCACTTGTCTCTGTTTTTCGCCTGATGGTTCCAGGAGGCACTGGAACATGCAGTCAGCAGCCTTGACAATCACGTCTGTCCATCGTGTAGCCACTCTGCCTCTGCCTCTTTTCCCTTCTAATTGCCCAGCTAGTATGAGACTCTCAAAATTATTAGGCTCCCGGTGACTACTCTATCTAATCCTAATTCCAATCTTTGTCTGTGAAAATGTTTGCAAAATATAAATGTTTTCTTCTTTTTTATTATGCACTTATTAAATCTTATCATTTTACTTAAAATCCAACCAAGTTTATATACCAAAAAAACTGACTTTCTAAAGAAAGTTTTTATTACTCTATAAAAGTTGCTTTAATATTTTTTCAATCAAACGGTAATTTTTCTAGAGAGTTGGCAGGTAGCCAACCGCACTGCAGAACATTATGTATTTCTACTTTTCTTCGATACAAAATGCTAATCGGAATGCTATCGGAAACTATACGTTTGTTAACATTACAAGTTCCATAATTTCCTAAAGTAGTAGTTAAGGTAAGGAACGCAAAACATTCTTGTAATTGATAAAATTTGCAGACAATATTTTGTAACAAAAGCTTTAAAACTTTGTTCATTTAAAATTTACTTTAATTAGATACTTACATTTTAACAGCAATATGTAAACTAAATATTTGCTATTATAAAATAATAGGGTATAAAATGTAATAAAAACATTACAATCTTATGTTCAGTGCTTTTAATAATTTATTATTTAGTAGTTTTTAATATTTAATTCCGGAATAATAAACATTTTAAGAAAGATATTTGTTATTATTTTATGATACCATCAACGCACCTTTTTTTTTTGAGTCGGGAAATGCTATTACGCATCCCCGGCAGCGTTGGGGAAGGACTACCGGGGTATGTGGGACTTGCTACGGCCGAAGAAGATGGTAAGTGGCCGCAGTGAGCTGTACCCACTAAAACCCGACCGTGGCTTCCGTCCACGCTCGCCTGCTCGCCCAAAGCAGGCCCACGCTGTTGGGGTTTCTTGTCCCCCTAGGCCGAACAGAGGCCCCACATGGGGGGCTTGCATAGGTCGTCTTCTTTGTGTCGCGATGCGCAGGATAACAACGCGCATCGCGACTCTCTCGGGGACTCGGTGCAATGAGTGGTGGCATCCCCATACCGTCACCCCGAGTTCCCTGCCGGCAACGCACCTGCAACTCTGCTGATGTTGCGAGTGTCCATAATGTTACATTTTTGCAATTTTCGGAAGAATCTATCTTATAAACTTAAATTTAAAGAAAAGTTTGACAGATAATTATGGTATGGGCTTATGTCAAAATCTTCATTAATTAATCACAGTTAATTTATGTTATTAATATCGACGACCTCTGTGGCTCAATGGGTAGAGTGTGTGGCAGCTCAAGCCGGGGGTCGCGGGTTCGAATTCCGTCGACGGAACAAAAAGTTTTTCAATGCTCCTGGGTCATGGGTGTGTATGATATAATAAAAATCTTAAATATATGTATGGTATAAAAAGTATTAAATATATTTCCGTTGTCTGGTACCCGTAACACAAGTCCTTCAGTATAAATGCGAAAGTGTGTCTGTCTGTCTGTCCGTTACGCTCGAACCGCTGAACCGATTTTGCTGAAATTTGGCATAGAGTTACTTTGAGTCCCGAGAAAGGACATGGGATAGTTTTTATCCCAGAAAAATGTACGGTTCCCGCGAGATAAACGAATTTTGGCGCAACGGAGTTGCAGGCGTCATCTAGTATATAGTATTTTGTCTCGCGCGGCAGTTAGACATCTAACAAATCCCTTTGAAGCAAACAACGCCTGATAGAAAAATAATATTGTCGCCGCTCCGTCTGTGTTGCGCTTCTGAATCACCGTCCATCGATGGTAGAGGAGCGGGGGGCACGTTGTTACAGGGGTAAGAAGTTAAACGCGTTTTTTACCGGGATTTTAAACTCTTTGGTAGACATGATTTGACTCATTCGTTTTCTTATTACATTGTGCATTATATAAAAACAATCAATGACCCGCCAAGCGCTGAGCTGCTAGGTTGTGAGCATGTGGCCCGATTTCAATCAAGTAAGTAAAAAAATCCTTTACGAAAATATGTTTGATTCCTGATGACTATATTTTTTATTTTGTCAAAATTTTTAACCTTTAACGTTCATAATATATTTACCCTTAATTTACAATATTGTTTTATTCTACTATTGATATCCATTAATAATGATTCCAATTTATATCAAAAAACGTGCCATGGGGCAAGTAGTTACAATTGTTTGGGGTAAGTTGTTACATACAAATATGTTACCCCAAAAACATTACCATAACTGGTATTGTACCGTTCGTTTTCTTATTTTACAAACTCGACATATTCTTTGTTTTTTCCAGAATGAGAAACTATAAAAGAAAAACAGAACGAGATACAACTAGTTAAGAAGTTTATGAATCTGCTGCAGCAGAAAAGCTCAAATAATTACCATAATAGTCATTATAATTACTAATAAATGTTAGAAGACTGTATAAAGTGATTTCTATTGTTTATATCATTTTGAAATACTAATGAAAAAATATGTATCACTGATGATATTGATTATTTATCTACCGTAACATCGTGCCCCGATGATGCAACAACTAGCCCCAATTCTGGGGTAAGATGTTACAATCTACTTGTTTTGTTAAATTCTCCATTGTGAAAAAAAAAAATACATAAATTTTAATCATTTTTCAGCCATATTTTTATAGCTAAATAGACATACTAACATTACAAGTAATCAAATTTATTTGATAGCTTTTTTCATATTAACAACTATCTAAAAATTGTAACAACGTGCCCCCCGCTCCCCTATTACATTGTAGTTTTATTGTGTTTTGTTGGTTTAACTTATCGAAATTGTTTAATTTATCGTTGGTTTAATTTATCGAAGAAAAAATATTCACATTAACTAAGGTTCATGTAAAAATTATTTAGGACTAATAAGGGTCTGCTTACACAAAAGCGAGGCGTAATAAAACAAAATGATAATTTTGTTTTATTACGCCTTTTTTTGCGAGTTGAAAGAGTTTTTTTTGCTTTTTTTTATAGACAAGACAAGCACCCCGGCGTCATCAATTTGCCCATACAAAAATAAAAAAACCGGGCAAGTGCGTGTCGGGCCACGCGCAATATGGGGTTCCGTAGTACTGCCAGTTTTGATAATTTTGTATGGTCAATGAAAGTAGGTAAATATTTTATAACGTGTTATATATGTCGCAATCATCTGGTTTAATCTGCGATTCGATTGAATGACTAGCGCATTCATTGAATGACACCATTCAATTGAATGACTAAAGGACAACTCTTCAAGACGTTGACTATGACGTTTAACGTCTTGACTAAAAGTCATAGTATAGTGAAGTCGTTAAATGGCATGACAATAATATAAATTTTTATGTAACCGTTGACAGGGTAGTAATAGGTAAATCCACGATGTCATAATAATAATTTATTAGTATTACTACATTATAGCACTTTAAAGTAATGGACAAAATATTAACACAGTGCTATCAGCTGTGCGAGCTGTTTGACGCCAAATTTGTTTTAGGGACTACTAGCGCCGCAGTGGGAAAAAAATCAAAAACGTTCAATTAACTGACTGATTTCATGTCCGCTATCTTCAAAGGGCTATGTTACAAATCGCTAACTAGTTGGACGTTGAGTGACGATCGTTCAATCGATGTTCGGCCGAGTCATTCAATTGAATGGTGTCATTCAATGAATGCGCTAGTCATTTAATCGAATCGCGGATTGAACCAGATGACTGCGACATATATACGTTAGCATCATCTCAGTTATGTTCAAAGGAATTTGAACGTAAAGTTCCTTTACATTTCGCCGAATACCTTTTTTTAGTTGATCGACTATAACTCAATAACTTATGAAGTCTTCTTAGCCGTGATAGTTTTCCTTTTTTTCCGCATATTTCCTACTCCCGTATTTTTTTTCACATTTCCAGAAGCAACCGTTTAGCTGGTAGAAGGGGGGACTCTGAACTCTAACGATTTTTTCAACTTTAAAACTTCATATTTTACAAATAAAAAATAAATCGAAAAATGTTCTAAGAATACTCGTAATATTTAAAAGAAACCCACACGGTGCAGTGGGGTGGATGCGAAAAAAAATACACCCCCGCTTGATATTGTGTAGGGGAGGTACCATAAAAAAGTATTTTTTAAAGATTTTATATACCATTTTGTCGGCATCATTAATATGTGCGTTCATGCCGAATTAGACATCAACTACGATAACATGGCGCGCCCCTCCAAATAACTGTTTCAATGTGTGTAGTCATATCCTTATGAAAGAGTTTGTATGTAGTAAGTATTCAACCAATCACAGTACACGTAATATTTCACTTATTACCAAGATTTGTTGGTCAACTAATCATAACTAGCCGACCGCGCAAGACAACGCACTTCGAACGTTTTGACAACGCACTTCAAACGTTTTGAATTTTGGAGGGGCGCGCCATGTTATCGTAGTTGATCTCTACAGCTCTGTAGGTCCTATAGTCTCTGAGCAAAACCGCGAACAGAGAGACGGACAAACAGACGGACAAGACAGACGGACAGACAGACGGACGGACAAACCGAAACTATAAGGGTTCCTTGTTGACTACGGAACCCTAAAAAGGTACTTTTTAAGCGCTGCTTCTTTTACAGTGACCGTTATACAGGGGAATCATACTATAATGGGGGAATAAAGTATGTATTGTCTTTGACTTTGTTTTGTAATTTTGTTACAATGTGTGCGTGCAAGTTTCTTACGCTGGTTCTTCTCGCCGGGCTAGTTCCCGAACCGGTACTAGGCACCATCATGATACTCAAAAAGTATATTTTTAGACCAGGACCAATAATTTTTAAAACAAAAAAAAATACAGTAGGATGAAACCCATTACAAAAGGAGGAGAATATTATAAAAATTAAGGGAAAAATAATTTACGGGCGATCTCAGTTAGGGAAAAGTGTGGGGGGAGGTTTTAGGGGGGAAAAACGGTTTATCTCGATTTCTGGCAAAACTAATATTCTTATGAAAAAAAAGTCATATGGCAAAGTTATAGGTAAGAAAAAGATCTAAAACTTTTGTATTTACACTTTTTTTCCACAACCTCAAAATTTATGTCAAAATTTCAAAACAACATGTTTTTGGTTTTTTATTTATATCTTTTACAAAAATTTTTTTTTCGCGAAATTTTGTGGAAACTTACATTTTTATGTCCCAGATACGCTGTCATCTATTTGATTAGAAATATTTATTTTTTCTCCTTATTTTGAATTTTAAATATCGAAAAAATACTCTAATTTTCAATCGAAAATTCGACCATCAAAATATCAGTTTTTTTCAAAAAATTGGTATGCTTTCTGTTCGTTGAAATCTCTACTTTCCAATGGATATATATATGGATATATATATATATATATATATATATATATATATATATATATATATATATAGATAAACCGTTTTTCCCCCCTAAAACCTCCCCCCACACTTTTCCCTAACTGAGATCGCCCGTAAATTATTTTTCCCTTAATTTTTATAATATTCTCCTCCTTTTGTAATGGGTTTCATCCTACTGTATTTTTTTTTGTTTTAAAAATTATTGGTCCTGGTCTAAAAATATACTTTTTGAGTATCATGATGGTGCCTAGTACCGGTTCGGGAACTAGCCCGGCGAGAAGAACCAGCGTAAGAAACTTGCACGCACACATTGTAACAAAATTACAAAACAAAGTCAAAGACAATACATACTTTATTCCCCCATTATAGTATGATTCCCCTGTATAACGGTCACTGTAAAAGAAGCAGCGCTTAAAAAGTACCTTTTTAGGGTTCCGTAGTCAACAAGGAACCCTTATAGTTTCGGTTTGTCCGTCCGTCTGTCTGTCCGTCTGTCTTGTCCGTCTGTTTGTCCGTCTCTCTGTTCGCGGTTTTGCTCAGAGACTATAGGACCTACAGAGCTGTAGAGATCAACTACGATAACATGGCGCGCCCCTCCAAAATTCAAAACGTTTGAAGTGCGTTGTCAAAACGTTCGAAGTGCGTTGTCTTGCGCGGTCGGCTAGTTATGATTAGTTGACCAACAAATCTTGGTAATAAGTGAAATATTACGTGTACTGTGATTGGTTGAATACTTACTACATACAAACTCTTTCATAAGGATATGACTACACACATTGAAACAGTTATTTGGAGGGGCGCGCCATGTTATCGTAGTTGATGTCTAATTCGGCATGAACGCACATATTAATGATGCCGACAAAATGGTATATAAAATCTTTAAAAAATACTTTTTTATGGTACCTTCCCTACACAATATCAAGCGGGGGTGTATTTTTTTTCGCATCCACCCCACTGCACCGTGTGGGTTTCTTTTAAATATTACGAGTATTCTTAGAACATTTTTCGATTTATTTTTTATTTGTAAAATATGAAGTTTTAAAGTTGAAAAAATCGTTAGAGTTCAGAGTCCCCCCTTCTACCAGCTAAACGGTTGCTTCTGGAAATGTGAAAAAAAATACGGGAGTAGGAAATATGCGGAAAAAAAGGAAAACTATCACGGCTAAGAAGACTTCATAAGTTATTGAGTTATAGTCGATCAACTAAAAAAAGGTATTCGGCGAAATGTAAAGGAACTTTACGTTCAAATTCCTTTGAACATAACTGAGATGATGCTAACGTATATATGTCGCAGTCATCTGGTTCAATCCGCGATTCGATTAAATGACTAGCGCATTCATTGAATGACACCATTCAATTGAATGACTCGGCCGAACATCGATTGAACGATCGTCACTCAACGTCCAACTAGTTAGCGATTTGTAACATAGCCCTTTGAAGATAGCGGACATGAAATCAGTCAGTTAATTGAACGTTTTTGATTTTTTTCCCACTGCGGCGCTAGTAGTCCCTAAAACAAATTTGGCGTCAAACAGCTCGCACAGCTGATAGCACTGTGTTAATATTTTGTCCATTACTTTAAAGTGCTATAATGTAGTAATACTAATAAATTATTATTATGACATCGTGGATTTACCTATTACTACCCTGTCAACGGTTACATAAAAATTTATATTATTGTCATGCCATTTAACGACTTCACTATACTATGACTTTTAGTCAAGACGTTAAACGTCATAGTCAACGTCTTGAAGAGTTGTCCTTTAGTCATTCAATTGAATGGTGTCATTCAATGAATGCGCTAGTCATTCAATCGAATCGCAGATTAAACCAGATGATTGCGACATATATAACACGTTATAAAATATTTACCTACTTTCATTGACCATACAAAATTATCAAAACTGGCAGTACTACGGAACCCCATATTGCGCGTGGCCCGACACGCACTTGCCCGGTTTTTTTATTTTTGTATGGGCAAATTGATGACGCCGGGGTGCTTGTCTTGTCTATAAAAAAAAGCAAAAAAAACTCTTTCAACTCGCAAAAAAAGGCGTAATAAAACAAAATTATCATTTTGTTTTATTACGCCTCGCTTTTGTGTAAGCAGACCCTTATTAGTCCTAAATAATTTTTACATGAACCTTAGTTAATGTGAATATTTTTTCTTCGATAAATTAAACCAACGATAAATTAAACAATTTCGATAAGTTAAACCAACAAAACACAATAAAACTACAATGTAATAGGGGAGCGGGGGGCACGTTGTTACAATTTTTAGATAGTTGTTAATATGAAAAAAGCTATCAAATAAATTTGATTACTTGTAATGTTAGTATGTCTATTTAGCTATAAAAATATGGCTGAAAAATGATTAAAATTTATGTATTTTTTTTTTCACAATGGAGAATTTAACAAAACAAGTAGATTGTAACATCTTACCCCAGAATTGGGGCTAGTTGTTGCATCATCGGGGCACGATGTTACGGTAGATAAATAATCAATATCATCAGTGATACATATTTTTTCATTAGTATTTCAAAATGATATAAACAATAGAAATCACTTTATACAGTCTTCTAACATTTATTAGTAATTATAATGACTATTATGGTAATTATTTGAGCTTTTCTGCTGCAGCAGATTCATAAACTTCTTAACTAGTTGTATCTCGTTCTGTTTTTCTTTTATAGTTTCTCATTCTGGAAAAAACAAAGAATATGTCGAGTTTGTAAAATAAGAAAACGAACGGTACAGTACCAGTTATGGTAATGTTTTTGGGGTAACATATTTGTATGTAACAACTTACCCCAAACAATTGTAACTACTTGCCCCATGGCACGTTTTTTGATATAAATTGAAATCATTATTAATCCTTCAGGCCCCGCGCGAGCACCGGTGATCGCGACAACAATAGAATACAATAACAATTCCTGGAAATTCCGACTGAAGTATTAATGGATATCAATAGTAGAATAAAACAATATTGTGAATTAAAGGTAAATATATTATGAACGTCCAAGGTTAAAAATTTTGACAAAATAAAAAATATAGTCATCAGGAATCAAACATATTTTCGTAAAGGATTTTTTTACTTACTTGATTGAAATCGGGCCACATGCTCACAACCTAGCAGCTCAGCGCTTGGCGGGTCATTGATTGTTTTTATACAGGATGTCCCAAAACTCAACGATAATCTGGGACCGGATGAATGGCCAAGTTATACCAGTTCCGTGAAAAATAAAATAAAAATTCCATATCACTCAGTTCAGCGATAATAGACAATTTTGTAAAAAAGTCGAAATTCGACACCCTTGGTCGCATTTTCAAGTCCTGTGATCACCAATGTCACAATTTCGCTGTGATTTTTTTAATTTCGAGATCTTCATTAACGATGCTATTAATCGCAACTACGAATTAATGTAAAAAACATTGTTAATTTAATAAAATAAGTTAAGTTTTAGGGAGTCGTGGTTCACAAAAATATTGTTAGTTAACTTTGACACTTCATTTTGAAAAAAAAATGTACTACACTACCCTTGGTAAGTTATTTCAAAAGATGGCGCATTTAATCAAGATTTAAAAATGATGCAACACTAGCCACTTTTCTTGCTACTAAAATTTTTATTTCTCATTTTTTCCAAATTGAGCTTATTTTGAACAACTCAAGATTAGGAATTTTTGTTACTAAAATTTGTTATTTTTTGTTTCTGGTCTTAAATCAAATTATTATTTTTAGTAAAGAGGTAATTCAATCAGTTAATAACCAATCTTACTGTAAAAAAACATAATAATAATTAATAAAACAATGAAGGAACCGTCGTAAAACTTTTTATTAAATTATTCTCCTTAAACTACAATAAATGTTCGAATTGTTTGCCTCCGGCACGAATACAGGCTCTGCAACGCCTTACAAAAGACCTTTGCACCAGTCGTGCCAAATTTCTTGAATTTATTTCTTCTGACGCTGCAGCAATTTTTTGGCGAAGTTCTGATAGATTTTGTATTTTTTTTCGAATATACTTTTTCTTTTATGCATCCCCAGTAAAAAAAAATCAACTGGATTTAGATCGGGGGAACGAGGAGGCCATAAAATTGAGCCACCGCGTCCGATCCATCTGTCAGGATAATCAGCGTTTAAATAATCCCTTACAGCTCGAGCATAGTGCGCCGGACAACCATCTTGCTGAAACCACATTTCTCTGCGAATACTGAGCGGTGCGTCTTCTAACAAATTTGGCAAATCGTTTTGAAGAAAATGCAAATAGGTGGCGCCATCTAAATTTTGAGTTAGCTCAAATGGTCCAATTACTCGTCCGTTTAAAATTCCAGTCCACATGTTTACTTTGAATTGGTATTGGGATCGGTCTTCACGCATTAAATGCGGATTTCCGACGTGCCATTCATGAAGGTTGTGTAAGTTCAAATAACCGTCTCTTTTAAATGTAGATTCGTCGGTCCATAAAATTTTGTTTAGGAATTCAGGATCTTCTCGAATTTTCGTTAACATTGTTCTGCAGAAATTAATTCTGGTGCGTAATCTCGTGGGAGCAAACTCTGGACGCGTTGCACATGATACGGATGAAATTCGTTTCGTTTTAAAATTCGATGAGCGTTACTTTTCGGTACTCCCGTTGCTAGTTCTATCGCACGTACTGAAGTGCTAGGGTCATTTTGAATTTCATTCAAAACTACGTCGTCGTAGTCTCTTTGCGGTCTTCCACCGGACGTACGAACACTGGGCAATCGTCCTTCCGAGTATGACGCGTGCACATTTTGGAATACGCGATAATCTGGGTGACGCTGCACATTGGGGTATCTCTCGCGATACAATCTGGCTGCGGCAGAGGCATTACAACGGCATTCACCGTAGATAAGATGCATATTTGCATATTCTTGTACTGTGTACAGATCCGGCATGTTGTTCACACACTATTTTCACAGCACAAAGTCCAGAAAAGCAAAGCCAATGTCATCAGTACAAATGCAGTATCAAGTCCAAAGTAACACAAGCCAAAGTCGTCAGTACGGAAGCGGTATCAAGTCCAAAGTAATACAAGCCAAAGTCGTTAGTACGATAGTAACACGAATACGAGAGATGCGCAGTAGACGAAGAAACGATGCGTACTAAATGTTGTGAACGGACGACCCCTCAAGCGTCACTATCCGTCTCGCTCATTCTAAAAGTCGAATGTCGATCTGTCTTGCTCTAGAGTGAGACAGACTGTCAGCGTCACTATCTATCTCATTCTATCACTTTTGTTCATTATACACACTCAATACCCTGATCTTTTAATATAAAAAAGTATCAATTATTATTTTAGAAATGAGTTCAATTTGAAAAAAAATTGAAATAAATTTTTTAATGGTAAGAAAAGTGGCTAGTGTTGCACCATTTTTAAATCTTGATTAAATGCGCCAACTTTTTAAATAACTTGCCAAGGGCAGTGTAGTACAATTTTTTTTCAAAATGAAGTGTCAAAGTTAACTAACAATATTTTTGTGAACCATGACTCACTAAAACTTAACTTATTTTATTAAATTAACAATGTTTTTTGCATTAATTCGTAGTTGCGATCAATAGCATCGTTAATGAAGATCTCGAAATTAAAAAAATCACAGCGAAATTGTGACATTGGTGATCACAGGACTTGAAAATGCGACCAAGGGTGTCGAATTTCGACTTTTTTACAAAATTGTCTATTATCGCTGAACTGAGTGATATGGAATTTTTATTTTATTTTTCACGGAACTGGTATAACTTGGCCATTCATCCGGTCCCAGATTATCGTTGAGTTTTGGGACATCCTGTATAATGCACAATGTAATAAGAAAACGAATGAGTCAAATCATGTCTACCAAAGAGTTTAAAATCCCGGTAAAAAACGCGTTTAACTTCTTACCCCTGTAACAACGTGCCCCCCGCTTCTCTACCATCGATGGACGGTGATTCAGAAGCGCAACACAGACGGAGCGGCGACAATATTATTTTTCTATCAGGCGTTGTTTGCTTCAAAGGGATTTGTTAGATGTCTAACTGCCGCGCGAGACAAAATACTATATACTAGATGACGCCTGCAACTCCGTTGCGCCAAAATTCGTATATCTCGCGGGAACCGTACATTTTTCTGGGATAAAAACTATCCCATGTCCTTTCTCGGGACTCAAAGTATCTCTATGCCAAATTTCAGCAAAATCGGTTCAGCGGTTCGAGCGTGACGGACAGACAGACAGACACACTTTCGCATTTATACTGAAGGACTTGTGTTACGGGTACCAGACAACGGAAATATATTTAATACTTTTTATACCATACATATATTTAAGATTTTTATTATATCATACACACCCATGACCCAGGAACATTGAAAAACTTTTTGTTCCGTCGGCGGAATTCGAACGCGCGACCCCCGGCTTGAGCTGCCACACACTCTACCCATTGAGCCACAGAGGTCGTCGATATTAATAACATAAATTAACTGTGATTAATTAATGAAGATTTTGACATAAGCCCATACCACAATTATCTGTCAAACTTTTCTTTAAATTTAAGTTTATAAGATAGATTCTTCCGAAAATTGCAAAAATGTAACATTATGGACACTCGCCACATCAGCAGAGTTGCAGGTGCGTTGCCGGCAGGGAATTCGGGCTGACGGTATGGGGATGCCACCACGCATTGCACCGAGTCCCCGAGAGAGACGCGATGCGCGTTGTGTTCCTGCGCATCGCGACACAAAGAAGACGACCGGCCTATGCAAGCCCCCCATGTGGGGCCTCTGTTCGGCCTAGGGGGACAAGAAACCCCAACAGCGTGGGCCTGCTTTGGGCGAGCAGGCGAGCGTGGACGGAAACCACGGTCGGGTTTTAGTGGGTACAGCTCACTGCGGCCACTTACCATCTCTTCGGCCGTAGCAAGTCCCACATACCCCGGTAGTCCTTCCTCGACGCTGCCGGGGATGCGTAATAGCATTTCCCCACTCAAAAAAAAAAGGTGCGTTGATGGCATCATAAAATAATAATAAATATCTTTCTTAAAATGTTTATTATTCCGGAATGAAATATTAAAAACTACTAAATAATAAATGATTAAAAGCACTGAACCTCAAAATTTATGTCAAAATTTCAAAACAACATGTTTTTGGTTTTTTATTTATATCTTTTACAAAAATTTTTTTTTCGCGAAATTTTGTGGAAACTTACATTTTTATGTCCCAGATACGCTGTCATCTATTTGATTAGAAATATTTATTTTTTCTCCTTATTTTGAATTTTAAATATCGAAAAAATACTCTAATTTTCAATCGAAAATTCGACCATCAAAATATCAGTTTTTTTCAAAAAATTGGTATGCTTTCTGTTCGTTGAAATCTCTACTTTCCAATGGATATATATATATATATATATATATATATATATATATATATTTCCATTGGAAATCGATTTTTAACTGTAACAAATTGCAGAAATCACATTTTTTGATGGAATTATTCATAATGATTAATTTTTTTTTTCAAATTCGACTTTTTTTCGATTTTTTGCATTTTCTGAGAAGATTTACTATGGTGAAATATATATTTTTTGTCACCATCGGAAAGTAGAGATTGCAACGAATAGAAAGCATACCAACTTTTTGAACAAAGCTGATATTTTGACGGTCGAATTTTCGATTGAAAATTAGGGTATTTTTTCGATATAAATTCAAAATAAGGTGAAGAAATAAATATTTCTGATCAAATAAATGAGAGCGTATTTGGGACTTAAAAATGTAAGTTGTCACCAAATTTCGTGAAAAAAAATATTTTTTTGTAAAAGATATAAATAAAAAACCAAAAACATGGTTTTTTGAATATTTCACATAAATTTTGAGGTTATGGAGAAAAAGTGTAAATACAAAAGTTTTAGATCTTTTTTTTACCTCCAACTTTGCCATTTGACTTTTTTCATAGGAATATTAGTTTTTCCAGAAATCGAGATAAAGTGTTTTTTCCCCTTAAAACCCCCCCCCACACTTTTCCCTAACTCAGATCACCCGTAAATTATTTTTCCCTTAATTTTTATAATATTCTCCTCCTTTTGCAATGGGTAACATCCTACTGTATTTTTTTTTCACTTTTCATTATTTTTGAAGGTATTGGTCCTGGTCTATTTATGATACCTACCTATTTGAACAAAAATATATTTTATTTTATTTACTAGAGGACGCCCGCAACTCTGTTGCGCCAAAATTTCTTTTATCGCACTGGAATCGTACATTTTTCCGGGATAAAAAGTACCCTATGTCCTTTTCCGGGACTCAAGGTATTTCCAGGCTAAATTTCAGCAAAATCGGTTCAGTGGTTGGGGCGTGAAGAGGTAACAGATCGATAGACACACTTTCTCATTCATAATATTAGTATGGAAGTATGGATTTTATATATTATTTTGTGTACTGTTTTATCGCATGTAGTAAAGCAGCTGCTCTTGGGGTAAGTTAAGTTAGCTTTGTTTTTAGATAGCAAAAGCTTTTATTCTGATCTTAGCTGACAAACTATGAATAAGCTGGATGCTTTTTAATATAAGGTCAAGATACTGGACATAGTATCTTGCCATAGATTGAAAGCATCAATGACTACAACATGAATAATATGATATTTTATATTAATTATTATGTATTTATAATTCAACGATAAATGCCTTGCCTCCGTAAGGAATGCCGCCCTTACGGAGATTCCGTAATTTACCGTATTTAGGGCTTATAAACTCATAATTTAAAAGCTACAAAGTTATAATAAAAATACAGCAATAATCTTCAGCATATCAACATTCCTTTCCACGTTTTAAATTTTCTATTTTTGTTTATTATACTAATGATATCAGCTTCCAAAGTAAAACCGATTAATTAAAATGCAAGCATACATCCAGCATCTCCTTAGTATTTACAAATTACTGTTATTTGAAACACACGCCAATAGATCGACAATATCATAAACTACATATTCCACATTTAGGTCAATTTTGAACTAAGATAAGTAAAAAAATAGGGTTTTGGTGCAATCTCGGCGACGCGGCAAATGTATGGTCAAGGTCGTTTGCTCGGGGGATGGCCTTAAAGTTTAAACTCGTATTGAAAATATTAATAGAAATATTAATAATTTTTGTCCGTGACGGACAAAACCTGTTTTTATGAATAAAAATGTTATTGGAATTTGAAGACCAATTTAGAATCAAAGAAGTGGTAACTTATGTTTTATAACTTGTTAATACCTGGTTGACATTACAGCACAACATAAAAAATATCAAACCAGAATTCAAATATTATGATTAATCGATAGTTGATAAAAAATAAATTATTACGCAACTAATAGTCTAATAATAAATGGTAAATTGTAATAGAGTGTATACTGTATAACAATAATTGTCATTCAATACTAAACTGTGTTTACTACGCAGGAATATGCACATTTCATTGCCAGACATAGAATTTCAAGCTGCAAGCTTCTTGGTAGGATATTGTTTTCAAGTACCTAACTTGTTTAATAATTGTAATAAAAGGGTTATTAAAAAGCACTGTCTTCTATAAACTAGTAGAAAAACAGTGTTGTAAGTTTCCTTGCAAATTGTATAAGTACTCTTATATCCCATCAAAAATCTATAATTTGGTGATAATAGGATAAATCCCAGGGGTCAATATTTTACAAGAAAATTGAAGACGGTTTTCACAGAGCGACGTTATCCGGCAAACTCTCACATCTATACTACTTTTAGGGTTCCGTAGCCAAAATGGCAAAAAACGGAACCCTTATAGATTCGTCATGTCTGTCTGTCTGTCTGTCTGTCTGTTTGTCTGTCTGTCTGTCTGTTTGTCTGTCTGTCTGTCTGTCTGTCTGTCCGTCCGTATGTTACAGCCACTTTTCTCCGAAACTATAAGAGCTATACTATTGAAACTTGGTAAGCAGACGTAGTCTGTGAACCGCATTAAGATTTTGATACAAAAATGGAAAAATTATTAAAAATTTTAGTGGTCCCCATAGGTACAACTGAAACAAAAAAAACATTTTTTTCGTCTAACCTACGTGTGTAGGGTATCTATGGATAGGTCTTAAAAAATCATATTGAGGTTTCTAATATCATTTTTTTCTAATCTGAATAGTTTGCGAGAGAGACTCTTCCAAAGTGGTAAAATGTGTGTCCCCCCGCTCTAACTTCTAAAGTAGGGGCATGATAATTAAAAAAAAAAAAAAATATGGTATACATAAAAACTACCAATGAAAATTGGTTTGAACGAGATCTATCAAGTAATTTTTTTATACGTCATAAATGGTAAACCTTAATTTAACTTTCATTAAATCAACTAAAATATAAAAATAAATGAAAAACCTTTTAATTTTATAGAAATAAACACCTTATTGCTGCTGCGGAACCCTTCAGTGGCGAGTCCAACTCGCACTTGGCCGGTTTTACTTAATAATAATATAAAGCTGTTCAGAGTTTGTTTGTTTGAACGCGCTAATCTCAGAAACTACTGGTCCGATTTGATAAATTCTTTTGGTGTAAGATAGCTCGTTTGTCGAGGATGGCTATAGGCTATATATTATATATTATCATTTATCACGCTAAGACTAAAAGGACCGAATAAACCGAGGAAAATGTGGAAAAAATAGGGAAAATTATTTAAAAGGGCTTATCTCACGAACTACAGAAGCAATTTTTATGTTATTTAGTACAGATATAGACTAGACCATTTGGAAGGACATAGACTACGATTTGCGAAAAAAATTACGGTATCCGTGAAATTCCTAATTCACGCGGGCGAAGCCGCGCGGAACGTCTAACAACACGAATATAATGCAAGGCTTTTAAAAGTTGTTTGACAAAGCATGTACCTGTAATATAAAATTGGAATTCTCACTCCTGATACGTACCCCAAGCGTATTCCTTGCCACATTCTTCATCTCCTATATTATTATTAGGCTCATGACATATAATATACAGAATGTAACAGAACAAAGTGATAATACCTTAGGGTGTATCAGTGTGTGTGAGTCCCCCTGTATTAAGTTCACTGCAAAAGTAGCAGCGCTGAAAGAGTAACGTTCTTTTAACTTTTATAAGGGAAAACTCTGGGGCGCTTGCCTATACAAATCACAAAAAATTGCTGTTACAGCGCTACTACTTTCGCAGTGAACTCTATACAGGATGCAACAAAACTAAGTGATAATAATTTAGGGTGTGTATGTGTTCCTTATACACACCCTAGAGCTCACTGTGAGACTAGCGGCAATGAAAGAGCAATTTTTTGTGATTTATATGGGCAAGCGCCCCTACGCCATGCGTTTCCCCATACAAAAGTTTAAAAAAAATACCTCTTTAAGCGCTGCTACTTTCACAGTTAAGGCGCTATATTGAAAAAACTGTCCATTTTGACGTAATACTATAGGACCCTCAGAAATGTTACAAATCTGGTAATGAGATATACATATCTTCATAGCCTTATCTAGGTTTGAGAAGAACTAGAAACACGATTAATGTATTTTGCCTCGATACATTTAATTTTCGAAATGACCTCTTAAAAATACGAAATTTGAAAATTATTTTTAAACGAAAATAGATGTATTGTAGGAAATTAGTCTAACTGATAGACACCTTTGCAACTCAAAATCGTATAGAAGCATTTTGCTTAAATGCTCTTAGTTATTTTTTAAATGATTATAATTACGTTTTTTCGCATATTTTCCGAGCGAGCCGATAGCTTCTGGCCGCAGCGTATTCACGACTTTATAGTCATACAAATTAAGTATAAAATTGCCCTTGCGGTAAAATTAAGCGCCTTAACTCTATACAGGGGACAGTATCATAGTATTATCACTTAGTTTTGGTGTGTATATGTGTCCCTTAGACCCTGTACACACCCTAAAGTATCCCTTGCCTTTGTTACGCCCTGTATAAGGGCACATACACACCCTGAAGTATTATCACTTTGTTTTGTTACATCCTGTATAACATTGTATAACAAGTTGTCTGGTAAATAAACAAGAATAGTGCACATATGTAAAATAACCTGTTATTTCTTACCAGTCTTGGTACAACAGTCGTAGAGTCAAGTTCATTATGAATTTATTCACGTTTTTGTACACATTCTCACTGGCCTGGGTGTTTGTTTACTGCGGTAAGTGCCAACTGTTCATAACAATAGTAGTGTAAAAAATACGTAAACAATAAACATACCATTTAAATTTACGACCACTGCTGCCTGCATCCTTGGGCTTTCAAAGAAGATGCTAGGGAAGATGCATAGAAAATCTTAATTCTTATTATTTTGCGACCACAATTATTAAAGAACACGAAAGAAGGTGCATTCTAATATTTTTATAACCGTAAAATTTTCCATTATTTAAATGTTTTTATTTTTTTGACATAGAAGATTTGACATACTGTTAGAGAATTCTAATTTATCATGTTAATATAACGTAAGAAACAAAACATTTAATCCGGGTTATCATAACTAGCTAAATTTAAATACCAACGGTCAGAATTCAGATAATAAATAAGTATTAATGATATTCGCCATAATTTATACCAGTTATCTAAAACGTGTCAAAAGGTCACAAGCTACTGTTAGAAGATTAAATTAAAGTAGGTGTAATGAACATAATATTCTTCAGTCTACCCAAATACGTAGGTTACATGATCAATTTTTCATCAATCTGATCCATCAATCTGAATGACGGAATATTGATGGTTATAAAGAGTTCATAATTATTAAAAACTAGAATCTAGATGCTGTCCGCAACTCCGTTGCGCCAAAATTAGTTTATCGCGCGGGAACCGTACATTTTTACGGGTATCCTATGTCCTTTCCCGGGACTCAAGGTACCTCCATGCCAAATTTCAGCAAGATCGGTTTAGCGGTTTGGGCGTGAAGAGGTAACGGACAGACAGACAGACACACTTTCGCATTTATAATATTAGTATGGATATGACCAATCCATCAATCCGTAGGTTAGACGATCAAATTTTCGTCAATCTTTACCGGATTGATGGATCAGATTGATGTAAATTTGACCGTCTAACCTACGACAAAGACCTTATAGTTTCGTATGTCAATGAGTCTACCCTATTAATGAACGAAAAGCTTCAATTTGACAACAAATAACATTAACTGCCGCACTCAGAGACATTTGATGATGATAAAACTGAAGATTTTGACTGATAAATGATAATGTATAGCAATGGCTTAACGCCTATGTCAAAATCTTCATTTAATTAGAGTTAAACTAATTAATTTTCGTCTCTGAGTGCGGCAGTAAGATCAAAATCGTAAATTACATAACCATGCTTCTAAGAGATTATATTTTCAACATCGTTGTCGATTATTTATTTATTTTTCTTTGAAAGAAAACTTCACAAGCCTGGTACAACTTCTTCTATGTTATACTAAGGCAAAAAATATTATTTCAATCTCAAAAATCAAGAATACACCAAAAAACGTATTCTACGGCAAACATCATCGTAAAATATCTGTTATTATTTAATGAGGATAATGTGCAATATTATTGTACACATACATAATATCTTCGGGGAAAACCGGTCTGCGACGCAAATAAAAATAGCAGCATGCAGATTGCAGGTATAGTATGAGGTCGCTAATCCGGGGGCATGGCAGTGCTCCAGACAAGCCTAAAGCATTATTATTATCACGTAAAATATATTTTTTTATTCAATGATGACATTAATTTTTTTCTCTTTAATTTGAAAATTACTTTTCATGATTAAGATAACACAGGTCACAGTTATCTTACAATTGGAAATATAGATTTACTAACTGGGATAAAAAAAATTTGATCCGCGGTTTATATTAAAACTAAGTCAACAATTTCATCCACAAATTTAGTAATCGGCAGATGTGTCTATCACACTAATTTAGACAAATAACGAGATCGCAATGAGTCAGTTTTGAATTCAAATTCAGTAATAATTATCTAAATTACCTTTTTGATTACATTTTAAAATCTAATTCATCCATACTTCCATATACTTCCATACTTCCATACTTCCATACTAATATTATAAATGCGAAAGTGTGTCTGTCTGTCTGTCTGTCTGTCTGTCTGTAACCTCTTCACCCTCGAACCGCTGAACCGATTTTGCTGAAATTTGGCACGGAGATACTTTGAGTCCCGAGAAAGGACATATGATAGTTTTTATCCCGGAAAAATGTACGGTTCCCGCGCGATAAACAAATTATGGCGCAACGGAGTTGCGGGCGTCATCTAGTATAATAATAAATAATAAACTAATTTCTTTCGAAATAATTCTTTACCGCGTGCTATATAATTACTGCTTCGGCGTTTCCGTAACCAAAATTAAAATTTCAGTTACTAAATAATATATTCTTTGCCATCTTTTAAAGTTCTCCATACCAAATTTTATCTAATTCGCTATAGCCGTTTAATCGTAAAGTGGTAACAGCCACGTCACTTTTGCAAAAAAATATATTATTTGTATTAAACAATATAAGTATGGAAGTTAGGATATTTGCCTAAACGTGAAGGGTTGTGAGAAGGCGCGCTTCTTTTACCTGACAGACAGACAGACACACTTTCGCATTTTTAATATTAAGTATGGATTCCTAAGGATATTGATCATCTGAATTCTCCACAGAATGTCCGCATATAATAACGAAGGATGAATGGGACGGTCTCCCGCCGACCCGGGTGAAGTACCTCATCCGGCCGGTGGAACTGGTGATCATCCAGCACGCGGTCTCCCCGACCTGCATGACCGACGTCCGCTGCGAGGAGGTGGTGCGCAGCATGCAGAACTGGCACATGGAGCAGCTGGAGTACCCGGATTTGGCTGTTTCGTAAGTGTTACACGATAGAAATAATTAAAAAAAAACTTAGAGGTGTCAAGGGACATCCGGATGGAACGAAGTTATTTCTTATGTGCGAAAAACCTGTATACACTCACCAAAAATATCGTCGCTACACAACATTATACAATGCGAGAGACAGAGAGTGAGAGAGAAAGAGACAGAAAGAGAAAAACGCGAGACACACTTTCGTGTGTGACGCGACACGCGAACTTGTGTCGTTACAACTTTTCGTGTAGCCCACTTTCGCAACGCGCGATGAGGAACTTCGTTCCAAGAAACTAAAAATTCACGCTTTTTTCTAATTTTAACAAACTATTGCATTGTCGTTGGCTCCTAAAACGTATGCAAAGTTTCGAATTAATTAGACTACTGGAGAGTGGAGATAGGTAAAAATCGTGCTTAAAGATTCCGTTACATACAGTCCAAGCTAATAAAAGCGTGTTAAAAATAAATTGTACTATGGTACACGTATTATATAAGAAGTGCAGAAACTTTAAGATATTTATTTTTATAATTAAATCATTAAATTCACAAAAATCTGGTGAAAAATGACTGGCCGTATAATGAGGGTTTTCGATATATAATTTGCCACAGGGACAGTAGGGTCTTTCGCGTCAAATGCCGTGCCAGACAGACATTAGACAGTTTATATAATATATCGTAACATGTGGAAGCTATTTCGTAGCATACGAGCACTGATCTCTATTATACAAGTACGCTGGATCGATGATACCCACCTGCTTTTTGTGCCTATTTGAAGCGGAATCAGCGCCCCCATTATGGGGGCTGAGAACTAAATCTGACGTAACCACAACCAATAACAACAGTTGTCATCACTGGTATTAGTTCCAAGTACTCTCACTACTGCTATCAGCGCCAATATGGCGGCTTTCAAACGTCATTTTTACGTCAGATTTAGTTCTCACCTCCCATAATGGGGGCGCTGATTCCGCTTCAAATAGGCACAAGAAATAGCTGTCATTTCAAAGGGTATCATCGGTCCAGCGTACTTGTCAGTGCATACGAGTAATAATATTATGACAGCTGTTTCACACGACAATTGACACGATATACCCTACGGCTACATAGCGCCATAAACCCTCAGACTTTTTATAAAGTCATGGAATGTTTTTCGCATTCCTCTTTTTTATTCTAGAACATTCTGCTGAAATGTATGAACAAAACAAAGATGGATCGTAAACGAAAAACGTCGTCACGTTTTACATTGCTATAAAATTTCTCTCATACGTCGATTATGAACTTCAAAAATTCATATAGGTACTTATCCGCCTGTTGAATATACATCACTTTATTAACTTCCCATAAAAAGCCATTTAAGTAATATTATCCGCAAATATCTTCTGGCACTCTATTATTATCATGGCGGTTTGACTCGGGTTATTGGTATAGAGTAGGGCTGGCATCGGCATATTAAGCAATTTTTCTAATAGTACATTTCACATACCTTTTTATTCGTAAAATGGTAAGGTACCTATCTAAGTATATTTTCGCTTGTCTATCTATCTTTATATATAAAACTGACTGATTGACATAGTGATCCGCACAGCCCAAACCACTGGACGGATCGAGATGAAGCTGAGCTTTGGCTTGCAGGTAGATGTTATGACGTAGGTATCCGCTAAGAAAGGATTTAGATAAATTCCAGCCCCAAGGGGTCAAAATAGGGGATGAAAGTTTGTATATAATAATACTTCTAAACGCGAGAGAAGCCGCGGGCAAAAGCTCGTTTTATATATTTAGTTAATTAGTAAAGTGCATTTTTAGGGTTTCGTAGTCAACAAGGAACCCTTATAGTTTCGGTCTGTTCCACCGTCTGTATGTCTGTCTATCCGCGGTTTTGCTCAGAGACTATAGAAACTACAAAGCTATAATTTGGCATGAATGCACATATTATTAATGATGCCGACAAAATGGTACATGAAATCTTAAAAAAATCTTTTTTTTATAGTACCTTCCCTACACATCAAGCGGGGATGAATTATTTTTTCGCGTACACCCCATCGTGTGGGGTGTCGTTGGATAGGTTTTTTAAAAATATTATAAGTTTTCCTAGATCATTTTCCGATTTAGGGATCCGTTTGTGAAATATTAAGTTTAAAAATCATTAGAGTCCAGTGTCCTCCCACTTCTACCAGCTAAACGGTTGCTTCTGGAAATCGGGAGTAGGAAATATGCTGATTTAAAAGGAAACTATCACGGCTTAAAAGACTTCCTAAGTTATTGACTTATAGTCGATCAACTAAAAAAAATGTATTCGGCGAAGTATAAAGGAACTTTTCATTCATATTCCTTTGAAAGTAACTGAGATGATATTGTTAGTACAGCATAAAACACGTTATAAATGTACATTCATTGACCAAACAATTTTTTTTAAAAACTAGCGGTACTACGGAACCCTATATTGCGCGTGGCCCGACACGCACTTGGCCAGTTTTTTATTATTTTTAGCATCTTTCAGAGTTCAGAGGTTATTATGTCTCCCATAATAATATTAAATTATTGGTCTAATGGCGGTCTAGCACTAGTTGTAAATTATCATAGCTGAGTGGACAAGTTGTGTGAACACTAATACAGGGTGCAATGAAACCTTCCCGCCAAATTTTGATATAATGATTCTTGTTTAAAATTAAAATACACGTATTTTTTCTTTTATTATCACTCAGTACTAAAATGTTGAGAAAAAGCTTCCGAAAGTTATCCTAAAAAAAACTACAATTAATGGACACGACGCGTCGCCCGCGCGTAACGAGCCCCCGCGTCAGCCCCTCTTATTCCCCCGCGCCGCCTCGCGCCGCTAGTGACCATTCTGCAACGATTTTAAATGGGATAAAATATTATGTCATAAAAAAAATAACTCCCAATTTTTGTTGCTTTTATGGACTCTCCTAATGTTACCAAAGCCCTGGAAAAAAATTGGCAGGAAGGTTTAATTGCACCCTGTATCATACTTGCTAGAGTCTAGAGTCTAGACAGTATACCAATAGTAATTATGTTATTTAGCTTTAAAACTGAGTTCCTTCAACATGATTCCATGGAAATTGCATTACTATTACACAGTACCTCCAATTAGAAGCATCAAAGAGGACAGACGTCTGCAACCTTTTCAGAGGACGCTTTTGTCTTGTGACATATACAGTAGACAGTCATACATGATTTGATTTAAAAGCTTAGAATACGCAATATATCGAAGCATTTTCTTTGAATCCACGTGAAGCAAAGAAAAGTCGTAACCACCTTAATTAAAATTTAACTTTACTTAATTAATACAGTTGAAGTAGTTTGCTAAAAACTGTTAATAAAATACTATATAATTCCAAGACGTGAGGACTAAAACTAGATTAGGAAGAAATTTTCTCACTACGTCCCATCCGAATTCTCTAAAAATGCAATCCGGGTAGATGTAGAAATGATATTTCAATGATAAGGCATCAAATCCGGCTTCGGATACCTTCTTAATATCCTTTTTAAGGGGGCGACTAACCCAAAATTGTCGATTTTGTAATTCATTTTTAGGTTTCCGTACCCAAAGGGTAAAAACAGGATCCTATTACTGAGGTCTGAGACTTCGATGTCTGTCCGTCTGTCTCCAGGCTGTAACTCAAGAACGGAAATAGCTAGAGAGTTGAAATTTTCACAAATTATGTATTTCTATTGCCGATAAAACAACAAATACTAATAATCTGCCAAGTGCGAGTCGGATTCGCGCACGAAGGGTTCCGTAGCGGTATATAGCGAAAGTAGACAAAAAATTGTGTTTTTTGTATGTATAAAATTAAAATCAAGTAAATATTTAAGGGGGGGCTCCCCTTAAATATTTACTTGATTTTAATTTTATTATTAATTATTATAGTACAAATATAATTAAGGATTTTGTGAAAATTTCAAGTGCCTAGCTGTTACCATTATTGATTACTAGCAAAAAAGGCTAAAAAAGACACGTTTCTTGTATGGGAGCCCCCCCTTAAATATTAACTTTATTTTATTTTTAGTATTTGTATTTGTACAGACGGACAGACAACGAAGTCTTAGTAATAGGGTCCAGTTTTTACCCTTTGGGTACGGAACCCTAAAAACAAAATAAATATAATATTTAAAGGGGGCTCCCATACAACGAACGTGATTTTTTTAACATTTTTTGACAGGTAGTCACCTGAAATGTTCACAAATTTCTCAGTTTTATTTACTACTTTAATAATTCATAATAAAATTTAAATAAAATTAATAATTAAGGGGGGCTTCCATACAAAAACACTAATATTTTTCTTATTTTTGCTCTATAGTGGTACGGAGCCCTTCGTACGCGAGTCCAACTCGCACTTGGCCGATTATTATACTTAAAAATAAGCCCCGAACTGTTTCATTTTCTAAACATAGATGTTACATTATATTTCCAAGAATTTGATCTGACCGAAAACACGATAATTTAAAATTTTCACGATAGAAAAAAAATACAAAGATGCACCGAATTTTCACGAATTTTTCATATCTTGCCGTAACCATGCATTAAACTTAGTTAATCTTTTAACACATTGTATTAAATTCTATCATTGAGGCACTGGCCTGGCGGATTTTTAAAATGTTGTATTATTTATCAAGTTATTAAGAAAAAACTAACTTGGCGATGATTCCGCGTCGTCCTTTTTCGGCATATTAGTCGTGTGCGTACAAGACAAAAAAAAACGAAGAATACGGCTTTTGCTGAACCAAAGATTTCCTTTGGTAGAATTGATCTTTATATCCCTAAGATGGGTTTACGATGTGGAGCCACCTGAATATTTCATGCAGGTGGGGGAGGGGGGGGGGGGTTAGCTTTAACAAGGTATGAGGTCAATAACTACGTGAGGTTTAGGTATATAGTCGAGTTTGGTATCATTTTCAATTGAATCGAATGTTTAAATGCCAATTTTGGAATAATATTTACACAAAAGGCAGTAAAAATAAAATAAAATAAAAAAAATTGAATATATTATTTTCAACCAACGAAAACGCTGTTGACAGGGCTTAACTAATATAAGGAGGCTGATAGCTGCATTATTCTGCATGCCAAAGACATGGTGATGAATGGAGCAATAAACATATTAATAATACTAGACGTTCCGCGCGACTTCGTCCGCGTAAATCTGAAATTTCACAGAAACCGTATATTTTTCACAAATTAATAACCCATGTCTCACGTAGTCTACTATATATTCGTGTCAAATAATAAAAAAAATGCTCTAGTAGTCTGTGAGATATTAACCCTTTCAAATAATTTTCCCCGTTTTTTTCATTTTCCTGTGTATCTTTGCTCTTATTAGTCTTAGCGTGATAAAATATAGCTTATAGGCTTCCTCGATAAATAGGCTATCAAACACTGAAATATTTTTTTCAAATCGGGCCAGTAGTTCTTGAGATTAGTGCGTTCAAACAAACAAACTAACCAACAAACTCATCAGCCTTATTTTCACATTTTCCTCTATAACTTTGCTCCTATTGGTCTTAGCGTGATAACATATGGGTTATAGCCTCTCACGATAAATAGGCTATCAAACACTGAAAGATTCTTTCAAATCGGATGAGTAGCTCCTGAGATTAGCGCGTTCAAACAAACAAACTCTTCAGCTTTATGATATTACTAGACGTTCCGCGCTGCTTCGCCCGCGTAAATTAGATATTTCACAGACAAATTAGTCCACAATAAATAGCCTATGATCCTTCACGTTTCTACTTTTTATCTATGCCAAATAACAGAAAAATTACTCCAGTAGTTCGTGAAATAAGCCCTTTCAAATAATTTCCCCCGTTTTTTCCACATTTTCCTCTATTTCTTCGTTTATATTAATTAGTCTTAGCGTAATAAAATATAGCCTATAGCCTTCCTTGATAAATGGGCTATCTAACACTGTAAGAATTTTTCAAATAGGACCAGTAATTACTGACTCATACTAAGATTAGCGCGTTTAAATAATGCTTCTTCTTCTTCTTCTTTTTACGTTGTTTAACATCTTTATCGTGCAAATATGAGTCCTAAAATGAATTAAGCATTCTCAAGTCACCCGAATATGGTACCGAACTTGGAATATTACCATAATTAATGCCTATATACAGATTGAGACTCTATTTTCCTCCAGAGCAGAAGCTGCTAAAATTAAAAAAAAATTACATCAAAAATCGCGGTGGCTCCACATCTTAAATCCATCCTTGGGCCATAAGGACCAATCCTACCAAAGGAAATCTTTGGTTCAGCAATAGCCGTATAATTTACCGTACACACGCTACTATATATGAAAGACGGGCGTGAGTGCCCGAGAGAGGCCCAAAAAATCAAACGATGTTTGTATTATTTATTAAGTACATTGTTACATTTTAAGAATAAAATATATTACTAAAATAAAAAACAGGGGGAGAATAATAAAAAAAAGAAAGACTATATATAAAAAACTAAATCTAAGTCGGAGGCTGCGGGCAATGTACCCAAGAGGCTGGCAGCATTACCTCGCTGTATCGCAAGACTGATACGTTGGCCGAGGTAAGCGCCAGCTCTGGGATCATTAGTTTTCTCAACCAGTCTTTGGGATAACTCCTTGAATAGTAGTTTGGCACCAGGGCCCCACGGGCCCAGGGTCTCAACCCCGAAAGGTACAAAAAAGTAATCACTTCCCAGTGCTTCATACTTTCTTCTTTTGTTTGTCTCCGCTTGTGCCGCCGCAGCTCCCGCCTCTCTCGTTGTGGCCGTCACGTGCGACGCCGCTAGCGTATCCACGCAGGTGGCGTCCCATACGAGAGGCCTCCCACGGCTCCACGGAACGAGCGTCATTCCGTCGGGCCTTTTGCCGTCGTCACGTGCGATACCGTTCGGCTCAAGAGTGGCCGGCACGTTGACGGAGACAAGGGCCCTGCGGATCACGTCGTTCAAGGAAGCATGGCGGGACTGGCGGCCGGCACTGCGTCGACAAGACAGGCCGTGATGACCCTGGCGGTCTACTGCGGCGCCGCAGTGGCAGCGATGGGGTTCGCTGATATTGGCTCCTAGTCGCAAACTGAGTGATAGATTGAATGTATGATTATCTAATAGTGTTCCGGTATTGGATGATGGGTTTGCCTGAAGCCAGTAGCCTGATTCCGGCTCGGCGGACGCTAGGAGACGCGCGCGATCTGTGGTGGACGAGGAATTTAGTATGTCTGTTTGTGCCAAATTAATTAGGGGTTCATCCCAATTCTTTTGGATGTTGGGGTTAGCTGGAACGTCACTGGGACAAACACGCTTCCAAGCGTTGATCGCCTCAGCTAGTGACTGAATGCCTATGTTTCCAAAAGAATTGGTGATGATTTTGATGAAAAGAGGATGAATGCTGTGAGCTGAAGAAAGGAAGGCGGGAAGAGACACGCTGGACACACTTCTGAGACCCAAGCCGCCGAAACGAATGGGAAGAGTGGCTTGGGCCCAGGAGGTGTCAGAGATTGGACAGTTAAAAATATTAATTACTGTGTCTTTTAAAATAGAGTCTAAATGGGAAAGAAGGTTGGGACACTCCCATAGAGGGCAGCACCTCAAGACATATGTAAATTGGGGCACAAACAAACAAAAACGAATTATTTGGTAAGCCATATGGGATTTTATTGCGACAAGTTTGCCAGAAGATTCTACGAATTTTTGTTTTTGTTCCGAAACGTAAGGCTCAAAACCGTCATTTAATATGGGGGCACCTAAAAGGCGGAGGGATTCTTTACTGAGAATTTTGATACTAGGGGCCAACTGTATTTGGTACAATAAGGTAAGTGTAGTGTACACTATAATACTACAAATACAAAGTGAAGTACTATCAGAGAAATTGATTCCTAGGCAGACGGAGGACCTAAGTAATTTGGTCGCATTAAGTAAAACCCATCCAACCGTAAACCGTTCCCAGCTAACATTAAATTGACAGAAGCCGACCACAATATGACGTAGGATCGTCAACTGCCTAGTAATCAATTTCCTCGATAGTACAAAACACAATAAAAAATATCTTTTCTCTAATCTCTCCGTCATCCGTGAATTTAGTATGATACTATATTTCTCTTCTCAGGTTCGTGGTGGGTGGCAACGGCAATATCTACGAGGGCGGCGGCTGGCTGCGCGCCGGCAACCACACGCCTGGCTACGATGACCGCTCCATTGCCATATCCTTCATGGGAAACTTCAACGGTAATATTAACATCGAATTTCAAAGTTAATCTATACATATTATAAAACAAAGTCGCTTTTTTTCCCTCATGCCCCTTTGTTCCCTTTAAGAGCCCGGGTAACCCTCGAAATTCTCATACATTCGTAATACCAAAATCATTTTGTCATACGAAAATATTTAACATGTTTGAGTTATTTTTCAGTATAAAATAGTAATTACCTAGGTTCCTGTACAAAAATTAACTTCAAAATATTTAAACACTAAAAAAATTTTTTTTGTGTATAAATTTTTTTTACTAAATTTGGTACTAAATATTTAAACACTAAAAAATAGAGTAAAACACTCAAAAATTTATAAATAATTAGTAAATTTACTACAAAATATTTTAATACTAAAAAATATTTTTTAGAGTTGAAATATTTTGTAGTAAATTTACTATTTATTTATATATTCTTTAGTGTTTTACTCTATTTTTTTGTGTTTAAATATTTAGTACTAAATTTAGTAAAAAAAATTTATACACAAAAAAAAATTTTTTAGTGTTTAAATATTTTGAAGTTAATTTTTGTTCAGGAACCTAGGTAATTACTATTTTATACTGAAAAATAACTCAAACATGTTAAATATTTTCGTATGACAAAATGATTTTGGTATTACGAATGTATGAGAATTTCGAGGGTTACCCGGGCTCTTAATCTTTAAAACTACGCAACGGATTTTGATGATTCTTTCAGTGTTAGATAGCCCATTTATCGAGGAAGGTTATAGGCTATATTTTATCACGCTAAGATTAATAGAAGCGAAGAAATAGGAAAATGTGGAAAAAACGGGGAAAATTATTTAAAAGGGCTAACTTGAACGCGCTAATCTCAGGAACTACTGGTCCGATTTGAAAAATTATTTCAGTGTTAGATAGCCCATTTATTAAGGAAGGCTATAGGCTATATTTTATCACGCTAAGACTAATAGGAGAATGTGGAAAAAACGGGGGAAATTATTTGAAAGGGTTTATCTCGCGAACTACTGGAGCAATTTTTATGTTATTTGGCACAGATAACTACTTCTTATCTGTGCCAAATGAAGGAAGGAACCACGTGAAGGATCATAGGCTATCGATTTTAATCATTTTTTCAGTGGCTTTATATATTTTTATACCCTTGCGACGCCGGGGCGGGTCGCTAGTTAATAAATAAAAACTTGAGAGGTGTCAAAGACACCCGGATGTTACGAAATTATAAAGTGTTCGCCATTTGACGTCATCTCACATCAACGCCCTCTTCTTCTACTTCGCAGGTATGTATTAAAATAAGGGCTGGTTTACACGTATTAAGTAGATATTAAGTAGTTAACTAAATTTTAACTTAATTTTAAGTTACTTATTGCATGTAAACACAAAATTTAGTAGCAAGTAGTAAGTTAAAACTTAGTTAAGTACTAAACGAGGAAATTAGAATTTTGACTATTTTCTGTTAAGTTGGCAGGCGGGGCTTGTCACTTGACAAAGGGGTTTGGGTAATATTGGCGTCATTTTCAAATCCCGCGGCCACTCACCAAACCGGCATATTATGAAAGAACATATCAAGGGGAGTAAACTTTATTATGGGGGACATATAGCTAAACTATATCGGATCCGAGATATAAGGCGTTTTATGTTCGTATTTTCAACTAAACGTAAATTCAATTATAGCATGAATATTCAGGAAAATACAAAAAAACGCCATTATTTTAAGCTTTAAGCCTTTAAGCTTTAAGCCTTCCTCGATAAATTAGCTATCCAACACAAAAATAATTTTTCTAATCGAACAAGTAGTTCCTGAGATTAGCACTTTCAAACACAAAAACACTTCAGCCAGAGTAGACAGAATTATAGAGTATGTCGACTTAGAACTGATGTTGAAATTTTTAAATTTGACGTATTATGACGAAAATCGTCGCTAGGGTTGCTAACTTGTTATCTACGAATTTAAAACTATGACATATTCGCTGCACGTGTTCCTCTTTGGTCGTATTGTTGTTTGTGTATTGGCACATGCGATTAAAATTGTCAGAATCCAATTTTGAAATCTTTATTTTAAACATTTAAAAATAAATTATATCAGCCAGCGCGAGGCACATTCCGTTCATAATCCTAGTGAAACCCGACGAATTTGACAGATATCGAAACCTGTCCGTTTCTTTGCAGACTGGTAACTTTATATCTATTGTGCTTCAGCTTCCATAATATTAGTATACAGGGAATAACAAAACTAAGTGATAATACTTTAGGGTGTGTACTGTGCATGATTCCCGTCTATAGAGTTAACTGTAAAAGTAGTAGCGCAGAAATCATTTTTTTTCATTTTTGTACGGGGAAACTCTTTACGCCAGGGCGCTTGTCTATTCAAATCACAAAAAAATTGGTCTTTCAGCGCTGCCCTTTCACAGTGAACTCTATATAAGGGACACATCCTCCTCCAGTCGTGTTCCTCATGTCTGAGGGTCGTGACCTCCCCCTACCATGACCTTCCTTCTAATGGTCTTATGCCAGCTGCTATTCCTATCCTCCGTCACTCGAAGAGCGTCGTAGACGGTGGACTCAAATGTGGTGCGGATTTGATCGGACCAATGCATGGGACTGCGACCTCGTGGTCTTTTTCCCTCAATCTTGCCAGTTACCATGAGTTTTTTAAGATTGTCTCCTTTTTTTCTGGCTATGTGTCCGAAATATTCTAAAATGCGTTTGAGGCAGATGGTAGAGAGCCTTGTTTTTATGTTAAGTTGAGCCAGAATGGATGCGTTGGTTCTGAATGCAATCCATGGGATTCGGAGCATTTTTCTCCAGCACCACATCTCGAAGGCGTCGATACGTCTGCGGTCTGCAGACTTCAGAGTCCATGTCTCAGATCCATAAATAAAGATGGAAAATATGAGCGTGTGCACATGTTTCGTCTTGGTTTTTAGCGAAATCTTTCTGTCACGCCAGGTTTTATGCATTTGAGACATGGCACTCTTAGCCATCCCAATTCTCCTACGTATGTCTGGTTCACAGGAGCCGTTATTCGTGATAGTGGACCCAAGGTATACGAATTCGCTAACCACTCCTAGTTTTATAGCGCCAGTCAATGGTAGTGTGTTTCCTCTATCTATGACCATTATTTTGGTGTTCCCTTTGTTAATTGAGAGGCCCAGGGTATTGCTGATTTGCTCCATTTCCTCCAACAATTCTTGCATCTCGACTTCATTTGCAGCCAAGAGAGTAGTGTCATCAGCATATCGGAGATTATTTTACTTTTTTCCACCTATACGGACGCCTCCCCTCTATAAGGTCACAGGTTTTCCGCATAATGTATTCGCCGTATGCGTTAAATAAAATTGGTGAGAGAATACAGCCCTGTCGTACTCGTTTGCCAAACTTAGAGGGATGCGACGTCATATCCTTGATCCTTACTACGCCACGGCTATTGCAATAGAAAGACTGGATGATATTAGATGATCCGGAACCCCAAGTTCTTTTAGTACCTGCTACAAGGAATTCCAGTCCACGCAGTCGAAGGCTTTGCTATAGTCGACAAAGCACTTTATTACAGGTGTGTTATACTCATATGATTTTTCAATAACCTGCCTAACGTTTAAGATCTGTTCGCGAGTTCCCTTTCCCTTAACAAAGCCTGCCTGTTCTTGAGGAATTTGCCAGTCCAAGTAATGCCGAATGCGTCTGTTAATGATAAGGAGTAGGATTTTACTTGCATGTGATATTAGGGCCAATGTGCGGTAGTTCTCACATCGCTTTGTAGAGCCTTTCTTATGTAAAGGTAGCACAGTTGACTCGGTCCAATCTTTTGGCCACTCGCCAGTGGTCCAGATCTTATTGAGGATTGCATGCAGTACCTCTACACCGGTCTCGCCTAGTAATCTAAGATCTTCTGCGATTATTCCATCAGGTCTTGGAGCCTTCTTTAATTTAAGGGAGTTTATCGCAGTCAGTACCTCGGAACGTAGGATGCTTGGCTCCAAACTTATATTATTCCAGTTTTGTACAGGCTTAGGTTGTTTTTAAGGGCCTCTTTAAAGAGTCGTTGAGAAGAGTATTTAGTTGATTCCAGGATGTGTCAGCCAAGCTCAAGTCCAAGCACAAAGACCTCAACCTGTCCTCCATGGTCTGTCGAAAAGCGTTTCTTTCAGCTTCATTCAATTGGTGACGTTTGTTGACAATGCGTTTTCTAGGTGTTTTAAGGCGCAGATTAAAGAAAGCCACAAGGAGTGTAGGGGCGAAGCCCTACGACGTTGTGAGCTAAGGGGAAGGAAGGATATAATGAAGGAAACACCTGGTGATTGAGATGCTGGCGGCTGTCACCTTGGTCTATAATCAAGATGGAAGAACAAGGAGATTGTGATCAGAACCACATTCAGCTCCTGGAAACGTCTTAACATTGCTCACAGATGATTTACATCGCGAATTGATAAGGATATAGTCAATTTAATTTCTGTATTTATCACCTGGTGATTTCCATGTATACAATCTCCTAGGATGGTGTTGAAAGCAGGTGTTTAATATAACAAGATGTCGGCTGATGCAGAAACTGATTAGTCTGCCGCCTCTCTCATTTCTAGAACCAAGTCCATAGCCTCGTGTAGGTGGTCATCTTTGGTAGTTTTACCGATCTTTCTTTTCTTTCCAGTCCCCAAGTATTAAGTTATTTCTCGGTTTGGTATAGAGTCTAGCGTTTCTTCCAACTTTCCGTAAAACTGTTCTATCTCTTCCCCCAATGACTGTGAGGTGGGAGCAAATATTGATATGATGTGTAAAGCGCAGGGGTTAGTATTTAATTTCATCGTCATAATTCGATCTGATATTGGGTTGTAACCAAGAATATAGCGGTTTAGTTTATCGGGTATTAAGATGCCTACCCCGTTCAAGCTGGAGTCGTCCGATCCAGAGAAATAAAACGTGTTCCGAGAAAATGTTTTAAAATGGCCATTGTTTCGCATGTGGGTCTCACTTACAGACAGTATATCGATTTTGTTGGTGTCCATTTCCTTCTCTACGATGCTCAGTTTGCCTGGTTTGAGTAATCCTCTAACCTTCCAGGCTGCTATACGATGACGTTTACGTATTGATGTTTTTAAATGTTTAGAGGTGGTAGATACGCTGATAAATCCTCCAAGTGAAGCTTCGGTAGCATATTTCACACCATCCGGCCCGGGTACCGAATGGCGCCGAGTGTTAGTCGGGTCGTCCAACAAATCGCTCTCATTGTTCTCAGTACTCATGACAAGGGACACATAATAATATATATTATTATGTATGTTTTTTGTGTAAGTACGTATATTTACGTACACAAAAAATACATACTGCAGCTGTACTTCTATAATGAGTCGGGAAGTATTAAAAGCTAGACTGAAAATTCTGCCGAAAGGAGGCGTCTAGCGTCATACTGCACAATGGCCGTAATTCGCTAAATAGTGGAAATAATCGACATTATATTATGGGAACAACACTCTATAGTCACTTTACCCACAACACATTAATACATAAGAACAATAATTATAATTGCGTAATATTGCATTCGGCCCTTTGAAAACCACTGTCTAATAAAATACAGTCTCAAGTCTGGCCGTATTTTAGTCGGTTGAGAGTTAAACCCTGTGTTAAAATATGTATGAAAAATTATTCATATTTGACGCGGACGAAGTCGTGAGCAATAGCTAGTGAGAGATATATATCCAACAGATGAAATATTATACCCTTTCTACACCTGTTTGTTAAGGATAGCTCCTTAAAGTAACGTTAATTACTATTGATTTTGTGAACATAAGGTGCAAAAATAAATAAATTAAAATAATCGTAGCTCAGCTCCGATATTACTTAGAACAATTTTTATTACTAGTATATGTTTCTCTAATATAGGGCTACAAAATTGTAATAGTTTTATCCCTGGCCGCTGGAAAAAAAATGACGCCACAGGTCCATACAAAGTTACCCAATGCCCTTTCGGGCAGGCACTTCAAATTAAGTTAAAAAGGCTATGGGCAAAAATGTATGGGCTCCGTCCCCACCTACCAACAGTCATAGAACTGATACCAACGTGTTCCTAAGGTGTTTAATTGAAATCCTTTGTTTTAGATAAATCAGTGGGAATATATGTTAAAAAAAAACAACCATATTACTACTAGACCTTGCCAAGATCTAGTTGTAATAATTGTCAATTTTGTCTAATATTTCATTTGGAGGTGGGCATCAGCGGCTGTAACATAGTTGAACCTTCTGCAGCCCCCACCGTGCATATTATTTTTTGTATCCTGTGTTTTTATTTAAATAAATATATTTTATCATTATTTTCTATACTTTTTCAAATATATAAGGTGTAACAAAACTAAGTGATAATACTTTAGGGGATGTATGTGTTCCTGTCATAAAGTTCACTGTAAAAGTAGCAGTGCTTTAAGCACCGCTGTTTTTTTATTTATAAAATAAGAGGGCAAACGAGCAAACGGTTCACCTGACGAAAAGCAACTTTCGTCGACCATGGACACCCATCAAAAGAGCTGCCGGTGCGTTGCCAGTCTTTTAACCCTCAATTCACTAGGTGAAATTTACTAACGTAAATACCTTCTATGAGTCCCTGGGACTCACATATTTTGAATGTATGTTTTTATGAAATAAAATAAATTTCATCAACATTTTGTTTAACAATCTTCTAAAGTACTTAGTAAATTATAAGAATAAATAACAAAACCAACAAAACTTCTGAGATACTCTTGAAAATAAAAGAAAATGCACTTATCAGTCTTTTAAGACCATGATATTTTTAAGGTTTCTCTAAACTAACAAATATTCTAAAAATTAAAAAACTTAACGTTTTTAAATCAATAAAGGTACACAAAATAAAATAAAATAAACTACTACCACTATCTAAAAGCTACGTCGTCAGACATTTTGTGTACAGATGAGCAGTTTTTGTTCTCTTTTTATAGTGGCATAAATAGTAATACTTTCCCTCCTAGCCAACTTGTTTCAGGGTGGCTCACATCTTCAGGAATGTCATTTTTTCGTCCAAATCTTCTTGAAGCCAGGCTTCCAGAATGGAATCTGCTCCGTGTTCTCTTAGACTGATAAAGTCATGTTTTTTGAGCCATTCTACAACTGTACAACAGAAAAATAAAGCTTACATAATTTAAATTAAAATAACGGTGAAACTTTATTATATAAAAATAATCATAACGTAATTCACTAGTATGAGTCCATGGGACTCACTCGGCCTAATAACTCACCAAATATGGAATGTACGCACTCATCCTCTCGGCACCATGTCGCCCGCGTCACTACATGAAGACGTGGGAGAAACTAGCTGCTAAGACTTTTGAATTATGGCCGTTTCAAATTTTGATGTGAGTCCCTGGGACTCAGGAAGTGAATTAAGGGCTAAGAGGGAATAGGATAATAGGGTAGGGGGGATAGAAAAGGGAATAGAGTAGAGGATTGGGCCTCCAGGGTCCGGTAAACTCACTCACTCGGCGAAACACAGCGCAAGCGCTTTTACACGCCGGTTTTCTGTGAGCCCGTGGTGTTTCTCCGGTCGAGCCGGCCCATTAGTGCCGAAGCATGGCTCTCCCACGGTACTGTGCACTAATGAATACATAAATGAGCATGTATTTTGGAATTAGTCGTCAATAAGTACGTTAACGAAATATTTGTTTAAACGTAAGATACCATGAGAACCCCATGCATTTGGGCAAAGTCGCCATAGTATAAAAATATCATCTTACCAAGTGGTAGCTCTAATACCATTTGTGATAGATAATTTAAAATTGAGTGGACTGTAATTTGGGAATAAAAGAGAACAAAGGAAAGCAGTTGATGTCACTGACCTCAGTTGGCTCCGTAGTTTTCTTTCGAGGGCCCTCGTCTTCTTCTTAGTTTCAGCAACAGTTTTTTCCACTTGGCTAATTTAAATAGTAGTCTATAAGCTATCGCGCATAATAACGACGTAGGAATTACAATTCGTTAGTTTCACGGCGTCGCGCGGCAGCGGTTCGTCTAGCTGATGATTCGATTTCAAACACAACTGACACACGAAGACACAACTGCTCTTTATATAGGAAGGGATGGGCATATTTCGACGCGTGATTCGTCGACAAGGATTTTTTTATTTCGCTACCTTCAATCTTGAAAAAATATAAATTTTTGAATTCGGGTTCATTCACCAAGATCTATCAATTGAGCTATATTATACTTGTGTTGATGGGTGGGGACGATTCCGCCCATACCCCTTTAGTTACTATTTATCTACTTAATACGTGTAAACCAGCCATAAGTGTCGGTTAAAAAGTGTCGTTACAACTTTTTCTGTCTGGACCCTTTCGCAACGCGCGGTTAAGGCGCTATATTGAAAAAACTGTCCTTTTTGACGTAATACTATAGGACCCTCAGAAATGTAATCTGGTAATGAGATATACATAATATCTTCATAGCCTTATCTAGGTTTGAGAAGAACTAGAAACAATTAATGTATTTTGGCTCGATACATTTAATTTTCGAAATGACCTCTTAAAAATACGAAATTTGAAGATCATTTTTAAACGAAAAAATAGCTGATGTATTGTAGGAAATTAGTCTAATTGATAGACACCTTTGCAACTCAAAATCGTATTGAAGCATTTTGCTTAAATGCTCCTAGTTATTTTTAAATGATTATAATTACGTTTTTTCGCATGTTTTCCGAGCGAGCCGATAGCTTCTGGCCGCAGCGTATTAACGACTTTATAGTCATACTAATTAAGTATAAAATTGCCCTTGCGGTAAAATTACTTTCGATGTAGCGCCTTAAGGAACTTCGCTCTAATAAAATAAGTTTTTTTTTACACTGGGGTTATTTTATAATGGCCAAGTGTGTGCACAATACTGGACGTTCTGTGATCTTGGATTGACATAACAGAGCCGACTTTATGCGATAGTTACTACCTTACTTAAGTTAGCCTAAGACTCCGGTCTTAAAGTGGCATTTTATTTAAACTTTTGTCGATAGCGGTCGTTAGTGGGAACCTTTAATGAATGTGGTCGGTGTCGCGGTAGAACGAACAAATATTTTATTTCCAAGGGTGATCGTCTCATAAGAAAGAGTTTGCTCTGGCTGGTGTGTGATTTGGTTGGGGTAACGCACACATTTAGTAATCAGTGCCTTAAAAGTCTAAGCGGGCTCTTAAATCTTATGAACTTTCTTACTATTTGTCGTTATCAGTAATTATTGTCTTAATTTATAACAAGTACTAGCGACCCGCCCCGGCGTCGCACGGGTATAAAATATATGGTCACTGAAAAAATGATTAAAATCATTAGCCTATGATCCTTCACGTGGTCTACTTCTTATCTGTGCCCATTATGACATAAAAATTGCTCCAGTAGTCGCGAGATAAGCCCTTTCAATAATTTACCCCGTTTTTTCCACATTCTCTTATTAGTCTATATGTCTTAGCGTGATAAAATATAGCATATAGCCTTCCTCAATAAATGGGCTATCTAACACTGAAAGAATTTTTCAAATCAGACCAGTATTTCCTGAGATTAGCGTGTTCAAGTTAGCCCTTTTAAATGATTTTCCCCGTTTTTTCCACATTTTCCTCTATTTCTTCGCTCCTATTAGTCTTAACGTGATAAAATATAGCCTATAGCCTTCCTCGATAAATGGGCTATCTAACCCTGAAAGAATCATCAAAATCCGTTGCGTAGTTTTAAAGATTAAAGGGAACAAAGGGACATGAGGGAAAAAAGCGACTTTGTTGTATAATAAGTATAGATTATAACAAGTATAACAAGTTATTGGTAAAACTTTCATAGGTTCTCGGTAAAACTTGGTACAACTTTTTACCAAGTTGTGTAGCAACACTTAATTATATCCTATTCCAGAAAGCCGGAAGTATTACCTTATTCAGCGGTTGTACTCTAAAGTAAATATGCCGTAATTAAATGAAAATGACTAATCAATTTTAACTTTTTGTTTATTTTCCCAATAGCGCCAATCTTTGAAGTAGATTTAAAACTTGTAACAATAATAGGAACAACTAAAGGCAAAGCTGTTTGACTGACACATAGACGAACTGGCCAAAGATAACTGGCCAAAACCTTTGGGTACACCGTACAGCTAGAGACTTGAAATTTGGCACACATGTTCCTCTTTCGATGTAAGCTGTGAAAATACATTCTTCCGAATTTCACCTCTAAAATATCGGAGACCCCCCAATTATCAGAAAAGGATTAAAATTTGAATTTAAAAAATACTATTTAACGCTAAGGTCAAAACCTTATGCCCTAATATTTTATACCTATATTTTGTAAATGCGCATTTACATGCTAGTGCCTAGTAGTATAAGATATTTGTTTTTATTTAGACTAAAACTCCTGTAAAAGCCTTTTGTTCTTTTTGTGCAACTTACTAATTGGACGCCTGTAAACATCTTATTAGCCAATGGAATATAAAGGACAAAACAAAGGATAAAATAAATATAATTAATACAAAAGAGTCTAGAGCTAAAATTAGACTTGAATTCATTAACAAAAATTACGATCCCAAATTACTTACAACTTAAAAGAGTTGTAAGTAATTTGGTGCTTTTGCCTTCGTGCTGTATAGCCATTAAAGTCCTACTTGCACAGATCTCGATTTAATTTGACCCAGGGCTTACTTTCATCAAGATCTGAGGATGGACCTTAGAGATTTAGTCAACATTGTCATCTGATTTTGTCGGTTAAATCTATCTAGGTAAAAAAAAGAATGAATTTTAAATTTTGTTGGTACCCCTAAAACTCGGGAACGGTTAAGCCGATGCTTATTTTAGTATTGGAATGCTCGTGGAAGTCCAGGAAAGGTTTATATTAGAAGAAAAGTGTTACGAAGTTCACCGGGTCATCTAGTGACTAATAAAATCCACATTGTTCATCCAATCCAAATCCAGTGTTTTTTTCAATCCTCTACGAAAACTGAGAGACATGCTCGTAGCTCCCAAACGGATATATCCATACTTCCATACTAATATTATGAATTACGAAAGCTATGTTAAATATTAAATTTATGAAAGTGGTACGAAGATCTCTCATCTCGTGGCATAAGAAAAAATGTTGTAAATTGCATAATTTCTTTTTGAATGGTATATAAAAATTAGGGAATTATATTAAAAAAAATCGACTTGACTATCCAACTTTGCAGGCTCATACAGCTTAACAAAAAAAAACACATAAGTTATGGAGCTGAAATTTTGGGAATACGTCTTATTTTTATCGCTGTCTTTATTTTATTAAAAAAAAACAGCTATATTTTGATCTTGTCATCATCCCTATAAGCAAAGATGAAAATAAATAATGCGTATTAAAAAAAACTTTTTTTTCCAGTTGACGAGCCAACACCGGAGTCTCTGACAGCGACGCAGGCACTAATCGAGTGCGGCGTGGAGCTGGGCCACCTGTCTTCGGATTACAAGCTGGTGGGTCACAAGCAGCTCTTCGCCACCGGCAGCCCCGGGAAGAAGCTGTTCAAGGAAGTCAAGACCTGGCCCCACTGGACCCAGGACGTGTCTGCCATCAAAAACCCTAAATAGATTCGGATGAAATGCAATAATAAATCGTATACATATCAATGTTTGGGTTTTCCTTATTTTGTTGATTTTAAAAATCTAGTAGTCTAGTTCACGGATTTTAAAAAAATAAGGATGGAGCATTACACTATAAAGAGGTGAAGCATGCAAGGTACGACAATTTCGTCACAATTTCGTTTATTGTACACGTGACCGACACTCACACACGCAACTAGGTATTACAACCCATTGTACATAGAGTGACGGCGCCAATGACACACACACATCCTACACGGGCGGCCATTACTATGCTTCACTTGGGATCAGACAAGGTTACATCCGTATTTTTTTTAAAATCCATGGTCTAGTTATCACAAATTGATTTAAAACAATGACGCTGACAACTGCCAATGACCTTGATCTCGCATCACTCTCGCACCACTGTCGATTTTCATGCCAGAGAGACAGAGATGTGAAGTGTTCACTCGGTAGCGTGGATACATTTTTCGTTTGTTAGAGGAAAAAATAAATATTAGGGAAATCTAGATATCAGAACCGAAAATTAAATCTGGAAATCTTTGGATGTTTGTAAAACGTATCAAATAAACAAATTTTTAAAGCATAGATTGTATTATTACTTTAGTTAGAACTCTTTAAATTTCCTGAAAGATGTGACTTTGGTATTTTTTTTTCATCCAGTAGGAGTACATTATTTTATTATTTAAATTAGACAAGTTTTTTCAAACATAATAAAAAATCCCATTTAATTTTTTTGTGCCAATCAATGAAATACTTACATACGTCTAGAAAACTGCACAAAGATGTCGAATTGGCAGCTGTCTTCGCCTTAATGTAAACCGTTCTTCTACAACAACTTTTACATTCACTTGTATACTTATATCATTCCAATTTGTATTAATCTAAATGCTAGCTATTTTTTTCGGCTATAATGCTACCAAGTTAAATGTAACGTATACATACAGTCATACAATGGCATATTAATTATTCGAGTTTTTTGGTTGACATTTAAAGTTATTTGAATTCAGACGGAATATTATGTACCTATACTAATAATAGCTCTCACACCGGTTTCGGTGACGGTTACCGATTTCATTGAAACCAGGTCAGCTACGCAGGAGTAATTTTATGGTGCCCAAGTGTGTGCGCACTACACAAGAGCACTCTCTATTCCTTTACTCTCATAAGTCATAAACCAGTGGGACGGACGACCGACACGACTGGTGAGAGATCAGGCGCAGGACAGACTTTTTACATGCCCATCCGACGCATGGATCATCTTGTCAGACAATCAGGTGATCAGCCTGCATTGTCCTAACCAAACTTGGAAATAACAAGTTTCCAACGCGGGAATCGAACCGTCATGGGTTCCCGAGTCAAGAGCCGCGCTCTATACCACTAGACCACGGAGGTGCAGTACCTAAAGTTTAAAGTGAGTGTAATTTCCACAAAGGAATATTTTCTCGGTAAAATAATTTCTTAATCCGGCTATAAATTGCTGAGTTTCCAGTAATCATTTAATCTTGATTAATTATAAAAATCTTCTGATTATTAGAGATTAGGTACTCGTAATTTTATGGAGATATAAGGAAGTTCCCTAATATAAAGAGCTAATCATAAGTATTTAAAATATACGTATTCATTATTTAATTTTTCTGTATCCATATCCATACTTCCATACTAATATTACAAATGCGAAAGTGTGTCTGTTTGTCTGTCCGTCTGTCTGTCTGGCTGTTACCTCTTCACGCTCAAACCGCTGAACCGGTCTTGCGGAAATTTGGCATGGAGATACTTTGAGTCCCGAGAAAGGACATAGGATAGTTTTTATCCCGGAAAAATGTACGGTTTCCGCACGATAAACGAATTTTGGCGTAACGCAGTTGCGGGCGTCATCTAGTTATAAATACTATCTGATTTAATACAATAAACTGAATAAAGTATTATATTTTGATTGAGTACAACACTTACATATAGTGTTTTTAAGTCAGCGTACTAACTTTCAAGAGTTATAATTAGCAGGGTATTTTGTACAAAACTATAAAAAAAATTTAAAATAGAAAAGTCCTTTCTCCTTCACCTCATCTTGTGTCAACATCACCCAAAAGGTTGGCTGGAAGAAATTGCCCAAAAGCATTAACGGCAGGCCTCGGTACCTCGTTGAGTGTTGTGTAAAACAACAATAAATATAATAAAAAAAAGTTCAACCTTTTTCGTGAAAATTGGGAATTATACCTACACCACAGATTACTAAATATATTTTATTTAACATACAGACTAGCCTGCTGTAGTGGTTTCTGGTCTCTGGGATTAGGCCGTAGTTCGCCCTTAGGCATCAGACTTGAAATCAGCGGGCTGCAGGGCGGTGCCGCGGTGGTGACGGCGGCGCGCGAGCGGAGTTTTTCATTGTATAGATTTATATGAACCTGGCCTCGAAGGCCTACTAGATGGCTTAACCCACGCCGCCGTACAAGCTGCCCGCTAAATTCGAGGCTGAGACCTACTGGACGACTTCGGGCGCCGCCGCCACCGCTCCCACCCAGCTGCCCGCAAAATTCGAGACTGAGGCCTTATAGTAGAGGTATTACGTATTAACATATAATATGTCAAGGTAATTTCCTCCATTTCTCGGAAAGGAGAATAGAAATTACTTTCCACGGTCCATTTCGAAACAAAATATGCTTGATTGCGTTTTAGCGATTTGCGTGTAAATTCAAATAGGTACCTTCATATACAATACAACTCAAATACATATCGATGTATATATGTATATCGACATATTTTCTTCCCGTGCTTTACAATTGCGTCCCAATTTACGATATCGACATTAAAGGTTCAGTTACAAGTTCACAATAACAAACCGTTTTGTATTTTTTTGGGCGGCTTTTTCAGATTTTCCTTAAAACATTCGCTACAAACTTGCTGAATGCTGACAACGATAAAGTGTTTTGTTACATTTTTTAAATTAATTATCTTCAAAAAGTTACATTAATGTAACCTGAAATGAGGTCACGAAAGAATAAAACTAGATTTTCGACCTACTTAACTTTATCAGCTTACCTACATATTTTTTGTGGGTTTTCTTTCCATTGAAGAGTAAAAAAAATAATATTTCATTCGCCCACCTTTTCTATAACTTATGCCAAAAAATTTTTACCGCACGAGAACCGTGCATTTTTTCGTGAAAAAAAGGTATCCTATGTCCTTTCCTGGGACTCAAAGTATACCTATACTAAATTTCAGCAATATCGGTTCAACGGTTTGGGCATGAAGAGTTAACAGACAGACAGACACACTTATTATTTGCTAGACGACGCCCGCAACTCCGTTCCGCCAAAACTAGTTTATCGCGCGGTAACCGTACATTTTCCCGGGACAAAAAGTATCATAATATGTCCTTTCCCGGGACTCAAAGTATCTCCATGCCAAATTTTAGCAAAATCGGTTCAGCGGTTTGGGCGTGAAGAGGTAACAGACAGACAGACAGACGAACGGACAGACAGACAGACACACTTTCGCATTTATAATATTGGTATGGAAGTATGGATAATATCAAGTATAGTATGGATGATTATGCAGATATCTTCTCCCTTTGTTTATTTTGCATTTTCCTTATAATATAATTTTATAAACAAGTGAAAGGTCGTGATCCTCCGTCTCCTATCTGGTTGATAATACGTACAGCATTAATTAATGTTCTCCGACATGAAATACAATCACATGTTTAATTAATCCTAGAAACAAATTACAGCAAATTAGTAAAAATTACTTTTTAGTATCGTTGTCAGCATTCAGCAAGATTGTAGCGAATGGAAAATCTGAAAAAAGCCGCCCAAAAAGTTCAAAAAGGGGTTTGTTATTGTGAACTTCTGAACCTTTAATGTCGATATCGTAAATTGGGAAATGGGATGCGAGCAACATAAAGCACGGGAAGAAAATATGTATATCGATGTATTTGAATTGTACTGTATATGAAGGTACCTATTTAAATTTACACGTAAATCGCTAAAACGCAATGAAGCGTATTTTGTTTCGAAATGGACCATGGAAAATAACTTGAACTATCTCCTTTCCGAAAAATGGAGGTAAGGTTAGCTTGATATATTATTATTATTTGTAAATTGTAATAGGTTGACCTAATACCTCTACTATGAGGCCTCAGCCTCGAATTTTGCGGGCAGCTGGGCGGGAGCGGTAACAATATTTTAAAACAATATACCTTACCAATTACGATCCAAAGAACTGATTCATATCCGAATATACCGATAAGCGACCGTACGTTATTTGGTCGGGTTATTACTAGTTAATGTTAGTCTTGATCCGGCTAGGAGAAGTGAATAAAATACACGTCTTATTTTTCATGTTGACTAACACGGACCGAAAAACTAAAAAGTTCAGTGTTCCCGTCGGATATAGTTGTAACTTGTAGCCTAAGGGTTTGCCGGCAGTGGAGCCGCGCAATAAAATATAGAATCATATTTAAATTATTTTTATTTATTAAATTGTTTTTTAGGTACTGCCTGTATGATTTTAATAGTGATTTGTTCTCGCATCGTGGCTATAAAATTAATCCATAGTAATATCTATTAGCTATAAGTACTAATATTATAAAACATGCAAAAGTGTATCAGTCTGTCTGTCAGTTTGTCTGTAACCACTTAAGAGCCCGGGTTACCCTCGAAATTCTCATACATACGTAATACCAAAATCATTTTGTCATACGAAAATATTTAACATGTTTGAGTTATTTTTCAGCTTAAAACAGTAATTACCTAGGTTCCTGAACAAAAATTAACTTCAAAATATTTAAACACTAAAAAATTTTTTTGTGTATAATTTTTTTTTACTAAATTTACTACTAAATATTTAAACACTAAAAAATAGAGTAAAACACTAAAGAATATATATATAAATATTAAATTTCAACTCTAAAAAATATTTCGAGGGTAACCCGGGCTCTTAACCGATTTTGCTGAAATTCGGTATGGATACAGTGCCGTAAATAGGGCGGTGCCACCGGTGCCCAGGCACAGGGCGCAGACTCTGGGGGGGGCGCAAGAATGACCAGACCAGGGAGGCCTAAGGCAGAAGCATTGCTCTGGGTACCTATAATATCTAAAAAAATCGGCCAAGTGCGTGTCGGGCCACGCGCAATATAGGGTTCCGTAGTAGGTACCGCTAGTTTTTTTGAAGTGAAATCTTCTTTAGCGGCGTTGAGCACTTGTGGGATGGGTAAAAACTGTGAAACTCGCGATAGATTTTCGTGTTGATCGAAAAACCATACAAAACGCGTAAGACGGTTGGAGAGTAGTGTTTTGTGTCGAACTCGAACTCGAACTCGAACTCAATTTGAAACTTGATCGAAACTTGATCGAAACTCGATCGAAACTTGATCGAAACTTGATCGAAACTTGATCGAAACTTGATCGAAACCTTGATCGAAACTTGATCGAAACTTGATCGAAACTTGATTGAAACTTGATCTAAATTTGATCGAAACCTGATCGAAACTTGATCGAAACTTGATCGAAACTTGATCGAAACTTGATCGAAACCTTGATCGAAATCTTGATCGAAACTTGATCGAAACTTGATCGAAACTTGGTCGAAACTTGATCGAAACCTTGATCGAAACCTTGATCGAAACCTTGATCGAAACTTGATCGAAACTTGATAGTAAAGTTCCTGAGTCTTGGATGTGTATTAAATATGTGTATCATATAATAAAAATCTTAAATATATGTATGGTATAAAAGTATTAAATATATTTCCGTTGTCTGGTACCTGTAACACAAGTCCTTCAGGTACTTACCACGGGGCCAGACTGACGTGGTGTGAAGCGTCCATAGATATTATTATTATTATTATTATTATTTCTTCTACTTTCAAAGGAATTTGAACGAAAAGTTCCTTTATACGTCTTCGCCGAAAACATTTTTTTAGTTGATCGACTATTATTACTCAGTAACTTATGAAGTCTTATTACCCGTGATATTTTTCCTTTTAAATTCAGCAGATTTCCTACTCCCGTGAATTTTTTCACATTTCCAGAAACAACCGTTTAGCTGGTAGAAGGGGGGGGGGGGGACACTGGACTCTAACGATTACTTCCACTTTAATCCTTCGATCGCGGATTCTTGGAAATCTATTGTTATTCTATTGTTGTCGCGGTCATCGGTGCCGCGGTGTCCTTATGGGGCTTGATGGATTAAAACTTAATATTTTACAAACGCATCCCTAAATCGGAAAATGATCTATAAATACTCGTAATATTTTTAAAAACCTATCCAACGACACCCCACACGATTGGGTGGACGCGAAAAAAAAATCTTCCCCTCTTTCGTTCCCAAGCGGTCGCATGCGACCGCGAGAACAAAAGTCGATTTCCAAGAATCCGCGATCGTGGTATTAGGATTTCATGTACCATTTTGTCGGTATCGCTAATATAATTGTGCATTCATGCCAAATTACAGCTTTGCAGGTCCTATAGTCTCCGAGCAAAACCGCGGACAGACGGACTGACGGACAGACCGAAACTATAAGGGTTACTTGTTGACTACGGAACCCTAAAAAATAAGGGCGCAGTTATAGAAGCTCGTACAGGGCGCAAAAAGGCTATTTACGCCACTGTATGGATATACTTTGAATCCCAGAAAAGGACATAGGATACTTTTTATTCCGGAAAAATGTACGGTTCCCGCGCGATAAATGAATTTCGGTGCAACGGAGTTGTGGGCTTCATCTCGTCATATAAATTTAAATATGTAGAGAAAGATTTACGATAGAGATGATGAAACTTATTTTTAGTGTTCCGTATCCAAGGGGTAAAAACGGGACCCATTGAGACTTAAATATATTAATTCTATACGTCTGTCCGTCTGTCAGTCTGTATGTCTCCAGGCTGTGTCCCAAAATCGGTATTAATAGCTAGAGAGTTGAAATTTTCAGAGATCATGTATTTTTGTTACCACAGTAACAACAAATACTAAAACCAAACTAAATTAAATATTTAAGAAGGGCTCCCGAATCCCAATTTCTGCCTGTGCATTTATACCTTAATAATTAGTAATTAAACAAAATAAATATAATGTTCCCATACAAAAAACACTTTTTTTTTCTATTTTTGCTCTATATTGGTTCAGAAGTCAGAACCCTTTGTGCGCGAGTCCTTGTCGCATTTGGCCGATTTTTAATATTTATTATTGTTCGTTTGTAATCGAATAAAATTAGAAGAAACATGACAGTCCAAATGGGAAGTTTGAAAACCACAGAATAGGGTATTCCCCTATAATAATGTTTGTTAGTTCCGTATCAAACAACTATTTATTTTGTTGGTTCCGTAATGATGACGTAGATGACGCCCGCGACTCCGTTGCGCCAAAATTAGTTTATCGCGTTGGAACCGTACATTTTTCCGGGGCAAAAAGTATCCTAATTATGTCCTTTCCCAACACTCATTATTTTTTTGTCAGTATAATCGGTTCAGCGGTTTGGGCCTGGAGAGCTAACAGACAGACGACAGACAGACAGACACACTTGCGCATTTATATATTAGTATGGATACGTATTAACAATGTCTTTGAGGCAAGAACTTACACTTGAAAGGACATACCATATCCAAGACATTGGTACTTAAATTTTATGCGGATCCTTAAAAAAAATTACCATGAGTCACTTACCTTTGCAGTTTTTTTCTCGTTCGTCCTAAAGTGATAAAAACGAGACAACATGCTTTATATTTACATTTTGCTCTTGTGCCTCGCGGCAGAGACATAAAGGTTATCAGAGAATTAATTGCAAGCACTCTAACTAGTTTTATCAATAAGTAAGAAAATGAAGTGCATGTTTTGTGTGTTTCTTGTAATTTTTGCGTGTTGCCGATATGTGTATGCAGGTAATTTACTTTATTTTTGGTATTAATAATTAACGTTTTGTTATTTGTATAAAGTTGTAAGGTATTACTCTGTAATATAATATTATTATTTGTATTTAAGTTTACATAATACTTACAAAGTTACAAGCTTTGTCTTTCTAGTTAAATAAAATTCTGCATATATAGCAATAGTCTTATAGTGATGTAATTAAACTGATAGTGATTAATAATTAAAATGAATAATTCTAATAGGGATGAATAGGGTTAAAGCTATAACCGTAATTATTGTTTATTACAAAATTCTATTGTTATTTGTACATAATGCGTATATCTGCGTGTTACTTTTGAAGAGCGGGCCCCATATTTAATGTTTATATGATTATTCGGTCGCATCCGCGCGAATTCGTGTGAATGCGCCCGACCAACGCTGATTGGCCTCGCAGAAGTACTTTTTTCTCGGTTGAATTTTCTGTGTTCAGTTTTTGGGAATTTGTTTCGCTTCGCGTTGACTCTGCGCTATTATAAATTGGCCATTACCGAATTATTATCCCTTGGGAACACTATAACGTTACCCTTAAATTATAACTTAGATAAGGGTTTGTGAGTATAAATATTCATTGACTATATTTTCACTTAGAAACTACATATTTCATATATTTTAATGGTTTAGTTATAGTAATAGTGTAGGTTCTGGATTAACACTTAAGCTGTCTACACACCAAAGCCGCCAGGCAAAGCCGTCGGCCGGCCCTTTTGAAACTAACTTGCCGGCGCGGCGGCTTGCGCCCGGCGCGGCGTGGCGGGAACATGCCCAGAGGCTTTCAGTTGGTGTGTAGACATATTTAGACAACTACATAAATATTATATAATAATAATAATATCTATGGACGCTTCACACCACATCAGTCTGGCCCCGTGGGCAAGTACCTGATGGACTTGTGTTACAGGTACCAGACAACGGAAATATATTTAATACTTTTATATATATGTATAGGAGACATAATTATATATTTAAGATTTTTATTATATCATACACATATTACTTTGAAAACTTTTTGTTCTGTCGGCGGGATTCGAGCCTGCGACCCTCGGCTTGAGCTACCAACAGCCCACCAACTGAGCCATGACAGAGGTCGTCAAAATATTATATTATAGCCTTGAGTGTGCCAGGGAGAGAACGCGTGACCGTATTTTTAAGCTATTGCATAACTAAAGTATAGTTTTCACAGAGCCAGTACTGGCTGCCAATAAGACTGGCAGCCAGCGTTGGCTTGATATTTGCCTTGTGTGAACAGGTTTTCAAGCCAGGCCAACGCTGGCTGCTAACACTGGCGAGAATTTATCGCGGGCTTTTAAAATTGTATTGAATTGACAGATTTTCACGACATCTCACGCAATTGAAGCCTGAAAATCCATAAGAATTTTGAAAATATGCATTTACGCGTTGCGGTCTGAATTATTGACCCCTAGATCTCGTTCAAACCAATTTTCGTTGGTAGTTTTTTATAGTAATGTACATCATATATTTTTTTTAGAATTATCATATTACTACTTTAGAAGTTAGAGGGGGGGACGGGACACATTTTACCACTTTGGAAGAGTTCTCTCGCAAACTATTTAGTTTTAAAAAAAATCATATAAGAAACCTCAATATGATTTTTGAAGACATATCCATAGATACCCTACATGCGTAGGTTAGACGAAAAAAATTTTTTTTGTTTCAGTTATACCTATGGGACCCCTAAAATTTTTAATAATTTTTCTATTTTTGTATCAAAACCTTAATGCGGTTCATAGACTACATCTATTTACTATGAAAAAAAAATATATTTACTATATATATATTTTTTTTTTCAATAGTATAGCTCTTATAGTTTCGGAGAAAAGTGGCTGTGACATACGGACGGACAGACAGACAGACAGACAGACAGACAGACAGACAGACAGACATGACGAATCTGTAAGGGTTCCGTTTTTTGCCATTTTGGCTACAGAACCCTGAAAATACAGTTTGCCGTGTATAATCGCGTATAAAAGATAGTTTCAGGATAAAATTTCTTATATTATGTTTTTGCATTATACATACAATAATGAATAAATAAAGCCGTTGTTTCGCTTAAAACCGACTAGGTATTTTTATTTATCTGTCGTGTTCTCAGAAAACAAAGCTGGAACCTTTTTCGAATGATGTTATTCCTATTAGAGGATTTTTTTTTTTTAGTTTTAATTAGTTAGTTTCTTTGAACTTTGTTCTAATATCCTTTGTGAGTTTCAACGTATTACAAAATGTTTACCCAGAAACTAATTAAATTTTTAGGGTAGTCAACCAAGTAGTCAACAAGGAACCCTTTTCTTAGTTTCGGTCTGTCTGTCCGCACTCCGCAGTTTTGCGCAGAGACTATAGGACCCACAAAGCTGTAATTTGACAAGAATACACATATTAATGATGCCGACAAAATGGTACATGAAATCTTTAAAAAATATTTTTTATGGTACCTTCCCTACACATCAAGCGGGGATAAATTTTTTTTCGCGTCCACCCCATCGTGTGGGGTGTCGTTGGATAGGTTTTTTTTAAATATTATGAGTATTCGTAGATCATTTTCCGATTTAGGGATTCGTATGTGAAATATTAAGTTTTAAATTGGAAAAAAAACGTTAGAGTCCAGTGTCCCCCCCCCCCCTTTCTACCAGCTAAACGGTTGTTTCTGGAAATGTGAAAAAACTCACTGGAGTAGGAAATATGCTGAATTTAAAAGGAAACCTATCACGGCTAAGAAGACTTCATAAGTTTTTGAGTTATAGTCGATCAACTAAAAAAATGTATTCGGCGAAGTATAAAGGAACTTTTCGTTCAAATTCCTTGGAACGTAACTGAGATGATGTTGTTAGTAGTGTAAAACACGTAATAAATGTACATTCATTGACCATACAGAAATTATCAAAAACTAGCGATACTACGGAACCCTATATTGCGCGTGGCCCGACACACACTTGGTCGGTTTTTATTTTTGTATTAAAATGGCTACGAATTGAATGTATTATCAGCGAAAAAGATTTGTTTAGACGACAGACCTACGTTATTTGCTCGGATTCTTCAAACATTGTGTCGGATGTGTTTGACATAACTCGACCAGAATACTTAGGTCCACCATCCTGCGGACGGAAGCCACGGAAGACGTAATAGGCCCTCGCGTCTCCGTCCTGCGCGGAAGTAGGAACACGGTCGGGTTTTAGTGGGTACAGCTGCGGCCACTTACCATCTCTTCGGCCGTAGCAAGTCCCACATACTCCGATAGTCCCCCAACGCTGCAGGGGATGCTTAATAGCATTTCCCGACCCACAAAAAAGGTCCACTATCCTAGTTTTCAATTTCTCTGATAGTACATCGGGCTTATTGATTTTGGAAATATTATGAAGTTATGATAATGAAATACTTAGTATTTGTCTATAAAATATACCCATTATAATGTTAGGTATAGCTTGTTCGAATTCATTATTAATATAACAGTTTATCGAGAGTTTATCGTAATAAATTTTGAGCATGTTGTCAGATACCGACGTTATGCACGTTATACAGAATTTAGTTTTAATGTTCGCGTAAACTTTGAAATCTGATATACTCGAAATGTCTTTGAGTGTATCCCAAGTCCACGGGCTAAGAGTTAAGACCCTTTGATGTTTAAGTATCTCTGAAATAAACCATAGGAGATTGAATTTCGACTCAAATAAACGAGATTATCTAGTTACAGCTTGCAGGAAATTTCGCGCGGCAGATGTTGCTTCCTGGAGAATTATTCTTGTTTAAGAGAAGCCTATAAATTCCAAGTACAGCGGCTGAAGTTAGAATGGTTGTCCGTTGTACAAGAGACTAGACATACATATTATGTATATTTTCTCTAAAGTTGTAATGACGCATAAAATTTTGTTCTAACAAAAAGAGAGTGTTCTAATTTTAAGTGTCGAGAACGTAAAACAACTACCGTACTTTACACATACGTAACATATTTAATGTTTTTTAAATTCTAATCAAAGCTATCTAACTACGTCGCGAATACTCCGCGGTTGCGCACCGAGGACGTCGCGGACACGTAGCGGATACGCAACGTTTTCAACGCGTCTTTACAGCGAGTTTACCAAACACATCGCTGCTAATTGCTATCTTGTTGCGCGACCCCGTTTCGATCTCTATTCTCTGCCGCGGCTAACGTGGCCGACCAAAAGTCAAATGAAATGCCACTTTTTAAGGCTATAAGGTTTTATTTTACTCTACGCCACTGACTTATTTACGCTAAAAGCAGCGGCAGCGTTGGTCGCTACAGAAATGTCGGTAAAACTAGAAAATGAAACCAGGGGCCTTACTCCCGAAACTGATATCAACTTGATACGAGTCTGATTTCGATTTCGTTTTTGATGTCATTGTAATGCGTAGGAATTGCGGAACAAAATCGTATCAAAATCGAGATGTTGCCATGGCGTCTTGTCAACGTCGTTATAGCAACGTCCTTCTTATAAAGTAGTAGAAGGTTACAAAAAATATGAAATATCAAATACCTAATGTTTGTGTTTTTTCGTCATACTATAAAAATACATTTCTTTACAAGCTTTAGATGGATGTGCCCATTTTCTACTTTAGTGGGTTTCATGGTTATTTTCGTTATGGAACGTCTTGACATTGAACAAATATGTAAATTCTCTTTTGTAGTTACACTTATTTTCCGGCTTAAATCTCTTCCGAACAATTTTCAAATTCAAAATTGCTAATATTGACAAATTTGACAGATAAGTGAAACAAAAGATACGAAATGCCATTTACATAAAAGAGATAGATCTATTTTTAAACGTCGAATCCGCCATCTCTTTCTTCGCCTGAGCTATGATGAAAATTCGAATTTTCCAGATTGTTCGAAAAAATAATTGAAAATGTAAATAATCGAGGTATTTATTGCAATCAAGATATTATGTGGAAAGAGATTCCATGTGTTTTGTTTACTTTTGAGTCATAATTGGTACATTTTCGAAACATCCACGACGACATTTTCAATTTATTTAGGTAAGACAAGCCGCGGCACGTTCGTGACTGCGCTCGATACTGACTAAATAACAGATGACCCGATTGGGCCGTATTTGAATCTTCACAACGCGCGTGGTAGTAACATATCTGCTTTGAATTTTTCATCATTGTTTGGAAAATAATGGTCCGTCCGACGCACCTTCAAATGGAGATGTTGTTGAGATTCCTGGAAGAAAATCCAGGAATCGCAAAAGGGTACATGCGGGCGAGCCAAGCTAAGCACGATACCAAACTCAAATGGGACCATATAGCTGAGAGCTTTACTTTTTCTATATAAAATAAGGGAGCAAACGGGTTACCTGATAGAAAGCAATTACCGTCGCCCATGGAAACTCGCAACATCAGAAGAGCTGCAGGTGCGTTGCCGACCTTTTAAGAGGGAATACGCTCTCTTCTTGAAGGTTTACAGGTCGTATAGGTCCGGAAATACTGCTGGTGACAGTTCGTTCCGGAGTTTTACAGTGCGCGGCAGAAAGTGTACGAAAAACGTACGGTGGAAGACTGCCACTTATCAAGGTCAAGGATGCAATATTTTTCGCGTGGGACGATGGCGAAAAGTTGCAGGTGGTATGATTCCGAATAATTCCTCAGAGCACTCTCCGTGATACTATCCAGTGGTGTTCCTAACGGCTATATTTTCATAGCGCGCTAGATGGAATACGCTACATTTTTCAAGCGCGCTATTTTTGACGCTACGTTATAACGAATGAAATCTCGATTCGTTCAAGCGCGCTAGTTTTGACGCTACGTTATAACGAATTGCAAGCGCGCTAGTTTCGACGCTACGTTATAACGAATTTCAAGCGCGCTAGTTTTGACGCTACGTTATAACGAATTACAAGCGCGCTAGTTTTGACGCTACGTTATAACGAATTTCAAGCGCGCTAGTTTTGACGCTACGTTATCAACGAATGATACGTTATAACGATCGATTGGACACGTTGTAAAATTACCGACGTTATTGAATTCTTTCGTTAATAATTACAACGCGGTGGGTGAGTTAATGTAATATAACGTGTTTGTTAAAGATAACTTGGAATAATATAATCGTTTGAAGGCAGTATTATATTTTATTTGGTTAATTTTATTATGATTGAAATATTTAAATTAAAATGACAGGTACAATATATTGAAATTGAAATGAATTGGTTTATATACAATTCTGTTTTTTAAGTATTAAATTATTTAATTGGTTTTAATTTTTTTTTTTGGTAATATACTTAAAATATTATTTTTACATTTTTTTTACAACAGTTTTTTTACATTTTATTTACATTTAAAATATAGTAATGTATCCAGATTTAGAAAAATACGTTCACATGGAACGGAAGTTACCATTATTTCACCCGATTTGGACCCGAACGATACGACAACGAACCAACGAAAGTCGCGCGCGGTCGGCAGCGCGAGCGGCGCCGCGCTAGGTCAGTGACCGCGCGATACGTTATAACGTAGCGTCTTGTGCATAGTTTTATAGCGCGCGCTATTCGTTGCGAAGAAATAGCGCGCTACTTTTTTCAGCTATACGTTATATTAACCACCACTAATACTATCGATAGAGGATGCAGAGTGAAGCTACATCTCGGCGTAATTCAAAGGGGCCCAAGCTGCTTGAAACACTAAGGGCTGGTTTACACGTATTAAGTAGATAATAGTTAACTAAATTTTAACTTAATTTTAAGTTATTTATTGCATATAAACATAAAATTTAGTAGCAAGTAGCAAGTACTAAACATGGAAATTAGAATTTTGACTATTTTTTGTTAAGTTGGCAGGCGCGGCTTGTCACTTGATACATTTCGGGCAGGCACTTTAAAAATTTAGTTACTACTTATCTACTTAATACGTGTAAACCAGCCATATGGTAGTCAACAATTCGAGCGGCCCTTCGTTGGATATACGATCCAGAGGGAGCAGTCGGTATTTTGGCGCTCCTGCCCAGAGATGAGAACATTATTCCATATGAGGCCGAACCTGCGCCTTATAGACTTGTAGGCGTTGGCCCGGACTGAAGTACTGTCTCGCTCTGTTGAGAATACCAAGCTTCTTCGAGGCTAACTTGGCTTTACCCTCTCCATTGGACCAACTCCATTGGAGGTGCCATCAATCACATTAAAAAAAGCTTGCAGGCGAGCTATATTATTATGTTAAAATAATAATAAATTAATAATTATTATCAACAAAAAATAAAACGACACCATACCAATCGATACCCTAGTGACCCTAAAAAACGTTTACAATATCTAACTCGGCAACAATCGATCTCAATCGATGTCGATGACTCTGTTGCTACCGTGAAATTTGACGTTTGTAAATGATCTGTAAGTCGATTCTCAGACAATTTTGTTTGTCGTGAGCACCTAAGATTTCGATTTGCGAATGTTTCGATGCTGATTAGTTCCAAATTGAGCCGCAGCCCGATCGTGCGCTAACATAGCTGTCAGAAATACCAAAATCCATTGAGGTTGAATTAGTTTCAAACCGATTCGCAGCACGATCGTGCGCTATTTTACGGCCGTTCCCAATATTTGATCTATCTCTACTTTTGCCCTACTAAAGATAGGAATAGTTCTTAATAGACATTAGAGACATATATTTTATGTCAATTCAATGTTAGCTGCGATTTAGATGTCTAAAGCATGTAGATTAAAGCATGACTAAAGTGTCAAAAACCGTTGAAATCGAAAATCGAAATCGATATCAGTTTCGGGAGTAAGGCAGCTGTCTGTCGTAAAGTGGCATTTGATTTGAATTTTTGTCGGTCACGGTCAGCCGCGGCAAAGATCGAAACGGTACTTTAAGACAATATAGAAAATATCTCTCTCTCGTCTAAAGAATGTAAGCCCCATAACCTGCCATCCATACTTCCATACTAATATTATAAATGCGAAAGTGTGTCTGTCTGTCTGTTACCTCTTCACGCCCGAACCGCTGAACCGATTTTGCTTAAATTTGGTATGGAGATACTTTAAGTCCCGGGAAAGGACATAGGATACTTTTTATCCCGGAAAAATGTACGGTTCTCGCGCTATAAACGAATTTTGGCGCAACGGAGTTGCGGGCATCATCTAGTAACCTTTAAGTTTTTAGCCGCCGCAAGCTGCAAAGATCGGAAAGTCACTTATACTTGATACTTTGTCCATCATTTACCATTATTAGAACCTCATTCTTGTAATATTAATCAACTATTAATTTCAAATTTCAGAATGTCCAGTGATTGTATCCAAGGATGAATGGGATGGGCTGACGCCGTCGCATGTAGAGTACCTGAAGAGACCGGTAGACCTGGTCATCATCCAGCACACAGTAACTGATACCTGCAACACTGACGACGCCTGCGAGGGGATCGCCAGGAGCATACAGACATACCAGATGGATCAACTCAACTACTGGGATTTGGGAATGAAGTAAGTATTACTGTTTTGCCGGTACCAAAAAAATGTACCAGATAGATGCTCGAAGGGGAGATATTATGTAGAGGAGGGAGATATATTATTATAATAACATTTTTTGCATCACACTTAAACTTTAAAGGCGTTTTAAGTGTGTGTGTTCATTGTCATATCTTCACGCAAAAACACCTACTATGCTCTGTGTCTGTAATAAATAATAACTAATAACAAAATATGGACTACTTTCAGTCCTGAACAAATGCGGCGTTCCCTTAGGGTGAAGCCAAACGAGCGTAATTTGTTAGTTGTGAGTCGCAGAATTTCGATCGCGTAAATATCTTTTCATACAAATTACGACTCATAAAATTACGCTCGTGTGGATTAAACAGGACTTTTGTATGAAACCGAACGCCGAAAATACAAAATATTTGTTTCGTAAAAGCCAGGAGACCCTACGTGACATAAAATCTATTTAAAATAAGTCAATTTCTTCTTCTGAATTGAAGTAGGGAGATGTAGGGAGGTACAATTACAGCTCATTAATTTTTAAGGGGTATGAAGATTTTTGTATGGAGCCTGGCCGTCCAACATGTCCGCCATTTTGATTTTTTTTTAAATCGCATTTACGAATAATGAAATAAAAAATGGATAGTTAACATCAATATAAACAAAAAATAATCTTGGACAAAACCGCGTAAAGTGTCACATTTCGAAGATATGAGCTGCCAAAGTTTTACCATTGGAAATAAATATTTTAGGTATTGCAACTCTAAGGCATGATTATTCCAAGTGATTTCTCGTCTATGAAACAGTAGCCACTCTGTAACACGCCGTCGCGAGTTTCTCATTAGGTATGTAGTTGATAAAAATTATTGTTTGAGCTAGATTGCACTTTGTCAACACGCGGCGTGTTACAGAGTGGCTACTGTTTCATAGAAGAGAAAACACTCGGTTTAACCATGCCTTAGAGTTGCAATATCTAAAATATTTATTTCCAATGATAAAACTTTGGCAGCTCATATCTTCGAAATGTTACACTATACGCGGTTTTGTCCAAAAATATTTTTTGTTTGTATTGAGGTTAACTATCCATTTTTCAAAGAATTATTCGCGAACGCGATTTTAAAAAAAATCAAAATGGCGGACAAGTAGGTCGGCCAAAATCTTCGTACCCCTTTGTCGACGTTTTTCAGTTTTCTGATCGGAGGTAACGGCAAAGTGTACGAGGGTTCTGGCTGGCTCCACGTCGGCGCTCACACATATGGCTATAATAGAGACTCCATTGGCATCTCATTCATAGGCAACTTTAATGGTAAATATCAATGTTTGTATGAATATATTATATATTAATATATCATAAGCTTTGTCCACACTGTGCCTTTTTCTGTTCGTCAAGGGCATGCGTTATAGCGCAGTCAACAGCGAACGTGAGGCATGCCACCGTCCAAAACTTTCGCTTTGTTATTAAAAACTAGCTATATGACCGAGCTTCGCTCGGTATGCAAAAAATTCAAAAAACACACATAAAATGATATTTTATGAAGATGATTCCTAGCTAGATCGATTTATCGCCCCCGAAACCCCCTATATACTCAATTTCATGAAAATCGTTGGAGCCGATTCAGAGATTCCAGTTATATATTTATATATATACAAGAATTGCCCGTTTAAAGATATAAGATGACAGTTCGCGTTGCGTTCTTTGACGCATTCAGTTATTGAATGCGCCAAAACGAAAGTTGAATGAAAGAAGATGACGAAAATTGAAGACGAAAGCGCATAATGTGGAAATAGCAATTGGTTGCGGCTGTTAAATAACATTCTTTAGTGCTCTTTTAAATAAAAATCTGTTAGGAAATAAATTATATTATAAGTACTGTCACAAGATGTTTATCCCAATTTCCAAAAAATATTTTATGCCCGAATCCATTAATTGAAATAAGTGCTTAGTAGATAAAAATCGAGTAGTTTATTTAAAAATATTTTATACAAAATATACTCATTTCATTTTTTATTCACTGTTTCTGTTTTATATTATTGACTTTCTTATGTTGAAATAACTACCAGCAGCTGCCAGCATTGAAAAAATAAGTTCTTTTAAGTGGCTCCATTCAATATTTACTTTCTGTGAAATAAAATAAGTTACTTGATGCTTAATTCAAACGAAATAGTATATTAAGTCAAACTTCTTTAAGAAAAATATGAGAATTTTTATGGAGCAAAGTCTCAACTATCGTGTTATTGAAGTTGGCCGAAAACTCTCTTTTCTTGAAACTCGTTACTTAAAGTACCTACTCTATTAGGAATTGATTCATAGCTACTTTCACAGGCAAATGGCGGAGCTACGTAATTTGGTCGCGCTATATCACACCGCAGTCAAACCCAGCGAACAGCTGATCACGATTAGGGCTTCATACAGACGAACGGCACTTGTCGACGGCACGCGTCGACGACATTCGACTGTCGTCGACAAGTGTCGTTCGTCTGTGAGCGCTGGCCGGCTCTACCATTGATTTGTCATACTCATAAGCAATGATATTCTACATATTATGTCATAACCCGACTAAAATGTCCGTCTACAAATAAGTTTCTTCGATGGTATAACATCTCCTTACTAATTAATATAATTTCGACGAATAATATAAATTCGTCAACCTCTGTGGCTCAGTAGGTGGGCTGTTGGTAGCTCAAGCTGGGGGTCGCGGGTTCGAATCCCGCCGACGGAACAAAAAGCTTTTAAAGTTCCTGGGTCATGGATGTGTATTAAATATGTGTATCATATAATAAAAATCTTAAATACATGTATAGTATAAAAGTATTAAATATATTTCCGTTGTCTGGTACCCGTAACACAAGTCGTTCAGATACTTAGCACGGGGCCAGACTGACGTGGTGTAAAGCGTCCATAGATATTTTATAATGCGAAAGCGTGTCTGTCTGTTACTTCTTCAAGCTTAAACTGCTGTATGGATTTACATGAAATTTGGTATATAAGTAGATACTTTGATGAACGGGAAACGAGATAGTTTTCGCTTCGAAAAAATGTACGGTTCCCGAGATAATTTGTGATCAACGCTCCAAAAGATCAATATTATAAATAATGCAAGAAAACTAATATTATTACAGATGATACTCCAACGGTTCAGATGCTTGACGCGGCTAAGAATTTGCTGCAGTGCGGTGTCAACGGGGGGCATCTGAATCCAAAGTACCGTCTCGTTGGCCACAAACAGCTGATAGCCACAGAGAGTCCAGGACAGAAGCTGTACAGAGAGATTAGACGCTGGCCGAACTTCCTTGCTGATGTGTCGACGATCAAAAAGAACTGAATCAAGGAACCGTGTGGTATTTCTCCGAAGGAACTTTAAGTGTGCATGAGACTAGAGATTGTGATAGATACGAGAAAAAGCGTAAAATAAAATATTAGGTATAATAAAATAAAATATAAGGTTACTATTTCAGCAGTTTAAATAAAGTCGACGTTTAGGTAGTTTTTTTTAGCTACCTACATATTTCCATTGATATTACCTATAAAGAGCACCGATCTATCTTTGACTAAACGCTAAAATCACAATTTTATGTACTATCAAAAAAATATATTCATAAGCGAATGGCGGACCTTTGTTATTTAATATTTTGTCAATGAGTTGGAATCATTCCTCCTGCAATTTTTCGCCATCGTTCCACGCCAAAAAGGCAGTTTTCCACAGTGTGTTTTTCGGGAAACTTTCTGCCACGCACACTAAGGCTGGTATAAATAGTACTTAAAATGCGACCCGTCTCAAGACGCGGTTCGGTTTTGTGATTGGTCCACATTATGGCAGCCAACCAATCACAGAGCCTGACCGTGTCTTGAGACCGAAATGCATTTTCAGTACTGACTATTTATACCAGCCTAAAACTAGTACGAACTGCCGCCAGCAGTATTTATTCCCTCTTAAAAAATCGGTTGTCTGTAAAGTCGGTTTACTGACGATAGTTGAACGTGACCACTTCATAGCCTTAACCCCTCAGTTCCGGGAAAAATCTGTGCAAAAAGTTGGCAGGTCAATGTGCAAAAAAAAATGGCGCCCGGCCTACCCTCTTTGTAAAATTAATGTAATATCCTTACATACAATCCATATTTTATGTTTGTGTGAACTACATTATAATATATGTTAAATTTTCTATCTATCAAGCGGCAAGCCATCATAATATAGTATTTAGTCCGATGTGATATTAGTTTCTCAATTATAAACTTTCGAAACTATAATTAGTGACTTGTTCAGAAGAAATAAACGAATAAATTACTAATTATAAATAAAATATTTATAATGAGTAAAATAAACTATTCGCAATACAAATACATTCGTGAAATCCAGTAAAATCTTCGAACAAAGCACAAGTCATACATTGACACGTAGGAAATAGAGCACAATTTTGAATAGCCGAAATAATACTAATAGTTCACAGATCGTTTTATTTTTTTTTCATTCGGAGTGTGGTCAATGTATCAAAGGTCATAACTAACCAAACTTCTTCATGCAAAAGTATTCTCTAAGTCATGGAAATACGTAATATAATCGAAACAAAGAGCGCGGCCCAGGTGGGCCTTACGGTTGTTGAGAGACTTGAGAGTGTAAATGGAATGCCTCAGAGCGATCAGCGAGGTAACGCCGCATGAACTGTCATGTTTTTTCGTGCGCGCACCCCATATCGAATTATAAGACGTTATCACGTCAAAAGACAACAACGCATCTGCAACTCTTCTGATGATGCAAGTATCCATGGGAAACGTTAGTAGCTTATTATTAGATGACCTGGTTGCTCGTTTGGCCTAATTTTTTTTAAAAAAAAGAATACAATTCTCTGATGAGTGATGATATATAAATTTTATGGTCATGCGTTGTGAATTCAAGGTCATCTAGAGACATTCGTTCAAGTGATTAGTTTCAGAGTGGAACTAAAACAATTACCACTGTAAAATTGTAATAATTTTAATATAAAATAAATTTTAATAGCGATATTTAAATAACGCTTACCTTAAATAGTTTTACTCTTCTGACTTGCTATTGAAACAATAGGTGATCACTGATCACATAATAATAGTAAAACATAATAATAATATTTTAGTACCGTGGCTATACGTTGCAGCTTGTTTCAACAAAGATTGGAAAAGTTCAAGTGAGCATGAAGAACATATTTTGCATATTTATGGCACTGCACATCTTTTGGCGTTTTGTGTATTCGGGTGAGAAATGAACATTATTACTTACAACTTCAACCGTCACTTGTAATTTTAAAATAATTTCTTAAGACCACACGCCTACAGAAGATCCATATTACTTCCACCATTGCCACTACTACCATTTTAAAATATTATATCTCATGATGATTTTAAATAATTTTTCAAAATTTTCAGAATGTCCAGTGATTGTATCTAGAGATGAATGGGACGCTGTCCCTCCTTTGAATGAAGAAACTTTGAAGCAACCAATAGACCTGGCCATCATACAACATACGTTGTATGGAACTTGTAATACTGACGAGGCGTGTGCCAAGATCGCCAGAGAAATACAAGAGTTCCACATGAAAGTACGCGACTTTTGGGACATCGGAATGAGGTGAGCTCATCTTCAATTTTTTCGTTATAACTACCCAGTAACATTAAAAGTCCCCTATATATAATTTTTTAAATATTTCAGTTTCTTGGTGGGAGGCAATGGCAAAGTGTACGAGTGCCGGGATCTCATTTATAGGAAACTTCAATGGTAGTCTTTTGAAATCAAAGTAACGTTTTTAAGAGACCAGTAAATCCAAAGTCTTGTTAAAGCTGGTTTCAGACTACGCTATGATATAATAGCATATTATAGTAGATAGCTCATATCGCGCACCATACATTGTTATAACTTACTAGCTGTTGCCCGCGACTTAAATTAAACATATAAAAAGGTCAAAATCATTTTCAACAATAGGTATGCCGAAACGAACATCGAAAAAAATATTTTTCGCTCCACTCTACTGTATAACAATCGAAAGAATCGAAAGATCAAACTTAAGATTAACTTAAGAAGAGAGAGACCACCTCTTATAGAAAGACGTTGGAGCAAGTGCTAGCGCGATGTAGGCGACTCTTAGCGCCATCTGTTATGAATTTCTGGAACTAACTTAATTTGAACAAATTTACGCATATACACCCCCTTACAACCCCTTTTTCCAGTTAAAAAGTAGACTATGTCCTTTCTCAGGCTTTAGACTATCTGTGTACAAAATTTCATTACAATCGGTTCAGTAGTTTTGGCGTGTAAGCGAGACAGACAGACAGAAAGAGGTACTTTCGCATTTATAATATTAGTATAGATAATATTATATAGTACAGTACAGTGTGAATGTGTCCATAACAATGTATGGTGCGCGATATTCTTTTGCTATGAGCTATATACTATATTACATGCTATTATATTATAGCGTAGTCAAAAACCAGCTTTATTCTTTCTTTGCTAATAATAGCTGTAGTATAAACAAGCTTTTTTTCTTCTCCTTCCCAGTTGACACTCCAACTGACAAGATGATTGAAGCCGCCAAGAATCTTATCCAGTGTGATGTAGACGCGTGACACATCAGTAAAGACTACTATGTCGTTGGACACAGACAACTGACGCCCACAGAGAGTCCGGGAGAAAAACTGTACCACGAAATCCAGAGCTGGCCACATTACCTAGCAGACACATCGTCTATCGCTAGAAACCTGACGATTTTCTAAAAAAAAACCAACCGGACCACTATTTGGTACCTTTCCTTTAAGTACCTCTCACGTGATTATGTGAAAGTAAAGGCAATTACGTCTTATAAAGAAAATATTTACCTCCAAATATTTAATTCCAATAATAATCAGTTAGAAAAAGCTCGTATATAAATATTGCCATCTAAAAAAATATATTCGACCGGCAATGCCTAAAGGTTTTCCGATTCACATGTTTTCCGATGTCACATAACAATCATCATCAGCTCGAAGGTTTTGAAGTTGCAGTTTGACCTCATACTGTGATTGATACCAGATCCACCAGCCAATGGCATGACGAGTGGCCGCGGACACAATCCAACAGTAGTAGCATACCTGAGATAACAAATACCATTAGCTGATGATAATCCATTTAGGGTTGGACCTCATCCGGCAGCACGGAATCGCCTTTTTCCGTCGCCCTTTCTCTTTCTGTTGCTTAGAACTGCCATTTGCTAGACCGAGACAGAAAGCATAATGCGATAGCACGCGGCGGAATCGCCATCATGGACAAAATGCAATGGTCGGCAGGGAGACTCCGGAACGCTGAAGCGCGCGATAGCATGCTAACGCATCCTTTCACCTTCGCATCCGATCGCCTTTTTTGTCTACGGAATGCGACAGCGCGCGTTCGCAATTCGCATGCGGCAGCACATTGCAGCACGTGGTAGCACAGGCGGAACAAATGCGATTCCGTGCTGCCAGATGAGGTCCAAACCTTAATTTTATTGTTACATAATATTATTTTTGTCCAAATTTCCCACTACAAGCCGTATTCGAAACCCTATTTTCAGCGTTTATACAATATGTATGATAAAACAGATGAAGCAAACATACTCGACCTTTGTTGATAATATGGTTTAATCAAAACGCTCTTTTTGAGTTTCAATATAAGGTGCTCCCTCACCGAGAGCATTCGCGTGTAATGTAACATTATAGATTCGACTTTGAGCATTACATTACAATAGTACTTCCCTGACTGACGAGCATTCGCGTGTAATGTAACATTATAGATTCGACTTTGAGCATTACATTACAATATTACCTCCCTGACTGACGAACATTCGCGTGTAATGTAACATTATAGATTCAACTTTGAGCATTCCATGGCAAGTTGACTTTACTGTCACGTAGCATTGATGTTACAAGTTGTATCAAGATATTACACATTGTATCATTACAAGGTGCGCATTGTATTGCTCGGTTCTCCTCCCTCACTGATGAGTGATGACGTAATTCTCGACTCTGTAGACTGTAAGGTTACATTACATGCGAATGCTCCCGGTGAGGGAGCACCTTAATATGTTTGACAAATAGTTTTTCGAATAAAATAAAATAAATTAATTATTAAAGAAACTAAGCAAACATAATTACATCAATTACATTCAATGGTGTTAAAAAAAGAAAGTTTTTAAATTAAACATAAAAAGGGCACAAAAAACACTCACGAGAGTCGTGCATGACAACATAAATGAAGAAACTAGAGGCCACGCAGCCATCTCATCCTCTTGTGCCATTAGGTTCAATAACGTGGTTCCGGACAACCAAGCTGCTAAGATAGCTAATGGCATCATTAATACCGTGCCAAGGATGTCAACCACAAACTGAAATAATAAATGAATGAAGAAGACAAGAACAATGAAAATAACCACTCATCGTAAAAGTCAGAAGTTGCTTAAATGCTGGTAGCTTAGGCTCCCTGAGATCATATCAAAGGGTTTTCGTGGTTGGATACCGCTGTCGATCCTGGGACACAGGAGATACAGCGGTGGAAATGTGTGGTGGTCAAAGCCCGTTTAAAAAAAAGCATAATATTATAGCCACATTCATATATTGCATTGTGGTACGTTGCGTCGTCGCAACGACATTATGCATTGTGTGAATTTGTGCCATCCGCATTTGACGACTTTGCAAAGAACAAAGCAATGATAGCGCACTATATCATTCTATTCCATTTCTATCATTGTGCCGTCAAAAAATCACGCCCAGCAATGCTTCATGCTTCATGTATGCATGTGGTATGCTTCTTTTCTTTACATATTATAAAACAAAGTCGCTTTTTTTCCCTCATGTCCCTTTGTTCCCTTTAATCTTTAAAACTACGTGACAGATTTTGATGATACTTTCAGTGTTAGATAGCCCATTTATCGAGGAAGGCTATAGGCTATATTTTATCACGCTAAGGCTAATAGGAGCGAAGAAGTAGGGGAAAATGTGGAAAAAACGGGGAAAATTATTTAAAAGGGCTAACTTGAACTCGCTAATCTCAGGAACTACTGGTCCGATTTGAAAAATTCTTTCAGTGTTAGATAGCCAATTTATTGAGAAAGGTGAAAAATATTTTATCACGCTAAGACTAATAGGAGAATGTGGAAAAAACGGGGGAAATTATTTGAAAGGGCTTATCTCGCGAACTACTGTAGCAATTTTATGTTATTTGGCACAGATAAGAAGTAGACCACGTGAGCTATCGATTTTAATCATTTTTTCAGTGGCTATATACTTTATACCCGTGCGACGCCGGGGCGGGTCGCTAGTTAATAATAATAGCTGATTTAGCAAACTTTATTTTTTTATAATATTCGGTGTATAAATATGCCTCATCCCAATGCTTTTATGATTTATTATGTTATGTACAAACGTTTCGATCTCAGATATTTCGATTGATACGTAATTTAGGACTGTGCTGTTCGGCATGCTACAACGTTTTTTCGAAACTGAAAAATAGATTCTGGTCGATTCTCAGACCCAGAATTTACGCTCTGGGTCTTAGTATAAAGTCTGGATGAAGCACGCATAAAACATTTTAAAAAATCGGTCCAGCCGCTTCAGGTGTTTGGCGAGCAATAATCGTGACACCAGATTTGTAAAATAAATTAATGACGATGATGCGACGATGCAACGCATTGAAATAATGCGGCTTCGCTTTTAACGTAATAAGGTTCAGACGGGCTAAAAGAACTACTGAAGCTCCAACACTTACGCTAAGTAGAACACAGAAATAGTTATTTTCTGAGCTAAATGACGTTACCTTGAAAAACGTAAGCCGCATTACCTGTAGGATTATACAAATACAATCTGCGATTTAATACGTAAAGATTTGCAACTTAATTTTTAACTTTCTTTATAAATTGTAAATGAAAATAGTAAATTATTAAACTTTTAATTTACTGCTTGCAAATAAATTATTTTAAATAACATCTTACTGATCTGAGTTCGTACCTAAGGTATAAAATCTAGATTAATTATATGCAATGCACAACAAGTGAAGATAATAATAAATTTTTTAATAATTTCTTACCTGTTTTGAATTTTGACTGAGTAACCATATTGCGAGTGCTCTTAAAATCCCGTACTTATGTACTCGTCGTATAGCGTAGCTCATGGAGCATAACTCGCATCTGGATTTACCAGATTCCGTAAGCCATGTTTCTAGACATGCCACGTGTACTTTTCCTATTGTACCTTTACATGAACACGCTGAAACTAATTGTCCGAATTCAGATATTGAATCTCCACCGTGACAAATACGACACATAACTGCACGAGAACTGCGAGGTGCTTGTTCTTTAGATTTATTGATTTTAATTGATTGATCTTCAATTTCTTCTTGGTCTATACTACCACTTGTGGCAGCAGCTTTTCTTTGCGTGGCACTGTCTCCAAACGTTAACGATTTGTGTTTAGAATTTCTGACTTTAATTTTGTGCATCAAAGGTATTAATTCATCAAATTGTTTTTTGTCCCAGTTACCTCTACTTTTCAATTTCAAAAAATTTGGAGTTGTTTTGATATGCGATTGTTTCTCTTTTACAGAAATGTTAATTCTTTCACTGTCCTCGATGGTGCTAGTGGTTTTATTTATATGGCGTACTGACGCCATACTTTTGTTTGGTAATAATTCATTATACAAGTTATGAGTTAATTTATTTTTCTTGAGGTCAGAAGCACCGTGTTGCCTAAAATGTTTATATTATAATAGCAATTAAATTTATATCAAAATTGTGGCTGCTAGGTTATTATTACTATACGTAAGTTTTACCTGCTCAGTAATACAATATCGTTTGTTTCCTTTGCGCATATTTCATTTTCTGTAACAAATTTTCTACGTCTCATGATTGGCATCGGATCGGTTCTAAATAAAAAAGATCTGAATAGTGTACTTAAAATTTTTGCATAATATTTTTTAATAATTTATTTATGTATGCATGGTTGTTGTCAATGTCACTTTTGACGCGTACACAATAAAAAAAGGTATTTTGATGCTGACATAAAAAAATCAGCCTCGTCACTCGTGTACAAAATAGGTTGTAATGAAACTGCGGTAATGAATCTGACGAGGCTGAGACTGTAGACTGCATGCACCATTCCATAAAATATGTTATCCTATTAAGACGCTGACAACTGCCAATGACCTTGATCTCGCATCACTCTCGCACCTGTGTCGATTTTCATCCCAGAGAGACAGAGATGTGAAGTTTTCACTCGGTAGCGTGGATACATTTTTCGTTTGTCAGAGGAAAAAATAAATATTATGGGAAATCTAGATGTCAGAACCGAAAATTAAATCCGGCAATCTTTGGATTTTTGTAAAAGGTATCAAATAAACAAATGTTTAAAGCATAGATTGTATTATTACTTTAGTTAGAACTGTTTAAAGTTCCTGAAAGATGTGACTTTGGTATTTTTTTTTCATCCAGTAGGAGAACATTATTTTATTAATTAAATTCGACAAGCTTTTCCAAATATAATCAAAAATCACATATTTTTTGTGCCAATCAATGAAATACATACGTCTAGAAAACTGCACAAAGATGTCGAATTGGCAGCTATCTTCCCCTTAAGGCCGCCCCCCGAGATAACGTCCTTGATCATACATTTACCGCGTTGCCGAGATCGTACCAAAACCCTATTTTTTTTACTTATCTTAGTTCAAAATTGACCTAAAAAAATTAAAACGTGGAATCTGTAGTTTATGATATTGTCGATCTATGTCACAGGCTATACGGTCAAATTTTCATCAATCTGATCCATCAATCTGATTGACGGAATATTGATGGGTTTAAAAAGTTCATGTTAAAAATACGATCAATCCATCAATCCGTGGCGTACACGATCAATTTTTCGTCAATCCTTACCGGATTGATGGATCAGATTGATGAAAATTTAACCGTGTAGCCGGTGACTATTGGCGTGTGTTTCAAAATTATATTTCTCTATGGTTTCAAATAAAAGTAATTTGTAAATACTAAGGAGATGCTGAATGTATGCTTGAACTTTAATAATTTATTGGTTTTACTTTGGAAGCTGATATCATGAGTATATTAAACAAAAAAAGAACATTTAAAACGTAGAAAGGAATGTTGATATACTGAAGATTATTGCTGTAGTTTTATTATAACTTTATAGCTTTCAAATTATTAGTTTACAAGGCTCTAAATACGGAAAATTACGGTAAACCGTAGGGAAGGCCCTTAATGGGAGAGTCCGTTGGATGCCTGTATTAATTTATTTAATTATAACCCCTACGATAATTGGATAGTTTTGAAGTTCATCTCCCTAATGAGGTTATTGTTAGTAAATTAATTGCAAGTGAAGCAATATTCGAGACCCTTGTGGTTTCGAGGCACTAGTTAACCCGCGCGGTAAACTACTGTATGAAATTTTAATCATCACAAACAGGAACAGGAAAACATGTCAACGTTAATTTGCATGGTAATAATTAAGTTTCATAAACGAGTCACATGATGAAGCACCTAATAATATTTATTCCAAATAATATTATTTTGCCATAAACAAAAGTGTAATTTGCCTACGCCTACGCTAGGTTTACGTCTGTGACTTTTTCTCCATACCAATTACTATCCTCATTTTGTCCATGATACCCAAACATATTTTTCCATTTTTATCGATTCTCGCTACTCTTATTTAGGTCGCTATAGCGTATTTCCAAGAACTTTAATTAGTTTAGAGGCGTCTTATACAACGTATTAGTAATCCAGCGGCTTCATAATCTTTTTCATTAGCAAAATTTGTAAAAATATCCAATTTACATCCATACTTCCATACTAATATTATAAATGCGAAAGTGTGTCTGTCTGTCTGTCGGTCTGTTACCTCTTCACGCTCAAACCGCTGAATTTTGCTGAAATTTGGCATGGAGATACTTTAAATCCCGGGAAAGGACATAGGATACTTTTTATCCCGGAAAAATGTACGGTTACCGCGCGATAAACGAATGTTGGCGCAACGGAGTTGCGGGCGTCATCTAGTAATTGATACTAACTACAAATAATCTACCTTAGTTTATTTGAAGTTATCCGTCCCTCTGGGTTGTGAAAACAAGGGAAGAGACGTGTTCTCCAGCAATATGAACCCCTGCCTGATTTCAATGAAACTGGCCACTGTCACCGAAGTCGCTATTAATATTACTAGCTATTTGACCGAGCTTTGCTCGGTATTCGATAAAACACGAATAAAATGACATTTTCTGAAAATGATTCCTAACTAGATCGATTTATCGACCCCGAAACCCCCTATAATATACTAAGGGCCGATTCACACCGGAATGGCAGAGGCCGGCAGCGGCCGGCAGAGGCGGCTCGCGTCGCCGAGAGCGGACGCTCGCGGCCGCTTGTGGACGCTAGCGGCCGCTTGTGGACGCTCGTGGCCGCTGGTGGCCGCGCGCTACCTCCAGAGCACGCGTGCCTTTCAGTTTAGATTCTACATTCGGCAAGGAAACTCGTGCCGTGTGTTTGCAGCAACATGATGGAATTGGTTATTATTGCACTTATTGCCGAAGAAAAAGTAATACTTTAACTACTAGTATCGCTTGAAAACTTCAAAAAGAGCTCGCGGCGACGCGCGCGGGTGCTGGCAGACGCGAGCAGTTTCCGCCGACGGACGCGCGGCGCCTCGAGGCGCCTCGAGCCCTTTTTGAAGTTTTCAAGCGATACTAGTAGTTATAAGTATGTAGATAAAGTTTACAATTATTTCACACTAAAAGTGCTCTTCGCGCTGTTGCCGGCCGCTGCCATTCCGGTGTGAATTGGCCCTAAATTTCATGAAAATAGTTGGAGCCGATTCCGAGATTCCAAATATACATTAGGTATTTCTAGACCTAGCCAAAACTGTAAGTTTGATATATATTTTGTTAAAATACTCAAAACAGCGGTTTCAGAACAATATATTTTGTACTATTGGAATAAATTACATATCCTCTTTTTCTGATGTATATGTCGCAGTTAACTGGTTTAAATAGCCGTTTGATCAAACAGCTAGCCCTTTGACTGAACAACGCCATTCAATCACACGTCTAGCTTTTTAATTGAATATTTAAGTCTCAATTTTACTCACCACCGCGGCGCTAGGTGCGTTTTGTTTACAATATTGCGTCAAGTTAAACTTGTGTTTTGTGGTTGTATTGATATTTTTCGTAAATATACGTTACAAGTATGTATTATTAAAGAGACAAAAATTATGGGGCACATACGAGTGAATCAAAATTTAAACTAATATTCGAGGAGAAATTACGGGATTATGAAATGCGTCACCAAGGTGTTTATTGCAATTGACGTGTTCAAAATGAATTAGAATACAATAAATCTGCTTGTTATTATAACGCTTGTGTAATAATATCACTAAACTAATGGTCACCTTGGGTAATTTACCATTTAACCAGTTGGCTAATCGTCATCTAGCTGTAGTGTTGAACGTTGCAGTCAACAAGCCGGCTAAACGACGTATAGCCATGTGATTGAATGGCGCTGTTCAGTCAAAGGGCTAGTTGTTTGATTGAATGGCTTTTTTAACCAGTCGACTGCGACATATACATAAAAATAACAAGAATTTATACAACGCTTGTCGAGTCCTACTTATCGACTAGTTATGGTTTTTATTTAAATTTCGCCTGTTCATAAGCTCTGGCAATTTTTAGTCTCAAAATACAGAGTTTCATATTCAGCTCTAAATCTGTATTCTCTGGCACAAGCTGCTTGTGAATTGTGATATGATAGATGTAGAGGAGCGAGGCGCAGGTGGTCGTTAGTTAATAGTCCCCATGTTGGATGCACTTTACAATGTCGCTTAAGCTAGAAAATTTATTGTCTATATTATCTACTGATATGTTAAAAAGAAAAGGGACCTTATTTCTTTTTTTAAGTCTTATTATTCGTAGTTTTAAGTCTATGATGTCTCACTATAACTGGAAAAAGGCCCCGTGTTCCACTCCTCTCAGAAAAGCAATTAAATTCTGTAACCTCTCGTGTTACAGAAAAGCACAACGGTTTGACAGTTTTGAGGACTGAATATCTTTCATAAGTTTTTCATTAGTCGGTTTGGAATTGGACTGAAAGATTTTTCACTAGTGTACCCTAATCTTAGTAAACCCTAATACTTCAGAGTTTGCCATCAATCTATAAGTGTCCCGTTTTATTGCCATTTGGCTACGGAACAGCTCATCAAACCATCTTTTTCGAGATTTTCCTCATCAGTGTCTTCCAATATTTTTCTTATAATTTAAGTAGTAGTAAAACGGAATTTTCACACTAACAATAATATATATTTTTAACTTATCTTATATCTTTAAACGAGCAATATATATATGTCGCAAGGAAAAGAGGATATCAGGGATTTCACGATATCCCTAGGGATGTCACGAACTCCCGGTAGATGCCGAATATTTGTTTGTTACGTCTTTTTACTAAAAATATCTAGTGATATGTCATTTCACTAAACTAAATCTAGTGAAACGTCAGAAAAGCGGACACCGCCGAATAAAAATTAAGCCACGCATTTCTCTCGTTTGTTCTAGTATACAACGGGTACTTTGATAGGATCATCTGACATCTGAATCTGACAAGTAAGATGTTAGATGATCCATGAGTCGGATGGGCATGTAAAAAGTCGGTCCTGCGCTTGATCTCTCGCCGGTCGTGTCAGTCTTCCGTCCGCGCCAGCTCGAGCGACGCATTTGTTTCACTCCCACTAGTGCCCGTGTCACGTGTGGGAACTAGAGCGAGCGAGAGAAATGAGTGGCTCAATTTTTATTCGGCGGTATCCGCGTTTCTGTCAGTTCACTAGATTTAGTTTAGTGAAATGATATATCACTAGATATTTTTAGTAAGAAGACGTAACAAGCAAGAATATTCGGCATCTACCGGGAGTTCGTGATATCCCTAGGGATGTCGTGAAATCCCTGATATCCTCTTTTCCCTGACACACACACACACACACACACACACACACACACACATATATATATATATATATTTATATATTTATATATATAATTGGAATCTCGGAATCGGCACCAACGATTTTCATGAAATTTAAAGTATAGGGGGTTTTAGGGGCGATAAATCGATCATTTTTAGAAAATGTCATTTTATTCGTGTTTTATCGAATACCGAGCAAAGCTCGGTCAAATCGCTAGGTTACTTATAAATAATAGCATAAACTAGCAACTTAATTAAATTTTATAATTTTCATAGCCGGGATTCAACTACTTTTAATTCCTGAAACCACAATATTATGAGGGCACATTAAGCTCTAAGCACTGAAACGTTTCCAGGCCAATAAACAATAATGAATCCCTAGAATCTAGATCATACCCGCTTTTACAGTACTCGAGGCTCAACAATAAATTCTAGTAAGTACTTTATAAAATATATAAAACATCGTGATAGGATTTGCCGTCGGAAACGTGGGAAATTCATTGTTCCTGAGTTTAGTAAAGATAAACGAAAGGTAGTAAGTAAGCATAAAACAATATAAAGATATGCCCAACTAATAGGCTGTAAAAAGCAATCATGATTCAAGACAACAAACGCAAAAGGTGACTCTCCGATCTTTGCCGCGAGCGACCGTGACCGACATAAAATCAAATAAAATGCTACTTTATAATAAAGGCAAAAGGTTTCATTTTACTCTACACTACTAGCTTTTACGCCACAAGCGGCGGCAGCATGACCACACACGTGTTAGTAGAAAATTATATCTATAAGTATAGTCTATATTATCATAAAGTGGCATTTTATTTAAATTCGTGTGGGTCGCGGCTAGTAAAGATAGGAAAGTCACTTTTACATGACGCCACGTTATAGATCAGGGATGGCCAACCAATGATACGCGTGCCACCAGTGGTACGTGACATAAAATTTAGAGCACGCCACTGGTCCCAAAACTAGTATCGAAATTATTTTAAGCAGCAATAAAGGTCCTCTGCATAGAGGACACCAAAACAGGTAATTTTTTTATTTTTTTTTATTTTTTATATTTTAGTGGAATCATTTTATTGTATTTTTTTATATTTGTTACATCTAAGGCTAATTAGACAAATTGTATGGACAAATAGAAAAAAAATAAAATAAAAAATTAGGTAAATTTTGAAATGCGCATAGGATCACAAAAAATATTTAATGGCACGTGTATGACTTAATTCAAGAGATCTTCACAAAAAGGGCGCATTAATACAAAAAGATTGAAAGCCCTTGACGCAGGGCCTCCGGCTCTTCCTGACAAAGAGATTCCGAACTAAACTTTTTTATACCGAGACGAAAAGAAGCGGAAAAGATACAAATGTTTTACGTTCTTCAGTGTTGGATTATTATTATTACAGTAAGAAGGTAAAAAAGTTATCAGAAAAGAACGATTAACCCTTCAAGCCCCATAAAAGCACCATGCGACAACAATAGAATGCAATAGCATTTCCAAGAATCCCCGATCGAAGGATTAATGCATAAGTAATTATGTTCCTACATACTATATTATTAATGTAAAAATATACTTATAACGAAGAATAAGGCCGCGTTTCCACTGACGCGGAGCTTTGCGGAGAGGAGCTTAGCGGTGCCCGAATTGACCAAACACTATGCTCGAAATCTCCGCTCCGCCTCAATGGAAACAGCACGAGCGGAGTGGAGCAGAGCTAAGCGGATATTCATAGTAAAAATACAGCGAGGCGATGCGGTGCGGACAACGAGCATTGGGGTGCAGCTGAGGAGGACAGCGGTGCGGGGCGGGGCGGTGCGTGACTCGCGCGCAGTGCCTCAGTTATTCATTCAATTAATTCCAAAAGTATGCTCCGCTTCGCTCCATTTCACTCCACTCCACTCCGCTTCAGTGGAAACACTGACACCTTTTCAACGCTCTTCACCGCTCCTCTCCGCCCAGCTCCGCGTCAGTGGAAGCGCGTCCTAAAAGGTCGATCAGTTGGCACATCTTGTGAAAAGTAAATTATTATAAACTGTACAAAACATGCTAATATTTTTACCTCTTGTTCCTATGCTAAGATTCCTATAATATTATTTTGTCTATATTTTCAAATAGCTTAGCGTCATATTTATCTTTTGTTTTTGACATTAATCGAACTCTGCTCCCGAGAGGAACGGCTTACGGCAGTCGAATATGTGGACGCGGCGGGAAAGCACGCTCGAGCTTTTCTGGGTAAACTTTTACGAAGTTGCGATAAGCTTTCAGAAGCTTTTCTGTGTTACAGTATAGAGTCAAATCGAAATTTAAGTGTCAAAACTGTTTGTTGTAAGATGACAAAAGTGTTATAATGCGGATTTAAGATTTATGGTAAGTTTTATAAGTATTAGACAGTATTTGTGAAACATAACAATTATATCTAGAGAAAAAAAAATTGTTGTTATCTAAATCATCGCCCGATTTTATCATTATTTTGATTCTCGATCTTCATTTAAAGAGAAATTTATAAATCCCAATTTTAACGGGCTTACCTTCTAAGAAAGCTAGGCAAATACTGAGTTGACAATGAAAAATAAGATGAGTATCCTAAGTTTTTCATTATCAATCATTAACACTTGTAACACGATGAGTAACACTCTCAGTACTGCTACTTTATCCGTGAGCTCTATGCAACGGACACAATATACACACCCCAAATAATAATAAAATTATCATTTATTTATTATACTGCCTGTAAGTATATATAGCTTTTTTTGTTATTATAATTTGCTTAAATAATAATTACAACATAGTATAAAACAAAGTAGTTTGCTTTATTGTCCCTATATAATTATATGATCAAACATTTAAAAATTCTTATAAAGAATTTGATGTGATTTCCTTTAGCAAATAGAGTGATTTTACCGTAAAGACATAGGCTATTATTTTATTAAAAAGGGATTGAAAGGAGACAAAATAATGGAAGCATTGTTATTTGTCATATTAATTAAAGATAGAAGCTTAACATTTACTTTACAAGAATCTATTATTTTGATAATTATAATTAAATAAATAAATACCACATTCGAAGTTTTAGAAAATTTAAACGATACCAAAATGAGGAACAAGATTGTTAAACGATTTTTCTTCCGTCTGTGAAGCAATTTTGAAACTATTTACTAATGAGGCTTGTTTCCAAATGTATTTATTTATTTTATAGACTCACCAACAGAGCAGTATTTGTGACATTTTAAATTTGTACATAACATTTGTTTACAGATAAATTGGTCTTTTTGATATTTTGCAGCTCCGTTTACGTGGTAAAAGCCGTGCGGGAAATATCGTTATAATAGGACAATGAATTTTATCAAACCTTGTGCATAATATAAATAACTTTTGACATGACATTTTCCACATTACCTACATATTTAAGAATTATTATTTTGGCTTTAATGGCTTTATGTGCCTAAGTTGCTGCGAATTACTTATGAATAAATTACCATATCAATATGTTACATCAGCACATTACATACATGCAGTCCTTTCATTAACTTAATTACAAGCGGTGCTGACATAACAGTATGATTTACTTGTAGTAATTGCTATTAAGGGTCCGTATACGAAATTTGCCGATTTCGCTGATTTAACAGACGTGATATACTTAACAGTTAAAATACAGTATTTCTATAAGTTTTAATGCACAACATGTAAGATCATTTCAATTATAATCTAATGTTGGAGCTAGTTTATTTTTAAAAGTATTTTTAAATTATCCAACTCAAACCCGCGACAGTTTTGTGATTTTGCTGTAAAATGTTTAGAATATCACCTGTTTATGGATTGTATTGACGTCATAATTACGGTATGTTGAGAAAGTCGTCTATAAAATGTTTGAATTACTTTTTACCACTTTAATATGAAATAGTTGAGTAAAAAAATATGTAACTCGGCAAAATTTTAGGGAAAATGGGCAAAGAATTGCTGTTAATTTCGGCAACTTGGAGCTGTAATACATAAAAAGAAAACGACAGACATAATCTATAGATAAAATTCTATCCAATTCGAGAAAAAAGAAAAAAAAAATTGTGCCAAAAAACACGATTCAAAACAACCTAAATCTCTCATTATATTACTCGCCGCAAGGTTCGAGTCGGCTTTCCGCGCTTAAATATATTTTAAATCTAATAATTAATATATATATTTTAAGTCTAATAAGGGGAAAAAACCTTATAATATTTCTGTAGCGAACCTTTGCAATTTCGTATTCATCGGCAAAATTTCGTATACGGACTCTTAAAGGGACTACTGGAAGACCTTGTCCAGAAAGTGTGTTTCTATTCAGGGTTATATTTTAGGAACTTAACTATTTTTTTCTTACACTCGTAATAATTATAAACGCAACGGCAGCACTCGGAGAACAATATTAGAATAATTACTTTACTTTAATTTAATTGATTACAGAATTTGAACTAAAATAATAAAATTGGAGTATATTAGCTCCCACACCGGTTTCGGTGACGGTGGCCGGTTTCATTGAAACCAGGCCAGCTACGCAGGAGTAATTTTATTTTGCCCAAGCGTGTGCGCAGTACACAAAAGCACTCTCTATTCCTTTACTCTCATAACCCAGTGGGACGGAAGACCGACATGACCGGCGAGAGATCAGGCGCAGGACCGACTTTTTACATGCCCATCCGACGCATGGATTATCTTACTTGTCAGACAATCAGGTGATCAGCCTGCATTGTCCTAACCAAACTTGGAAATAACATGTTTCCAACGCGGGAATCGAACCCACGACCTCCGAGTCAAGAGCCGCGCTCTATAGGGGGTGGGGGATACGTGAAGTATTTCCCCTCCTCAAAAAAAAAATGGAGTACCTATAACTCAACATCTTATATTAACATCTTATTAAATTAGATTCCTCTGAATTAGAACGTATTTACAGCAATAAAATGCGTTTATGATCGAAGCTACAATTACTCATATTCAAGTATTGCTTTACACAAAAAATTATTTTGCGTACATACAATATAATATTAATTTATTATTATGTTGTGTCTTCGAAGTTAACGCGACATTATAATGGCACAGTGGACGGGATAGCATTCCTTTCACCGTTTGTATCTTCTATTGTGTTTTGTGTCAATGTAAAGCAGAATAGACATGGCTAACAACGTGATCCCATTGCGAAGCTTCGCAACGAAGAATCTAGGTCTACTAAAAATCACGTCATACTATAATGCAAGAAATTATAATATCCCTCTTTCAACTCAATTAGAACGTGTCTAAGTTGATCGTTGACTGGTCACATTAAGTTGAGGTGTCGCGCAGAAAAGCCTAAAACTTAATTACTAGCCAGCAACTTCGTTCGCTAAACCTAACGCCTGGGTTACACGATGCGAGCTGACATGCGAGCTGGTAGACCAGCGGATTGGAGTCGGTAATCAGTTACTGAGGTTCAGCCATAAAGTTAATAATATATCTAGCGGAATAGAGAAACAAAGGGCTGAACAAGCGGGATGTCACTATCAGTATTACTGCGTGGTAAAAGGAGACGTGTGATACCTGACAGCAGAAATCTTTTTTTCATCTGTTTGACGGTGCAGTCGGCACTTATCGGCACGTTGACAATTTAAGCTCTTAGGAAGATGTCTGTAAATACATTAATAACAAGCATAAGTAAACATATATTTTTTATGAAATAAGTGTGCAAATGAGCAAACGGATCACCTGATGGAAAGAAACTTCCGTCGCCCCTGGACACTCGCAGCATCGCATAGATAGATACTTTTATTTGCTTCATAAAGTTAATATATGATTTGCTTACTTGTGCTTGCGAGAATTTGTTGTCAAACAATTTGATAAAACTAACTAGGACTGCACTAGGGTCTAGGACAGAGCTAAGCAAATTACATAGAAATATACTTTTTATGCTTAATTAGAAATAACATTTGCTAGCTTGTATCAAGAAAGGGCTTACGTAAGTACTTAATCAAATAGTACTTAATTAATAAATAATAATATAATCTTTTGGGAAGTAAAAATGCTATATTATAATGACATGAACTTTATTTTCCACAATACTATTTGCTTTACCCCCATTGACATAGGATGATTTTTTTTTTACGAAATAAGGTGGCAAACGAGCAAACGGGTCACCTGATGGAAAACAACTTCCGTCGCCCATGGACACTCGCAACATCAGAAGAGCTGCAGGTGCGTTGCCGGCCTTTTAAGAGGGAATAGGGTAATAGGGGAGGCTAAGGATGGGAAGGGAAGGGAAAAGGGGAAGGGAAGGGAATAGGGTAGGATATTGGGCCTCCGCGCCGGTAAACTCACTCACTCGACGAAACACAGCGCAAGCGCTGTTTTACGTCGGTTTTCTGTGAGAACGTGGTATTTCTCCGGTCGAGCCGGCCCATTCGTGCCAAAGCATGGCTCTCCCATGTTATTATAATTATTTGTACACATAATATATGCAAATCAATTTCGGTTTCATTTGACAGTTTCTTTATTTATGGGTCCAGCTACTTGCACCGTGTGATCGCATCATATGAGTTGGTACTTACATATGCGAGTGGGTCAGTTGCTCGCCTGCGAGTTACTACAATATTTTTCGTCTTCTCCCATCACATATACATCTCGACTAGGCGAATCCACTGGTGCATTGGCCGTCTACTGCGACGTCAGTAGCTTGCATGATCCAGGGAGGGGAGTCGAGCTGCTCTCGTGCGAGTAGACAGACGCAGTAGCTGCCTACTGTCATTTCAGTTGCTCGTACTGTGTAACCTATCCTTTAATCTATTACTCATACATTACATGGTAGACATTCAATTCGGAAAGCGACGTATGAAATAATCGATCAAAGCGGTTTGCCCAGCATTTAATAGCTCTATTTCTGTAGATTTTACTTTTATTATTTATTTATGACTCATACTCATAAATGTCAACACATAATCTATACATACATACATATAAATAAAATTGGAGTGTCTGTTTGTAATATTGAAATAACCGTTTTTTACCATTTGCATATGAATCTATATGTATACGATACATACACCAAAACAACATATTTAACAATTTTTGTCTGTATGTCTGTCTGTCTGTTTGTTCCGGCTAATCTCTGAAACGGCTGGAGCTATTTTGCCGGGACTTCTTTTGGTAAATAGCTGATGTAGTAAGGTGTAACTTAGGCTACTTTTTAACCAACTTCCAAAAAGGAGGAGGTTATATTTTACTTTTTTCATATTTGTTTGCGGACTATCCATCTTTGTTATTATACTGTGTTGACGCGGACGAAGTCGCGGGCCACAGCTAGTACATCATAATAAGTGACTCGAATCTAGATATTATTGTTACCCGATGCTTTTCGGATCTTCGAAAATTTATGACCTTGATTCACGAGGTACCTACCTATAGACAGAACAATCATTTCTCTTCAAAATAACAACTGAGCGCCAGTCCGGAGTCACGCTCTCATAAATACTTTATTTAGCTTATGCCGTCGACTGTTGAGTCGACTGTAATTGAATTATTGGGCTAAAATCTAAATAATACGAATCTTTTGATTTGATTTTTGTTCTAGAGAACAAAGTAATTATAGATAATAACTTTTTAAAATGATTTTGTGCACAACAAACATTTAAAATATTATAATTTACACGGAAAAACGACACAAAGAATCTGCATGTTTATAAAAAGAAATATTTTACAGCAGCCCTAAGTTTTAGGTGATTGTTGTTTAAAAATAGACAAAAAATAATATTTCAGAAAGTATGTAAAATAAATAAATAAAATACGTTTATTTCAGGCTGTTTAACCCATATTTTGTTAGTAAACAATAAACCTATCTTATATCTTTAAACGAGCAATTCTTGTATATATTATACTAGCGACCCACGGCCCGCCCTGGCGTCGCACGGGTATAAAATATATAGCCACTGAAAAAAATATTAAAATCGATAGCCTATGATCCTTCACGTGGTCTACCACTTATCTGTGCCAAATAACATGAAAATTGCTCCAGTAGTTCGCGAGATAAGCCCTTTCAAATAATTTCCCCCGTTTTTTACTCATTCTCCTATTAGTCTTAGCGTGATGAAATATAGCCTATAGCCTTCCTCAATAAATGGGCTATCTGACACTGAAAGAATTTTTCAAATCGGACCAGTAGTTCCTGAGATTCGCGCGTTCAAGTTAGCCCTTAAAAATAATTTTTCCACATTTTCCTCTATTTCTTCGCTCCTATTAGTCTTAGTGTAAAAAATATAGCCTATAGCCTTCCTCGATAAATGAGCTATCTAACACTGAAATAATCCGTTGCGTAGTTTTAAAGATTAAAGGGAACAAAGGGACATGAGGGAAAAAAAATCCTGAAATTTAGTATATATAGGGGGTTTCGGGGGCGATAAATCGATCTAGCTAGGAATCATTTTAGAAAATGCCATTTTATTCGTGTTTTATCGAATACCGAGCAAAGCTTAAGTAATCTTAATATATATATATAAAGAAAGTAGGTATAGTTGCATAATAATATTATGTATAATATTTTATATCTCATACATAATATTATTATTATTATTATGTTTAGTCTTTGTTAATGTTAGCTTTGTTAGTGTAATATTGTATAATGTAATTAGTAAAGAGTAAGTCAAAAGAGAAGTATATAATATGTAGTTGGTAAAAATCTTATTTGTTACTCTAAAAAAAAAGTTTTGTAATTATTGTAAAATGAGCGCTTCTCGCCTTCAAACATTAAAGTTTGGCGAGATTATAGTTTGTAACAACACATAAAATATTGTATTTTGTAAAATTAAAAAAAATAAAAAATAGCTAGTTATATATTATGCTCGAGTAGAAATATAAAAACTTCGTTGATAAAAATGTCTCAAAGTTAATAAAAATATATGGAGGTATTCAATTTCAAACTGAACACAATTTCCTTAACTTATTTTAAAGTTACCGAAATTATTATAATTACAACATAATTCGTAAATTACATCTGTAGGTAATATCGGTAGGCCTCACTTGGGAAATTTCCTCATGGAAAATCACTCCAAGGCATTGATTTTGATTAATTAGTATTCTCGGCAACTTTTCTCTTAGCGCTCAATGAATTCCAACAGAAAAATAACTTGTTTTGATTCTGTAAATTACAGACAAGAATCGGAGGAAACCATTTGGCCATGCATACATCATAATATAACTAGAAAATTGTTGTATATAATAATAAATAAAAATTGCTATCAATATAACATAATATAATACTTATTTCTATTATGAATATTTTAGAACATTATAATTTAAATAATAATCTTACCTGGGACACATGTACCTGCAACAAACAGCAAATAAAAATTGTTAGTTCTTTGACCAATTAAATCTTATATCTATAAACGAGCAATTCTTGTTGGGGGCGATATATCGATCTAGCTAGGAATCATTTTTAGAAAATGTAATTTTATTCGTGTTTTATCGAATCGAATCGTTAAATAGCTAGTGTAAAACTTGAAATAAAAACCGGCCAAGTGCGTGTCGTGCCACGCGCAATATAGGGTTCCGTAGTATCGCTAGTTTTTGATAACTTTTGTATGGTCAAGAATGTACATTTATAACGTGTTTTACACTACTAACAACATCATCTCAGTTACGTTCAAAGAAATTTGAACGAAAAGTTCCCGTATACTTCGCCGAATATTTTTTTTTTTAGTTGATCGACTATAACTCAAAAACTTATGAAGTCTTCGTAGCCGTGATAGTTTTCCTTTTAAATTCAGCATATTTCTTACTCCCGTGAATTTTTTCACATTTCCAGAAGTAACCGTTTAGCTGGTAGAAGGGGGGGACACTGGACTCTAATGATTTTTTCCACTTTAAAACTTAATATTTTACAAACGAATCCCTAAATCAGATAATGATCTATAAAAACTCATAATATTTTTAAAAAACCTACCCAATGTGGGGTGTCCACACGATGGGATGGACGCGAAAAAAAATTTTCATCCCCACTTGATGTGTATGGAAGGTACCATAAAAAAATATTTTTTTAAGATTTCATGTACCATTTTGTCGCCATCATTAATATGTGCATTCATTCCAAATTACAGCTTTGTAGGTCCTATAGCCTCTGAGCAAGACCGCGGACAGACAGACAGACGGACAGACAGACAGACGGACAAACAGACGGACGGACAGACCGAAACTATAAGGGTTCCTTGTTGACTACGGAACCCTAGAAATGACAAACTCACTTCACTTACAGCTAATCATAATATACTTTTATTTGCTTACTCGTGCTTGTGAGAATTTGTTATCAAAAAATTTGATAAAACTAACTAGGGCTGCACTAGGGTCTAGGACAGACGCAGAGCGGAACAGAGAGGATGATCCATCCTCAGTTCCGCTCCGCCGGCGTAGGACGGGAGTGCGGAGGCGTTGCTATGCGAACCTCCAATAACTTCCGTCCCACGGGGCTCCGAGTCAGGATGGGAACCTTCCCGGCTTAGCTAGTCCCGGCGCCGAGGGGAACGCTTTAGTTTGCCTAAGCGTTCCCTAACTTGTTGGAAGTCCGGTCCCTTGTGAGGTAGACCGGCCGGTCGTGGAGGGAGTCCTGTGTTAGAAGATCCAGGATATCCCTCCGTATACGGCTGAAGGCAAACCGCAGGTGGTTTTAGTGGGTAAACCCAAAGTCGGGAGTCCCATATACCCCCAGGGTGCTTCAGCTTAACTGAGGCATATCCCCAACCCGGGGGACCCATAAAGGGTTTCCCCTAGTCTAGGACAGAGCTAAGCAAATTACATAGAAATATACTTTTTATACTTAATTACAAGTAACATTTGCTAGCTTGTATCAAGAAAGGGCTTACGTAAGTACCTAATGAAATAGTACTTTATAAAATATAATAATATAATCTTTTGGGAAGTAAAGGTGTAGATAATGACATGAACTTTATTTTCCACAATTTACTATTTGCTTTACCCCCAATGACATAGGATGATTTTTTATGAAATGAGGGGGCAAACGAGCAAACCTATCACCTGATGGAAAGCAACTTCCGTCGCCCATGGACACTCGCAACATCAGAAGAGCTGCAGGTGCGTTGCCGGCCTTTTAAGAGGGAATAGGGTAATAGGGGAGGGTAAGGATGGGAAGGGAAGGGAATAGGGGAGGGTAGGGAAGGGAATAGGGTAGGGGATTGGATTGGGCCTCCGGTAAACTCACTCACTCGGCGAAACACAGCGTAAGCGCTGTTTCACGCCGGTTTTCTGTCAGGACGTGGTATTTATCCGGTCGAGCCGGCCCATTCGTGCCGAAGCATGGCTCTCCCACGTATGAATATGAATATTATATTATTATTACAAAAAATTGAACAAGCAGAAGATGCTATAATGATTTGAATAAGAATATTCTTCCGATAACAAAAAATGCTATAAACTGTATTTGAATAACTAATAAGACTGTTCTTCCTATGACAGATAATATGTGCTACTATTTCTTAGATTTCCCATCGGAAATGTAACTTGAGACACTTGTCCGTCGCCTATAAATGATTGCAGTAATATTTTATTACTTGATACACTTTTTTGGCGTCAGTTCCCTGCTCCACTCCCACAAAATTAGGATCAGTCAGTTTAGGTATAACTTAAATTGGTTTATTAACTGATAAATAATGTTAAACTGATTTAAAATGGTAATATCACTTTTCTTTATCTACTATTTTATATTTTCAATTACTTTTCCGCTAACGCCTAACGGACTAACAGTCATAAAAATTCCAACAATATCCACCTTTTGTAAAAAAGGAACATCTATCCTTACAAATAATAATATTATGGTATACGTTATATAGACAAACGACATATCGTATGAGTATACGACAAACAATAACTAGGTAACTCGTAAAACGTAATAAGTCGACCTCGACCGGGGGCATTCAAACGGTACAACATAGGGCTCCTAACGCCAAATTAAAGCACATGGATGGAGGGATGCATGCTCGCCGGTTATGTTGTAATGTGGCAGATAAAGTTTGCTACTACCCGCACTCGTGCAATATTTCCTAAGCGAATAACTTCCCCGAACGACGGTATATTGCAGTGACAAAGTTTATTATTACATAGTAGAGATCAACTACGATAACTTGGCGCGCCCTCCAAAATTCAAAACGTTTGAAGTGTGTTGTCAAAACGACTTGAGTCTTGAGCAGTAGGCTAGTTATGATTAGTTGACCAACAAATATTGGTAATAAGTGACATTAACTGAAATATTACCCGTACTGTGATTGGTTGAATACTTACTACATACAAACTCTTTCATAAGGATGTGACTACACACATTGAAACATTCATTTTGAGGGGCGCGCCATGTTATCGTAGTTGATCTCTACTTGATGACTTTGACAGTCACAGTTTATTATGACATAGTACAAAGAGAGTAAAATTAATATCATGTTTCTATCATTGCGTTAACTTAAGTAAAGTTAGCCTTTACGAAATTAGGCGAAATGTTTCATAAAGAAATGGAGAAGGGCGCTAATGGTTGCTTAATTTATTTAAATTTATTTTTAGCAGGTCAACACAATTGAATGCGACGTTAATGTATGAACGGAGAATAATAATAAAATTTATTCATCATCAAAATTAGATACACAAAACTCCTTGTGTGTGTGTGATCAATGATCAATGATCACACAACAAGTCGTAAGTTACTTTTGTTTGTATGTTTGTAAAACGTTTGAATATTGTATTGAGTCAAACAAAAACTTTAAATAACATTACTAGACGGCGCCCGTAACTCCATTACGCCAAAATTAATTTATCGCGCCGGAATCGCATCACACACACACACCGGGATAAGATTCTGTGTCCTTTCCCGGGACTTAAAGTATCGCCATACCAAATTTGAGCAAAATCGGTTCAGCGGCTTGGGCGTGAAGAGGCAACAGATAGATAGATACTTTTGCAATAATGTATAATATGAGTATAGATAATTTAAATACCATTGTGTCGTATATCTGTGTTTGGCTCACTGACTTTGAACATCGAAATTCGAAACAATATTGTATTAACATATTCAATCGGATGGACCTAGATAACTCATACAATACGTCGACTTAATTGAAACACCGTTAGTTTGCGTTGTGTTGTCGTTGGAGGTAAGCTAAGGCGACAGAAAACAATCGAAGTGGAAATTTCGTTGTTCGAAATTTGAATAAAACAATTTGCAAGATTTACATAGGCTGCGTTCCAGATGACGTTAATTTTGACCAAAACGCTCAAAACGTCCCCTTCTGCCGTTCCCTTTGGCGACCGGGATCGTTTTGATAGCGGCTTTGACGTCACTCATGACGTCATCAATTTCGCTCAAGCAACGCTCAAAACGACCCACGACGAAAATGGGTCGAAGTGGGCGTTCTAGTTTTCTTTTTTATTTTAACGTAACAATATCGCAAAGACCATATTCGGAAAGTTTTCAGGAGAGAGTAGCGACATAAAAACTTCATATAATTTCATTGCGAAACATAATATTTTTAATTGAAATATATTAAATATAATTAAATAAAATATTTTGATTAAAAAGAAATTGTTTTAAATGAAAGATCAATGAACAGTACATAATTTATTTAAATTTGTTATTCCGATGCACCTGCAAAATATGTCTAACTGCCGTAAAAATATCCATTTCGATAAGCGATAGGTACCTAAATATTATTCAAATAAAAGCGGTAGACTCGAATTCTAACTTAACCTCTTTCAGCTGTCACCTGTCACTGTCACCTCGCCAGAACGCTCAAAGCACTCCTTAATTCCGTTCCACTTGGGTTTGTGACATTGACGCTCACATTTGCTCACATGCTAATGGAACGGGAGAAACGAAGGTCTTGAGCGTGAGCGTTTTTAACGTCATCTGGAACGCAGCCATAGTCGCTAGTTAATATTATGCAGTTGCGTACCTAGCGCGTAGTCGCGTATTTAAACTTGGAACGAGTTATAGATTATACAGCCTGTTTTTATCTTTTAATAAAGTTTGGACTTCTTAAGCTGACAGGACTTAGTAACACAGAATTCGAATTAAAATCTTTATTAATTAAGAAGAGCTTAAGTGTTAAGACCATGATTAAGGCGTGCTTATAAAATATACTTTATTTTAACGATTATTCATTAATTGTTTCAGGTATCTTATTCTACAGAAGTGGAAGCCACGAAAATGCTTCACAAGTGTGTGAAAAAAACTGAAAGTGGACTCTTTATTTGGGCGATAAGTAACAAGTGTGAGCACATAAAATGAACTAAATAAGCTGATGTTAGTGTGATATTTCTGAGGTGTGAAATAATAATTAAAGTAAACAAAATAAAACTGATTGATGAAATGTGATTTTGCGGTACGATTTACGGAACGTGTAATGAATATACTGAAATTAAACTGATTGATAAAATGTGAATCGGTGTGATAGATTGTTGATATCTTGCGATATATGGTGTAAAATGGAGGCGATATCGAACATATCGCTGGAGCGGGAGAGGTTCCACTTCAATCACTTCCGGCCATCGAACATGCAAGACGTGGAGGTGAGAATTTAAGGTCAATCTACAATCCGATCATTATCTACCTTCTTCATAGGCTCTGTATGCACTATCAAGAAGTTGTTTCCTATGCAGATGTGTGACCTACGTAGTTTGGTCGCGTTACGTCAAACCCAGCCGACAGATCACAATTAACATTGAATTGACATGATCCGACCAAATGAATCATACGTGGGAGAGCCATGCTTCGGCACGAATAGGCCGGCTCGACCGGAGAAATACCACGTTCTCACAGAAAACCGGCCCAATCCTATTCCCTATACCCTATTCCCTTCCCTTCCCTCCCCTATTCCCTTCCCTTCCCATCCCTACCCTCCCCTATTACTCTATTCCCTCTTAAAAGGCCGGCAACGCACCTGCAGCTCATCAGATGCTGCGAGTGTCCATGGGCGACGGAAGTTGCTTTCCATCAAGTGACCCGTTTGCTCGTTTGCCCCTTTATTTCATTTAAAAAAATTGACGTTGGTCTGTGAACTGCCTAGGAATCAATTTCCTCGATGGTACTATAGCCGCACCGTTAACGGGCTTTGGCCCACCACATGTCTGAGGGACATGCTAAAGCTGCCTTGGGACCCGCAGCGAAATTATCAGACGAGATAGGATCAGTAGGAAGCTAAGCCAAGACTTCTTTATAGAATTGCCGATCAAAATATAGGGATATGATTTAATGTTATAAGCGATCTATATAAGGTTGCCTTCACACTAGCGTTTAACCAGCGTAGGCGTTCGATGAACGTACGCGCGGCGTAGACTTGAACGGCGTAGGCTTTTCTACTGGAACAATCAGTACGCTGAGCTAGCGCCGCGTACTGATTGTTCCTGAAGAAATTGTGTAACGTCTGCGCCGTGTTAGCGCAGCGTTTAATTAATTCTGCAGATGAAACGTTACGACAACGCGATGCACGCGTTGCGTTGTCGGGGCGTCTACGCTGCGCATACGTTCATCGAACGCCTACATTGGACACACGTATTGTGAAGGCAGCCTAACTATTATGGAATTGACATTATACGTTCGACTCGTATTATGTTAATTCCATGCAATTCGGTGGTTCTATGAAGAAGCGATAAATAAAACGTCTTGACTAGGGGCTTCTGATTGATTTTGTTGCGGGTCCCAAGACAGCTTTAGCATGTACCTCGGGCTCTCTAAAATCAAAGAATTTTTCGTGGTTGGATACCGCTGTCGATCCTGGCGACACAGTAGATACAGTGGTGGGAGCGTGTGGTGGGCCAAAGCCCGTTAATGCTACAGCTGTGGTATATATTATAACTAAAACGTAGGAAGATAACGATTCTGACAGTAAGTATGTACCATCGAAGAAATTGATTCGTAACCAGGGGCGGTACAACGAAACCGTTTTGAAACTCAAACAATCGAACGAAAATACCGCGTCCTGCTGTAACAAACGTGAAATGGTGTTGTTAGAGCAGGACGCGGCGTTCTCGTTCGATTGTATGAGTCTCAAAACGGTTTCGTAGTAGGCCTCCAGGGGGCAGACCTACGTAATTTAGTCGCGTTATGTCAATTCATTGCTAGTCGTGACTAAATTACGTTGGTCCACCGTCTCCGTCTATGAATCAACATTACTGTTAGAACATCTTACTTGTTGAGCCAAACGTTTGTATGGTTTTTATGAGTGGTCTAATTTCCACGATTTCTGTCTTTTCTTTTATTTATTGTAACACAATGAAAATGCTATATCTCGCCCTCAAAGAGTTTATTATAATTTCAAATATTATACAATATCGAAGGTATTCGATAATGAATTAAACATAAAGATACATCAAGTTTAATAAATAAAAGAGATTCGCACCGGAAAATATCTGAAGTTGAAACCAATTAAAAATAATGAGACGCTTTTTATCAGACGAATTACATTGTCAGTACGTATTTAGTAGGTACATAATAAGGAGTTATTTGGTAACACAGAGCGTCGATTATACTAACACCTACACAGAATAATTTAAGATCCAGGTTAATTTATCATAATACTAGATGACGCCCGCAACTCCGTTGCGCCAAAATTAGTTTGTCACGCGGGAACCTTACATTTTTCCGGGACGAAAAATATCCTATGTCCTTTTGTATTCAAAGTATCTTCATACCAAATTTCAGAAAAATCGGTTCAGAGGATTAGGTATGAAGAGGTAAACAGACAGACACACTTTCACATATAAATATAGTATGGATCTTCAACAAAATTTGAAGACTCAAGAAAATTGGTAACTAAATTATTGTAATTGTAAATTAAAATCCCACCAAAAACATACCTGTTAAAAATGAGGCCATGTTCCTATTGGCTAATTGTTTTCCTTAAAAAAGAATTGAAATCCAATCCAATGCCAAGTTTAGATGCACTTCAAAATCGATCATAATCAACTTCTTCAACAGCCTGATCCTTAACACTTCTAATTTGAACTTGGCAGGTTAATTTAATCACATAAATATCGAATATTTAAATTTAATTACGTAATTAATCAATTGCTACGTATTGCATGAAAACCTGCCAAGTTCACATCTAGAAGTATTAAGGATCAGGCTGTTGAAGAAGATGATTATGATCGATTTTGAAGTGCATCTAAACTTGGCATTGGATTGGATTTCAATTCTTTTTTAAGGCAAACAATTAGCCAATAGGAACTTGGCCTCATTTTTAACAGGTATGTTTTTGGTGGGATTTCAGCACTTTTTTCGAGAAATCGTACCTATTTTTTTTGTGCCAGGCCCGCATCCATTGTTAATCTAAGAAGTCATTTTGCATTTCAGAGCAACTTTGCTAGCGCCATCTGTCGAAAGTAATTTATAAATAATACTTTCGATAGATGGCGCTAGTAGTGTTTGCTTTCAATAGAAGCCAAATATTTTTAAGTAAACAGTAAGCAATATAGTGTGCATTACACGTGACAATATTTTTAATTTATTAATTTAATTAACTAATATATTTACTAATAATTTTTAATTTATTAATTATTTTTAATTTATTAACTTAATTAAGTATTAAATTTAGAAATGCATCTACGCGTCGTGTCTCCTTGCGGTCTGAATCAACCCCTTTTTTATTTTTTTATTTTTTTCCGGAGGGGGAAATGCATTACGCATACCACCCAGGCGCAGGGGGCGGCCCGAGCGGTGATGTGGGACTCCCGTAGCTAATGAGACCACGGTATACCCACTAAAACCCCCCCCATCTTCCGCCACGCCGCCTTTTGACGGGGCCACGGGAACGATACACACATCCGCGACCCCGCCAGCGGCCCGAAGACTCCACGATGGGCGCACAACACGTGCGCCCTCCTCCTCGGCCCCCACCAGGGCTGTAGCAGACGCCCCCCGAGTCTGCTACTTGGAGGCCATGTGGCAGATCAAGTCTGTGGCTCTGCCACCGACCACATCTCGGCTGCAGAGGATAGGGCAAGCGGCGCACCGTAATACCTACTTGCCTCTTCCTCTGCGGCCCCACCAATGCCGTTCAAACGGAACGGCCCCGCCAGCTCGCAGGGAGGTAGGGAGAGCGGCAACCTACCACAATACCTCTCCCCCCCGCGATCCGTCCTCGGCCGCAGAGGATAGGGCAAGCGGCGCACCGTAATACCTACTTGCCTCTTCCTCTGCGGTCCCACCTCGGTGCGCATCCGCAGCGGACTTCTCCAGTCCGCTGGGAGCGCCCTCCTCGGGCCAGGCGGCGACACCGGCCGGCCCTGGTTGCCTCTTTGCTTCACCGCGGTTGTCCAAGCCGCGGTTACTAGAGCCCCACCGCCACGACAAGGCGTGCAACCATCGGGGGGGTCTGAATCAACCCCTAGGAGTGAGGCCCGTCACAGAAAGGGATAAGGCGATGCCGCTCGAGTTTCTTTTTGTTTCGACTTAACTTTATTTATTGCTTAAGTTACAAAACGGCCGGGCCGATGTAAATAGCAAATTTAATGTCCGTTATTTTGGCTACTATGGATTATTGGAAAATATATTGTGATACTTCGACTTTATTGGCTGTTATTTTTATATTGTTAGGTTTAAACAAATTAAATTTATATTTAAAAAGTTCAATTAGAAGTTATTGCTATAATGATACCACAGTATAGCAATATAGGGATATTCAATATTGCTATACTGTGATGATACTATGATTTGATGATTGTTTGATAGTTAGTACTTAGTAGCAGTTACGATTCCGACTCCTAAAGTATTACCACTTAGTTTTGGTACACCTTACATTAATATTTTAGTTTACTATGAAAGTAGCACCTACTTGGCGCTAAAATATAACTATATTTTATTATTTTTGGATAATTTTATGACACTTGGGTGCTTACCAATACATAATATTATCACAAAAAATATTTTGCTATTTCAACGTTGCTACTTTTACAGTGAATTTATTCTATATTATAAGGAACACATACCCTAAACTTACCTACCCTACTCATTATTATCACTTTGTGTTACATCATGTATGATATTATTACTAAGTATTTGTGTGGTAATGGTGGCTGCTCACGGCGCGTGATACCACAAGCCGCGTCGCGCCGTGCCGGCTTGTACGAGCGAGCACGAGCCAACAGTCGAGCCCACGCCACCCCTTCTCACGGCGAGCCGGCCTGGCTCGAGTGGCACGTGATATAAACACGCCTGGTCGAGCCAACCCGAGCCACCCCTTCACACGGAAAACGGTCCTCACAGAAAACCGCCGTGAAACAGCGCTTGCGCTGTGTTTCGTCGAGTGAGTGAGTTTATCGGAGGCCCAATCCCTTCCTTCCTTTTCCCTTCCCTACCCTTCCCTACCCTTCCCTATTTACTTCCCTACCCTCCCCTATTACCCCTTAAAGGCCGGCAACGCACCTGCAGCTCTGATGCTGCGAGTGTCTATGGGCGACGGAAGTTGCTTTCCATCAGGTGACCCGTTTGCTCGTTTGCCCCCTTATTGCATTAAAAAAAAACACGGCGCGTGAATCGAGCGAGCGCGGCGCGGCTTGTGATATTACGCACCATGAGAAGCCAGCTTTACAGTATCCCGGGTGGATTAAATATTTCCTTTGTACCCGGTGTAGGTTTTTGAAAGGCTGTAATTGTACAAGTCACTTACACAGGATTTAGCGGTCGTAGGTATCTACATTTTGTATCGAAATAGTGTTCGACGTCAACCCACAACTAAAACTCAACAAAATATTCTCTTGGAGCTTTTATTGGTCGCTAGCGGAAATTGAATACTTCTAGGAGGTGTTTTTTAGACATTGCTCCGTTTAATTTTTTCCTGATATTACGAAGTTTTCTGTAAAAATACCTAAATGAAAAAGAACACCAAATCCATGTGGTGCCTTGCTTATTATTTGATACTATTTTAATAAGAATGCACTAGAAGGGCGTCAATATTTTCGTGCTTGTGTTTTTATTAGAGATTAGATGATGCCCGCAACTCAACTACGTTGCGCCAAAACTCGCTTATCGCGCGGGGACCGTGCATTTTCCGGGATAAAAAGTATCCTATGTCCATTCCCGGGACTCAAAGTATCTCCATACCAAATTTCAGCAAAATCGGTTTAGTGGTTTGGGCGTGAAGAGGTAACAGACAGACAGACAGACAGACAGACAGACGGACAGACAGACAGACACACTTTCGCATTTATAATATTAAGTATGGAAGTATGGTATTAAATTTATGGGTTCCAAAAAAGATTATAAAGCCGTCATCTTATCCGCCCTGGTACAACGCACCTTTAAAAAAGATACTTCAGGAAAAACATAAGTTCTTAAAAAAAATTCGCAAGTACGGTAATTTATCGGATTATCATACCTTTACATTATTCAGAAAACGAGCCGAATTACTAGAGTCTGAATGTTATTCTGTTTACTTTAGAAAAATTGCAAATGGAATAATAGATAATCCCAAACTTTTCTGGAACTTTATTAAAAACAATAAAATAGGCCCGAACTCTACCATCCACACTAATCTATGAAGGTCAAGTTGCTGACTCTCCAGAAAAGATTTGTAATGCATTTTCTCAATATTTTCAGTCTGTGTATTCTTCTGCCACGCAGGTCCAATCAAACAACCCCCCCCCATGCCTGCATCTAGTATTCAATCTTTTAACTCTGGGTCATCTTCCTCCAACACGATGAGTAATATCGTTTATAAACTTCTCTCTACCATAGATTGCTCAAAAGGGGCCGGACTAGACCTAATACCTCCCTTATTCATTTTTAAACGTGCAAAGACTCTCACAAGACCTTTATGCATCTTGTTTAAAAGATCATTACATGAGAGTATCGTTCCTCCAATATGGAAATTAGCCTTTATTACGCCAGTTTTCAAAAGCGATAACAAAAATGAAATAAAAAATTACCGACCTATTTCGAAACAGTGTTTGTTTGCAAAGGTATTTGAAAGAATTATTTATGAACAGGTTCAACACTCGCTCTCAAATTATTTCATTCAAGAACAACATGGCTTTCTTAAACACCGCTCCACGAATACTAACCTTATCACTTTTACTGAGTTTGTAAGCTCATCTATGGACTCAGGAGGTCAAGTGGATGCGGTTTTTACTGATTTTAGTAAGGCCTTTGACCTAATAGACCATGCTATACTATTACAGAAACTTTATTCGGCCGGTATCCATGGTAGCTTGTATCGCTGGTTCGCCTCCTACGTAAAGAATCGATCCCAGGCAGTGGTTCTTGATGGCTATGCATCTAAATGGAATTTCGTGCCATTTGGGGAGCCACAAGAATCTTTATTAGGTCCTCTCCTGTTTAATATTTTTTTGAACGATGTTGGTTTCTGTTTTAAATACTGCATGTTTCTTTTATACGCAGATGACATGAAAATTTTTAAGAAGATCAATAATCTTGCTGATTGTCAACTGTTACAACGGGACCTAGAGGCTTTTAGTAAACACTGTCGCATAAACAATATGATTTTAAATATTTCGAAGTGTCAAGTCATATAATTTACTCGAAAGAAGGTCATAGTTAAGTTTGATTACAATCTTAGAGGTACCAATTTAAATCGAGTAAGCCAAATAAGGGAACTAGGTGTCATACATGATTGTAAACTAAGTTATGAACCACATATAGATACTATTACTAAAAAAGCCTACAAAGCCCTTGGTTTTACAATAAGAGCATGTTTTCAATTTAGCTCTATAAAAGTGTTAAAGATACTTTATTGTTCATACGTGCGTAGTATCCTCGAGTATTGTTCTCAGGTTTAGAACCCCCAGTACAGGGTTCATATTAATAGACTGGAATCAATACAACGTAAATTTATCAAGTATCTGAAGTATAAATGTAACGATGATCGTAATGCCAATTATATAGATATTTGTAAAAAACATCATATTTTACCCCTAGAAGAGAGACGTAAATTTACTGACGTAATCTTTCTTGTAAAAATTGCTCAATTTCTTGTTGATTCATGCGACACATGCGACATAGACCGACTCTCTCCATGGCTTCCCACTTTACAAACTACAGGCACAATTCTTTCTTTACAAGGTCTATGTTTACCTTTAACCACTATAATAGCACTCATTCGGCGGATGGCTCCGCACTCGATCTTTTTACCTCATCGCCGAATTTTCAGAAAATTTTCAGAAATACACTTTCTAGAGACTGGTTCTCAAAATAACTGTCAAAATAACTGTTAATTATTGTTAGTCAGATTAATTGAGTTTAGTTAAATGTCTTTTATTTCCTCTTGTAACTATTTATATGCGAAAACAATGTAGTTGTGTATCTTCTTGCTATGTATTTATTCATATTGTTACTTAATTACTGTTTTGTTTTCCGGTAAAAATAAAATAAAATAAATAAAATAAATGGAAGTATGGATGTATGGATGTGCCGACTAATCGCCGATTAGTCGGTAAAGCCGACTATCCGGCCACTTTTGTAGTCGGCGACTAGTCGGCAAATAGTCTTACATATTTTAAAATTAAATGAAGTGTTTCTAAAATTACTTGCTAGTAAAGAAGTATTTTCTTAATGTAGTTTTTAACAACAAATTAGGTATATATAATTAGATCAAGTATGCATATAATATATGAAATTTTTCCTCAAAACCATTAATTGTATCATAAACTAAATAACGTACACGAAGCATACATAACACGATCCGACACCTTCGCAGTTCGCACTCTTCGCAGGCGGCGTGTGTGATTTACCCGCGAATCAGCAGTAAAAAAAAGTGTTACAGAAACTCCCGAAACCATGATCGGATTGGCCGACTTGTCGGCCGATTAGTAGCTTCTTTGCAGCCGACTAATCGACTAATCGGCTAGTCGGCGAAAGTCATGATCGGCACATCTCTAGTTGTAGTACGACCTCCGTGGCGCAGTGGTGAGCGCGTTGGTAGCTCAAGCCGGAGGTCGCGGGTTCGAGCCCCGCCGACGGAACAAAAAGTTTATGAAGTTCCTGGGTCATGGACGTGTATTAAATATGTGTATCATATAATAAAAATCTTAAATATATGTATGGTATAATAGTATTTCCGTTGTCTGGTACCTGTAACACAAGTCCTTCAGGTACTTAGCACGGGGCCAGACTGACGTGGTGTGAAGCGTCCATAGATATTATTATTATTATTATTTTATAATATACCTATTGCGATGTTCCGCAACTTAAATGACTGGCCAAATACTGACTTGAGAGGAAATATTTGAATTTTATTGGTCATAAAAACAATGCAACCGGACTTTTGTAGGTTTTATTAACAAGGACCCCTGTTTTTAAATAAAAACTATCATATCCTGAGACTGCGACCCAAGATTAAATGTCATGAAAATCGATTACTTAATCGATGTAGGCGTAATGAAAATTCTATGAACAGTGAAGGCCGCGAGTACAAACCTAGAAAAGATTGTATAAGTACCTACTTTATAAATCACTAGCTATATGACCGAGCTTCGCTCGGTATTCAAAAACTTCAAAAAACACACCAAAAATGATATTTTATGAAAATGATTCCTAGCTAGATCGATTTATCGCCCCCGAAAACCCCTATATACTAAATTTGATGGAAATCGTTGGAGCCGATTCCGAGATTCCAATTATATATTTATATATATACAATAATTGCTCGTTTAAAGATATAAGATACAGGTACAAGTCGGAAGCCGGCTACATGAATTTGCAGCAGACACACGGGCGCGACTTTACTGTTTCTATGTACTTCTATATGAAAATGTCGCTAGCTTCGTGACGCTAGCTGCGCGGGGTATTACATAGAAATACGAGTACTTAAAAAATAGTAGTGTCGCGACGACACATCGTCTGCAGCAACTTCATGTAGCCGGCTTCCAACTTGTACCTTTACATAGTTATGGACTAATGAGATAAAAATTGAAATTCTAATAATCCTCGTTAAAATGTTATCGTCTTTCTCAACAGGCAAAATTATTTTCCAAATGAATTACAAGCGAAAATTACCGTTGACTTAGCAGAGGGCTTATAAGTAATAATATAATTGCCTGCCAGATATTTGATTAAATAACAATGTAATACAGCATGACTGGTGAGACATTTATTTATTTATTTATTTATTAGGCATGTTAACAATATGAATACAATCTTCTATAAATAACTAATAATTAGGTCCATATTCAGCATTCATATAAATTAAAGACATGCACAACATTATTAATATAACACAATGCAACATTAGACAAGACTTAACAACTAGAAAAATTAATAAAAATAATTACGTATTACATGACAAAATGAAAATTACAAGAAAAAATAGATATTAATGTCAAAAAATACTACAATATTAAAATTACTAAAAAAATGTCCAAATTAACATGTCAATAAATTGCAATTATTAATACAAAAGAGAATAAAAAAAAGTACTATTTTACTCAATTAATTAATTAATAATTTAGCAACATAAAATTTTCTTCCTAAAGAATGTGGAGCGATCATGAAAAATGTCTAAATCATATACTTTATGCCAGATGTTATACGAATTGATCATTCTTGTTATAGGAGCGTTCTTGCCGACATTAGTTTTATGCCTGGGATTATTAAAGAAAGGCTTCTGCCTTATCCTGGTATTGGGCCTAGGTACTACTAGTCCTATGGTTCATGAGACATGTTTGAGACATCATATTGTATGAGACATGTTCAATACTCGAGGACGTGATATTTGGCTATTATATTAGTTGAAAAAAAAAAAAAAACAATATAAAAAAATAGTATCAATTGATCACTGAGTAAATGTAGCTTAAACTTAAATAATTATTTACTCAACGCATGGACACCGGGCGCGGGAGGGGTAGTGCGGGGCGCACACCGCCGCGCCGGCGCGGCCGCATAGTAATTTACAGTGTCCATGACTCATTTACTTAAAGGGAAATTTTGTCAAAAATTAAGTACCTAATTTTATTACATAATTATAATGAGAATCGAGTACCGAGTACTCTCCTTAAGTATCGAAAGTGACTCACCAGTCATGCTGTATAATTAATACTGTAATGTTTCGAGCACTTAGTTGTTTATTGTTTTTTGTTATACATAATTTAAATACGGTCGCATAGGCATTAGAAACAAGTAATTAGCATTCAGTCCACGTTTTTCGTTTATGGAGTACGATCAAATTTAATTAAAAATGTATCGTTTTGTATGATTCCCTTTCAAGTAAGACATATGAGTCGCATACCAAAATTTCAATTAATGCTTTCAAATTGATTCGTTCCGTTCTATAAATAATCTGTAACCCAGTTAAATCGGTTACAAAACAAGCTAAAAATTTATAATTGACATCCGCAATTTCGTTGAGCAGAATTCAAATTCTTTATTAAGAGCGTTTACATCGAACGCATAATTTCAAATTTCAGGTAAATGTGCAACTTTTATTCACACAGAAGCAAGTGCGACTGTGTGCGTGAGTTGGTTCATTATAGTCAAATCAAAAGATTTTGATCCGTGCGGATGCAGTGTCGATGCGAGTCGATTTATTAATATTGATTTACCATTACATTTTAACACACTATTACTACTAAATATCCACTAATGCATTTTGTTGAATGTTTTATGTTATTTTATAAAATATAAAATTAGTGATATGAAATTTTGGGCAAAGTTGTAATTTTAAGTAGGTACAATAAGTGATTGTCTTAGGGTCTAAACACACTAGGCTGAATTACGCCGGCGTAATTTACGTGGCCGAAATTACGTTCAGCCGCTTACGTCTGATGCGACTTTATAGTGTATAAATTACGCGAAGAGCCGAAATTTCGCGGCGTAATTTCCGTTGCTGAACGCGCGCGTAAGTGAGTATTTAAAATTCTCAGATGTAAGGGTCTATACAGACGGGCCGCATTTCAACTGCAATCCAACCGCAAATTGCAGTTCAAGTGCAGTTTGAATGCAGTTGATACGACTGCAATAGAACTGCAAACCAAACAGTTCACACGACTACACGCTAACTGCAACTGAACTGCAATTCGACTGTGCGTTTGGTTTGCAGTTATTGCAGTCGTGTCAATTGCATTCAAACTGCAATTTGCGTTTGGATAGCAGTTGAAATGCGTTCCGTCTGTATAGACCCTAATGTGTGCGTTAACGCTTTGGGTCTATACAGACGAACTGCAATCCAACCGCAAATTGCAGTTCAAGTGTAGTTAGAATGCAACTAGCCAGCTACTACTACAACTAGCCATTATCAACTGCACTCAAACTGCACTTGAACTGCAATTCACAGTTGGATTGCAGTTAAAATGCGGTTCGTCTGTATAGACCCTTTGGAATTAGGGGTTATACAGATGAACTGCAATCCAACCGCAAATTGCAGTTCAAGTGCAGTTTGAATGCAGTTGACACGACTGCAATAGAACTGCAACCATATCAAGTGTATTCAAACTGCACTTGATCTGCAATTTGCAGTCGGATTGCAGTTGAAATGCGGTCGGTCTGTATAGACCCTTTGGAGTTAGGGTCTATAAAGACGAACTGCAATCCAACCGCAAATTACAGTTCAAGTGCAGTTTGAATGCAGTTGACACGACTTCAATAGAACTGCAAACCATTATCAACTGCATTCAAACTGCACTTGAACTGCAATTTGCGGTTGGATTTCAGTTGAAATGCGGTCCGTCTGTATAGACCCTTAGGGTCTATACAGACGAACTGCAATCCAATGTTTATCATTGTATTAAAATAAAAATAAAAAATCGGATTTATATTATTTATTCAAGTGTAATCCTACTAATATTATGTATGTAAAAGCTTGTATGCATGGATGTTTGTTACTCTTTCACGCAAAAACCACTGAATGGATTTTAATGAAACTTTACAACAATATAGCTTACCTATACATCAGAATAACACGCAACAATTTATAAACACATTGTGAAAATCCAAAAATTGTAGATTACAAATTTTTCTTACAACTACCTCAATATGGATATCAGATGAAAGGACTTGATTGGTAGAAAAGTAAAAAACTAACACAATTAAAAACACATTTTATAGAAAAAAAAAAAAATAACTTTTTATTTACATTTTTTTGATTATATAATTATATTATATAGATAGATGTAATACAAAAATTAGTAGGTAGTGCTTCTCAGTGGCATCGATCTGGACTTTCGTGGGTCTACAATTTCTGGAAGCAGACATTCATTGTAATATTTATACAATCTAGTTTGCATTTCGTTTTGCCAAAATTCATCGTCCCGAGTGATTTTTTCAATTTTCAAGGGAAATTGTTCACCCGTCCAGACAGCTAATAAACATAAATTCTTCCTTGTTACATGTAACTGCCCCTGAATTTGAAAATACCAGTCGTGGCGACGGTTGATAGTCCCGTATGGAAGCCAAAACTTAATTTTTTTGGCCTTGTTAGCATCTTCAGCATTCATACCAAATGCTGAAATTGGACATTTAATTTCAATAAGCCCTTCCTCAAAGACGCCATCAGGTGAAGCTGAAAAAAAACTGCTAGTAAAATACGTTCAACTCAAGGTACCTTTTCTTCATGTTGGTTTTCACATTCATCTTTTTCAGTTATTACTGAACTCGGTAGTTCCACGGTTTCAGATAAGCCCAATATGGGATTCTGAAAAAAGGGAATTTATTTGATATATATTATTATTTATGACGGCTTAATAAAGAAAAACTGCTAGTAAAATACGTTCAATTCAAGGTACCTTTTCTTCGTGTTGGTTTTCACATTCATCTTTTTCAGTTATTACTAAACTCGATAGTTCCACGGTTTCAGATAAGCCCATTATAGGAAGCTAGCACATTATATTCTATTAGGGTCTATACAGACGGACCGCATTTCTTTCAACTGCAATCCAACCGCAAATTGCAGTTCAAGTGCAGTTTGAATGCAGTTGACATGACTGTTGACAATAGAATCGCAAATTTTATCAAACAAACAAACAGTTCACATGACTGAACGCCAACTGCAACTGAACTGCAATCCGACTGCGCGTTTAGTTTGCAGTTCTATAATTGCAGTCGTGTCAACTGCATTCAAACTGCACTTGAACTGAAGTTTGCGGTTGGATTACAGTTAAAATGCGGTCCGTCTGTATAGACCCTTAACTGTACTTAACTTCGGAAGTCGGAAGTCGGTCAAAAAATACTGCTAGTCAAATACAATTCAAGGTATCTTTTCTGCGTGCTGGTTTTCACATTCATCTTTTTCCGTTATTGTTTCTTCAGTTGATTTACATTTATATTTCCTGAAATAAAAACAGAAAGCACACAAAACATGTTATTTGTAAGTAAGTAATTAAATGATAAAAATAAGTTGAAGTAAGGATAACAGTGATAATAATAGCAACCTTTTAGCCTCTCTTGCCTTTTCCAAACTTTCCATATTTTCTGCATTTTTGCGTTTTCTTTTCTTTGCTAAAAATAACTTCATTTTGTTCCCCATTAGTTCTGTAATGTAATGTGTTTTAATAGCAAAATTATTTTCCGCCATAAGAAATATATTAACAAAATAAAATATTTTTCTTACCAAAGAACCAAGATTTTTCGATCGCGCTATGAATGTTCACTACTCTAGTATGCGCGACAAGGGTCAACAAAGGTCATGCGCAGCACGGAGCGATACATCCTCCCTCCAGCAAGCCTCGCGGCGGACTAATTTGAAATTTTGAATTGCTTTGCGCGCAGCGATTTATAGTAGTTTTAAAATATTTGTAAAAAAAAATAACAAAATATTTGTTGATTTTTAAAAACTATGTTTTTAATTAAAGTGTTATTCTATCATATGAAGCTATAATTATATTGAAATAAGTAAGATAAATAGGTAAAAATGAGGTTTTAAATCCTTGATATTTCTCATTCTTTGAATTTAAATTACTAATAGTTAAATACCTAAATGAAATATTTTTTTCTGCTAACTATTTGCTTAAGGATCTTGTCAATAGGTTATTATTTTTTTCTAACTAGATCTGTCATTGGTTTCGTAAATTTCAAGCTTCGAAACTGATACTAAAGCGGAATTTAAGAAAACCTCTGTTAAGGTAACGCGATTTAATGTACAAATACTTTAAAAATCGTATCTTTTTCTCTGCTAACTATAAGGACAGTAAAATTTTCTATAAAAATAAGTAATCAACATTTTTATAAAGATAAGTGGTTGATGACTTATTCACGTTTGAAAAGTACAGTTTTAAGCCAAATTGAGCGTGAAAGGTGTAAACGCTCTTAAGCACTAGATGATGCCCGTTGCGCCAACATTCGTTTGTCGCGCGAGAACAGTACATTTTTCTGGTATAAAAAGTATCCTATGTCCTTTCCCGGGACTCAAAGTATGTCCATGCCAAATCTCATCAAATCGGGTCAGCAGTTTAGGCGTGAAGAGGTAACAGACAAAAAGACAGACAGACACACTTTCGCATTTACAATATTAGTATGGATACAATAATATACAATAGTATAAAATCTAGGTAGCATACATACATACATCACGACGTCTAATCCCATGCTAGGAGAAACTCGTTTATCGCGTAGGAACCGTACATTTTTTCGCCACAGAAACTATCCTGTGCTCTTTCCCGGGACTCAAACTATCTCCATACCAAATTTAAGGTAACAGACAGACAGACATACAGCACTTTCGAATTTGTAATACCTATTAGTATGGATTTTATTTTTTCATACAGTATATTTCCTTAAAACGTTCTTTAGTTAATATTTACAGCTATCCTGACTTAGGCCTAATTTAACCAACATCTATTAGTGTTAACAGCTTGTTAAATGCCATGTATTCTCTTTCATTTATATGACGGACGAAAGAAATAACGTGGTGATACTAGTTCGAGCATTAAATTCGTCGTCATCATTGGTGAAATTGGGCCTTAGCGTGGTGACAAAACGACAGACTTAAGAGGACGACTAACCCAAAAAATCAAACATCATCTTCTCTCTTCACACTCACGCCCGTCTTTCATATGCCAGGTGAAAAAGGACGACGCGGATTCATCGCCAAATTAGTTTTTTTTTCTTTCAATAACTCGATAAATTTACAACATTTGGAAAATCCGCTAGGTCGGTTTCTCAATGATGCAATTTTATACAATCTGTTAAAATATTAACTTAGTTCAATGCACGGTTATGGCAATAAATGAAAAATTCGTGAAAATTAGATGCATCTTTGTAATTTTTTTCTATCGAGAAAATTTCAAGATATCATGTTTTTGCTCAGATCAGATTCTTGGAAATATAATGTAGTATCTAATTTTAATAAATGAAACAATTCGGAGTTTATATTCAAGTATAAAAATGAATTATAAAATCAAAAATTTTGGGTTAGTCGCCCCCTTAAAGCGAAGTCGTCAAAGTCTAAATGGTGCTTGACTCATTGGTTATGGAACCACGCGCATAAGGGCCGGGACACAAAAACACGACACGACAACGTACGACGTCGTATCGTGTTTTTGTGTCTCGGTCTTAAGGCATCAAAATTTATGTTTGACTGATGGTGACTGATGGACTGACGAATGGCATTAGACGGTCACTCAATTCTCTTCAGTTTTATGTCAGTCAAAGCCAAAATTTTCAAAGGTATACGTTTCTAGTTTTTTTCCAATTTTGTCAGATGTGACAAAACTCACTCAAAATTCGTGATTGATGGTTGCAAGAAGCAAAAATCAAAATATCCAGATTTTCATCAATCAGCTACATGCAACCATGCACCATGCTGTCAGTTTTACCACAGTCATGACTGACATGATGACAGCAAATTCATCATGTCAGTCATGATGAATTTGCTGGATGCCTAATGCATTTGAAACAAAAGAGAAAATAAAAGATCGTCTCTTGATTTGTCAGTGCTACGCCGTAGCCTGGAGCTACGGCGTAGCACTGACGCGTAGTACTGTAGACGTAGCAACTAGCAATAATACAACAACTTCTATTTCACCTACGAATAATAAAAACTATTTATTATTCGTACTATTTCACCAACAATTTTAAAATGTCCTCAATATTATTATTAAAAATAAATATAGGTCTACCAGAATCTGATGGCGAATTTTGACAGCAGATTTTCAAAAAATATCATTGATCATTGGATAAATTTATTTTGTTGCATGTTTCACACAGAGAATCAGCCGCTATTATAAAAAAGGTTAAGAATGATTTATTCCAACTACCCCGGTATTGCTAGAGTCAATTTACTTTCTCACTTTTTGCCATCAGATTCTGGTAGACCTATAAATAGTAAAGCATTTTTTATCAACTGATAAAAGTGAAAGTACCAAGGAACTCGCTAAGGCATTTTATCTGGACACAACTCTATTTTGTAGTTGGAAAGTTGCTTCCAATTTTCACTGTACCATCGAGGAAATTGATTCCTATGCAGTTGACAGACCAACGTCATTTGGTCGATCAAATCAATTCAATGTTGATTGTGATATGTCGGCTGGGTTTGACGTAACGCGACCAAACTACGTAGGTCACCCATCTGCATAGGAATCAACTTCTCTGATAGTACATACTCAGCATTGTCTTTAACTTTTATTTGGATATCATACAAATGTAGTTTAAGATTTGTGACGGACGTATTATAAATCAGTTGTGTATTGTATTAAAACCGAGAGCCGGAGAACTGTCAGGAAAGTCTGTGGACGCCCTTAATTACGGAAAATGACGGACGGCTTCGTTAAACAATACAGACTTTACAGGTCGCGACCCAAAAAAAAGTTCAATTTTACTGCCAGGCAATTATAGTACTCCAGTTAAGTCCACAGGTTAATATTTTTTAAAATTTTATGCACGATTTAGTACTTCAGTCATAAATGGCCAGAATAATTGAAGATGTAAACGGATGAAGCGGGTAAATAACAATTTGAAAATGTTCTTTTTTTTGCATCAATGGAGGCTTTAGGACCGAAAATTGAAATAAAAAATGTGGATTCTATGTACAATAGTCTGGGTTCCGTAGAATAATTTTTTTATTTACTATCAAGCTAATTTCTTGTGAGTAGCTTCACTTTTATGAGACGAACGACAACAAAACAACCGTTTTAGGGTCTGTAATCAACAAAACTTGGTTGACTACTGAATAGTTATATAATTCAAGAGTGACATTGTCCTACAAATAGAACAATCCATATTTTAGTTCCATCAATTCAAAGTATGAAATCCTTTCTATCCCTGTTACCTACCACTTTCAAGATTTTTCGCAAATAAAATTGTCGTTCGTCTTATTAAAATGAAGCTACTCACAAAAAAAAAATAGCTTGATAGTAATAAAAAAAAAAAAAAAATGTTCTTCGGTACCCGGACAGCAACGAAATTAATTAGCTAGATGATTAATTAGATAAGTTACAAGGTGCTACTTAGATGTTACTGAAGAGTTGCTGACAAAGTTAGAACGTTTGCAGAATCTCTGCATTCGTTTTGTCTTTGGTCTTAAAAAGTATGACCATGTCTCTGCTTTTCGGTCATAGCTAAGGTGGCTTCCGATTCGTCTTCGGCGAAATATTCATATTCTCTCCCTCCTTTATAATATCCCTTATAACCCTTTGTCTCCCTCTTACCTCGTAGAGCGTTTTAACTTTTCACGATCCTTAGATGTCCCTTGTAGACCTAATGTTAGAACAAACTTTTCCCTCCCCTCCCATCGCACCAACTTCTTTTCCTACTCCTTTACTGTTCATGCAGTCAGATTGTGGAATTCCTTACCCCACACCATCCGTGATAGTGCTACTATTACTGCCTTCAAAAGACGCTTGAAGGAGTACTGCCTTAATTATGAATCCAGCCATGATTATTAAATATACATATAGTATGTATTTATTTATAGTATATTTTATTATTTACAGTATAGTATGTATTATATTATTATTTATTATAGTATTTTATTATTATTATTTTAATTTAGTATTTTGTTGTACATATAATAATGTTGTATAACATAGTAGGTAATAATTTATAATATATTTCATTTCTGTGCACGCCCTATCTGATGTTTTGATCAAATTTCTCTTCTTAGGACTGCTGGAAGAAATCTCTTTAGAGATAAGCAGTACCTGTTGTGTCGTCTTTCTTTATAAGTATATCTTGTTAAATGTTTTTGCGTACAATAAATGGTTAAATAAAAAATAAAATAAGCTTTGTTCAAATTATAAGGGAATTGAGTAATTGCTCTTATGTTGTAAAATGTTACTGACATACTTTATTCACTCATGTCTTCAATTTAAAAAAAGGTTTTTTTTCCTGCTGTAGAGGAATAGCTAACAAATAACCACAATCCAAACTTATAATATTTCCTACGAACAATAAAACTAAAGAAGAGTAACTCCGTCAAAAACATGCTCCAAAATACTAAAAGTCAAAAAAGTGTACCTTAGGTACACATTTCAATACATTTGCAATATTTAAGTGGCCTTGAGCGGTATAAAGGCTGACGTTACATGACAGTTCGAATGGAACCAAATTTTAAACGGTAATAGTATGGGAGTTACGTTTCCTTACTTTTTATTATTCGTAGAATATTTCACTATTTTTAATACATAACTGTAAAATTGTGTCTTTTCTGTCTACCTGTAACCACTTGACAATTAAAAGAAGAGATGATTCGAATCATGGAAAGGGACTATAGATCCCGTAAAAAAGTAGGGTTTCTGCACTATAGCGCATTTTTCATAGCGCATATATATATATATATATATATATATATATATATATATATATATATATATATATATATATATATATATATATATATATATATATATATTTTTACTTTGACGACCTCTGTGGCTCAGTTGGTGGGCTCTTGGTAACTCAAGCCGGGGGTCGCGAGAACGAATCCCGCCTACGGAACAAAAAGTTTTCAATGTTCCCAGGTCTGGATGTGTATTAAATATATGTATGATATAATAAAAATCTTAAGCATAATATGTATAGTATAAATGTATTAAATATATTTCCGTTGTCTGGTACCTGCAACACAAGTCCTTCAGGTACTTACCACGGGGCCAGACTGACGTGGTATGTGGTGACCATAGATATTATTATTATTAATAATAATAAAAAATATATAATTAAAATAAGACGAAGTCAATCGTCCTAAAAAGTGTCGGATTAAAAATTTCATTTCTGCTTACATTATTATATTTTATATCTATCAAGATATATAAAAACGGTCCCTTAGTTAATAATATTAAAATTGTATTCCCTCGTCGTTCCACGTGCCCTTACTAAGGAAAGTTCTAATAAAGTCAAAATATGTAAAATATCATAGGATGAGATAAAAATAGTACAAAAGTCCTACGTCGCGTCGTTCGTTAAGGACTAAAATTAGATTAAAATGAAACTTTATTGTAAATTTTAATTTCAAACTTTATTAAGAATAAATAGTAACATTTCATTCTTAATAAAGTTTGAAATTAAAACGTTATTTAATTTACAGGTTTTAATCCATGGAACTGTTCCATGGTACGAGAATGTCTACATTAGAGATAAATAAACGGCCAAGTGCGAGTCGGACTTTTCGGACGTCGGACGAGAGCAGCTATAGAGTAAAAAATAGGACAAAAATTGTGTTTTTTGTATAGAAGCCCCTCTTAAATATTAATTCTATTTCAATTTTATTATTAGTTATTAAAGTACAAAAATAATTGAGAATTTTGTGAAAATTCCAAGTCCAATTCCAAGTCATAAGTCTATAGCGGTTCTTGAGATATAGCCTGGAGACAGACAGACAGACAGATAAACGGCCAGCCGCCAGACAGACGAACAGACAACGAAGTCTTAATAATAGGGTTCTGTTCTTACCCTTTGGGTACGGAACCCGAAAAAAGGCGAAAAGTTCAGATTTGTCCAAAAAAAAATGGAATAAATACTTTTAGCGAGTAACCAATGTCTTTCCTCTCAGGTGTACTACACGTGGGAGATGGACTTCAACAGGAGTCTACTTGGAGCCGCAACCCTGCTGGTTCCGAAGAAACCAACCGCTTCACCGGTTTCCGCAACCATGCCAGTATGGGCACACAACTCCTGGGTGTGCGTGTTCGCGGCCATGTTGGCTGTGGCCATTGGGGGAAATGCCATCGTTATCTGGATTGTTACAGGTAATTTGATTCAAATTTCATTAGACCTTTTTTCGCTTTTATAATACTAGATAACAGCCGCAACTTCGTTGCACCTAAATTAGTTCATCGCTCGGGAACCGTACATTTTTTGGGGATAAAAAGTGTCATATTATGACCTTTCTTGGGACACAAAGTAAGACCATACCAAATTTTAGCAAAATCGGTTCAGCCGTTTGGGCGTGAAGAGGTAACAGACAGACAGACAGACAGATACACTTTCGCTAAAGTTACGCGGATTAGGTCAATATTTAAAAATATATACAATGTCCCCGAAATGGGCCATGTATTTGTCTCGACGCGACGTGTCTATTATTTCGAGTTTCTCAGAAACCTTGGGGAAATCTTTTTACTTGACGGGGGTTCCCCGCCTCTTTTTAGAACCCGTGCGTGCAATATTATCAATAATTTCTGAGAATCTTATAAAGTATATTACATATTTCATTTTATTTCTGCGCGGGGTATAAACACAGTACAAATTACATAAAGAAAAGATTAGTAGGCTATCTATACACTCAACCATCCAAATCGAATTCAAGCTATTATGTGATTTAATCTTCGATCGCGGATTTTGGAAATCTATTGTTCTCGCGGCCACATGTGGCCGCTTGGGAGTTGAAGCGTGAAATAACTTTAGATAGCAGAATAATGTAGGATCACGTTAACGTGAATGTTCTAGTGTTATGATATGATTGACGACCTCTGTGGCTCAGTGGGTGGGCTGTCGGTAGCTCAAGCCGGGGGTTCGACCGGAACAAAAAAAATTTTTTCAAAGTTCCTGGGTCATGGATGTGTATAATATAATAAAAATCTTAAGTATATGTATAGTATAAAAGTATTAAATATATTTCCGTTGTACCTGTAACACAAGTCCTTCAGGTACTTACCACGGGGCCAGACTGACGTGCGCGTGGTGTGAAGCGTCCATAGATATTATTATATTCTTAGGTATCAATTAATATCTACACGGCTGAGTTACGCTTCTGCTTACGTAATACTTATGCCTTGATTACATTAGGATGTGATAGGTGTTAGCACCTACTCAGTAAATTAGCGAAACAGTGCCCTCGGCCGATCTCTTTATTAAACATACCGAGCGCCAATGATATTCTACTTATACAGTTCTGTTACGTTCATACTATTTTCCGGCTTAAACCTCTTCCGAACAATTTTCAAATTCAAAATTGGACTTTGACAGATAAGTGAAACGAAAGATACGAAATGCCATTTACATAAAAGTGACAGACCAAATAAAAGACGACCCAATTGGGTCGTATTTGAGTCTTCACAACGCGAGCGGTAGTAACATATCTGCTTTGAGTTTTTTTATATAATATCATTGCCGAGCGCTTAGCCGAGTGCACTGTCATTCCTGCAGTCTACTTAGTAGGTGTAGTTAAGCCCTTATGCGTTGAGGAGGAAACACCTGTAATTATTTGTATGATTCTCGCTGGAGAGGCAGCTGCATTTCCCTGAAGCTTGTGCTTCAATACCCGGTGAATTCCCAGGAGTAGAATAGTAAAGACATTCACCTGGGAAAGGTTTGGACTAAAGGAAATTCTCTTCTTCAACTCGGGGGTCGCTATGTCGCCGGCCGGCAGACGAAGAGCCTTTGAAGACACCTTTAGTGGCGTTAAACAATAGCACCACAAATTCACCACGGTAGAATGAGCACAATCCAGTCAGCAAACCAATAGCGAGATTATTAGTTTCTTATTTCTAGATTTTTTAGCCACACACGCGCGCACGCACAATGTCTCAAGCAGTCATCTTTTTCAGAGAATGTTCCCGCGCAGCGATTGGATGCGAGGCGATACGCCCGGTTGGCGGGATATTTGAAATTGGAAGGAATATTATAGGAATAGGCTCATGTCTATACATTATTATTATTGACAAAGATTCGGTTATATTCACATGTAGCGGTACCCACAATTCGCCTAACATTCCTGTATCGCGCTATCGAAGTTTTCTAAGCGCATCGGTATATACGACAGCAGTTGAAATGTATGACGTAGGCTTCGACCTGACCGGGCATGCCACCTCGCTCGGTCGGAAGATCTTCCTTTGGCCGCCACACATATTCCCACACACAACTAACTTAGCAGAAATTGTTTCCTTATTACACAATGAATAATTATTATATAAGTTGAACTCAACGCTTTGAAGCTCCTATGTAGTGTAAATATATCAAACTAATTGGAATACAGTTAATTAATATTAAGGTAATAATATGTTGTAAGTTATATTTAATAAGGACTAACACGTTACCTCATTGAAACAACAAGCAATTAAATTGCAACGCGTAGGCAATAGGCATGAGTTTCCAACCCATTTCCAACCATCCCAAAAAGTGCACAAGGGCGCTAGATAATTTTTCACTTCAAAAATAACAAAACACATTATGACAGTGAGCAACAAAGTTACAATAGTCTATACCAGTGAAATAATAACATGAATATTATTACCGTCCCTTGCATTCGTTTATCGTAAAATTATTACTATAATCGTCCTTATAAATTTTAAGGACAATAACATACCTCATAGATCTTATGATCAAATTGCTAACTTGGTAACCTAAACACCAAGATCAAATCATTTAGATTGAAATAGCATTATAATTTTGTAAATCGTTCGACAAAATAATAGATTTATAATTAGATAATTCATGGTGTGGTAACTGGTGGTAGTGATGATGATGATGATGATGAATGTAACTTGCATAGTAGCATATGCTTTCAGTTGTTAAACCAACTCCGAAACCCCCAAACTTGTATTTAAAAGGAATCCGGAGTTCTCTTAGCACCTTCGGAACCATGGTATATCAGATATCTTATTGCCAAATCTTGCTTTTTGGTAGCATATGGTTAGGATACTTCTCATAAAATCGAAATCACTATATGTTTCCATATAAATTTTGAGGAGTTCCCTCGATTACTCATGGATGTATGGTGGAACGGTGGTGATGATGATGACGGTTAATAAAATTTGCATAGTAGTATATGTTTTCAGTTCTTAATTCAACGCCGAAACCCCCAAACGTGTATCTATAAGGTACTCCTTATATTACTAGGAGTTCTGTCCACCACCTTCGAACCATGGTATATCCTGGTGCAAAATCTTAATTTTTGGTAACTTATGCCTAGAATACTGTGAAACAAAAAAAAAACTATATGTTTCCATTTGAATTTTGAGGAGTTCCCTCGATTACTCATAGATCCCATCATCAGGTTACCACTGTTCTGAACATGGTACCAAATTGAAATAATACCCTATACAAAAAAAAACAAAAATTTTGAAAATCGGTTCACAAACGGCGGAGTAATCGTTGAACATACATAAAAAAAAAACATACACAGCCGAACGTATAACCTCCTCGTTTTTGGAAGTCGGTTAAAAAATACTAATTTATTCCAGCGGAGCTGAAAAGGTCACTTTGAAGAATCATAATTATTATTATTATGATCATGATTCATTTCAGAGGGCCTAGACCTAGCTCTTTCAGTCACGTACGCACGTTTCACGTAATTTTCTCCTCAGTTTTTGGCTTGGCATGTCATTATTACGGTACTATTATTAATAAAATTGCAACTATAAAATCCAGCAGCTTATATTAAAATATGAAAATAATATATTATGACTATTATTATGATATGAATAAACAGTAGCTTTTATTAAATTTCGGATTTAATCACAGAGCGCTAAGTTTCGTTATGTTGTTTGTTAAACAAACAAAATAATGAACAAAATATTTTCGTAATAAAGCAAGATCCGTTGAAAGTCATATAAAGTAATTAAATTCGCGAAAGTTTTTCTGTCTGTTACCTCTTATTTTTGAAAGAATAATAATACGGACTAGATAAAAACTTGATATGGTATGAATTCGTGTTCTGGATTAAAACCGACTTCCAAGGTAAAAACAATAGTAATATGAACTAAAAAGTATTAAATAACTCTTACTCTTTAATAGCACGCCTTTTTCAGAATTCGTCTAAATCTCAACTATTTCTGTACATACACTACTGTCTTCATTATTTTGAAGTCAGTACCAGCTAATTTAATCGTGAGTTCAGTAATCATATCGTAACACTCAGTAATCGTGAGTTCATAATTTCACTCTTTTTAGTTAAGTATCTACAAAATTAGGCTTTATGCGTAAATAACCAATACGAATGTTGGCTATTCACATTATGTTACTGTAAGTGAAATTGTGGTAAATGCTTGCAGTTATCTAAGCGATGCTGCAATTTCCAAATTTTATCTTTAAAGGTTCAGGAGTTCTGTTCAGTGTCTTTGCACCAAGAGACACCTTCGTATGAAATTTCTCTTATTCGTAACGTATGTTTAACTTACTAGAAAAACATTTTAACCACTATGAGTGTTTTGATAAATTTCAAGGATTTCCCTCGATTGCTCATAGATCCCATCATCAACTCACCACTTTCGTAATTGTTATACAAAATTAAGATTATATCCTACATAACAACATGAGAATTTTGAAAATCGATCCACAAACAGCGAAAAATCATAAAAAACATCTGCTTTGATGCAAAATATCACGAAAAGTACCAATAATTGGGTCATGTTGTGATGACCCATGGTATAATTATGGTTGTGATGATGATAATTAATCAAATTGATGTATTAGCTTATGCTTTCAGTTGTTTAAACAACGCCGAAATCCCCGAACATGTACCTATAAGCATTCAAAAGTTCTGTTCAGTACCTTCGGATCCAGGGTATAACCTGGTGCAAAGTCTTACTTTTTGGTAGCATTTACCTCGAGTGCTCCAGAAAAAATCGAAATCACTATATGTTTCCATACAAATTTCAAGGAGTCCCCTCGATTCCTCAAGGATCCCATTATCAGATCACCACTTTTGTGAACATGATATCAAATTCGAGTTAAACCCTATACAACACAAAAATAAGTTTGAAAATCGGACCACAAACGGCTGAGTAATCGTTGAACATACAAAAAAAATACATACAGCCGAACATATTACCTCCTCCTTTTTGGAAGTCGGTCAAAAAAAAGTCGTCTTTTACACCTGCAAAATATACCAGCTCCCGCCTATCTCCCGCCCATAAACCGCGTACGTGTAAAGTCACAAGCAACATCAAGTAGACTGCAAAAATGTTTGCTACAATATTTAAGTTTTTATTTTTTTACGTTTGCAAGTTTCATAATAATTAGTATTGTTACGGATACGGACAGTTGTTTACCTCTGCGCGTACTTTCTAGAAAAGTTCGACCCTTGTTTATGTGAATTGCTTGTTTACGTAAACAATCCAGAATGGAACGTTCCAGAAGCGTGGCGGGCCATATAAAAGGTAAACAAGCCGGCAGTCAATTCAGTTTGATACAAGCGATCATCAAGGCGACATCGAAGTGAGAACAAGTGACCAATAGTGAGTGTGATAGTGACCTGCGACTCGGCTACGACCTAGGACAGTGATAGTGCTCAGTGATTTGGATCTAGTGCTTAGTGTTTGGACTTAGTGATTTGTGTGAGCTAGTGTTTGTGAATAAAGTCTTCAAGAGAGTCACCAGGTCTTTCTCTCCGAATCCTCGAACCCTAACACGTAACAGTATTATATCTTGGCTTGTTAAAATTTCTTAGTTTTCTTTCTCAGGCCTCAGTACTTCATTCTTAGTTTCTTTATTAGGCTCAATTTACACCACCGCGAAACGGACCGCCTCATGCGCGAAAATTGACATTTGAGAATTCTCGAGAATTCCGCGGAAGACGCCCGTCCAATTTTTGGCTCGTATTTAATTTATGAGTTATACTGTTGACATAGTTAATTGTTCTCTATCAGTTTCGTTGCAAAAAGTTGCTTCCATTCCATTGAGCCTCAGTAATTTTCCCTGATTCTATTAAATTAATTAAATCCATTTGTTGTAGCACATCGTCGGATGCGAACAGTGACCAACTACTTCCTCGTCAACCTGTCCTTCGCCGACCTGATGATGGCATCGCTCAACTGCTTGTTCAACTTCATCTACATGCTACACAGGTGAGTGACCTTTAAAATTACTTAGCCTGGCTCGTACTAGAACTTTTTTTTTAATTTACTTCCTCAGTAAACACTTTATAAGGAAAACATAATATACACCCTAAACTATTATCATTTTGTTCTGTTACACCTTGTATACATTGGCCTAGCCAATGTATACAGCGTGTAACTATAACTCTCCAGGATATATCAAAATGGGACGCGGTTTTAGAAATTTACGGGTGTATATTTTGTACGTCTATTAATCTGAAAAATTGATGCTGAAATGCAATCCCTGGTGAATATCGTTACATTTTTAACACACTTTTATTAGCTTGGGCTGTACGCGTATGTAACGGAACCTTTGAGCATTTAATTGAGCCTAATTAATTCGAAACTTTGTATACCTACGTATTAAGAGCCAATGACAAAGCAATTTTTTTTTATTTAAAAAGAAAAGCGTTTTTTTTTTACTTTTTTTTAATATTATTATTTCTATTTTGTTCGTATTTCTACGTCTATTTATCTGAAAAATGGATGCCAAAATACAATCCCAGGTGAATCACATTACATTTTCCCATTTTGTTCCAGTGACTGGGTGTTCGGCGTGCGCTACTGTCAGCTGAGCAACTTCATCGCGAATGTGACGGTCGCCGCCAGCGTGTTCACTCTCACGGGAATATCCTTCGACAGGTTATCATTTGAATATTATTAGGAATCCGTACCACATCGTTGGGTTTTTAGATATATTTTTTTTATGAAATAAAGGGGGCAAACGAGCAAACGGGTCACCTGATGGAAAGCAACTTCCGTCGCCCATGGATACTCGCAGCATCAGAAGAGCTGCAGGTGCGTTGCCGGCCTTTTAAGAGGGAATAGGGTAATAGGTGAGGGTAGGGATGGGAAGGGAAGGGAATAGGGGAGGGAAGGGAAGGGAATAGGGTAGGGATTGGGCCTCCGGTAAACTCACTTACTCGGCGAAACACAGCGCAAGCGCTATTTCACGCCGGTTTTCTGTGAGAACGTGGTATTTCTCCGATCGAGCCGGCCCATTCGTGCCGAAGCATGGCTCTCCCACGTAGATCACCTTGTTTTAGTGGATATGCCTGTCGCGACCTCTATACGGGAAGACCCAAATACTAAGTTAGCCCTCGCTGCCCTCCCAAGACTGCTGGGGATAATATTATAATGTTAAATGCATTTCCACAATGAAAAAAGGGTTAAGTTTAAAGTTTTTTAAAATACATTGATTAAGTACCAAAAAACATTTATGTTTATTTTAGCTCGATATCAACAAATAGTAGGGACCTCTTCGTGCGCGAGCCTCACTCATACTTGGCCGATTTTTCTCTTTTGGCTTCGCAGGGCAATGTGACCTAGAATCTAGATCATCTGAAATCTAGATGGAAAATATTTTGGTGTGAATCCCGCGACATTAGATCACCTAGATGAAGAGTGTTTTCATTTTGAAATTCCGTGACACTTAATTGTTTTGAGCGGGGTATACCGTATAATGCCAACTATTTGTGTGGGACCAAGAGTGAATGTAAATTAAGAAAATGTAAACATTTTTGTGTTGTGTACGCATATTTCGGCCCGTGTCACTGTTAAAAGCAAGAAAGTGACTAGGTATAATAAGAATCTTCTTAAATAAATTAATAACAGAGGTTCGACTAAAGGTACGAAACTTATTAATTTATTCATTCAAAGAATTTTATTCTTATTGCGTCAAATTCAATGAAATTGTTATTAAAATATTTATATTTGTAATACTGTTACAATGAGATTATTTTTTATTTATTCATTCTTATCAACAGTAAAATAACCGACAAGAGTATTTATTGTTTAATCAATGCCTTGAACTAAAAGCCCTTTACGACGATCAAATAATTAATTTACTCGAACTTTGCACTTTAAAATGTTTTTGTTTTCAGATATCAGGCCATTGTGAGGCCAATGAGGCCACGAATGTCGAAGACTTGTTCGCTGATAATGATAGGAGTAATTTGGCTGAGTGGCATGCTGCTTGCCATACCCTGCCTGTTGTATTCCACCACAAAGGAGTACAGGTAAACTAGGGCTTTTTAGTATTACACACAAAACCAGGCCCTATAGCCGAGACTTTTTCCTTGTCGCTTCTTTATAGAATCGCCGATCAAAATGTATGGAATTTACATAAGCGCTCGTTAATATTATGACGTTAACGTTCGATTCGTCTTATGTAATTTTGATCGACGATTCTTTAAATTTTATTTATTTATAGGACGAGTCGAACGTCAACGTCATATTAACGAACGCTTATGTCAATTCCATACATTTTCATCGGCAATTCTATAACGAAGCGAAAACGAAAACATTTTGGCACACCCCCCAGGTGACTTTCCGGTGCAAATTAATGGCGACTTCGGTGGCTAGACCAATGTCGGTAGAAAATGAAACCTCTTGCCATTCCTCTTGCCTAGTTTATAAGGTGGCATTTTGTGTCAGTCGTGTGTCGTGAGGATCGGAAAACCATTAGGGTATTTAATATTTAAAAATATAAACTAGTAAAGATATTTAAGCTGCTTATGGCTAATCAAGGTCTTTCATGTGACTTTTCCAATGTGCCCGGCAAGACAAGCAGACCTGAGTAAATATAAGTAAAAGTAAATATGTTTAAATATGTAAGGGGGTTAGAAAACAAATAATTTTATATATTCCACAACCTGAGCACTTTTGTGGTACACTTTAAGGAAAAACTATCACGCTTGTTAAATACGGGTACTAAATAAGCGCGAACACTGACTAACAGGTATTTATTCTTGAAATAATTATTGAATATTACAAATGAAGACTATTAACGTCCTAAATTAAGGAGTAATGTAAAAGGGCTACTTAATTAATATAGTAACTAATTATTAATTAATCACAATGGGAACGCGAGCACTATTAACACTTGAACGTCCATCTTCAAAAAAGCCCCTAAACCGCCAAGCACGTCCGTTTTATTCCGTCCAGTGGCGCCCCCACTCGACATGGCGCCTCACCAGACAGCAAAACGCGCCAATCAGCGATCGCCGGATGTCGACTTCTAGGTGTTGCCAACACGGCCATTCTGCACGGTGTCAGCCCCTGACACCCCCTCATGCTGATAATATGAACCTGAAACATATTGCAGCATGTTAAAACTATGCTAATAAGCTTCCTCAAAAGTTTACACTCTTAATACCAAATATTTGTCTTGCGTAACAACCTTAACACGCTATATCGATCACCAGACCCTCGCACCCAAAGAGCACATGCTTCACTTGAGAGACCGAGTTGATCTAGTCACATCGATAGAGCTACCAATGCTACTTAGAGTTTCATACACTTAAAGAGCGTAACCGCTTCACTTAAGCACAACAACTCCAATAACACGTTGGCGCAAATACGCAAAACAAACTATTTTAACCAAAATAATTATTAAAACAGCAATCTGCACAACATGAAATTAAAATGTTTTACAGCACTTATAAAATACTTTAAAAATTTAGAAGAGCAGCTATTCCAATACATACTTGCCAACACGGTGTACTTACTATACTGTTTATTCCGTAGCCCAATCATCGATCCTAATCCAGGGCTTAATATTCTCAGCAGCTGCCGTGCCCGTATAGTTCTTGTTACTACGCTCTGAGCCTCTCAAATCCGTCACCTCGTATCGGTCATTGCCTAACACGCTTTTAATTCTAAATGGACCTTTAAATACTGGCATTAACTTTGTACTTTGACCCTCATTATTCTTGCTCTGAATTTTAATGAGTACTAAATCACCTACTTCATACTTCTTTGCCCTTATTCGTGAACTATCAAAATTCTTTTTTTGATTAATTGCATTGTTTTTTATATTCCGATCCACTTTCTTACGCAAATCAGTCACATCAGTTATATCCCCGTTATCAAGTTCTAGACCTATAATGCTATCACCGTCTGTACGCAAGCGATACCCGAAGAAAACTTCGCTTGGAACTGCATTAATAGTTTTGTGTATAGTACTATTCAAACCTTGTTGCAATATTGTAACGTACTGATCCCAACAATCATCATCACTATTAGCTCCTAAAGTTCGCATGGCATCTAGGATAGTTTTATTAAATCTTTCAACCTGCCCATTTGAACGAGGCATTCCTGTAGCAACTTTATGTAGTCTAATATTCTTATTTGTACAATAATCAATAAAGTCTTTAGATGTAAAAGCCGTACCAGCATCACTTATAATACGCCGTGGATTGCCAAAATGTTTGTATATTTTATCTAATTCCGTTATTACATTAGCTGCGCTAGTCGTTTCTACAGCGGATATAAAAACAAATTTAGTAAAAGAATCTACCATGACTAATAGATACTTATTCCCTAACTTTGATTTTACAAATGGACCCAAATGATCGACGTGGAGCGTGTGAAAAGGCTGAGCATGCTTAGGCAACGAGTAAAGTTCACCTTCTTTAGGGCCACCTTTCATTTTGTAATAAGCACAATTTATGCAATTTTTAATATATTTTTTAACCGTATGACGTACTCTAGGAAACCAATATAAACTTTCAATACGCTCTACCGTTTTATCTAATGCGAAATGTCCTAAATCGTCGTGGTTACTTTTAATTATTTGCCAGATACATTTTTTTGGAACAACCCAGCGACGACCGCGGGTTGTTCTTCTGTAAACTTTATTACCTAACATTTCGTACTTATCAAAAATATCCTTATTATCATCGGCTTGTCCTGACTCTAATATTCCTTTGATTTTAACTAATTCTGGATCCTGTAACTGAACAGATAGCAACCAATCACCTTCAGTGATCGACATAATTACTTCCGACTCGTATTTTTCCCCAGTTGGCACGGGATTCCTACTCAATGCGTCAACGTGCTGCATTCGCGAGCCCTCTCTGTGGAGTATTTCAAAAGCAAATTCCTGTGTCAATAAAACCCATCGTGCAATTCGGGGTATTATTTCTTTTTTGTCAAGGCATACTTAACCGCATTACAGTCGGTAATAATTTTGAATGGAGAATCTAATAGGTAAAGTCTAAATTTTTGCAGTGAAGCGATAATTGCAAGTAACTCGAGTTCAAATGAATGATAACGTTTTTCATCCTCTGTCGTTTGCCTGCTATAATAATGGATAGGTTTTTCGCCCTCGTCAGTAACCTGCATAAGAATGCCAGCTAAGCCTTCTCGACTAGCATCGGTATACAGAACTTTTTCTTTTGATGGATCAAACATAGATAATATATTACCAGAAAGTAATTTCTCCTTTAAAATCAAGAATGCATTAATTTGATTGTTTTCCCACACCCAAGGAGAATCTTTTTTTAGTAATTTAGTTAAAGGTGCCGATATCATGGCACAATTTTTAATAAATTTTCGAAAATAATTTATCAACCCCAAAAATTGACGAAGCTGATGAACGTTCTTGGGTGTCTGAAAACTCTTCACAGCTTCTAATTTAGCATCATTCGGCATTACCACGTTTGCTTTTATTTTATAGCCAAGAAATTCTATTTCAGATTTGAAAAAGTGACATTTTTTTAAATTTAAAGTTAATCCATTTTTTCGAAAAACTTCTAACACTGATTCTAGTAATTTTAAATTTTCCTCAATTGTTTTAGTAACCAAATAAACATCATCTAAATATACTATCACATTTCCAAATCTCAAATTCCCTAATACTTTGTTCATCATTTCCTGAAAGCATGACGGACCATTAACCAACCCAAATGGTAACCTCAAAAATTCATAATGACCGTCTTCCGTAATAAAAGCCGTTTTCGATATTGAAGATTCACTCATACGTATCTGATAATACCCACTTTTTAAATCGAGACTAGTAAAACATTCGTTTCCTTGTAACCTATCAACTAAATCTTCAATTCGTGGCATCGGGTATTTATTTTTTACCGTAATTTTATTTAAAGCACGATAATCAATACAAAGTCTCTTTTCGCCATTTTTCTTGCCCACTAAAAGAGCTGGGCTGGCGTACGGAGAATCACTATTCCGCACAATATCATTAGCTAATAACTCATCAACCATTTCACGAATAATTTTTCTATCATTTAACGATGATCTAAAAGGCCTACAGTAAATTGGACGCGAATCTGTCAAATTTATCACCATTTCATGATTATTAACTTTTCCTAATTCTTTGACACATCTAGCTACACAATCACTATACTTTTGGAACAACGTCACTAATTCATTGTAGTTAGAGTCGGTATCAAAAACAAATTCTTCCCCAATACTATTACAAAATTCATTCGAACCCTCCGCGTAAGTAAATTGCAAAACTTCACCTATTCTAACATACATTAAATTAGATCGTTCCGTAACGTTTCGACCAATCAAAATATCGCATCCGTCTAAGCCGTCCATTACATAAAAATCTACATCTTTTATGTCCACAGAATCAAGTCTTAAATTCACTTTTAAGACAGTATTGATAGTTTGTACCGAATGCTTTTTGAATCCACGTAACGTAACCGGAACAGGTAATACAGACGGTCGTAAATTTTATTTCGTTACTAACGACTGTGAAATAATCGAACAGCTACTACCCATATCAATGAATGCTTCGTGAACTAGTATATTATTCAGAACCACACTCTTAACAAATTTATCCCGCGAATTCGACGACGACACTAACTTAACTTCCGGCTTATCACATTTTTGTTCACTTTTAACATTTTTCTTTCGGTTACATGTAGATTCAACGTGCCCTCTAATTCCGCAAAACTCACATTTAATATCACATTGCATACGTTTATGATTGCCACCGCAAAGATAACACTTTATTGTTTTTCGTATTTGTAAACCGCTCTCGCTCGAACCGGACAGGCTCGACGATACCGTTCTATTATTCGCCGTATTTATGCTACTACCCGCGTGTAATTGGATATTATTAACTTTTGAATGTGAGACGTTAGCTTGTTTTTTCGATTTATAAGTTCGACTATGCAAATAACTCGCGAATTGATCACACGAACTAAACGAATTAGCTTCTATATTTCCGTCACTAATATTACCGAGAACGATTGAAATTACATCCTGGTCAGAAAAATTCAAACGTAATCTATCTATTCTACATTTTTGGTCAAAGTAAAACTCGTATAACGATTGGTTTTCTACTGGTTTGCGTTCTATTACTTCTTTTAAAAGCTCAAACATATTTCTTTGAATTTGAAAGCTAACAGACAACTTATTATGCCAATCTATCCATTTCCACGACGGCCATTGATGATCAGTGCGTAACAATGAGTCATACCATAATTTGGCTGAACCTCTAAGCTTATTTAACGCTTGATAACGGGTTATTTCATCAGACCAAGAAAACGTATTTGCGTAAGACTGGATAATATTAAGCCATGCATTAATATCGTCTTTCAAAGGGTCAAATTCTGGTATAATATTATTTAAGGTAGATGAATTATTTTGACTCACCAGATTAGATCCAAATAAACGTGTAGGCTTACTTGACCGGTCTTTTGTCCTCCGCTTATGTTTCGGCGGACGAGGTGACGGTGTTCGGGCACTGGCAGAGCTTACCGCGCTACTAGAACTATTCGAACTACTGGATGATCGAACGCGTTTACGATTTTTCTTCTTATGCTTCCCCATGGCGCGTAGATAAGCACTTCTGATGTTAAATACGGGTACTAAATAAGCGCGAACACTGACTAACAGGTATTTATTCTTGAAATAATTATTGAATATTACAAATGAAGACTATTAACGTCCTAAATTAAGGAGTAATGTAAAAGGGCTACTTAATTAATATAGTAACTAATTATTAATTAATCACAATGGAAACGCGAGCACTATTAACACTTGAACGTCCATCTTCAAAAAAGCCCCTAAACCGCCAAGCACGTCCGTTTTATTCCGTCCAGTGGCGCCCCCACTCGACATGGCGCCTCACCAGACAGCAAAACGCGCCAATCAGCGATCGCCGGATGTCGACTTCTAGGTGTTGCCAACACGCTTTAATTGATTTGTGCTTTAGCATAGTAATTTTTATTTATATTACTATGTAGATGTGTTATCATCGGTCAGTCAAGGTTTGGTTACTTTTAAAATAAAAATAAAAACTGCGTTTAGGGCGAGGCCGCCAATTTTTGCTGATTTTGCAATTATTTTTCTCCGCCCTTTGTATTTTAAAAAGTATTGTGTTTATCTTATGCTTGAAAACTGATTCTAACGAAGAAAACAAAGTGCTCAAGCATGCATTAGATTTATTTGAGTTCCAATAATAGACTAAAAATATATTTACAATTAAACATAAAAAGAGGTAAGAGAATAGCTTATAATATACAATCCGCCGTGGAAGAGGTGCACTTTAACTGTCGCTGTAGCAGTAAGTATGACAGATTTGAAGATAAATCTGATATGTTATGAATACTTATATAAATGGCTTCATATTACCTCATCTAATTCTTATAGTATTTTAAGATAACTTTCTTTATAAACTTTTTCAAATCAAATGAATTGTTAGAAACATCAATTCTACCCCACATTTTAAACGTCATCAATAATAAAGATTTATTGTTATCGTTGGGTGTTAGGGAAGGTAAAATCGGGAAGTGGCAATGCTGAGTTTTTACGTATTCTATGGAAAATCTCGTAATATTCGCCATTTCTCGACAGTTCACATTTGAACCTCAGTCGGGCTGTGTACACAGTTTTTTCAAAGGAAGTTTTTTGTGACACAAATGTAAGTATTACTGTTTCACATAAAACGATCAATGCATCATGTGAGTAGTCAAAAGGGCCATGTTTGGGGCTATAATACAAACCGCATTGTGTATTATATTTTACAGAGATAAGTTTGATTTTCTCTACGCTATCATTTTGGTACTCCAACGGCATATTTCTCAACGCTATGATTGCGTAGAGAAATAAATTCCCTACAATTTAGGTGCTCCAACGTCACAAGCAGCGTAGATTTTCTTTCTCTCGCAAAATTTATCTGCGTCATATCAGCAAAAATTGGCGGCCTCACCCTTTAGATACCACGCAGAAAAACGACGTCACAAAGCTCGGCTTTTAGCTATACTAGTATTATAATGATAATTGATAAACAAAGGCTTTGAGAGTATAATTAATGTTTAATGGAATTAAACATAACTTCGGAACTTCCACACATTTTTAGATGACAGCGTCGGCACAAACCTATTTACATATATTAATTAGATTTTCTCGGTATTTTCCATTTATTTAAGGATATGCAGCTTTACTAGTTCATCTTATTTTCAAGATTATTTCCATAGAAATAATGTTGAAAATTAAATAAACTACTGAAGATTTGATATCTCTTAAATCTAAATAGTCTAGATATTCGAGTGTTTTCACCACTTTTCTGTGAATCTGTGTGAATTGCTAAGATTTTACCCTACTTTGTTACTTCTGGAACCAAGTAGGTATGCACCGTAAAAGAACTTGATATTTACATTCAAGTGGTTGGCTCATTTACATTATTTCACCACAATTAAGGACAAAAGAGTGGCTTGAATATTATATAAAATGCGGTAAGAATCTCTGGAAAAATTCTTTCGTGAGAAAATATAGGTCGTGAAAATGAAGCTTATGAAAAAAGCACCTGTATTTTCTGATTTGAAAGGATATGCAAAGTTGTACAGCTATTTTAGGTTTCGAATTAGCAATATAAATGCGGCCTCACGAAATATTTAGTTAGTTTGAAGTCTGGACATAATTTTCTAAAGTTTGGCTTCTAGTCAGTCTTTTGCCGTGCGTTTTTCGCGTAACTTTCTGCCGCGCACTGTAAAACTCGCAACGAACTATCACCAGCAATATTTCCGGACCTATACGACCTTTTTTTTTTTGAGGAGGGGAAATACTTGCAAACCTTCAAGAAGAGAGTGTATTCCCTCAATGATATATTATATAAAAAATGTTGAATATCATTGGTATTCCCTCTTAAAAGGCCGGCAACGCACCTGCAGCTCTTCTGATGTTGCGAGTGTTGGGGTGACGTTAGTTGCTTTCCATCAGGTGACCCGTTTGCTCGTTTGCCCACCTTTATATTTTCATAAAAAATTATATAATTAACCAAGAGGACAGAAAACATAGACCGAGGTTTACATAAATATTTCTATTTGAGACAATTCACAGATATATAAAACCAGAATTTAATCCACTTTTGAGAGAAGGGTCGGGGCACACTGAAACGAAAAGCGACGCGACGATTCATAAAATGTCAAGTGTCAAGTAGTGTCACTAAAGACATTTTAATTTGGTATTGCTTTTATGCATCGCCAAACCACGTCTTATTGCAATATTAGCAGAGCCAACTCAGAGACGCTTAGATTTCATGTCAAAGGAAAAAACAAACATTTTTGGTATAAAGTTGTTGTCTAAATAAATGAATTACTGATCCTAAATTTTTATAGTGGTGAAATATCGCAGAAAAATAGAAACGATATGTCATTTTCCGGTTTTTATTTAAACTTTAGACTAAAATGTTAAGGGCCTGTTTCACTACTTAGCTTCCTGATAAAGTGCCGAACATCGCTATCTACAACTTATGTGACAGATTCTCCATACTTTATTTGTCATGTTAATTGATGGACAGACTATCCGGCACTTATCAGGAAGTGGTTAAACAGGCCCTAAGTGAATTAAGTTGAAAGTTTTATTGGTGATACTTAGAAACAGATAATTTCACAAAGAGATCTTATATGGGTGACATTGATATAAATACCACCCCCATTCATTTGAGATGGTCATCGTCTGACTTGAGTGAGGCTTTGAGGGATTTAGAGAGAAATGGCTCATTTAATAAGTTTTCTTGAAAGATTTATAAGAAATCCAAATTATTATTTCACAGAAGGTTAAAGTACAACGCGCAGGAATTAACATTTTTTCGAGTTGCCTTAGAACGAGGTACTTAGTTACCTTAACTAGACAACGATATCAAAATACTTTAAAAAGCAGCATACATTAAATTGCAAATGAATGAAAATGTCAGAAAACTCACAAACGTTTATGTTCTAAATTTATAAACTAACCTTTAGTTAATTTATAAGGTGACTAAGAACATTCGATGCCATTCATGTTGTATTATAAACTAGATGTTCGCCCGCGTAATTTTGGAATTTCACGAAAACCATACATTTTTCCATAAAAATAGCCTACTTTCCTTCTATTCTTCACGTGTGCCAAAAACATAAAATTGTTCCAGTAGTTCATAAGATACTAAGCAATTTCAAACAATTTCCCCCGTTTTTTCCACATTTTCCTCTAATTCTTCGTTCCTATTAGTCTTAGCGTAAGAAAATATAGCCTATAGCCTTGTTCGATAAACGGGCTATCTAACCCTGAAAGAATTTTTCAAATCGGCAGTAGTTCCTGAGATTAGCGCGTTCAAACAAACAAACTCTTCCGCTTTATAATATTAAATAAAGTATAGATGAGATTTGTTAGGTGCGTCATGAAAGTCCATTATTGATGCTTGGAAAAATTGATTTATAACCAGATAGTGTACCACCGTAACTTGGTCATGCTATGTCATGATCAGCCATCAGATTACGATTTATTTGTATTTTACCAAACACGACTAAATAACTTAGGTTCTCTGGTGTTATAAAAATTGTTTACAATGAAACATTGTAAGTATACCAAATAACAATACGAGCGAAGCGTCCAATAGATAAAGTTTATAATATTTATGAGAGCTGAATGCCCGCAAAATCAGACCAATTGTACGAGGCTAGATTAAAAAATTTACTGAGCTTATTTATCGAAATTGGACGTAGGTTATTTTCTAACAGAAAGAGTATAGACAAAGTTCTACGAACAATTGATTATTCAGTTGTTCGTAGAACTTTGTAGAACACTTTTGTAGAACACTGGCCTTATGGCCAGTTTTTCATTTGTGTGTGAGTCAAATATGTTTATTACCTATTCCACTATAGCCATACTACAAATCGTCAAATTAAGTGGCGTAGTTTCATGCATCTGTGTGTAGATCTGTGTGCGTTAGCACGGTTATTAATTATTAACCGCGCTAATGCATCATGATTAAATATGGATTTGTTAATAAGTGTGGCCATGCGCTTTTATTTCCCTTAACACATTTTGAATTCCATAGAAATTAAGGAACTAGGGATCCAATAGATTTAGTACTTAGCTATGGGAAATAAGGAATCTTGAGCTTAACACATAACACTGAAGAAAATATTTATAGTGTGAGAATTGTACAGGATTATAATTACTATAGTGTCTACAGCCTAACTTTGTGGTCTTTTGTTAAATAAAACTCTTCTTTTCAGATCAAAAGGAACACTGAAGACGGCATGTCTATTGTCTTGGCCTGACGGCTTACCAGATGTTTCCTATATGGATTTTATGTGAGTTCTAGTTTATTTAATAACAAGACATTTTAATTCGCTTTATGTATTATCTACGTCTTAAATGTTCCCACAGACAGACGAATGCCTTCAGCCATGCTGTTGTCGCTAATATCGATGATATTTAATAAGCATAGCTATAGCAACTTGGCTTATGTGGCTTTAGATTTTTTTTATTGACAACTTATAGTACGAGATGCGACTGCAGAACTATGCAGGTATCGAGTACATGCTTAAAACCACATTTTTACATTATGATAAGGAGAACATATTTCTACTGGGGTGCCAGTCCAAATGTGGCCGCAAATATTTAAAAAAAAAAATTGAAAAGTTGAGTTTGCGGGATAAAATGTAATCATCAGGTATTGAAAGCAAACATCGTTCATTTCATGGCAATGAGTATAGAGATTATTGGTTAAAATTGCTTCGAAAATTAACCATTTAGCCAAGTTAAAAGTAAATGACAAAGTAAATGACAAAAAATGTTATTGTGGGATATCCATAAGAGATAGACATAATATATACCATCGCGGAGTTTTCTGTAGACCTTTTCATAGTGTATAATACTTAGGCCCAAATTCACCAAAAACTGTTAAAGTTAATGCTCGAATTAGTATCACGTTACCTCTTTCGTTTTTCGTATGAATGAAAAAGAAGACATGACATTTTAAGAAGCTGTTAACATTAGCAGACATTGGTGGAATAAGCCTTGGTACATTATTTTCATAAATCTCGTAGGAAGCCTGCGTTTGCAATGTTTAAGCGGAAAAAAATGAAATGAAATGAAAAATGAAATTAATTACTAATAATAAGTAATAAAAATAAAGTAAAATAAAATACAAGGACGACTCCCATACAAAAAATACAAATGTTGGCCTAATTTTGCCCTATAATAGTACCCTTCGTACGCGAGTCCGACTCACACTTGGCCGATTATTACTATTGTTTGAACCGATGTTTAAGTACACTAACATGATGTACTATCACTATCCCGTAATGTTTCGCGCAAGCTCCCTTTCCCTCAACCTTCGATACTTTGCCATCTTTGACAGCCGGCACCCCTTATTTGCGGCCACATTTAATTAGGCACACCTATATTATAATAATAAGAGGAAAATAAGCTTCCATTTGATATATAGAAGATCAATATACGTTATGGATGCAAAAATGTATCGGAATGGTACCTGTTCACACCTGGTTACAATAGGGTTGCGGCTGGGTGCCCAACGGCACACTGGATTTTTCTAAATCTCTATACTCATTGCCATGAAATGAACGATGTTTGCTTTCAATACCTGATGATTACATTTTATCCCGCAAACTCAACTTTTCAAAACTTTTTTAAAAATATTTGCGGCCACATTTGGACTGGCACCCCAGTGGAAATATGTTCTCCTTAACATAAATATTTGTAAAAATGTGGTTTTAAGCGTGTACTCGATACCTGCACAATTCTGCAGTGGGATCTTAGACTATTACGTTTTTATTTTAGGTTTAAATTTAGGGTTTTAAAATTCAGCACGTGTGGTTGGTGTGAAATAAAATTATGTCAGAATGCAACCGACGTAGTAAACGTTCTGGCTAGTATAGTTTATTGACTATTTCCATTTACCTAACATATTAAGCCAAAATCGATAGGCAACTGGTTAAGCTACATTTTGTACCGAGCAATTAAATTGCTCTTGACTTACAATTACGTAGTAACTATTAATTAGTAATCGGTGCTTCCACTAGAAAGAAGAAATAAAATAAAATTTCGTTTATCATCCTTACAAAAGTAATAGCAATAATTAACACTAACTTTAAGGTAATACAAATTGGTACCTATTCAGCAATGTTGCGAACGGATCCGCAACGCTGATTTTCAACTTAGAGCTTAGTCATTAACTACTCGTACTGGGTACTAATGACTTGAGTAGTTCTTAGTGTGAGTTTGCTCTGAATCGTCATTTAAGAACTGTTTTCCGCTGACTACAGACTGAAATCTAGCTATTTACTATCATGTTCTTAGAAAGATTGGTAGTACAAGGTGTAAAAAACCAAGTGATAATATTTTATGGTGTGTCTGTGCCCCTTATACAAGATGTAATAAAACTAACTGATAATACTTTAGGGTGTGTATGGTCTAAAGTATTATCGCTCAGTTTTGTTACTTATATTGCAGCTTGTTATAATCATTATGTTCCAATAGGAAAGGCTAGCCAATATACTTCCGAATTCACTCAATCAGCCTTTCATCCCAACGTATCCCACCATAATTAGATCTCGTCAACCTGTCGAATGAACTAATGCCGGTATAGTTCTGAATGATTGGGGACCGCACGAGCGTGTGTAACTCAATTATCCATGAGGAAGCTTATACCACTACAGTGGCTAGGCAAGACCTAAAGACGTGGACAAGATATATTAATTAGCGAGGTTCAATGATCGATGTCGCAAAAAGATGGATTTTATTGATAGAAATATTTTTTTTGACACTCAAACATTTGTTTATAAAAAATTGAATATTAAAACTAGTAAAACCTCAAAAACATCTACGGGCGCGAGGCCCCTTGGACCGGGAGGGCGTGGGCGGTGGCCCACGTCGCCCACGCCCTACGCAGCCTCTTCACGTATGGAAGTAACGGATGTGAATCGAAAAGCCGAAATCTATTTGAGCGTACTGCGTAACGTGTGATAATTAGCGACTTCTTGATTTTATTACAACGAACAGACAGACGGGCTTTGGTTCTGCACAAATATGAAAGGCTTGGTAGAAAAAAGGAGAAGGCTCTATGTTCGATTTCAAAGTTAATTTGGTGGGACGATAAGCGAAGAGTGAACTGAGTTCCTAATGACCACTTTAATCGTGATCCTCGTAGCATACTTTTAGTATTGTACGGGGGTTGCACTTAAACTGGTCGATTTATGATATTTTGAATTCACTGTTTTCGTTTCAAATTTACAAAGAGATTAAAAATCAAAGCCAACTAATCCAGTTGACAGTCAAAAGATATTGTTCCGCGAATCACGTAGAGATCAACTACGATAACATGGCGCGCCCCTCCAAAATTCAAAACGTTTGAAGTGCGTTGACTTGCGCGGTAGGCTAGTTATGATTAGTTGACCAACATATCTTGGTAATAAGTGACATTAAGTGAAATATTACGAGTACTGGTTGATTGGTTGAATACTTACTACATACAAACCCTTTCATAAGGATGTGACTACACACATTGAAACAGTAATTTGGAAGGGCGCGCCATGTTATCGTAGTTGATCTCTACAAAGAGATTAAAAATCAAAGCCAACTAATGCAGTTGACTGTCAAAAGATATTGTTCCGCGAATCACGCTTTTGATGGAATTATGCAAGTTTTTATGCGGAAACATAAACACGACACATTTTTAGATGATCTGTAGACGTAATATCAAAATGGTTGTTTCCTAACAAGGTTCCATAAACTGGATTTTGCGTAGTTAATTAATCGCTCGAGTCAGCGTTATAGCAGGTATATCGTATTCATGTACGTAAAGTGGCTACACAAAGCGGATTATAATTTGATTAGAAGCCAATTGCACCGTAAAATATTGACCAGCAGGACGAAATTACCTGTTTTGCGACAGCAATGCAACAGGCGACTGACAGTACAATTTTCGCCTAGTACACACCTACCGTAGTACCTACTGAGTCATACAGGGTGTAACAAAAATGTATAATACTGAAGGATGTGTATAAAGTCCTCTATACAGGATGTTACAAAACTAAGTGATAATATTTTAGGGTGTGTATGGGGTCCCCTATACAAAATATAGTTTACTGTGAAAGAGCGCTGAAAGAGCATTTTTAGTGATTTGTATGAGTAAGCTAAGGAACTTAATGAATTTTCAAATACAAAAGTTACTTTTTCAGCGCCGCTACTTTCACAGCGAACTCTGTATAGGGGATCTATACACACACTATAGGGGATCTATACAAAGTATTATCACTTAGTTTTCTTGCACCTTGTATTTATCCAGTTATTATGAAAAAACTAACTTGACGATAATTCCGCGTCGTTCCTTTTCACCTGGCATATGAAAGACGGGCGTGAGTGTGAAGAGAGAAGGGCGATGTTTGATTTTTTTGCTTTATTCGCCCTCTTAATATTCGGTTCAAAGCAATTACAAACGTATACGTACTGCAGTTAAAATTAATCTTAATTAACTAGGGTACGTTCCACGTGATACATCACTCAGAATTTAACTCCGAAATAAAATATTTTACGGAGTAAATAAAAGCAGCCAGTAATTAAATTAATCGTTTCAAGCAATTACAACTTTTGAGCTTATCTCACAATTTATGTGCGGATCCGAAAATGTGATTCATATGAAGGTTGTAAACGAAAACAACGTGGAACAACGCTGTGGAAATTATTTTAAAGCTAATTTTCTTGATCTCATTATTGAAATCATGTGATGAAACAACAATATTTCTTATTATGTTGGGTTGTTGCAGGAAGTGTCAGAGAACAATACAAAATATATTTTTACTAGATCATGCCCGCGGGAACCATATGTTTTTCCGGGATAAAAAGTATCCTATGTCCTTTTCCGGGATTCAAAGTAAGTCCATGCCAAATTTCAGCAAAATCGGTTCAGCGGTTTGAGCGTGAAGAGGTAACAGACAGACAGACAGACAGACAGACAGACAGACAGACAGACAGACAGACAGACAGACAGACAGGCAGACAGACAGACAGACGGACAGACAGACAGACACGCATTCGCATTTATAATATGAGTATGGATACCACGATTCCACAAATAAAAATATTTTTTGGATTTTTGAAAAAAATGAAACAAAATATACGTATAGCAAAACTATTAGCTACGTCCACACTGTGCACTTTCGTCTTCAATTTTCGTCATCTTCTTTCATCCAACTTTCGTATTGGCGCATTGAATAATTGAATGCGTCAACGAACGCAACACCGACATTGTCATTAAAGAACAAAGTAAAAGTTGGATACGGTCAGAGGGTATGCGTCGCGGGCATGCCTCACGTTTGTTGTTGACTGCGTTATAACGCTTGCCCTTGATGAACAAAAAAGGCAATGTGGACAAATAGTCGTGTGCGTACAAGACAAAAAACGAGGAATACGGCTTTTGCTGAACCAAAGATTTCCTTTGGTGGGATTGATCTTTATATCCCTAAGATGGGTTTACGATGTGGAGCCACCTGAATATTTCATGCAGGTGGGGGGAGGGGGGGTTTTAACTTTAACAAAATCTGAGGTCAATAACTGCGTAGGATTTAGGTATATTATAGTCGAATTTGGTATCATTTTCAATTCAGTCGAATGTTTAAATGCCAGTTCTGGAATAATATTTAGATAATAAATAATAAAAATAAAATAAAGTTAAAAATTTAGAATATGATTTTCAACCGACGAAAACGCTGTTGACAGGGCTTAATAATTATAAGGAAGCTGATAGCCGCATTATTATGCATGCCAAAGACATGGTGATAATGGAGCAATAACCATTTTATATTACTAGACGTTCTGCGCGGCTTCGCCCTCGTAAATCTGGAATTTCACGGAAACCGTATGTTTTCACGTAGTCTACTTTATATTCGTGTCAAATAACATAAAAATTGCTACAGTAGTCTGTGAGATATTAGCCCTTTCAAATAATTTTCCCCGTTTTTTTACATTTTCCTCTGTATATTTGCTCTTATTGGTCTTAGCGTGATAAAATATAGCTTATAGCCTTCCTCGATAAATAGGTTATCAAACACTGAAATATTTTTTTCAAATCAGACCAGTAGTTCTTGAGATTAGCGCATTCAAACAAACAAACTAACTAACAAACTCTTCAGCTTTATTTTCACATTTTCCTCTGTATCTTTGCTTCTATTGGTCGTACCGTGATATAATATAGCCTATAGCCTTCCTCGATAAGTAGGCTACCAAACACTGAAAGGTTCTTTCAAATCGGATGAGTAGTTCCTGAGATTAGCGCGTTCCAACAAACGAACTGTTCAGCTTTATAATATTACTAGATGTTCCGC